>CM054114.1:114302556-115601722 GCA_028673005.1 Tanypteryx hageni | reverse complement strand
GTGTGAGCTTAATGGATAAACGGGCATAGAAGCAATTACGAACAAATAGAAAGCAACTTACGGATTGGAATATGTCGGATCCTTCATCAAAATCCACAAGCGCGAAGAATAATTTATTTGAATGAATTTGAGAATAACGGAAGGAGTTTGCAACAATCAAAAACTCATCATGGGCGTGTCTGTAAAAATGGATAAATGAAATTGATATTATCTTTCAACACATTCATACGAGAGATATACTAATGGAATTCACAAATTACCCAACCTAATGTTATAGGTTTATAAATAGAACATATACATATATTGAATGAGAAGCATGATTTATGAGTGCACTACTGTTAAACCTGTCTCCTGATAGGAAAGAAATACCATGAGAGACAATAGGCGTTAATGCAACTGCGATATCAGGAAACAGTATAGTTCTTAAGAGCTTAATAATGAAAACTATAATACACTTAAACCATTTATAGGAAACAAATTTACGGTGGTAGGAAAACTTTTCCATTTACTAACCGGCATATTACACATTGTCTTTGTGGTGCCATGGCAGTAAACATAACAACAACCGAGTAGTTACGTGGGGTTGCTTTAACATACTCGCGAAACTTCGCGCCATTGAGCCTGATAACAGATCTTTTAACATTCATCTCAGTAAGTTGTTGTACTCTATCACTAAGGCTGGTAACCTGAAACGATTCGAAATTGCACAATAATAACACAAAATAAGAAAAATTCTGCCATTACATATAAAATTTCAACTAACCTCTTTCTTTCTTGTTTGCCCATCTCCATTTTGGATTGATAATAAAAATACAATAGTAAAGGATAAGGCTAAAATTATTGGTTTCATTTCTCTAGTACTATGGCCACGGAGTATAAAATCAATCAACTCTTGTGCATTTTGTTATTCAATTGAAAAATTATAGCTCCGTGTTAACTACAGCTGGCGCTTTAACCAACACTTGCCAACGTAATGGTAATGAACAGATAAATCGTTTTGTACGTTAATAATTAATCACATTTTCAGATAGTGTAGTTAAATTTTTAATGATGCAGATAAGTTTCATTAGCTGAATCGTAATTTTGGCAATAAATCCCTCATCAAGTTTTTCCAGCTAAACTTAAGAGAGTTTTGCATTTATAATGTTTCGCAAAAGCTTTACCTTAATGAATGAATTAGTTTCTTAATGAGTTTGAACTAAACAAATTATTGCTTTTGACGATATTTTCTGGTTCCGTCACCTTTGCACTACCTATATGAGGAACTGTGTGATACGGATTTTCGGTGATGTGGCTGTTTATGACCAACATCAAATGTTGATTTGCGCGATATTCAAACGTTTCATTTTCTTTTTTATCAGATTTGAGTTTTTTAAATCTATATATTAAAATGCGACCAACGTAAAAATTTAATAATATTTTCGCATTTTCATTTCATTAGCTTCAAGGTATTCCATAAGCAATGTGAGCGTAATGTTGTGTAAGGTAGGGTTACCATCTTCTGTACACAAAAAAGGAGGACATTTCCATGTTTTTGGGTGAAAAAAGAGGACAAAAAGGTCATCCTGAATTTAAAAAAGAGGACAAATTTATAATGCAAACAATAAAAAAGTACAATGTAAACAATATTTACTAATGTTTTGGATTAGCCCATTTATTCTTGTGAAATAATTTCTTTCATTATCTCTGGATTGCCTCAAGCATGTATCAGTGCATGATATATGTTTGAAATTGCTCTGCAAAAACAGAATACCTTCCACAGACTTAACATTAAACCTATTCCTTTCTTTTCTCCACTGACTGCATTAGTGAAAATGCTCTTTCTACATTTGCATTGCGAGGTGGAATTGCGAAGAAAAACGGCAATTTTCAACATTTCTGAATGGCATTCAATATTCTTTGAATTACTAAAATATTTGACCCACTTTTGATATGCAAGCATGTTTTTAAAGTCTTCATTATTAATTTGACATTCAACAAATTTCTTGAGATTGTTCAATTGGTCAAAACACTTAACGTCATCAATTGGTACCCCTTTGTTGATCAGGTAGTGAACAGAATATTTCACATCATTCCAATTTGGTTTTGTACTGTCATCCACATAAAACACAAAATGGATTCCATAGGTTTAAGCCACTTATTCAAAAATTCTGTGCAATTACCATAAAGATTTTTTGTATCACTACAAAAAGCTGTCAATTTCAACACTCACAGTATTCCTTAAGCTCCTCAGTCCGGACTGTATAAATGTGAAAATACTGGTAAGTTTTAAAAATAATGTTCTCTATATCAACATCCAAAAGTTCTGTGGCACTGTGAAGACAATTGTTCAAAATATGTGCAGGGCAGCCCACTCCAATTAAGATCTTATTCTGTAACAATTTCTTTGATTTTGCCAAGACATTATTTCCTTCATCATTTCGTCTGAGTTCTCCAAACATTGTATTGCAATTGTCCCCTGTGCATGCAATGCATTTTTCATACAAACCATTCTTTCAAGAGTTTCTTTGACATAAGTAGAAATGGTATCTGCTGTCTCATTAGGCATTTTCTGTAATTCAATTAATTTGGTTTGTAACCCTCTAAAACAAAATGTCGCAGGAAGAAAAAAATTCGGACATTTCAACAATTTTATAAAAATCCGCGCGGACAGAAATTTTAGACAAAAAATCTGGGTAAAAGAGGACGGATGGTAACCCTATGTAAGGCAAACACGACAAGGTCCGCGGGATTTTCGGCCTCGCTCAGCCCACTTAGGGTGGGTGGGGGGAATCACATTGTGCGCCTCTGGGAGGCTCCCTGTAGGTTTTAGAGAAATGTTTATTTGAAGTTTTCTTCATCGTTTGATGTTTTCCGTATGTATACCATATTTCGTTTCGATTGGATAAGATTTGAAAATTAGCACAATGCGCTAACGCAAATTGCGCAGTAACTATGAGGGTGGTATTCTAGAAAAACTAGAGGCATTCGACACTAACGTAAGTTATTTGTACAAGCACACGAAGTTTGGTAAAAATCAGACAACCGAGGCGGCAGTTATCGTAGAACAGACAGACACACAGACAAAATGCATATGGACTCCACAGGAGAGACCTCGCTTCGCTCGGCCAATTATTTTTCGCAAAAGTATAGTGGTGCTCACTTGATATTTTAGGATATAGTTTGGTTCTCGCTTGGTACACCAGAATACAACTTAATGCTAGACACATGGAAAAAGTTGGGAACCCCTGCTTTAGCGGGACTCTGTAAAGGTACTCCACCCCACTTGACACCCTCCCCTCTTGCCCTTTCTTACCTGCCCTAAAGTTTCTTAGACCAGTGGTCTTCAACCCTTTTCGTCTGTGTACCCCCGAAGTGATTTTTGAATGACTACGTACCCCCTGGTACATTTTGAAGCTAACAATTCTGTTAAGTTAACATAACATATCTGTATTTTGGGTAATAATAAAGTATAGTTTCACTTGGTTATCTTTAACTATCACTTTTATTAAAATATTTATTATAAATTAAATTGCTATAAGGCTACAATTTTTAGGAGTTACAAAAACGAAAATCTTCATTACATGTATTAATTACTAAATAAGGGAATCAAACAATGAAAAAATCTACAGAAATGGCAAAACAATCATTAGGTACCTCTACAAGTAAAGACAAATATAAAATAAAGATATATTTGAAAATCTACAATAATAACTGTATTTTTAACTACTAAATGTGGAAACAAAACGAAAAATATACATAAGTGGCAAAACTATCAAGTACAGATAATTATCAAATAAAAATTTATTTGAATACCTACTTTTAACGTCATGGTTGAGGCCTATTTTTATTTATTAGTTGGCTTCTGTAGGCATAGATGAATGTTCCTCATTGATAAAATAAGATATGGCTCAGCATAGATTCTATTGTTTTTGTTTTAATAGAGGTAAGTGCCAAGAAACCTTGTTCACACAAGTAGGTGGATGGAAATGGAAGGAGTTTCATAATAACACTAACTTTCAAACTCCTTTCGAGCTTTATGCCAAAAATCACGGCGAATTATTACAAAATATTACTTTTAATATTGTCAGCAGACAATTCAATTATATCCTCTCAATTTTATTGGAAGAACAGAACTATAAATTGCTTGACTTGTGAAAGGATTTGTCACCCAGTCATTTGAGCTGTCTAGTTTTTCAATTTCTGGAAAGTACCATATTTACCCTAATCCAAGAAGAGTTTTTTGTTTTGAAATCAAGGGTCGTCTTAAATTCGAGTACGAAGTGTTACACCGTCAATACATCACGTGTCAATTTGTCACACGACAAGCTCGTCACCCAAAAATACATTGCATGGCAAACTGATCGACAAATTTGTTATGAGACAAATTGGAAGGCGAGACACTATGACTGGTGTACAGCAGAGGAATATTGCTGGGTTGGCAGTCACCTCCTGTCATACACTATCCAATGTGTCTCAGCTTGCATCGTCACAATGAGAATTGCATTTCATTCTGGTATTATTGAAATGTAAAGGAAATGATGTTGTGAAAAAGTGTCTCTTCCTGCCGTACACCAGTCATGGTGACTCAACTTCCAATTTGTCTCGCGACAAATTTGTTGAGCGATGAGTTTGTCATGCAATAATTGACGCGCAACGAATTGACACACGAAGAGTTGTTGTACAACTGTAGGAAGTATGGTTACGTGCTTAATCGATGTTTTTTAAACAAACAAAATAAGGCAAAATAATTATATCTACTGGAATTTTTCATTGCAAACTTGCGATCAGGGCTTCAATTAATACCATATTAATTTTAAAAATTGTTTTTTTTTCTCAAACAAAAATTGGTAACATTCATTCATTTAATGAACAAACTAGTATACCTATAATGAGTGTGTGTTCGAAATATACACTAAACACATTCAGTAAGAAAGTAAGCCATAAAATCTTTTTTCTGTTTTGACAGTCTGCTAAAAGGGGGAGGGGTCTTAGATTCAGGGTTGCCTTGGATTTGGGTATATACATTATATCAAGAAGGCCTCACCTAGCCTGATCAAATGCCTTTTAATGATATTTGGTACTCTTTCAGTTAAAGCTATTTTTTTTGCTCAATTAACTCACAAAGCATTTGAAAAATTGCAATGTTACCAATTCCAACACATTTTTTTCAACGCAATATTATCTGATAAACTGCTTTTATCCTGTCAGAAAATCCTGTATAATAAATCAGATTACAGCGTCTTAATAAAAAATAAAATGAAGACATTTCTCAGATTTAACATACTTCATTTGTCCATTTTCTAATAGGTTATAATTAATGAGATGAACAAGTGATATGCTTAGCTACGGGTATGCAAGAGGGATGGCCGCCACCGGAGCTGAACCCCAAGAGGTGCCGTACTAGTAATAACCAGTTGTGAAACTATCTTATAGTCATTTAAATATTTTCTTCAATTCTGGATAATCTACATTTACCAAATGGTAGAATAATGTCATAATAATATAATTATAATGTAAGTCATGCTACTTAGAACCATAACAAAAAAATAGAGTAGGTATTTTCACTAACTGTGAGTCTTACTTGCAAATCACTTCAGATGGATGGACGTATGAGTAGAAACTTAGCCATAAAAGTAGGTAAAAGTTTTTTGAAATAGAAGTACATTTAATCATTGAATTTTCCAGTCAAATTTATTGTTGCCATATCACATACACTGCAATGAATTATCCCATATTAAATAAACTTAATTGAGAATATATAAAACGACACTTGCCTCTTATACACCGAATGGTTGTCATTTCTCTCAATCACAGAAATACTACGATCTATTTTTTGCAATAAAAAAGATACATTTATTAATTCCTAATTCTTTCTTTCATTAATCTTTCCAAAAAATGTGAGTACATGATGTATATAAAACACAACAACTAGTTGCTATCAATTTAGGTTGCAAACCTATAATAACAACTTTCAACATTTTATTTCCGATATAACATCCTAAATTCGAGATCGTGTTATAGATGCCATAGGCCAGCACTACTGCATTGCTCCAACACCTTTTATTTGTTCCATTACCCTCGACTTCCTTTCCCAGAAAAGCGATTAACCACATGGAAATACCCATTTCAGCGGGTGTGCAGTAGGAAATATTTCAGTTGCACTGGTTTTCCCAGTTATCCTTTTCCATTTTCGTAAGTAGGCGCTTCAAACCTGAAAGGCAAGGGTGGCTTGCAATAAATGTTTTTACATCCGATAGCATGATCGGGACACTGTCCAGATACCCCTCAAAAAATCCTCCCGTACCATCCCAGGTTGAAGACCACTGTCATAGACGGTCCCTTCAGGCCTATGTTATTTCATAAAAAAACATAAAATAACCAGAATTTTTCAACTGTTGGAATGGATTTTTAGGGAAACAATGAAAAATTATTTTTATGATAATTTATTTTTTGGTAGAGGTGGGATAAGGGTAACAAAGGTGAAGAGAGGAACTTCCCCTCCGTTCACGGCAGCCCTCTGTGCATGTTGTTTAGACAGTGGCCTACCTGTAGCAGAGGTTCTCAGTATTACTTTAGGTGAAGTGTGTGCAATCCAAGCTGACTACATTTGAAGGAATTCATTTTTGGTCTTTTGCCATTGTGAAATGTATGCATTTGCTTTGTTAAAAGATTAGGAAAAACTATTAATGAAAAAATTCTTTTTCCAATTACTTATGAAATGCTACGGTGACTTTTTAAGGCCTGGAATCTTAAATGCATGGGACTCAAAATAGAATGAGGTAATGAATAAATTAATACTTCAATAAGCTTTATCAATTAAAATCATATATCAGATATTCTTCTTCTGATACAACATGTTTGGTATGTTCACTTCTATCAGTTTCTGTTTGTATTATATCAAAATATTTTTTAGCAAAGTTATGCTATAATAGGGGTGTCTTGCACATTACTAATGTTTCCAAGTAATCAGTCTTAATCCAATTCTCTTAATTAAAAATAAGCATCTTATATGAACAATTATTTTTAATAACCAATTTTACATTATACATTTTGGGGATTGAGAGCCTTACCAACAATTAAATAAAATAGGAAATACTCCATACAAACAAAAGTAATGTATAAATAGAAATATAAATAAATCTTAATAAGTCTTTTAAAAAAGTATATACACATGAAATTGGAAGTGTTGCCTCATAACCATGGCAATGCACATGTCATGAGTCAATCCTGTACAGAAAAATACCATCTTTATTATGGAATCAAAGCCAATGAAAAGAATTTGGGAAAAACTGAGATATATTAGTCAAAAGTTCACTGAATCTTATTCAATGCACATCTGTCATAGTTGATATTATATATGACATCTTTAACTATGAATATTTATTTGAAAGTCACATAAAATTTGGCAAACAGCTATCATTAAAAATGTATTTGATAGAGATTTAAGATAATGACCAAGATTTTTGCCTTAGGATCAAATTTCAAATATGGATTAAAAACCGATCTCCATGAGTCTAATTGACATATTATCCTTTTTACAAGCACACACGATGTGGACATAATTCATGCAATTTTGGTTAACAAAACCTCAAATGCGATTAGCTATTCCGATCTTTTTTTACGTTGAAAACGCAAATGGTATATTCCTTGTACTTAATCCAATATATTTCAAGAGTGGCACTTAGCACCTTTGGCAGTGAAACAACTTAAACTCAGTTTGTAGGTAATAAACCTTGACTGTAAATGTACATCCAAGTTCTGAGCTTTTGTATAAACTAATATTATTTAAAAGTTAAATATCAATATGTCCAAATAATAAAAAATACAACATGATCTGTAAGAGCTATACCCAATCTACATACATTTTTAGACACTTAAACAACTTTCAATAGTATTGGCAGGTGAAAACACCAAGTTCCATTTAATTTATCTTCTTTTGGACGATCTATGATCATTGTAATCTTGTGGGCTCGTAAAACTCGTATTTTCATTTCCATTCTTACCTAGGCCCTTTAATTGTGATGAAATCACATGATACACCATGTGATAGATCAGGCAATGACTTCTAATTCATGTTGTCATACATTCATTTACACATACGTTTTTTTAATATTCACTCATTGGGTAACAAGAAGTTTATACACAGAGTTATTTACATTTAGCAAATTTAAATTAATCCAAGTATATGTACACAGCCATTATAAATATACATTTTCAAAGTGACATTAATTGAAACCATTTATTTCAATTAATATGAAAATGTTGACAATGCTTCCTTCAAAAATTTCTTTTACATTAAAATGTGTAATAATGGAAAGATAAGTTGATTAAGTCATATTTCAAAACACTTCGTAACAATTCACAAGGCAGTGAAATTGCAACAATTTTCAAAACATATTAATATTTTTATATCTACTAGATTAAATTGGACTTTTAATTTGGCCTACTGTGTGGCAGAGATTTTTTGCATTGTATAAATTCTAACATATTTCAAAGAAAAACCAAACAAAAAAAATTAATTATAGTGACCAGTTTATTTTTTGAGGCAAACACTTAGTTTACGAGAAAAAAATTCACATTTTCCACAGATCAGCAGATTTCAAACATCATTTTGGATCATATCAACCACTGAAGCAGTTTAATAACCCTTTTTTTCTTAAAGCCAAATTGATATATTCGATTAAAGCTATCACAAACATTGAAACGATACTTCATATTATAAAAAAAGATGACATTAAGAGCTGCCAGAAGTTCACAACATCAAGAGATTTCAACATTGGAGCCATGCCTTTCCCTGAGAGGAGAATAAGCTGCCGGGAAGAACTGCAATAAAACTTTTCCATGAAAGACACAAATTTTTTTAAAACCCCATTTACTGTAAAATTTCATGTTTTACACACATGAAACAGCTTCTGCATAGCTTTTCCCATAAGAACTTTTTTATGCTAGATATTCTATCCATAAGAGATCATTTTTTAAATTTAATATTTCATAAGCTCTGGGTTTATCTAAATTTGTAAATATATGCCAAAACCAGTCAATTTAAATGCATAACTTATCATGTTGGAGCTCATTTCTCTCTCATGCACACGCATACATGCACTTGTAATATTCCATATTTTCACATTAAACAAGGAAATCTGGACACATGCATACATAACATACTTGCATTAGCTTAAATATGCTTGACCTGCATAAAGCAAATATCAGTCTTGGTCAAGAAATAGTAAATTAGCAAGGTTAAGGAAACCTTAAATGTTTATCGATATTTTTTGTTCAATAATCTTATAAGAACTAATAAATGAAGATGAAAGTGACAGGAACAAAAAACAACCTATCAAGTACATTGGTTGACTTTCATCATCACTCAATAACAACACCAACTAGTACTGTTTCATCGTTTATAGTGATCGTAAGACGAATCTCGTACATTTACTTCAGGGGAAAAGACCTAACAATAATGTAAAAATTAGCTGGAAAATAATCACAAAATAACCAATGATTTAAGTTTACCTTACATGGAAATTGGTTACAGTAAAACTTATCATTTATACATTTTTCACATGCTTTATAGGCTGTAGTTACAATTCCTCCAAACTTATGTTTATTTGCTTTAAATATTTCATATTTAAATGCGTCTTGTTTATATATAAATGGATAATGTGGTACAAAAGAAACATTAAAAAATTTCCATTTCTATACTGTTTTGTGAAGTCTCACAACAACACACCTTATAAATGCAAACTCAGTGCTTTTAAAATGAGTTTGGGTTTAGAAAAAAAGACAAACACCATAAAAAGATTACAAATCGCTGGTCCCCTTCCAATCACTCAGCTCCCATTACCGATATGGGATATGACAGTAGAGATTAAGAAAATACTTCTTGTTTGGATTTCACCAGTTCCATGTTGAGTGAAAAATAATACACGTGGACATGTGAAGCAGATAATAAATGGTGCTTCATGTGCTAAATTTTTGGCATGAGCCCTGAATAACTCTTCAAAGAGAAAGGTAATGACAAAAAATGAGTGAAAGTAAGTCAAAGAAATGTCCACCAAAAGGTAGAGGCTGTTAATGGGAAAATAATGGAAGGAAACTGTCCAAAATCCTAGATCAAAAGGAAAATAACAATTATTATGTTTAGGCAACAAAAGGGATAGAGGTTAAAAAAATTCTTTATATTCGTTTATATCTGTGACAACAGAAAAATAGATGAAATGAGAACAGAAAAAACTGTGTCCAAAGAACATGAGATGTTTCTCAAAAATCATTTCAACTTCTAGAGGTGATGTGTTCAATTAAAATTATGATGGTTCAGGTGAAATTTAAAAAATAAACACTGCTCCAACAAAAAAATTAAATAACAATATGAGGAAGTGCTGCACAAGTTCCAATTTATAAAGAATTTTAGAAAAATTTTCCTCATAGTCTTCTCTAAAAATGGAAAGTATGTATATAACAAAGTCTTGAATAAAAACAATGCCAAAAGAGACAAAAAATGTAGCCAAACAAATATGGATAGGGTTGAACTATGTTGCTAGGCCAGCAGTTCCCAAACTGGGGATCATCAAAGGTTATTAGGAGAGGGGGGGCACGAAGACAGAAAAGTCAGTAAGTAATAGCTTAAATATTTCATTTTTAGTTAGTTTTAATAGCATAATTTTAGTTCATTATTAATATTAGCAAATATCCTGATCATCTCTGAATATTCCAATCACATTTTTATATTTATTGGTAGATGAATGCATTAAGGGAGTCGCAATACAATTGGCAGCCATAATAGGGGGTTACAATAAGACTAGCTGCCATGAGAGAGGGTAGCTGATACAGAAATTTTGGGTACAGCTGTCCTAGGCAATGAACTACAAGAAATTTCATATTTCTATGAAATGCATATAACTGAAGTTTTACTGAATAAATCATCTGTTTTGTTAGAATGCTAACAAAAAAATACTTTCCATAAATGCAAACTATAAATGACATTAAACTACAATAATAATATATTTGAAAATTTAAATCATAATTATGCATTCAAAAACTCAAAACACATACTTCAAACTGAAATAATAAAATAATCATGTTCTTGGATAGCTAAATCAAAGTTAAGGGAGTTACCTCAAATTGCGCAGAAATTATAATCACCAGTAACATTGTTTAAGTCCTCCAGTGATTCCCAGATGGCATTTTCAAAGACGAGTTTATACTTTCATACTCACTAACCAACACAAATATTCACCTTAAGGCCATTTTAGATCTCATACATGATAGCGATCCCAACTAGCAGTGAATAATAAAGACACACCTTCAATGTTTACATAATAATCTTGGCTAAATTTTCTCCTCAGTTTAACATACTATATTTTCCAGTGCACTTTCAAAGGCCTCTTAAAAATTACTCAAAAATCCAGCTGCATCTCATACAACAAGGGATGACATTACAATGATGCATTATACAGATTATTCAAAGTGCTGCAATTAGCAAAATATCCACGGGAATTTCTGCAACAAAATAAGGGTTAAATTGAACATTTCTAGTTGAGAATAAGTTGAAGAAAACATTTTTCAAAATTTAAAACAATGGAAACTTAAGCCCACCCAGCTATCACTTGAGCAATGACAAATGTAAGCAATCAAAGACATGTTAGCATATCATTTTTCTTCTTTTCAACCATCATAATTAAGTTTACCATTGCTTAACAGTACTTTCCTTTGAATACTTTGATGTTGGTGGATCAAGTAAATGTAGTATGTTGAATGTCATGATGCAGATAATAGCCTATGGGTCAACATGAAAAATGGCTCCCAGATTACCAGCTACTATAATAAAAAACAGAGTGCAATGTGACACATATATCACAAAAAGAAGTTATCGGTTATAAACTTTAATACTGGTAAAATTATAAAACATCCAGCTGACTTTTTTGGGTGTGGGTTTTGCACAGAATTAAAGCATATCATGCACTGGAGAATACAGGGGTAAGTACAATAATTTGTTACAATGTGACACCTAAGAAGAATAAAAGGCATACACTTTCAATTGTAGAAACAATGAAAAGATATTCCATCATGACAAACATTGAGAAATGTATAATACCTTAACTCTACATTTAAAATGGATTTCATTTGTACTTCCAAACGTACTGCATATAAATTTGTAGTTAAGATATTTTTTTAAAGCTTGACAAAACCTGGAGCATTAAATTTGAAGAAAAATGCAAGTCTGCCTGTCTGTTGATATTTTCCTATCTTCTCTCTTCATAGTGATGTAACATTTGCTGCAATCTAAATCATGAGTCACGCAAGAAATATCTCAAAATAAATATTCTTGGAAAAATTAAAGAACACAAAACACCAATGTCTCCTCACCTTTTGCAGTACAACTCGCATATTTTTTGCAAAAACAAACAAATGTGGAGGAAATCAACAATTTAAAGGATCCAGTTGGAAGAGAAGAGGGATCCAAAATTTGTGTTGTTCTCAGAGAAAAGTCCATTCTTGTGAAGAGCTTCTTTTTGATAGTGCTTTCCTTAGCTGTAAGGGAAGAGAACAAAAGTTTACCTAAGCACAAAAAATAACGGGTTTTGAAACATAAAGTTAAGTATCATTTGATTATACAGTACTCCAATTTGGCACCCTTAGAACTAGAAAGTTATCAGTTTTCAATATTTTTTAGGTTTCAGAAACAAACCTCTTAAATTTGGCACCTTTTGTAATCGAAAGTTGTTGGTTTTCGGAATTTCCTAAATTTAAGAAACCTATGCCAAATGACAAGGTTACCAATGGAAAGCTTAGAATAACTTGGTGCACAGCAAATACCACACCACTAAAATTAAATTAAACAATGAATAACAAAAAATGGAGCTGTAATTTACTGTAATCATGAAATTATGCATTTACCTCTTATTTCAATTTCCAAAGTTAAATGCATTGAGATGAAGTGTATAGTAGCTTTACATGGAAGAAAAAGACAAGTGGTTGTTTATGCTGTTGGAAATACTAGAGAATTTATTTAGAGTGGATAATGGCGACAACCAGAAGACATGGTTTTGGATCTTATAATAGTTTTTTTAGGAATTCCAGATTTGCGAGATTATATATCATTAGAGTAAGTTCCTGTCAAAAAAGACGAGACATGGATTTAAATGTTCTCGAGTTAAATCATAATGTAGTCTTTTGTATGTATAATAGAATTTAGACATTAGAAGCTCGAATTTTGACAACAGCACACTTGCCAAGGCAACAAATGGTTAAAGGCAACTTTTTCCAAAAAAAATAAGGGATTTAAATGAAAAATTTGAGTGATTTAGAAAATATGAAAGCTGTATAGATGTGGTGAAACCACTGTGATACCGACTCCCACAAGTATATGATGCTTTCATCAAAATTTCTATGGATCAAAATAAAAATAATTTCGTAAAATATGAAGCAACTTGCTTGGCTACCAAAATTTCCACTTTCAAATTCATCTGCACCACTGTCATTTGGAATAATATTCTATTTAAAGTAAGCGCTGTTTCAAAATTGATTCAAAGCCCTCAGCTGGATTTATCTGAGTGTATTAAAACCATTGATAAAACAATCACATTTTTAAAAGAATATCGCTTGACAGGATTTGAAGAAGTTTTAGCCACTGGAAAGGAAAAACTGAAGAATTAGAAATTGATGCCATATTTGAAATAGAAGCCAGATTAAGACATAAGACATTTCTGCCCAAAGAAAATAGTCTAGCTGATCCAAAAGAATATTTTAAATTTTTTATTAGATGTTGCAGTTAATTCTTTAGAAGAAAGATTTTCAAACCTAAATAAGCACAGCAAAATATTTAAAATGCTATACGATATTCACAGTACCAAAAATATGGATTTGAACATCCTCATGAAAAACTGCAGTGACATTGAAATTGTGCTAACAGAGGGAGAAGATATGGATGTAGATGGGGTGGAATTAAGAAACAAATTAGAGCATCTTTCCACATCTTTATCCTCTGGAATGACTCTGTTGGATGTACTGAATTACATGCATTCAAATGATTTGGTCGCTTTTTTCCAAACACGTCGGTATGTCTAAGGGTATTCTTAACTCTGCCAGTGTCAGTTGCAAGTGGTGAGAGGAGTTTCACTAAATAGAAATTAATTAAAAATTACTTAAGGACAACTACAAGCCAGGAAAGATTAGTAGGTTTAGCCTTATTTCTGTTGAAAGTGAAGTGGTAAATTCATTAGATTATTTGGATGTAATTGACACTTTTGCAGAGATAAAAATCTCACAGAGTATGTTTTTAAAATTTCTCTTTTGAGTATGTAATGTTGGATGTTTCAGTAACCAATGAGAATTTTGTCAGGTTAGAGGAATTTATAGTATGAGAGGAAGAGAGAAGAGACAGACAGGGCCTGGGAGAAAAATTTCTTTCAATTTGATAAATAAGCCAATCAAAAAGCTATGTATTTTGCCATAATATTGTTAAGTAGTGTACCATATTGTCCCGAATTTTTAAAGTAGCTCCCGCATTATATTCGAGTACTAGTGATTTTAAAAGATCGTAAAATCGTGTTTAGAAAAATCACCATACATTCTGCATGTCTGTTTATGAGATACAAGATACTTGTTATAAAGATGAGCATAGATCGAGTTAAATCAGCAGCTGAACTGATAATCATTGAATTGAAGCTATAAGTGCATTGGTGTATTCTTTGTAACTACCATAGTGAGTTTTTACCCATCTGTCATTTTAACAATGGGTGATAAAAAGGGTGTTGATCATGTTGAGAAAAAGGTTCTTCCAAATCCCAGGTTAACAGAGGAATCCGACGAAGTTATCACATAAATTTTAAAATAGTCGTAGCTAAATCAGTGTTGTTAAAATTTACCAGAAATGAGAAATCAAGGATAACTGTTATGCTTGCAGTAATGGCCGATGGACGAAAACTGACTCCCTATGTAATTTTAAATCGTGAGAGGATGCCAAAGGAAAAGTTACCATAAGGTGTAATCTTTCACGCACAGGAGAATGGGTGGATGAATGAGGAACTTGTGTTAGATTGGCTGAAGGTTGTTTGGGGTCGCATTATATTCGAGGTTTAGTTTTTTCTTGAAAAACTTTCCAAAAATCTTAGGGCCACGTGATAATCGAGGTAGCTTTATATTCGGGACAATATGGTAATTTATTTTATCATTAATATGTTAAGTAACAAAACAATTTTTCAACAAAAATGACCAAAAGTAATAACAACCTCCCTAAGGTGGTTCAACACACTTGCTCTGAAACTCAACCCACACAAAACGCATCATAATCAGATATCTGAAATCACTCAATAATATATATATATATATTGATGCAACAGAAACCCCTTACAGCAACTGTGTCAGAAACCTAGGAGTCCTAATTGACCAATCCCTCTCATGGGTTCCTCAAGTCACATATGTCTGCAATAAATCCTAGACTTCTAAATATCATGGTTACGACTGGAGTCAAGACAAAAACTTCCCACACTTTCATTAGTCCATGACCCATGACTTCACAACATGCTCTGCAGACAAACTTTTAATCCCCCTCCACAGAACTGATGCTAAAAGCTTATACCAACTCGCCGGCCTTGGAAGATGGATGGTTAGAGTATCTGCCAACGGATACTGAGGTCACAGGAACGAATTTCACCTAGGACATGTATGTTTGCATTTATTGAGTTATGGATTTCACTATAAATTGGCCCTTTGTGTGCTCTATGTGAAATATTAATGAATAAATAAATAAAATTTAAAAAACTCGTTAACAGTATTTAGGGCTAGACTATGGAATTCACTTCCTTATCCTAATCTCAAATCCAAATCTTTATCTTCTTTGAAGTCTCAAATCACTGCATATCTAGGGACCCTCGAGAGGTAGAGTCCAACAAGCTTATCCCCACAAAAACAAGATTTCATATATGCATATGAATATTATACTAACTTGTTAGGATTAATTAACATTATGTATTACTATAACCATTATTTATCATTATTGTATTTCACTGTCATTTCACAGGTTTTTTTCACCACCTTCCTGTGCATGTGTTTTCCTGCAATATGGGTTTTTTCCTCAAGCAGCCTTCAGTCACTGAGATTTTTTCCCATAAACTCACTCGTTTAGTCATTAGTTATTGTCTTTACTCTGTTCACTTTGTCTCCTGCTTTAATTTGTCCTTAGCACTATATAATGTATTTTAAAATTTAGTGACATATGAGGTTAGGTGGAAGAGAGGCCTAACTGGACCTAACCTCGCCAATAAAGGGTCAAATCAATCAATCTCTCTTTTCTCCTACCCTCTACTCCTCCATATCTCCCTCTGCTCCTACTCACTCTCCCTCTTTTTCGGTCTTTATCTCTTTCCTCCTATCCTTTTATAATTCTCTCTTTCCCTTTCTCCCCATTTACCTTTCAGCCTATCTCCCTCCCCACATTCCCACCCTCTTTCTTTACATCTATATAGGCATTTAGATAAGCAAAAGAATACATACTAAATGCTAGCCTAAATAGGATTATGTAATTTTGCAAAATATCCGACAATGAAGATTGCCATGACAGCAAACAATTTTTCCTTAAAAAAATGTGAAATTTTGGTGTTAAAAACAAATTTGTGGACCAATTTAACGTGCATTCAAAAATTGACAGTAGGAAAACAAATGTTCATTCTTTTAGGCATTCTATACTTCAAGTCTTGAGTTTGTATGGTGATTATAAGTAATATTAAAATTGCAATGAATAAAGGATTGCAAGCTACGTTTCAGCTCTTCCTATGTTATTCAGATGGAGAGAAGAAATGCTCCTGGAATTGACGCATGATGTTACTTTAGACTTTGAAGAGTCCACATATTAAAAGAGGTAAGACCAAGTAAATCCTGAAACTTGGAAATTTGTTATAACTTTTAGGTTTACAAACCATACTGAAATAAGCCCAAATATTCATCATTGCAAGTTAAATTGTACTGTATTGTATTAAAATTTCTAAGTCACAAGTTTTCATCTAGTCATACAAGTCATTCAATGATAAAATATTTTCAGGTTGGAAAATCTCCATTTATATTTAATTTAGATGTAATATATCTTAAAGTAAAAAAGGAATAGTTTAACATCAATAATAGAAAATACATGACATATCATACTATACAACCAAATTATTTTATAAATATTTTTTACATTTTGAAGAAAAAAATTATGCCAGAACTAAAAAGATCTGATAACATGAAATTCAAAGTAAATTTTCATAAGTAAATATTAATATCAAAGTATTAAGGAAAATTCTAAGCGACTCACCTTAAAATATGCTTCAGCAGAGACGACAAGCATGCCACTAGATCATCTATGATTGGATCTTCACCAAACAGCAGTATTGTCACAAAATATTTATGATAGCCTTCCATTATTATCATTTCATTTATAAAGCTCATCAACATTTTTAACTTTTCTTAAAAAAAAATTAAATTTCATGAGACCTAACAAATGTATACAAATAGCATAAAATAGCCCCTTTCTACATTGACTCCATTAAGTTTGGCTTCTTTTTATTGGGCATACGATACACATAAATGTTTCTTGGTGTTATATTTACATTTGATCCGATGATAAATTGTGCTCAACAGCATTTTTTCATTACTTCCTCCACTATATGATGAAAGAACAATACATCTCACTGAGACGGTGTAATTTGGTAAGCGTTCACAAATCCAGAAGAACGATCAGATTAATCGGTGGGAACGAACAAGTTCAAAAAAAACAAAGATATAATGATTCATTTGGTGGGTGTACTCGAGAGCTTTCCTGCGAGATGAAATCCGTCACGGAATCCTGAAAAAAATTACCGAGGTGCGAAAAAAATAAAAAAAGAGAGATCATAAAGACGAGAGCTCTCCGAAATTTGTGCTGTGACTTCTCCTATCCTCTCGATTCTGCTCCCTCATAAAAAACAATCTCAGTCTTTAGATACTCGTAAAAATTTATAATCTGATTCCCTATATCCTCGGTTTGTAGGCGAGGGTTACGTGGTATGTTTGCACGTCCATATCTGTACATTCTCTCTCTGCCATGTTCCCGCTGTTCCTCGAAGCGTTTCCTGCGCTACCCGACTCGTCACCCCCACCTCCTCCCCCTACCAACATTTCACTCCTAATCTCTCCGCTTCCTGGGCCACTCCCGGGCCCTTGGCTGGGATCCATGGCGACCATGCTGTCTCGTGCACCGACAATGTCCGTTGCTGATGTGCTGCCCTTCCCACTGACCATGCCGCTCACAGCACAGATCCCCTCAACTGAACCACTGCTCATGACTCCTGCATTCTCGCGACTCTTGGCGCCATTCTCCTTGTTTCGGCATCGACTAGAATTTCGGTGGACCAGACGACGCTCTCCACCTCGACTTGATGACCGTCGCACGATGCCTGGTTTTACAGACTCAGCACTGGCACTAAGACCTGCTCCGACTTTGAAAAGATAGACAAGGAAGCATTTTTAGCAACATGGCCTGAAAAACTGTGAGTTTCATTTGCCTTATCAATGTATCTTACATTAAATTTAAATTACATGAATTATAAGAAAAACGTTTTTAGTTAGAAAAATATATACTTAATTGTGCAGTAATTAGACTTCTTGTAAAATATAAACAAGTAAAGGTATAAAAATGAATTTTTATAACGAACTTTTATATGGCTAATACTTTAATATGAATAAACTTTATAATATAATTATGATAACCTTTCAGCTTGCATGGGCGTAAAAATTTGCAAAAGTATCTACCTACCAGCTGTTGAGTGATGAGGGGGTCTCTCTATTTAATCCTTTTGCAGTTGAGAGAATGGCAGACAGAAGTAGAGAACTCAGTGGCAAACGTAAGAATGTTTGGTATATAAATAGTAAAAAGTTTGATAGTATCTTTTGTTACATTAATGGAAATACTAACTTATCCATTCATATAGCTTAAAATCAACGAAAATGTACTGCTAGTTCCTAGTAGTTCAGCTTTAGGTACTAGTAGGAGTGAAATTGTTGAATATTTCATATTTTAGTCACCTAACTTAAATGACAAAAATAATAAATCGTTCTTTTCCTAACATCAGATCAAGCATCCATATAAAACACGGTATAAATGTAGTTATCTGAAGAATTGATAAGCTACAACACAACACTTGAAAATGTTTTATTTAAATTTGTTCAAATTAATATCCTTTACAACATTATTACCTATCTTAAATAGTGAATAAAGACAAAAAGTATTTAAGATAAATAAAAACTTACTATCAATAACAAATACGATAAATAAAAACACAATTATTAGCAGAAATATCCCTTCAAAAAACATAGGAATGCTCGTATCAATACCAATTAAAATAAAGAGACTTCTATTAAAAGATTACAGCATTAACAATGAAAATAATTTGTTTAATCTCGTTGCTATGATGAATGCTTGTTTATCTTCCCATGTGAATTCAAATACACATTTATCGCAGTGCCAAGTTAAGGATCTGGTGGCCGAGGTGACTAAATCACTCGTCTTACGCGATGGTGAGGTGAGGTGGTTTGAACCCCGCAAGCAGCTTTGGATTTTTTTCAGATTATACGGGGTCCAAAACATACATATATATATATATACATATGTATATATATATATGTATGTATGTATGTTTTGGACCCTGTCTAATCTGAAAAAAATCCAAAGCTGCTTGCGGGGTTCAAACCACCTCACCTCACCTCACCATCGCGTAAGACGAGTGATTTAGTCACCTCGGCCACCAGATCCTTACCTTGGCACTGCGATAAATGTGTATTTGAATTCACATGGGATATATATATATATATATATATATATATATATATATATATCATTCTATATAGACGTTCCTTACAGAGGAGGAGGAGGATACAACATATAACAGGAGGATACTAATTTTTAGGCACTTCCAGATAAGCTGGAGATTCGAAATTTTTTTCATAGGTAGAATTTTGTGCAAAACCGACTAGAAAAAGCGAAAATCTTTAAAAAGTGCAACAATGCGGCCGCTAAAAATTCGCAATTGTTTAAACAAAATTTCGAGGTTTATATATTTCCGAATGTGCCATGGAGTTGAAATTTTTTTATAAGTAGAATTCTTAAAAAAAACGAAATAGGGATTATACAAATTTTGATATTTTAATTTGTTTGGCAGTTAAAAATTCTTAAAGTTTAAACAAATAGATAGCTGTTTAGGTACTATGGGATGAGTTAGGAAGCTGAAATTTTCAAATTATGTACAGTATAGTAAATTTGCACAAATAAACATTTCAATTTTACCATAAATGTATTGCGGCGGCCGTTAAAAATTATTTAAATTTAAACAATTAGAAAAATATTATTTTATTTCTAGAAGTGCTACAACTTTAAAATTTGGCTAAAATGTGTAGCATTAGAATCTTATAATGAAGAAAGTGTAAAATTTTTAAAATTGCGACATTTGGAGATTGTTTTAAAATATTATTCTTACATGTGGGAAAAAACGAAAATCGCTGCAGAAATGAAATCTTTAGAATTAAAAGACTATTTGTAATGTTGAAATTTCTGTCTGAAAAATGAATGTTCTTTTAATGTGAGATGAAATGCTTGCAGTATGCAAGCACCAACTACTAGTATATATATATAATCACATCTTTTTAGATGCAATTATTGTTCAGAGATGTATATCATGAAATTCTGAAGTAATATAAAAGTTGGTAATAAAAGAGTATTCTACTTCAGAATTTCATGATATACATCTCTGAACAATAATTGCATCTATAAAGATGTGATTATTATTGACTTTAAATGTCAAATGTGCCCGTATGGGCACATAAAATGCAATACCTCACAGATGTATATTTTTCATTATATTTTTTCGACGTTTCTTTCCCCTACAAAACCTAAGTATGCAATTAATTCTTCATTATTTTTACAATAAAATACTTTTTATTTGAACATTTTAGTATCAATAATTCGTAATATGTCATATTTCCAGAAAATGAACAAAAATACCCCAAAATAAATTTGGCATTTAAAGGTTAAAAAACTGAAGAATAGTCATGTGCATTTGCAGAAGCTTACTGATAGTGAAATACCAAAGAGAAATAGGCATCTCATTAACATCTTTCAGTAAATGGAATAAGGTTGCTGTCTTATCCTGCCAGGCACATAGGGATTATCGTATATGGTCAGGGATAGATACAAGATACAGTAAATGAGCATTTTCTTGTACCAGAATGTTTTGAACTCACAGAAGTGCAACATGAGACAATGGCATGGGGGATTTTTAAGTTGATATGTTGGAAATTCAGAATAGAGTGAGGCTGTGTGGTTGTGACAACCCACTTTTCACTTCCCCTATTTCTGCGAAAAAGGAATAAAATAAACATTGGTTTTAGGTTTGAGTTCAGAACTACTGTATTTACCCAAATCAAAGACGAGGTTTTTTTCCAAATTTCAGCTTGCAAAAATCGGGGGTTGTCTTAAATTCGAATACAAAGTCGTACATACCTCACGGTCAATTGATCGCATGTCAATTCATTGTGCTTCAGTTTGTTGCATGTAAACTCATCAGACAACAAATTCATCGCGCGACAAACTCATCGTGCGTCAATTCATTGCTAGACAAATTCATCACTAGACAATTCGTTATGAAACATTCGTCGTGAGACAAATTGGAAGACGAGACTCCATGACTGGTGTATGGCAGGGGGATATACTTGCTGGGTTGGGAGTCACCCCTTGCGATATACCATCCAATGTGTCTCGCGTAATTCACAGAAAAATGAGATTCATTCTGGTATTATCGAAATATAAAGAAATTTTTTTGTTGGAAAGTGTCTCCCCATATAGTTCATCAGCTATAGTGACTCGCTTTCCAATCTGTCTTGCGACAAATATGTCGAAAGATGAATTGACGCATGATGAGTTTGTCATGCGATATGTTGATGCGAGACGAATTTTTTGTACAACAAATTGACGTGCGATGAACTAACCGCGACGAGTTTTAAGTAGGAAGTAAAGTTATGCATTTAATCAATGTTTTTTGAACAAAGGAAACATAAGATAAAATAATTAAATCTACTGAAAATTTTCAATGCAAACTTACGATCTGGAATTCAATTATTACAGCACAGGCACACCCCGGGTTATGTAAGCCTCTACTTACGTAAACCTGCACTTATGTAAGCGGCTCCATAAATTAAGTATGAAAAAAAATTTGTTATGTCTACGTTAGTGGTTTTCGTAAGCAAGCTTGAACTAAATCTATATTATTATATATTCTATATTATAGTATATTAGTGAACAACATTTTTGGAAATTCTCCTTGAACGATTAAAGTGACTTTCCCATAACTGCATAATACGTAAATGGCTTGAATTGCCTTTGTTTTAGCATAGAAATTAACAGCTTGACAAAATTAACATTCTACGTTTTTTTACCAAGAAAATGTCTATTGGATACTGTGAAAGCAAACTGAACTTAGTAGAAACTGACATTTCACCTTGCGTAATATATTATTGATTTACATCGAGAATCCATTTATTCATCTTTCAATTCACACACCATTAGTCTTAATTTTCTTTGTAAGCTCCATTTTCTGTTAACTATACAGGTATCACCTGATTTACGCGAGAGTTGCATTCCTGGAAATTGTCGCGTAAAGCAAAAATGCGCAAATTGAAAATAATGTAACAGGCATTGTTTACATTACTGAATAGATATCTTCCACTTATAAATGTCTTTAAATTTGATTTAATGAACATTTTAACCCCACAAAGCATTTTCGACGTGATATGGCATCCTGTGCAGCATCCACTTTTATAATTCCTAAATTTTTTTATTCGTTAAGTTTCTGCCATGTATCACAGAGTTATCGAAGCTCCTTCGATCAGTAAACTTCCTATACAAATATTTTTTTTTCACACAACTATGAATATTTTTGCACAAAAAAGTGGGTTCAAGTGCATTATTTGCATAAAGAGGAGAATAAGAAAAGAGATTCTACTGCCGTAGGAACTACCAGGGAACCCTGCTCTGTCGTATGATGCAATGAATGGTATCAATGCAGGGACGATAAAGGTAAATAGTAGACGGGCAAGAATCTATGAAATATTTAATAAATAATAAACTGTTAAGAGTACATACTGTGCACATAACAAATCGCATAATGCAAATACGCAACGTGTATATTGATAAACGATCGTAAGAATAAAATCGCGTTAAACCAAATATGCGACACGTACCTAAATTGGAAAATGGTCGTAAAGATATTGTGTAAGAATAAAATCGCATTAAACCGAATATGCGACACGTAAATCGGAAAATGGTCGTAAAAACAAAATTACGTATATGCGAAAATGCATAAATCGGGGGATACCTGTATTGTATACTCACATTAGCCACTGCATTTACATGCCTATATTTTAACTGAGTACTTGTACCGTACTGATGCAGTAAATTATACGTACTTTAATTTTCAGAGATTGCATTTTCGAAACAGCTTCGCGCGCTGAAGAAACGCCTTCGGGGACTGGATCCGGCCCGCGTGCCAAAGTTTCCCCACCTCTGCTGTACTTTCTGTAGTAAATTTTGACTTACGCAAATTTTGAGTTATGCAATGGGTGCCAGAATGCATTACTTACGTAACCTGGGGTGTGCCTGTATTAACTTTTAAAAATGTTTTTTTTCTCAAACAAATATTTGTGACTATTTCAATTAATGAATGAACTAGTATAACTATGCTGAACATGTGTGATCAAAATTTACACCAAATAGTCAATGAGAAATTAGGTCGTAAAATCTTTTTTCTGTTTTGACAGTCTTAGATTCAGGGTCGTCTTGGATTTGGATAAATACAGTATTTTTTTGCGGCCCAGGTTTTTGATTCAACTCAGGTCCAGCATGAGTAGGGGGGGCCCAGTGACAAATGAGGTAAACTAACTGTTGATTACTCTGGGAAAATGACTCATAAAAAAGGAATTCTAATATTTGTACAAAGGCTATAGATACCATACTTATGCCCACAATATAATGCTAACTTCAAGTAAATCCTACACGATTTTTTAAATGTTAAAAGAAGCAAAAAGCCATTGTCATCACCAACAGATAATCCATAGGAACTAGATCGAGACCATTTCATGCAGTCCAAAATATGATTCAAGGAAATGAATTTTTAAAGACATGATAACATTAACAATTAGTAAGAATCTTACTCCTCGAGTAATAAATTTCAAAACTTATTAAACTTTCAAGTGAGAAGAGAGAAAAGGGGCACCATAGCGATTTTATTTATTATAATAATAACTAATGAACCATAAATATAACAATTGACAAAAAACAAATACAACAATAAATATAGCAAATAGAAAATGTTTTATTTTTGCTACTCAATCTTAATACCTGGGGAGTAAAGGAATTTTTGGAACATCCTGTGGATATAATAAAACGGAACAAATTTATTAATTATATAACACTATCATTATATATCGACGACTCTTACAGAGGATATAACATATATATAACATATAGGAGGATACTAATGTTTAGGCACTTCCAGAAGAGTTGCAGACTCGAAATTTTTTTCATAGGTAGTATATTGTGCAAAACCGAAGAGAAAAAACGAAAATCATGAAAAAGTGCAACAACGCGGCCGCTAAAAATTCGCAACTGTTTAAACAAATTTTTAAGGTTTATGTATTTCCGCATGTGCTACGGAGCTGAAATTTTTTTATAAGTAGAATTCTTAAAAAAACGAAATAGGGATTATACAAATTTTGATATTTTTATTTGTTTGGCAGTTAAAAATTCTTCAAGTTTAAACAAATAGATAACTGTTTAGGTACTACGGGATGAGCTAGGAAGCTGAAATTTTCAAATTATATACAGAGTAATGAATTTGCATAAATTTACATTTCAATTTTACCATATATGACATGCGGCGGCCGTTAAAAATTATTTAAATTTAAACAATTAGAAAAATATTATTTTACTTATAGAAATACTACAACTTTAAAATTTGGCTAAAATGTGTAGCATTAATACCTTATAATAAAGAAAGTCTAAAATGTTTAAAATTGCAACATTTGGGGATTGTTTTAAACTATTATTTTTACATGTGGGAAAAACGGAAATCACTGCGGAGGTGAAATCTTTAGAATTGAAAGAATATTTGTAATGATGAAATGTCTGTCTGAAAAATGAATGTTTTTTGAAGATGATATGAAATGCTTGCAGTATGCAAGCACCAACTACTAGTATATTATATTTAAATCACTATTAGATACATACACGGAATATACTGTTACAAAAATGTGTCACTGAATCTGCTAGAAATGCATACCTTTCTTATTCTTTAATTTGTTTTAAGTCATAAGACGAGCTCAATAATTCTCCAGCGAACTAAAACTCACCAATATTTCCCGATGAAGAACGGTTATTCGAACCTCTCAGCACATGGATAGAACTTGGGTCGCTGTCGATGTCTATAGGAACCACAGCCATGCTGCTCATCATCAGAGGATGTTCCTGACTCGGGGAAGATGAGTGGAATGGTATGTGATGCTGGTTGCAGAAGTTTGGAGAGTGAAGGTGATTGTTGTTCTGGTGCAGTAAATAGTGAGGGTGATAATAGTGCTGCAAATGGGTTGGCTGCTGGCGGTGCTCCTGTAGCGCCGGCGAGAGGAACCATTCTGAACGGGTCCTCATCCGTGCAGTCTGCCTCTCATGTACCTTTTGCAACAGTTCACAGAGAAAGATGACTCAACTGATAATAACATTTAGGTATAGCTACTCAAGAATAAATCAAAGTTTATTTGGATGTAAAAGAAATACTAAATGATGGTGCAACCTGAACATAACTCTTGGTTCAGGTGTTCAGTTTCAAACTCCAAGCAGAAAAACATTAAGAAGCAAACATGTTGTGGTAGTTTTGTCTTGTCCTCCAATACTCAGGGCCGAGAACTTGACGTTCATCATTACCGTTTTGGGTACCATTCGCTTATCTGGAGATGCGAAAGATAAACAAAGCGACGCTAGCGCTGCCGATGGGAAGTGGAACTACCAGGAGGAAAGGAACTACTACGCGGTGCGACATACTCGTACTCGGCTTGTGGCATACGCCTGCATGGCCTGCAACATACTCCAACTTGCTCCTTCCAAGACTTTCGGGATTCTACCGTGTGTTGTTTCTTCTAGTGACGACTGTTTTGCCTCCATTCCAGGTGGCATCTTCAAGACAAGACAAGAGACCTGAAGATGCCACCTGGAATGGAGGCGAAACAGTCGTCACTAGAAGAAACAACACGCGGTAGAATCCCGAAAGTCTTGGAAGGAGTACGAAAACACCGCGGAAGCCTTCGTATTAATTTTATACTCCAACTTGGCCCCCCGGGTTGGGTAAGTTAGGTGAAGTGTTTTTGGTTTCTTTCCACTTTCACTGACCTGCTCCCCTTGGTAAGTTAGGTGAAGTGTTTTTGGTTTCTTTCCACTTTCACTGACCTGCTCCCCTTGGGTTGGGTTGCCCTCATCTTCCGTGATATCACTCGTCATACTATTTGCATTGAGTACAATTTGGGAACCATAGCTGAAGTGGATATACATTGGGTAGCTGTTGCTGCACTTCCATTTTCTTGCAATAATTCCCCGTTCATGCAAAAACCTGTGGCTTGCTTCTTCTCCCAGTGGCAATTGGTGGTATTTTAACGGCAGCATTTCACTTAATGCTGATACTACGATGAGTGATACCCAATCTAACCCAAGGGGGGGGGTGAGTTGGAGTATGTTGTGGAATGAGAAGACGTAACCCGCACACAGAGTACAAGTATATCGCACTGCGTAGTAGTTCCATTTCTCATCACTTTCTCGTCGGTGGTGCTACATCACTTTAAGTTTCGCATCCCCAGTTATGCGAACAGAATGATGTTGTACTGATTAACTTTTTGTTCTGATTCCTTATTTCACAGTTTGTGTTAATGCAGTAACTTAGCTTATTCATTGATTTTTTGAAAGCTCATTTTCCACTCGTGTGATTGTTAAATTTGAATTCATACCCATTTTAGAAGTATAAAATATTTATTGATTGAATGGACTTTAATCATAATGTTATTTACATAATCTAATATAAATATTCTTCTAAATTGAGAAGAAGATACACCAAATTTTGTATAAGAAGTTTGTACTGATTATTCTCATTTATACAGATAAAATCACAGAACTTGTTGCCTTTTATGGCTATTGCAATATATATTTTGTTAATAGTTAAATGAGGTTAAATACTCTCATGTTTAAAGGTCTGTGTACCAATGCTAAGAATACATTTTAATTTTACATTTTTTAAATTAAATTTTTCATAATGCACTATTTGTAAATTACCAGTTCTGTCCATTTTAAGTTTATCCATTATCCTTTTATTTTCTTTAACTCCAGACTTTTGGTGAAATTTCTGCCATATAGTTCCTTTAAATGTCATTTATTTGTTGGCATAATATTTACAAGCTCTTATTTTATACCATTAAATCACTCATATCATAGCGATCTTTGAGCTGTAATTTAACTTATACATCATCTACTTGATTACTATGCAATTCTGATAAATCAATGCAGTATCTTATGCTAAAAGCATTTCATATGTAGTTATAAAATTAATTTTTCAAATACATATTTAAAAATAAAATGTTAAAGTCATTCCCATGTTAATTTTTCTCCCATGCCATACATACAATATTTATTCAAATACCACATGCAATTGTTTTCCAAAAGGTTGACATTGAAAAGTCTAAAGTAGGCCTTACACAAGGATATGTATTTTGGAATATTGACATTTATTTTCATGTTGCAGAATGAAAGGGGTTTGCAAATTATGGGTCATGGGCCACATCTAGCTCAGATAGTAATTTCATTTGGCCTGCATTTTACTCACAGCCAATTTCTTCAAAACATGCAAACTGTCATCTGGCTCTCCTGAAGGTGTTGCTGGTAACTATGAATGCAATTAGGGCATTACATACACTATACCACAGGTGGTGCAGAAAATAAGCATTTTCTGTGTAATCCTTACACAAGAAACATTCCATAGGATATATTTTTACAATACTTTTTATGCATTAGGGTTGGTCAGTTGCAAATACAGAAAACACAGCAACTTTTGGGGATCAACAAACAGTTTCTCAAAGGTATCCAAGTGTGGAGGCACCAAATAAATCCAGCAATCCTTTTCACCTTTCTAAGTTCTGTTATCCAAATAATTAGCTATGACAGCAGAATTATATTTATCTTAAAATAGCTGTATTTTTTGAGGAGAGATGCATCATCTACACTGGAAAAATAGAGTGATTAACAATTCTAATGATCCTAATTCATCTTTCAAAGATGGGATATATGTTACATTTTAGGGCATGTGATATTTGACTAAATATGATAGTTATTGAAATTGATACCATTAATTCCTATACTTCTAAACCATTTTTTTCATTTCTTCCCTCTTTATAATCTGCAAATAACTTTTGCTCAAGTACTTCATAACTTTAAATGCAGCAAGTGCACATTTCATACTTAATTAACTAACAAATTAGCTCTTCTGCCAAACTGTGTCAAAATGCCTTAAAGCAATACAATATCACAATACAAAAGTATCGCATGCATCCGTGTTTTACCATAATAAAAATGCAAAAATATTTCACGATTACGATAAGCGAGATGGTTAAAAATAATGCAATTCAGTCCTCTGATCCAAGCCGAATCAAATATTGTTATTTCTTGCTTCATCAAGCAAAACTATGTGGGGAAAAAGGAGGCAAGTAAGCAAAATAAAAATATATACGATATAAGTCACTCTTACCAAAGATGAACAACGCCCCTTAAGTTAGTTCTTTCTTAGTTCTAGCTCACCTGAGGAAGATAAGAGAGACTTTTGGTGCTTTCTGCATAACGATTGACAGCTCTCAGCTCCTCCAGAGTCATGCGGTGGCTGTTGGCGCTAGTGGAGGAGGATCGACTTGATCCCTGATGGTGTTTCAGGGTCGGAGGGAGGTCAACAGGCAATGTATTAGAGACGTACGTGGTTTCTAAGGTAACAACAATGGTCTCGTAATACCAGGGCTGAGGAGATTATTTTTTTAACAAAATCGCTACCGAATTTGGGGCCTGAAGAAAGTCAAAATTGATATGATAGGAAAGAAGTTAAAAATCCATAAATTTTAGAACGAAGTTGATAGTAAAACCTCTGTATCGTTCCATTCTTTTCTCTAATTTAATTTTAAAGGTAAATAAATAGAAATTAACGTCCAAATAAACAAAACAATTCTCTTTTAAAGCCAAAATCAAGTTGTTTTTAATGTAGATGTTCATAAACAACATACTAATTCATCATTTTTCAAAATAATTCAGACTGTTTGATAAGCCAAACTTGTAAAAAAGATTTCTGGAGAAAATAATTAGTGATGAATTTGGTAAAAATTTCTTTTTGTATACATTTTCAGATATCTTCAAAAATAAATTTAATGGAAGATAAAACAGAGGTGTAATACTTTTGATTATACTTTGGACAACATTTTTTATCATTCTCAATGTGTAAATTGATATAAAATGTTGGTTCATCGTGAATTTGTAAAACATAATGATACTTGAAAAACAACAGAAATGTTACTTTTAAATTGTCCTCAGCCATGGATGGCAATGAGTTTTATATGCACAAAGCAACCATGCCTTTTGTTGTAAGCAATGAACGAGAAACTCAATTAGTTGGTTATCATCACAGCATATAAACTAGTGGCTGCATAAACATTACAGAGGATGTCTTTTTTAGTGACTAAAAAGCAGAGGTTAGTGAAACCAAACTTGACAAGTTAATACCACCACTTTGTTTAAAATTATGCATTAAAATTTTCTTTAATTGTGATACATACAAAATATCACTACAAATTAAACTTATATTTAAAAAAATAAAAGGTGCTAATGTTTTCATGCCTACCGATAATTTGGTGCCAATTTGTATAATGTCTTTAATTGCTAACATGCATGGGATAATCTGAGCTTATTTACAGGGAACACTTACTAACACTATAAGTTAAGAAAGAGCAAAACTGTCATGCAATGCATTTAGATGGGTAGTACATAAAATAATTATTGAAATCTTGAATTTAGTTTTGTGTTAGAGGTTGTTAAATTATTATTAAATAGAACCATATCAGAAGTTAATGTGTTACTATCTAAAGAAGACATTGTATTATAACATACAATAACCTACCTAGCTATAAAATTTAGTAAAAGTACAATCTGAAAAAAGGTTCATTAATTACAACTGTAACTCTTGAAACATTATGACTTTTTTAAAATGCAGTTTGTCTTTCTGCACAGTTTCTTTAAGGATCAAGTATTCATCAATATGATAATTGTAAGAATTAAAACTAATGTCTATACTTTGATTGTTTAACCTGGAACCAAAAATTAATTGACAGATAATGAATGAAAATTTAGACTGAGTAGTATATTTAAACGCAATAATAAAATTATCTAATTAGTATAAATTTTCATTTCTTTACATAAATACCTCCATGGAATCTTGATACCTCTTGGGTAACGAATGAACATTGCAGCATAAGTTATGCTTTTTGTTGGGTAACATTTGAAATGATTCATAATTTTGTAATTGCAAATTGATTCAAATATATCAAAATTGAAAATTGTAAGTACTGCACAATATATATGCTACACGATATGATGGTCTTTTTAAAAAAGTTATGGAGGAAGATGATTTTACATTTGCTGAAATTGAATTGAAATTTCAACTGCATATTTACGCTTCTTTAAATTTGTTAAACTTTGCTCACTCATTAAATGCCTTTGGCTTTCTTTTTTCTGGCTCTATTACTCCATCTTATTTTCACCCTAACATCCATAAACTCTATCCTTAAGCGAGTACTAAATTTATTTGAGTTTTGAATGAATACCTTCTCCTAATGGAAGAGATTTCCACATTCACCACTAATTATGGCAATTCATTCTGTTAAGAAGAATGAGAGAATTTTGCATATCTGCTTGATCCAGATACAAATTTAAAAAAAAACAAAAAACTAGGCAATATCAGTATTTACAAAAACTTGAATTAAACTTCCAACTTACACAGGTGCTTTTTCAATCCTTATGATTAAGTAACCAAAATTTACAAATGTTTTGTGAATTAAATTATTTTCAATTAAAATGAGAATTCCACAAATAGCTATAACATCAAATAATAACCAATAAATAATATTGGGCAGTTTAAAACACATTTGTAACTGAGGAGTTTTGCTCTTGCATTACCACTGGCTAAAGACAAGTTCCACAGAATTTACTGTTACTTTGGATAGCGCTGTTAAATCTAACATGTTGCTTACCTTGACTGGATCCAACTTTTTCATAAAAAAGACAATATACATTAAAAATATAAAGTTAAACTGTTTGGGAGAGCAAAATACTTAAACTACAGTATTTATTTATATAAAGCAATATAAATATTAACAGACAGCAATGGCAGTCTTAGTCAGTGTTTCTATAAATCAACAAAATAAAAAAAAATTGAATTAGGAGAATCTTTACTCAACTGCTCCATTAATCAAGGATTGATATATAGTTATATCTTTTCCTTCAAAAACTTCTTCAATATCTACATTGAAAAGGGAAGAAAAAATTAACAACATAGCTTCACAACTTTAAAGAAAGGCAAAATATAATGGGGAGCTCAAGCTACTTCGAGTAAGAAAGTTTCTTATACTTCAGACAGGAATAACTTTTACCACAGGTAAGTTTTGGAGATAGAAACAAACAAACAATTGAAAATCCAAAACCATTAACGAGAAAAGATTTTTGACTTCATGCTCAAGTAGATATATTCCTCTGATCTCATCAACAATGTGCAAACACTTTTCATAGCCAACAGAAAAGTACGGGCACTCACCTTGAAAAGTCCATTCTCCTCCAAACTAATCGACAAACGTGTGTAACTCTCGAGGAGGTTGTTCTCGGGAATGATGCCCAGGGAAGTGGTGGCTTCACCAGGAATGCTACTAACACCTCCAGTGCTACTGCCACTTGTCATTGCCGAATCTGTCGGCATATGAATCAGAGCCGGAGTTGACTGGCTCTCCTCCTGATGAGACATAGCTGTGAATGATAGAAATGGATGTCAATCGAAGTTGACAGTCAGAGTTGTCTTCCTGCAAAAAAATTTCAATTCTTTCTCAGAAAAAAGGATGATGCTATATAATCAAACTAAAATGACTAGTTTTCTTTCATATTTTAGTAATGAGATGTGTTTTGTCATCATTAATTTTAAAACAGGAAGTGGCAGAACTTAATTAATAGCTACATTTTTTACTATGTTAAACATTGGTTTTAGCTCTTAGGAAAAATCTGGACAAATTTAAATAAATGAAAGTGAGATTGCATTATGAATACTTTGTTGATTTTGAAAAGTAACATCATAAAATACTGAAGAGATATCAGATTTAAATTTACTGCATAATAAGAAGTCGATGACCAATCAAATAGATCCACTAGACAAGAAAACCACAATATAGAAAATCTCAGAGAAGTTTGATAATTCATCAACAAGACAATTTTCATTCCCATAAATATTTTATACTAGCATAATGAGTTTAATTCCTGTAATTTTTTGCTCCTAAGTTGCGAACTTCATAAATAAACCACGGGTAGAAAAGTATGTACACTTAAATAAACAATAAAAGAGAATATGTATCTTAATAGAAGTTAACTTCTGGTAATTAAATGACTTTAAGATATTCAGTCCATTTGATTTCCAAATACAATGCATTCAGTAACGATTACTGAAAAGAAGAATTTTATGCAATATCTGACCTACCTTTCAATGGTCGCTCGGATAGATTATTGCACTGGACTATTCAATGAGATGACAAAAAATACTCAAGGAAAAAGTAAAACTTGCATAAATTAAAACATGCTCCGACCAAGAAATCTATATATTTTAATAGATATATATTTCTTGTGATTAAAATTTGAATTATACTTTATGGCCTGAACACGGTAATTAACTTCTCTATTTCATCATTTGTTCAAGAGCCATTTTTCAACAGAATCAAACATACTACAAAGTTAAAAAAATTAAGCTCAAAACCACATCAAGGAATAAACTTTTTAAGGAATTAAGAAAACAATTAATTCTTAAGTACCCAAAATTGCTAATTGGGACACTTTTTCCATATCCTCCATTGTAAAAATGCTAAAACTTCAAGGGAATGCAATTTTACTTGCAAGCAATGTCTTTTGCTGATGTAAATATTTAATGCTAACTTATAGCACAAACAGAAGCAAGATTGATTTCAAGTCCCACAGCATAAACATAATAAGCAGAAGCCAAGAGCAGTCCATCAGAGGAGAATGGCATACAGTGCAAATCATTCAAGCAGAGAAGCAGACCAAAGCCATAACCTGTAAAATACTAACACTTAATTAAAAGAAATATTACTACCCAGGCAGATTCACAAGTTAATAAAAGGTTCCATTTATGGCAGATGATTATCCAAAATGTATTCAAAAGGCAAAATGTTGTTTATTAGAGGCATGCATTTTTTTCAAATTAATGATTTATTAAACATTACCAAATTTCACAGTATAAGTGACACAAATCTTAAAAGAAGATCTTGTCTGTCTTGTTTGTCTTAGAACACAGAAGTTACATGCCATGTACAGAGAATAACATACAAAAAATAGTACAAAATGGAATGTATCACAACAAAATATGTGTAAACCTAAACTTCTAAAAAAAAATTGATTTTGTGATGCATCAGAAAATTTCAAACATGTATAATGTGTATTTGAGAGCAGGCTAGAAGTTACAGTTACTACCATATTAGGCAAAAATTAATTTTTATTCACAGTTCTCATGTTTTAGGTCAACTAAATTTTTCCAGGAATTTTCAGTCCAAGTATCCTAACAAAACAAACTTTGACTGGCATCACTAAGTGGATTTGAAAGGTTTTTACCAAAATAAACAAATACAAGTGAAGTTAGTGAATTGTATTATTTTAGAAAATGATCTTTTAATGTAAAATAGAAAAAACCAAGTTTTTGCAAAATCTTTAGGAGTTGATTTTACAAAAAACAAACAAAGTGTCCATAATAATACAAATAAAAACTTGTTACGGGAGAACGTTTTCAAATTAAAACCAATTTGCTTCTATGAAAACACCAAATTAATCAGTGCGCAAGCTAAATTTCCATTAACTAATCACTTCGGGAATTTAAAAATGCTAGCTGACATGTATAAAATCAGGCTAACTTCTTGATAGCAAATCTTGAGTACAATTTAACATGTGATCTCACCTGAAAACTCATCTCAGCAGCACATCAAACCTGTTGCAATCGGGAACTTTTCAATTTAGTCGGCATATCACAAATGCTGAAATTACAAAGAAGTATCTTCCGAGTCATACGAGACTTATCACAGCAGATTTTTTTTTGACCGTTGAAAAGATTCGAGTTGGTAATGCTCACTGTCCACTCCAGTCAAAAAAAATACACCATGCAAAGCAAATAAAAAAATAAGATTATGATATCAAGTGCCTTGAAAATTCGTAATCGACAAACCAGTGCTCCTTCTAGCTAGATTCAAGCTAAGGGATAGTACATTCAAAGTATTTATTTTTTTTTAGAATATGGCAAGATTAAAAAAGTATCCTCGTGAGAAGTCACAACATTACAATACAGCGATGTTAAAAAGGGAGGGAGAGGGATGAACGAGTAAAAGGGAGGGCACACGCAAACACAATGCTTGTACAAACAAGTTCCACACAATATTCAAAAGAAATCTTACCTTCCAAGTTAAAATTGAGCCCCCACCTCTCACATTCATACTGTAACCAAGTCTTTTCTGCTTCCAAAGAAAGTTGACCTGTTTCGGCAGGTGAATGGGAAGGATGGCGGGAGGTTGTGGGCAATTGCGGGAAGAGATGGGAGAGAGAAGTTTGGTAGGGAGAGGGAGGGAAAGACGTACTTGGATCAGCAAGATCGGTTTCTGGGGCAGAGTTAACTCCAACAAATATATTACGGGAAAAGTGGGATGATGTCCCTAATGCCTTTCCTTTCATGAAAACAATTTACTCAGAGAAACAAAAAATCAGTTCAAATAAATGTTTCTCAAGGCAACGCTATAAATAAGGTTAATCAGTAAGGGTCGTGGGAATTATGCAGAGAAAAAAATGATCAATAAATTAAAAACAATGAAAATCAGTTTTAGCATACTGTATTTGCAACGAAAAAGAAATAACTCACTGAAAATGAGCAAAAATGGAAATTTTTGTGCATAACAAAAATAATTATAATACAGATCTATTTGTGAAAAAAAAGTTTTACAAGAATATAAACCAAGCTGCCTCAAAAAAATTTGATAAAATATTAAAAAGGAACTATGAGGTGTCTTTTTTTTGTTCAATACAATCTCCACAGCTAAAAAATACACCTCTAAATTTACACCTTGTAACTTCTCCACAACCTTTCTACTCTAGCAGGTTAAGGATGTAATCTCAATCTCTCACTGTTACAAATGTAAATATGCTTTCTACTCGTAATCATAAAACTATGTGATGGTAATGTGGAATCCATAAAACAAAAGCCAAAAATAACAAGTAGTACTCGAGTGAAAAGGAATTTGGAATACATGCACACGAGTTCAAGCCACCTGAACCATGCCACAACAGATAAAAATAATTCACATTTCGAAAAAAAATTAGTAGGATTAAACATTTTCTTGTTTCAATTGAGTGCACAGAGATCAAACAGGCAGTAACTGAGATTATGCATGGACTGAACAAAGTTTTTTAAAAAATATTACTTCTTAATCTATCAGTCATTTTGGTGGTCCTCATTAATGAAGTGATTGGTTAGTTTGGAAAAAAATCTCACTTCCTCGGATGAAGAGGGTTCATTAACCTATGAACCCTTTTCTTTGAAAAAATTACATGCCAAACACGTAAGTAATATATATGTATAAGTATATGATTTCCAAAAGCCTTGCATGTTCCATCATCCACCTCCCAACACCACCACTTATGAGAGAGCATTTACTGAATAGCCGTACCACTAAGTTGCCACTTCCACACTACCATTCTCTTGGGATTTTTTTTTACTTCTAATACTGTCAAATAAAAGCGATGGGTTCATCAACCCTTGCCACGAATGCACCATGACACGCAAAGTAAACGTAACTTAGTGAGTAAAAAAAGAGGACAAATTGCCACTTGCATAACTTTTTTACACATTAACTCTAAAATCCAAATCCACCTTCAAAAAAAAAGTGGCATAGCGTCCAAGATGTCCTTCATGTATTTATTTATTTTTGGCTCGAGAAAAATAAAAAGAATTCTCGGTGTCATGCATCTTAATATGTTGGTCCCCGTTTAACTCTATCTCTCTCTCTTTCCAAATAAATTTCTGATCGGAAACACTTGCAAAATATAACAGCACACTCTAAAAAAATAGCACAACAGTCATTTTAATTTTTTTTTTAAGGGGTCATGCACTCCCCGACGGCCTGCCTTAGGACAACCATCAGTCGGCTCCCCATCTGTGGCAGATCAGGAGTATGCGAAACTGCTCCATTCCAGGGAGAGAGTCCCAAGGAGTGGTGGTGGAAAGGTACGGGATGGACCCACAGGGGGGAGCATCTCCCTTACGTGAGACGACTGCGTCTGGAGGATAACGGAAGCTGAAGATCCAATCCTCTTCCACTTTGAGGATGCGACCCGTAATGCGTGCATAAAACTCGTAGTTCTCGCGACCAAAAAGGTTGCTCACTCCAAAGTTGTCAATGAGGAATTTCATTATCCTGGTGGCAACCTGAAAGAAAACGTTCAAGCGGTTCCAGATTTAATTCACTAGGAAAGAGGAATATTAAGATGACATGCTGCATCTAATCCTCACTACGATTTTCACCACTGCTCAAGCAAACGAAAGACACAAGTAAATCCTATAGCCAGATTCAGGACAAGGGATAGGTGAGCGAGGTACCCGCATAAGGCACAAAGCACTTAGGAGTGCAATGAATGATAATTTGAACTTTTAAGTGTAACATTTTATATTATAAATGTATTTTATTTTATTTCTACATTGTACATAAATTACTATTTTGAGAGGTATACTTTCATTAGGAGGGGTCATAATTTTCAAGGCCACAAAAATATCTTGTCCCAGTTCTGCCTATGGCCAATAAATACATGACTGACTGAACCACATGCACATTTAAACTAAAAAGTGTCCATAGTCATTGGTTATAATTACCCTATCATTGACTATAAGAAAAGTAACATGTACAACATTTTTTAACAGAAGTCACAAGCAGAATTCTCAAATTAAAAAAATGAAGGAAAAAATGGATGTAGCACTTTGTAAAGAATCCACTTTAATGACTCAAAGAACGGACGACCGGTTTTGACTAACACATAATCATCATCATGGCTATGTGTTAGTCAAAACCTGTCATCCATTCTGTAAGTTATTCAAGTGGATTCTTTACAAAGTGCTACATCCATTTTTTCCTGAATATGGAGTTCCACCACGTCAAGGCTGCATCCGTTGATTAAAAAAAAATGAAACAAAAAAATTCCTGACAGTTAACAGAATGAGTCGATTCTTATTCCGAAAAGATGGAAAGTTGAAGAATTTGTCTCAATAAAGTACTTCATGCAAAGAGATTTTTAGGACAAGTTTGATAATTTCATTAAAGCAAATGAATGATTGCAAATACTGAACCTTCAGAGAGAGACCAAAATTTTTATTAAGATCTTGATTATAAAAATTTGGTTACAGTAATAATTTATTGTGATAATACAGAGACTGATTTGATTAAGTGAATGAAAAAAATTTACACATGCAACTATTTTTCCTTTTAACAATGAATAATGAATGAATTAAATAAGCTGGTAATAAAATTAAATATTTTACAAGAATATCTCAAGTTAATTCTTAATTATATATTTATAGTGCAGGGAAATCATTGATTTTATGCAAAAATAAAATGGTAAGTACTGTAGTATGTATATTATACTAGCATTAAAAATCATTTAATTGAATTGAATTTATACATGATAACACAATAAACACAACTTTTTACAACATAGAATTTTTGGAGAACTTAAGACATTGCTTTTCATACCAACTTGGTTAAATTAGCATTTTATAATTTTCAATGAATCCAAGACAAAAACAATTTCATCAGATTCTTCCATCACATCAAAACAAAGCAGAAAGCTTGTATACACCATAAAAACATACATCTAATCAAAGTATACTACATGATAATATATACCTAATACAATACCATGCACATCACACAAAAATTATTTTCTTAAACTGGTTAGGGGCTCCTTTATCATGCCAATATCGTAGTTCTTAAAATTAATGCATGCCATGCAAAATATTACAGTAGACATCGTTTCATAAGCATATATAGTCCACATATTAACCCACAGCAATATCATCTCTATGAAGCTTAAAAGCATAACTTTTGTTTGGAAGAGCCAACGGAAACAATGAACACCTTAGCACAAAGAAACTCCAGTTATAGTAATTTCTTGTGGAATTCACTGAGTAAAAGTTAAATTAAAAATGAAAGTCATAACAAATAACCTCTCAGCAACTTGATAATAAACCTGACTAATTCAGCACAAAGCTCTTCCACTACACACATAAACATATCATTCTTTTGCCACAGAAAAATGCAATGCACACAAATAGTTTTGGAATATATAAACAAGCTGTGCCGAAATCACTTGATTTTTATACATAGCAGACTTTTTTAGACAATGATGCCAGAGTTTTAGTACTTACACTGACTTCGGCCTGATTTGGAATGTTTTGATGTGGAATGAGGATGGTAAAGGTTTGGAAGAGAAAAGGGAAAGAAAGAAAAAGGCCAGCCTAGTAAAAATGCATTGGAATTTGGAATAAAACATTCAAATAAAACCTAAATGGTTATCTTCATTTAATTACTAATTGTAACTGGAGTGTTTGAAATTTTGGTATATGTAACTTCAGACTGCAGCATTACCTTCTACTGCAATTATAATGGTTGAGGTTAAAATGTATACACCAATGTGAAAGTACAGCAAACCCTCGACATTTGCTGTCTTTTCATTTGTGCATACAGCAGCCTGTCTAAACATGTTTTCACTTAAACACGATCTCTAAATAGTTGTTCTATATAACTATAATATTTAGGGATTGAGTGATTGTGAGTTTGAATACATGAGTGTCTACTAAGGTGTGCTAGAAGGACTCACAAACCTTCTAGACAGCTGTGCTGTGAGTTCAATGCACCAAGTATACATTTTAAAAGTTTCCTTTGTTTTCTCTCTTGAATTTTCTTTCTTAACATTTTCATGTCATTTATATATTTATAATAAAATAATTTTTCTGTTTTGGAAACTTATCCCTCTTCCCCATAAACACTTGATATCGGTATTTATGGTTTACCCATTTTTGGCTGTCTCACGAATGTATCCCCTAAGAGGGTTTGCTGTACAGACAACATTAATCTATTTAGTTTACTCTTGCCAAACTGCCTTCATGATATGAGTAGTTTGCAATTCAATAATGCTGGGTCATGCCACATAACCTCAATATATTAGTGATCATGCAAAAGACCTACTTCAATTAAGGTCCCTTTAAAGCATTAAAGTTGCATAAAAGTGTAAAACGGAAAGCTGTTTTTAAAATGCTAATTACAGCAATTTCATAGTTAAAATTTAACCTCCTTTTAAATATTTTCAACGGCTGAAATGTTAAAATTATGAAAAACACTACACATATTTAAATCAATTTCAGAAAAGAAATATTGGTGTGCAAATCCAATTTATAATTTTGCGGAAAATTTTAATGCATGAAAATTCCGAATCAGATTAACAACTTGTGTAAATTGAAGTAAAATTAGTCATACAGATAAAAGTAAGCAGATAATCTTACATAATATACAGTAATCTTTACATATGATAAATACAAATATATTATAAAATAATGATTATGGTGCCAAACTTATGCACATTCCTTATCTCTGTAGTTCTTAGTGTTACAATTTTAGAAATACATTATTTGAAAACATTTTTAAAATTAAATTAAAATAAATTTTTTTAGTGGGTGTAAATTGCTAGTTAACAGCAAAGTTAACACTCTTGACATAATTATAAAGTTTTATGTACAATCACATCATTTGCACACCTAAATTTTTTTTGTTATTTATGTAAACTAGACTATATTGCATATTTACATAGCATGTGGCAAATATTTGTGCAATTAATAAATAGATAACAATGAAACGATGCAGCAACTAACCCATTTGAAAGCCACAATTACATTTTAACTCGATAAATTAAATAATAGCATTATTGGCATGTTTTTAGTTTGCTGTGCACTTTTTTGTGAGCTAATATCATTAAAGTCATACCACCCATAGGATGTTCTAGGAACATAAAAAAATCCTTCAATTACTTTCTTCTAAGAATCCTTCTGCTGCCTTTTTCCTCTCTTTAAGTTAACATCTTCCTTCTGCCAGAGGTTGGTTTAATCAAACCTTTTAAATTTTAACCAAATCCAACAGAACTTTAAATATGGAGTCCCTAACCCAAACATTGAGAGATATAAAGGAGAGATAGAAAAATAGAAAACGTAATCTCGTCATACCTTGAAGCGAAGCACATCTTCCATCCGAGCTGTAGTGCGCCCCCATCCCCCACTGCCCCCGCCCACACAGGAGCTCCCCCCACTTGCTCCTCCTCCTCCACTACCTCCGGAACCCCCCCCTCCATCCCCTCCACTGACGCAGGAGTGGAAAAACGATGGGGCCACAGAGACCCCGAGAGCCTCCGAAGTCATCCCAGTGTGCGCTCGTTCTGCATTCGTGGCTATCACCCGAAAGGTACCAAATAAGAGGACGAGAAGGCGTTGCGTGTGGATTGGCAGTGATGTGATAAGCCTGCAAGAATAAAAAGAGAGTTACGGTTTAAAAAATATCGGAACCTGATGTATAATGAGTCATATTATTGTAAGCTTTTACTATTATTTAATCATAATACATGCTCACACATTCTCAATGGAAGGCATTTAACCCTTGGGAGCTGACGCGGGTCTGTGAGATCCAACCTGATTTAGTTTTTATGATATTCACTCAATGTCAGCACCTATACTGCTACCATCCTCAGTACCTTACTCCCCTCTATTCTACATCGGTTTGGGCTAGAAGTCAATGATTGACCGCTGCAGGTGTTTAAGTGCCGAGGACTTTTGTATCATATTGGGTCTGCCAGACCCGGTGACAGCATACACGTCATATTTTTGGCAGGTCAAGTATATTTTATACGGACTGGAATGTGCTTAAACGATTTAAATTTATTTATGTAATGCCATTTTAAAAGTTTATACACTTTTGTTTCCTCACTTACTTGTTTTTAAAAATTTTCCATTATTAGGACATTTATGCAGTTACTTTATTTTCGAACTTTTCTTTGATTTAAGAAATGTTCAATGGCTTAAATAAAAAATGTATAGGTACACAAAAAAGGGGTCTCTATTATCTATCTGAAAGTCATGAAAACAATCTACGTATCCACTGACTGACTTGTCCTATATCAGTATATTATTGGATATCTGGATGAAATAAAATTATTATTAAATTATTATTACATAATTAAAAAGTAATAAATGATCCAGGCCTGTTAGACCCACTACCAGAAATGGTGTTACTATTTGGGGTGTCAGCTATGAAGGATTAAAGGATTTCTCTCCCAGGGCTGTACATTTGGTTTCATATTATTGAAAAATTTGTACCATGAAATGTTTTATTAACACTGAACACATTATCAGCTTTCTGTTTTATATTTGTTAAATAACATCCATGGTAAATGATGTAAAACATTTTTTGGCATGCTGTACCATGTTCAAGTTGAAATAAATTTTCAGTTTTGTTTAGCTTTCAATAATAAGATTTCTAAAATGTATAGATACGTTGCTCCTCATGGGGATTAAGCTCAGAATGGATAAATTACGCATACCACATCGGGGAGGAATACGTGCCAGTTGATAAAAGAGTTATATACCTAAGATTAACATTTAATAGAGATCTAAAATGGAACAAACACATTGAAAGTAATGTTTCTAGAGCATATAGAAACTTGCACTCCATCTTCAGGACCCTTAAAAACAGTAACAGAAAAGTGAAGGAAAAAGATTATTTGACGTTAATTAGGTCCACGTTGGAATACGGAGCATATGGGACCCACATCAGGCCATGTAACAAGGCAAGATCGAGCAGATTCAAAGGAAAGCAGCTGGATTAGTGTTAGGCAAATATGGTAAAAAAGAGAGTGTAACGAAAATGCTAAATGGAGTTAGGTTGGGAAAGTTTACAAGGGAGAAGAAGGTTTAACAGACTTGGCAACACGTTTAACATTTTTACCGGAATTCCAGCTTTTAAGAATCTTCAGAATAGGAGTCACAGTTCAACTTGTTTCAGTAGACAGGACCACAAATATAAAATTAGTTACCTAAAACAAAAAGCACACATTTGCAAATTTGCTTTTCTGAATAGGGCCATAAGGGAATGGAGCAATTTACCTGAAGAAGTTTTTGAGCCTTTCTCTCACAACAAAAATAATTTCTTAAATAAAGTAAAATATTGGCAACAATGAGTAAAGATGGTAAAATAATGTTGTTAAAAATTTTAAGATTCCAGTAAAATGATAATGTAAAACATCTTAAGTGCATATGTATATCATCTTAATGCAAATGACACAATAGTAACCCAATTACATCTAAATTCCTGTATATATAGCAAGGACAAAAGACGACGGAATTGGGAGGAAGTAGTAAGATTGCTTTGTAGGGTGATGTACGGTGGGGACTTTGAGGGCCCTGTGACGGCTACGGTAGCTGTGAAAGTCTACCTTGAACCTCAAAAACTCTTGACTCGGGAATCTAATAGTCCTTTTGTAGTTAAAATTTGTCTCTATGTGTTATTTAAGATATGCACACAAATATCGATTACTAGTAGTTGGTGCTTGCATTCTGCAAGCATATCATCTCAACATAAAAAACATTCATTTTTCATATTTCATCATTACAAATATTTTTTTAATTCTAAATAGTTCAAATGTTTATTTGTGCAAATGCACTACTATGTATATAACTTGAAAATTTCAGCTTCCTAATTTTTCCCGTAGTACCCAAACCGTTATCTATTTGTTTAAATTTTAAGAATTTTTAACTGCCAAACAAATTAACTATATCAAAATTTGTATAATCCCTATTTCGTTTTTTTACAAACCCTACATCTAAAAAAATTTCAGCTCCATAATACATTCGAAAATACAAAAACCATGTAATTTTGTTTAAACAATTGCGAATTTTTAGCGGCCGCATTGTTGTACTTTTTCAAGATTTTCGTTTTTTCTAGTCGGTTTTGCACAAAATCCAACCTAAGAAAAAAATTCGAATCTCCAGCTCATTTGGAAGTGCCTAAACATTAGTATCCTCCTCCTCCTCTGTAAGAAACGTCGATATAAAATGATATATCCTTATTGTTGTATTGACCTTGCCACCAAGCCTAGAGCCAAACTGCATTGTATATTTTAATAATAATAAGTTTAAGAAAAATATCCTGGTCAAATGATCCTATATCCTCCTCCTCTGTAAGAACGTCTATATATAATGACTAGTAGTTGGTGCTTGCATTCTGCAAGCATATCATCTCAACATAAAAATACATTCATTTTTCATATTTCATCATTACAAATATTTTTTTAATTCTAAATACTTCACCTCCGGAGCGATTTTCGTTTTTCCCTTATGTAAAAATAATAGATTAAAACAATCCGAAAACTTTGCAATTTTAAGAATTTTATACTTTCTCCATTATGGGGTACTAATGTTAGACATTTTTGCAAAATTTTAAAGTTGTAGTACTTCTAGAAGTGAAATAATATTTTTCCAATTGTTTAAATTTTAAACATTTTTAACGGCCGCCAAAATATGTTTATGGAGAGATTCAAATATTTAATTGTGCAACTGCACTATTTTGTATATAACTTGAAAATTTCAGCTTCCTAGCTCATCCCGTAATGCCTAAACAGTTATCTATTTGTTTAAACTTTATGAATTTTTAACTGCCAAACAAAATAAAATATCAAAATTTGTATAATCCCTATTTCGCTTTATTACGAATTCTACGAATTCTAAGTCGGTTTTGCACAAAATCCAACCTAAGAAAAAAATTCGAATCTCCAGCTCATTTGGAAGTGCCTAAACATTAGTATCCTCCTCCTCCTCTGTAAGAAACGTCGATATAAAATGATATATCCTTATTGTTGTATTGATCTTGCCACCAAGCCTAGAGCCAAATTGCATTGTATATTTTAATAATAATAAGTTTAAGAAAAATATCCTGGTCAAATGATTGACAAATTCTCCTTTTGCGTAGAATTTTAATTCTTTAATTTCATTTAGGACTAGGGAACCCAGAACCACTTCTCTTTAGGACATAATCTATGAGGTGAGCTTCAAATGTTTTCTAACTTTTATATTTATTTTTAATTTTAAGGCAAGTAATGTGTTATAATACATTGGTGAATGAAATAATTTGTATATTGTGGGTCAAAAGTACAAAAGCCATTCAAGAAAACAATTTAAGTTAGTATCCTTAACCTTATGCAACCATCACATCCCTGACTCAAATGTAAATTCACTCAAAAATTTCATTTGCCAATTTAAGGCTTTGATGCTTCACGAATGGGCCAACCAAGGAGGAAAAACATCCAACATTTGGATCTTTTCCTTTATAGCACTGCCACTCTTATTTCTCCTTTAACCTATGTATGGGAAACAATTCCTCAATGCAGGGGTTTAACGGGGCGGCAGCTCCCTTTATGGACTGCAACAAAACCTCAATGCGGGGGCACAATTTAAAACTCTTTATTATCGATAGCTGAATAAGAATAGGAAGAGAAATAACATTGTAACAACAAACCATGGAACTATTTTAACACAAAAATAAACTTCATTTTTTCCTTTGAGCAGTGCATGCAAAACAAAACAGAATAAGAATATAAACAATAACCACAATGTTCACATTTACGTTTTATATCGGGTTGGGTTGGTTTGGAGGTTGGCTTGGTTTTTCTTTCACATTCACATTTACACTCTGCATCGGGTTATGTTGGTTTTTGGGTTGTCTTGGTTTTCCTTCCACGTTCACATTTGCACTCTTCATCGGGTTGGATTGGTATTCATTAATCGGATCCATCTCAAAAACACCTTCCACTTGGTCTGGTTATCGCACCATTATACTCGAATCATGTGCAAAACACAGATTTCCTAGGACCAACTAGTACATTATCAAACTGTTCTCGTATATTTCAGTGCCACCTATCCTCCATGGTCCAATATCTGTTTTGTTCCAAAATTGATTTTAAGTTATATTGTCGGTTTCGTTTGCTTAAATTTTGAAATTATATGAAGACCTTAAGAAAAGAAGTTGGCGGTGCTCTAAAGGAAAAGATCCCAATATTTTTTTCAGTATGTAGCGTTTACATAAACAAGCCAGTGCTTTCCAAAAGGGTCATTGCAACAGACGACCAATAAGAGTGCCATAAAAAAGGTTGCCAAACAAATTAAACTTCGATTTCGTAATGGTGCTTTGGAGGAATGGTTTGCTCTCCATTTAATAATAATAATAACAAACCAGATGAATGCAAGTGTTAGGTAATAGCAATAACTTTATGTGGACCTACTAGGCTGTATTTTCTGGTCAATAAGGGTAATCAAAAATTGAATCAATTACAATATTACATTATTTTAAAGGAAGAAGATGGTCCCTTAGTAACTGAGAAATTTGTACTATGTTATCTAAAATGATTTTGGCATGTCTTAAAGTTGCAAGCACAACTTAAAAAAATTAAGAATCAGATTGATTGTTTCTCAGACAAGTTTGCTAGTTGGAAAATGAGTTATCTCGTTCTTGTCACTTTGTGGCCAGAGATTTGCCTCAAATTATTTCTGAGGTGGCAAAGAAAGTGTTACCAGCATGCATGTTTAGTTGCCCCAACCCTGGACTAGCAACCTATACGAGAAAGGTAGAGTGAAAGATGCGAATTGAATCTGAATATAAAATCAATTTTCGATTTGACATGTATAGAGCACTATGCTGTTTTACCTCATTCTGTTCATATAGTTGTGTTGCGTGACTCTCAATTAGATAGTCATCATTTCTTAATTCAAGGAAGAATTGTTGAGCTCACCTTATGGGTGAAATCAAAACTGAAAAGCAATGTTTCTGCAATAGCTATTAAAATATTGGGCATTCCAGGTGTGCTATTCAGCTACAAATCAGCTGTCATCAGTGGTGATCCACATTTAGTACAGTCTAGGAAAGAATTGTACTTTTCAAGAAAGCAAAAAACATTTTCTATGCACAAACTATTGATGATTGTGACAAAAACGGAATATGTGAAATGAAATGATTACAGTTTGATTTAAAATGTCAAGCTGTCAAACAGGTGACAATCAAAGATTTCTTTTGAAAGAAATTCAGACATGTTTATTTTAATGCCCAGTAATATTAATTGAAAATATACATAATTTTCAGCATAGTCGTTTTAGTTGTTCTCGTGTTTTTGAGCATTTGTAAACTTTTCCACTTTCATCATTTTCCTGCTTTCATTGATTGTTTTCCTCTGTCCCTTCAAAAACGACAGATCAAGGTTTCATTATATATACTATATACTTTCAAGTTGTAATGCTGTGGAGTCACATTGAATCTTTGAAATAGTTTGTTTGTGTGTATTTTTGGCTAAGCAACCCCTTGGATTATTATAGCCATAACTCCTTACACACCATACACTCACAAGGGAGGAGAGAAACCAGTTTCTGGCATTAGCCTACTCTTTATGAAGAGCACCAAGAGGGCCAACAGCTTAACATCCATTCCGAAGGACAGAGTGCGGTCTCCTTAAAGCGGACATGTAAGGGACTGGATGATCCCAGGTTGAAAAATTCGACCTTTACCAGATTCGAAACTGGGACTACAGCGAGGAAAACCAATGCTCTAACCACTCCTCCACCGCCATAATCTTTGAAATAGTGTAATGCATCTAAGAATGATAGGAACCACATTGTCAGAGCACCTAATCTTTGCCAAGATAGACAATTAAGACAACAACATCAACTAACCTGTGAATCTGGTCCCTCTGTTCTACGACATCCATGGTCACGCCTCCTTCTGTCCCCTCCAGGCACCCTTCACCGGGCACTACCGTCGATGCTCCAATCACATCGAAAAGCCTTCTCTCTCCCTCCCACCCAAAAATTCCCCCTGGGAGTTTGCGGAGAAACTTTTTCAGAACAGAGGCTATCGTGTATGGAGAAAAGTTGTCGATGTTAACCAGACGTCCATTTTGGAGAAAATGTACCAGTTTCTTCATGTTGCCTTGGTGTCCTGGTGCTCGGAACACATCTTTCTTGAAGGGAGCTTCTTTGTTAAGTTTAAGGATGAGCACCTGAAATTAGATAAATAAATATTTTCATAAATGTTTGAATTAATCTCTTGCAATATATGAAATTAATGGTATAGATTGATGAAAGACAAATAAAAAAGAAATTGTTCATTTATAAGCAACTTTTTAAAATTCTGCATATTTCACAAATTAAATTACAGGAATCATTACAAAATGCGAACCATCAATCTTTAATGCAACCATTTTTATAATAATTCTAGATTAAAAAGTGTTCTCATGTAATAAATATTCAAGGAATAATTATAATAAATTGCAAGTTATTTCTCTTTGATTCATGCGATTTATTTTTTCATTCTAAAATACTGCATTGGCTATTAAGAGTTCTAGAAAAAAATAGCAAAGAATACAAATTTCATCTTATTATTGAAGTCCTAAAACATAGCGGAAAAATCAAGGTTTATTCAACATTTCTATGCATGGAATAGATTTGACTCATGATAAAAAATAAAACCAGTACATGAGACCCCTCAAAAGTTGGAGGACGCATTTATTATTCTTTGATGAATTTGCTAATACATCTTTTTGTAGATACTTGAAAAATCGTACGTGGTGTTATGCAAAACTAATATCGATAAAAATGAAGGAGCAAAATAATTAATATATAAATTTTTGAAATGTAAGGATAGAAAAAACGAAATAAAAACAAAAAATACCCCACTTCGAGAAAAATGGGAAAAGAATATTTTCCATGTTCCATACTTCACTGGCACAGAAACGGATCCGATTTAACTTAACGTGTATGAAATATCATTTATCAATATCGCCGCCAGATGGTCATAATTTTTATCGGTGTTACATCAATATACAACTCAACATCAAACATTTGGCATTATCTTCGAGTACCGCTGATAGGAAAACTTCGGCGAGCGGCGGAAATTGGATCGAAAAAAATATACGAATCCTTCCGAAGAAAACTCGCTGTGATGAGACGAAAAACAAAAGAGTCCGATCAAAACAAAAGACGCCTGCACTCCGAAAGAACGAGCTGCAGGAAAAACAAACTCAGCGTCGCCACCTACTTCCCGCTTCTCTTTCGGTGCTAAACGCGGCGCTAAAATATTCACGTCACATCAGAACGGAAAAGCGGAGAGAAAACGAGCGTGGGGATAAATGAAAAATAAGAAGAAAAGGAGGCGACGGTCAAAAAAGAAAATTGAAGATCTTCACGTCGCGTAGATTGGAGCACGGAGATGCCGCCAAATACTCTACAGAGAGTGTGAGAGAGAGAATGGGAGAGAAAAAGAGTTGAGTGTGGAGCAGCGAGGGAATTTATGTGGGTGGCGGTGTAGTGGGAGTGAGAAGTTCATTGATCAGCCTCGCCGGACATGCTGAGTCAACGGAGGGGAGAGTGGGCGAGGGTGGAAGAGGGAAAGGGTGGAAGAGAGAGAGGGTGGAAGAGGGAGGGAGAGGGTTGAAGAGGTAGGGAAGGAGATGGTGGAAGAGGGAGGGAAGGAGAGGGTGGAAGAAGGAGGGAAGGAGAGGGTGGAAGAGAGAGGGAGGGAGAGGGTGGAAGAGGGAGGGAGGGAGGGAGAGGGTGGAAGAGGAAGGGAGGAAAAGGATGGAAGAGGAAGGAAGGGAGAGGGTGGAAGAGGGAGTGAGAGGGAGGGAGGGAGATGGTGGAAGAAGGAGGAAAGGAGAGGGTGGAAGAGAGGGAAAGGGTGGAAGAGGGAGGGAGAGGGTGGAAGAGGTAGGGAGGGATAGGGAGGGAGGGAGAGGGTGGAAGAGGGAGGGAGAGAGGGGGAGGATGGAAGGGGGTGGGAGGAAGAGTAAGCGAGGGAGGAAGAGGGAGAGAGAGGGTGGAAGAGGGAGGGAGGAAGAGTAAGCGAGGGAGGAAGAGGGTGGGAGAGAGGAAGGAAGGCGAGAGACAGAGGAAAGAAGGGGAGAGCGAGAGGAGTGTGAAATAGAGGGAGGATGGACGGAGATGGAGAGGGGAATGGCAGAGGGAGGGAGGACAGACGGAGGAGAGGGAGAAACGAAGTACAGAGGGAGGGTGAAGTACAGAGGGAGGGAGAGAGGACAGGGAGGAAGTAAGGATAGAGGGAGGGAGAAAGGACAGAGGGAGAAAGGACCGAGCGAGGGAGGTAGAAAGGGCAGAGAGAGGGAGAGAGGAGGGGGATGGCGGATTGACTGTCTCTTCCCTCTCCTCCTCTCTCCCCCAAGACCCTCATCCGTCCCAGTTCATTCAAGCACTCTTTCCCTCTTCCCACTCTCCACCGATGACTCTGGGCGAGTTATCTCGGGAAGGGAGGAGTGAGAGGAAGGGGGAAGGAGTGAGAGGAAGGGAAACGAGGAAGTAGGCGTGGGTGGTAAAGAGTGTGCGCTAGAGAGAGAGAGATAGAGAGAGAGAGAGAGAGAGAGAGAGAAAGGGTGAAGTAGAAAGGGAGAGAGAGGAAGAGTAGCGAGGGGGTATGCGAGGGAGCGTGAATGGAGTGGCGCAGAGTAGTCTGGTGACAGAAAGGTAAAGGAAAATGGGTTCTCCTCCAACAATGTACGTGTACTTATCGTTAACGACCGGATGTAGGGAGGTGGAGGGGAAAATGGAACGGGGGTATCGCGACGAATGGTCGAAAAAATTCGAGCGAACGTCATTTGGAGGAAAAGAAAATGACCGATTCCCTCTTTCTGTCATGAAATCATCGGCGACCGAAAGTCTATCGTGGAAACGAGATCTTTTTGTGTAATGTATGAGATTTTTCACCTTAACACAGTCGACGAAGTCGATTAAATTTAACCAATAGGTACATAAATACCGTCCCTTAATTTAGTCGACTAGTTCAACGCATCAAGTTTTCCTGAAATTTCAATTCCAATTGTCCAGGAGTCCACAAAATACGGCCCGCATAGTGATATATAAAGCTTCATGTGGCCCTTTTAGTAAAAATAGCGGTGATCCCTGCTCTCAAGCCTAAAAAATGTCCGTTTTCGGCATTCCATTCTCGGGCGTAGTAGAAACCTCTTTCAATGGTCCTCAGTTCGCAGTTCAGTTTTAACCTTTTTAAAGATGCTACCTTACGGCGTACCGTGCTGGTTTCTATCAAACGGGCTCTTTTCCCAAACAATAAAGCGCTCTTAAATTAAAAATGGCGGAGTCAACAGACAATAACGCTTTGATACGAAATTCGTTCAGAATGAAGGCAGCTATTGAACGGGGAAACTACAGCAATGGATGGGTGAACGAGTACCTCAAGGAATCTTCCTACCGCCGGTCCCCTCTCATACCACAACAGAGCTCACTCTTAAAGAGTGAAGCATTAGCTTCAGATAGATAGATAAATGACTTTATTCGGACGAAATTTCGACCATAAGGTCCATTCTTACATTTAACCCTTCGTCAGTGTTGTTACAATATATTTAAAAAAAACATTAAATTACATTAAAAACGATTAAGATAATAAAAGACTAATACAGACAGAGAGAGAGAGAGATAGATAGGTACATATTCAGGAAAACTTCTAAGAAAGACAAGGTATTTATGGGAAAAACCTAGGAAGGAAAACACACACGAAGTGAAGGGGGTGGAAAAAACCCGCGAAACCCTAGATACATAAAAGCACAATATAAACGACACAATAACACAATCAAGTGAAAAATAAAAAATTATATGTTAATAAATCAGGTGAAAATTTTAATAATAATAAATAAATAAAAGAAGGAGGAAGTAAGAGATAAATAATCGTCGAATTTTATCTCTCAGCATTCGCATTTCTCAGATCGTGTTGACTTAAAAAAATTCTATCAAGTTCTTATCGTAATCTGTGTGCCTTGGACAGATTGATATCGTCCAACACATAGATGCATTCCATTCACCACTCAGTCATTTAACATACAAATCAAATTAGTAGATGGTAATCTGCTTAGCACTACAGTTTTACAGGCAATTTTCAATTAATTTCCTCGTAGTTTATTTTAAAACGTTAGCGCATCGCTCCATTTGAACTTCAGAGATATCCCGTGTAAATAATCGGAATCTTGCCGTTTTAAAATTTGAAATTACCGCGTTACATTTTTTGAAATATTTCACTTACAAGAAAAGGAAAATAAAAATAAATATCTTCCCTGCCACTTACAATTAGTAACAATTTCTTATCAACACATTCACTTGATTTATTCGAACTGCATTTCTTTCAAACAAACAAAGTTTTTTTTATTTGGGACGTGCAAGCGTATCGCATCGAAAGAAGAATTCGTACCCCTTAAAATTTAAAACTAGCGAGCTAAAACAGTTTTAACACTTATGTAAAAACAATACACTTTTCAATGTAGGATCCACGAGTAATCTCGTAGTACGTTACGGTGCACTCTATCAATTTCATATAAGCTTTCTTCCGATTATTTCTTCAATTGGCACATACGCTGTTACTTCGTACATTTTACATCGACACACAATGATTTCCTTTTAATCCCTCTTGACGCATCCGTGTCGTCCTAATTTCCCTCACTTCTACGACACATGACGTCGCTGCCGGTGATTCCTCCGTCGCCTATCGTGTTTTTCACATTTGTTTACATTTACCGCGAAGGCAAACACCCCAACGGGTTTCCAATGCGTCCTCCGGGGAGAAAAAAGTTTCAACGGAGGAAGTTCATACTTTCCGTGTCTCGACCCGAGAGGAGGAAAATGTCTTCGCGTATCCTGTAGATTAGAAGCGAGTTGACTTTAGCCGGTGGTGGGGTGGAATAAAAAAAAACGAATCGACAACTGGCGCGCGACTATCGCCGAGTTAAAAGAATAAGAGAGCCACTATAGCAGCGTTTCTTAAACCCCCTATTATGGAAGCCGACCTCATTGCAACAACTCTTAACCCAATCCATCTGACGATAAAATGCGATATTAATTTAAAAATTATGAAAATCTATTTTATATTCGCAAGAATTAATTTTATTATATGCGCAAAATAAAAAAATAAAAATATTCCGTCTTCACCACCCCCTGGAAACCTTTCACGGCCTCTATTTTGGGAACTACCGTTTCCCAAAAGGTGGGGCGCGAAGGTCGTCTAGGCGGGAGGCGGAATTTCTAAAATAATAATTATAAAACTTTTTTCTCATCAAAATTATTGAAATATTTAAAGTCTTCAAAATTTACATTAATGATTAATATAATACAAAAATGGATGGAACGTAAAAAATCCATTTCTTGGAATAGATTGGTTTTTGTCTTTATCATGGTGGGTCGCGGTTTTTTTTTGACAAAATGGTTGGTGGGACTGCTGATACCTGTTGCCCTAGAACCTAGACAACCTATTCTAAATTTATAAATGACTGTAACAGCCAATTTAACAATATGAACCTGGAGCTAATGAAGACAACTGAGCTATTTCATCAGTCAACTAGTTGTCTTTGCAAACATTTTTCATCAAATCTTGAGTTATTTTTCCAGAATATTATTCTCACCTAATGAAATTTTGTTATTTGAACTCATTATCAGACTTGAGTGAGGAACCAACTAAGTTTCAAAAAAGCGCAGGGTTAAACCTTGGAAGTATTAAATTCTTCCAGTAAAACTGGGAGAAACTAAGTAACTTTCTCCCCACGTCAACACTCATTCGTCTCCATCGACGAGAATCGGTACCCGACCGATTCTCCTCCATCTCCCTATTGCAAACGGGATTCCGGCAAAAGAGCGAAACAGGCGTCGTTCTGGGACGGGCGTAACGCGAAGCGGAGAAAATAAGTGGGCGTTCCCTTGTTTACACTGATGCTTCCTACCCCGCGCTTCCATGGCGGAAAAAATTTAGGAAAGTGGACGGTGAGCGGACAAACACAAAAGCTTAGCTGACAGGGGACGACGGGCAAAGGAAGGCACGTCCAGAGGCCCCAAGGGCGACGAATTGGGCCATCGACTCTGCAGCATGGCCAGGCGAGAACAGGGACCGCGTTTGATGACGAATTTGGGAGAGAGGCGGGTAGAGTAGGGTACAAATTTGGCTGTTTCCATTCATTTACTGTTCGGGAGAAATTTTAAAGCGGCGGGTCGCATTAACCGGATAGATAGGTAGACAAACGTCTTTATCAGGACGAGATTGAGACTAAAAAGTCTCTTCTTCCGTCTTAACTCGGACAGACTAGAGCAGCTGTTCTCAGCCTTTAGTATCTTACCTCCCACAAATGATTTTGTGAAAAAAGCTGAATTCCACCAGAATACAAACCAAACACCCATTGTTTCCAAAAATAGATTATTACGTTAAATGCCTTTCGTATTGTTAATCCTTAATGGAAATTTAAAATGATATTATATACTGTAATAACGTTGCTGAAGTTTTATAAAAAAAATGTTCGTAGCTTTGCGTCCCACTGGTTGAGGAACACTGTACTAGAGGACAGTTAACTCGTTTCTAGACGTTCTTTACCAGCGAAGCGGTAATAGCGGAACGCCTCATGGGCACGTCTGGTCCGTCCTTTGTGACTTTCATCTCCTAAACCGCTGGACGGGTTTTAATTTAATTAGGTATGAGTGATCTTTATTCAAATTTATCGCCCAATTGTGATTTTCAACTGAATCCGTCAATTAGAACTTCCACTTTACATAATTACTTTAATAAAGTTATACTCGTATCTCGTTAAAAGGCATCCGTCAAGCAGCAACGAAATATTAAACTTTTATATACCTAGCTCTTATATGACCCGTAAGGTATAGATTAAAAAGAATATTCGGACAGAGAACAACATTTACTACAAGAAAGTCCGCGAGACCACGTAATTACGACTTATAGTTTTGGAGATAAAAATTCGAGAAAATCCCTAGCAAAACATCGCATGTTTTGTTTACATCGATCGCGAAGACGGTTCTCTCAGCAAACAACAATTGAAAACCCATATATTTCTCTCCCATTCTCTTATATTATCTGTGAGGTATAGATTAAAAACTTTATTTGGATAGAGAACGTTTACTACAAGACAGCCCCCGAGACTATAGTTTCGGGGATAAAAATTCGAGATCATCTAATCTTTCGATACCGTCCGTACGTATTTCCCATTAAGAACGCCTTTGAAATCTCTGTGCATTCCATTTAGGAGTATACTTTTCCGCCTTGTTGTACATAAAAATGCAAACTGCGTTCCTAATACGCCACGTGGACTAAAATATAACCAGGGCCGTCCTTGACGATCGCGAGGCCCTAGGCAAAAACCAAATCATATAAACAGAGTATTTAGGCAGCAAAATCTTTTGGCAGTGTATAAAAATCACATTGGTCGACAACGTATTTTTCTACTGAAAAAATGACTAATGCGACTATTCTTTCTGTCATTGTACTTCTCAAATGAGATTTTATTAGCTTTAATTTTGAAAAACTTATTTCTGCACTCGCAACGGTGACTGGTATTGTTGACAAAATACGATAAGCAATGGAAGCATTAGGATAAATGTCTGTATATTGTTGCTTAAATAAAAAATTCAAAATCTCAGTAGGCGTTGAAGACTTAAGAACTTCAGGGATGGCGATACTCAGACTCTAGTTCTTCGTATAGTCTATCTCCATCTTTATCTTTCATACCTATATTTTCATTTGTTAAAGCTAGTTCTAAATTTAAACATTTATCTCTGAGCTTTTTCGCGTTACAGGAATGAATAATAAACAGAATGCCAAATATTTCATAATAATTCTTAAGTTGTGTAAATCTTTCTTATATTTGAATCAAGGCTGTCTAAAATACAATTGAAAAATTCAATTTCAAATTCCTTTTTCCCGCTGCATAGCTGTTCGTCACAGCACTCGTAAGATGCAAGTCTTTTATCTTTCTAATCCTTTTTTGCTTAAAAATCGGCTCAATGTCAATTTCTTCTGCTAACATGCGTGAATATTACTACTTACCATCCACGAAACAGCCTTTCTATTAAATTTAATGAAGCTTTATTTTCGTACGACGACGACAGAACACACACATTGTAACACTGAAAGAAATAGCATGCACATACAAACTCGATGTCACATTGTAAAGCCTCTCACGTCTGTATCTTCTAATGCAGTTTTAGAATAGAATATTACTCTTTGTCATTTAACTAATAAATAATAACGAAACCATCATACTCGACTAATCTTCAATTAGGTATCAATTGTCTCGTTAGACGATCCTCATTTGTCAAGGCGATTGCCATTCCATTGCAGCGCCTCTATAAATTAAGTCTTGATCAAAACCATTGTAAATTCATTTTTTATGTTTCTAAGATATTTAGTCTCGAGAAAGCCACATCGCATTTTTCTGTCGTTCGAACGCTGTGATCGATCACTCCGCTTTGTCACAGTACAAAGAATACTCAAGAATATTCCTTACACTGTGGCTTTGTTTCCGTATAAATGCATTATAACATTCGTTAGGTGCGAGGCCCCCAAAGCGAGAGGCCCTAGGCGCCTGCCTAGCTTGCCGTAAGGACGGCCCTGGATATAACGTACTGAATGTACGCGACATCCAAATCATAATTCATTCTTTCATCCATGAAGATGTCCAAATCCCGAGGTTACATCTGTTTTGATTATACTAGGCCCTCCCACAACGCGGGTTCTTAGAACACGAATTCGATACAACACTGTTTGTTTTTTAATGCCAAAAATTCAGCATTACGGATAATGATTCGCATTAACGCGGTTTGGTCGGACTTGCAGCGCGAGATTGCGGATTACAGAGCGAGGAAGAGACGTGTCAGAGAGACAGGACGCTATGTTTATAAGCTTAGATAACCGAAAACAACACATTTGTAGATATGTGTGCATCAGTTTGTGAATTCTGGAGAAATGTGCCTGAACTGCGTATGGAAATCAACCCTTCTTTCACTATGTAAAGTCAGGTTCACATAACACGGACTCATATTACACGGTACTTTTTCAGAACGCATCCCCGTGTTATGGCCGGTTGTATTTTTTAGATCTCAATTTCATCAAGTCCTCCACAGACTCTCAAGCTCGAGAATTTGAACCCACACCAGACATCCAACTACTTGGAGGAGATTTGACGAACAAATCGCTTCATTATCATTAAAAAAACGCGACAAATATCCTCGAGACGTGCACAACTGGGAGCTGAAATATCGTCTCTGGAATGAAGTACGAGAATTCGTGAGCGTGGGCGGCGCCAGGATGTGAGTAGGAGAGAATGAGAGGATTTTGGACCGTTGAGCACACGCGTGAGGGGGGTGGGGCGAAAGAACTCGCCTGGAACGCTTTCAAAATAGGGCACCTGTAGGAGTGACTTTTATAAATACCGCCCTCGTGGGAATACGAGGGAAAAAAACAGAACACTCAATTCAAATTATGTAAGGGCGTGGCGTGCCGGATGTCGTTCGATCCCAATATCAATCATAATGGAACGCGGAGATTTGTCGTCAAGTTCGGACAAAATACGCGAGAATCTGTAAACGCCACACCCTATTTTTTATTTTCAAGTGCCTTCCTCTTACTGCTGTAAGTTAAGATATATTAATGGCAGCCCGCAAACATTTAATTTCTCGTGCCTGAAAGGGCTAAAAGAAAAGCCTTGACTCAAGACTGATGACAAATACTTAGGTTTTAACGGGAAGTATTTAAGAGATGGGGCGTGAGACAGCAATGTCGTTTCATTGGCCCCAGCAAGAATCTTGATTTTAAAGAATTTTTACACGCCGCTTAATGATGCACCAAGCTGAATTCGTATGTTGAACACAGTCATACAAATACATCCAGCAAATATTATGTATACAATGCAGGAATGCCATAGATATCCTTAATGCTGCATAATGGTTTTATCTACTTAAACAGATTTTTCAAGTAAGAGTGTAGCCTTATAGGCATCATCTAACATTGGTGCAATGTTATTGTCATTTGTGTGTAAAATTCGCGAGTCATAATTTTTACTTTCTCCATATACGTAGTATGAAAAAGTATTGTTTTCATGAAAAAAATCTAACTCGAGATTTCAACGGTAATACATGTTTTAAGGTTCCCTGAACACGTTCTGACTAGTTTCGCGATGATGTCTGTGTGTCTGTCGGTCTGCATGTGATAGATTTTTGTGGGCGCTCTAACTCAAAAACTATTAACCAGATCAACGCAAAATTTTATATTTAACATTTTTATAAAAGTTAGAAGATCTGATTAGTTTTTAGTAAAAATCGGTCGACCGTAAGTGGGTGTTTACTTCACTTATCCGTTATTTTGAAATATGTGCTTTAATATTTGATAATTGTAAAAATGTATTGGAATAAATGTTGTAGAAAATTTTATTTTCTACAACTTTTGTTTGACACATTTTTCCATATACATAATGCATTGTTTAAGAGATATCTTATAATTTTAGCTGCCACCACCACGCCACCCACCGAAGACTATTGTTAACAATTGACGCTTAGTTACGTCTTATGTTAGTAACGCTCCTTTTTCTTTTCTTAATTGTCAACCGGAAGCAAATATTGACAACGGTCCCAGAGCTAACAACATGTAATTTGCCATATAAATATGGAGAAAGTCATTTGTTGCCCACATCAGTTTATTTTTGTTTAAATGGCCCGTGTTAGGGAGAAGTAACGTAGGTTTATTTGTTTCGTACAACTGTGTGTTGCTAAGTCATGTGAAATTTTAAATCTTGATCATGTCTTCTTTTCATAAATCTTGGGTGGACGATTTCCGAGGAAAAAATTATGACATAGCAAAAAGATCAATATTGCAAGTAATACTGTTCATCGGCAATCTAAGCAACCTTCATATAACACGGATAAATGCCGACAATTTAAGATTTATAGGGTTGTACAAATTGACGTCGTCGTTATCATATCAGGCTTCCAATGCTAGGGGTGGCGAGTTCCAATCCCGCCGCGAGGATGTTCTTTGCTATCGTTGATATGCTAACTGCGAAACGCCATTAAGTACCGTTACTATTTAGTTAATACTAAAAAAACTAAAAACTACAGGTTGTGACATCGGTTGCCTGAACCTCATACAGTGGAACCTCGATAACTAGAACTCATATACCGCGAATTTTCGATTAATCGAGATAAATATTTTTCATGTTCGTAATAGGGAAGTTCTATGCCTCGAAGTTTCGATAAGTCGAACCTTTTCTGCCCTCACTCCCCTGAGGTTAGACTGTATTTCGACTATACGACAAACGATACCGATCGCTATACAGGTTGAGTATCCCAAATCCGAAATATTCCGAAATCCGTAACATTGTTAACTCGCTTCTCAGTCCTGAGTTTTTAAAAATATCTTTGGATAATATGAACATAGTGCCGCCCAGTGATTTAGAAATGATGAAACTATTCAATATTGTCACGTTCATTAAGTGAAAAAATACCTTTTTAGTCCACTTCCATGTCCGTTGACTAATCGAATAACTATTTGCCATTCGATCTCCCTTGTTTACAAATCGCACGTTTCGATTGTAGTCCTGAAAAATGGCTGGCTTTACAGCATTTCCACGTTCATCACAGAAATTACCATTTACAGGTGGATTGTGCATGTTTGTTGGTAAATGTACGTTTCGTTTGCGTCAAATCTTTTTTTACTTGAACACGTGTACAGTATCACCCCCTTTTAGTTTCTGTATCTTTCCGTCAAAACTTTTTGGCATTCCTTTGCGATTGGGTCTAACGGTCCCGCAACAATAAATTTTTCGTGTCTTCAGATCATCAAATAAGTGAGGAGATGAGAAGAAATTATCCATAAAAAGTTTATGTCCAACTCTCCCAGTCAGTTTCTTTACAGTTGCGTGAATGGCAGTGCGAAAGCAGCGTAGCAGCTCCTTACAAATCACAAGAAAAAGAAACTCATTTAGTTATTCCACAAATTGAAACGAAATAGCTGATATGGTTTTAAATCAAGGATCGTGGCGATAGTGACGATGAAGGTGAAATTGTTAAAACTGCAGTAAAATGCCTACAAACGACATGGTAAAAAATGTGATGAACTCATTGGAGGACTGGAGCAGCGTGAATTTATTACAGAACAAGAAATAATGTCAATGTTTAAGATAAAAGAAAGACTTTTAAAACAAAAACCTTCGGTAATGAGGCAAATGACAATACAGGAAATATTAAAAAAGGCCATCCAATACGATCATATCATGTATTCCAAAATCCGGAAAAATCCAAAATCCGAAACAATCTTGGTCCCAAGCATTTCGGATTAGGGATACTCAACCTGTATTACGTTAAATTTTGAATTCCGCGCATTTCATCGCGCTTCGCCATTCCAATCTTGCGTAAGATCGCGAGCGGAGTCGGCCGCACTTTCTTTCGACTGTTGCGGAACGCCTGACGCATGCTGGTAAACAGATACGGTTAGTAATTAGTCACTCGCCCCACTTCGCTGGAACCGACCTAAGGGCTAGATATGTGTTCGTAAATGACGAGAAGGGACTCCGCGACCACTCATACCGCATACTGCCTTCTTTACGCTAAGTGCATGAGATTAAGGCAAATACAGGCGGTGGCGTCTGTACAGCCGCCATCTCGTATTTTACATCTTATGAGCTCGTTCACTTCTTTTTACTTTCTCCATATACGTAGCATAGGGGAAAGTATTGTTCTCGTGGAAAAAAAACGACTTCGAGATTTTAACGGACACGTTTTGAGGTTTCCTGAACACGTTTTGGCCATTTTCTCGACGATGTTTGTGTGCGTGCGTGTGTGTGTGGGATAGCTTTTTTGTGGGTGCTCAACTCAAAAACTATTAATCAGGTCAACGCGAAATTTTATATTTAACATTTTTATGAAAGTTACTAGAATTGATTAGTTTTTGGTAAACATCGGTCAACCGGAAGTGGGTGTTTACTCTTGTCTCTTATCCGTTATTTTGAAATATTTTATTTAATATTTGATAAATGTAAAAATGTATTAGAATAAAAGTTGTAGGAAATTTAATTTTCTACAACGTTTGTATGAAACTTTTTCCCATATAATGCATTGTTTATGAGATATCTTATATTTTTAGCAACCACCACCACGCCACATACCGACGGCTATTGCTAACAATTGACGCTTAGTTACGTCTTAGTAACGCTCCTTTTTATTTTATTAATTGTTGGAGCTTTGTTGCTATATCCAATAACAGAAGACTATGGTTTGAGTTTATTTCTGTTCTTTGTAAAGTCTAAAATTTTCTCGCAGTCTCTTAAAATATTTATTATTATATAACCTATTTGGAATTTTTAGAAAAATTGCAGGTATGGAGAAAGTCATGTGGTGGCCACAATCAGATTTTTTAAAGGAGATTTGATGCGAGCGATCTACGCTAAAATTTGTCGAGAGAATTTAATTTTATAGCTGAATTATAAAAAAAAACGCACTAGGGTATCGAAGCGCTCCTACTAATTTCGAAGCGTTTATTAAGGACATAATTAGGTGTTATGACTTTATTGTTTACAATTAGAAATCGTGGATGATACAGCCGTCTTCTTCATTAAAAGTGCTTAAACAAGGGTCTAAATGGACGTACTATCAATACCTCGATTTAGCGACAACGTTTTTCCATCGCTGACAATGGCTCTAAAGCGGGGATGGCGGTAAATCGAGGTATGTGCTAGCTCAGTGACGTAGGTTGCTCACCACTGTGCTAGCTCAATGTAATGTAACGATTCATGTGCGGTATGCGGGGGTGGCACTATATCGGACACTAAATCGGGATCTGACTATATACGTGAATCTGGTCAATTAAATGAGTGCAGTTTATAAGAATACATTAACAATCGCTGGCATATCTTATGGGCGAGATTTTCATAGTTATGACCATAAAGATAATTCGATCGAATTTTCCTCTAGTGAATCATACATCCGATAATTTTTATCCATCCTTATATAATAATTCTCAATTGTCCGTCTGTCTGTCTGTCCCGGCATTTTTGGACATTTCCCAATGGAATTAAGAGCTGAAACTTTCACAATCGTTAAAACCCAATGAGGTGGTCCCTAGAAAAATCAAACATCCCGGAAAAAGTCCCGGATTCGACTCCGGGAGACAATTATATTTTCTCATAAGTTCACACGGGATTTTCGATTTTTCAAGGTGCAAGGTTTATTTCCTTCATTCATTAAAATATGTAAATACGGACCGAATTTCTCCATTTTTGTTTTATTCGACGGCTAAAACTATAAAATATCTTATTCTTGCAATGTTTAGAAGTTACACGGAAGAATTTGTCAGAAACACGCATATCTTTTCGAAATTTTATGGCTTTTTCGTAGTCTTTCTGGGTGTTGCCAAGGCGAACCTCATTGTTGCCTCCGATTGTATTAGCGTCTATTAAGCCTTCAAATAGACAAAAGAATTGTGTTATTCGCTTCGCACAACGTCACACTTAATAGATTGCAACGTTAATAATTGAAGAATATTATTATTCAGTAAACATACGAAGAGGAAGAATAACGGAGCCAAAGAGTGGCAAATCAAGTCGTATATTGATGCCAGATTGCAATAAATTTCAAGCGCTTAATTTTCTGGGAGAATTGAAATTATTGTCAGAAATTTATTAATTAATCAAATAATTACATTTAATATATATATATATATATATATATATATATATATATATATATATACACTAGTAGAAGGTGCTTGCATGCTGCAAGCATTTCATCTCACCTTGAAAAAACATTAACTTTTCAGACAGATATTTCACCATTAAAATTATTCTATTAATTCTAAAGATTTCACCTCTGCAGCGATTTTCGTTTTTCCTACATGTAAAAATAATAGTTTAAAACAATCCCCAAATGTTGCAATTTTAAACATTTTACATTTTCTCCATTATGGGGTACTAATGCTACACATTTGAGCCAAATTTTAAAGTTGTAGCACTTCTAGAAGTAAAATAATATTTTTCTAATTGCTTAAAATTTAAACATTTTTAACGGTTGCCGCAATATATGTATATGGAGAGATTGAAATGTTTATTTGTGCAAATGCACTGTTCTGTAAATAATTTGAAAATTGCAGCTTCCTAGCTCATCCCGTAGAACCTAAAAAATTATTAAACTTTAATGTTCAAATGGGGTTAAAACAACCCCTAAAAATTAACAATTTTAAAATTTTCCATTTTTATAGTTGGTTATGAGAAAAGTTCTATAATCTTGCAAAATTTCAGCTTCCTAAACTTATTAGATTGGTCTACACACTAGATTACGTTTTCCCATGCTAACTTATGGGAGATATTCCGGGGTCTCTGGAGTCGAACCCAAGACACTGTAAGCAAAAGTAACAATAATTCCTAATAGATATTGCGGCCATCTAGCAACACTGATAATTTCATTTTTCTAGTTTACCGGTAAGTGCCCATAATTAATTTACAAAAATGGCGCAATGCTTTTCTTATGGGAAAAAACGCAACTTTCGGAATTTCTGGAGTCGAACTCATGTCACTTAGGTAAGAAGTCTCATTTTATCTGTAGGTTTCTCCATCATATCTACAAAAACTGAAACTTTGAGCTCTCTAGCTCTTGTAGTTTGGGCTGGACATTAGTATCCTCCTGTTATATCCTCCTCTGTAAGAGTCGTCGATATATAATGATATATATATATATATATATATATATATATATATATATATATATATATATATAAGTTTTTACACATACACACCTCAGAAGTTATATTTTAATCACACTAAAAAGTCCCGTTGATGTATAACAGGTAATTCCGCTCGTTCTTCGGTAAAATGCAACGAAAGCTAATGTATACTCTGTGAATTATGACCTTTCCACGCAAACAAAACCGTATCTGACGTTTCCAACAAACGAACGTGGGTTTCCATGGAAAAACGTACCATCAGCATTATCTTATCTGAAGAAAAACCGAGGACACGCGCTTTGAAAACATAAAGTTGGGATCGCGGAATATGCGCGCCTGCACCTACCAGCACGAACGAACTATACGGGCGTGGCTCCCTTAAAATAATCAGCCCCGCTATACGGAGGTTAATCACTGTGCAGTCGATGCACCTCGAGTGTTTTTTTCTTTCTGAAGCAGTTGACTTCGCGCCCTCTGCAAACCTACCTATTAATAAAAAAAAACTTTAAATTCAACTCGACGATGGGTTCACGAGAGAAGTATCGAGCTCGTCTCATGGCTTAAAACAAATTCAAGAATAAGAAGGAAAAAAACGCAAAAAACGTACTCATTTAAGTATACCTTCAATAGACGTAACAAAGCTATGGAAAACCAGATGCGCAGGATTTTTTTAGAATCTACTTTCGGTGTATCATCAATGAAGACGGCTAGACTGTAGCCGAAATGCGCATACGATTTTCCGTGACGTTTTTGTGGCTATTGGAGATATCTAAGTACTCATTTTTTTCCATTTTTTATAATTAAGAGGTTATTTTTGAAATTGATAGTTGCTTGCTTTTAAGTATTCAAATCCACATGTTGCGATATAAGCGCAATCCAGAAAGGGGATTTGCACCAGTCATTCCAGATGATCCTGCTTTCCAATTTCCTCATAAGTATCGAGGATCGCGTGAAAGCGCGTTCCTTTTCGCCACAAAATGTTCAAGAGATTATGGCGCACGGGTACCGATGATTTTGCAGGGTAATGGAGCACGATTCTTATAAGGCTGCTTGTTTTAACGCGCTCGTTGTCACAAAACTTATTGATGCGAATAACGAAATTTTAAGTCCCTTGAAATTTGTACTGAAGAGGTTTCACTGCAGCAGGGAAACGAGCTCTTTTTAAACGCGGCAGCTCTCGAATTCTGTAGGAAACGCATTTCAAAATCTTAACCTATGGTTGTACTATTTTTTACGAAGCAAACATTTGACCAAGGTCAGAATTTCAAATTATTTTGTTTATTACATGGGCCGATAAGAGGGGATTTCAGACCATGTAACGGCTCTATCACCGACGAACAAACCAGTGCTTCGATAATCGCAAACTTTACAAACCATCTAGGCGGCGGTAAGTTGCAGTCTGGGCACTTTCACCGAGGCCGTCTCGCAGACGGATAGGTACGCGGATGGTTTAAAGAGAGGAGAGCTTGTAAACATAATACGGATCTCGATCTCTCTGTCAACAATTTAGAAATCCTGGCCAATAGATATCCGTACTCTCGAGATTAGAAAGACAACAGAAATTGGAGGACTAATGATGGGAGATTATGAGGGAGAATCCGACTAAAATAATCCACTCACAACCAATAAACTAATTCTGAGCGTGTTTTTTTATATTCCTCTTACAGACACACAAACACCCGTCTTTCCCAATCTCCGTTTCTCCAGCGAACAAATTATAAAAGAGGAGGAGAAGAGTCAACAACGCGGCGGATTGCCTACAATAAAAACCCCCGACTCAAATCTATCGGCTAAGTAGTTAATCTGAAATTAGAACGCGGTACATTACATCACAAGCGAAAATAAATTACACTTTTTCGCCGGAGTGTGGAGGAGGGAGACCGTTCTATTATTAGTTTTGACCCAGAAATTGTTCTTTCGCGCCCTTTATGAATTGCGTTCTTGTCCAATTTTACGCGGCCCAATTCCGGAAACCCTACTTATGCATCATTATATATATATCGTCTCTTCCTCTTTGTCTTTCCAAGATTTTTTTACCACTCACACCTGCGATGACGAATATACTCGTCCAAGTCTTTATACGAATACGTAATTATTAATACGCAGCAAACGCGCTAAGAAAACTTCGTCTCGATTGGATATAATCAGAAGATCCGAGCGAACAAAAGCAGAACGTATATTCTTTGGCGAAAGATGTTTACGCCAATAAAAGTCGTACTATGGTTTTAAGATGGGTTAATTTGTCTGCGGTTAAGAGTTTAGCCCAGAGATTTTCAAACTATGTATCTGCGATCTCCTCGATTCGATATTATCGCGACCCTCTTTTTAAAAATCTCCATCCATAAACCAATAAATATAAACCTAACATTAATTTCAAAATATTATAAATATACTATATATATTTTATGCGCCCAAAAAATGTTTGTTATAAAAAAATTCCACAAATAAAATTAAAAATAAAACAAAAAATTGCGTCCACGAGATCCCGTTAAAACCTTTGGCGACCCCATTTTGGGAATCACTGGCTTAACCAATTACGCCAGTTTAACAATCCTATGTTTAACCACTGCACTCGTGCTACCATTTCCTAACATCAACATTAAAATTTTCCGATGGTAAACGACTGTATACATTCTACGATAAATTTCACTTGTTTCAATCTACTTTTGAAAGAGAAAACCAAATGAAACTTTACCAATCAAAAACAGTGCAACCTAAAAAGGGAGATCAATTTTAAAACTGACAATCATCAAGAATATTTCCAACTTAATATCACGAAAAACCGCGAGCGCAAAATTTTCAGACACGCAGCAATGAGGGTGTATGGCAAGGGTGCTCAAGAACTCGATCGGCAACTTCTTTTCGGGTAGATCTCAGAACCCTTGGCTCTAGCCTAGTGGTGTCCAGCAGAATTTTCAGGTTAGTCACACTTGTGGTTAACGGAGCAGCCTTTTCGCCACATAATACAAAATATAAATATTAAAAGACTTAATTTAAATAAAAGGTTTCGGTGATACACAATAATGATTTAAATTATTTATTAGTCAAATAAATCAGTATATTCAAACATTAAATTTTAATGTGATTTGTCCAAGTAGCGCACTGACTTTTGGCACAAAATCCACACTAAGTAGCAGTGGCAGCCAGGGGTGAGAAGGCGCGAATCATTATTGTATATCGCTGCGGTCGTTTTGTGTAAAGTCCTATTTATAAAAAATAATATATTTTATTATGTAGCAAAAAATGCCGTTATATGTACAACCAGATATAAACAAATTTAGCACTATGTGATTTAATGAGCTAATAAAATATAACAGACAGTAGACTGTGAGCATCAATTCGCCCCATATCAATGGCCGATTCGCCACAGTGGCGGTGGGGTTGAACACCGCTGCTCTAGCCTACGGCTGCGACTATATGCTGCCGATCACAATATCTGCATATTTCAGATAAATTACTTCTGTATAAGGAGCATGGCTGGTCCAGACGATAAACGGCTGAAGTACTGTCTCTTATGACAACGTATATTTTTAATCTAACAAAACATTTAGCTCTGGAGTTTAGCAAACGAGACTGGTGGTTTGTTACGGTCCTCGAATTTGTTGACAAGTTCTTACCCCTTTCTGGTTCCTCTACCAGTATTGTAATTCATCCTATGTATCAATTTAAGGAGGCAAACAAGCAGTATCCTATTCTACTAAATATCATGAAATGAATTTAATTACGATTAAATTTATATAATACCTGATGCGTACATTTTGAAAATAAAAAAATGTCTTTATATGAGTATATAATTAATCTGATAATTTATCTCTAGTAGATCAGGTTAAGAAAAAAGGTAGAAAGGTAGATCCTAAGTACCTAAGGTCCGAGCACTTCTGGTGTATGGTGATATGTACATAACAGACACTAACCTTCCGTGAAGATGTAAATTCAACTTACCTAGTGACTTTCGCTAATATAGTACTGAACCTTGACCACTATCGACATAAATTTTGACGAAGTTCGTTCCCACACTGTTTCTGCATCTTCCGAAATTTTTCGAATCGAAATCCGTGAGGATTGTTTTCTGCTACCTCTTCCGCGATTGACTCTCAACATTCCATCCGCACGTGTCTTCTTTTTCACTTCAAATTACTTAACGCCACGGACGCAGGCGAGCGGAAATACACGCGCCTCGGCATCCACACGCTCCATCTCGTCACACCCATTCCGCATCTGCCCTAAAACGCAAATCTCTTCGCCCTCGCGAAGACAAGCCGCGAAAAGCATTCGCGCGAAGAGGTTTTATTTATTATTTTTTCATCCAAACGCGCGACCTGCTTCGTGGAAAAGGGTTACGGCACGGCGGGCAGATCTTGTCAACGGAGCGCGTCGTTCGAGAATTAGATCGTGGGCGGAAGGAGAGGGGAGGGATGAAGGGAAAGGGGAAAGACAGGTGGGGAGGAGAGGAGGAAGCAGAGATCAGATGGATGGCGAGGGGGAGAGAGAGAGAGTAGTGGGAGGAAGATAGGTTGTAGAGAGAGAGGAGGGGAGTGTGAGAGGATGAAAGAGGGGGGAGAGAGAAGAGATGGGGAGAGGAGGGAGAAGAGAGAGAGGAGGGGGAGAGGGGGAAGAGAGAGGAGGGAGGAGAGAGAGAGAGGAGGGAGGAGAGAGAGGAGGGAGGAGAGAGAGGAGGGAGGAGAGAGAGGAGGGGGAGAGAGAAGAGGGGGAGAGATAGAGGGGGGAGGGGGAGAGAGAGGAGGGGGGGAGGAGTGGGGGAGAGAGAAGATGGGAGAGAGAAGATGGGAGAGAGAAGATGGGAGAGAGAAGATGGGAGAGAGAAGATGGGAGATATAAGATGGGAGAGATAAGAGGGGAGAGAGTGGAGGAAACGGTGAGAGAATAGAGAGAGAGGAGAGATGGAGGGAAGGGTGAGAGGAGAAAGGGTGGAAGAGAGGGGAGAGAGGGAGGATAGAGTGGGATGAAGAGGGGTGGAAAAGTAGTGGTAATGGGGAGGGAGAATGGAAGGAAAATGGATGGGAGATAGGGAGAGAGTGGGTAGGGTGATAGTGAGGAGGGAGAAGGAAGAGAGGGAGGAGGGAATCAGGGGAGTTAGAAGGAGAAGGGAGAGAGGGGAAGTAAGAGATGTGATAGAGAACGTGGAGGGAGAGATCGGGGAGGCTTCGTCTGACTCCCCCTCTCCCTCTCTCCCAGGTTTTTCCGACCCACAAAACTAACAATATACACTATGATCTATCAACCAATATATAACTAACTCGTAATTAATATGCACTAACAGTTTCCCGTCGATAAATCGACTGGTTGGTTAGATTAAATATTGTCTTGGTAGTTAGCCTTTTGTCACATTTACCATAAAGGTCAGCTGCAAGGTTTATTTCCTTGTACTAATGTCCGCTAGGAGCGCCACGTTATTTCCTACAGCGTCAAATGTCCGCTAGCAGCGCCACCTTAACATCAAGCATTACAACTACGGCGAGCAGGGCTTAGACGGTCACAAAAAAACTCAATATATCGCAAACGGTATGACCGATTAATTTATTTATAATATGTAAATATTTTAACTATATGACAAAGAGTTAAATGTAAGAAGGGACTATATAGTATCAATTTCACCCTAAATAAGTCATTTGTCTGTCAGTCTGCACCACCCAATTTCTTTCCACTCTCCCTCCCATTATCGCTACTCTTCCACTCCTCTTCCTCCCACTCTCCTCTCGACAGGGGAGGGAGGAGAGGGATACATAAGTGGTATAGGGGATGGAAAACGGGGTAAAGAGGAGAGGGATAAATATGATAAGAGCTGTATAGGAGGCGGAAAAGAGTAGAGAAAGACTGGAGAAAGGGGAAGTTGAGGGATGGTGATCGCGAGGGAAGTGGCAGAGAGGGATGAAGTAGGGAGGGTAGGGTAGGGGTGGCGGGGGAGGAGGGGAGAGCCACAGCATCCGGCCCGAGAAGGAAATCGATTCGAGGTCTCTCTCTCTCTCTCCCCGTTCACCCCCCCTTTTCCCCCTCTCACTCTTTCTCCCCCCTGGCCACCACCGCCCCCTCGAATCGTGGCGGTCGGCGTGCCCCGGATTCGCCTGCGCGCGGCTTCCTAGCCTCCGCGGTCCCTCCCAACTAGCGTATATGAAGGATTCGAGTTGAATGGGGATGGAGAGAGAGACACCGCTCCCTCTCCCCCTCACCTCCCACGCCCTCCCTCATCCCTTCTCTCGAGGGGAGGGTCGGCAATACGTAGGCAGACCCGGAAAATCGCGCCGGCGAAAATTCTGCGGGAGGACTGGATCACGAGATCCGAGACGAGATTATGGATGGCATCGGATCTTGCAGAGGCAGTTTCTCTCTTCGGCGAAATTCAATGGATGGGAAAAAAACAAAAGTAACGCCGCGAATTCGGTTGAAAAGAGTGCGTGGGACGATCGCGAAGTCGAAATTGGGGAGGATTGAAGGGAGGAGTGGGAGGCGCGTTCCGTGAACGTGTGGTCAAAATTGCGAGCGATTCGAATTTTCGATAATTCGAAATTTTTTCTGCTTGCATTTGCGGAGTTTGGCGACTTGAGCATTCGATTACTGGTATTTTAAATGCCTTCTGATTTTGGCAAGTTAGAGGCTGGCTTGTTCGATAGCTTTCCACGCATCGCGACTCCTATTTGTTTTCATCATCAAGGAATTATTTCCTGCCACAACAAACAAAGAAGCAAATTCACAAAATACGTCTCTCCGTTAGCCGTAAAAAAAGGTTCGATAAACGATTCGATAAATTATCAACAATGACGACGGCTGCTTTGACGCTAAAATGCGCATCTGTTTCCCAGCTATATTTATCCATTCGGAGAGACACATTGTGCCAGTTTGATTTTGGTCAATATGTTAGTTCGACAATTCTCCATTGACACAAATGGGTAAATACTTGCATTTTTATATTTTAAAGGCATTCATGTTGACAGTTTCTTTGTTTTTTTTAAATATCCTTTTGAAACGGCAGATAAGTCTTTGCGCATCAACTCTTCGACTAATAATTATAAAACTCGCGATCCAAAACCTGACGACGGTACACGTGGGATTATCGAAGGGCTGAATTTCTCGTCACGGTCTCCGCGACAACCGAAGAATTCGTCCCAACGTGAAGCCAAATTGTAGACAACATCTCTAGTGCGCGTTGCAAAATTCCGCAGAAACGATCGAGATGACGCGAATATTTTGCACAAAATCGAGGTAAAAAAATCCGAGGAAACGCATCGAATCGTGAATATTTCTGATAGACCTTCCAAATGAAACAATATGCATATGTTTATGTTCCTATCGAGCATCCGTTTCAGATAAATACCGCCTGGCGCTAAGTTGGCTGAAAGTAAACGATAGTATTTTTTATCGAGAAGCCTTGGAACAGCTTGAGATGCAAGTTAACCCTGCGAAAAATTGGGTCAAGTGTTTTAACACGTGGCAATATGACGGTTGCAGGAGATTGAAAGGGTGGCGAGAGCGAGAAAAAGCTTTTTTTTGCGAATTTACTAAGACAAGAAACGACCAGCGACATTACGGCAATTCATACGCAAACGTAATTGACTCGCAAAATTTTTCAGTCCCTTTGTTTCGATCTGGGTTGACTCACACTCGCTTGATCACGTACGACGTTTATATTCGAAGATCCCTACGTCATGAAAAAGCAACAGACCACGGTAAGATCTTTCGTCATCAGGCGACTAATTTTGATGATGTTAAGATAAGGCGGTAAAAGTCCGTTATGACAGGAATTTCTAAAACGAGACAATATTCTCGTCATGGAGGTCTTCTTGTTATATCAGAATGATAGAATTTACTTTCCCAAAGGTGAAGGTGCCTTAGAAAAGCTCGTTATATCAAACTTCTCGTGATAGTACGTACTGATTATAACGGAAAATAACTTTTACAGTGTATTCAAATGGTTGGACTAAATACTATAAGAACGAAAATCCGAGAAATTATCATTTAAAGGTAGAACGGCTGTGAATTTATTGATAATTCGCTATAACACAAATTCGTTACGTCAATAATAAAATTGATGTTTTTTTAGATTAACACTTTTAATATTTTCCAAATTTTGGCGCGCGGTAAGTTATTTTCTTCAACTTGCATATTTCATTTATCCTTCATATAAAACTATTTTAAATGAAAGTTCTTCTAAAAAACTCCCATTTTTAGAATATAGATTAAATCTGTATCCCGATTATATTCTTGTAACCCGCAAATAACCAAAATGTTGACATACGTGAACTTAAAGTCTCATATTTTTTAGCTATGCAAATAATCGGAGACAAAACATACCTAAACCTTGCGAATTTGAATACCAATCTTCTCAACCAATTCAAAGCGAATTGATATAGAAGCTTTCAACCGTTTACGTTATGGCGGGAATTAAAATTCCTACTTCTTCAAAAGAATATAATTATTTATATTATATTTATATATCGTGTAAGTGAAAATTAAGTCCATCTAAGGATTTTAAGGCTAAAATATCAAAATGAAAGGTTTTATTATCAAAATGTTACCAACGAATATGAACGTGTACTAAATATTAGGATCGTTTTTTCGTCCTAGTTTCGTCGGCAGCCTAAAATGCTTCCGGAGGCCACATACGGCCCGTGGGTGGTAGTTTGTCCAGCCCTGCCCTAGGCTATATTACAAACTAAACATATAAAAATATACGCAAATGTTAATTTAGGAGATATAAAGGATCGACCTTTTTTCTAGACGATAAATTCGGGTGGTAGATCAACCCACGCGAAAAACAACCATCGCAAATGTGGGAGCGATCCGACGCAAAGCGCCCTCGGAAAAAGTACGACAATTTCCTCCGAGATAAAAATCTCGTACGTGTACCGCACCCAGTCGGATTAAAGGCACCGTGCGAGAGGAATCGGAATATTGAGTGCGCGGCACACCTACGCCACGCGTGTCCAAGGCTGCTGGAAAGACGAATTTTTATTGGCTCGCCGATTTTCGGCGGCACTTCTTTTAATTTCCGCGACATCTTTCTGTTTCAATTTCAAAACGGCGTAGGGTTTGAACTGACCGCAATGAAATGACAACTTCGAAAGACTGGGCACCGATCACTAGAGAATTTTCGAGCTGGTCTCATGGCTGAAAAAGAAATTAAAAATAAGCGCTTAGTATAAATTGATAGAATAAAGCGCATAAGCTGTAAAGTTGGACATATTTTTGAAACGAGAAAAAAACTGCTATGTCCGGGAATCGAACCACTGAACTATCGTTGCTGACCTATTCTCCTGTTTCAGAAATCGGACCCCGAGCTAACGTCAACTAAGTTCAGAAACGGGAGAATTAGTCTGCTACGATATCTCAGCGGTAGAAAAACCGCCCGACAAGTGGAAGACTCGGGCTCGATTCCCGGTCATATATTCCCCGCTTATGCCTTAAAAAATTGAAAAAAATAAGTGCTTATATTACCTAAGGTATCTTTGATAGCCGTGGCAAGGTCATGATAAAACCAGATATGCATTTCGGCTACAATGCAGCCGTCTTCAGGGGCGATTACCCGAAAATAGATTCTAAACAAGAAAAGAAGGAATTGGTCGCCCAAAAAAAAAAAATGAATGCGGGATTGGGATGGAAATTTATCCGCCATTAAAGCTTTTTAGAATATAATTTTTCCTGTCTAGTAACAAAGAGCAATATAATTCTAACATAAATAAGTGCACCATTTGGATAGCAACTGAACGTTTAATTAAACGAAGAGATATTTTTGTAAATGTTCTGCGGGAAGCGCATCTTGCGATCGGCGATTATGCAAAATCCGCCTATACACAATGGGTACACCTTAAAAACACCGTTGAGGAAACCATCTCAATTAATATCTGGAGCATCATGGCACAGTTCATAAAATATAAAGTCAATCGACGACGTGTAAGGGGCTATACCCATTAGGGTTGCTGTCGCGTCTTGCAGCGAGGGAAGTAAGGCTAACTCGGTCGTCATCCCACAGTACGAATCAAGTCAAACCCCGATTTGATTTAGCGCCACCATTTGTCCATCGCTGACATTGGCGTTAAAGCGGGGGTGGCGGCAAATCGAGGTATATGCATGGTCCATGTAATCATAAGATGGAAGTTCTGTTCAAAATGATTCATGGGTGGTATGCGGGGTGGCACTATAAAGGGGGGTGCTAAATCAGCGTTTGACGGCACACATATTTACCGCTTATATTTTTATTTAAAATTTCCGGAATATGACGAGTTTCTTACCTAAAAAAAAACAGAACTTCCCGAAACAAGGCCATCGAAATTATCGCCGCCCGAGACACGCCCTCCGATATTCGATAAAATGCCCTTTGGTTCAAATCATAAGAAAACGAGGCAATGAAAAGGGAAAGTTAAGTTCCTTGAGGGGGAGGAGTCGAGGGTTGAAGGGGGTAACAAAAGACGACCGACAACGCGATACTTATTTCCGTATCGAGATCTCCGTTCTTCCGCATTAAGTCCTCCGTCGCGATGAAAACAAGACGAAAGGAAAACAACGAGACGCCAGTAAACGGTTCGCGATCGAGTCATATATTTACGTGCATGTATTTATAGCGCAAGGTCGACCAATTACTCGGCGTAACGAGAAAACCGATCCAGAATGGGTGTGGCAGCGGCTATCCGCGCCGACGAAGCCTCCGGTTCGAACCTCAGTGGTGACTCCTTTTTTTTACTCAAGGCGTAAACCCACCTCACTCCGTAGATGGTCGTGGGAAACAACGCGCATCGATCCAACGTTACCAAAGTACAGGGTATTCTGCTGCGCGGCGCGGAGGTTATGTTTTTGGGAAAGACCGCGCTAGGCAAAACAGCTTTGCGAGAATTTTCATACCTTATCCCTTAAGAGGTCGCGCGGTATTTTTTTAACGCAAGAGTTCGCGTGCGGTCATTCTAACCGCTGTTTGTTTGTATGTGTGGAATTTGTGCAATCTTCGTGGGTTGAACTCCTCTCTTCCTGAGAAGGTCTGCCACACTACCGCTCTTCGATGGAGGCACAGAAGTGGCGGTTGGATGTGGTGAGAGATCTGGAGTCCGGATGCCTGCATCCTATGTCCTCCTCCTATTCGGGGGAAGATCCCCATCCGCGTACGTGGATGAGCAGGGGCGTTTATGCTGATCCCAAGGCATGGGCCTGGCTTCAGCAATGGAGCGGAGGGTCGAAGTTCTCCTCCTTGCCATGGCGTCCCAGGAGCGGATGGCCTGCTTCTTCGTGGTGTCTAATCAACCTCTTGGATTATTATAGCCATTCACTCTGACCGCGTTGGAAAATCAGGCAAAATATCCATAGCACCAATTGTAATTTATTTTTTTAATAATGTGGCTACTAGTCAATTGTTTCGGCCGTTATTTTGTAGAAATGCATTATAAATAATTAAATATAACTTTGTAAATTCATACAATACTTACAATACAAATCTCTTAAGGGTCAAGAAAAAAATCACTGGTTCAGAATCGCGCATAATTAAATTTTACACACGTTGGCTAGATAGATAGATAAATAGATTTAGTAAAGCGCGTATAATCAAATCCGAGTTGGGGAAACTCGCGTAGGACCGGGACTTATTTCACCATTTACTAAGCAGGGTGCGTCACAGCGGATCGCTACGAGCGCCGCGGATAAGATCATCAAACAAATAAATCACTGGATTTGAATTTTGTTCTGCGTGGAAATAATTTTTGCTTGATCTGATTAGTAGTGCCGTAGTATGTAAAGATAGTTGTTTCTGCGAGTTAATTATGTTTCCATAACGCACAAACGTTTACTACATCCGATTGTTGCGGGATGCAGCGAATGCCGTTAATCTTTGAAAAAGCGCCGCACGTTTGAAAATAATAATCGCTGACGTAACATTTTAAACGCGAAAAGTCCATACAATCTTTTATCTCATGCCTTCCATAAATTTAAAACCAATATCGTGCGATTACCAGTGAATCTATAAAAAAAATGAACCGGCGAGCTCTGATAATGATCTTGTGTGCCAAATGTAATGTAAATGACGGCTAAAAAAATAGGTTGAGGAAACCATGAGCCGTCTACATGAGAGAGACCAAATACTCGAGTTGAAAAAAGTGCAGCACGAAGCCGCAAGATTCGTGAAACTACTACACGGCCCTATGCATAGCGTTACTTCATTATCAAGGAATTTGTGTTGGGTATCGCTCGAGTACAGCCAAATGAACGCAAATTTGAAACTCCTAAAAAAATATAGATCAGAAATCTTAGCCGAGGAAGCTCTCGAAATAATTGAAGCACCTACTTGTATAGGAAGGCAAGACGATAATGAAAAAATACATGAGAGAGACCAGTGTTTCTCAACCTTTTTTCATGAAGTACCGTTTTCTTTAAAGTTGAAGTACCCCAGGACAATTTCCAGGTACAGGTGACCTCCGCTTAACGCGGAGGATGCGTTCATGACAACTCCGCGTTAATCAAAAATCCGCGTTCGACGGCGGTACTATAACCCTTAAGCGCCCAAAGGGAAATAATTTTACAATTGTATTTTTGGATCCACATTCAATGTAAAAGCATATTAGCCGGATTGTATTGTCATTTATTGGAGAAACAATAAAATTACATGGTTAACAATATGACATAAAGCGTAACTTATAATTAAAGCACATAATCTAAAAATCTTTCCTGGGAAACGTTATGGGGATCTATGGACCTCTGTATTAAAAAAGTCCAGGGTCGACTGCTTGGCTTTTTATCCGCTTATTACGAAAAATTTGTCGGTAACATTCAAGTAGTTCGTCGCAGCCCCGCTTCAATTAAATTTGAACGACAATGCCTAATTTAAAAAAACCCATGTCATTTAAATATACAGTGAAACCTCTCTTAACGACTCCTATTAAGCGACCACCCCTCTTAACGACCAAATTTTCGTGGAACCGATCTCAATATCCGTAAGATCCATGTCTTTTTTACCACTATTCAAAGACCACTCCTCACCCCGACCAACGACCACGACTAATAGAAGATTTTGCCCCTCTTAAGCGACCGGTAAAGACAACGAGAATGAGAGTCTTTCCAACAATCATTATATCACATCGGAAAATTTAAAACTGCTCAAAATAGTCTTCATTCCAAACCAACTAGATACCTATGAAAGCATTTATAGCAGAATAACAACATGAATCACGACTCAGGCTCCGCCCCTCACTCTCCTTTATTTCTGTTAACCTACTACATACACACCTTTCACTACCTCCCCCTCCCACTTTTCCAACTGTCAGCACTAGTATAAATACCCCCCTCCACCCTTGTCAGTGCTGAAGATGACAGCTTAGTTGACGAAACGTACGAAACGAATTGACCTGTGTCTTCCATGCCATCTGCGTAAGTACCGCCTTTATGGTGTTTTTGGAGTTAATTCTTTTGCTTTATGAATTGTTCCCACCGTGCATCTCTTTCATTATTATTTATTTACTAGATTCTAATTCGACAGGGAATACCTATTGGCCAGAGCAGGTTAATAAAGTGCCAAAATTTCGGTGTGCCCTATACCAAGGAGCGGAAACTAGAGGCCCCTTTAACGCTTTGAATCGAAGACCTACATCGTTCTCCGAGTGTCATTACGTTTTGAAACAGTTTGAGCAGCGAAGAGTTGAAGATGTCAGAGAAGAGCAGAGTCTGCTTGAGTTTAGAGGATCGAGTTAAGGCGATTGAAGAAAAGGACAAAGGTGGGTCGGAAAGAAAATTAGCCGGAATGTTCCTGAACGTGTTAATTGTTGCGAAGTTGTGGTTCGTGTAAAATAAAGGGTATTATTTGATTATTAAGAATTTTTTTATCTTTTGATTTCGCATAACTCCACATTAAAATATTCTTTAACTGATTTCATCGCTGAGCTGTCCATTATTTTTGTTTAATCGATAAATTTTTATGAAATTATGATTCGGGTAATTACTGCAATACACAATGTCTTGAAATGTTTATAGAACGGTTGTTATGAGCTTTGAAAGTCAATTATTAGATATGATGATAAAATACTATGTACGTAAATCAAATATGAACGTAACCTTTAAATAGTCCACCCATAAAACAATCTCCCTATTAAACGACCACCCCTCCTAATGACCAATTTTCAGAGGAACCGTCCGTGGTCGCTTAATAGAGGTTTCACTGTAAATTGATTGAATTATTTCTTCTTTATCCCTATTCATAATTTTATCGCAGGGACTTGAAGTGAAATGTAATTAACGCATTCTATCCCCATGGCCATAATAATGCACGGAAATCCTAATCATCGTTAAATCTCCATTAAGCTGCCCACAAAACAATTTTGCTTTACTCAGAGTTTTATATGCATATTTCTTTTGTTTTTATAAAGAAATTAGAATTAGTTATATTATTTCGTTATTAGGTTAAACTTCCTTAGTCGTGTTGGAGTATCCCAGAAATTCTCTCACGTACCCTCGAGGGTAGATGTACCCCGCGTTGAGAAACACCGAGACTATAGGGCAGAGCGATATCGAGTACCTTGCTTTCCTAGGATGATTAAAGATCACAACAGGGCATTCAAAGCTGCAAGTGACATTTCCCAGGGAATCTAGTGCACTCCACCGCCTGACATTCTCCAACCAGTTGAATTGCAGCGTATTACGTAGATTTATTTCCTTAAGTTCTCGTGTGAAAGAACGCGATTATTGCTCAAATAATGTACAGATTTTCAGCGAAGTTCTCGCGTTACTACACATATGTGTGTACCTAACGAGACTCCCAGAATGGATTTTACGGATAAAATCGACCGTGCAACGATCGCACTACCTCTAAAAATGAAACGCACTGCAGAAATTCTATGAGGGTGTTTGCCAAGTTACATATTCAATCCCGACATTTGTCTATAACTTTTCTCCTTGGAGATTAAAATTTAAACGAGTCATTCCCGCTATCCTAAATTCACGCTAATAATTTACACTTCTCTGTCAAACAATGGGATTGTCGAACGACATCTCTATTACGGCCAATGACGCGGAAAATTTTCTCTATTTAACACTTATTACGAGCATCCGACTGAAAAGTCGCAATATCTCGCCTCATTCTCGTCCGCCGTTATTAAGTCCTCATCTCTGAAGCAAACAAAAAAAAACAACGCGTGATATGTTTACTAATTAAAACTAATTAGAACCGCGGCTGAGGAAAAAAAGACGTGCGCGGCACTTCATTTTTTTTATTTCTCCCGCTGACAACGAATATTCTCCATAAATAGGCGCCCTTTCCGCTGGTTCGAGGAGTCGAAACAAAGGGGAAGTTTTGAGATCCAATTACTCTGGTGCACGATGGCGACCAGGTAAGCCCCATTAACAATACTATCGTGAGCCAAGATCTAGACGAGAAGAGAGGACAGAAAGGAGAGGAGAGAGAAAGTGATGGGAGGGAAAAGAGATGGGAGGGAGAGGAGGTGGATAGGAGAGGAAGGGGAAAGAGATGGAGAGAGTCACAGAGAGATACCGAGGGACGTGGATGTAGGGAGAGAAGAGATAGGGAGGGAGAGAGAATGGGAGGTTGGTAGGTAGGAGGGAATAGGGCTTTTGTGGACATGAGGCTTCTCGTTTAATGAGCGACCCTTTGGTCACGTGATAGCCGGCCAAATTGCACGGGGAAGGGATGAGGAGAAGATGACGCCGTGATGATTGAAGCGCAAGTGGCCCCTGGAACGTGCCGACGTGAAACAGCCCCATCGTGGAAAATAAACGGATAAACTAGCTACTATCAATTCGAGGGGAAAGCCAATAACCCACGTGGGAAAGCACAATGAATGGCACTCTGATGGGTAACGCTGTATGCCTCACACGGTCTTCTTTTAAATTCGACTTTTTTCTCGATTAAGTTCTTTATTTTACTCCCATAATCATAAAACTTTTGAAAAGAGCAACATACAATTACATACCCGTCCGACATGTTCATTCACTGATTCCTAAAATTAATCGGTTAATCACCCTTCTTAGGAAGGGTATTTTGCGTCTGAAATGCATACACGATGTTCGCGACAGTTTTGCGGGAATTTTTAGGCATAATCATTGACTGATCCGGTTCAGTTTGTCATTCATAAATATATTTTTGATGTTACAACTATTTTCCTTCAAATTATCGATTAAATTCCAATATGCAAAATCATATACGTAAAAATTCAAATTTGTTGTAATAGAAATCAACCTCCAAAAAAGTATCTAAAAATTATCCCTAGATCTTTTATCAACACATGAATACAACATTTAATGCTTACGCAACTATTAATCATTAACAAAGAAGATCATATCATACAGAATTTTTAAGAGAATCACGTAGAAATGCCCCTAATTCACGAGTCGGTTAATCGTAACAACTAGTCGAGCTGTCTATTAGAGCAGGTGTCCCCAAACTACGGCCCGCGAAAGGGTTTTATCCGGCCCGCGGAAATTTCATTAAACATCATAAAACAGTGTTTCCAATTTAAAAACAGGCGCATTGTTCGCATTAGAATTTTATCTTACATTTATTCACGTTTACTTATAGTTATATACGTATGTATGCTTAGGTAATTATAGAATAAAATATTTTAAATTTTGAAACGGTTTTTTTTTTCGATCCAGCCCGCCTAGCACTTTCAATAGTCCTATGTGGCCCTCCTCTCAAAAAGTTTGGGGACCCCTGTATTAGAGCATAAAACGGAAGATACATCATAGCGGCAGTACGAACACTATAATAATTCCTATTTCAAAAGAAGGCATAATGTCACGACTTCCGACTATAATATTACAACTATTACAATTAAAAATCTACATAAGAGTAGCACATCGTTCCTGTCGCGAGAAGCAGACGCTACATTATATCGCGATCCGTATCCAAATCTCTCGCGAACAACTTAGATAAAAATAGTAGCCTGGCTCTATATCCAGTGGCGGCTCGTGTATAGGCACTGCGGAACTGCAGCACCCCCTATTTCCACTTGATATTATCGATAACATTTAATATAATGAGTCCTTTTTTCTTAAATTCTTTCTTTATTTTTGTAGTACAATATATATTCCTTAAGCTTAATGTCAGTACTTCAGTAGCCATCCCCCAGTTTATGAAAAAGATACAAAAATCTTTGTATGGAACTGTGCGCTTCACAGTGCCAGCTACGTGGTGTTTGACTGTTGTGCGCATGCGCACATAGGAGGGGGGTGGGGAGGAAGGCGCGACTGCCAGGTAGAGAGAGCACTGTTGCTCTCGCAGTGCCGGCTCTGGCGTGATGGTGGAAGGAAGTTTTTTTTACTCAGCGTGTGTTGTGCTTAAAAACCGTGTACCATATTCTTGAATGTGATAAAGTTTAGAAGAGTGTAGAATTAGATTATTATTCTGCTTCCAGCTATTCTATTTGATTCATTTTTTTCGGTTCTTTTATGGATTTCATTTTTAAATGAATAGATCAAGCTTGAACTGTAACAATTTAAGTTAAAGTAAAAAATATTTGTTTTTTTTTGTTAAGATTTTATCAAGTTCCTGAATAAATTTTCTTTTTATACATGTTTTTTTCCTTTTACACAATTTTAAAACAAAGGCTAAAAATTTTCTGGAGCAGCACCCCCACTAATTTTAGCTACGAGCCGCCACTGTCTATATCACTCTAGAAATTCCAACAATTCCAACAGTTCACGCGAAGAAAAAAAATGATAACACTACGACACGTAATTCTTCATGCAAATAGAAACCTACCGGAAGAAAACGTTTCTTTCCACGAAACAAGCGCGAAAACTGCCACCCTAGTGGCGAACTCGCAGATTTGAAAGGCCGCGCACGAACTGACGCGAATTTCCACGAAACGCTGGAAAGTTTTCGACCTACGTCGGTTCTTCTTCTAACCTTCTCTCTCTCGAATGCTCTAATCGGTCGAAAAATCTAACCGTGAATTTTCGTTGGTTACGGGTTTGGAGATACGAGCACGCAAATGAGCGCGGGAGCACGCTAAAACGCACGTCTTGGTTGTGTTGGAGCCTCACCAGACTACTTTTGGATCCCTCCAGCCTTAATACGACTCCTTTAGATTTGGTAAACGACACTTGCAAGTCACATTCATGTAAACGATGGCTACTTGGTAACACAAATGCGCAATCGCAGCCAACAAACTCCTCATAACGTTCGCTAGGTTCACTAATTATCGATTTCGTCTTATGGCTGGAAATAGATTCAAGAATAAGCACTTCGATATAACAACATTGAAAGGTTACTTTTATTAGGTATCTCCAATAGCCATAACAAGGTTATGGTTATCATCACTGAAGACGGATGCGTTGAAGCCGAAATGCGCGCCTCGTTTTCCATAGCCTTGCCATGGCTATTGGTGATACCTAAGATGAGTATGTACTTACTTTTTCAATTTTTGATATTGAGGTGTTTAGTCTTGAATTTCCAAATAACGTATCTCTTAGGATAAAATATATTTCAAATGTACACTCTATTAAGCCAACAGCTATATCAAGAATCCAACAGAATCTTATTCATTGACCGATATTTCGATTCTCAACCCCAAAAAGCTCCATTATGGACTATCGTCAACGTATAATTCCTCGTGGCATACCTTCCAAATCTTGATATTTTTCTCACCCATTTCCTTCCGTTACCCATTTCCTTCCGTTATCAACTAGTTACTATTTATTACTTTCATTCCCGATTCTCATATGATAATTACCGTTTTTGCTGATGTTGTGTAAATAGGTGGAACTAAGTAAACATCCGCGTTCTGAAACGGGAGAAGTAATCATCTACGATAGTTCAGTGGTAGAATATCCGTCCGGACAAAGTAGTTCTCCTGGTTTCAAGTTATTACCACTGCTGATGAGATGAGTTATATTTATTATATTACTTTTATAGTTTCTAATATAATATGGCCTCTGTGCTGTTTTTGGAACTTGATAAATAAATAAGTATGCCTTAAATACAGATAGAAACTTGCGAATAAACACAAGTGCGCGTGCGCAGTTAAACCTGAAACGTGTACTTTTGGCAAACAGAAATGCATTTACCGTTTCCATGACGGGTTTCAAACGAAAGTTGCCAAATTAGAAAGCCTTTGAAAACTTAATCGAACAAATTTACGTAAAACAATTGCGAATACACACAGGCGTGAGAGGTAACTACGAGGAAACGTATCCGTAACGCAATTTAGCAACATAAGCTCCACCGAATTTACACCCACATCACACGCAAACACAATACACACACATCCATCACAAAAGCACAAAAATAATTTCCCCCACATAAACTCCAACTGTCACTTACGAAAATGCTAATAACAAGTCAAAAATATTAGCGACAAAAACATAACATATAAACATAAGACTATTTTATCAAGGAAATTTGAGTCTAAGTGCGACAATTAAGATTAAATAGAGAGAACAGATTTAGATGCACGCAAGCATAGGCTGGCGTTATACCATGATATAAAAGAATATATTTATAACAGCATTCCACTGATGGAAGGGTACATACATTATTCACCAGAGATTTCAAACAATCTTTTACGACACCGATAAACCTACTAAACAAGGGGTCGAATCTTTTTTGGAATTTCTTTTGAAAATCTGACGACAGAGTTTATTAATATTTCCATAAAAAAGTTTAATAAACCATACGTGAATTTCGATCACAATAACGACCTAAACCGTTAGAAGATAAAGCCATAAAACGGCCGCATAAGCGTCTGTGAAATTCAAACCATAGGCCGAGTCCCATAATTCATTTTTGAAATTTTTAGTTTGCTTTAATTCACAGACTGTTGATTCCGAATGCTTTAAATAGAATCAGCGAATTATAAACAATTACGACATCTTGTCGGACGGAACGTTCGTATAATTCAGCCGTTTTACATCTTAAAGAGTAAACAACGCAATATGATATAAGCCATAAGTAGGATTCTCTAAATCGAGAAAAAAATTTAAGATATCCAAGACGGGAACAAATGGCGCATCGCGTAGCATTTGATTAATGGCCATAACTTGTTTTTCGATTCTGATTTTAGCAGCGTGAAAATGAATTTTATAATCTTATGGGAGATGAAGCTACAAAGCCAAAAATGGTGCACCGAAACTCAGCTCCTCTATTCACATGATAGGGATAAATGGGCGACTGAGAGTGATGCCAGTAAGTAATTTTCGCTTTGTAAGTTGAAATATCGAACGACAAATTTCGTCAAAATACGGCTAGCGGCGAAGAGAATTAAAAAAATCATAAATGAAATATGAACATAATAAAAGTTTTTTTTCGGTCTTCAAAAAAGGCAAAGTAAATTTAGTAAGTTATATAGAGCAGGATTTTCAACGGGTGGACCGCAAAGGAACTTAAGGTGGGTGGGGGAAAGATTTATAAATAATTTGCTACAATATCTTTTTTCATTTTTATGCGTCATTTGCACGAAGTGAACACACATAGTGGAGATCATTTCCGTCCGGCCGCATGTTTAAACTCGGGAACCGCTGGACGTACTTCGATGAAATTTGGTATTTGGGAGTTTTGCTAAAATTTTTCGATCTATTCCAATTTTGGTTAAAATCAGACACTAATTAAGACCACTTTACATTAAGACCTACGTGTATTTTACAACCTACTTCGCAAGGATCTCGTTAAATACTCATCATAGAGAAAAATATTGAGAACAGAAGTTAAATAAATAATTAAATACGCATTTTTGTCAAATAATTTTCTCCGTAAAACGTAAGGTTTACGATGAACTTAAAGAAGAGGAAATTAACGTATTTACGTAATTATACGACTTTCGATCTTTGTTAATTCCAAAAGAGAGAGAATACACAGAGATTTCAAAGGCGTTCTTAATGGGAAATACGTATGAAGCGGTTGAAAGAATGGGGATTCTCGAATTTTTACCTCCAAAACTATAAGTCGTAATTATATGGTCTCGGGGACCATCTTGTAGTAAATGTTGGTCTCTATGAAATAAATATTTTAATCTATACCTCACAGATCATATAAGAGCATGGGAGAGAACTATATGGATTTTTAATTGTTGTTTACTGAGAGAACCGTCTTCGCGAACGATGTAAACAAAATATGCGATGTTTTGCATGGAATTTTCTAGAATATTTATCTCCGAAGCCATAACTCGTAATTATGTGGTCTCGGAGACTATCTTGTAGTAAATCTTGTCCTTGATTCGAATAAATTTTCTGATAAAAGTTTAATATTTAATTCTTGCTTGACGGATGCAATATAACGAGAAACAAGAATAAGTTTATTAAATTAATTAAGTCAAATGGAAGTTATAATTGACAGATTCAGTTGAAAATCACAATTGGGCGATAAATTTTAATAACGATCACTCATATTTAGATTAAAATCCGCCCAGCGGTTTAGGAGATGAAAGTTACGACGAACGGACGGACCAGACGTGCCCCTAAGGCGTTCCGCTATTACCGCTTCGCTGGTAAAGAACGCCTAACACTGAAATCTCCGCACCGTACGTAGCGTTTCAAATGTTAAAATCTAACTTGTTTCATGTGAATAACGTTTAAATGTAATTAAGACTGAATAAAAAGGAAGTCCGTCCTCTCCTATCCCCCTCTCTTGTACACCCGCCGCGGCGAGAGAGCGAGAACACGAGAAAAGAACGCAAATCCCGTGCAGGCAAAAACCTCGAGAGTCTCCAGGGGGCCACCCGTCGCCTCGGCAACCTCGTGGGACGCGGCGAAAAACGCGAAAAAACATCGATACAATCGAGATAAAGTGCGCACACATCCGGGATCTCCTCGCCGCCGCTCTCGGCTTCGTCCGTCTCTTTTTATTTCGGGATTATTTTCTCCCCGGAAGGAGAAACACACCCGCGTCTCCCACGCTCATCCTCGCCCACTCCTCTCTCCTTTCTTCCTCCTCTCTCTTTGCTTCATCCCACCCGTCATTTTATTATATCTCAATTCACTCACTCCCACTCTCTCGCTTGTCCTTCTACTTTTCCCTTCTTCATTCTCTCTCTCTCTACTCCCACGTTTTCACCCTTCCTCGCGATCTCTCACTTTTACTAAGATCATATCAGCGATAACAAATACGAGCACATTAAACCATACCCTCAGCAAGATTCGAACCCACGACACACTAACCATCCCTCTTCTCTCCCTCTCTTCGTCCACTTTCTCCACCCCACATCTTCCCCTTTCTCCGCCTCGATCTCCACTCTCCCTCGTTTCTCCGTTCTCTTTTTCTGTCTTCCTTTCTCAACCTTTCACCTCCCCTTTTCTCCCCATTCCTCTTCCCATTTCTCAAACCTCGCCTCCCCCATCAATTTCTCTTCGCTCCATTATCTCCACCCTTCATCACTTTTCCTTACTCCCGTTCCCCACCCTCCCTACCTTCATCTTCCTTCCTACCTCCATCCCATTTCTCCAACCTTTCTTCTCACCGTCACTTTGCCCTCACTCCTTTCTCAGTTCCCCTTTTCTCTTTCTCCACTTTTCCTATCTCTCTCCACTCTCCATCCAGCCTCCTTTTCCCATTTCTCCAATCTTTCTCCACCCTCCATCGCTTTATCTTCACTCCATCTTCCTTCCTTTTCTGCATCTTCCTCACTCCCTACCCTCTCTCCTTCCTACACTACTTATCCTATATTTTTCTCCAATCCCTTCTCCCACCCTCCCTCACTCCATCCCCTTTTCTCCTTTTCCACACTCCCTTCTCCTACCCACCTCCCTCACCTTTTCCCAACTCCTTTATTTCCATTTCTCCCTTTCTTTCTTTCTTTTCCCTCTGCCACTTGATCCTCACTACTTTTCCCCACCCTCCCTCCCTCATTCATTCATTACTCCACCCATTTTCCTAACTCCATTACTCCCATTTATCCAACATTTCTCCTTCTCCTCACTCATTTTCTCCATTCTCCATCGCTAATCCGCATGCCGTTTCTCCGCCCTTCCTCCATCTCCCTCCCTCTACCCTCCCTTCCACTCCCTCCAACACCTGTTTACATGGCCGCATCGGGGGTAGTCCCAAACGGGATGAAAGCGTTTATTGTCTGTGCGGGTAAGTATAGCAGTTGCGACCGAATCGGCCTTTTGTTTCTGTCCGGAGGGGATTTTAAGTTCCGGTCGATGGCTGAACCAGACTGGCCGGCTCCATTAAGGATGATGGGGGAAATGACGGCCGGAGGGAGGAGAAGGGGGAAAGGAGAGGGCACGCTATATCAAGAGCCCCGCGATAAATGCGTGACCTTTCATCGGGAAAAAATATGCGTGCATATTTTGTTTCGAATTAATCACGAGCCATCTGCGAATATTGGAATAAATGTACATGCGTATCTGCCTACCGATACTGGCCAAGGATACAAATTCTGATGCGGACGTCCATCATCGTCGCTTTTAACTCTTGCTGCCCGTATGGGCATCGTTCTCACCCCACTACGCCAGCCATATTTCCAGGAGTTTCTAAAATTCGTGTTTTCGATACAAATTCGAGGATATGCATGCTTGTATTTTTTTAGAATGAACGGCAAGTTTTCTTTTAATTTCTTCCTTGAATCGATAGTCAACTTTAGTTTTCTTCGATTAAAATAATTTTGCACAAGTAGTTTTTTCAGAGAATATGTTCTTTCAATTAAATTCTATTACTCAGGCAGTAAGTAAAATGCCATCAAATCGTCAAAAATTGTATGAAAACACAATAATTTCTCCCCATTTCCAACAGCAAATATTCCATGCGAAAAACGATCGAAATAGGCTCGCCACAGCATGAGCGATCTCCTAAGGCTCTTGTCGAAACTATCAAACTTAAAAAAATCATCAACGAACGTAAATTGGCGATTATATATCTAGTCAGACTCATAATACGATAAAAAATAACGAGGCAGGCTTTAAAAAAATAAAAATATAACAATAACTTTAATGTAACTTCGAAAGCTGGAAACGGACGTAAACAGCAAACAAGTATTTTTCAGGGATAAAAGGATAAATGTACGTCTTAAGAGTATAAAATGTTAATAAGCTTATTACAATCAGGACTGACCATGAGTGCTGTTTCTGCGATAATTATGCATTCGGAAAGGAGAAAAGTCAAAGGAAGAGCCCATCTTGTGATTTAAATACAATGGATAATTTCTCTTTTAAGCCATTAAACGGTTGAGAGAGCCGCTAAGCAACCGTCTTCTAATTTATCAATCTACAGCTAATTCTAGGCAATTCTGAGGCATTTATTAAACTTGATGATTCGCTTGGCGTCTATTTATTCTATATTGGAAAATATGTGAATTCGAGAAAAACGCTAAGTATTTGTCCCGCATAAAAATCAGTCAGCTCAAAAATTTCTTTCTATGTATTCGTTGCAATTATCGATATGAGAATTAATGACAAAGGATCGGTCTTACTCGACCGTTCTTCAGCGTTAGAAGTCGAGTAGAATACGTATTGAGGTAATTACGGATAAATATAACAATAAGCACTTGTTCGTAATACAGTAATCCAGTGGTTCCCAAACTGGGGGCGCGCCTCTCTGGGGGAGGGAGAGAGAGGGGGGGAGGCCATGAGAAAAAAATAAACTTCTAATGTGAAATTCAGTTGAAAAACGCCTTTTTTAGCCGCATTTAAGCATTTATTTCGTTAGCACCCGTCAGAATTGTTAATCCAGATGTTAAAAATCTTGGAGTAGTTTTCAGTATTTGTCAGAATTATTCATCGCCGAAGATAGAAAACCTTTCTGTGCAATGCATGATATTTATGCATCTGATGTATGGGTAAATAATTATGAAGTGATCATTAACAATAATATAAATCTTACAAAATATGCAATAAATGTTACAAATAAATAAAATGCATATAAACAACAATGTAATTATGCGTGCAAACGGTTACATTTATTTCAATTAAATAACTGAGGGGGCGTGAGGGTTTCGCGAAAACCAAAGGAGAGGTGTGATGTCAAAATTTTCGGAAACACTGCAGTAATCCCTCCATATTCGCGAGGGTTACGTTCCTGAAAAACGCCGCAAATATAGACACTAAAAGCTTATGGGAAAAATGAGATTACAGGACAAGAACTACCCCCTGTTCTTACAGTAATAACATTATTATGGTTTTTTAAAACTTGTCTTTAGTAATTACAAGCACAACAATTCTTTTAATATAAAATATTTCAAATTCACGCTGATCTGTAATTCAGCCAAATGCAGTTTTCCCTTCGCAGTTTTCCCCTTACTTCACGACGTGGAATAAAGAAAAAATAAATGATACACGGCAGGCGTAATAGCGCCCCCAATGTTTTATTCACAATGTTTCAAGAACAGGCGTGAGAATTATTCGAGTAAATACGGTATCTCATTTATAATTTAATGGATTAATAAAACTGTCTCGCTTTAATATTTGAAAATCTGGCAACCATTTAAGCATTAGATTAGTTCCCTCACAAAAATATCATCAGGTTTAGGGCTCCTTAGGTGCGTCTGAAAATATCTTTTTCATTACTGCGTTTTAAGCGAAATTAAACTGCTAGGAAACAAAGACAGCCAATCTGTCACGAATACCTTTAGTGGTCCCCGCAATGTGTGCTGCGGTAGGTGAGCCCGAATAAGTGAAATTCAACTCTTGCGAACAGTGAAACTTGTTATAATTTCTGCGCGAATATAAAACTCCGCGAATATAGAGGGATTACCGTATACGCAATGCAACCATTTTGAATAAGGGGTAGTGAGCGTGGGTTCCATACAGAAATAAAAATAAATAATTTACTCGAGATTAATTTTTCAAAAAACACTTTCTCACCAGCCTAATTTAAGTACAAGATTGAGAATTTGATCACGTGTTCCAATAGTATGTTCCAACACTATGTCACGTCATTATTCTAACGCAACTCTGTTAATGCTACAACCTATAATTTACGTCTCCACCATAGTATTGATCAAAAAGTCTAGACGAAAGTCATGCAAAAACATCAAAAGCGTCGATTTGCGACAGCTTGCGTCGCTCATACTCTACTGTCCGTTTAGATGCGGCTGAATTGTAATAACTTGAGAAATTTTCGAAAATCTATCTCTACAAAAAAACATGTCCGCTAGTCGAGCTTCGGCTTAATTACGACAGAAAGAGTTTTGGCGGGCAGTTGACGCAAGGATTTCTATATACGTCGTAAAACTTTATAACGTTAAGTTAACGTTAAGGGTCGCTCTCTCGGTATTATGATAAACTGGTTCCCTCAATAAACACATCCGGAAAGCTGATTATATGAACGGCTATTGCAAGCTCTATTGGCTGTAAAAATTTATTCGGTCCTCGCCCGCAATGTAAAAAAACGAATAGAAATACTCTCTCAGGAAGAAGGGTGCAGTAGCATGCTATATGAGAATGTTCTGCAGCTTCCAATACATGTTTTATAAAAAGAAATTTCTCAAAAACTATCAAAATCCACAAAGCTGCAATTCGTCGTTTCACATGCGGCTTAGGAGCAGTGGAATGCGTGGAAGAGACATGTAAAGAAGTACTGCCTGACAAAATATGCCTCTTTAATAACATAAACAACTAGGAAAATAACGTGCGCATTTCGGATACCAAGCAGCCGCCATCAGTGACGATTCACCGATAGTAGATTAGAGAAGAGGGCTGCATTGTAACCGAAATGGAGTTCTGGTTTTCTCAAGCTTTTTATGGCCATCGGGATAGGCTAGTTTGTCAGTTTGATTTCAGTTATAAAGTGAGCTATTTGAATTTATTTTAAATATTAAAAAACGCTGATTAAAAAAATTCGATCCGCCCGTCCGCGATGACTATATCTACCGAACTTATGAATACAGAGCAACCGAATTCTCAGGCTACGATTCTCTAAATAGATGGTTAGCTCTGTCTGTTTCGGAAAGAAAGCGAAAAAAGTAGAGCCCACCCACAGAGAATCAAGAGGAAGTGCAGCGTTTTCCGAGAGTTATTCTGAAGAAATTTACAAAAATAAAAAATAGCTTCTCTCTTCGTGTCCAGTCTTTTCACGATATCTCGCTATTCTTGAAAACTCGAATATTTTAGCACAAATGAAACTCGTTCCTAAGTTTTGAGCTTTCCAGATGACAGCTCTCAAACCGCCAAGTATGAACTATACATACTGTTCTAGTACTCGAAAACTGCTAGCTACGAAGATTTATTGACCACACGAAGGATTTTTCATATAAAAATGAATAAAACTGAAAAATATATCATTGAAGAGCGCGCGCTAAAATTAGACGAACGTCGCAGTTTTTTATTGGGCGTGTCAGTACTTGAATGATTTATGTCTCAACCCATTAACGCCCAGCGTGAAAACTGCAACATTTTTTTACGATTTTTTAAATAAACTGTTATAATTAATAAATTGTTTCTGTTGTCACTCTGCACTAATAGAGGAACTTATTAATTATTAAAAACAATTTTTCCGAGTGCAGAGAGATATAAATTATTAATTTATCAGTTAAAAGAAAAGCGCCATTGAAAATATTGCGATTTCGTAACGTTGGGCGTTAATGGGTTAACTGCGAGACGGATACAGTCATAGCACACAATTTCGATAAAGGGCGGGGCGAGAGATGGAGAGTAAAGGGAAAGTGGGCGAGGGTGGAGAAACTGATGGAGAGAGAGAGAGAGAGAGAAAATTAGTGGGAAAAGTAGAAACAGAAAGAAGGGGAAAGAGGAAGACAGGAAGGAAGGGAAAGAGGAAGACAGGAAGGAAGGGAAAGAGGAAGACAGGAAGGAAGGGAAAGAGATGGAGGAGAGAGAGGAAGAGAAATAGGGAGGAGCAGAGGGAGGGTGGGAGAGGTAGGGAGGGTGGGAGAGGTAGGGAAGGAGAGATAGGTAGGGAAGGAGCGATGAAGGGAAGGAGAGAGAGAGGCAGGGAGAGAGATGGGGAGGGAGGTAGATAGAGAATGTGAGAGGGAGAATTAAAGAGAGAAGTAAAGATAAAGGAGAGGGAGAGGAAGGGAAAGAGGGAGAGACGGAGAGAGATGAAAAGAGAAGGAAAAGAGGAAGAGAGGGAGGAAGAGAGGGCGAGAGAGATGGAGAAGAAGATGGAGGGAGAAAAAGAGGGAGGAGAGGGAAAGAGAGAGAGGGAAGGAGGGAAGTAGGGAAGACAGAAAGAGGAGAGAGTGAGGGAGGGAGGAGAGAGACAAGCGGAATGAGAGCGAGATAGAGGTAATGGTGGAATGAGAAGTGGAATAACACAGACGCGAGCAGGCACACGATAAGTGGAAGAGTAGAAGCAAGAAAGATAAAGTTACGAGTGTCTGCAGTCGGAAAAAGAGAGAGCGAGCATTTCGCCTCATTTTTCTTACGCAGTTTTTCTAAGTAGGTCGCAGCGTCCGTTGGAGCTTCTTCTTTTTAAACCTCTGCAGACAAGCAGGCTGATCGGCCGCGGAGCGTTGCCATGCGCACGGCACGCAACGCGAATCATTAAGGAAAAATTATCTCTCGTGTTATCGCGAAAATTAACGAGATGATCCCGAGGGATGGAGGGATCCGAGGGAGGATCAATTCTGAAGGAAATATTCTGACGGAAATATTCTGACGGAAATATTCTGACGGAAATATTCTGACAGAAATCGTTAGCTAAATAAATATCAACACTTGATAAAAAACATAATAATCGCATTATTTTGTAATTTCCGTGGACATATTAAAACATGCGGCTTTTTCCTTGTAATAGGTACTTCACATTCCAAAATTTCTTTCGCAAAATTCGTCAGATAAACGTTGGAAGGCGGAGTTTCAGTAAATTTGTCAGATTCATAGTTTAAAACCGTACACCACTACGATTCGCCATGTATGTATTGAATGATAACGTATTCATCGTTTCAATAGTCCACTGATATAATCTAAGAAATTGGGCTCAATCTGTACTAAACATATTTAGTCATATTTAACAATTAAAAAATAAAACTTCGTAACTTTCACAAATATTTCACCGACGGTTTCCACTGCTTATCGAAAGGCTCAATAATTTAAGCTAAACCATGCAGATTTAATAAAAGATTAAACGGTTTCTACCAAACACCCATTTTCCAATGGTTTCACTTCCAATTGTACAATTTTACGCAACAAATAGGTATATTCTGTTTGATCAATTGTTTCTATCCTCAGTTGAGAAATGCTAGCAGAAAAAAATAAATCTCCACGCCAGAAGACGTAGAAATAATGTGTGTGTGTATATATATATATGTTACTCTCTCTCCATCGCTGATGAAGGGCATATGCCCGAAAAGCTTTCGTGTTTTTATGTGCGTGTTTTGTACGTGTCTCTTCGACGACCCCAGCAACCTGCCAACTTGATCCTCAACTTGGTAAGTATCCGCTGGGCTTCCTTCAACACCTTGTTGCCACCCTCATACTACCTTTCCTTTTTCTTAAGTTTATATATATACATATATATATATATATATATATATATATATATATATATATATCTGTGTGTGTGGGTATATAGTCCACTCTCTGTCGCTGACGAAGGGCTTTTATCCCGAAAAGCTAACATTTTTGTGTTGCGCTTTTTCGTATTTTACGTATGTTACTTCAACACCTCCAGCAGCTCGCTAACTCTGTTAAGTGTTCACTGGGCTTTCTCCAACACCTTGCTGTCACCTTCATCACTACCTCTCCTTTTCCTTCAGTATATACACACACACGCACACGCGCACACACACACACACACACACACATATATATATATATATATATTCTTCTGCATTACGACAAGCCTTACACCGCCGAGTAACATTTCCGGTTCGCTGAATTAACGTAAAACGCGGGATGACGTGCATGCTAGAAAGGGCAAAACAGCGCTAGCTACATGGACTAGAGCGGTCATGACCGAAAGCACGAGAAACGGGCAAACTCAACTGTCCTAACCGCTTTAAGCATCCTCAATGTATTTTTATCAGAGAAGGCACTAAACTTTGATAATGATCGCTGATACGCCACATCGCAGGATAACAATCGGCTATTATCTGCTTTCCTTTAAGATAACGACGTTTTTATTTTCACCCCAGATTGTAAAATTTCCCGGTAAATTTCTGAAGAATCACGCGTGTTCTCATGAAATAACAAGGAATGATCTGACGATCTGCGGCAGTTCGCAAATCATTGATCTTAATTAATTTGAGATTTGATAATCGAGAAAACAATTAATCTAGGTATTAACGAACCAATCGACCTCTAACATAATGTTGTTGGTTGCCAACGAAACATCCACTCCTGGGGCCACGAAATATGGAAGTGTGCTCAGAAAACTTTTTTTTGGCCCAGATTTAAGCGCAGTCTTACAAAGATTTTCGAGAAGTAGAAGTTCACTCACCAGTAACGGTCCTGGGATGTCATTTTTACAAACTTCGTCCAAGGGAACGCCGAATTTGACCCTGTAAAGAAAAAAACAAAAGGATTTAGCAAAACTGACACTGATATTCAAAACGATACAATAAAAATTGAAATTTCATATTTTAAACTGACAGTGAAAGAGATATCAAATATAGTTTCACTGTATTATTTGCATAAAAATGTTGCAACCAGGAAATTAGAAAACCCGCCGGAGGAAAAAATCACGCCTTGAAAAGAAAACTAAAAGATCTTGGAACAAAAACGAACAGCAAAAGGATAGATAAAACGAAAAATGTCGAGTTATTTTATCCATGGAATTTTCGTCAACCGCTAATTTAGTTTTGTAAACCGAAAAGTTAAATCGAGACTCGAACGGACAGTGTCGATCCAGTATAGCTCCCAAAAATCGAAAATTATTGCCGAATGAGACAACACAACATGGAAAGGAATCATTTTAAAAAGTCATAAATAATCCCCAAATACATTTTAACGGCCGAGTGTAAGATTACCGATGTGGATGACGCGTTAACAATAAAAGGAGAGCCGTATAGGGATTGGTATCGGCACAAAAAACACACACTTCGATAAGAGGATCGAATGGAGTGACTTGTGGCCCGCATGAAAATATTTTATGGCTTTTTATATCTTAAAAACATCGAAAAAGTCATTCATTCGTCGGCGATGGGAAGACGATCTCGACGAGCAGGATGAAGAATATAACGAGCGGAATTACCCGTTGAATATCAAAGGGACTTTGTAGTGCGATTAAAATATAACTTCTAAGGTGTGTGTGTGTGTAAAAAACATATATATATATATCATCATCATCATGAGGTGTTCTGCCTCAAGGCAGGTCCCTGGCACCAGCGTTGTCTCCACTACTTTCTGTTCCTTGCCATTTCTTTCATTTCCTGATACCCTCCACTTTCTTTCAGGTCATCAAACATTTTTATTCTTCTACGTCCCCTTTTCCTTTCACCTTCTACTGATCCTTCCAACACCATCAATATTAAACCTTCTCCTCTTAACGCGGATGTTTTCTTGGTTGGGACGGAAAATTGATCTGCTAAGATAGTTCAGTGGTAGAATATCCGCCCGGCAAGTGGAAGACCCGGGTTCGATTCCCGGTCATAGCAGACTTTTCTCTCGTTTCAAAATTATTCCCAACATCACAGCTTATGCCTGTCTGAATAGGATCTTTAGATCGCTTTATTCCATCAATTTCTTGCTTGGCAATCTCACCATTTGAGAGGGAGGAGTTTTCTTCGGTGTATCTCTTTGAGGACATCCGTTGGGGTAGTTTGATACTAGCTTGGCTAGTTCCGTCCCAACCAAGAAAACATCCGCGTTAAGAAACGAGAAAATTGATCTGCTAAGATAGTTCAGTGGTAGAATATGCGCCCGGCAAGTGGAAGACCCGGGTTCGATTCCCGGTCATAGCAGACTTTTTTCTCGTTTCAAAATTATTCCCATCGAGAAAATGGTCAAAACGTGTTCGGGGAACCTCAAAACGTGTATATCCGTTGAAATCTCGAAGTCGATTTTTTTCATGAATACAATACTTTGCCCTATACTACGTATGTGGAGAAAGTAATAAAAAGTACACCCCTTAGACTGTCTCTGGAATCTCCAAATTTCAACTGCGGGAAGAACTCATGGCCATTAACAAACCCTCAAAATTTGGCTGCTCTAACGGTGTAGAAGTACTACACCGGACAAGGACGTGTGACGGAGGGACTGACGGTCAAACCGATTACATTAACGGGTTTTCAAAAAATCGCTGCAAGCAAAAGTTGCCATGTTTATCTTAGAAAAGGTCCACTTTCCACAAAACCAGCTCCAATCGATATAGACGGACATTTTGACGAGAAATTGATCGATCCGTTGGAGTCAGTCGAATTTTCTCAAAACAAATATTTTATTTTCAAGAAAAGGCGATAGCTCGGTCACGCCTTCAGATAAATAGACACGTGAGAACACGAGCTTTTTCGACTCGAGGATGAAGGGAAAAAGAAAAACAACGATATCGATTAGCGCACACATCGGCTTCGATGGTTGAGAAGGTTGCCGCGCAACTACGTATCTCGAGAGCTGCGACTGCAAACACTTCAAGGAATCCGTTTATCGGACCGAAATGAAAAAAATACTGTAGAAGCCAGCTTCAACAATTAAAAATCACGGCCCGAGAAAAATATTGGAGGGACTCTTACGAACTAAGGATGAGACGTTAACTTTTGTTTTTTACGTGGAAGGTGCGATAACAAGGAAATGCAATAAAAAACATTTAAACAAACCAGGTCTTTCCAATAGCCATAACAAGGGTCGTAATTTCGATTCCTTTTTGAATTTTAACAAGTAAAAATGTTTAACTTAAACCGACTCGCAATTTGAGAACATTGTTTTACTCGAAGGCGTTGTAAGAAATAGGTAGGCGAAGCAAGACCCTTTAACTGTCGTGCATAATTTTCCCTGCGGCAGTGAGTCGTGAGCAGCTTAATTTTGGACGTGCGATACACTTACATGTAATAATAACAAATCCTGCATTTTACTCACAAAAAATCCGATATAACGATGCAAAACCGAAATGAAATATTATGTTAATCGTTTTAAATCCCAGAAATATATTTTAAATGTGGAAAAATGAAAAGTTGACATAAATTGCGAGGAATGCGACACTTACGAGACGCGGATGCGTGATAGGTTGAGCACCCCTGGCCTACACCAATAGAAATGGTCGTAGACTGAAGGCATTGAATGAAAAATCTGCATGCGAACCAGGATGCACAGGTAAGGGAAGCAGAGGGAGACTGGAATGGGAAACGCTGGTTAGACAAGTGGTTCCCAGCCTATTCACATGGCGGGCCAAAAATGGAAGTTGACCATTCTTCGGCGGGCCGGATAAGTTTAAATCGAAAGTTATAATACCTTTACATTCTGATATGACATATGAGTAAAGATATTCCAAACAAGGTTTTTATGGTTAACATTTCAATATGAAAAGTTTTATTACCAAAGTTTTCATAAAAACGTATGAATTTGTGAGTTAAATTTTTCGTATTAATTTTTTATCTTTACTTCGCAGTCCGCATCCGGTTGGTCACCACTTATTTAAATGAAGCGGATGGCTATTATAATATGAGATGGAGGGGCGTGGAGTAAAACCTACGGCGAGTTGGAATACCAATATATAAATACTAACTTCCTAGATCGCGCATATATAATCCATCGCCAGCCCAAATATGAATTTGGTCCAAGTTTAGTATCGATAACAACGACGCAAACCACGGGATTTTAGTTAATGACCAAATTAACCCCTTAGGTTCAAAACGGTTAACCTGATTTCAGTTACAAAAGTCATCCTCAGTGGCAATTGCACGAAGGTTTAACTCCCATCGCCGTTTAGGTAGAAAGGACGCGCATCAGATACCGAACGAATTGAAACGAGTTTTCTGTTTTCTCTGCCTTTAACCCCGTCATTAATTTGCACGAGATAACTCGTGGATCCACCACAACTCAAAATTATTGGCCCGAGTTAACTCGGGGAAGCCATTTCCGAGCATAACTTTCATTACATCCCGGAATATACATCTACATATGTACCGGTTATCAAATGGAGAAATAAAAAAATAAGTTTTTTTAAGTAATTCCAAAGTAAACTAACACAACGGTTGGTTGGTAGGGGAATGATATCTGAAATTTGGGAATCACCTAGAGAAACTTAAATTAAGGGGTCTCCTTCTGCATTAATTTTTCCTCCGAGAAACGCCATTTTTATCCAGATCATTTTCATGAGAATGCCACACTATCAATGATAATAAATACGCCCCTTACTTAAGGGTAAAAGTAAAGATGCAGCGAAGATAGGAAGCCAAAAAAATAATGGCGTTTTAACTACCACCCTTCCCTGCTAAGTAAAAAAATGCCAAAAGATAAAACACTCCAACGAGCGTAAACACGCGATATTGCAGTCTTGTATCCAGATGCTAACTCTCCAAGGTCGCGGCTCGCTTCCTCCTCGTTTCCCACGAGTCATTCGATGGCAGAGGGGCGTTATTTCCAGGTGAGCGAATAGTAGTGGAGGGCGACAAAGAGGGCCCTTTGTTCGACGCCCTCCTCCGACACAAATTCCCCTCCATTCGCGTTTCCCGCTAAACTTGGAGAAACGTCGCACCAGCGTCACGTAGACGCCTTCCGGTCCCCCGTTCCCAGACTCAATCCCTCTTCTCCTTTCATCCCATCTCCATCCTATCCCTTCAAGCGACATAGCCTACGTGTTAAGATTGGTCCGTCTTAAGATATCGTGTGGCCCCTGGCACTAATAATTGTGGGGTCTCATTTCAAGATCTAAATACCGAACCGATATGTAAGTAATTTTCGAAAATTGAACAAAATACAATTTTAGAATTAATAAAAAAGGCAATTATATAGTATAATTATAATAAAAATTCATGTGAAGAATAAAAACGTGTTATTTATATTCACACGGGTCCCCTACTTGGTCGATGCCCGTAGATGCACTGTGTATAGTGCATTGTGCATAGTACGTATAATAGATGCTCTCTCATCCGGAATTATGTGGCACTGTATAGCTCCTGAATTTAAATAAGACCGGGAAAACATCCTTGGCCTGGAAAAATGACATGGATGGCGTTTGGATTTTCCCGTCCTTTTGTGATCCCACAGATTAAGAAATAATTTTTAACATAATGAAAACGCTTTAAATAGTAAATACTAACAGTTTCACCTATGGTTCCATACGGATCAGGCAAACCAAACTGTTTGCATGAGGAAACTCATGCATTAATATCCATTTTTAGGTTGGTTTCCAAAGGAAACATAACCTTATGAAATGGTCCTGTCTGTGTGAATGTGTCTCCCCACTAACAACCTTTGCATCAATGGACCCATTTTCACGAAACTTGGTATGAGGCTCGTGCTGCTAGGACCCACCTCCAGGCAATATTTTATTTGGCGAAGATTAAAGTCCTGGGTTCGATTCCAGGAACGTTTTTCTCTATTTGTTTTACATAGGAAGTCTCAAATTTATCGTGCAGAGATGTTTTCTTTAATACTTGAAAATATCTTAAAATTGTTATATCGGAGCGAGGTTTGTACTGATTTAAGGGGAAAAGAATGTAGATTCTAATTCTTATCACCGAATTTTTATAATTGATCGCATTTTCCTGAATTTCTACTAAAACAGCGTTTTTGCGTTTTGAATCGCATTTTATCGGATTGTTGCCATGGAGACGATTGTTACCGAACTCGGCTTGAGCCTAGATGAGTGAGCAAATGGGTTATTTTCTTTTCCATTCGACTACCCTTAAGCAATGGACAACTGATCCATATTAGCGTATAAACAGTAACATTTATTAAATTCGTTTATTTAATCAAATACATGCAAAATATAATATCAGAAAGAGATTTTGACATGGCTTTTAGTATTTTAAACCTGATAATGCTCTATTAATTTGTTATACAATTTTTCTCTATCACTGATAAACTATGAACTACAAATGGTATATATGGTATAAGAATTCCTTGGAATGATTAACACATACTGAAAAATTTCCTGTCAATAATCAATTCGGGACGTCAACTTCGGGAAACCAGCCTGCATTAGTCATGTTTTGGACTTCTTGTTTATATTGTTTTCTCATAATTTAAAAAAATCATATTCTTATTTTAAAGACATAATTATAGCTTGGATAGTGGTTAAAGTAACAATAATGCCATTACATACTAACCACCCGTAGTTCGGAAAATTCTATAGCCTGGAACGCCTCGGGTTCCGAGCTTTCCCGATTATATATATTGCGGGAATCGTGGCAGAATGGTTAGAGCGCTGCCCTTCCACGTAGAGTTCCCAGGGTCGAATTCTGGCGGAGGCAGGTCTTTTCAACCTGAGCTTGTGTTTTACGTAGAAAGCACGCACTGGTGAATAAATAAAGGAATTAAAACCCTTTTTATGCCATGGAGTTGCGACTGAAGCCATCTACTACAATTAGGGAGGACTAAAAAAACTATAAAACAGCTTTTTCCAGCAAACCTATTCGCGTCGCTCAAAACATTTACTTCTGCAGAAACCGCAGCCACGGTTTCGAATAGTCGCTTCTGCGTAAAATGTTCTCGCTTCATCCGTCTAAATTTAAATTGCACAATTGCGCCATCCCAATCTCTCAGCCACTTTCGATTCCATTTCCCTTATTTTAAAATGAGGTGAAAATCTTCGACGCTGAATAAAGACGACTTTCTTCTCCCCTCTCCCTTTCTCTCCCCTCCCCAGGTCCTTCCTAGGTTTTTCCCATAAATACCTTGTCTTTCTTGGAAGTTTTCCCGAATATGTACCTATCTATCTCTCTCTGTCTGTATTAGTATTTTATCGTCTTAAGGTTGATTCACACTTAACGACACGGCAAAAACACGGGACGGCAACGACACGACGATTACCCCAGTCTCTGTTCGTCTGTTACCGAGAAAACCAATGCACCCGTCCACACTAGGACGGCAACGACACGGCAAATACACGACACGGCCGAGGATTGTTTTTGAGCATTGTCGCTGTCGTGTCGTTGCCGTCCTAGTGTGGACGGTTGCATTGGTTCTCTCGCTAACAATCCGAAGCCGTCGTGTCGTTGTCGACCCGTGTCTTTGCCGTGTCGTTAGGCGTGAATCAACCTTTAATCGTTTCCGATGTAATTGAATGTATTTTAATACAATGTAACATATCATTGATGAAGCGATAAATGTACGAGTGGACCTTATGGTCTAAATTTCGCCCGAATAAAGTAGTTTATCCATCTATATATCCCCCATTATCGTCACTTGACGCTCGCGTGGCGATTCGAGAGAAAGAAGACGCAGACTTGGCTCGCTTTAATAGCGATGCGAAACGGAAAAAAATAACCATTTTTGTTCCCTTAACAAAGAAGACGAAAAAGCATCACGCGCGGTCCCGATTCCCAGGATTTAGAAAATTTCCGACGATTTCTCCCGAGCTTACTTAAGAAAAAAAACCAAGTTCTCGTTTTCCGAATCCCACGGGGGAGGATGAAAAGGAGGATATGAGAAAAAATAGAAAGCGGCGTCTCCCGACGCGAATGCCTTACCGTTGTAACCACAGTCAAACCCCGATTTAGCGCCACCGTTTGTTCATCACTGACATTGACGCTAAAGCGGGGATGACGGTAAATCGAGGTGTACGCTTGCTCTGTGTAACCATCAGATGAAAGTTCTGTTCACAACGATTCATGGGCGGTATGCGGGGGTGGCACTGTATAGGGGAGCGGTAAATTAGGGTCTGACTGCAGATTTTTCGCGATTAACTCGAAAAGGACGCAGAACGCAAAGAACACGAATAAAGCGCTTGCGAGTGAAAAAAAATGGCGTTTAATAACGTTTAGACACGCGATACAAAAGTTTCGGAGGGTTGTTCGAAGCTTTGAGTTTTCGAATAGTTGTTATCGGCGGAAAGACTTCTTCTGGGAGGGGATTTTTCATTGGAACATGATACGCAGAAAATCAATTCGAACTTTAAGGGGGCAAGCGTGGGGCAGTAATGATTTATAAAAAGAACTCTCCCAGAATTTAAGGTTTCTTCGTGCTTATCCAACGAATCATCAAGGTAACTTAGAAGCAGGGCTTTTAAACAATGACTGCATCGAGTGATATTCAATTCATTTTCATTTTGTGCAAAAATTAGTGAAGAGGCTGTCAGAACGGGAGGTGGTGTTCCATTAATTTGGGTGGGGTTTCTCTAAAATTTCTTTAAAAACGTGCTTATTAGTCGGTGCCAGCGGTGAATGTCAATCGAAATGATTATTAAACGATATTGTAGAGCGCGTGGATACAACATATTTTGTTGTTAACGTGGATGAATGACAAGTTCTACAAAATTCTCAAAACTAGCTCGTCGAAATTTTCGCAGGTCCCAATCGGTTATTTTAGATGCAGTTTAAGGCCCGCTTAGTGATATCTAAAAGCCTTGCGTGCTCCTTTTAGCGAAAAGTCTGTTGACCCTTTAAGTTTAATGAGAGAGAGAACCCGTGACCATTTCGATTTCAACATCCTGTGCCAGCTTTACCTACGGAACGAAATTCTTAATTATGATATTATGTACGGAATAAAATATACCTGGGCCATCTTGGTAGTGAGCCAGTTTGTAACATTGCTTTAAAAATAAAAATAAGTATTCAAACCACGTGGGGCAAAGGAACTTCTAATCGAAAAAATCGGGATGGCAATAACATCATTAACAGCACTTACAAAAACGAAACAAAAAAATCTAAAAAAAAATAACAACGGGAAACATTACTCGAATAAAACTTTCTTCGTCCTCCATATCCGGCGAGAAGAATGAAAAGGAATTTGTTCCACCCATAAACCTTGATTTTTTTGGAAGGAAATGAGAGAACCGCGTTTTAAGACAATCCTCGGAAATATTCAGATTTTCCGCAGAGATTTCGCGGGTTATGGTGATGAATCGTTTCTCTTTTTTCTTTTGGGAACCATTGGAACGTTCGCCGAAAGGCCAACCGACGACTAATCGGATTCATTAAAGGCGAACGCCGTACCTGAATGAGATTCTCTTCCATAAGTCGGTGCGATCGAGAGCAAGAGATTACGCTAATTACGCGATGAGTCGCACGTTGCAAGAGGATCTACCTTTTTTAAACGAGCAACGAGCCGACGAACGTCTAGACAATTTGCATGGATTCGGCCACCAACTTCGAGACAAATACACTTGAGCTTTGCTCGGCAATTCACCAAATCGACAACGTACGGCCCTCCGGCCGTATGCGGCCCACGGTGGCATTTCGTACGGCCCGCGAAGGTGTGGTGATAAACCTTTCAGCAGAATTTTACAGATAATTTCAACAAAAAAATAAAATAACGATCGTGAAAACCTTTACCGGTCAACTTACAACTCGAGGAAACTTTTCAGACTTGATGTTCACTTAAATCTTGTAAAAGGCATCCGACGTAAACACATCCGGCCCGCATAAGCATTCGCAACTAGAAATATGGCCCTTTGTGAAGGGAAGTTAACGAATCCTGGTTTAGTAATATAACGGATAAAATGCAGCAAAACCTATGGAACAACTCTCACACGCAGACTTGGTTCTCCGAACGTGATAGCTGATAATCCAGCAAAAAACAAACTCTTATATCGCTATGGCCTAGAATAGACCTCACGTGTTATGACTTCGTGGCTGTAGCTTTCGACTGCCATGGAAAATTCCGACTATTCTTAATTAAGTAAACTTCCTCAGATGGTAACTTATATACAGAGCCGGTACAAGACATTTTTGTACCCTAGGCAAGGTTTGAACATTAGACCCTCTCCTAATGAAAATATAAATTACACAATTTTATCTATCGAAACTAGTTTATTTACATTGTAGAGGTAAAAATAAAATATATTTTGATATAAAACGTTGCACTTAAAAGTTCAAATTGTCATTTGTCGCACCTCGAGACACAAAGGGACCCCTGTTCCTGCTCTGCTTTTGTGTATATGTATGTGTGTGTATAGATGTGTGTGTGTGTGTGTGTGTATATATATATATACATATATACATTAACTTAAGGAAATTAAAAGGTAGTGATGAAGGTGGCAACAAGGTGTTGAAGGAAGCCCAGCGGACACTTACCAAGTCGGGGACCAAGATGGCAGGTTTCTGGGGGCGTCGAAGAGACACGTTGAAAACACAAAAAAACACGCAAGCTTATCGGGTCTATGCCCTTCTTCATTGATAGAGTAATAGAATATATATATATATATATATATATATATATATATATATATATATATGCACAAATATGTCAAACTCATTGTCATAATAACATTAAGAGCGCTCATCCTTTTAAAATGGTAATAATTGACGACTGACCTTCATAGTTGCCACGCCCATACAGACTCCAACTAGAGCGAGTTAAGGAATAAAAGAAATTTTTTAAAACACAAAGCAGGAAGTTCGTGAGTTACGTCGGAAAATCTAACGCAACCTTGACCTTAAGGTAGGCGTTCCGCCACCCCGCTTGGCTGGGGACACGTCGGCCCGACGACAATACTTTCCGCGCCAAAAAATATATTTCCAAAGAATGGGTCCATTGTGTTCCCGAAATCGTTAGACATTACGTGACTCAAAACGCTTCCGGTCTTTTTTAAAAATCCCGTTCGTTGCGACAATACTTCGAGAGCACTTTTTCGTCCCAAAGAATCAGGTGGCTGGGCAGGAAAAAAACACTCGGATGAAACATTAGCCTCACGAACCGGTAAATACTTTGAAGGAACAAAAAGTAGGGGGCAGGATTACTAAATGCGCGGAAAATTATGGGTGAGGTAAAGGTAAATAGAGGGCACTGAATTTTTAGGATTGAGAAAAGAGAAGTCATGGTCCGTACATGCGTACTGACAACAGCTTCTGGGAAAGGACAGCAAGGTCCGTACACGTGCACGGTGTACCGGGTGGTTAGGTTCCCGAAGAGGACTGCCGGCGATGATAAAATCGCGACAATCTCCCGAAATTGGCACGACGCATTATTTTTGAGGATGTGAACATTTTGAAACCTCTATGACAGCGAAAGAAGTCCGTTGCAGAGAGGCTTGGAATGAAAGCGTGGTGCACGAACCGGCCAAACGGTCAATGCACCGAGGTAATGAGGAAGTCCACTGGACGAGTGTCAAATAGGACGGAGGAGAAAGAGCGGGCTTCGGGGTCGCCCGCATCGGCGAACGACCATAAATCACGAGAAAAAAACCCGACGGCAACGGAATTTTAAAATATAATTCCACGCAATCAACCGAAGCGAAGCTTAAAACTGCCTTTTTAAGGCGACTGGGTTTTTACGAGCATTCCAGCAAATTAAGCACAGCGTTAATCGTATCCTGTATTTGCGACTACGCGGGCAATTTCGTTTCGTGTCATTTTATAATAAATTAGAGAAATGCCGCGGAAATTCATTTTATTCGCAATGCAATAGTCAGTGACGATACGTTTTCTACTTGGCTCCATTGGCTGGTCTTCGCAACTTAAAATTCAGAATCCTGCAGTCTCGCTCTGCATTACGAGGAAATTTACTCTTAATTTGCGGACGATCTTTTTTAAGTTTTTAAAGCACATAATATACGTAAAATTTTAAATGGCAGCTTTTTTATCTCTAAAAACATTCAAAAGTTCATTTTTAGAATTTAATAACAATAAACCACCCCTGATTACGGTCACTTGGAGCCGAAATGCGCATCTGGTTTCCACAACAGTTTCATCGCCACTGGAGACCTACAATTTTCTTCAAACAAAATTATTTCTTTTTTGGAATTTACCGGTTTTTATGAACTTTTTCGGTGTGGTATAATTCTACGTGTATTTCACAAATTATGGCAGTTTTTTTATTTAACCTTTCAAGCCGGTTCGATGCACACGTATGCGGATCCCGATTATCGCAAGTGTATCTTTCACACACACTTTTAACTTTGAAAGGATAAGGAAGATCATGTTGGTCGTGATAAATAAAGGGCAAACTCGATTAAGGCATTATCGCAATTAAGCCGGTAATTTAATTCCATTTATACGTTTCTAAAGCCCCCCCCCCCTCCAGACATTTTTAGCTTACTTTCCAGGATGGAAATAGGCTTATAGTTTCGTCGTTGTGTCTGTCTGTCCTTCCCCCTAATTAACTTATGAACCAATACACCGATTTCATGACACTTGGTGGAAATCTCTTGCTACATGGACCGAGCTCCCGAGGATAGTTTTTGTTGCAAAAATTGAATTCCCGGGTTCGATTCTAGGAACTATCCTCCCTATTTGATTTACATCGGAAATCTGAAATCCATCGTGCAGGGTAATTTTCTCTTGAACATTAAAATATCTTAGAATTGTAATATCGGAGCGGGATTTGTATTATTTTCTGAAGAAAGGAATGAAGATTTTAATTTTTATCGTAGAATTTTGCTTATCGATTGAATTTCTTAGAATTTCGCGTAAATACTGGCGATTTTGCAGTTTTTATCACTCATTACGAGAATGTTGCCATAGCAACGACTATTGTTGGACTCGGATCCGGTATAGCCTAAAGGGCCCCATGCACACAACGATCTGTCGACAAACTTGCCGAGTCTACGGCCAAATCGTCACGTGTATGGCGCTGTTTGTCAACCGATTGACATGTTGACGAGTTGATCCGTCGACCGCCGATCGTGTTGATAGGTTAGAACGTGTATGCGCTTGTTGACAAACACTCTTCGGCCACAGAAGTCCGATCAGTATATAAAGAATTGTTCGAACTCCACTTGGAGAGGATCGACTTTGTGGAAATATTCCATGATATAAATAAAGAAAATAATCGTTTGCAGAGGGTTCTATATCTACGGAAAAGGATGGAGGAAAGGAGGGATAAACGAATAATAGGCAAGAGGGAGAATATACAATTGGTAATGAGATAATTGGAATACAGTCATTAAGAAGTAGTTACAAAGTAATATGATATTAATTCAAAAAGTTGTGTATTGCTCAGAAGGCGTGAGTGGTTTGATTAAGCTTAGTAATTGATAGAAAGTGTGGTTTTCCATTCGTAAATAACTTTTGAAATCTGAGGGTTCATTGGAATCTATATAACTCTCGTAATAAATTCATGTGAGAATATGTTTTCTTTTCAAAAGCCACTGTTTTGTCCATTTGCTTCTTTTCTTCTCTTCATCTACGCACAAGACGATTGCTACTGTTAGAATTGCTTTTCTTTTTCGGTTCAATTGTAACATGATTAACGAATATTACCTAATATTCCAGCACAGTAAAAACAACTACTCATACCCAGCGCTTCTCGCTTATAAAGTCAGTCAAACTTGTCGACGAATACGCGTGATCAATTTAACCCTAGAACCACCAAGCGATTTTCACTACCATGGACTACCGGGGGGGCTCAGAGGCCGTTTCGAACCTATTGTTATTTATTTAAAAACGTCATAAGAATACAGCTATACAATTTTAGTAATTTATTTGAAATTATATGTACATAAAGACAAATATTTAAATCAGAAAAATTCTTTTCCATTCTTCCTCATTATGCTTTCAAGATCATATTAATATTGCAGTAAGATTGTATTTAAAGAAATAATAACAAATTGATTAGAAAAATGATTTAATCTGATACAACAGTTTAAACAAATAGCGCGCTTCCCACTGTGCTTTCACGCATATGGTGCCCTGTAAGTTAGGCTACCCGCGTGTCAAGGCATGCAGCCAATGACTAAATAATTTGCAGAAAATTGAAATATGCATACATTGATGAGAAACTTCGGGTAATTATTTTACATAAGTCTCTGCACAATGTAATAAAATATCCAGACTTTTCCTTTGTTTATAAAAGAGAAACATACGAAAAAACAAGTTGTGAGCCTCGAAGGTAGTTCTTGGGTTAATATTCCGTTCGAATGTGTTTGTAATATTTTATAACGCTAACTTATGAAATTTGGGAACACAAAGAGCTACATATCCGAGGTGATTTTAAAGCTATTAAAGGTAATATAAATATTAAATAAATGATTAAATGGAAAGTAGGCATCATAAGTTCCGTTTGGATCATCTTGTATTCTTTTCAATCCGCCAGCGAGTGTCCCACAGCGAATGCACCGAACTTCTCCTAATCTCTACTTCTTGGAGAAAGCAGATCTCAAGGTTGCCGGTTCGAATCCCCATCACGATTTATGACTCCCCTTGGACGAATGAATATCAATGACGTGACAACCGTATTGCTATGCGTCATGGTATTTGAAGGACAGGAAGAGGAGGGAGGGAGAGAGAGATGGGTAGGCAAAATAGAGAGATGGAGGAAGGAGAATTCAATGATGCTTGCGTTGTTCATTGTATTCATCGCGCGAGTTGCGTCACGGAGCTAATTAAAGGATACCCCCCTTCCGCGGGCGATGCATCTCGGAAACTGTTCGCTGGCGTGCGGCGTGTATCGAATGCACCGCGCGTGACTGCGCGCCGCCCGAACAATGGGATCGTATTGCTTCGGCGGGGGATTTTTTCGGTTGCCAAAGAATCGATTATTTCCATTGTCAGCGAATCTCTCAAGCTGTTTACAAAGGAGATTTTTCTCCCTCGCCCCCCTTCCCTTCGCTGGATGCTTCTGACCTATTTCCGCATGCAGTTTTCCTCTATTCTATGACGTCGGAGTTAATTAATTAATGATGAACAAATAAAATGAAAACTTTGTATTTTCCACAGCTTTTAATATTTCACTATGACCCGGGTTTCCATATGATGCATCATCTTCACGTGTACCGCGTCGAAACCCAGGTCGTAGTGAAATATTAAAAGCTGTGGAAAATAGTTATAATTGTATTTGTTCATCATGGAACAGTTTCGCATGGTTACGCCCACCACCGTGAATTTTAATCTTACATACATATAGTTTCCAGTTCTGTGTATAACGCTGACGCCAGCAATGGCACTTCTTAACGCACTTTTAACAAACATGCCGATTAGGTGGAAGGTTGGAATTCCGCAGGAATGTTTGATTCAGATATAAAAATTAAATGAAAAAAAATACGAAAAAAGACCCGGGCTCATCCAGGGGGGAGATTTCCATTTCTCGTAAGATAACACGTAAAAAGCGACTTTTTAAAGTGTAGACGTTTATTATTTTGGAAATTAAAATTAGAAAAAATTGACGTACGATCTTCGAATTTAAACTGTGTTTTAGGAAAATTAATCAAATTTCTTACTGATTTGAGACTTTCCCGGCGAATCATCATGGTGAACTTTTCTCTGGTGGAATTTTTTAGACCAGAAATTCCACGGCACTCAGGATCCCTGAAGATGGCGACGGAGGTAGTCGCCGAAACGTCGGATGAAAACTCCGTAACAACCCGGCTGGAAACCCGAGAAAAGCTCACCAAGTTTCTTATTATATTCATCTTTTTCCGCCTACCTTTCGAAATCCCTCATATTAAACATTTAAATCACATATTTTGGGAATATACAGGCTTTTAAACGGGATGTTGCCTTGCCGACCACGTCATTGTTAAATTTCGAGAATCAATTGTTGTCTCAACCCGCATACGTGTAATATATAGGAGTGCATAGATTGCCTTAAATTATCGTACGATTTTTCGCGAAATTGCGTAATCCTAATGGGACTGGGATTTAGTTTGGATTCTTTTGCTTATCTAACCGACTGAATCGATTTCGAGTAAGAGAGAGGGGATGTGGGGAGAGAGATAAGAAGGGATATGGAATGGAAGGTGCACAGAGAGAGTAAGGGAGGTATAGCATTAGAAATGGACGGGAGGAAAGAGGTAAAGAGGGAGACGGACAAAAAGGGAGAGAGCTATGGATTGGGACAGGAGGGAATGAGAGAGGGGGGAGGTGAGACGAAAGAGAGGCAGAGAGGGAGGGAGAGAGATTGATTGATTGATTGATTCGACCCTTGAGAGAGAGGGAAGGAAAGAGAGGAAGGGAGGGAGAGAGAGAGAGAGAGCCGGCGGGAGGGAGGGAGGGAATATTATTATTTATTTATTATTATTAATTCATTTTTGACAAGGGGCTCATCATTTAGCATATCTTACTGATTTTTCAAATCGAAATCAAATATATTTGGAATACTTTTATCATAATGCCGTCATATTTGACGGGCAATTACGCTAGTTAACTAATAGTTTTAGTTCAAAATATAATCTCAAAGTTATAAAACACGCACTCGGCGAAAAATCTTCTACGTTCCAACAAGTGATTTTTAAAGACGTCACCAAAAGAATTTTAGTAAAAAAATAAAGGCGTCATTACGAGCGAGTTAAAGGCAAGCTAACCTAGGAAACTCCATAAGAATGGGTAATAATTAAATTGAATAGGTTTTTAATTAAATACTATTGCATTTGTTATTGATAAATTAACTATTATTGTATATACTTAAACTGTATTTTATTTTAATTTCAATTAACGTATAAGTGAAGTAATTTGTGGGTCAAATAGCGTAGCAGTCGTCGCCATCTGGCTTTAGCCAACTTGCGAAATTGATATTTAAATAAATAAACACTTCGATAATTCCACGGAATAATTTCATAAACGTGACAACGAATAGCTACATAAAATAATAAGACTACGACGCAGTCACCAATGAACATTGCGATGCATACGATCAAGTTCTTGCAGATGAAGTGGGCGGTACTGTGTACGCACCTGAGTTATTTCTTTGTTCTCTTAACTGAGTGGAATGCCCGTCAGGTGCGCATCGAGAAATGTTCCCAAACAAATGAATAATTTTCTTTGAAAATTTCGACGATTTTCGGGCAATAATTTTCGCTCTACTAAATTTGGGTGAGGCTTTTAGCATCATCAGCCGAATGTGTCCATAGGTCAATTTTAACAATCGCATGCGAGCGCGTATATCGTTTCTTTGAAATGCTCTGAAAAAGGTCGTGCCGACCTGCGTAAACATTTTGGGAATCGCTTTAAAAATGCCGGAAATTGCAACTGAATCACGTATCAAACCTCTAGGTATCGCAGGATCTTGAAATTTTCCCTTCGAATAATTCGTCGTTGAAATAACCACGCAGAAAACCCAAACTGTCAGAAAACTCGACTACACTAGTGAAGAGGGTCAACTACATAGCGGCAAAAAAACAAACAAACTGTAACCCCTCGAGCACCTACTTTGCAATTCTGTCGTCGCAGCGGTTGTCCGTGTACGGACCCTGACTTCTCTCTACTCGAACCTAAATATCCTCTACATAAACACAAGAATGGCGAAATAGATGAAAATGGCCGCTTTGAGGTGCAAACAGAGATCGATGAAGTTACCGGATTGAGGGGTCAAGGAACCAACAAACAAAATTTAACGTTCATAATAAAATTTAATTTTATCGTTATTTTATTCCGCGTATCGGTGTAATTATATTGTAAGTGCATATCAGCGCTAGTGAATCACCTCAATACTAATCAATATTCCCGGTAGGGTCTCCCGCTTCAACAGTAAATGCACAAGCGTGGATTTCCTCCATGACTTTTTCGATTCTCCTCGGCATTTCATTCTGCATATTCGGCATTCTTTAAAAATGCGTCAATAATAATAACAGCCGCGGCGGGCAGCTTTTACTGTCATAATATGTCCACGCAACCGAATTGGAGGATGATGTAATCGACAATCAAGCGGGTCGGAGTTTTTCCTGCGAGTTACATTGCTATTTCTCCGTCTTGCGTCCACATAAGTAATGCTTATATGTAATCGCAGACGATGGCAATAGCGTACTCCTGAGTAAGCTGGTTTTCTTACAAAAACTGCGCTTGTGTCGTCACTGTGTCCGTGCCTCCAGCTGACGTTCGCAATAATTTCCATTTCTGTCTGGAAATTATTTTTGTGACATATTTCGAAAAATTGTTATTTTTCCTCCAGCATCTTTGAATTTTCCATGTCCATGTTAATTTATTCTGGAGACGGATTGGAATTAATTTATAAGAATTCGAATCGCTTCATCGAGGATATTAATTTTATAAAATCTTTTGTTCGCTGAATTGAGAATAAACCATGTAGTGTAATTGCGCGTCAAAAATTACGGGTATGCATGGATCAAGTATTAAATTAACATTTAAAAACTTCCCATTCTCCCACTCTCTGTTTCCCCTATCTCCCCCTCATTTTCTCTCTCTCCCCTTCAAAAATGTGGCAATTTCTATTAGCGAGACGGAATTACAAACGGCGTGAAGGAATTACAAACATAGGTCGTTATTTATATAGATAGATATATATGCTCCTGAATCTTAAGTCGCCGGTCGTGCATATAGTTGAATGTGAGAGTTAAAACCTAGAGAATAATTTATATAGAAGATTGAAATTCTGCGTAAATTTCTTAGTAAAAATGTACAAGTCCAATAAGAATTTTAGGGTTCAAAATTCGCTTCCTGAATAAATTAACGAAAAAGACCATTGAAAACCCCCCTGACAGAACAACAATTACAAACATCACAAAGGCAGTTTTCGTTTTCTTTTCAAGCGAAGACGAGGCAATCGTGTCGATAAACAGAAGGTTAAATCACATCTTTGCAATCGCGACGACCCAGACGACGTTGCAATGTTTTGGTTTTCCAACCTTAATTACAGTCGCGGAACCCAATTTCGTCATGGGAAAACCGGCACGCGAACGATCTGAAAAATTCACAGGCACTCTTCGAGAAAGCCCTCTCTTTCTCTTCTATGGTTAAGCATTTCGCAACCGATATCGTGATTTGTCTGGATAAAACACCACCATTAGGTATCCCAGCGCCAAGCTGGATTGCCATAATAAAGTTACGAAATTGAAGGAAGATAAAACGACGGCATTTTACGGTAGGACCGATGTTTGAAAATATCTTCGGGCGTACTTAGTTCAGAGCTAAAGAAAACCTTAATGATTCAATATGAATCCTGACAATAATAACTCAAGATTCCACTCCAGTATTATCAATTTTTATTTAATGTTTACTTTTAAGGTGCTATGAATTTGAATACCCAGCCGATTCGCCTCTGTCCTACGCACAGTGTGTATCTCAGAGGTAGAGCAATGAATAGCCGGGGAAGGGAGGAGGGAAACTCGGTGCCGGCATTTGCCTGCTCTTACGAAGAACACCAGGGGGGCCAACGGCTTAACGTCCCTTCCGAAGGACGGAACAGCTAAATTTGCGCGGTCTCCTCAAACCACACAAACGGGGCCGGGCGACCTTGGAAAAATCCTACTTGGGCAGGATTCGTACCCGATGCCTTATCAAGCAGCAGGCGAGTAGCAGCCAGCGTCCTAACCACTACACCACCGGCACCCGCGAATCAAATATTTTTTGGATAATCGCCTACAGGAAAAAAGAGAAGAGAAGAATTAATTCCGTCCGTTCAACCCTTTCCACCGACACCTCCGGAAAGTTGAGTAACCACTCTATTGGAGAAGGTGGGCAAAGAAGGGATGGAGCAGGGTGTGTGCGGTGTGGGAGGGAGGAAAGCGGGAGGAGGATGGAGGAGGGAAAGGGAGAAAAGATGGGAGAAAAATAAGAGGGTGGAACGAAAAATGATGGAGAGGAAGAAGATGGAGATAATCCAATCCCGACGGCTCCTTCCTCGCGGTAGGAACCGCCCAACAGTTCGCGGGCTTTCTAACCTGCGTGTGCGATGGAGATAGAGAGAGAGGCAGACACTTTCACGAGCATGAAAAACCAGCGTCTTAGGCAATTGCCTTAGAAGGTTATTACATACGGCTGTAAATCGAAGCTGGAAAGACCGAGGAATGCCTTTAAGCATTTGGATAAGCTGGCGTCGGGGCAATACTTCGAAAGTGTTTGTTCGACGGGGACAGGAAAGCGGTGAGTTAAGTTCCTATATAAACTTCACGTTCGGAAAGTCGTATTTAGAGACTCAGGTGACGCATTTATATACGAAAAACGTCCTGGAAAATTATAACTTCTGTTACATAAATAAATACTGAATCGGCAACAGATTTTGGATCATGGTAAGTTCAGTATTAAAGAATCTAATTAAAAACCGGGATTATTTTGTAAATGCTGCGCACGAAGTTTCTTAGAATGGGTTAGTTCTGCTGACAGATGGCCCCTTGAAGAATTTCCTCGCTATAGTCGATAACAATCATACAAAACAAGGCCACCCATGGCTGAAGAACATCTTCACATCTAACGCCAACTATAATTCACATTGTGACCTCTTTTCTTAACCCATAATATTATCCAAATAGGGAAAATGTAATCTCCCTGGAGAATTGATAATAAATATATGTACACATCACAGCTGATGTACAAAATGTATGTCAACATTAGCCAGGACCATTGGATTATGTCGATCAAAAGGGAGAAACGTCAACGTTTCAGACTTAAGCTGGCTAAAAAACCCGCAGGTGTTGAAAATACGAGTCTTACTACGCGGTCATGGCGATGAAAAAATGAAGATGGAGACATGGATTTGGCAGTTTCGGTCGAAACTAGTGCACTTTTTCAAAATCCCTCACAAATTAATTATCAAACCTTTTGGTCGCGGAAAAGAAACAATTTCTTTCCTAAATTTACCACGTTCTTCAAATAATAAAATGAGAGCGTCAAAAACATGGTAATTTTAAAAGAATCGTGGATTTTAGGATTTTTTTAAAGTCAAGACAATGTTTCCGGTAAACAGTAAAATATCTCATTTCTAGCGTTGACATCAAGAAAACATAAACTCGAAAAAAACTATTTTGAGACCAAAAACGAATGAAAGAATACTTCATGTAAGATAAGATGAGCCTGAAAAATCTAGAAAGAAAAAGCAGGCTGAATCCAGATAGAGACAGTCTTCATCTTCAACGCAAAAATATACCTTCAATGTGAAAATGTCCGTTTTATTTCATCAAGATCTTCGGGTTTATTAACCACATGCTCGTTCCGGAAATTACGCCCCTGCGGCCTTGTGCTTTCCCAGTCTTTTGCGAAATTAAAATACGGATACTAAAGGTTGCAAAATTTCGGACGTAACCCTGATAAAAAAATTAATTAAAAGAATCGGACCGTGAAAAGAAACTCCTGCTAGCGGATCGCCGCCTACTTTTGATTGCGAGTGATTACGCAATTCTTCGTCGTTCATTGAAGATCGATTCGATAATATTACGCAAATGCCGCCGAGGCCCAGGAGAGGGCAACAAGATATACGATACGAGAGTCACTTCACAATCGAATCGAGAGAGAAAGAGAGAATAAATCACAGGAGTTAATTCCTGAAGCCATAACAACGATTGCAAAAATCAATCTCGCTCGTTATACCCGCAAAGTTGCCGTCCTCGGCGGCAATTCGCCCGCCGTAGATTCTGATACCGACGGATGAGCCTACAAAACTCAACGAATAAAAGCGTTAAGATGAAAGGAAAGAAAAAATTAACCAAAGATCAAAACGACAGTTCGATAACCGTCCGTAAAGGCGCCCCGAAGATCACCTTCAGATGAATTAATTTAATTTTCGGATATTATATAGCAGGGGTGGCCAACCGCGGCTCTTTTACATTTACACTCAGAGGCGTGTCAAGGTCTTTCTCCACAGAGCGCAATATCGTAGTGTGACTTGAGACGCATTGATGATGCTTAAGGGGCATGTATTATATCTGAATTGCTTCGGATACAGATTGTGCTTTACCGTTGTAAATTTATGAGCACAGAATGTGTCGTGCGGCTCTCGAACTTCTCAAGATTACCGAATGCGGCCCCGATGGTAAATAAGTTTGGCCACCCCTGGTATAAAGGTAAGCGCCACCATACGACAGTAAATAATTGATCACAAACAGCTCCACATTCAACTACCCTCAGCTTTAAACGGGGTTAAAAAAGTGAAGAAATATTTTTTAACGAAGACCCTATTACTATTTTCTATAACCTACGAGTCAAACGGAAGCATTTCACGGTTTTTAGCGCTCTGAGACCGCGCTATAGCGGAATTGATGATCGCGCAATCCGAGAGTTCTCCGAAAAGAAAACCGGGCCAAACTGAAAACGCGTAAAGCGAAACCGTACAATTCGAGGGATCCTTTTTTAGACCACCCTTAAATAAATAAGAACTTTTATTCGCCAAATACTAAAATATTATTATAATCAACAATTAAATAAATTAGAGCTTTTACTTAAAAATATAAAAGATCGTCGAGAGCGGGGTCAAAGGCGAAGAAAATAATTTGTAATATTTTATCTGGATCAGGATGCATTCGAAAGGCCGCGACTTTCACGGCTAACGCAATAAGAAGCCTGAGGTAACAGTTCCTTCACGTCACACACCGCGACAGATTGCTCTGCGACCTATTTCGACTCGGTTCGAGTCTCAATCGGACCTTTCACCGGTATCGCTACGTGTACACACACACGCGCACACACGTCGACGACATTTTGTTTGCGCGGGATCAAGTTCGTTAAGCCCTAAATTTTAGAAACGATTTTCACGCATGAACGCATTACTACAAGTTTGTATGTATGGAACCCTTGCATCTTTTCTTCGGTCTAAGGCAGCGGCCACTCGCGAACCGCGTACGGTCCTCTCATTACTTTGATTTTACTACCGCAAGGGGGTGGAAAATAATGTTTACACGAGACAATAATGGGGCAACAAAGAGGTACGAAACAATACATCGATGGTTAACAATAACGAATTGATTATTAAATAAAAATCTTGTAATTACGAATTCTTTTGAGTTTCAAAAAATGGGCATGCGCGCTATTATTTCATGCGGCCCATTATTTATATTGAAATTGTTGCAACCATTTAAAAATTACCCATTTGACTCGCATTCAAGTTGAATCTGAGGCCCATGGTCTAAAGAGCCATTTTCATTCAAATTTTCATGAGTACATAAGAAACTAAAGTTAAGTTCTCATTCACTCGCTTTGAAGAGAGGACAAAAACGTTACTTGCCACTTTAAAAAGCAGGGGCGATTCCATTGCATCCGAACAAAAAATTACGATAACAACAAAACAATTGAAAATTTACGTTCTCAGTGCGTGATAAAAGCGCGAATGGAATTGTCACAACCATATTTCAATCAAATACAAATCGATAAAAATGCTACAAATTTCCCCTGGAGTATTTTGGCGCCCAATACCGACTTTCCTAAATTCAACCACACGCCCAAAGGTGCTATATAAGTACATATCTGCCCGTCCTACAAGCATCTGAATTTCCGAACGTCTCACGACGTAAGCGCCCAAGTGTCGCGCGGACACCCATACCCCCCTCTACTTCTCCCGTTGGCATAGACGACCGCAGCGAGCCCTTAGACCGGAACGGCAGCTACCTGTTGATAAAGAATTCGTCCGAAAGGCCATCTCCCAAGAAAAAAAAAGACGCGACCTTGGAAGGATGCTTAATTGGCGCGCTTCCTTCCCAGCTTACGTTTCCAAGACCCCTCGACCGAGAACGAATTGGAGAGATTGGCTAGAAGTTTGAATCGAAAAGATGATACGTTTCAAGTCCTATTGGTCACGAAACAACCGAGTAAACGATATCAAACGCCAAGTAACCGCCATATCCCGACCTTTGATTCTCATGCCGCAATCGAAGGTTGATAACATCACCGCAGATGACTACTGCTTGTGTTTGAAGCGCCACGAAACGACTGAATGAAACTTATCCACATTTCAGGCTATCGGTGGCTATCCTTTCATTTTTGACGGTTCTCGTGCGGTGCGATGATACAAGAATAACCACGATTAATTCTTACATGAATTTTTTTTCGTGATTAACAGAACCGTTTAATGAATACTGCCAGCCTCCTCTAAACCTAGGACTTACAAAATCCAGGGGCCAGGGTAGATTTCAATGCGATGCGCTTTAGAATCTCGATTATTTAAAACTGTATACATTACGCATGCATCATACATAAGGCATACATAATAAAATATTACCTACGTCACTGAGTTGATGAAATATAACATTAACATATGGTTACCACTGCAATCTTTATTCGCCGATGGCGAACAGACGCATGGGTTTGTCCAGCAATGGCTATTGGAGTATTCTACTTTATGAAATTGGCAAACTCGATCGAGAGGGAGTCTAGATCAGGGGTCTGCAACGTTTTCAGCCATGATCACACATTTGCGAATTCAGAGAAGGATTGCGGGCGCCAATTGGGGTACACAGAAAAATAAAGCTAAAATAAATGGGTTAGATTCTTTGTTTATTTTCAAACAGATAAATATTTTGATTTGAATAAAATATTTATTAATTCAACTATTAATAAAAGTTGGTTGGTTTGTTGGTTGGAACGCTATATGGGATTTCCCATAAGAGGGATCTTCAATATACCTCTTTCACACTTGCAGACATTTTTTTTGCAAAATTAAATTAGAAGTAAATGACGCACGATCTTCGGATAAGAACCGTTTTAAAGTAAATTAAATGAAGATTTTTATTCTTATCGTCGATTTTTGTTTTCGATTCGAAATCGTTCAAATTAAGCTAAAATATTCGAAAATTTTGCATTTTTATTGAAACGTTCCCTTGGCGATCAACAGCATTGTTGTTCATACAGAAAATCAACATATCTGGCGAGTATATTTTGTTAACTTAGTTAAAAAATTGTATACTCTCATTGTCTTATACTATTAAATATAAAAAATATATTAAAGTGAAAACCTGTTCATCTATCGTAGCTAATGTTCGTATAAGTGTCAGATTTAGCTCACTTTCTTCCAATATAGTTGAATATATTAAGTTCCAATTTTCCCGTTGAATTTCAACGGGCATTTACACTAGTTAATAATAAAGAAAGAGAATCTTGAGAATTTTTAATGAGAAAATTGACTTTGTACTTTTTCGGCTAGATTTTCACAATCCGGAATGTAGCTTGAACAGGCTGCTCGTTGGCAATCATCAAGATGGCCATCAGTCAAACTTGACCGAACTTTAGATTTAATATGGCTCACCGTAAAAAACACTGTTTTGCATAAATATGTCGACCCAAAGCAAGAGTAAATTTTTAGAGAAGTGCTCCGTAGCACTGGATATTTAACCTTATCAACAAGACTCCAAAAGTTCTCCTCATTAAAATAAGCTACTTAATAAAATTAGCTATTTTGTAGCGAAATATCACAAACTCAGCTGAAAAAAGAATTCAGTATAAAATGCTATCCGATCGTATCTTATTGCACCTACCCAGCAAATAAATTGCCATAGCTCTAGTACTGGGCGACAAGGAATTCTGTGAAGGGCGCCATGGCACCCGCGGGCGCCGGTTTAAGACGCCCTGGTCTAGATGACAAAATATACCTGTCCGAGAGCCGTAAAAAGGTTGTTTGGAATCTACTTAGGATGAATAGCCGATGAGGATGGCTGCTCTGTATCCGGAACGCGCATCCGGTTTTCCCAATCTTTTTACGACCATTGAAAAGACATAGCTTGTCAATTTGATTTAAACCTAAGGGCAGGATCGATAATTCTATCTTTAACGGTTTTAAGGACGAGGGGTCATAGATCCGATTGACACGGGATGGGAAAATATACCATTATACTTTTTACTGCAGACATCGCATACATCCCGGTTCGATACGAGGAGGGGAAACACGCGCATAATTAATGACGGCACGCGACCTTGGCAATTCGCGAGCCAAGAACCGAGGCTTAAATTAATTGGAGAAAAATAAAGGAATTATAAATGCGAAGAGTTCGCCACCGGCCTAAAGACGTAGATATTAATTTAAACGCTTATCGCCAAGGACTGGAAAGCGTGGAGAAATTTCGTGGTCATCCGAACTTCTTGGTATCTTTTTTTTAGCGCGTCCGTCACTGATGACCTTGCGAGCGAATCTTGAACCGGAAATAATTTCGAATAAATGTAAGGCTCGAATTTTTCCAAGACCGAGGCTTTCGCGTCACAATTGAAGCGGGTTAACTTCAATTTCTTATATTTTCCTCATATATCCACGCGGTAATCGTTTCGATAGCTCACCTTATGGGTAAAGTGAGACTGACATAAAAATTTGGAAAAACCAGATGCGTATTTAGGCTACAATGCAGCCATCATCAGTATCGATTCACCGATAATCCATAGATTCCGATAAAGAACCTTCTTATTTCTCTATTATAATTTAATACCATTGAATTGTGTATCCATATGACTTTCGCAGATACATACTGTGTTAATATAATACAGTATCTGATAAACTGCTTCTTTTATCTGTCAAATCCGCGGCTCACGTGCTTCCTTCACTACTATCCCAACGAGAGGAAGCGGACGCAACCACCGACTCGCAGACACAGGCGCCTTGGTAACAGCATCGCAGCGCATAATTGCGCTTTGCGCTTCAGCGCGGTGTGACGAGCGAAAAAAAACAAGACAAAAAATAACTAACGCCGAAAAGATTACGGCAAACGCTTCCGCCGCGACTTCCTACGCAGACAAAAAGTTGACAAATTTTTCGTGACAGAATCCTCTTCCTTCTCACGGATTGTATGGAGAGAACTGCGTTGAGGAGGTGTAGAAATTCTCGATGAGGACGGTGAAAACACTTTTCCTTCGGGAATGAAAATAAAAGGGGAGATAGAGGAGTGAGGGGCCAATAGGAGGGAGAGAGATAGGGATATATATACACAGCGTGTGTGACCGTTGCTTCGACCGGATCTAAACACACACACACAAGGAGGGACACGCTTATCTTAACCGGGTGGCATTGGGGTCCGTTGATGCCCACAGGTTGAGTGAACAAAGGCCCCGCGGAAACGGAGGGGCAAGGAGGGAAGGAGGGAGGGGAGAGAGAGCGCGATATGGTGGAGGAGGGGAAAAGAACGAAGCGAGAGAAGAAAGGGGGAAAGATATATAGAGGGGTGAGGAAGGGCATAAAAGAGTTCCCTGAACATGCGGGGCGACTGCTGGTTAGGTTTACAGAAAACGCCGCACGTCAAACTCGATGACGCGTCAGGGCTTCATTAATCATCCGCGATGGGAAAAAATGACCTTGCATTTATGGCCGGGCAGTAAGTTGTTCATTGAGAGCGATAATTACGGTCAATTTCGAAGCACATGCGGAGAGATCCATTGTGCGTGAAAAGGAAACACTCAAAGATATGAAAATTAGTCTTAGGATCGGTTAAATTATGTGGAAGATTTGGCCAAGACGAAGAAACGGGTATTTTCTACGAGAAAACTGACCATTACGGTCAACAATGGTCACAGCGCTTATTGTTAGAGAGCAAGGATGAATACCGTAAACCGAGACAAATATGGACTTGCTGTCCCACAGAGGCCGTGGAAGAGATAGTCTTGGTTTTGAGAAGTCGGACTCAGCCTTTGAGCAGTTCCTGCGGTTTCCTAACCTTTTACGAGCACGGAGTTATTTGATGGAACACCAACTGACCACCACTACATTTTTACGAAAATTAGGGTTAATCGCGAATAAAAGCAGACCGACGTCATTTACTTATTACTGGCTAGTTTTAATACGCTAATAAATAAGTTCCCGGAGCTTGGGAACGGGATTTCGAGCACCGCGGAAGTGCACCGCCAAGCGCAACCGTGAACAATGCTGCTCTCGCGAGCGGATAGGTTGGCAACCCTCGGCCCGATCCACGAAACGCCCATGAAGAGGACGACAGCGACGCAACACGGGACGAGAAAAAAACATCGCTTCGTGCTCGGTGAAATGAATTAAGGCTGCGAAAAATTTCACCGCGTAAAAAACTAGCATGCGGGTCGCAGGAAGGCGCAAGATCGGGGCCGTCGAGTTTCGACGCGCCTGCCCCACGTCCTTATCTTTTCCCGTCCCCCTTTTGGTAGCTTGGTGGTTTTCGCCGAACAACCACGTCCACGCCACGAGGGCCTCCATGGAAGAGAACCAGCGAGGTAAGAGGGGGATGGAGAAAAACGACCGGTATTTTTTTTAACCACGAGAAACGGTTGGGACGAGATTCAAAGGGGGCGGGCAAATTCGTTTGTGAAAAAATGACGTGACTGCGGGCGGATGAAATCGATGGATCATCGTCGCATTACAGACCTCTTTACGGTTTGGTTGGTTTTCTGAAAAAAAAATGAAACGCTGTCATCGTTGCCTCCAATTTTCCATCGAATCCTTATATTATAATTCTCGATTGTCCGTCTGTCTGTGTGTCCAAGTAGTTTTTGGCATTTCGCAATGGAATTAAGAGCTGAAACTTTCACAATCGTTAATCCCCCATGAGGTGGTCCCTAGAAAAATCAAGCATCCCGGAAAAAGTCCCGGATTCGACCCCGGGAGAAGATTATATTTTCCCATAAGTTTACACGGGATTTTGGATTTTTTAAGGTGTAAGGTTTATTTCATTCAGTCATTAAAATATGTAAATACGGACCGAATTTCTCCGTTTTTGTTTTATTCGACGGCTAAAGCTATAAAATATCTTATTTTTGCGATGTTTAGATGTTACACGGAAGAATTTGTCAGAAACGCATTTCTTTCCGAAATTTTATAACTTTTTCGTACTCTTTCCGGGTGTTGTCAAGGCGACCCACATTGTTGCCTCCGATTGTATTAGCGTCTATTAAGCCTTCAAATAGACGAAATAATTGCGTTATTCGCTTCGCGAGTTTTATGAAACATCAAAATTATTGTTGTAGCAACGTCAAACGTAATAGATAGCAACGTAAATAATTTCAGATAACCTATGAAGCTCATTTGTATTGATTTGTATTTCAAGTAGGAGCCTTTAACCCTTTGCACTCATATTTTTTCATATGGTGATTCCCAGCCAGCTCAGAGTTTTTTCATGTTAATTCTTACATTTTAACTTCTCTTATTTTCTTCTTCTAAACTGTTGGAATCCGATGTGTTTTAAGCTTCACCCATCAGACAGCTATACGTCGCCTTTTCCAGAGTTACACGTTTAGAACACATCAGAGCGAAGATCTTAGAAAGTTATGGACAAGGAAATATGAGAGATGGTCGTTTCTACACAAGAAATAAAGAAATACTACGATGATTTTTTCTATACGCTAATCTTCGTGAAGGATAGGTCGGAGGAAATAATCGTTTTTCTCGTTAAAATCTTCCGTATAGTTGGTATAGTAACAAGGGAACGCAAATCGTAGAAAACTTTTTAGTTTCAAAAAAGATATTTTGATTTCAAGATGTTAACAGGCAAGGAAATCTACGATGGTAAAGCCTAATTTAATCTTACTGTTTGCTAAAAGAAATAATCCAATTAACTAGGAGTAACGTTGATTTTCATGCATAGTTTTAGCTGCTTAAGTCAAAACAATTCAATGCAGAAGTATATTACAGGGTTATCTATAGAAGACGTCCTCCAACTAATCACTACGGAAAGGGTAATTCTACTTATTACTCGCATTCGCATCGGAATAATTAATACTCGGAAAAACATGACTGCAAAAATAATGTTTCCGGTAGGAAAGATTATTATCAGATAAAGTTAAATGAGAATAAATTAGCATTTATGGATACTTGTTTAAGAGTAAATCATTTTCGAACGAACGTGAAGGAAAATATATTTGTCGATTTAATAAGCAGGAAGGTACTTAATTTAATTAAGTTTATATCATACTAAGCGGAACAATTTGAAAACAAATGACTTGGATAGCAGCATGCTTTCAATTCGATTTCCACGATGTTGCGAACACGCCTTTCCAAGCCAGATTTAGGTTGGTTTTTGTGATATAATGCACTACTAATATAAGATTTCCTTTTACTGTGCACAACTCAAGTTTTCTTTCTTAAAAAAAGGTACTTCGTCTGAATTTATGGTGTGGCGATAGGGTTAACTTTTCTACTGAAATTAACGCGAATGGGAAATTAATTAAAAAGTGTTTCAGAGACGACAAAAATTCAACACCTAAAAATTATTTCCTACTTTCCGACGAACTATCGACGCTCGATAATTCTAAAAGAGGATCGCCACGACGAAACCACATTGCGAGAATATTCGAGGGTGTTATCTTCCCTTGCCTTCCGAACTTTTATCGGTGCAAAACAAACAAAGGTCACGCGAGTGCGATTTTCACGCGTCCTTCGGTCCTTATTCTACTTTCTCCTCAAAATAGTGAAAGAGAACCGAAAGAAACACCTCCCCTATCAGCGAGAACCATGAACAGGCATACTAAGGAGGGGATAGGGATACAGGTTGCCAAGCACATCGTTGCTAAACGACAATTAGGACAAACGTCTTAAAGAAAAATGGCAATGCTGCACTTAGATGCCTGCATAAGCTGCCATTACTACCGACTTTAATACGGTTTTTATTCGTAAGGAAATTTAATTTCGACATTAAGAAGAAAAAAACATGGGTTATCTTCAGATTGCAACAAGATCTGTGTCCCGTTTTAACCAATCAAAATTTTAATTAATTCAATTAAATTTTAAGACATTATTGCTCTTCAATTGTGGCGGAATTATTGTTTCGCAAAAAATTGACTTCCACTGATGAATAAATTTGCGATGCACCAGCAGAGCGTAATTGCGCTCCTTCATGCCGACGATTTCACCACAACTTCCTCAGAGGGAGATAGAGGATTAGGAAGCGGAAGTTTTTATTTGCGCCTATTCATCTCCAGATAGCAAAAATTAGGACGCAGTTGTGATAACGAGAGACGCATAATTTTGATCCCTTTCAGAGACAAACATTAAGAATGAAACACAAATGAGCATCCGGCGTAACGCTTTCTCTTCTTCACTGCGTCGGATTTAGATAAAAAAGTCGGCCGTCAGATAGATTCTTTTAAATATGGAAAATATAGACGGACTGAGACAAAACTTATCAACTAAGCAAGTAGGATTTGGACGCATCGAAGCCACTGCACATTCACGAGATAACCTCTGACACGAACCCAAAAAGGAATTTCATAAATGTTCGCGACGCATGGCTCCGCACAATCATTTTTTGCAGGAAGAATCGTATTCAGAGTGCTTGACGAAGAATTTTCGCGGCTTCGAGTGCCTAATTCAGCGCCACGAGCGGCTTTAATTGTCCTGGTGGTCATTCACGTACTCGCTTCGCGCTAAGGCAGCGCACATTTTAAGCGAAGACTATACAAAAGGCTTTCGGGTGCACTTTTTCGCCTTCAAAACATCTTCAGAAGCCAAAAAAGGGCAAAAAAAGGAGCATCGCCCGAACTTTGACCTTATCAACTTTCCAAATGCAAACCGTGGAATTCGAAAGAGAATTCATCAAGCTCACCATATGGCAAAAAACATAATTCACAAAACATGTCTCCAGGGTAAAGCAGACGCGCACTTCGGAAGCAGGGCAGTAGTCATCAGTGGTGCGACTGGTTTTGCGTATTTTTTTGTGGTTGCTGGAAAGAGAATGCTTGTCAATAATTTTACCGGGGTTATCTTGATAAATTGATTTAGTTAACTCCTCGAGAGATAAAAAGATTAGAAAACCAGATGCACATTTCACACCGTTTATCCAATTAAAACACCAGCCCCGGTTTGGGTCGTTGAAGTCCGTTAAGACTGGGGAAAAGAATATTTTGAAAGGGAAAGACATTCTTCTTCATTTTTACCTCCAAAAAAACATCTGGCTCTTAAGAATATTCCGCAAGAAATACATGGCAGGCAATAAACAGCTTGGTCCTACGCCTTTTCGCCCTTCCTTTCAAAAGACTCCCTTTGATCCAGGCGGTAAAGTTCTTTGTGCACGAGACAGATGCCAAAAAAACCTTTTCTGATATAGTCCGATTCCCGCAGCAGCATTTCAAATTTCGATTTTGGTCAATATCTCAAGCGCGAACTTAACGCATTTCATGAGGTTAAACGTTAACTAGTTTTCTGAAAATGAGGACAAGAATTTCTGGAAAACATTGTTACCTATATATATATATATATATATATATATATATATATATATATTTTGCAACGTTCGATAAATTTAATACATGCTCTGATGGAGTTTATTTTTGTGCGAATAAGGGGAAAAGTGTTGAGCTCTTTTGGCTACGTGGCCATAACAGAATCCAAAAGAAATTGCACCCATCCTTCGCTTTGCACTGCATATGCGGTCCTGGAAAAGACCTTCTAAAAGGAAACCGCGCAAAGTGGGAGGGTTTTCGCATAGGAAAACGTGGTTAGATTTGAGCGCCCTCTTGAGCTCAGCATGTTATAGTTGAGTCGCACGATATTCAGCAATGTTTCCTTTAAATGCGACCGAAAATATATTTTCCGAGTGGGCTTTTATTGGTCAAGATGAGCGCTTAAAATAAAGCGATGAGACTAAAAGAATCCAGATTGGCTGCATTACACGCAGCGTTTTAAGCAAATACGCGGGCATTTGTGCTCTAATGTTCGCCATCCTTGCTCCGGTTCTTCAATTTTTTCTTCCGTCGTCTCCAGGGAGGTTATGTCCATCTCTCAATTTCCTACGCATACATATTTTTCTCCAAATCTCGCGACCAAAAGAAATTGCGGTTCAAAATGGAGAATCGATCGTCTTTTAAACTCGGAAACTTTTTTTCAAAAACGGCCTTTGAAAGTCAAATGAACATCCCCTCTAGACAGGGACGGATCCAGAAACTTACCATGTTGGGGGGGGGGGGGGGCGACCGCCCCAATTGCCCCTCCCTCCTCTTGATTCCGCCTCTGCCGACGACCATATATTTGGAAAATCCCCTACCCCCATCAGAATCTTTCTTTTCCTTGACATAAAAACTTAATCTTTGGTGTAGAAACAAGGAATGTTGCGCGGAATGAATTTAGGAATGCACCCAGTAGAGGGCGATGGGGTCGTCCAAGGGGAGGGCGATCGCTCCCCCCTTGGATCTGCCATTGCCTCTCGTCTTAACGTTATACCGTAAATATCTGTACTAGTTTGCTAGAATAAATATGAATCCCCCCTCCCACCGGTAAATTGTAATTTCCTAGAATGTTAGACATCACACTGGTGCGTCCTATGCCCCAATTATTTAAGAATTTCTCGAATGAAAAAGTGTCCTATGTGGATTGGTCGGTCACTCTATATGCAGCATCATTATTTTTGCAGATTAACATGTTTTGATACATTTAAGTAATTAAGACTATAATATTTTTAAATATACCATGCGAAAAGGGTTTGGTGAAATAAAATTACTTGAAACGATAAAATGACAGCGCTTTCATTCTTGAAACACATAACCTAGAAGAAAATTTTAACCCTCTACCCCACAAATTGTTGAAATATTGATAAAAAGCACTGTGATTTTAAAGATAAATATTTTGAAATTTGTTGTTTGTCGTTCTAAACGATTTGTAATGAAGTTATGAAATGGTAAAGCTTAACCTTTCAGTAATTACAGCTGTGTTAAAGGAAAAATAATCATGTAGCATAAACTTTCTAGGTTAATTAAAGTTAAAATTGGGTTAATTAAGCCATAGAATAAAAAAACAAAAGAGAACTTCAAGAGAAGCCCACACAATTCCAATTACAGAAAATTCTAATTACGAAACCTTCAGTTCAATGCATAGGAATACTGACGGGAAAATGCCTCTTTAAGGGCTATCGATTTTCCACCTTCATTACATGTCGTGACAAGCATTTCTTGATTCGGATGATTAAATAAAAGACTAACAACTCAAAAAACAACATCAATGAAAGCACCAAATACGTACGACACGAGGAAAACATTCAATTACCAAATTTATTTATTTTTTCATTAATTAAACCCTGTGATTACAAGACTGTGTCGTTTGAGAAGAACGGAAAGAGATAGGCCAGCGTAGAAATGTACATACACCGTCATCGACTCAAGACACATTCTACCTCTTTCTCTGTGGCGAACAAAACAAAAAAAAACCTCAGAGAAGTTCAAGTCACTGGCGAATTAACGATGGAATCGATGGCGACCTGAGGCTGTTGCGACATGCGTTATCTAACAACGGGAGACACCGCAAAGGAAACCTAGACGATTGTCGTATTGAGGGGGAGAAGAGGATAGGAGGAGTGTGGGGATAGAGGGGGGATGAGGGGAAAGGAGGGATGAGAAGGAAGAGGAGAGAAAGGTGGGATGGGAGACAAGGGGGTGGGGGGAGAGGATTGGGCGTATGAAGAAAGGAGAAAATGGGGTGGGGAAAGAGGGGAAGATAGGGATGGGGATAGAGGGAAGAGGAGTGGGAATAAGAGGAAGAGGAGTGGAGATAGAGGGAAGAGGGGTGGGGATATAGGGAAGAGGGGTGGGGATAGAGGGAAGAGGGATGGGGATAGAGGGAAGAGGAATGGGGATAGAGGGAAGAGGGATGGGGATAGAGGGAAGAGAGATGGGGATAGAGGGAAGAGGGATGGGATAGAGGGAAGAGGGATGGGGATAGAGGGAAGAGGGATGGGATAGAGGGAAGAGGGATGGGGATAGAGAGAAGAGAGATGGGGATAGAGGGAAGAGGGATGGGGATAGAGGGAAGAGAGATGGGGATAGAGGGAAGAGGGATGGGATAGAGGGAAGAGGGACGGGGATAGAGGGAAGAGGGACGGGGATAGAGGGAAGAGGGACGGGGATAGAGGGAAGAGGGATGGGGATAGAGGGAAGAGGGATGGGGATAGAGGGATGGGGATAGAGGGAAGAGGGGCGGGGATAGAGGGAAGAGGGGTGGGATAGAGTGGAGAGAGGTTTTAGGAGGGGAAGAGAGGTTGTGGGAATGGGAGAGATGCTTGGAGGAGGAGGGGGAAGCAGAGAGAGGAGGGGGGTGGAGAAGAGAGGGAGATAGGGGGTGCAAAAGAAGTCGACTCTTACAGAAGCCTTTCCCTTCAATCTAATCAGAGGTTGAGGAGAGGGGAAAAATCACGTTGCTCTCTCTCTCTCTCTCTCCTTCCCCCACCCCCTATTGCTAAGAAGGCTCAATGAGGAGGGCGAGAAAGAGAGGAAACGATTCCCTCTCACTCTTTCGCTCTCTCCTGCGTTCGCGCGAGACATTACCGAAGGGGAGAAACGTCCACATTCTTAGAGAGGGAGGTGTAAATGACGATAGCTCCACTCGAGGAAATATGTAGTATGTACATACACTGCGGTCCCGCTACAAAGCGGTCCGATATTGTGCGGAACTCCGTATTATACGGAACCGCTTATGACCGCAAATTTTACATATATTCCTCTCAGAAAGTATAGAGCTAAAAAAATGATTAGTTATTGTAACCAAGAGAAAATTTAACTATCATAAATCTGCTGTCTTTATTCGGTAACCGCAAGATCAAACATGAGACAGTTTTCATCAATTTTGAATTATTCTTGCTACTGTCTGACTTTTTCAAAAAGCCTCAACGGTACTTGTTCTCACGTCATGGATCCTTCCATTACAGCGAGGCCACATTGTATTCTGATCCAGAAATGCTTATGTATAACAGCAACGACAGATAAGAAGATGAAGTTTGCCTACAACCTATGCACTTGCTCCTGGACTGTTTTCCGTATAAAACTTATTGATGCTGCGCTGCGCCTCAGGATCGCAAAAGAAAAGCTTCCCAACATCCCCGCTGGAATGTAACTACGTAAATCTGCCAGTACCCGTTTACTAAGATTACGCGCAAACCGAGGAGCTTGGAAATAATAACTAACTAGCCGTAATATTAAATATAGGTATTAGGTCTCACATGATATTTGAAAAATGAGAAAAAAATATTGCCATCGAATGAATTCTTAGTAAACTCACCCCCCCCCCCCCCCCCCCCCGGACTTACATGATTTCCCCTTACGCGTTTTCGGTATTGCACAATTTTCTTTTTCGAGAACTAACTCGAATCGCATGGTCACCAATTTCGCTTGGGCATGGGTTTGAAACGGTCTCTAATCATACAATGTTCCAGTTTGACTCAAAAGTTAAAAAAAGAATAAAGGTAACAATCCAAAATATACAAGTAAATGGTTGCGCGTTGAACTCAAGACGGCGCTCAAATGTAACCCTATGGGGAAACCTAGACCACCTTGCACGGTTTCGCATTACACGCTTTTTTCCAGGTACGCGTGTACCGTGCAAGGCGAGGGATGGATATATTTTTAGTCTCGCACACGTTTTTCTACATATTATTTATACGTGGTTAAAGCGACAATTACCATCTACAACTTGGCGAAATCTGATGGCGAATGCGGACGGGAAAAATGAAGAGACTATAAATCCGCGAATTTTAGCTTTTAAAATTAATGCGCGTATTTCGGAGAAAAAATACGATGAGGAGAAATAGGTCGACGCGAGGCGTTTCCGTCGCCTCTCTTTTAACGACCGAAAACTTCTCGACGTTTTCTCTTTAACGTAATGTCAAGTCGAGCTTAGATAGCTATAACCGTAAGGGAAGACAAAAACAATTGGAGTTGCACTACAGCAGTCAAACCATAGATATAATACTAACCATCGATTGAAATAGTTTTTCAGAACTATAGTGCTTTTCATTTGTTGGCGAGTCAGATTTCGGCCGTACTCGGGACCGCTCGTGTGTCTCCGCTGCTAAGAGGTGGGGTAGCAGAAAGCTCATGCTAGACGTTGCCAACTCTTCACCGGAACACACAACGTTTGCCGGACATTAAAAGGGAATTCGCGAATGTGGCAACACAGCACACTCGGACACGATGTTACCACTAGGGAGACTCGATGGAGAATGAGCTTTCGAATGCTTAGGTTCCCCCTCCTTCTTTCCTATTGGTTCGCTCAGTGTCTCGCCCCCGTCTACTTTCTCTTTTACCACCCCCTCACCAACTATCTCATCTGAAAAGTACTACAGTAATATCTTCCTCAAATAGGGGTGGGAAAACTTTTGACGAGACGGAGCGCAACAGCAGTTGCTTAGGCGGGCCACATCAGGGTTCACATCGGAAGTTACTGGAGAGAATACGAAGGATCCTATCAGCGAAAATCGATAATTAATAACCTTTTAGTGCGAAAATTTCACAAGGAAAAGTTTTCCGTGAATAATTTTAAGCAAAAGATACGAAACTATGTATCTGTATTACATTTCATGGTTCGCTTCCATGATGGCATCGCGGGCCGTATAAAATGATCTCGCGGACCGTAGTTTCCCCACCCCTGTCCTCAAGTCTAAACAGACAGATGACGATATCCGTAAACACTTAATAGGACCTTAAGGAAGTAAGGAAGTGCTACACCCTCGAATTTTCATCCCTGATCGCAAACAAAGAAGAAATTTCTTTGAGTTATCGAAAAATCGAAGTACAGTGCAACCTCTATAATCCGAACTCCCAATAATCCGAACTGTTTCTCAACATCAGGTGTAAAGTGTCGGTTAAGCGAAGCGAGCGTCGGAAAGTGAAATTTTGAAGCTTTCATTTTGTAACAAAGTCGGGCACAGGTGTCCACTACTAACGCCTCTTTCGGCTGAATACATAATTCTTTGAAACATTGTTTTAAAAGGAATAAGCGATATCGACACGGCCGGCCTTGTCGATATCGCTCATTCCAATTGCCGCGACAATTTTCCCGTCCATCAACGCGGATCCCTCACAGTCATTTTAGTGAACTGTAAGTACATTAATTGGTGTTTTATTTACAGAAATTAATACATAATAGATTTTTTCTCGTTATTTTACATCAATATTGATACACTACTGATACATGACTACTACATCCGTCAGCTGCGAGAGCAGACATATAAGAACCTAGTGAAAGGAATTAAACAAAAAATGATGGATGTCTATTTACTTTAACAAGATGTAATCATGTATGTATATATAAATTTTCAGTTTTTACTGTGGAAATGTACCTACTATACATTATAATAAATATTTTTTTCTTAAAAACGTGGTCATACACTTAGAATCCAGTAATCCGAACACCTCGATAATCCGAAAACGCTCTTGCATTAATTAGTTCGGATTATAGAGGTTGCACTGTATTCCCATCCCTCGCTTTGCAGCGTTTCGTATTCAACGTTTTGCATACTTATTTTAAGAGGGAAGTGTGCATTATAGGATTTTTTGTATGCCACTCTGTGTCACTATCTCTAACCCTCAACTTTCCACAAGCCCTTGCTCTTGTCAACCGCGGGTTAAGTAATGAACGTTACTTCCGCGGTAATAATAATAATCCGCCTTTATTTAATGAGCGAGATTTAGACAATATAGTCCGTTCTTTCATCTAACTCCGGCATGACAAACACCCATGCCCTGAGCGGGATTCGAATCCGGGACCTTAACATCCGTCGGCAGATACTCAACCACCCGTCTACCAAGGCCGACCAAGGATCCCTATAACCATATCCCGAACATCGATTTTTTCCTTCGGGCGACCAAAGCTCCCAGATGTTGCGTATTTTTTCCCTAGTCCGACTCAGACATCTCCCGACCTACGACCCGGATCGCCGCTAGTGCTCGCATCGCGTCAGGGACGAAAACGTGCGCGCAAATCGACACCCGGACCTCGCCCAACGGAGGTGAATTCGTTCGCGCGCAGCTGACCGGAGGGACCGGAAACAACGACGGCCCCATTAACTGGCGTACCACACGTGTTCGCGAGTTAACGAAACTAAATAAAAAATGCGAAAATGTCAACGGATAATATCAACACCTCCCGATCACAAGAATGGTTCGAAAGAAAAAAAACATCGCGTTTAAATAGAGATATTTCTTTTTCAAATTGATAATTTTCCAGTGATGGTGGCCATCTGAAATTCATTACACGAAAAAAATAACGCGAATGAGCGAAGCTTATTGCTTTTTTCGACCACTGAGTAGGCTTCATCGATGACAATTTATCTAGGGTCGATAAAAATTCTTCAAGAGAATCGACGGACGATGCATTACCGCTGACAACGGTTGCTAAGCATGATAAAAATAAAATAATATGAAAAATCGCCTACATCCAGGGCTTGAAAATTGACTTAGTCCACCCCGATGAAATTAAAAAGCGCCATTTGCCTGAATACGCCACATACGTTTCGGATAATGATCATAACGAAAGTTGAGGAGCTAAACACAGGTTCGGCCAACAAACATTTACTGAGAAAATATAAATATAACGAGGAGTAAATGATTATTTTCCTCTCACCTCTTCAGAGGTAGTTCACCGAAAGTTCTTTTAGAATCTATTTTCGGGGAATTACAATTGAAGACGGCTGCTTTGGAGCCGAAATTTTGTAAGTGCTTGTTCATGAAAGAATACAACAACACTGATAAACTCGCTCAAATAATATTCACTTTTACCTCGAGTAACCGTATTTGGGGGAGAATGGCTCTCTTCTGCTGTTTCTGCGTTTTATATAGGCTAAAGTGATGTGATGTTTTCAAAAATTCCTGTAACATATACGGGAAATATAGTTCGACATATGATCACCTAACCGATGAACAATAATCCTTCTTTTACTGTTTTCCATGCAATCTTATGCCATTAATTACGGAAAAAGAAGCAATCGACATTTTCACTTTCAATAATTACAATAGCAACGATAATAAGCTCGCCATCCACCAGTGAGACAAGCCCAATACTATGAGCGAGAACTGATGTTCTATTCACGCAGTGTTTTTCATACTTTTTGCCTCGCGACACAGGGGAAGGGACAGCAACACGAAGAAAAAAATGTCCCGACACGAGTATCCATTATCTCGCAATAAAAAGCAATATACCAACATACTGGCATTTATCTTATAGGATCACTTCGTCCCTTGTTATTTTCTATGTACTTCGGCTGGTTATGCATCGGGTGCTTGCATATCCTTAAGGATCTTGCGACCCAGTTCTGTGTCGCGACCCGTATCTTGAAGAACACTGAATTCTACGGTACGCTTGCCTACTACTCAGTTTTTCGAAATTTTTACGTATTAAAGCGATTATTTTTTTAGGCAGAATTAAGATCAACTACTTCAGGGATCGACACCGAAAACCTCGCGGAAAAAATGACAAATGTAAAGCGCGATTGCACCGCAAAGGTGGGCGTGGGGATGCAACCATCTAACACTCACCTGGGGATCTTCCACTTGGCGTCTCGATTGCAGTTGCAACCCATCTAGTCAACAGCTCTTAACAGCCACGGAATGCAAAGCGTGACAAATTAGTTTATCACCAACAGAAAAAAAACACAGGAGAAACGAAATCCGTTTCGCAGGGAACACACCGAATTCAAAACGAAAACACACTCGCGCGCTTCGAGAAGAGCGCAGTCTTTTGACACGGCGAGAGGTACTCTGCGTGCGCGATTCGTACACCACGGCGAGTTTTAAAAGACTGAGGGGAAACGAGAGGAATGAGACATCAGCCGGGCTTCGTCGCCTCTACACCTCCCACCAGTGGCGCGGCTGGTCGCATTTAGAGGAGGGGGGAGAGGAGAGAGAGAGGGAGGGTGTGACACGACAGCGGACGAATGAAGAGCGAGGGAAAGGAGAGGGAGGAGAGGGAGAGTGTGTGTGTCACAATTGGGAAAGCGTGAGCGGGAAAAAATGGAAAGGGTAACGAGGATCAAGGGGGAAGCCGCAAAGAAACCCTACGAGTCCACCTTTTTCTCCCTTGGGAGTCTGCAGGGAACGGACCAGAAGGATATTCCCGGAAGGAAGGTGGCACACAAAAACGACCTCCCGCGCGGAACACGTCCTAACTGCGAGACCTCCACCGTCACACTGAAAACTAGACGGCGGATATCTCCCAGCGCTTACTCCCTCCATCTCTCCCTACTCCACACTCCCCTTTAATACCCCTCCGAGCGATCGCAAGCCGCTCTCTAGACGAACGCCACCGTGGCTCTGCTTTATAAAAGGCCCCCTTTTCGAAGTCTCCGAAACCCACCCACGCCGGCTGATGGTCTCCCTGCATCAACCACGCGGAACATGCCCCGGCGAGTAAACCTTCCCCGATCCATCCACCGGCTGGCTATCCGACGGACAAATTGTAGCCCGTTTCCGGAAGACGATTAAGATTAAAGGGTTTCCAACCGTTTAACCGTGAAGGGCACAGACTTATTTTACAGAACATAAATCTATAACCATTGTACTTTTTATAAAAATTATGAATGATGATAAACTGGCATTGGTCGAGGCAAGGCCGGATTAAGGGGCTCGGAGGCCTTCGAGCATAATTTTTGGCAGGTTCCTTCATTCTCTGTTATCACGGGGCACTGGGGCAACTGCGCCCCGGTTAATCTGGCATTGGGTAGAGGGGTGGCCAGCGTTTACGCGGGTTCCAATCCTTATTTGGGCATGGGTGTCCGTGATTGTCTTTGTTACTGTTTAAAAAGCTCTCTGTAAAAGTGTCTAAGAGCTAATTAAAACAAATACATAAGTTTCACAGTCATCGCCAACATTTTTATATGTACGTTACAGCGGCACATAAATTAACGAATCAAATTTCTGAAGATCGAGAGCAGGATTTGAGCATCTGGGAAGGGCGCTGCAAGGACGCGCGAGGGGAGAGCGGTGCTCACGAGCACCACGTCGGGAATTTCCTGGATTAAAGATGTCGCTTTCGAAACGTGGACTCGCCTCGCTCGACATCACGTGGATAGAGACAGGTCACTTCCTTTGGGAAAACAAACGCTCGTGTCGGGGTTCTTTGACAATCGCGTCGAATTGATTACATATGCTAGCTCTTCCTGGATCACGATAAGTTTGTTTGCGAAATAAGTCTCAAAAATTGAAAAAATAAATACCTCAGCTCCAACATAACATAATAGAGTTGTGAAAAAAACATGGCTCATTTTTAAATTCTACTTTCCGTGAACTACCACTGCAGATGGCTGCAATACAGCCGAAATACGCACCTGGCATTTCATAACCATGTTATGGCTATTAAATGTATATATGTACCTACCTAAGAACTACTTCTTTTTTCAATTTTTGATTTGTAAGTGCTCATTTCTTGAGTTTACTTTTAGTTGGTTCAGACGAGATCGATAAGTCGTTATTGAATTAACAACAAACCTAGCTAAATTAAAAAATATATGGAAATTTTTTAATTTTAAATCCACAACAACAAATATGATGTAAAAGATAAATAAAAAATGCCTCCTCCATTTACATAAGCCCCTTAGTATTACTCTAACAATTAGACCAGAACTTAAATTAGCCTTAAGAATGAGGGCTTTTTTTGGAAATTTTCTTTCCAGGTTACAAAATAAGACAAAATATAATAAAACTTTGATAAAGGAATATTAAACAGCAAATACCAAACACTTCTAATAACATTTTCAGGGCTCACGAGTAATCTAAAACTGTAAAAGTTAAATGCCTCCCTTTGATTTATAGGTAAAACAATACCAAAAATCAAGAAAATAGACTTTTTGAATTGAATAGTCACAAAAAAGATTGTATAAACTCGCTTTCAATTACAAAGTACCTTTTCAGACGGGGCAATTCATCTATCTCTTATTGTGAACCAGCAGTATGCTTTAAGTGAATGTTTTATATTAACACAGAACCTAGAAACCTACTCGATCCTATAGCCTCAATGCGAATACTGAAGTTAATAGCATTAAAACTCCGTGCACTCACAGCAGAACCTTAATGCAATCTATCCACACAACACTGAACATTCCAAAGCGGTGGATCTCTAACAGAGTTCAGCGAAAACCTAAGTATGGCTCCTAAAGCGCCATCAGAAGTTCTCTAGAAATCCTATTTACTCAGGCTTTCAAGCGAGCATTGGAATTCCGTGACAGAGGAAATTAAAGGGTTCTATGGAAAAATAAAGGGTTTGAAGGGCGGAACACGTGCGGCTCGCTCTACAGCGAACCAGTTGGCACGAGTTTCAATATGCGTAAACAAGTTAGAACTCGTAGACAATTTGCGTATTGGAATGCTATAAATATAGAAAACTCTGGGTAAAGATTTCTTTATATCATTTTAAATTATAACATGTAGACCAGTGGTTCTCAACCAATGGCGTAACTAGGAGCAGAAAGCCTCGTGGCAAAATATTATTTCACTCCCCTCCCATCCTCTCAACCAACAAATACGTATGTGTATTAAAACTTAATCTCATTGTAAAGCCTATCAAATTGCGTATATTAATCAATTATCAGGAATTTGTTTTTAAATTACTCTGTCCAAAAATAATTATTAACTGGAAAGTCATTCGAAAATTACGCTAAAAAAGAGAAATTGCTAAAAATCTTAATTTTTTTGTTCGGAAAAATTCGAGGGCCCCGCATGATGTCCCTCGGTTCCCTGGCCCCGTGGCATTTGGTCACCCACGCCACCCTAGTGTTACGCCACTGTTCTCAACTGAAAGTTTATCGCGGTCCGGTATATTAATCGAAGGTTTGTCGCAGTCCGGTGTATTATCTGAATATCCCATCAAGGACCGATAAAACCAATTTATAAGAGAAAAATGGAATGTCGCGGAGCAGCCAATACTGGACCGCGAGCCGGAGGTTGAGAAACATCTAGACCAAGAGGTCCCCAACACGCGGCCCCCGAGAGCACTCTATGCGGCCCGTGAAGCAATGATGAAAAGGTGATCGGTAAAATGTGATATAGATAATTTTGGCCCTCCGAAGCATTCACAACTACGAATGCGGCTCGCCATGTGAAAAGATTGGGCTTACTGATCTAGACGAAAAGGGGTTAGTCACGGGCCAGCTGGTAAAGGGTTAGGTATAAAATGTGAGTGAGATATACAATATGAGAACATATATAAAAACCTCTCAGTTCACAATCCCTAAAGTATAAAATAACCACCTTTATGATTATGATATATCCACCAAAAACTTCGCCACTAACTTTTTTCCATTTTTTTTCTCTGCTTGTATTAGAAGCACCTGGCAATGTAAGTATCCCTTATACACATTTTGAATTTATGACAGGGCGATTTCAAAATGCTGGGTAAAATAAATTGGCATTTCCCGAAACGGAGGACTGCGGAAAGTTCGAAGGCAAACAAACTCTTTTCTTCCTTCCGTGCGCTGATAAGATTGGTTTTCTTGTCAAAAACGTCCTCGCACGACACATTTTCAAAGCACTACGACGCCGGACATTTGGCGTACATTACGTCAACGCCGAAAACGCGTTTCAAAAACGGGGAAGTAGTCGTTTGCCATCATCAAAACCCTACTTCCTGTAATCATCGCAACTTGCTTTCTGGACAGCCTTGTTTTAGAGGTGAAAGATAACGTCGAAACTTGCGAAATACGGTCGCGATGCAAAATAAAAGGCAAAACATGGCTGACATTTGGGCCACTTTCGAAGCCTTAACATTTTACAACTGTATCACGAAACTTTGTCATCGGTGAACTCGATGACAATTTTTGAAGTGCGGCGACTCGAACGATGCTTCAGAACGCGGTGGTCAAATTTCAGATGGGAAGCGATTCGTAATTACGTGCGTCCATATCGCAGCTCTTTCTGCTATTAGAGGGATTTCAGGAGAAATCGGTGTCCGGCGGAATAGATCCCTTGACAAGCGACGCGGTATAACTCCATCAAGGTAAACGTGTACCTTGTTTGAAGCATCCCCGCATACCGTTGGCTCTCCATTGCGTAGTTAATTACCAGCAATAATTGAGAAACGTGGTAGGATTCTCCGCTATAAAAAGCTGGAAATTAGACAAACATTATATTTAGGGAAGAAATGGAAGTGAATTCGAGTAACTATATATCGGCATACATAAAACAATAAAATTTTAAATGATTATCTTCATCGACAATCGATATTTATTTATAATCAGGAAAAGACACTCACTTTACATAAATATTTCAACAAACAAGTCCTTTTAGCGGAAATTCGCTTGCTAAGCGAGGCGTTCTTTTTTCTCGTACACTATTTATGGCGAGTTCTCTCTCTACTAAACATCAGCATCATTAGCAGTCTCAGGCAGATGCCATTATAGGCTGAAACGAATTCTCCGCGTTCTCCCGTCTTTCGCAAATTTTTTTGTCGCTTGAAAACTATTTTCTCCATTCGAAGAGTATAACATAAGGGTTTCTAAACGCGACCCGCGAAGTAGGATCCTGTATACCAGTGGTTCTTAACCTGGGGCCCATAGGCTGTCCAGAGGGTCCATGGGAACAAATATTTACTAATATAAAACACTCTGTTTCTGTCTCTCTCTGTATAACGGCGATGACGTAAGGTATGACGTCACAAAAGATGGCGCCGCTTTAGGCTTTATAAAAGGGAGGGAGGATCAAGAACTATTTACGAATGCCTGTAATGCTATATTTTAACAAACTTTCCGAGTAGGTAGAAAACTGAAATTTGGTAGGAATGCTTGGTTCCTTGAGTAAAAGCCTTTTACGAAAAAAAATCCTCAAAAAAGACCAGTGTTTGACTCCAGTAGATAATTTCTATTTCCCATAAGATGACACTTAAAAATCGATTTTTTGACTTACAGGCTTTTACTCTTTTGCAAATTCAAATTAGAAATAACTGACCTACGATCTTCGAACCTGGACCGTTATAAAGAAAAATAAATAACGTTTCTTATTCTTATCGAAATAATTTAAGCTTTTTAACGATTTGTTACCTTGCCGACAGTGTCATTGTTAAACTTCGAGATTGTATTGTCGCCTTAATCCTTATACATGTGTAAGGAATGCGTGCTTTGAATGCTTTAACGCGAGAGAAAAGACGAAAGAAAGGAGAGAGACAGAGAGGGAGTGAGAGAAAAAATTAAATGTTCCATACATTAAAAGTAATTTTGGACGTATAAGAATTTTTTAGTGTAATGTATTTCTTTGTCGAACAATTTCTATTCGCCCAAAACTTTTTATTCTCTGGAACACTCAATTACGTGAATTTTATATTTATTGTTTACTTTTTAGTGCATATAAAAGTTGGTTTCATTAATTTTTTATTTCAATTTTAACTTAACACTTCATACACGCATACCCGTCATGTTTGACGGGCAATTACGTTAGTATTAATATAATTACCTTAAAAAAAAGACAGGAATGCATGAATCGAATATTAAATTAAAATTAAAGCACTTCCTATTCTCTCTCCCTATAGGTTACCCACCCCTGCTCCACGCAGTCGGGACACAGAAGAATGTTTTTGACATGGCCTCGGTGGTGGCAGGGTAACGTCCTTGCCTGCCAATCCGAAGGTCGCGGGTTCGAATCCCGCCTAGGTGGGTTTTTCTTCACCTAGGGCATGGATGTTTGTGATAGTCCTTGTTATTATGTTAATGAGTTCCTTGTAAAAGGCCGACTACGGCTGTTTAGGGGCCGCATGGAAATAAATAAAATAAAAAAATAAAATGGAATGCGGCCCGCGGATTGAGTATAGCGCCATCATGCAACCCACGCATGGTTTGAGTACGAGACCACAGGTCTAAGAGACGAATCCAATTGAATTTCCTCTTCTGCCTTCAAATTTTTCCTTTATCACGTCTTTAATCGCACTGTTTCTCCGCGAGAATTCAGCCTACATTTATCTTATTAGTTCCGCTACCATTATTTTCTCTCACATTCTTCTCCACACTGCGTCTTTCATTGCATATTATTCTCCGCGTATTATTCTCTACGCCCACGCGTCGAAGCTCTTTCGAGCACTTCTTTATCCTCATTCTCCATCTCCCAAACTCACACCACAGAGGATTACAAGCTTCCACCGATAAAATTCCCAAAAAAATACACAGAACAACTGAAACGTTTCCCGGCACCCACGCGCCCGCCCGTCGCTAAGCAACGCGAAAGAGATCGTGGCGCTCGAAGAAAAAAAATCGTGCACGATCTTTCCCGGCATGGAAACGTCACACGTCTTTCGGGAAGCGTCCCCGTGACGTAGGCGCGCCACCTGGCCGTTGCGCGCGCTTCACGTGCCGGCGAAATTCACCCTTCCCCTCCATACACCCAACCAAACCCAACCCACTTATTCCCCTTTCCAGCTCCCTCCAACCTCTTCCCTTCTCCCCTTTGCCTTTTGTCTTCTTCGACCAATGCTCTTGCAGAGGGCTCTCGTGTGCCCACGTTCTTCGATGGGGAAGGTAAGGGGAGTAAGGGAGGGAAAAGGGGGCGGGGATGAAGTGGAGAGGTAGAGAGAGAAAGAGGTGGGTAGCGGGAGAACGCGGTCGATAAGTGTTAAGAGAACGATTACGGAGAAATGAAAAAGAAAGAAAGATTCGTGCCGAAGTCTGCATGGGAGATTAACATTTTTTGGATGCTCCCTACCCAGAGTCCTAGACCATAGGTGTTAAACACGTGGCCGCATGTGTCCCACAAGTTAAAAAAAGGGCAACCCTCTCGATATTTGATTCTGTTGCAAGTGGATAGAAGAAAAGGCGTGGATGAGATCAGGGCTCGACAAATTATTACGAGTCATACTCGCCAGATGAAAAATGTATTCGCCACCCCCCAAAAAATGTGATTTTTTAATGTCATTAACTGGTCGTATCTGGTCACCAGCTGGTAATATCAACTCACCACTGGCGAGCGGGCGACCGTATTTGTCGAGCACTGGATGAGATAATAGGGATATAACAATGAGATACGAAAGAATATGCGATTGCTTGATAAATAGAAATTGCAGGATAACTTCTTCTTAATTAAAATACACGAATTTTCGGTGCTTGCATACTGCAAGTGCTTAAAATCACCACACACCAAGATCTAAACTCGTAAATAAATCAACGCGATCTCCAGGGCAACAGCACTTCAGCCACGTGGAGCCCATATGTATTAGAGAATCAATTCCATGTGTTCTCGCAGCATATTTATAATTGTCCGCGAAATTAAGGCAACTATACGTAATTTCCAAATTATCTATCAATCGGCTCGTGTCCAAGTTTTCGTATTTCTAGTTTCGTGACTCAGATCGCCCTGCATGAGCAATAATAATAACCTTCATTAAGACAATACCCTACACACTAAAATTATGAAAAAATTAGGATATTTTGTGTTAAGATTATGGCATCATCATCCGTGCCTTTACCACGTATTTGGATAAAAAATCGCGAAATAGGTATGACGCCATATTTAACAGTGGAAAAGAGTTAAAATTTTTCGAAAAGCTACTAAAAACAACATTAAAATACTTTTCACGTTTTACTAAATTTCGTGTGTTAGTTTAATGACGTAATTATAAGTTCACACTGTAGTTTAAAATAAATGGCATAATAATATGATTCTAGAAATAAACGGAATATTTTGGGTTAGGATTAAGACGTCACCATATGTTTTCCTCGTTCGCTGACATTAACAATATTATGTAATATAGTTCATTTATTCCCATTAAAAGTATTAAATCAATGATCTTTAAGTATGGACATTCAATTCCCATTGAAAGGTATTGGAGTCATTGCTATGGTAGTTAATATTTTTCATTTTTGAAAACCGAAAAACTTTTTCTAGTTTTATGATTAAAATAAATTTTTACGCAAATTCAGCATGATTTTGTCTTCAAGAAAAATAAACTTAATTATTTCATCCAGAGAACGGTTTGTCCCGACTTCGTATCTTAATTATAACTAATTTTAAAAAAGCAATTTTATCAAGCCCTGCGCCGTTTTTAATGTTTTTCTTATGGGTGTTTAAAATTAGACATTGGGGGTCAAACAGATCCGTTAAATATAACTTTTTATGGAATTTCGGTTTTTTTCCAGAAGTTGTATCCAATGACCTATCTTCATGCCAAATTTCAGCTCTGTAGCACTTTTAGAAAAACCTTAGGTTTTACATTATATGCATATATATATACACACACACACGCACGCACGCACGCACACACACAGGTATCCCTCGTTATACGCGGTCTCACTTTACGCGTTTTCGCCATAACGCGATTTCAAAAAATCAAAATAAAAACTGCATACAATGTAATTGCACGACCGGTGGAATTGGAGCAATTAGCCAAGTAATTTTATAAGCGTACATTGTATAAGGTAGTCGATCGAGGGGAAAGTATCCCTATTTTACGTAAGAAGCAGCTATTTATAATGATATACCACTTGAAGTTGAGCATTTCTAAGTTTCAACAAAATTACAAAACGAGCTAATTATTCTGACCTACCGTAACTACATAAATTATCGCATGCGGCTCGCCATCTACTTAGTAATCATCCATTTGGTTCCCATGCAGTTTGAGTTTGGAACCCCTAGTCCTACACTAGTTTTGTATAGCCAATCCAAGACTTTCAACACTTAAAAAAGATTAACAGCGCACGATACGGTTTGGTGTCACTGTCCAGAGTCTCACTTACCCGAATATCATAATCCCGGATATCATTTTTCCGAATATAATTTTCCCGAATATCTTAATCCCGTACGCCAATTTCCCTAATGTCACTTTTCCGAATATCACTTAACCGAATACAATTTTCCATATCACCATCTTTTTGACTAGTTCAGCTTTCCTGAAACCTTTTTCTCGAGAAAATCACTCCACACGTTCCTTAAAAGTGACGCTGTTAGAAAAGAGAACTCACAATAATAATGTTACTTTTTTAAATACACATTAATAACAATGTCAAATTTATTTACATTCACACAGTGTCTGTTTATCAGGTTATCACCAAACAATAATGAAATACACAATAATAACGTCAAATTTATTTACATTCACACACACACAGTGCCTGTTTATCAGCTTAGCCTAAGCAATAAATGTACTGGCAAAAATTCACGTCGCAGATGATAATGCCCTATTTTGGAAACAAGAGAAATTATGAGATTACCCTGTACATTTAATATTAATCAAGCTGAAGAAAAGATAATTCATAGAGAGATCGGATATAACCTTACCTTATTGACATAAGGTTGTCGATTACTACACAGCATATCGTGTGTTGTGGGCGAAGCCAGTGAGGACGCTTTCAGTCGTCTGCCCATCTCGGCTCTGACGAAGCTTTAAAATCTCTTCACTCGCCCTGACTCATCTAGTTTTTCGCCTCTATTTATATTTTCCAGCATCCGGCTGCTGTACTCTTCTTCCTCTTGTAAGCCACTGATAATTCTACACAACCCGATATGACTTTTACCTGACAATAACTCCAGCGACCGCCTACACCAGCCTTCCAAATTATTTTGAGTCCGAGGAAAGCCATTTTCTATGTTTTCATACACAGACCAAAGGGATGGTTTGAACATTGGGTCAGAGAAAACGTCTCTTTCTTCAGTATTTCTTCGTCGGAGCCTACCTTTCACGTAATACTCTCCAAACCATGATGGGGATGAGCAGATAAACAGACACTGTGTGTGTGAATGTAAATAAATTTGACATTCTTATTAATGTGTATTTCATTACGACTTCATATAATTTTTAATAAATGTAACATTATTATTGTGAGTTCTTTGTTCTAACAGCGTATTATTATTCTCAGTTCTTTGTTCTAACAGCGTCACTTTTAAGGGACGTGTGGAGTGATTTCTCGAGAAAAAGGTTTTAGGAAAGCTGAGCTAGTCAAAAAGATGTGGTGATATGGAAAATTGTATTCGGTTAAGTGATATTAGGAAAAGTGACATTCGGGCAATTGGCGTGCGGGATTAAGATATTCGGAAAAATGATTTTCGGGAAAATGATATTCGGAAAAATGATATCCGAGATTACGATATTCGGGTAAGTGACAGTCGGGCAATTGGCATTCGGAATTATGATGTTCGGGCAAGTGAGATCCGGGACAGTGAACGTAAGCGCACGATACATATCTAGAAATTCTTTCTTTTTATTTGTTGTTTAAATTAAATTAACCATCGACTATGTTGAACTAATAAAATCTTGTTAATTGACGTCAAAAGAGTAGAAATATGTACCCGTCCTGGGGAACTTTCTGGATTCGCCCTGACAGAGCGTAATTTAAGCTACTAAAAATCTCATTCGATTTCCACGTAATTAGTGACGCAGTTAACTAATGTGAATTCATTTCGCAACATATCCGGTCATCCGCCGACTCTCGACAATGGTCTCTCGTGACTGACTAATAGAAACGAGAATTTCGCAAATGCCCTTAAGGAAGGAACGAAACTTGCATAGCGTGCTTCACTGCAGGGGCGCCGAGAGCCAATACGGGCCCCTGGACAAACAACTTGCCGGGCCCCACTCTACGAACTTAATTCGCTCTATAGGTCTTGGCAACTGACGTAAACCTTATATCCTCTTACCACAATAATGAATATAATTCTTTCAAAAACAAAATTATATCTAAATTGAATGACGTCGCTCCGTTTTATTGTGCATTCTGGTATTTAGGCTGTTAAGCACACTCATATATAATAACAAAGACTTTTATGTAACAGCATTAATCTCATAATAAATAAATCTAGGCACAGCATATGTGCCGCAGGTAGGAATAATAATGCTATTATAGACATTTTGTTAATTTAAATAAGTGTCAAAATACCGAAATATAATTAATGGAGCGACGTTTTCTTATTGCATCTAATTTCAATATTCTCGCCAAAAATGTTGCACTGTGCATCAGACTTTAATAAAACCAGAGCGTGATTACGGGCTTTCCCCTATACATTCCCAGCAGGTCAGCTGTGGATATTATATTTTACGCTTTTGGATATGAAAGCTTCCGCGGCGTAGCGACGACCTCGTCAGCAAAATAAATTAAGTTATAAATTGTATTTATCTTTCACATATTCGGTATGAGTATTCAACGGGATGTCATTCAGACATCGAGCAGCAAGGTAAACGCATACAACATCACTATACATATTTTATTTACAATTCTTTCGTAATAGTTTTTTTTGTTAAAATTCATAATAATTGTTAATAGACGGTGAATTTCCTAATAAAGCGACTTTAAGATAGTAGTACCCAAACCTCGGGTCCGGGCCCCATGAGGTGGGACCCCCACTGCCCCCCTCTCGTCAGGCCTGTTTCCCTGCATATATAAATGCAGCAAATAATACCGAAAGGATTCACAAAAAGTTATAAAACATTCATACTAAGTCACCCGTAAAAACTTAAAAATTTGTCTCGACGAGGCACATTTGACTATCACCAACACTATCGGAAGACGATTTATCCAGTGGACTTAAGAAAACAATTGCCCATCGCAAAATATAAAATAATGAATATTTCATCGAAACACATGAACTTCACCGATTCCCGTGACTTTCCTCCTCACTCGTTCACTTATTCACGATAAGACAGCCCCATCTAAAACTCTCATTTGGTTCACAAAACGTTTCTACTGCTCGGACTCGTGGACTCAAGGTTGAAACTTCTGGAGAAATATAGGTCGGAATGTCTAAAAGAGGAGGTAGTGGGAATAATTGAAGCACCAACGTATATAGGTAGAAATGATCGAGACGATAAAATACGTGAGATCGATTGTAGGACGGAGCGTTATCTACGCTCGTTCTTTCCGAGGACAATGCGAGATCACAATAGGAAATTTCGAATTGCGTTAGACAATCTTCAGGTAGGATTTGGTGCATTGCACCCCCTGCCACCCACCAACTTGATGAATTGCAGGGTAACTTGTAGATGTAGATGTAGACCCCATCACCATACGCGAACCGATTCATATTCGACAAAGCACTTCCTCCCGATCGAAATTTTTAGCGAAGATCGCGCGTATCGACGGTGAACCAAGTTACCCCAATAAACGCGAGAGCAAGTAGCGCGTCACGAACGGCGACCAACCGAGTCATCCGAAGAATAAAAACATCGCGAAGCGAATGCAGAATATATGCTACATATTTTTGGACGCTTTCTTGCCCAAGCGCCGAATCAGCAATCTGACGCGCTTGATAACAGACGTCTTTCGACAAGATAAGGGACCTTCTATCCGGAAACGACGAAGGGCTATTTCGAAGGTATCCCGGAAAAAAAAACAAATGCAAGCGCAAAAAATCTGTGCACCCTACCTGGAACAGGCTGCCGCCACTTTTGCATTCGCACCCGTCGCTTAAGCTCAAACTGAATCGTTTCCGGATAATTTTCAATGGTAGACGATACGTCATCGAAGAACGACCAAACGGATTTGGTTTTACAAATAGCCTGGGGAGAAAATGCTGCGAATCTATTCTTCGACCGGATTATTCGCATGCGAGTGAGATGAGACATGCATAACGAGTTAAAAAAATGTTTGGTCGAATACCATTTCCTGTTCGCCAGACCACATGCCGATGAAACAAAAAACACGATAATTAAAACTTGAAATATTGTAACGCTGTGCAAAAGACATTGAAATCAGGGCCATTCTCAAAATGAACCAATCAATCTCTCTGCTGAAATAAATATAGGGTCCCTAAAAATATATATACACTTTATCAACCTATATATTTATTTATATATAATAGGGATGGTTGCCTGCCATCGGCATCAATTCATTGTTGAGTTGACAACGACGCACTACAGAGTGACACTTTTGAACATGTTGCCGATAAAATCGCAATACAAGCTAATGAAATCTCATGCCACAACTCCTTTGGTGTTGCCGGATTTCTAGCGTACACTGTGTTAATCAAAAAGTAAAAATACATATTCAACACCAATTAGAAAAAAACAGTTCACAAAATTAAACGGTTACCTGTATACATATTCTTCTCTTATATCTCGTTATGTAGTTTCCACTTGGCAGCTTTCTGAATCCGATGTGCACTAGTTTCGCAGCTACTGGTCTCACGAACACACTTACTTAAAGGCATTTTAGGCGATCATGCGAAAACCTTAAACATATATATTCGCAACATTATTTCCACGAGTTGATGTGCGAGATCCTAAAGAATGTCTCTTTTGAATGCCTGTATTGTACCGTGCGCTTCACATTTATCAGGTAACCTTGAAATGGTTAACGTGCCGGTAGTTCAGCTTGAAATTCATGCTTACGACGCCTTTGCATCTCTTTCATGTTTCGATTTCCAAAAAATTTCAAAATTCACTATGTAGCTCAAATACCAAACTAGAGTAGGCCATTTTAAACTGTACTGATTACCCGTAAAAGTAATGCGTCCGATAATGTGTTATTGCACTGACGTCTTTTAGCAGTAATCTGGCAAATTAATATAAATCATCACCTTTCTACCTACATTTTAAGATGTTTACTAAAGTTTAAAATATATTTACATTTTTAGGGACACTTTGTATATACATGGATCTATTCTATTACATGAAACATGTTTCAGTAAGGCTTTTGCTTTCGTGACGCCATGCACGTTCATTGTTGCGCAGACATTCACTTAAGAATAATGTAACCATTCGACGAAAAGTTTCATGTTTCACGTGTGCAACCAATTCTCCTTACGACAACCTTAGTCGAAAACCACAAGCAACTGCACAGGTTCAGCGCCATGAGTCATCCTCAAATGGCATTTACATCATGGGATCTCTTAACCCGCCGTTGGTCACATGGTGAGCGGATCCCTCACCTTGAGAATAAGCATGGTATTTTTTCCTATAAAAGTTACGACTTTTGGAATCAGTATAACTTCCTAAAAGTATTTGAACTTACATAACATGCTATCGCAGACTTTTTTGTTCATGGGTAGCAAAATTAGGGATGCATATGATTGAGAGGGTAGTGCCGATTCACCCGCCGTCGAGAGTGCTACATTTGTTATGTACCAGTCTCCTCATCATATTGAAATTTTACAATTAAAGTTTTAGCTTTATTATACTTTTATAGCGATTTCCACATTTTTTCTAGTGTTTTATTTTTTAGAAATGTGTATTAGAGTATTTTACATTATTATTGAAAATCAATATAACCTTAATGAAAAATATAGTTTCTTATATTTATAATTTTACTCATACATTTATTAAGGACACGAAATTGTGGAAGATAACGCTAAAATTATATAACAAATAATTATTTTTACCGCAAGAAAAGAACAATCATCTGTGTGAGCGCGGCCCTCACCTGCGAGCAACGGCGTCACAAAATACAGCATGACCAATGGAGAGTTAAAGTTACAGCACGAGAAGCAATATTTATTCTTCAGCACGCAAGTAAAAACAGTCGCGACATGGAGCAGGAAAAAAAGGATTACGAAGGAATTTTTGAAACATTTGTAGAGTGAGAGGATGTACTGAAAATGAATCGAACGTGAAGGGCGAAAATGGAACAAAAGTGGAAGGATACGGCAGAGTAAAGAGAGTGGTATAAAAAAGGTGCGTGGTGTTGGAGTGAGTATGGGAACAGGAAGGAAGGAAGCGGGTGAAAACAGAGTTGCGGAGGATGTAGATTGGAATTGAAGTGAGGAGGGGGTGAGTGGATAAGGGGGTGGTTTTGGTTGGCTATGGGTTGAGGAATGGGAGGTCATGGGGGAAGGAACTGTTGGAAGAGAAGGAAACGGGAAAAAACAAGAAAAGAACGAGGGGCGGGAGTGGAAGGAGAGGAAAGGGGAGGAAGGAAGGGGTTGGAGGAATGAGGAGATCAAGGAGGGAGGGGAGGGAAGAGTTGGGAAAGCAGAAAAGGATGGGAAGGGGTGATAGGGTTAGGAAGGGACAAAAAGGGTAGGGAAGTGGTAGGAAGGAATGATGGAGGTTTAACATCAGGGTTGCCAACCGTCCGTAAATTTACGGACAGCCTGTAAAAAAGAGCAAAAGTTTGACGTGTCCGTAACGCCCGTAAAAATATTTATGTCCGTAAAAATGCTAAGAGATTTCCAGAGGTTTAAAGCGGTGGTATTCAACCTTTTTAGTCGGCCTACCCCTTAAAATATTTTTGATAAAATTCGTGCCCTCTAGTATATTTTAAAGTTAACAAACTCGGCTATTATTGGGTAGAGTCTACAAATATATTAGTAATTCCTAATTATATGATTTACGCATATTTTATGCATTAGATAATTATTAGATTTTACTTCGCTATTTTTTACATTAGATATCCTTAATATCGTATCTCTTTGAAAGATCTCGGTTATCCCCAGGGATATGCGCACTTTAGGTTGAATACCGCTGATTTAAAAAAATGTTTATTCTATATATTCTCATTTTGGTTATATTTTTAAGAGTAAAGCAACCTTTCTTTTTCAATGGACACAAATTAAAAATATGAGGCAAGAATTTTTACTGAACACAACCGAAAATTCCTGTTTCCCTAAGCCAAATATGTTGGCTAAACTAACGTAAATAACATTTCTGTTGCGATGTATGAATAACAGCATAGAATATGTCTTTTGAGACATCTTAAATATTGCGCAAAAATTTGAGCTGAAGTCTTTCGCAGCGTTGCTGAATGCTGGTGGAGGTTTTCCTCCTGAAGATGCAGACTGCAATGTCTGCGAAACGTCGAGAGCCAGAAATGCCGCCAACGCAGCGAAACCCGAAAACTTCCACCAGCATTGCGCAAAAATGTCCGTAAAAAAGTTGGGTTGTCCGTAATTTTTTCCATATTGTCCGTAAAAATCATTTTCACTGGTTGGCATCCCTGTTTAGCATGTAAGGAGAAGAAGGCGAGAGGTGGGGGAATGGGAGGGGCGGAGTAGGAGATGGGGAAGGAAGAGCCTAGAGGGGGGTTGACAGGGGTGAGTCGTAGGTGGAGGTCACCCTTGAAGGAGCTAGGATCAAAGGAAGAGCAGAGTGAGCGTGACCGCACTCTCCCCGCGTGAACCTGCGCGCGGGAAGCGAGCAGCACTTGGCACGTCGGACGGGAGGCACTGGGTTGAATCCTGTCGAGGATGACCACCCAACTGGAAAAGGCTAGAGAGCTATCTTAGCGAAAACAGAACAACTTTTGGCCTTAATGGAAAAAGTATGCAAAACGCATCTGTAGAGTTCAATGATTCAGTTTGCAGGGTCGACGAGAAGCTAAAAAGAAAAAGGACAAGGTCCAACGAAGAGCACTGCATTTCATTCCAATGTAATCGAAAAAATCACCATGAAAGCAAAGGAAAATTGTGTTATACTTTTTGACGTAAGGAATGAAGATTATTGGAAGGTCCAAATTCGAAACAAGAATACCTAAGCGAGAGCTCAACTTATGCCTTGAATTGTGTTAATTTCATAGTAACACAATCGTTTTATGGCTACAAAACAGAGGCGGAGCAATCCTGCATTCAATACTACTAACCATATCATAAACGTGCGATTAAACTGAAAATAATTTGCAATGATTGATCCTAAAGCTAGGTATGCATTAGAAGGCCGGTTTATCAGAAATGTTAAGCTAAAAATTTACCTTGCTAAGTATTTGAATTTAAAATCCCTTATCAGTCTTCTGCCAACCAATGCGAACTCGAATTAAGATAGGCAGCAGATTTACTCTATATAATAAAGGAACCTTTAATCTTTAGTTAAGCATTCTCAACACAGATTCATCGGGGATGATCATTTAAAAATCAAGAATTTGATGCCAGTGCTTTAACAAAAACCAAATAGATTGTGCAATAGAATTGGCATTACATCGTCCACTTACGTATTCTTTGTCAAGTAAACACTTTTCAAAAATACTCCTCTGATATTAAATCGTAAAAAGAGGACATTAATTGCGCTCGCTTATGTAAGCGTGATGCGCGCTTCGTAACAAAAAGATGACTTCATTTACTCAAGAAAAACCTCTTAAACGTTACTCATCAGCTTTCCTATTAATTTAAGTAACTTTATTATATTTAACTTTGATACCGAAGTCTGCGGCTTTGTATCTTAGACATGAATAATGCGGTACTATTAAACACTATGGTCACTCGAAATTTTACGTATTTCGATCATTTTATAACCATCCTTGGAACTCGGTGGTTAAGAGAAAAAGTATAGGCAGCGGCCAACACATTAAGCAACAAATGAGTAACGAATAGCGTTGCGAGTTATATAAGGCGCTTCCTTTTTTCTAGTATTTTCATGTTGCGCGCGCGATCCAGTTCCTTGAGTATAGCTGTTATGCTCTATTCTCGAATACAGTGTCACAACTAGCGAAGTCCCATTAATACCGTTTACCCGACATATTTCGTCCACGCGGGCGGATGTAAAACAGAAAACGCCAGTTTAGTATTCCCAAAAAAAACTCTAAAAATAATTTCCTCCAAATGTTGAGGAAACATCGCTTCACCACCATCATCATCCGAAACAGTGATAGTGAGTCACGGTCACCATTTTTAATTAATTTCCGGACATACCCATCCTGCAGTTATTTCAGAGTTTCGTGCTGTCGAAAGTACGCGAGTTCGAGATATCGGCAAAAAAAAACAAAATATGCAGACAACAAATGGGAAAACGCCGTCGAGGACATTTAGCGATATCTGACGCTCGTGATAGAATAACAGGCATAACGACTATCCTTGAAGGGACAATCACCTTATAAAGAGAGGCGAATTACAATGAATGATTTAAATATCTACCACGTCATTAAAAATTTCGAGAGAACCCTATGTACAGTTCAAAAGAGTAATTTGTGGAAATTTACCCATACCTTTTTATTACATCACGGAAGAATATCCACTGACAACGAATACCTTGTGACTGTCATAAAAAATTCATAAAACAATAGAAGCCTATCAAGTCCAAACCAGCTGGGTTCTGGGTAACACACCGATAAATGATATTGCAGCAGCAATCGGCCATCGACTGATAGGCACTGATGGCGACTATTTAGTACACAGCTCTATAAATGAAACGCGTCCTCGTTAAAAAAATACCAAGTCACGATCTTCGAGATGGATGGCTAAAACGGAATATTCGTTTTGTTTGAGGAAGCAATTTACTAAGCACGCAAAAATCGTTAATAGCCAAACAAAACGAAAATTAAGAAATAATAGGATTCTAACATACACTGCGTCGCTTCAGCTCACCGGAAATGGAGTGAGGGAGAGAGCGATCGTCAGAAAGTCACTCGAGTCTTCTAGATACCGTTCCTAAAACAAGAGTAAGAAGGAAAATTTCAGCGCGACTAAAAAAGGTCGATCCGGAAAAAAAACGTGAACGTGATTTTCGCTAGGCGATTTATCGAAATTATTCGCCATTTCTCTCTCTCCGTATAATCGGGTGAGTCGCGTTCTAAAATATTATCAACCCGTCGCGTGCGGCGTAAGATCTCACTTCCATGGTCACGACATTCGATTTCGTTTCGGAAAAAACTTCCCGGGAGCTGGAACGCTCGATTTTAAGCAACTAATCGATTCAGAAATGAATCCGGTAATACTCAGGGTTAAGTGTCGAATAAATTACTTCAACGTATGCAGAGCATTTTACTTCTTGTTACGTTCTGAGTTTACTCTTCTCAGCTTATACATCGAAAGGCATCTTCATCTCATCACAGTCATTGCTTTTTTACTAGCTATCCAATACATCTTTTCTCTTTATCTAGTCAAGGGGAAGCCAAACAGCGGCTCTTTTAAATTTCCATTCTCTGGCGTGTCAACGTTTTTCACTGCGGATCACAATGACGTGGTGTGGCTTGAGACGTGTTGGGGATGCCTAAGGGACATGCATTATATCTGAATTGCTTCGGATACATTATGTTTTACTATTCGTAAATTTATGAACACAGAATGTGTAATCATGCGGCTCTCGTGCTTGTGAATATTATCGTATGCGGCTCCGAGGGCAAGTATGTTCGGTCATTACTGATCTAGTATATACACCGATTAACGCTGTTTCGCAATAACGCTGAAAATAATTTAATACCTTTTTCCGAATTGCGTTCGCGCGTTCCACACTAATGCTCTTCAAAATTTCTGGTGTAATTTACGAAGTCCACCGCGCAGCACCTCTGCGCATTTACAACACAAAAGACGTCAGTATTTGCAGTTGCTTGATGGTTGTGTGTACACTTGTCGATGTTTTTGTAGGTCGAAATATAGAGTGAATTTTGTTTAAATTATATTTTCCCTTTAAATAAAAAGACCACGAATGATAACCGGCGGTCAGAGGAGAAAAATAGGAAAAACTTAACTCTCGAGGTTAAATTAGAGGTTTAACGGCGACTAAAAGCTGGAGAGCGCCAACATTTGTTTGTTTTTTGTTTATTGCTCCATTTTCGATTGTTCGTTTTTTAAAATGTAATACCAAAATATTTGAATTCTTCCTTTATTTGGCCCCATTCCATGTTCCTTTATTTATCAAGCACGTGATAATTCTTTTATGAATCAATATTTCTTTATCGATACGTTGTAAGGTTTCGATCGCTTCGATACACAATTTTGTTTTTGTCTTATTGATTGCCTTCTCTTAATTGAGCAGTATCTTCAGTCATGATGCTTATGTTATTATGATCCAATTTTCTTTGAGTTAATAAAATTGTGGCTGTATAGTGACTATTGCCACACCCTGTATATATAAGTAGACGCAGGTATAATTCCTATTCCTTAATGCTCCTGCGCAATTTATTTAGCGTGACAACAACATATGTTCCGTAAAATGCATCTGTTCTTCATTTATATTCAAGTTTTACTGTTGAATTTGAAATATAATTGCAATGCAAATGACTACCTATTCTACGCTACGTAATATGGTTAAAAAAGAATACTTTGGTGTATTATCTATATAATACTACCTATTTTCATTTCCATTAATAGAATCTCGGGAACGAATTAAATCTTATAACGTCATTTCATATGGAAGTACGTGTTCCGAATAGCGCTGTTTCAGTTAGCGCTCGGTTTTCCTGGCACCAATTAAGAGCGTTAATCGGGGAGTGGGTGTACTGCCTTCTACATACCGTATTGGTCCGAATATAGGCCGGCCCCGAATATAGACCGCATCCCGAATCTCTTTTAAAGGAAAAAAGGAGCGCGATTGTAGACCTCACTCAGGTTTTATACAAGCCAGGTTTGGGAAAAAAAGTGCGGCCTATATCCGAACCAATACGGTATTTCTCCAACAAAGCGTTTCAAAATCTGATCCAAGAATTTCTTGCCGGTGCCTATCGCTCTGAGCCTGGGATCGGCAACGTTTTTCCGTTGAGTAACACTCTTTACTAACATTCACCATCTGTGGCCTCACTCGCGTCTCCCCTCCAATAATTTTGTCCACAACGCTTACAAAAACGTGATTCTTATGTTTTGATAACATAATGCGCCACCATTACTATGTGAAATGCATGTGAAATCAAAGTAAAATTCTTTTGAATCATATTTTTGCAATTCTTCTATGAAATATCGTGTCATGTAAAAATCTCTTCGCGTGCAATAGGTTGCCGACCCCTGCTCTAAGCTATCCTTTTCCATTTATGTATTTAATTTTCTCCCGCCCCTAGGGTTAGTTAGAAAATCTTATGCGCATTTCAGCCGTCCCCTTACGGTCATTGACACTATCAAGAACAGATTAGAACCGATGATAGGATAATTTCCACGGTGGACAGTTATTTTGCGACTGAAATAAGCATGGTGTTTATTCGACTGTTGGATGCGCGGTTCTGTTCCAACAATGAGGTTATTTAAATTTAAAAAATTAACACTTGTAAAAAATGTACTAATAAAAGTACACAGTCGACAAATTTTTGCAAGGCGCCCAAAGAAGATTCCAACGGCTAAAAACATAAAAATCGCGAATAGGAACCAAAGGACCGACAATGCTTGAATATTGACGACGGCAAGTTTCGATAGAATGTAAAAAATAATCTCTCGAACCGAACCATTTTTGCAAAAATGCTTCTGCTTTAGTGCACTATTACAGTTCGGTAATCAGTTTCGGTTTTTAAGGCGAAAACGTTCTAAATCTCCGAGCGCAGAGAGAATACAGCCATACTATTGACAAACAACATATCTCCAAAGCCGTAGAATTTAAAAAAATATAGAAAACGCTTTGTAGCCAAATTGCTGTCTTGGCTCTCCCTAACTTATTATGGTTATTGGAAATATATATAATTTGTCAATTTGATTTCAACCTTAAAGCGAGTTCGATGAATCTCTCTTGAACCGAGTTACTACAGTAAGATTACCAAATCGAAGATAAACTCCACGACGTTAGAATCGACTTTGGCGGTTACGGCGGATTACCAGAGCATGCATTCAGATAAACGGGATAGTTTCTATCCCGTTCATTCGCACCGAAGTAAACAGAGAAGCAATGTCTAGCAAAGGTCATTCCGAAATCATAATGGCGGTGGCGAGAAATACTTCAGAAACAATCCCCATCGCTCCTGCATTTCTATAGCTCATTGGTGAGGAATCTACGACCCCCTCCTCCCGAGAGCGTTTTATGCGGCTCGCGAAGCTATGATGAAAAGAGGCCCGTAGAAAAACCTAATATAAAAATTAATATTTTTTAATTCAGTTTATAATAATAAAACATTCAAAATTGATATTTTAAACTTAAATACCTCATTTAGACTTTATTTTCGTCTGTGTGGTATCTTAGAATCTCTAGGTAACGGGCGAAGTTAATACTATTACGGGCCGCCGAAGCATTGGTAACTTGCTTGCCCACTCTTGCGACAGATATCTGGATGTCAGCCTCGTGATGATGGCTATCAGATGTTCTCACGTTTTCTCTTCCTTCAATTCCCTCCAAATCGCCTCTTTCTTCTTTATCCCTCCTCACTCCATGAATCCATCTAGGTCTTCCTCGAGGTCATTATGAATCAACCCTCTTGTCCATCATTTTTCTCGGTATCTTCCCTTTATCCAATCTCATGACGTGTCTTCACCAACTTAACCGCTGCCTTCGGATTTCTGTTGTTATCGAATCTACATCCACTTTCCCTCTATTCTCCTCGTTTCTTATTCTGTTCAGTTTCTTCTTTCCCTCTATGCTTCTAAATACCTTCATCACTACAGTCTGTAACCTGCTTTCATCTTACTCTCTTAATGTTTCAGCTCATCGCTTCTATTTTACGAAAAAAATTATGCGAAACCCGATGTCGTCACAAATCGAAGTTTAACGTAAAACAAATAGGAAATTTTTTTTTAAGTTTCGTAGATTCATTTAAGGAGAAATACTAACAGGTTTCGTGCAATCTTCAGGAAGATTGAAATCGGTGGATATCGAAAGAGAAATATCCTATTTCTTTTATATATATATATATATATATATATATATATATATATATATATATAACAACTTACGGAAAAGGAAAGGTAAAATGAATATATGGATGTCAACATATATATATATATATATATATATATATATATATATATATATATATATATATGAGTTCTCTCTCTGTAGCTGAAGAAGGAGTAGTTCCGAAAGCTTTACGTTTGTGATGTTTCTGTGTTTTTGTGTTATTTTACGTGTGTCGCTTCGACATCCCCGGGGCCTCGCCAACCTGAAGTCGTCTGATTGGTGAGTGCTCACTGGGTTTCCTCATCCCAACACCTTGTTGACATCCATATATTCATTTTACCTTTCCTTTACCGTAAGTTGTTATATATATATATATATATATATATATATATATATATATATATATATATATATATAATATGGATGCCTACCAAGTTATGGCTCACTCAAATGTTTGTTTTGTTAGAATTTTAAAGCAAATCTCCTGCAATCAATTGGACAGGACATCTTCCGCAGGACGTAGACAATCGATCACATCCTTTCGAATCTATCTTAAAGGATGCGCTCGAAGAAAACATACAAGACTTTAGCTATGCTTATAAGGATGACTGACAAAGTATAAACGGCTAAAATACTTTAAATGTCCATGGAGCATTTTATAAGAGAAACGCTGTAAATTCCTTGTTCCACCTGGCTCTCAATCGAACTATTAGAGTTAATTTAGAGTTAACAAATGCGCACCTATAATACCAACGATCAATAACATAACTTAGCAACTGTTATGATTAATTCAGTAAGGAACGTGATTTAGAAGATGTTATTTTTTTAACAACCTGCTAATTCCCTCTTGCCTACGCACAGTGGGCATCTAAGAGGAAGTGCAATGAATAGGTGGTCAGTTTCAAAAGTTTCGGAAGATAGGTGACTGCCCAACAAGATGATGTTACTTTGCTATGCTGATTCACTAATATCACAGTTACGTATTTCATAAAGGACCTCAATCCCCGTAAATACTATTTAACAAACCGTTTTCGTATGTACATAAATACTTGAAATTGTCGATTGACTGACTGAGCTCAAATCATAGAAAATTCGTAAAAAACTAATAGAAAAGTTTTTCTTCTCTTAAACTTGATTCACTAAAATCTAGCAAAGAATACTGTATCTCATTTATCCAGAAAGTGTTCTCGACCTCGTCGCCCATTACGAGTAAAAAAATCCCATTTTGTACGCAGGGGATTCGTACAACATGTCACCTTAATCATAGCACAGGACTATTTTCTTCCAACATGCAACCGGCACAAGAGGAGGGGCGGACACCAATTTATTCGGAACTACCAGCTGACTCCGCCCCCTCCCTCCCCTAAATACAGCTTGATAGCATCCGTCGATTTCGATTATTCAGAAAAAAATCCTTCGTGAATAAATGCATCAGATAAGGAAGCAATGCGAAGGAAAGAACGTTTATCAGAATGATCAATAACAACGCACGAACCAATTACCCGTTGACGGAATCGATGAAAAGAAATAAAAGAGTTGCCCTCGATGAAGCAAGGTGAGATAGCTTTTTTCCAGTGAGATCAAACGTTTTCCTAAAATCCATGCCGGTTGGTTGATAACGCATAATAATTTTCGAAGGATACCAAAAAGAAAACAAATTTAACGATTCCCTCCCTTGATTACAAGACAAATTAAGATCAAATTTTCTGAGAAATTTCAAAGGCGCAAACAACTTACAAAAATTATAGTCCAGTAACAGTTCGAGTTCCGTCAGAATATCACTTCCAAGTTTTCGTTTTTGCAGATAACGCCAAAAAAGGCTAATTTTAAACAACGAGAACTTATAGCAAGAAAATATTACCAACTACCACGAGAAGTTTACAAATCATACGGTTTTTCAAAAGCTATAGTCGCGAATGGAATGATAAGGTAAAACATTTGACAATAAAATCACTGAGCGAGCGTGTACAGAAGTCGTTAGAAGAGCACTGTTACACGTTTAACGAACCAAAAACAATGGTAATCACACCCACAAAATGATTCAACTCCCCGAACGCCATGCTAGGAGACAAGCAGCCCCTACTTCCATGCCCCACTAGGATAGCTCGGGTAGCAGCAAAGCCACCTGTAACTTCGACTACAAAGTGACCGTCGTCAGTGGTGACACACGGGTCATTGATCCTAAATATCCTTTCAGAATTACCGCTGAGGGCTGCTGTTTTGTAGCCGGAGCGCGCGTCTGGTTTACTCAACCGTTTTATGGCTACACGAGCTACCTATCTCGAACTCATTCATGAATTATTCATCTGCGAATGTCGGCACGGTTGCCGAAACGCATGAGTCAAAACTACTCGGCATGACAAAGAGGTACGTTCGAAGTCCAAAAATGCGTACTGCTCGACAATCCGTACTATACTCACGCGATGATTCGAGCGCGAATTTGAGAAACTGCCCGCTTTGTTTTCCGCGCGCTGCGTCACGGGAGCGATTACCAATTAATACTTACTATGAGCCCTGCCCCTAAGCGCGTCAACCCCGCCCTCCGCTCGCTCCAGAGACCTCGGCGCTACGCGCCTCGCATTTGTTTTGGCTAAGCTGAAAATAATTTTTCGAAAATGCTCTAAGACTAATTTTTTTCAGCAAGTTTTTCTTAGACGCAGCGTTTCCAAAATATGAATTTTCAAATACAGGTTTCCCTCTCTTTATAAGGGGTTCGCTTTAAGCGAATTCGCTATTATGCGACAAACTTATTGCTACCGGAATTTCTTTTTATGCGTCTTTGATCCGCTCGTATGCGTTTACGCGGCAAGTACAATACAAATGAAAGAAAGTTCTCCACTACACCACAAGGCGACCATTCAGTCTCTCATTGTCTCTTATGTTGTGCGTATTAGTACTACATTAAAAGAGATGAAAGTGGAGTGTATATTGTAGTGTGGAGATGGGACGGAGATTTCGTGTGATACTGTTTGAGCACACTTGAGAAGTTTTGTCTCCTTGCCCGCGGAACTTGCGTTGGGCCAAGACAACCTCCAGGACTTTTAACCTCCACTATTATGTCACTCACAACAACCACCACTTGTGCTCGTCTGCTTCTTTTTATTGGCGAGTATAATTTATTTGTATTTAGCGCATAAGAACTCGTTATGGAGCGAAAGAAGAAATGTTAGTTATACCCTTGCTAAAGCAAGAGGTGGAAGCAACTTTTCTTAAAAGATTTCAGGGTTGTGGTTTGTCTTTGAGAGAGCAATGCGTTGGAATGTAGATTCTCACTAGACCTCCCATCCGTGAAAACATCATCTCTAGTTTCAGTAGTTTAGCTACATTACAATTTCAAAATTTTGAATTTCCGACTATGAAGACACCTAGCGGAAAATCTATGAACTACTCGGAAGATTCAACCGTTGGAAAATGTATAGATCGATAAGAGCTATCTAATTCAAAAGAATTTTCCAATGTTTCTTAAAATATAAAAAAGTTGCTTGCCTATAGACAGACAGCGTGATCACACTAGAACGTTTATTCTTCTGAGAAAACGTGCTAAAAATCGACTATTTTTAAGCGCAATTTTACATTTTGACATTTTATTGAGAAGAATAAAATCGAATGAATCGATTCGAGTGTACCTTGAATCGATTCAGCGACCAAATTTGGTCATTCCCGCCACGCGGCGCGAGGTTTATGTCACCCGACTTTTAGGAGCGGAAAAGCCGCGTAAAAAGAGACAAGAAGCAAAAAAAAAAAAACAAAGAGCATCTCCACGGGAAGCGCTTTTATTTCATTACATTTTTCGAAGGTAAAAAACGCGTGGCGGAAAACTCGCGCACTCTTGGACCTTTATTTTTCGGCGGGCGGAAATGAATAAAGAAGAGAGGAAGCAGTCAGAGGAGGAAAAGTGTTGGTTTGGAAATAGGGTGCGCGTGTGCTTGTGTGTCCGTGGGCGGCGTCGCATCGGACGGAGACAAAAACGACGCGGAGGGCGAATGGAGGGGGGGAGAGGGAAAGTATGGAGTGGGGGAAGGGGGGGGGGGGAGTGTGGAGTGGGGGGATGGGGGGGGGGGGGGAGGGACTCCATCCCGGAGGTACGGTTCCGGAGCGGTGGACACGCAACAGCGCATCGACCCCAACAACCCAACACCCCTTTCCAACCAAAGCTGATTGCCACTTCCTACATAAAAGAGTGGCCACCGTTCTTCCTACCCCATACCCACGGATACGGTCAACATGTCGGGAAACCGAGTAAAACGTCAAAAAAAGTAGACTTTAATCAAAATGACCTTTATGGCATGTATGAAAAAAATTGATGGTTATGCACTCTCATGTAAGACTGGGGATTACGTGAAAATTTGCCGTGTAATGTGAATCCGTGTTATGTGAATCTAGCTTTACGTAGTGAGAGGAGGGTTGTATTCCACACATCTTCAGGCACACTCCTTCACACCCACATTTCCCAAATCTTTCATTGGTACAAATATATTGTAGATGCCGATTACTTAAGCTTATAAACAAAATACTCGGGCATTACATCACGTCTCTTCCTTGCTCAGTCATCTAAAATCCCACATCCCAGGTCCGCGTTATTGCGAACCATAATCCACCCACGCATTTCAACAATATTCCAGCTGCTTGTGCATTCGATCCTTGCGCGACAGCATGGGATCGCGACTCTTTCTGGAAAAAAAAACTGCAAAACACCGCGGATTTCATGACAAGATACAAAAGACGCGCCAATCTCATCTTTTTAACCAATTTGATCATAAGAAGCTTCATTATAGGGTGTGAATAATATTTTAAATTACGTGCGTAGCGAAGGCATCATAATTGTTTTTTTCTGAAATGACACTTGTATGATGTATTACAATACGCAAGTGTTTATGAAACGTAAATTAATACTAGGGGGGGAGGCAGATTATGAGGAAGCAAGAAGAAAAACCAGGAAAAATTGTGATTTTTCGTCTTTTTTACGCTTGTATGCTTAACAAAGAAATTTTGGGCCTCTTGGTTTTAATATTTATCAATAGGTAGAAAATACTTTTACAAATTCAATTAACACGTGTCCAGTGCCATCACAGAAACGATCAGGAAACTAATCTAAACAAATACTTTAGGATCACAATTAACGCAAATTACCGTGATAATACTAACTCGCACCGAAAACCGAGACAAAAACCGGTAATCTGAGCTTAATACCCAAGTACTGCTGCGCAATCGGAAATCCGTGTTAGTTAATAGCAATCGCTGTCTCACGGGTTCTTTCCGTATTCGAAAGCTGTTTACTTCATAGTGAACTATCGCTTGCAGTTATTACATGCCATAAACTTACCGGATTCTAACATTAGGTTCACATATTAAACGGGCTTATTTAAGATACTGAGTTTGCGTTTCTACGCTCGTTTCGAACGTATGTATAATTTTATCCCGGATTGCTTAATGTCATTCCGAATTACATACATTCGTTCCGGTTTACATAAGTTGCTCGAAATCAGATGCAGATGTTAGCGTCTAAGTTAACAGTAAAACCTGCAATCCACGAGATGAGTGCAAGCAGGGGGCACGGCACTCTTAAAAAATACTAAATTTCCAATTGATTTCCAAATTGGAATTCCTAAGAATCGCACGTAAAAACGGAGCTCTGTATCTTTCAATCCTAAAAATATATAACGCGTATTTAAAACGTAAGAGTCAAAATCGGTCAGCCAGATCATAGGAAAAATTATTTTATGTGGCTAAAATCGATTTCGATGCTGCAAAATGCATTTCATAATTTAACATACAGCTATACAAGGTACAAGATAAAAATCGGATGTGGCCACCACATGACTTTCTCCATACCCGTAATATTTCTAAAAATTCCAAATAAGTTAAATGATAATGAATATTTTAAGGAACTACGAGAAAATTTTCAAGACTTTAAAAAGAACAGAAATAGACTCATATTCTTTTGATATTGGATATAGCCAGGCATCTCCAACAATCAAGAAAATAAAAAGGAGCGTTACTAGGCGTCAATTGTTAACAATGGCCGCCGGTAGGTGGTGACAGCTAAAAAATTAGTTTTTAAAATATCTCTTAAACAATGCATTATATGGAAAAATGATTCAAACAAAGGTTGTAGAAAATTAAATTTCCTATAACATTTATTCCAATAATGTTTTACATTAACCAAATTTTAAATCAAATCATTCAAAAAAACGGATGTGACAAGAGTAAACACTCACTTCCGGTAGATCGATCTTTGCCAAAAACTAAACAGTTCTTGTGACTGTCATAAAAATGTTAAATATAAAATTTCGCGTTGGCCTGATTAATAGTTTTTGAGTTAGAGCGTCCACAAAAAAAACTGTCACACAGACATAGAGAAAATGATCAAAACGTGTTCAGGGGACCTCAAAACGTGTATTTCCGTTGAAATCTCAAAATCGATTTTTTCATGAAAACAATGCTTTCTCCTATACTACCTATGGAGAAAGTAAAAAATATACATGAAAGTTTTCCAGCAGTCTGGGAGACCAGGCGTTTGCATGCACTTATGAGTGATATTACGATGTTTCGGTCTTGAGGGATAATTCCCATGCTCGTGTCCTCGAATACCGGACGAAGTAGAGATTTTTACTTTCTCCATATACGTAGTATAGGGAAAGTATTGTATTCATGAAAAAAATTGACTTCGAGATTTCAACGGAAATACACGTTTTGAGGTCCCCTGAACAAGTTTTGACCATTTTCTCGATGTCGTCTCTGTGTGTGTGTGTGCGTGATAGGTTTTTTGTGGGTGCTCTAATTAAAAAAACTATTAATGAGGTCAACGCGAAATTTTACATTTAAGATTTTTATAAAAGTCAGAAGAGGTGATTAGTTATTGGTAAAAATCGGTCAACCGGAAGTGGGTGTTTACTCTTGTCATTTATCCGTCATTTTGAAATATTTGCTTTAATATTCGATAAATGTAAAAATTTATCGGGATAAAAGTTATAGGAAATTTAATTTTCTACAGCCTTTGTTTAATACATTTTTTTTCCATATAATGGATTATTTAAGAGATATCTTATATTTTTAGCTGCCACCACCACGCCACCTACCGACGACTATTGTTAACAATTGACGTTTAGTTACTTCTTAGTAACGCTCCTTTTTTCTTTTCTTAATTGTTGGACATTGGTGGCTATATCCAATAACAGAAGGCTATGGTTTGAGTTTATTTCTGTTCCTTGTAAAGTGTACAATTTCTCGCAGTTTCTTAAAATATTTAGCATAATGTAACCTATTTGGAATTTTTAGAAATATTACAGATATGGAGAAAGTCATGTGTTGGTCACGTCAGATTTTTTCTTATAACCTCATCCTCTAGCCCCTCCCGACTTCCATTTCTGTATCGCTTCGATCGAGCATTCAATCGGAAGGAATTTCCGAATAATAAAAAAAACAAAACGGGTAAACGAATCCGTAAAAGAATTTCGGGCGAGAACGCTGGAGGAAAGGGTGCGTGGGCGAAAAGGCGACGCGAATACGCGAAAATCGCGTTTGCTACGACGCTAATGGGAGGAAATGACGACCGTATGTCCCACTAGGCGAAAACGTGATTCCACCTACGGAAGGGTAACAGGTCCGGAAGCTGAATTTTTTCATCGCCGAACGACACTGGCGCCGCCCATGTTTTTCCTTCCCACGCTCATCCTCTTTCTTTCCAAATTGCTCGAGAAATGCGGAATCCGTAACCGCACGCTAAGAAAGGTGGGATAAACCCGTCCAAAGAAACAAAGAATGACAGCGCGAGAAAAAAAATTCCTTTAGCTTCCTGCCGCACACATAATGACGCCCAATATAGCGTCCTGTCGGAACAGCTCCTATGATGAGTTTCCAGTAGTTATTTTTTTTGCAGGTAGGTGCGTCTGCAGTCGACAACGAACGCCAACGGGAAGCCAAATCCAATCGCATTTTAATTTGGTGATAAATAGGACACGCGCGATAGTTCGCCGCTTTGATGCGTGGGAGGATTTATTTCCCTTCGATTTCCCGCGAAATCCTAAAAACGCCATCCTCCTGCGTTGATATTCCGCGCTTATGATTCGGAGAATTCCGACCAAAAAAACCATTCCATCGGACAAATGTCATTCGTTAAAAATATTCTTATTTTTCGGCGTCCCCGCACGGGACGAGGTATTTCGGTCAGGGTTATTTGATGCAATTAATAATAACCCGAGCTCGAAAATCAATTTCTACACGTGGAGCTGGAGCGGTTGGTGCGTGGGAAGGAATACAGATTGGGATAGGCCACTCCCATCCCTCTCTCTATACGTCTATCCATATGGGTAAGGGAGGGAGGGAATATGAGGAGACGGGGGAAGGGAATAATAGGATAGGGAGGGAGGGAATAGTAGGAGAGGGAGGGAGGGAATAGGAGCGGGAGGGAGGGAAGAGGAAGAGAGGGAGGGGAGCATGTAGGTGGGAGGAGTGAGAGAGAGAAAAAGAGAGAAATAGGGAGAGAGACCACTCACGTCTCCGTTATTCGAGAACAAAAGCGACCACTTGGCGTTGTCGTCGTACTCATCTCTGCGGCCTACCCACGAAGCAATAATTTAACGAATGTTCCCTTGCATCTAATTCTCTCCCATCCGTATATGCATGCATGAATGCGAGGTTGCTCTCTCGAATGGAGTGGGAGAGAGAAGTAGGGAAGGAGAGAGAGAGATGGAAGCAGGGGAGGAGAGGAAAGGCGAGAGGTAGAGGAAAGGAGGGATAGATAGAGATGGAGGGAGATAGAGAGAGAGAGATAGAGAGGGAGGGAGATAGAGAGGGATGGAGATAGATAGGGAGGGAGATAGAGAGGAAGATAGAGAGGGAGAGAAGGAGAGGGAGGGAAGGAGATAGAGGGAGGGCAGGAGAGAGAGAAAGAAAGAAAGAAAAATGTCTTTATTGGCGAGGTTGAGGCTAAGTAGCCCCCACCTAAGAGAGAGAGAGAGAGAGGAAGTAGGTAGCGAGGGAAGGAGATAGAGGGGTAAGGATGGAGAGGGACGGAGAGAGGGTGGGAGAAAGAGGAAGGGAGGGAGAGAGAGAGAGATGTAGTTAGAGAGAGGGTGAGAGAGAGAGGATGGAGATCTGGCGAGTGGTAGACTTTATGAAAAGGGTAGAAGACCGTGGGATCCTGATTGTATGGAGCACCGAATGCGAGGGACATGGACACACGCTCCGTGTATAGGTCACACGCGCGCAGGCACACGCGCCCTTTATCGATCGTCGAATAATAACGAATGCTCCATCGCGAGGGCGACGTTTTCCGAGAAAAGACGGGGAGGTAAAATTACGCGGGGTATTTTTTGAGGAAAATTTCCGGACAAAAATATCATCCGCACAATCGGATCTCTGTATCCCGTTGTTCGAATTATCGGGTGCCCTGAAAAGATATTTATTCCACTCGGTATTTATAAAAGGAAAAATCTAAATTTTGCGTACCGAATTAATTTCATCATTCCGCGAGGGCCTATTAATGGATGGCATATGCACGCGTGCATGTACAGAGAAGCTCCTGATTTACCCGATGCTTCGGGACCGAGCATATTCTGGTTAATGGGATATTATGGTTTATCGATGTACCTATTTACATGTATCATTGCACACGCGCACAAGAAAAAATGTGGACTTGGAGGAGAATGCTGAAGATAAAATGGACAGATAGGATGAAAAACGATGAAGTGTTACGAAGAGTAGGAGAGAAGCGAATGATTATACAGAATATTAGAAAGAGGAAGGCAAACCGGGTTAGACATTACCTGAGGAAAGAGAATGACTAAAGACGTGTTAGATGGAAAACTAGACGGAAAAAGGGAAAGAGGTAGGAAAAGGTTTCCGCTGATAGATGATTTGAAAGGGAAAGATAGTTATAAAGATATGAAGAGGACAGCGGAAAATAGGAGTATATTGAGAACCAGGTTTAACCATGAATAATCACGGACCTGCCTACGGACAGACTACCTATGATGATGATAATATCAGGGGTGTACAACCTTCTCAATGTGGCGAGCACCAAGTTACATTCTAGAGCAGGGGTGCCCTATCTGCGGCCCACGGATCTTAGCAATTTCATGCGGCCCACCACCAGTGTTTCGAAGTTTTCAAAACTTTTTCATTTTCATTTTGATTTATCCACCAAATGTTATTTTATATCTAGCAAAACCTGTTAAAATACCTAGCATTAAATTGAGATCCCTTAATAAATATTTCTCGGTTCATGTAGCAGATGTGAGGCCATGTCTGGGAAGACTACCTGCTCTTCGCGTTCGACCCTTATTAGAGAGGATTTCTCAATTAAATAATTTCTCTTTAATTTTGTTTTTATCATCCTTCAAAGGTATTTCTATGATCCAGTCCCACCATGATTCTTAATATTGTAACATTAACCTTAAAAACCTAATTTGAACTTGATTTTCACTCATGTGTTGCGTAGGAATCTCTAAGTAAGTAACTTCCGATTTAACGTTAATCAAGTACGCCGAAGCATTGACAATTTCCAATGCCTAAGGCTTCACTGCCACCAATGCGGCCCACCAAGTAGAAAAGATTGCCCACCACTGTTCTAGAGCACCCAGCGAGCACCAATATACTATTGTAAAAGAAGGGATAATCATAAATAAAATTAAATCAGCGTAAAACTGATTAAAATGTCCTTTCGCGTGTTTAGAAAGAAAACAGGCGAACAAATCAAATTAATAGTACTAGGAAAGGCGACTTTTAGAACCGTAAAAGTGCTCGGTAAGACTACTAAAGAGCACCATGGTGTTCGCGAGCACCAGGTTTCGGGTCCCTGTGTTTAGGAATGCGCTATGCATTTACAGTCTTTCGTTGTAAACTGTTGCCAACTACAGGGCGTCCAAAAAGTCTTTATGCACTTGTCACAAAAAATGTATATGGAATACAATCGATCCGCCGATAACGTGATATCCAGGGGCGTACTGACAGCCCCGCAACACCCGCAATGAGGGGGAGAGGGCGAGATTTAGGGGAGCCCCAATCATTCAAACCGTACTGACGAAGGCATCTGACGTCCGCTTTAAGAACCAGAAAAGGGGAATTGCGACTTCTACAATACGGCTTTATAACGCTGAGAAGAGGCATTTCTCGGCCCGAAAACCAGTGTCCAATGTCCCATGTGAAAAGGGGCTCTTGGAAGCACACCGACATCGTACAATACATGGGATAAACGGCTTCACTTCTTCTCCGAAGGAATACTCGTCATATTTTTTAGCCATAAAATATCATCGACCTCGGCCGACCTCGAACCCACAAGACTTGAAACCATTGACCGGCGTCGACCGATAACTGTAAGTTAATAAGCATAGTCAATGTCATAGAGCAGGGGTCTACAAACGTTTTTACAAGTGGGTCACTTGTTTAATAAATTTTATGCTCGCGGGCTCGAGTATCAACATGAAAAACTTTTAGAAAATATAGTTGAACAATATACAAATGTATGCTTTTTTCGTATTAAAGGTGGTTTAGTGAATTGGGTAAATTACGAATTTTCCGGGAAATGTTTCGACATGTCCAATCTTTTATTTTTTCTTCACCGAATATGGATCGAAATCAGCCAAATCCAGCACAACTTGAGTGGATCGTTGCCACGCTTTGGGACCAAAAAGACCCCCAATCATCGCGTCCTCGGTTCATTTATGACGGTATGACTGTACGTGGGGGCTAATAAGACCGCTGAGGAAGAGAGAGAGAAAATAAATGGGATGAGAAACAAGGGACGAAATGTCACACAGTAGAAGCGTAAGCATAACGAAATAACGATTTTTTTCGCTTTCGTTACGTTTTTCATTACAGTTATTTTGCAAATTTCCTTAACATTTTTCGTTACGTTATTCAAAAATCATTTCGTTATTTCGTTACGTTACGCATAACGTTTTCCAACAATGCTTGATTGTTATACTTATCTAGCAAAAATGGCAGACTTATTACAGACTCGAGGGCCACATTAATGGGGCCATAGTTTAGAGAGTAATGAATGTATCTTATTTTCCTTGTGTCTCTATGGCATTATAAGAATTTTTATGCATAATATAATATTTTGAACCCATTTTTCCAAATAGATTAAAGTTAATACATGAAAAAATTCATTACTACAATTTATTATAATTTCATACTTTTCAAAATATCGGTAGCGTTAGTGTGAGGGAGGAGGGGGAGAATTCTTCATTAACATACAGGCAATAATAAGTAATTCAGCTTGGAAAATATTTAAGATATCCATAGGGAGTGGACGTATTATTTGCTGCGGGGGGAAAGGGGGAGGGGGCAGATTTTCCGGTACGCGACTGGCGATATCCTAGAGCGCGGTTTCACGTACACGCGATCTATATAGTGTGGCCATTGCATCTTAGAACTCGGGCCGGACTCAGGTTTACGCTATTTTCGAAGACCGATTTCTCCGATTTTTTAAATTAATTGTATTACCGTATGTACACTAAGTGACATTCATGTAATTTATACATATTTATTACAATATTAAACCAAGAAAATTTGTATTAATTTAATATTGATGTTATATAGATTTATGATTATATTGTGCTTTGTTTTACTATATTATTCGTAGCTTTAGTATCGAACTTTAGTCGGACCGGTCCCTATCCCCAGTTTCCCACAGACTTAAGCTTTCATATAACGCTGTTTCCTATTACACGGTGCTTTACAGGAACGTAACCCTCACGTTATAGGAGGGACTACTGTAATTACAAACAATTTGATAATCTTGGGCAAAAAGACTTTTTAGACCTGTTATCTTCAACGATCAATGATTGGTGGATTTTGATGGCACTTTACAAAATGAGTATAAGTTTATATAAGGCATCAAGTAAAGCGGAAGTTGTAATCGATTTATAAGACTCAAAATTATAATGGATTTTAATGAAGATCTGTCACATTCAATTTAATAAAAATCATTCAATAGGTTAGAGAGATGAATGAAGCAATTGACGTTCCATTCCTACAGCTTCACTGGCAAAGAACAGCTAAACACGTGAGCGACGCTGTATTTTTTTATAAGACGTAAACCACTTCTATACAGTGTATAAAAGGTCTCGAGTGAGGTATTTAAAGAAGGCACAGACGCCATGTGGCAGCAATTTCATAAGTATTCCATGTGTGTTGAAACCCCCGTCGACTTGCATAAGTATTTAAAGGTGAATCATTGTGAAAGAAAGTTTTCCATAAAGTCAAAGAAAAATCTTACAGATGCGAAGTACCCGTTGAATGCGTCAATACTCCCGAATCGAATTTTCAATGATTACTCACGGCGCTGGCAACTAAATCGAGGTAGAATACCTAGTATAATATACTAAAAACTTCGCGGGTATAAAGAATTACGCGTATCATTTATTGAATAGGAGAAGAGGTCGATGATTCATTTTTTCGCGCCTATGTACGGGAAGGCCGATAGTTATATTCAATCAGCCTTTCGGACCAACTCACATTAGATGCAATTACAAGCGAACTTCTATAATGTGCAGGTCTACAACCCGAATTTTCGATAATTCGACGTAGATACTTTATCGCCATCTGCATATGTTCAAGCGTAAGTACAAAACGCGAAGTTTCGATAAATAGAACTTTTTTTGTCTTCCCTTGAGATTCGAGTTATCGAGGCTCGACACTATGAGCATACAAAGAATCGAAAGGTGAGACGATAGAAAATAATTATCGCGTCAATCATAACTCCAAAAACATTGAACCACTTTGGTCGACCTACTCTTTTTAACGTTCTTGGTTCCAAACTAAACAACAAATCAGGAATTCCGGAAGATGCTAATAGATGTCATTCAGACAAAAATTCCACAGGGCCAGGGCTGATTCGCGAAGAGAGGTAAAAAGAGTTGACGAAATAGGCAGGAATAATCTGAGCCTTTAAAATGCAGTTTAAAAATACCGTTCTTGTGTCGTGGTCGTCTTCAACCGTATTTTCCCTTTTCGAGTATAATTATGAATTCTGTCAGTCATGACATTAATTACTAATTTTTTGTAAGTACCAGAAATTTTTAAAAAGTTCACACTTCGCCCTTGAAGGCGCCGGTTGCAAAAAAATCCCATTTAGAATTTATTAAGGCTTTGACGTTAAAGATATTGTTCTCAAAGGATAGTGCGGCAGGGGAGATCTTCAGAATTTGGCGAGAAGCTTCAAATAGCCACAATGAATAGCTTTGGTTTCGAATATAGCCACATAGTATTGAAGTTATATTAGGATTTCCCCCGTGTTTCACATCTCCCGCTGGATAAATGATATGGTCACAATATTTTTTAAAACTCAACCTGGAGACTACGGCAAAGTTGAGACGCGGAAAGGAAACAAAACAATAGATCCCGTAAAGCTGTCTTTTAATTTTTTTCCTTATTTATTTCTTTACGTAATTATCTTTCACCCCTCATCACTGCGAACTTCAAAATATTGTAATTTACGGCTAAGGAGAAATTCCTTCCGTGATATGGTTCCAAAACAATTAGCACTAGCGAAATCGCATTTACTTTATGCTTTAACAATTATTACATATTATACCTTTAAACGAGTGAGTAGAAGATAGTTAACCTATCTAGTGCTTGGAAATGCTTAAAAAATTCCCTTTCCGGTGTACAATTCTAAGAAATTAAGGCATTTTACGCATTAGAAATTTCTGGGTTGTTCGTAAAAAACGAGTTCCTTGTTTTAAACGGCAGCATTTCTATTAATTTAATTAACAAGTTTTATAAATTATGTTATGTTATCACTCCGCCCGTCGGTCGGGATTTGGCCTTGCAAGAGAAAATGTGATGGAACCCCTAATGGACTATAAAACGTAAACAAATAAGCAAAATTTGCTTCTTTTGCGCGACAGCGGATGACATTTCTGTCTTTATTTAGCAATTTCCTCGAGAACCTTCCATTTCGATCGAGAAAACATTGAGGAAATCTGATGCACATCTCAACTGCGAAGTAGCGGTTAACCCGTGGTGATTCGCCCTTCTCTGAATGAAACGTGCATCCTATCAAAAAAGGGTTGTCCCTATTTGCATCATATTTCGCCGTTACGTATTCCATAAATTACGAAAACAATTGACTCGATAAACGAAATATCCGGAAATATTTCCCACGTAAGCGCTTCATACTAAGCACCCCCTCGCCACATTGTAAAACTTAAATAAGATCCAAAATAGCTTAAAAATAGATTTTAAATGCCGAAAAACGTGAAAGCAGAAAGGAAAACAGAACAATTTTCTTATTCAACTAAGTTGATTCTTCGTATTGAGTTATTGTGAATAATTAAGAACGGCTAAGACGGACCTCAATAAATCTTTCAACGTTCACCACGATTATTGTTTATGATGATAAAAGTTCGCGTATAAATTTAAATGTTATTCTGCAAGTTTTTTCCTTGTCATTAAAATAAGTAAACAAAAAGAGTCAACTTGAGAGAAGTTTATACTTAGCGTACTCCTTGGCTTATACTTGCAGTCTTTCGGCCAATTCTTCAACTCAAACACAACTTTTAGCCAGTGAAAGAATTTCCTTGTTGGTAATTTTAAATTCAGAGCGATTTAAATTGTATTAGCTTCAATACGTCATCAGATAAGCAGCTATTCCTTTTCTTCTAGAAATTAAATCTGTATAGTTATGACCCTGAGTAATGGAAGTAGCTCCGCCGCAATCATCCCGATCTAAATCAATTTTAGCACACGAATTAGGCTGCAAGAGTATCTTTTTTCCCTTAAACGTACCAGAAAACGAACAAAATATTTTACAAGAAGTGATGAAAACCGACAGAAAATAAGATGATATTTTTTATTTTTAACTGATTTACTTACTTTTCCTTACGTCTGGAGGTTAATGTCTTACGACACTGTTAAATTAATATTTTGCAATCGAATTGGTTAAATTTATATTCGAAAAATTTAGTAGAAGTAAGTTTATATTATGAATCGAAACATCATGGAAGTACATATAATGAAATATTTTATTATTTTTCTGACGATTTAACATCTTTCAATTACTAACTTAAGACATCGCTCATTCCTGAGAGTTCATAATTAATATTTAATATGTAAGATTCATAAAACGCTGACAATGAACCTTGCATTGAAAATTAAGTTCCTATTTTCAATTAAAAGGTGTACATCTTGAACTCTTTTAATGTTAATTTAATAGTACAGTCATTTTCACCCGTCATTTTTGACGGGGAATTAAACTAGTGCTATAGAAAGCTCTTCGTCATTAAAGTGAAAAGTGTCATTTCTTTTATTAATTAATTAATCAATTTAAAGAGATAAATGTCGATAAACATCGAATTTAAAAATTTTTTAAATTCGACGAAAATGAAGTGTCGTCGATAAAAGTCGATTTTCACCACAACATTTTCTACGAAATTTATGCGTCATGATTTTAAAACTTTGTTATTCGCCCTCAAACTTAACATATTTTACCACCAAACATCCTAAACGGTAGATACAGTCTGTATTTGTCATACCAAACGGCCACACAACATTCGGAATTTGCTTTCTGTTGTTGCTTATGTCACTCTCTTTAGGGCACATACTGAGCTGCCGTGGCATCCAAAGGGCAAAATGTTATGATCGGTTTATTGTGCTCTTTCTTTACCCTCAGCCAGATCCGATAATCCATACGCACTTAGGACTCTATTTACTGAAAAGTCGGGGGACGTCTATTGCGTCTTCTGCCGACCTCCTCCAAGAGGCGAAAAGCAGGGTTTACCGGACTGAAAAATGAATACCGATCGTCAGATGGCCTTATGGCATTTCCAAAAGCACCTTGCCATAAAATTTATATATTCCATCTGAGAGTGTCCCCCGTGCTTAGTTTCTTTTGCATTGCTGTCTACGGAGCATCGTCCTATATACGCACTCGGGGTTTTTTTCCGCATTCATAGTCGTTTATTACTCAACAAGATGAGATATCTTTCATCAAAATATTCATTCATATATTAGGTCGTGCATTATACTCACGTCACATTAATTCCCTACTAATGACCACGATTTCGTGAATAAGGGGCGCGAATTAACGAGTAGAATATACTTTCTGATTTAGTCCGAAAAATTAACTTCCAGATTGGTGATCGAAGTCAATAACACACATTCACTAAAATATAGATAAAAACAAACAAAGCAGCACAAAATAATTACTTACGCACTTTTAGTTAAACTTAATTAGAATGAATTCAATTTATAACACTTTCCTAGATAAAAATTGATGAAATACATTGAAATTACACCTAGATAAATTATATATCGTTTTTCAAGTAATATAAACGCCGATGTTTGTGTGTTCCTGGCTAATCAAACTCTTGGCCAAAATATAAAATAAAATGTATAAAAATAAATGTTGATGTAAGTCGTTGATTTTTAGGAAAAATAAACAATGGTAGTGGTCGCTTTTTAAGAAATATTAACAAGCCCAGTCAAATGTATTAAAGTAAACGTCGATATTGGTCGCCGATTTTTAGTAAAAAATAAATGTCGATTTTAAAGAAATAAACGTCTAATTCTACCAAGCCTAGTCATAACCCATCAAGTCGTCTCTTTCGGTCGAACAGAGCGGACCGTATAAAATCTTTCTCCGTTAAAGAAAAGAGGTCGCGATGTACAGCGCCACTCCTGTGCACAGAGAAAGAGGGAGAAAAAAGAAGAGAGAGGTAGGGAGGAGAGGTAGAAGAGAGGAATAATAATAATAATAAACCGTCTTTAAATGCGGACTAGATTTAGACAATCTAGGCCATTCTTAAATCTAACCCGACATGACAAACACAAACATTTGTCCTAGGTTGGATTCGAATCCGCGACCTTAGTATCCGTCGGCAGATACTCAAACTGCCCGTGTACCAAGGAAGAGAGGCGATGGGAGAAAAAAGGGGAGGAGAAAAGAGGGAAGGAGGAGAGAGAAGATAGATAGACGTCTTTATTTGGGTGAGAGGAGAGGAGGGAAAAGAGAGGGAGGGGAGAGAGGGAGGGGAGAGAGGGAGGGGAGAGAGGGAGGGGATAGAGGGAGGGGGATAGAGGGAGGGGAAAGAGGGAGGGAGTGGATAGGAGAAGAGGGAGAAGAGAGGGAGGGGAGAGAGAGAGGGAGAGGAGACAGACAGACAGACAAACGACTTTATTAGGGCGAAATTGAGACTATGTAGTCCCTTCTTACATTTAACCCTTTCGTCATATAAGTAATTACAATATTTACAAAATAAGAGAAATTAATTACATACAGATTTTAACAAAATACAAATTAATTACAAGTTAATAATAAGGAGAGAGAGGGAGGGAGGGGAGAGAGGGAGGGAGAGGAGAGAGAGAGGGAGGGAGGGGAGAGAGGGAAGGAGGGGAGAGAGGGAGGGAGGGGAGAGAGGGAGGGAGGGGAGAGAGGGAGGGAGGGGAGAGAGAGAAGGGGAGAGAGAAGAGTGAGGGATAAGAGAGAGAGAGAAGGGGGAGAGAGAGAAGAGTGAGGAATAGGAGAGAGAGAGAGAGAGAAGAGTGAGGGATAAGAGAGAGAGAGAGAAGGGGGAGAGAGAGAAGGGGGAGAGAGAGAAGGGGGAGAGAGAGAAGGGGGGAGAGAGAAGGGGGAGAGAGAGAAGGGGGAGAGAGAGAAGGGGGAGAGAGAAGGGGGAGAGAGAGGAGAGAGAGAAGGGGGAGAGAGAGAAGGAGGAGAGAGAGAAGGGGGAGAGAGAAGAGTGAGGGATAAGAGAGATAGAGAAGGGGGAGAGAGAGAAGGGAGAGAGAGAGAAGGGAGAGAGAGAGAGAAGAGTGAGGAATAGGAGAGAGAGAGAGAGAGAGAGAGAGAGAGAGAGAGAGAGAGAGAGAGAAGAGTGAGGGAAAGGAGAAAGAGAGAAGAGTGAGGGAAAGGAGAGAGAGAAGAGTGAGGGAGAGGAGGTAGAGAGAAGAGTGAGGGAGAGGAGGTAGAGAGAGAGTGAGGGAGATAGAAGGGGAGAGAGGGAGAAGAGAGAAGGATGGAAAGGCATACAGATGTAGCTATGGGCTACCGTCGAGTACGAATAGGAACAAGCAAGGAGAAGTAGTAGGAGTCTGAGGGCGTAACTGGTAGGTTAATCGCCTCCGCAGCAATAACCTCGCCCTTCCTCGGATAGAGAGATGAGGGAGGAGAGAAATAATACTTTCATTAGGTTGTAAAACCGTCGCCATTTGTCTCGGGGTGATATGAATGCCCTCGCTATCATAACGCGAAGAGAGGTAACGCCCACCGTAAAGCCGCGTTCCCCTTTAACGCCGGAATAGGTTCGTCGACCCAAAAAACTTCACACCCTGACCGCAGAGTCGAATTTTTGCATATTCTACAAGAAATATGGCGAGGTGATTTCCAACCGATTCTTAACCGAACCGACATTACCAATCGATAGCATTAAATATATACACGTAATTCCCCGACTTTTAATCACATTCAAGGCTGGATAAAATTTGCTTTGAATACGACATTTTTTCAACACGCCAGATCCAAGAACAAATTTTGTCTAGCCAAAAAAATGTGTATGTATACAAATGGTTTTCTAAAATATTAATTGGAAATAATCCAATTCGCGTTGTAGGAGAACAATAAAAGGAAAACTATGTATAAGCGTTCACCTTGGGGAAGGAAATGTTGACAAACCACAAAGTATTCCTTTCATTATGTTGACAAACGGGTTTTTTTTTGTGTTAAGATCTGCAAAAAATAAGATAGGAATTTTTTTAACGGCCGAAAAACCAAAGCCTCTTAAAGTTTATGACACACAATGAAATTTTAACCTAACGATGAGACATACACATTGACAAAGGAAGATCCTGAACATAATGAAGTAAAAACAAAGACGGAAAGAGATAAAATGATAACATGGGCACGTAGTCCAATGGAAACGTAATAAATTAAAGTCGAAAATGTTCGCGAATAATACGTCGATCATTTTTATGCGTTCTTTACACGAAGTGAACGCATATAGGGGAGGTCGTTTTCGTCCGTCCGTCTGCAAGTTAAAACTCGGGAACCGCTGGACGTATTTTGATGAAATTTGGTATTTGGGAGTTTTAGTAAAATTTGTCGACCGATTTCAATTTTGATTAAAATCGGACAATAATTACGAGCACTTGACACGAAGACCTACATGTTGTTTGCAATGTTCCCGTTTCAGCTCGGGAACCGCTGGACGTATTTTGATGAAATTTGGTATTTGGGAGTTTTAGTAAAATTTGTCGACCGATTCCAATTTTGGTTAAAATCGGACGATAATTACAACCACATTGCATGAAGACCTACATATAGTTTGCAAAGCACCTGTTCCAACTTGGCAACCGCTGGACGTATTTTGATGAAATTTGCTAAAATTTTTTGATCTCAAAGAACGCATTTGGAAACTCTGTGTTCTCCGACATGGAGTACACATTCCCATACTTGTATATCCTACAGAGACGAATTCAATTACATAATATAATTATTTTTTAATTTTTACCACCAGGCAAGCGTCGGATGCATTGACGTATTGCCGCTTGACGTATTTTGATGAAATTTGGTTTGGTACTGAAACTGATTATCCACCCACATAAATGGCGCATTTCACAACAGAATGGCTTTGAGGATGACATCCGGATTACCTTTTTGAACAACGGATTGGGCATAAGATTAATACTCGCAGTCGTATCATCAGACCGAAAAATCGCTACTAATACGTGAGGAAAATGAGTAGATTTAAACAGGTTTCAATTACCTATTATTATTTATAAAAAATATCCTAATTAATCGACAGAAACACCTCGGATGTCGGTAGAGAGAGGAAACAACTGCGTAAATTTAAACTTCAATTCTCGTAACACAGACATTTAACGCTCGCGGACCAAACGAAGAAAAAATTATAAGACCAGACAAAACAAGTTTAAAACGATACCACACACTCAAAATTAGAATCATTGACCCGAAAACCAATTATCAAAAGTCGCAAGCTCTAAAAAACATCACTCATATAATTTGACGACAAAACATCATCAGAAAAATGTTTGGACCCAATTCATACTCTTGAATAGAAACCGGCGAGAGAAAGTCTACGTAGGGATTCCATCCATATATCGAACATCCCGAATCAGAAAGTATAATCCGTAGACAAGAGCCAAAATGCCACGTGCGAAGTGAGGTGAAATCCTTTGGAAAAGAGTCGCGCGGATAACTAGGTTAATCGGACATTACCTAATTATCAATTAAAACGCGCTGAGCGAAAGAATAGCCATTCTTGCGTTTCTCTCAGAAAGAAAGTTGGTCACCGTCGGACAAAACGCTTTCAAATGACCGAACGACACCGTATCCTTGCTAACGCGCGAGCAAACATACACTGGGAAGCCTTCATCGACACCTGGACATTAGTGTCGCAAAAAACAAATGAGAGCGCAACACTAAATCACCCCGAAGACGCATTATTTTACCCCCCGCAGCCGTATGGACGACAGGGCAAACCTAACGCCAACAAAGCACGCTTCCCTTGCAGCTAGACCGATTCGACGAGTTTCCACTGATGAAGGCTACCTTGTAGCTTAAAAGCGAAAGTGAATCGCCTTTGGTCACGAGAGTTGCATATAAGACGAGATCAACAATTCACTTTCTGTAGACCAGGAGTTTCCAACATTTTCACTGCGAAGAGCACCAAGTTATTTCATAGAACATCAAGCAAACACCGCTATGCTGTTGTAAAAAATCTGATGTGGCCACCACATGACTTTCTCCATACCTGTACTATTTCTAAAAATTCCAAATAGGTTAAATGATAATAAATATTTTAAGGAACTGCGAGAAAAATTTAAAGACTTTACAAAGAGCAGAAATAAACTCAAACAATAGCCTTCTGATATATCCACAAAGCTCCAACAATTAACAAAATAAAGTGTTTGTAAAGTGTTTACAATAGTCGCTAAAAATTAATTTTAAACGATCTCTTATCTACAAACGTTGTAGAAAATTAAATTTCCTATCACTGTTACTACAGTATTTTTTTACATTCATCAAATATTAAAGGAAATATAAAAAAACGGACGTGACAAGAGTAAAGACCCACTTCCGGTTGACCGATTTTTTACCAAAAACAAATCAGTTCTTATCCCTTTAACAAAAATATCAAATATAAAATTTCGCGTTGACCTGATCAATAGTTTAGTAATCTCGGTCACAGACACACGCACCCACAGACATCATCGAGGAAATAGTCATAACGTGTTCAGGGAACCTTAAAACATGCATTTCCGTTGAAATCTCTAATTAAAAATTAGGAACTCTCATAAATAAAAATGAACCGACGTAGAAGTTATTACCTACGCGTTCAATACATTTAGAAGGTAACCAAATTAACAAATTAAAATCCTGAATCTCGAGAGCGCCACGGAAGAGCACTGCCAGACTTTCCAAGAGCACAGCGGTGCTCGCGAGTACCAGGTTGGGAGTCCCTCCCAAATAATAAGACGACTCCGAAACCTAACTTTTTATAGTAGTATCGGCACCTCAGGAGAAGAAAGGCACACATCACCTTCCCGAACGCGCGGGGAGCACCACGCCAGAGTAGTGCTAATTAACAAAACACTCCTCTCAATCGTCCTACAGTAAAAATACATCGCCGGACGACGTCACTTACACTTGAACTTCCCTGCAGTACCTGCACCTTCTGTCCGAAAGGTTCCAGAGGGACCGGAACATGAACATCCTGCGCTGGATGGGCCGTAGAATCTTTAAAAAGCTTCTCAACTCCACCGGTCTATTCCACTCTCCCGTGCAGACTGAACCGCGTAAAAAAAACACTTCTTCAAGCGCACGCGCACGTAACGCACTCGCCTCGTACCTCACAATGGAGCATTCCTTCGGGTAGGACGACAGAAAGATATCGCCGCACGCGCCATCACACATTCACGCACGCCTATGACCAAAACCGGACCAGCTAAAGGCTCGGGATGACTTATGAGGAAGAACGTACGGGCCGGAAGAGAGAGGGAGAGGCCCTTTTTTGGGGCCCTCTTCCGTTTAGACCTCGATCCGCATTCTCGTTATAGGCGTATCCCTCTTATTAGGTTTTAGGCCCCCTCCTCCGAGAGGGTGAGGGTGTGCGTTGCTGCCACCGCTCCCCCGGAAGCACTCCGCACCCAGCGGAGAGCAGAAACCCGACGGAGATATAAAAGAGGGAGCCAGCGTCTATCTCTTCTGATGCGCACCTCTCTCTCCTCTTTAACTTCCCTAACTGGCACAGGGAGAAAGATGGGCAAGACCTAATGCGCCTAGCACGAAGAACCTCCTTTTATAAAACCAGTCGGATACTCGAACCGGAAAAGTAGGGAAGCGTGCCGCGATGGCCGAGTTCGTTCGCGTTTCCGCGCCCCGATAGAAAAACGCTCGGGTTCCACGAAGCGGTCGATTTAAAAATCAGATTCCAGGACCCTCTTTCGTGCAAGAATAGGATACAAACGCTCCACGTCCTACGACAGGGATGGCTCTTTTTGCCCGCGTGACAAATTTAAAAAAATTGGCTTTCATCTTCTAATTGTGCGTGCCAAAAAGAAACATTTTCTGGGTTTAACCATGATAATCTGTTCTCAGTAAATACATTTAGTTTTCCTTATTAGCCACCCTAAGCTATGCACCTATATCCGCCCCTGATAATCCCAGATTATTTATAGCCCAAAGACAATTATGGAGCAACGAGCATCTCGTTCTTGGAAAAAAGTCCCTATTAGTCGGTTATTTTATCAACACAATTGCAGTATCGCTAGAAATGGTCTTTTATAACGTGTAAGAAACGGAAAATATTAAGGAGGCAGGAAATGAACATTTTTTCTGTCGCGTGCCGATCAAAATCGTGTCGCCTGCCAAAAATGGCATAGGCTTGCCATCCTTGCGCTACGATAGGAAAATATTTTATCCCGGTCGTTCATTTAGGGAGCGACTCGTTAAAAAATAAGCGTTTACGGTCACTATCGCTTCGATGCGTAAGCGAAACGAAATGACATTTAATATAGTCAAAAATTTCTCCGAATTTTAAGATATGATAAAAATGCCCGGGAACCAGGGGCCGCTGCGTGGAAGGCTAACGCTCCTGCCACTACACCACCCTAGCACACATTTCACTGAGAAAAATTTTGTGTTAACCGATTTCGTATAAACGGTGTTTTACCGTAATTTGTATTAATTAGGAAAAACGGCCAATCATTGACGCGCGGAAAACATCGTTTCAACTTATAAACAAATCTTAAAATACAGGCAATTAGAAAAGCAACGTATTATAATAGCCAATGGCTAATAAATTGTAATTTTTAAAAATCTTAGTAAACTTTCATGAGAACATTTGTTTAAGTATTAATCTGAAACGTGTAATATAAAGAAATAAAGACTATTTCGAATCGAATTGACAGCGTCGTGAAAATCACCAATCAACGAATGATAAATCCCACACAGAGCATGCAACCCGGTATTCGTCCTTCTTTCGAGTAAGAAGACATTGGGAACACAAACTTTTTGTCTCTGGCGCTTAAAGTTTAAGAGCCATTTGGCGATTTTCACCGCGCGAAAAAGATACACGTGTCACGCGTGTGTATCTACCGAGCCGTTAGTCGCCGGAAGGGATCTTGCCGCAGGGTTTTACGAGTTAACAAACTCGCCAGTGCGCCAGAATAGAAGGATCGAATTGGAAAAACACGACAAGACGCACCCGTACATCACGCCCGTCCGAAAAAATAAAACGAACTAAAATAAAAAAAAGCCTGTTTAATTCGCTCAGCACGAAGTCGGTCACCTATGACCGGGGCTCCTTAATGGGTCGCTCGGGTGACGTTTCCTTCCGGAGCAATCCTCTACGAGGTAGGGATACGAACACAGAAGAAGACATACAGCCAGAGTCGCATCGACTTCTGCTAAACGAGAGAGGAAAGAAGCAAGCTTCATGCGAGCATACATGCAAAGCAAGAGGAGTTACTTTACGAATCATGTAATCGCGTCAAAAGAAGAAAAATATTAATGTCCGACGTAACCGTTTTTCCTTTAAAAAATTCCGGGTAATTTTATCGATGCGCAGCAACTTCTGTGAAGGGGTTATTTTTTTCTGACTTGAGCAAAACGCACTGCCTAGGAAAAAAAATCGAAATTTAATTAAAACACCTCACTTCAATTATAGTAACGTAATCTTTACGTTCACGCGCATTCCTTTATTGCAAATCCATTTCTTTTCACTAGCAAAACGCTTTGATTGCGTGAAGGGAAAATAAACGTATTTGCGTAATTATAGCAGATCTTGTGCGCTTCGGCTACTACGGAAACTGTTTTCGTTGACAAAAAGGCCATGCAAGAATGTTTTTCAAGTTCAAAGTGAATTAGGATATTCTGGTTAGATTTTCTTGAAAACTGCTACTCCTTCGATAAAAATGCATTAGGCTAGAAATATTCTATTCAAATAGTTCCACAAAATTTATTTGATGACTTGGTATGACATATATCTTACGAGATATGACGGTTCATTTTATTGTCCCGAGTAAAACGGCGCTCTTGGTAAGGTTATGCGAACCATTTATATCATTTTCTTATTGCCTTAGCCCTCATTAGAGAATTTCATAAAAATCCGCGAAAGTTTCGGATATGAAACGCGGACGAACGGACGGACGCGAACTGACCATAGGACGTTCAGTATTTTTGTAAATAATTCCAAAAAAACGACCAACTCTGTCCTCGTCTATCTCTCTATTCACTCTCCAATTTGAAACATATTACGCGAATAGAACGTTGTCGGTGGTCTTGACGAAAAGAACGCGTCATCCCCTTCAACAACCCGAACACGCTTCCAGCATTGTCGACGCGATAATGACGCCAAATCGCCTATACGAGCCGAGAGAGTTAACGAAGCCATTGTTGGTAGCGGCGTTACTACCGAATAATAAATGGCGATGAATCATAAATGGTTAGGGGGAAAAAATAACGTCTGGACGCGAAGAAAGGGAAATATTTACCGTTCGGGCGATGGCGTATAAACTCCTTCAGACGATGTTTACGTCGAAAATCGTCGCGAGCAAACATTCCCTCGCCTTGCAACAGTATATTACGCGTAGTCCCAAGGCCGCCTTTTTTATGTTTACAAACAGCAGTTACGATTCGGGAGCACTTTATTCCTTGCCCGAGAGGGTAATTTATTTCTTTAAAAGCTGTGTCTGTTCTGGCTTTAAAATAACGCTCCGAGTATTTAGGTCGACGCGAATTTTCAAGCGACCTCGATAATACGCGAAGCAATAACTGCCGCGACATTTAAAACCCTTCCGACGTTTTCATCTTCTTATAGAGACGTGCAATTAGTTCGTTAAATTAACCGTTCGTGGTCCCGTGATCGCGGCTTGTAAAATCCTTTAAACTTCTTCGCTAAGTCCTGCGAATGGCGTGAAATTTCACAAAGAAAACCTTGAAGTTGGCGTTGAGAGCCACCTAAGCAAAAAACATTTTTCTTAAGTGACCATTTAAAACGTCAGAGACCGAGCAAACCTCACCATTTTTACTTTCTCATATACGTATAGAAAGTATTGTAATCGCGAAAAAATCGACTTCGAGATTTTGACGAAAATACACGTTTTAGGGGTCCCCGAGTTAAAAAAAGTGGTTTTCGCTATACCGTCCTCCTGTCTGTGCGCGGACCTATTGCCTAGAGCAGTGGGTCACCAAACCTCTTACTGAAAGGGCCACATGAAGCTTCATGAACCACTGTTCGGGCCACATAAGACCTCTCAAATGAATGATCGGGCCGTAAGAAAATTTCAGAGCAAATTTTGAAAATTTTTTCGATTCTGTAATATTAAAAGTACATTGCATCCAAGTACTCAAAATAATTGTTTAGATATCATAAATGATATCTAATGAAAGCTGCTGCTTGTAAATACACAAAACTTAAATGAAATCATTGCGCGGGCCGTAGTTTGGAGACCCCTGGCCTAGAGGTTTAACGAAATCGAATGATATTTCGTATTTAGGCATACAATAATCCAGAATAAAAAACTACGAAGAAATGAACGAGATGGCGCAACAACGAAGGGTAATTTACTCTTGTTTATGTTCACAGAATGTCGGTTTATTAAAAAAATGGCTTTAACGATTTTGATTAAAATTCACAGTTATAGAGCGTGTACGTAGCCATAAACAACACTGCATATGCCAAATTTCTATAGCGTGCAGCGACATTATAATACATCGTTTTAGCGCCCAGCTCTCTCCAGTTATCTCGACAATATTCGTCCAGCAATGATACTTCAGCGCCCTATGTGCCTTCGACAATCCGCATAAATACTTGATATTTATGTGCAGTATACCTATTTATCAAGTTTGATTTTCACATATATGAGGCAATCAATACATAAATATCATTTACGTGCAGAAGACATTTTCTGCGGTTTTGTTGTTATCGTAGCAGTAGGCGTTTCTTCCAGTCGAGAAAGATTGCAACGAGATCAGGTGCATGCGTAGCATATGGGAAAGTTAATGCAATGTGTATTGCACCGATTTTTATTATATTGTCATTATATTTACTGCATACTCATTTTTACAAATTAAGACGATAATGTATATGAGAGCTAATAATCCTCATAAGAAACACCTACAGCTATTAAGGGTTTTGTAACCATTACGCTCAACTTTGAACTACAAAGTATTTGTCCGTTATTGTAATACACCGATCGCCGATTGCTACAAACCATAAGCTCGAGTCAACGCTGAATTGTAATAAACGGATACATCTTCGGTAATTTAGCACTTCAGATAATCTCAAGAGAAAACAATCGAATGTAATGAGTAAATCATCAACCGGTATGCATATTCAGTTCATGTAGATAGCAGCTAGTTTGGCTATACGCGAATTTATCGTTTTAAGTGAGGTGGTTAATCTTTCATGCGAGCAGCCACGCGTATATTTGTGCGCCTGCTGTGTTCTTTCCATTAAAGACACTCGTCGGCGATCTCGCCAGCTTGCGAACAGAATTCGATCAATTATGTGGAATCTAATAATTGTGGGCCTCGATTACGCAAATGAAGCCGACCAATCGAGAGTTCCAAATGTGAAGAATAATACAAACAAAATGGCAACAATGACTTTTAAACGACTTTGGTTTAGAAAAAAGTTATAATAGGCATTGTTGCTATTTCGACAATCGTTCTTAATTCCTGATTCAAACGACAGGCAACGTATATAAATGTAACGAATTATATAAAAAGCAGGTTATATTATCCTGTCATAAACATAGTAATAAAAAGACTGCAATGATTGCATAAGTAGAAACATATATTTTCAAAAGTTTCTATTAGGCAAATAAAAATTATTTTTTACAACATTAAGATGCGTGATTGGTAAATCCAATTTTCCATTGTGAAATAAAACGTCAACTGCCTAAGTATTCTTTGAAAAATACTTTTATTTTTATTTCAAAATTAATATATAATACTCGATAATCATTACGATCCAATAATTCTCACTAATTATATTCACAAAATTTTGTGCTTATATATAAATAATAATGCGTTTATGAAGTAAAAAGAAAACTTTTTATGATACATTTACCGGACTGCCGATTCACGAATCGATGAAAGAATGCGATTGATGAAAATATTACAAAACAAATTTCTGAAAAACAAATGAAGGGTCTGCGAAATAACATTTTACATGTATTAAATTGCACCTATTTCTTAATATATGGGAGAAAAGAATTCTTATTACGATAATAATTTCATAGAAGTGAAAAATGTCTATGAAAAGATAAATATATTATGAGTAGGACATTTTTTCAAAATTAGCCCATATCTATTAGATTTATAAATACATAATGGTAAATAATGCCATCATTAACTTCATGTAACCGGGAAAGAGCTAAGAGAATATTGAAATTCATTTTGAAATTTGAACCCAGTAATCGCTTTGATTCGATGAAACCACGAGAACACAAATTCAAACCGTCACCTACATCAATAATAACATTACCCTGCAACTAACAATGAGATATAAAAAAAACGTCTCAGTGCACAATTTATGAGTAATGCAAAAGATTAATGTCAATCGTATCACCCATGTATACATCGGCACACAATAAAGAGCTTAAATCAAATCTTTTGCAGCGAAAGGGACAATTTTAACTTCATCGAAAAAAACTCTAAAGCGGACATTAAAGAAAAAATAAAATTATTACGTACTTCTCCAATCTACGGGGGTAGGGTACAGATGGATGGCCACAGGAAGTCACCACATTTCCAAATGTGGCAGCTCGACGGTGCATCCTCTCGGTCCAGCTGGTCATTTCATCAACTTATCGTCCACACACAGGCCTACGCCTTCCTGACAGCCTTTAACATCCTAAATAAATTGCAGATTTTAATAATCGTCCAACCGCATAACACAGAGAGCGATCTTATTGATAATCAGGATTTATTTAACAAATTAAAAATATGCAAGCCAATGCAAAGCTGCAATATCGAGTATAAAAGGAAATGTATGCAATAACTCTTAAATTTTTCAATCGCAGGCCATAAACTATTAAGAAAATAGAACGAAAATCTTTTAACGAATCCGGTATATTTGTTATTAGTAATTATTATGAACAAACTAAGTTCAACGAACGTATAGACAAATCTCTTTTGTGATGAACATACCTTTATTATCAGTCATCCTGCTAAACACTCTCCATACAGTCACTATCTTACTATTAGGAACACCACATTCAGCAATAAAGACTCCAAAAAATATATACCACTAATCATCTCAAAATTGAAAATAACCACACCTTCCTCTTCATCTTTCAAAAAATCAATATGGCTTCCGATTTAAGCGCCATCTAAAAGTGGAATGAAACACCATGAATAGCGATATTCAACATCGAAAACAAGAGACAGTCAAAAGAAATGTTTTCATTGCAATCAATTGCAAGTGTGAATCAAGCAGCGTAGGCAATGTAATTTGACGATGTTTTATGGTGACATTAACCACATCTTGGCAATGATATGTAAATTAAAACTGCTGTCAATAGTCCAGAAGTATATGCAGGACTTTTAAAAGACAAATAATGGGTTTTATATAGGTTATATTGACTCAACTGAAATCTACAAATTTTTTAACATTTAAACATTACCGGTTTTTCGTTTTCGACCAGAAAATAGTAAATTTTTAAAGAGGAAGGCAAGTAGTACTGCTTCTTTCGTCTAAGGTTATGTTTTTCATGTAGTCGTCTGAAACAAGGACATTTGTAATTGTCCCCGTTAGTATATGGTTCAAAAGCCGAGACATTTTTAAGGACACTTATTGTTAAGATGCAATAAATCGGACGTTCCTCTTCCATATTGTGGCTCGCCTTTTAGAAGATTAAAAAATATTTTTTACGAATGTGTAAATGGAAGCCAACATTTTGGGAAATCTAAAAAAGAGAAAAATCTCTCTGCTGTTGAGTGCAAGGTTCGTCATTTGTCACTACCTTATGTTAATTCTCTGTATATATATAGTATAAGATTATTCCGTCGAATCTACTCACGTCTGCACAACAAATAAAAAATTACTTATCTGCCCGACTAATTTTGTCTTTCTTTTGTTTCTTTGCGTTAATTTTTATCTTATTTTACTTTCATATTTTCAATTGTATAGTTAAGGTGATCATACGTCCTCTTTATGAAGATTTTCTCTTCTTTATAAGTAATCTCCTCTTCTCGCTCACTTTTGCAATTTTGACGATTTAGTATTCAACAAACAAGACAAAAACGTACTACAGTAATACCCCACAATACGAATGCCAGTTTAACGAATATTCATTATACCGTATGCTATAAATGTGCACCAAAAATTTTCTGAATGAATGGCAGACTCGCTATAACGAATGCAATGCTCTTCGTTCGTAATGAAATTTACCGAATACTATACTTGGGAGCACGAATAAAGCCAGGTGAGTCATGTTTATTGCACGGAGAGAGAGAGAGAAATAACGTTCCATTGCTGCCAAACCGCCAGCCTGCATAAGCTTACGCTTGGAAAACAATGCATGGTGCACGAAGTCCTATGCTGCTATGCCACAAGTGTTCGCCGTTCGCTCTTGACAGCTGGCAACATTGTAACCAGCTGTACGTGTTCAATCGTTTGCAAGCTCAGACTCATTTTTGAAGTACTGATACACTTTATATATGATTTCTCTGGCTTGTTTGTGCAAAACCTAGCGTTCACTTCATTCGCCCTCTATTTTAGAACACCACAAGATGGTACTACTTAAATCCAGCGGGGGATTAAGGTCGGTTAAGGCCCCGGGCGCAGAAGAAAATATTGGGCCCCTTAAAAAAAAGATTAATTAATTAATTTAAATTAATGATTAATTAAAATTCAAAAATTATTCATAAACTACGAAAATCCAGGCGCTGATGTAACAACAGGAATTAATTTTATCTTAATATAATTTCAACAATATACAATATATGCATATATCGTAAGTCTGCACTGCAGGAGAACCTTTGTAAGTACAAAGTAGCAAATACGATTCTATTGCTCCGATGAGCGGTAGCGCAGCCGCGCGGGGCCTATGCAGCGTAGTATGTGTATAGTATGCAGCGTAGTAATGACATAATGAAAATAGGCGAATATAAACATACTATCAGGTTTTACCGCCGATTGTAAACTTGTACGTAATTAAAATTGCACATATGAAACCAAACTTGGTGTCATTAGAAAAAAGTGTAAAGTTGGGGTTTTGCGGGGCCCTTCAGAAGTTGGGGCCCAGGGCGCGCACCCGGTGCGCCCGCCGTTAAATCCGCCTCTGCTTAAATCTCAATCGTAAGACATGGAAATAAACATGAAAATCACACCGCAAATATAAGTCAGCATGCCAAGAGCCGCTGTAACTGACTGATGCTGATTGGCCAAGTGAAGGGGCGAGAGAAAACATGTGTCATTCCTTGCCTTCTGTGCATCCAGTTGCCATCTGCCTTTGTTCGTGCTCCCAACTAAAAGAACGAGTCTCATATGGAATGGATACAAGCGAATAAACTAAAACACACATGCAGCTTGCAACTCGAGGCTTGCCTCATATATACACGTGTATACATTGATCTCATGTATAGGTCGACCCCTGACTTTTTCATAAATTATTTTGTTTTTTTTCCCTGTATACTTCGTGTATAAGTCAACTCCAGATTTTCAGGTGTAGTAGAACGATTTTTTTTGTATTCAATATGTGTTGATCCATTAAGTTCCCTTTATTCTGATATAACTACATTGTGTCAAAGTGTCAAGAGCAATGGTCAACCTAATAATAATGATGAACTTCACCAATGTGGAATTCCAGATTATCTCCACGGTTGGCCCCAAAACTTTGTTAATCATGTTTTAATGAGGTTAAATTTTGCAAGGAAGGATTCATCATCATCATAGGTAGTCTGTCCGTAGACAGGTCCGTGATTATTCTTGGTTAAACTTGGTTCTCCATATACTCCTATTTTCCGCTGTCCTCTTCATATCTTGATAACTCTCTTTCCCTTTCAAATCGTCTATCAGCTGAAACCTTTTCCTACCTCTTTCCCTTTTCCCATCTAGTTTTCCTTCTAACACGTCTTTAATCATACTCTCTCTCCTCAGGTAATGTCCAACCCAGTTAGCCTTCCTCTTTCTGATAGTCTGTATAATCATTCGCTTCTCTCCTATTCTTCGTAGCACTTCATCGTTTTTCATCCAATCTGTCCATTTTATCTTCATCATTCTCCTCCAAGTCCACATTTCAAAGCTTTCCAAGTATTTGATGTCATTTTTCCTTAGCGTCCATGTTTCTGCCCCATACAATGCTATACTCCATACGTAGCATTTTATCAACTTCTTGCGGATATATTCCCTTATATTCCCTGTAAGTAGTTGTTTCTTTCTCCTGAAAGCCGCTTTTGCTTTTCCTATTCTAGTTTTGATCTCATCCGTACATTTTGCCTCTCGTGTTATGATACTTCCAAGGTATTTATATTCTGAAACTTGTTCTAATGGCTTTCCCCCAATAGTTATGTGCAGATTCTCTTCTTTACCCGATATTCGAATGACCTTGGATTTTTCTGTATTTATTTCCATACCGTATTTTCTACCTATTATCACTAGTCTATTTATCATTTTTTGTAGCTCCTCTTCCTTTCTTGCTAGAAGTACTTGATCATCTGCGTATTTCACTGTTCTTATAATCCTTCCTCCAATTTTGAAATCCCCTGTGCCTTCTAAAGCTTCTTGCATTAGACTTTCTCCATATATATTGAATAGGGTTGGCGATAGGCAGCAGCCTTGTCTTACTCCTCTACCGATATTTATTCCGCAGGTGTCCACATTCTCAAACCTGACCTTTACAACTTGATTCTCATATAGATTCCTAATCAGTCTCCTGTCTTTCCAGTCTACACCTATATCCTTTAATATCTTCATCAACTTTACCCAATTTACTCTATCAAAGGCCTTCTGCCAGTCTACGAAACATGCGCAGATATCTTGACTGTATTCTATTGCCCTTTCTGATATTATTCTAACTACTCCTATAGCATCTCTAGTTCCTCGTCCTTTTCTGAAACCGAATTGATCTTCCCCTATTATTTCTTCTGCCTTTTTCTCCAGCCTTTTATTAAGAATCCTCGTGATGATCTTCGATGTGTGTGACAGAAGGCTTATAGTTCTGTAATCTTTACACTGCATTGCCTTTGGCTTCTTCTTTAGAGGGATCATTGTTACTTCTAGGAAATCCTGAGGCCACTCTCCCGTGTCGTAAATCTTATTAATTAATTTCGTGATCGCTTTTAGTCCTTCTGATCCTATGACTTTAAGTATCTCAGCCGGTATTCCATCGCTGCCCGTGGCTTTCCCCTTCTTTAGTTCCACTATCGCCTTTTCTACTTCGCTCTCCATAATACTTGGTCCTAAGTTGTCTTCTTCAATGTTTTCCTCATTTTCCAGTTCTATTTTTGCCGCTCCTGCCTGTTTGCTGTATAATTCTTTAATGTATTCTTCCCATACCTGTGCTACATCCTTTGTTTCTGAGACTATCTTCCCATCCGTATTCATAATTCCTTTACCACAAATTCCATTAGACTTCTTATCTTCTAATTCCAGTGCCCTAGCGTACATCATATCGTACCGTCCTAACTTCTCCATTTGTTCTATTTCATCACATTTTCCTTTTATCCAATTTTCTCTAGCTTTATCTGTTACCCTTCTCAACTCATTGTTTATACGCCTATAGTTGGCTCTACCTTCTTCACTGTTAACGTTTTTCCATTTTCGTCTCTCATCCATTTTCTCCAGCATTTCCTTCGTGATCCATGGTTTTCTGATTTTCTTCTCTTGTTTTCCAATCTCTTTATCCAAGGTATCCTTGATACTGGTTTTAATTTCATCCCATTCTATATCAACGGTCTTCGGTTTGTTTTCCAACTTTCTTAGGTTATCTTCCAACTTCATGCTGACTACATCCTGCCTTTCTTTCAGTTTTTCTAGGTCCCAGGTCTGTCTTTCTCTTCTCGTTTTTCTTATTTGTTTGAGCTTTGTACTCATGTCAAGTATTAGAAGGCTGTGATCTGAATCAATGTCTGCTCCTTGCAATGCCTTGGCGTTCTTTATGCTGTTCCTGAATCTTTGTTTTACAAGGATGTAATCTATTTGGCATCTCATTCTATCTCCTGGGCTTTTCCATGTGTATAACCTTCGTTTATGGTTTTTGAACCATGTATTAGTCACTACAAGGTCATTATTGATGCAGAATTCTACGAGTTTCTCCCCTCCTCGATTTCTCTTCCCAAGTCCGTATTGCCCGACAACATTTTCTTCCTGTCCTTCTCCGACTATGCTGTTCCAATCTCCCATTATTATGCAGTTTACCTTTCCTCTTCCGTCTTCTTCGTAAATTTCATTAATTTGCTCATAGATCTCATCTATTTCTTCATCGTCATGAGCTGACGTTGGCATATATACCTGGATTATCAGCATGTCCACTGGGACTGCTTTTAGCTTTATTGCCATCAGTCTATCGTTCGTTGCTATTATCTTTGTCACGCTTTTCATCATATCTTTCCTAAGTACCAGAGCTACTCCCCTTTCCCCACTATTTCCTCCAGAATAAACTACCGTGAATTCTTCCGAGTCGAACTGTCCTTCTCCTTCCCATCTAGTTTCGCTTAGCCCTATAATGTCAACTCTATTTCTTCTCATTTCTTCTTTCAGGTTCTCTAGCTTTCCTGCCTTTCTCATAGTTCTTACGTTCCAAGTCCCTATTCGTAATTTACTTTCGACAAATGTTTTCCTCAAGGCAGTCCCCGCCCGGAGATCCGATTGGGGGACTATTTTACCTCCGGATTGTTTTACCTCGAGAGAACTCATATTGTCCAACCATATAATCTTTACTAGGGATTGTAATGTGGTAGTTTCCCTCTTGCTTTCCACATCGCAGTACTGTAGCCGTTCAAATCGTCCTGATCACGCCTACAGCTGTATTGGATATAGACCCAACCAACATCATTTGTTTTCGGCTCTATACCATACTGACAGTACTGCTGCCTACTGCCAGGCACTGATGATAGTTTTTTTTTTTTTTTAATAAAACCTCCATTCGAGGGGTTTGAACCCCCGAACTTTGCAATAGAAAGCCGACACGCTAACCACTACACCACCAGTGCATAAGGGAAGGAAGGAAGGATTATGATTCTATTAATGTGGAAATTTTTTGCCATGGAACTTTTGGAGTTCAGACTATGTAAGAATCTTTTACCTGGCACATTGTTGATTTCAAGGCTCCATCATGTGTCTGCTCTGATTTTTTTAACTCTGGTTATCCATGCAAGTATTTCTGTGCCATCTTCCTCAGTGTCCTTGGGTGGTCATTTGACCAGTTACCTCAATGGTACAGAGAAAGTCCTTACTTCAACATTGATCTACAGTTTGGAATTTTTTGTGAGGAGAATATAATCTCAGAAAGTGGTATATGTTTAAATGATGAACCAAAAAGTGAATTAGAGTTGTTGTTGGAACAGAATAACAGAAGCAATATTTCGTTTTCCCATACGCACACCTGGCAAACCCCTTTTTCAATTTCTTAAGATACTAACCCTTCCATCCCTTTACATCCTTACGTGTGCCTCCTTTGTAAAAAAATATAATTATAAATTTCCAATTAATTCTGATTTCCATAACTATCACACCCGTAAAAAAGATGACATTCATTACAATCACAACAATTATTCTATCTGTCTAAAAGGCTGTTACCACTCTGCATCAACTATCTTGAATAAACTACCAACTGCTATTAATACCCTTTCCTCAAATACTGTTTTCCGCAAACATCTAAAAATCTTTCTCTTAGAAAAATGTTATTATAGTTTAGATGAGTACCTAGATGACAAATTTTAATTATACCTTTGTACTTATGCATATGAAATATATTATTTCTGTCCTTGTGTATATTGCTTTTATATATATTATCACCTTTGACTTGTTCCATGTACACTTTGTTGTGCCTTCAGAATCAATAAATATTATTATTATTATCCTGTATTAATTACAGGAAGAAATATGTCAATTGTCAGTTTTCTAGTGATTGTGTTCATTTTTATAATCTCATTGATGTTTCTACTTTTCAATTAATAAAAAGTTGTTTTTTATCATGTTAGATATTCTTTTATACATAACTCCTGATGAAATTAGGTATTCAGGAGTTTTGCTAAAATTGGTCAACCGATTCCAATTTTGGTTAAAATCGGACAACAATTACAAGCACTTTACATGAAGACCTAAATGTATTTTACAATGTACCTCGCTAGCTTCTCATCAAATGCTCATCTGAGCGAAAAATATTGAGAACATTGTGAAATCTCAAAGAATGCATTTGGAAACTGTACTCCAACATGGAATACACCTTTCTAATCTTGTCATATTTGATGTTGGGAGGTTCCATAATGGTTTGTTTTATCAATCTGTGGCTGTGATGAGTGTGTGTGTGTGAAAGTATGTCTCAGGTAGTAAGCTTTGAAATGCTATGACCTCTTGGTCCATAGGTTGCAACAAAGCCATTGTGTTTTTTGGCAAAAACACGACCTGGATGTTATCATATAACTGAAATTTGCTTAGGTGACCAGGAGCATTACTATTAATAAGGCCTTATTGTTGAGATTATTAGCCATGTTGAATTCTTCAACAGCTGGTAGAAAATATTAGCAGAACCAATCATTAAAGACTTTGTGTGACCCATGCCTTCTGATTTGCCTTCTAAACTACAGGTAAGAGACACTTTGAATGCCTCTTTAGTGCCCTTGGATTTTCTGAGTGATAAATTAATAAGGGCTTCAACCTGTGATCCCCAGTAGCAATTGCCCCAATCAGCAGAGTAAGTCTGTCCTTAGAAACCTTGAATCCAGGAGCAGATTTTTCATCTTTTGAGAAGTAGATCCTATCAGGCATCCTCTTCCAAAATAACCCGGTCTCATCCACATTGTACACTTGTTGAGCACTGTAACCCCCCTCATTAATGATTTCCTGCAATTGTGCAGGAAAGGTTTCAGCTGCCTCAACATCAGCCTCTCCTTTCTTCTTAATGCAGTGCAACCTACTTCTTTCTAGGAACTTGTAAAGCTAACCTTTGCTTGCATTGAAACCCTTATCTGACGAGCTGGAGGGATACTTCATTTGCAATTTTTCATAAATTGTCAAGACCTTTTCTCTAATAACTGCAGCAGTAATACCAGTCTGATGTCTACCTTGTGTATATTCATTGCACAAATAGAGAAGCAAACACTCCATATGAATCATATGCTCACTTCTATGACTGCTATTATAAGCTCGAGGACCACTTACCGAAGTAACAAATGCTTCCGATTTAGACACCTTCATCAGTTCAACTCGTTCTTTAAAATTGTCCTTACCATGGATTTGCTAAGCCCCAATGCACGACTGATGTAGCTAGGACCTTTACCACTTTCTGATCTTTGAATTACATCTTATTTAACTTCCCAAGTAATCACTTTTCTTTTTTTCAATTTACTATTATGACCTGCACTGCACCAGTGCATGCATTACCTACACTTCTATAAACCATAAGTAATGACTGAGACACATAAACTTCTATTTAAACCTGTGTGGTTGTATAGCTTTTAATTTACATAAAATTGTATATAACAATAACATTAAATTACTGTACTCGCATATAAGCTGCTCTTCAACATAAGTCTAAAACTTTTTTTTCAAAATGGAATCTAGAAAAAAAATTATCTCACATTTAAGACCTCCAGTGTTTTTTTCCTCTCATATCAGCCAGAAATTAATTTTGAAAGCATTATATTTGGAACAAAGTGCAGCTTATATGTGAGTAAACATGGTATCTTACATTATCTGACCTAGTTCAGGTCCCATGCAGGGGAGATATCAGGACTTTTACTGCATTTAGGTTATTGTAGAAATGGTTGTGTAAGAAAAAGCTTTGAAACACACCTTAGTTTGTGCTAGGCACCAAGAGCACATTATTTCTGCTTGTTTGCCTTGCTTAACAAAGGTAATCCTTTTGTTAAACCACTTTTGTTTGATTCACTCAGGTCCCAAAGTTACTTGATAGACAGGCATTTACTGAACTTTCTTTTCCACTTATTGCACTCAGGGCCATGAATTAGCATTGACGAATTTACCTGACTAGTGAAGACATTTTTTTATCAGAATGAAATACAGCAAAAGTTTCAAATCTTAAGTATCTAAATATCACATGCTCAAATGTTTTTAAAAAATATGATTTTGATTTAAAATTCATGCTTTACTGTTTTTTCACACCAGCAATAATTGGAAAGTGGGTTTAATGACTGCAAATAGGTATACATTGAGCTTCAATTTTTATTGACAGTTATTGGAAAGTGGGTATAAATTGGTTTACCATGTTTAGGGAACTGCTGAGGAACATTCAGTTGGACAATAAAGCTACAAATGACAAGTGTAATTCTTGCTTACTTACGACTTATAGCTCTTTTTACTTTCTTCAATTGTTTTTTTTTATCTAAGAACCATGTGCAATATATGTCAAACTTAAACATCTTTACGAACTTGAAAAATACAATATAATATCTCTCTCTGTATAATATTCCACTTACGACACATAAAAAAGTTCATTTTTATATTTATATATACACTTGTTACATTCATTTTCTTTACAAAAATGTAACTGCAGAAATTTTTTCACAAAGCAAATAAATACCTCACTACCATTTAACATCAGGTGAAACAAACATTCACATCTCGTATTGGGAAGGAAGGACGTGAGGGTTATGTGCATGCCTACATTGAACACTGGGGAAGGGGAGGGGGGAACAACGAAAACAAACTGCCAGATGTGCAGCCATGGAACAAATATACACAACATGAATCACACGATTAATCACATTATTATTAACCTTTTACTGACTCGTGATCAAACTGTAAAATTGTTCGAGTCTTTTTTTTATTTAAAAATACTCATCACTCTTTCAGTCATTGGGTTAAGGACTTCTTTGTTTTTTCCCTTTCCTTGTATCATAGTAACTTGATAAATTCATTTGGCATCAGAGAATGCTTTTACAAGCAGTAGGCAGACATTGAGAAGTTATTTTTGCCTCTTTTATTTATTTTGGAGGGGGCTTTTTTTAAGTACTGCTATTTTCCACATCCATTACATAAAATTCTATTCTTTTTTTATTTCTTTGTACAACCTCATTAAGAACCGACAGCAGCATTGTTTCCCCGGTTCTTACGTGAGAAGCGATTTAAAAAATCTGAATTTCATTGCTGTACGTATCGCAGCACTTTGTAAACTACCCCTATGGAGAACGTTCCCTCATCCAGTGAGAGAAATTGATGGAAAGACAGTAGTTTACCCAAACTGTGATCTTCACATTCTTTTCCAATTAAACCCGTCGTTGTTGGCCTCATCTCATCCGGCTTTGAGACTTATGCTGTCCAGTCGTTGTGGGGGTGTCGGAGGTGGCATGGGCTGGGGTACAATGACCGGTGGTGTGGCAGCTCTCTCGAGTATCACAGCAGGTCCCATACCCATCAGGGCCACTTCCTCCTGAAGGCCGGCTTGCTTGTCGTCATGCAGCTCATACACCCGCTCCTGAATATATGAGGAAGGTGAAATATCAGTGAGTAATCAATTCAAACATTGAATAAATTCATTCACATTGGTGCTACAGACCAAGTTGGTTCAAGACCATCCTCTTTTTATAGAGGACAAGCGGAAGTACCCAGTGTTGCCTGGGTAAATCAAATATACTTCATGTATGGCAAATTTTTACATGATCTGTGAAGCACTGATTAGAAAATTTAATCGGAGAAATCACATTTGCCATAAAACAAGTCGGCAAGGACACATAATTACAGCTTATACTTTTAGAGATAGAAATTTGAGAAAGTGCAAAACATGTCATTAGGTATTTTGTCTATATTTGTTGATATGAAGATTTGCCCTTCAGCTCAAAAGGAATAACAAAACAGTACCAAATTTTGTCACATTCGGTGGCCAAGGAGCACTATAGCACTCCTTGGCACTCTAAGGGTTAAAAAATAATAATATTATGAATGACATATAAATGTTGTTAATTTTAAAATTAGGGTAACAGAAATAAACTCGCAAAGCAAAGTCAGGATCTAAGTACGAGAAGCGTATCTTTTCCAAAAAAAGAAGTGAAGCCCATTTACTGCCGAGACGGTAAAAGGATGCAGCTAGTTGCCCAAGTAGCTTCGTGATGGAATATTATGGCATACCCATAGCAAACAGCCGAGAAAACAGCATGCCATGTATATACGACATACTCAGATGAGTGATTAAATTAATAGACAAAAAATTCAAATAACTTTTTTGTGGGAAACTTGGTGAGAATTTGGACCCCTCCATGTTACTTCTGGGGATTGTAGGAATCACCATGCCAAGTTTGGTGGACATTGATCATGTGGGAGAAGTTAGCAGACAGACCAACATATGATTTTGCTTTTATATAGATAGATGTATAGATTAAACAGAATTCTGGCTAGCCTATTATACAAACACCTTTTACAGTGTAGATAGCATTTCACTCTCATATGCATACAGAAGGGGGGAAGGAAACCCTGTACTTGTGTTAGCCTGCTCTAACGAAGAGCACCAAGGGGGCTATTTGCTTAATGTCCCTTCCAAAAGATGGAGTGCTGACTTGCATGTCCTACTCAAATCATGCAAGTTGGGAATAGGGTGATCCCATGTTGAAGAATCTGATCTCAGATTCACAGTGTCCCAGTCTCTTCACCACCACAACTCCCAAACATTAGATTATTCAAGTAAATTTATGATTTATTTATTTAAGGTATCCTGAAAAGGCTCTCAGACCTTTTATACTATGCATCAAAACAATAAACAACAGTGATAATATGACGAGGTGGGAAAACGGGGCATTTATCAATCCTGACAGTGAATTATCAAACTGAATGGGAGTTAATTTATTAAAATTATCCAAAAATGGCACTTTGACTTTTTATATTAGACATCAAAATCAAGGATTTAATTAAAATAATATTATGTCACATGGATAGCAAGAAAAAAAAACTAGAAAATCATTATATCTGCAACAAATGAAGACAAGGAAGAAAATTTGAAATAAAATAGAAAATCACATAATGTTAATAATCAGACTAGGCAATACTGCAGTATTCTCTCTCAATAACTATTTAACCTCTTAAATGACTAATTTTAGCCCTTGGATGCAAACTTGATTAGCAACATTAAAGTTGTAATAGAATATTTTTACTTCTATTTTATTTTTTCTATTATCTGGAGTGGTCACTAATTCTTCACATATCTCCATAGATACTGCGGAGAGAAATATGGAGATTAATGTACCATACTTACTTGCATATAAGTTGCACTTTTTTCCAAAAATTTTCATCTCCAAAATGAGTTTGTGGCTTATATACAAGGAAACAAAATTGGAAAATCCAAAAATATGAGATAACTGTTAAAATTCACTATGACTTTGCTAAATGCCTGAGTGATTCAATGCGCAGTATGTGATGTATAAAAACATAACATAATAACCGAAACCGAAAAACGATGAAGTGTTACGAAGAGTAGGAGAGAAGCGAATGATTTTACAGACTATTAGAAAGAGGAAGGCAAACTGGGTTGGACATTATCTGAGGAGAGAGAGAGAGTATGATTAAAGACGAGTTAGAAGGAAAACTAGATGGAAAAAGGGTAAGACGAAGGAAAAGGTTTCAGCTGATAGATGATTTGAAAGGGAAAGAGAGTTATCAAGATATGAAGAGGACAGCAGAAAATAGGAGTATATAGAGAACCAGGTTTAACCATGAATGATCACGGACCTGTCTACTGACAGACTACCTATGATGATGACAAACAATACCAATATTTACTAATATTTGTGTATATATTAGTAATTACTCAGAATATTTTATGCTTAATCGCGATTTTTGAGGTGTGGCTTATTTTCGGAAAAATTTTTTCCTCTAGATTCATTCTCAAAAAAACAAGGGTGCAGCTTATATGCGAGTAAATATGGTATTTGTTGCACCCACCATAGCAAATATATTCGCTGAGGTAAATTTGTGTCATATCTAGTCAGGAGGTTATTTTGATAACAAACATATGTGAAAACTCAGATATCCATTAAGCTGATGCTGCAATATTTACCTGAGATCGGTCATATTTGAGTTTTTTCCATAAAAATGGTTTCTTGTCTGCTCCGGCCATGTCAGAGTTGGAAGCATTGTAATTAGGATTTGAAAATGTTAAGACGCTTGATCTACCCCCACTCCTTCCTTCTTCTGCTCCATCTGCATTTTCCTGCTCTCCATAAAGGAATTTCTTCTGGGACCTATTTCTTCTTCTTCTGCGACTTATGAACACCAAAGTCAGCATGAAAATCCCACAAACAGCTCCGATCGAGAGCACAACACATGACGTGATTTCCATCTAGAATTAAAAGGATTAAAATTTATTTATTTTTATAATAAATGGCAACAATTCCAAAGGTTATATTTAAATACTTTAGTGTAGTTTCATTGGAGGAAACTTCAATGCTAGCTTGACAGTATCTATATATAAAGTGCATTTTGTCTGTGTGTCAGAAAAGCACGATGACATTTCACATTTATAACATGCGAACATCTCGGGTCAACGCTCTGTGACAATTTACCATTATTTTTTGTCCCTGAATGGTTATTGGACAGCACTGATCCATGGCCTGTTAACTACATTATTGAAATTTCATTAAAAGTATTTATACTTCTTTTTTTGTTGCAAATATCGCCTAAAAAACCACCAGTATCTAATATAAGTCAATGTAGAAAAAACCTAATTTGAAAAGAAGATTTAGATAGAAAATATTAGTGTCTTGCAATTTTACCATACTGCCATCTCATGGCAGTAATAGGAACAGGTAAACCTAAAATGCAGGACCGTCAGAGATAGTTTAAGTGTTCGTCACCAGGAGGCACTGTAGTATAATTGACATGCATTTTTTAAAATTATACCCATACACATTCTTGATTTCCATTGCATTACATTAATGCTGTAAAAAACACTAAAATAAGGAAGTACGAATATCTAATAGCAGCATTTGTCACAAAACATAATTTGAACAGAAAATTTTGATAGAAAATATAATGTCAAGCATCTTTCTATTACTGCCATCTCAGGGCCAAATATGAAACTGGTATAACTTTAAATGTGAGACCGTCGGAGATAGTTGAAAAGTTCCCCACCAGGGTATTTTGTAGTATTTTGAAATACATTTCTAAAAATAAACCCACCCATTGCATTAATTTACCATGCCTGGTGGAAGTAAGCACATATCTTATTGATGCTGCAAGCAACGCTGCTCTAAGCAGCTAGTATAATTTATTGCTCAAAATTTGTTTAATAATTCTACTCTTTTTTAGTTAAAGTCATGACATTTTTCATTTATCCTTCTTTAATTGTTTGTGATCATCATTACTTTGTAAGATTACCATATTTGCCCAAATCCAAGGTGAGGATTTTTCCAAATTTCACCTTGTGAAAATTGAGGGTCATCTTAAATTCGAGTATGAAGTGGTATACTGTCAATACAGGTAGTCCCTGCTTAACATGAAAGATATGTTCCTAAAAAGTGACATGTTAGGCGAATTCATACTAAGCTAATGCATAAATACCACAAAGAAACCAAATAAAATGCGAGAGATACGTGTTCGAGTGTGAGAGAGATCGTTGTATTACAGTGGATATATACATTTTTATTTATACATAAATATACTTAGAATATTCACTAATTTATAATTTGCACCTGCAAATTTGAAACAAAACTTCTTGTAACACTTTCTGTAACTTGAACTGCGAAAGTGATGAAAAACATGAGGTAGAGTTTGCGAAAGTTGATTTTTCCTCCGAGTGGGGACAGCAGTGTCTTGTCACTATGTTAGGACTATGAAACAACTCAAGGATCATTTCCTTGGGTTGTGGTCTGGCTATTTGATATTTGTTGTGAACATGATATTTATTCTGTTTTGATACTGTTTTTTTCGCAAAAGGCATTACAATCAAAATACGTCTTCAAAAGCTTATTTTGCATGTTTTAGTCTAGTGTTCCCTCATTTTTGTACAGTTTCCCTTTTTTCTGACATTGTCTTTCACTCTTTCATTGTAAATATCACAAAAATGACTACTTTTACTTCGACCTTAGACTGAAAGTTATATATTATCTAGTATGTTGCGAATAAATATAAATTAATATACATATTGTCTTAATGGCTACATTTTTTATTTTATTTTTTACATAGTGGATTATGTTGCAACTCGTGTAAAACCGGGAATTCTTCATGTAAAGTGAACATGTTCCACAGTTGGTAAATCGTGCTAAAGTGAATTTTGTGTTAAGCAGAGACTACCTGTACATCGCGGTCAATTCATTGTGTGTCAATTCATCACATTACAAACTCATCACGCATCAATTCGTCACTTGACAAACTTGTCGCGAGACAATTTCTTCGCGAGAATAATTCATCACGAGACAAAATGGAATGCAAGACATCATGACTGTGTCAGCTGGAGGGATACTCTTGTTGGATTAGGAGTCATCCCCTGCCATACACCATCAAATGTTTCTCGCCTTGCGTAATTCTTAAAAAGAATCGCGATCCATTCTGGTATTATCGAAATATAAAAATTTTATTGTGGAAAAGTGTCACCCCCTGCAGTACACCAGTCATGGTGTGCTGCCTTCCAATTGAACTGACCATGACGAGTTTTCATAGAACCGTGGGGAGTATGGTAATGCATTTAATCAATGTTTTTAAATGTGAAACAAGATAAAATAATTGTATCTACTGTAATTTTTCATTGCAAACTTACGATCTGGATTTCAATTACTACAGTATTCATTTAAAAAATACAGTTTAAATATGTTTTTTCTCAAACAAAAATTTGTAACAAACTATTGTAATTAATGAACGAACTAGTATTCCTACGCTGAAGGTGTATGTTTGAAATATATACCAAATACATTCAGTGAGAAATTAGGTCATAAAATCCTTTTGACAGTCTGCTAAAAGGGGGGGAGGGTCATCTTATATTCGGGGTCGTCTTGGATTTGGGTAAATATGGTATTTATTACAAGAGCATGTTATATGACTACCCAGTTTTGAATTAAAAAGTAAAACAGCAACACCATCCTTTGATTACACAGGAAATACAATGAGAGAATGAATGGTTATGTTAGTAAGTCTTTGGACAAAACAATTTGATAGGGGTTGTTCAATAAGTCTACCCTAATCAGCTAATGTTTTTCAATATTTCTATTTAATTTTTATTTTGATATGAAATAATACACTAATGCCATCCCTAACATAATGGTAGTAATTTTTTTCATTAAAATACATATCTATACAAAATGTTGTCACATGAGTATAAGAATCCCATGGCAAACATGCTATATAATGGATTAAATGGTACATAGTTGAAGGTGCTTGGATCACAATTCATATTTTGAAGCTATAGTACTTGCACAATCAGGGAAACTTTTCTAAAATACAGTGATAGAAATTCAGTGTAATTATATAAGAACACAGTAGATGATTCATTACTTGCTCTGCACAAAGACAAGGAACCAAAGACTGATATGGAAAAGAATGAAATCCATAAATTGAAATACTGACATTCAACAAGTGCTGAGGCTTGTTTAAATGATTTTACGGTCTGACCTCAAGCTAAGTACTGCATCTGACAAGCAAGAATGTTGATCCCAGAATAATAACCAAGAATTTACCACATTTGAAAGAGTGAAGGGTGGAAATACTGTTATAATATCATAGTCAAAAACATCATTGTGCGAAACATTGCAAGGTATTGCCAAATAAGGAACTGTATGATGGTTAAAAATATCTTTATATTATAACTAGCATAAGACAGGTATGCATGAATTAAGTTAAAACAAAATAGAAATAAAAATTAATGAAACCAAATTTATAGGCACAAAAGAGTAAGCAATATATTTAAAATTCACATCATTGAGTGTTCCAGAGAGTAAAAATAGTATTGGCCAAATAGAAATTGTATAACAAAGAAATACATTACACTATACAATTTTTAAACATCCAAAATTATTTTTAATCTATGGAACATTTTGTGTCTCTCTCCTTTCTTTCTTCCTCTTTCTCCTTATCTCATATTAAAGCATTCAAAGCATGCTTTCCTTATGCATATAGTTTAAGGATTAAGGTGACCAAACAATCTTGAGATTTAACAATGACACCGTTGGCAAGGCAACATATCGTTGAAAAGCTTAAAATTTTCCACCAAATATGATTAAAATGTAGAACTTAAGTGATTTTGTATCGTAGGCAAAATGTGACAGTAAGAATAAGAAATGTTATTTATTTTTCTTTAAAACTGTTTAGATCCAAAGATTGTACGTAATTTTTTTCTAATTTTAATTTTCAAAAGAGTGAATCTCTGTAAATCAAAAATTCGATTTTTATGTGTTATCTTATGGGAAATGGCATCCCCCTCCACTTCCCCTCCCCCACAGAAATGTAAATTCTGTGCCCAAGGTGCACATCCTCATGGTCCCATTAGTAGGTGCACCAAATGTTAACACTCTTAAGTTTCTTGATTTTCAAGAAATGCTGTCCACACACACACATTGCCTTTTATTAATATAGATTGCAAATAAAGAACAGGCAGATGCGCACAACATCTTACCATATAAATATTCTTTAGCAAACATATCTTTGAAAAAATAACAAGGGTGTTGATCATATTATGGCATAATAATTACATACCACTGTTAGAGGACGTCTACCCTTGTCAGATGATTCTTCACTGCTGCCATCCTCTGCAACATCTCCTTCAACATAGTCATCATCATCATCTTCTTCATCGTCTTCTTTATTTCCTGGTCTTTTCAGTGGCACGAGGAACTTAGGCTCTGAAAGTAAAAAATGCAACCCAGATAAGATCAAAGTCACTTAATGCACTACCAAGATGAAAGTATTGTTTTGAAATTTCTTAAGAATAATCCAATCACATTTTAACCTTTAATGGATGGCTTATGGCACTGTGCAGTGGCGGAACTAGACTGGGGCAGTGCCCTGGGGCCAGAACCATTCAAGAGGCCCGGTCTGCTACCTACTTGATAGTCTATAATTAGTAGCTAATGAAATAGCCTTGAGAATCATTACGCATATCATTTATATGTATCGGGTGCAGTGCCGGCACCGTGGTGTCTGGAAACATACCGTACTTTCAAATATCATCAGCAACGATATTTTTCAAGTTTTCACGGCAATTGTCATGACACTGATGGGCAGTATTGTTGCCATGGGACCAGCAATGTGTGTGGCATCCACCAAAGGCAATATGGTAAATACTCATGTCGGCATTGGCTGTTCAAATTTTTTAAAGTTTAAACAAATAGATAAATGTTTGGGTATTTGAGGATGAGCTAGAAAGCTAAAAATTTTCAGTCATTTAGAGCTTGCTGCAAAAATGCACAAAAACATTTGAAAATGTCCATGAAGTTGTTATTGCAGCCATTAAAATTTTTTTAAATTTATTCAATTAGATAAATATTATTGCACTTCTAGATGTGCTACAATATTAAAATATGGCATAAATGTGTTGCATTAGTACCATACAATGGAAAAAGTATAATATTCTTAAAATCGCTAATTTTAGGAATTGCTTTTACTCCAATACTGTCCCATAAGGAAAGAACAAAAATCGGTGCAGAGGTGCAAACTTTTGAATTAAAAACTATTTCTAATAATGAAATATCTCTCTGAAAAATTAATGTGATTTTCAAGGTGAGATGAAATGCTTGCAGAATGCAAGCACCTTTTACTAGTTTGATATATGATACGATTTACAAGCTTTTCTTATGGGCTCAAATAAGTGCATTTAAATTCCACTGATTAAAGGTTAACAAATAATAATTTCGCTAATTACTTTTAAAATATTATTAAATTTAAAGATATTCATAAAGAAGCAAAATGCAAAATTATCAACTAATAATGCAGTCTACAAAGAAGCTTTGTGTGTCATTTTCTTCAAATAAAATTCAGGACCTGAGATTTGGGATCTTGGGAATGGAAGTGGGACCCAAAACAAATTATTTGAATTCATCTTTTATATGTAAAACTCATTTGTTTTTTATGACCAACAACATACTAGTAAAATAATATTATTATTATAAATATTTATTTAATCAAATGTATGTGTTAAAGTATGGCCAAAATGGACTTAAAGTGATAGTGATTGTTAGTATCAGCAACAATATTTAATCAAAAGAAGAAGTCCAAACCAGAACTAATGCAGGCTGGTTTCCCAAAGTTGACGTCCTGAATTGATTACTTATATTGACAGGAAATGTTTCAGTATGTTAGTCATTCTAAGGAATTCTCATACCATAAATACTATTCGTAATTCATAATTTATCAGTGACAGAGAAAGGTTGGAAAACAAATTAATAGAGCATTATCAGGTTTAAAATAATAAAAGTCATATCAAAATCTTTTTCTAACATTCTACTTTGCAGGTATTTTTTTAAATAAACAATTTTAATAAATGTTACTGTTTATATGCTAATATGTATAGATCAACTGTCCATTGCTGAAGGGTAGTCGAGTGGACAAGAAAATAACCCATTTGTTCACTCATCTATGCTCAAGCAGAGTTCAGTAATAATCCTCCCCATGGCAATAATCAAATAAAATGCGATTTAAAATGCAAAAACCCTATGTTATAGTAGAGATTCAAGAAAATACAATCAATTATCAAAATTCTGTTATAAGAATTAGAATCTACAGTCTTTTTCCCTTGCAACGGTACAAACCTCACTCTGATATCACAGTTTTAAGATATTATCAAGTATTAAAGAAAACATCAATGCACAATGGACTTGAGACTTCCTATGAAAACAAATAGAAAAAAAGTTCCTGAAATCGAACCTGGAACTTCAATCTTTGCCAAATAAAATATAACCTGGAGGTGGGATCTAGCAGCATGAGCCTCATACCAAGTTTCATGAAAATTGGTCCATTGATGCAAAAGTTGTTAGATTGGAGACACACCCAGAGACACAACCATTTCATAAGGCTATGTTTCCTTTGGAAACAAGTTTAATGAACATTGTTATGCAGTTTCTCACAAGTAATGCTGTTTTAAACAATTTTTAAGAGCTTCACATTTCAATTAACAAAGTAAGAGATTTGAAGCTTTGAATTTAAGATTCTACAATTGGTAAGTTATTTTTGAGGATTCTTACTTGCAATTGAATCATACATCTGGTTCATACAAATATTTTAGGGCTAGATAAATGAGGCATTTCAACTAATAAATGCAAGCCATCAGCAAAAATATTAACGCATTTCAAGTTTTTTGATTTCTTAAATTTCATTTGCATAATTAGAGCACAAGGCTCAAGTGATGACTATGTATGTCCAGTGAAATTCAAAAGTTCATGTTATGAAGAAGCAGAAGCAGTTTATATAAATTTTTCCTAAAATAATTTGTTATAGATTTTTTGACTAGCCAATTTACCCTGTGCAGACAAAACAACCAGGTTTAGATAGTTACATGTTACCTTTTGAAATTCAATTCGACAAAATATATCAAATTTGTAATGAATTGATTATTCCTAAAGTAAACAATCATTATCAGTATGCTTATTCATAAAAACAATATCATACCTGTTGAACAAGGATTTTTTGGATCAGGGCTGTCAGGGCAGGCACAAACATAATCCTTTCCACGGAAGAAACAAAGATGGGAACATCCACCATTTCCATTAGCGCAAGGATTCCAACCTGTTTGACGATTTGCGGCCACAGCTCTTATTTCCATCACTCCATCGAGATCTGTCCTTATTGCTATGCGGTTCTCACCAGTCAGCTTGTCAGCACGCTCCACAGATTTTCGATGCCAATCGGTCCAGTAAATGTGGGAACCATACTATTAAGATAAGAAAAAACATGCATTGAAACAAAAATTACCCAAATGTAATATTCTATTCACATTGATGATGAATGCTTTTAAACTAAAATGGGCATCTGATTTTTCTAACCTTTTTATGGCTACAGTAATTCCACCCTATATGCTGCCTGGTTGTATGCCATTTCACAAATATTTTTTCAATGAATTAAGGAACATGTTTCATTATAAGTAGTATTGCTTTGCATATAAATTGTTTGTGAAGAGCCAATAGTGAAATTCAAGAAATACCAATTGCAATATATGAGATGTTACTATGATTTTCAATCCTTTTATTCATATTTATTATTATACTAACATAATTGTCAGTCAGATATGACAGGTATGCATGAATTAAGTATTAAGTTTAAACAAAATTGAAATAAAAATTAATGAAACCAACTTTTAAATGCACTCGGATTTGGTATAGTCAAGCATATACATGCCAGACAAATACGCGCAATCAAAAAGTTAGGAATAAATATAAAATTTACATAATTGAGTGTTCCAGAGAGTAAAAAGTTATGGGCAAATAGAAATTGTATGACAAAGAAATACATTATTACATTTAATGTGTACTTGTGTGTTTTTCTTAGTTTTTATGCAAAACTGTGTTTATGTGTATTTCAATTTATTTGTGCACTTTCTTTATTTGTTTGCCTGTTCTACTATAACTGCTGTCTCAATGAGGAGACAAGGCTCAGGTTCATTTGCCATTAGTTCCTTATTTGGTTTGTTTCTTAGGTTTACATTTCTTTCATACATATTTTACTGCTGAGGGCAGTGCTTTCAATTCTGTTCAAATTTTACATCCCCACACTATGTCTAGTCTCATAAGCCACTCTCCGAAGGTTTACCATCATCCAAGCATTTTTTTTGGCCTTTTAGTCTAAAGGAAAATGTGTTATTCTTTTAAAGAGCAAGGGTGAGGAACCTTTTCTATAGGGTGGGCTGCAATTGTTGTGGCAAATCATTTAGGAGGCCACATTGGAAGTTGCCAATGCTTTTGGTTGGTCAAATTAGTGTTCAAGCTGGAAGTTACCTAGAGATTTTGAGATATCATGAGGAAAGTTAATTCTAAGTGAGGTTTTCAAGGTTAACAGTCCAATATTAAATGCTTTATTACCATAATTTGAATTTAAAAAATACAAATTTGTGTGCTACATTTTTCATCCAAGCTTTGTGGGCCACACAAAATGCCCTTGTGGGCCACATGCACCCCACTTTAACGCATCAACGTTTTTCAGACTAGCTAAGGATGAGTGGTTTTAATTTTTCATTTGCATTTTCATTTCAAGCTAATAGCATGGTCAGCCTTAATTTGAATTTTTTCCTGCCATAGAAAGTTAAACTAGTCAATGCAAGTGTCTGATCTGATTGCAATTAATTAAAAACCCAGTTTCATCACGGTTGAAAATGTCCTCTAGCTTGTAATTTTCAAGAACTGGTTTGATACTTTCTTGCCAATTGTCAGCAGCTTTGATGTTAGCAGATGAAATTTTGCTGCTCATGCACGACCACACTTTGTTCTTTGTTTAAAAATAAACTATGATTTAAGCAGTCTATGGGGTCAAATATTGTATTCAAATTAAAAATTAACTATATTTCGAATTTAACAAATGTAAAACTATACAAATCCCTATTCAGTTGGTGAGGGAATGGTAATGACATCTTATTATGGGCTACTTCGAATTATCTGATATCAAATTAATGAAGTTTTCCTGTATGATCCTACTTATCAGAAAGTCCTACCATTAAATTTTGCATGATTTTAGAATTTACGACTTTTGAAATTGGTTTGCTTTAGCTATGAATATTTCTATGCCAACAACCCATACCTGCGTGAGACCAAAAGGATGGGTTGCTTCAGGCACTAGCTTCTTGCGCTTCTGACCACGTAGGTCAGCAGTCTCAATCCGGTCCTTCAATGCATCGGCCCAATAAAGACGTTTAGCTGTGTAGTCCAGAGCAAGACCATTGGGAAAACCAAGGTCTCGTGAAACAACTAAACGACGATTGGTTCCATCCAAGTATGCTCTCTCTATTTTTGGTCTTTCTCCCCATTCGGTCCAGTAGAGATACCTGAAAAATGGAAATTTTCATGTCAAACAAAGAAAAAAGATTATCCAGAAATTTATATAAAATGTTTGTAAGTCAAACGCTTACTGTCACACAATTTTACAACCTAAAACATGTTGAAAATTGTTGATGTAGATGCTAGTTTTATTTTTTGAGTTGTGTCAGTTAACCTGTTACAGTAAGAGGGGAAGGTGTTGTTGCTTCTTCTGATAACAGACGCAAGCCAAAAAGAATAGTGAAGAGTTGTTAATTACTGAAGATCACATGAATTACATTTCTAGTTGAACACTCCGGTTCCCGCTGAGTCGTACGTTGCCCCTATCCTCTAGCCCCCCCCCCCCCGTCTCCCCCTTTGTCCGTTTCTTTCTTCCCATACCCTCCCACGCTCTTAGGGATGCCATCTAAACACCACCACTGCCATTGTAAGAAAAAAAGAGATCATAGCCTGAGAATAAACCTTTCTTTTTGTGGAAATACTGGTGGAAGTATCCTTTATTCGGGTGGTAATACGTCATAGTTATATTGGTTTCCACCTGTTACCCTTGTGTTACACACTCAAAAAACCAGATTTTTGGAGGGTGATGAGGAACAGAACTCAAAAGGCGAACTAATTATTCCAAGAGCTTAAAGAAATTACTCACAAAGAATTTATAGGACCATTTAACTCTTTTAGGCATATTACCCATAATAAATAGTGTTTCAAGCAAAAGATACAACTATTGAAATTTCTGTTTACATGAAGAATACATCAGATAATGAAATTGAAATATTAAATCAGGGACTCTCAACCTTTCATCTCCATCGGGCACTCATCATGTTCTGGGAGAAGGAGGTGGGCACAACCATAAAAACACAGGGAATTGAATATTTTTAATTTAATTCTGAGAAAAGCAAAATAAACTGGCATTAATAGTACCTAACATCCTTTTTAGCGCTTTTCTAAACTAAAAATAGCTTACATTTTCACTATGTCCATCCATCCATACATGCACAAACTTTTTTCCATCCGTGCAAAAAATTTTGAAGCAATGAAAAGAACTGGGAAGCTAAGTTTTTCAGGATAGTTTTGGTTGGTGACAGACATGAACCCTTTTCAGTCTATTCATACTTTTATCAAGTTGAAGGGAATACCAGTCACATTTTTTTAGATCAGTCTGCAGCAGTCACTCTTCCAGTAATTGTATCCTTTGAAAGTTGTAAATGTTTTATTGCTTAGATTATTTCTTCTTTATTTGAAAATCCATAAAAAAAAGTTGCTCGCCACTTGTAATGAATGCTTTTTTAATAATTTGACCATATTCAAGACGGTTTTTCTTTGATGCAAATAGATGAACAATTTTAAAAGAAGCCAATCTTGCATTTTTTGACTTTACAACAGACTTGATAAATATAGGTTGCTGCTCAGATCACTAACTTTGTTTTTCCTGAGCCCAGTTGATAATTCTTCTCAAATGATAATAAATGAGTCTTGAAATGTTTTTCAATATTGTGTCTCTTTGGTATTGCCATGCAATTATAGCATCGGGTACCTGGAAATGCTTCAATGGGCGCCTAGAAAAACTACGGCAGGAACTACATTGAGAACTTCTGTATTACACCATACTTCAGTTTGGTTGCCATTTTGTATTTAAAGAGAACAGATGATGTTATAAATCAAAGTGAAAGGATCTTTTAAACAAAATTTAGTTGTTATAGGTTCAAAATTGACAAGTTTCAGTACACATGAATGGTATAAAGAATTTTTAATTCAACAACCAGAAACAAGGTTAGCACTTTTATATTTTCAAAATATTGACTTACATCTGTTTTGATTAGCATTTTTTGCTACTCATTTATAAAAATCATTGCTGTAATACTATCTAAAAAATGAAAATAAAGAGAAAAGATGATGATTATTAGAGAATGAAGTAATCCCAATTTTTTATTTCCATGAATCAAACAGAATCTTTCAGTAAGTCACAATAAGTTTTATTTAAAGACAAAATTGAATACTGTTAACCATAGATAAGAATTTGAAGATAGAATAATCAAAAAAGTCCATTAAATGGAATAACATACCCTTTCTTGGGATACAAAGCTATAGACCTTGGTTCATCCAAATCATGTTCTACGACAATCTTTCTTGATGTTCCATCCAACCTCGCCACTTCAAGAACCTTTCTTCCTGTATCCGTCCAGTAGATGTTATCAGCAATCCAATCCACTGCTAAACCATCTGGTGTTGTTAAGTTGGTTGAAATCAGAACACTTGTCTGGGACATGTTTTCCATATCAACACCTCTGAAATACCAAGAAGATGTATCACGGTATATTATAAAATAGGTCTGAGTGTATTGCATATCAATGAATATTTTTTATTTATTAACAATATTTACAAATCAGAAAACATAGCATTTAACCAGAGTACTGTAAATTAAAAAAATACCTAAAAGGAGATTAAAATAAAATTTTACTTGAGAATATCAATCCAAAGATATAAAATTAACATTTCATCTTTTAAAATTAAAAGTTATGCTGCAATATTAAACTCAATGCATGTAACCATCCAGGAACTTTGATTTTTGAATCAATTTGAAAAAATTCATTTCACAATTATAAGCACATATTGTATTATTTTTTACTGGCTATTTACTAGCTTAAATATGAGTTAAAGGAATGAGCATGACAAAATTAACTAATTATTACAGAGCAATTAATTAATTAATTGGTATCATTAGTTCTTTTGATAGTAAATTGTCTGTGGGCATTGATGGCATCCCCATGCCCATAGTTAAAAGGGCTGCCAAATCTATTGCTTACCCTTTGTCTGAAATTTTTAATCTATCCCTCAGCAATGCTCAATTTCCTAGCTGTCTGAAACTTGCTTCTGTCACCCCAATCCTCAAGAAAGGTTCTCTCACCAACTCTGATAGCTACAAAGCAATATCTGTTCTTTTAGTTTTCTCCAAGATTTTTGAAAAACTCTTCTACAACCACATTATCCATTACTTGAAATGCTTTGACTTGTTACATCCATCCTAACATGGCTTCAGGGAGGCCAGGTCTACAACAACTGCTATATTTGAATTTATTAATCAAGTTTGCCTATCTCTCAACAAGCGACTTTCTTGTACAGGTATCTTTTTTGATCCGAGCAAGGCCTTTGACAGCTTAAACCATGCTATACTCCTTAAAAAGCTTTCTAATTTAAGCATAACCGGTAATGGACTCTGTTAGATCAAGTCCTATCTTTCTAACCATCAACAGATTGTTCTTTATAGACATACCAATACCACTGGCATTACTACTGCTAGGTCTTCTCCCCTTAGTATCAAGTCTGGAGTCCCTCATGGTTCCATTCTCGGCCCATTACTCTTTATTATCTTCATAAACAACCTTCCTACTGATCTTTTAATCACCAAAGTCATTCTTTATGCTGATGACACATCCACATTAACTTCTGCTGACAACTTGCCAAATATAATTTCCTCAACTGAAAACATAATTGCAAAAATGTCCTCCTGGTGTAATGATAACAATCTACAACTCAACAAAAACAAGACCATTTTTATACAGTTTCACACTAGAAAATCTCCTCCTCCTCATGTTGAAGCAATTGTTAAAAGAGTTGCTACTGGAATCTACATTATACGAATGCTGGCTCAAATTATTTTGTTAGACACTCTAAAAATATGTTACTATGCCCATAATCACTCACACTTATCATATGGCATAATATTTTGAGGAAATTCAAGTGTTGCCTCTAAAGCATTCTCAATGCAAAAAAAAGCAGTGAAAACCATGTTAAATGTATCTTACAGAACTCCTGGTAGATCTATATTCTTCTCTCTCAAGATACTAACCTTACCATGCCTTTACATATTAAGTAGTGCAGTTTTTGTTAAGAACAACCTCTTATTCTTTCCCCAAAATTCTTCCATACATGCCCACTACACAAGGACTAGTAAGGATATTCACCTCAATGATTACACTCTCGCTATTTCCCAACATGGACCTCATAACTCTCTTTCCCTTATCTATAATAAACTTCCTTCAGTCATAAAAAGTCTACATCCCAAAAAATTCAAATTTAAACTGAAAACCTATTATTAAATAAAACTTACTATAGTATTAATGAGTTCTAAAATAATGTCATCAACGAGATATTGTAATACTGTTTTATAGCAATGTCAACATGTTATCTCATTGATTATGCTAATTCTTTTATTTTGAGTGTTTTGCAATGTTTTCTCTGATGTATTCCATGTCATGTACTTGACCTATGGGAATCAATAAAATTTATTATTATTATTATTATTATAACTTGAGTTTGATCGGAACATACTGCGGGCCACTCATTGAGTCAGTATTGCATATGCTTCACTTCATCTGCTACAGAGTTAACACGTTCAACCTGGCGTGGGTCACCGGTGAGTCACAACTACATCATTCTGTACGGCGGCAAAATGTTGCAGAGAAATTGAAAAACATCAAATAAGTTAGTGAAATGTATTTAAAATAGCAAGTACTACATAGTTACATAGCCGCCCGATACAGAATATCTGTGGTGGTCACCCCGATATTTAAGGATTTTTGTCAAATTTATGCGCCGGGTTGAACGTGTTAAAGAACAAAGTAATTTGGGCAGAACCCTTAACACCATATATTCGGTAATTTTCAGTATTCAAGAAAGAATTATCAAGCTTAACAGATGGCTGAAAACAATTGAAAAAAATAAACTATAGCCATAAAAAGTTTGGGAAACTGGAAATGCATTTTGGTTACAAGCAGCTTGATTAAAAAATCTGATGTGGCCACCACATGACTTTCTCCATACCTGTAATTTTTCTAAAAATTCTAAATAGATTACATAATAACAAATATTTTAAGAAACTGAGAAAATTTTAGACTTGACAATGGAATTAAATTCAAACTATAGATATCTCTTAAACAATGCATTATATGGAAAAATGTTTCAAACAAAGGTTGTAGAAAATTAAATTTCCTACAACTTTAATTCCAATACATTTTTAAATTTACCATATATTAAAGCAAATATTTCAAAATAATGGATGTGACACCCACTTCCGGCTGACCGATTTTTACCAAAAACTAATCAGTTTTTCTGACTTTTATAAAAATCTTAAATATAAAATTTTGCATTGACCTGATTAATAGTTTGTAAGTTAGAGCATCCACAAAAAAGCTACCACATACATACACACAAACACATCCACACAGACATCATTGAGAAAATGATCAAAACGTGTTCAGGGGACCTCAAAACGTGTATTTCCATTGAAATCTCGAAGTTGATTTTTTTCATGAATACAATACTTTACCCTATAGTATGTATATGGAGAATGTAAAAAATCAGCGAATTATTGTTGATAATCACTGCTTTGGAGTCAAACTGCACTTCTCGTTTTCACAAAATTTTCATGGCTATTGGAGAGACATGGTTTTTTTTATTACATTATCAGTATGGCCATTGTTTAGCTGCCACTGTAATAATATAGAAAGCAAATGATAGTACCTTATGATATCAAGATGCACATCAGTGTAATATATATGTTGGTGCTTCCAATGAAAGTCAACGGCAATGGCATTTCTTATTCCTGGTATAGGTAAAGTGACATCCCAAAGCTCAGGAGTGTCAAGAGAAATTCGAGCCAATGTCCGTCTCGTAGCAAATAACAGAAATGACGATGGAGGCACTGAGCATGTGTGATGATTTTGATCGGAAAGCAATGTCCCTGTCGGGCATGCACAAGAATAACCTCCTGGACGGCGAAGACAGAGATGTGAGCAACCTCCATTATGCCCTTCACACACATTCTCCAGTTGAGGAAGCTGAAAAAATAAATATACATTCATTTGATATCATTTAATTTTCAAACAACAATCAAGAGTTGAAGAGACAAAAATAAATGTCAAGATGGAAGATAAGACTTCTGAAATCTTAAAAGTATAATTATTAACTGCATGTGCACTGATGAAATAGCTCAATTTAAAGAAATGTGTCTTTATCCTTCAAATTTGATTTTAAAAGGATGTCTTTTATTTCAATGATAATACATTTTAATTCAAAATATGACATTCTCACCCACATTTTTGTTTGTAAATATATATGATTATTTTAAATGAAAAATTAACTCCTTAACCATCAAGTTCAGATATTAGAGACACACGGGAAAAAGGGTTAAAAAAGGAGGTGAAAAGTCAAAAAAATGAAAAATACAAACCTACAGGTTTAGGGGGTGTTACTCCATGCCAGGGACCTGATGTCACAAGCACTAATCCTAAAGATGGAAAAAAGATAAAAGAGGAGCCGGGTTTGTGAGAGATTAATCTGTGCCAGGGACCTGAAAATCACACCATTGGTAGAAGGTTTGAGAGTCTGTAGCTCTACAGGCTGTTTAATTTCCCTAGTATTAGTACCTCCCTTTTTCCTTTATTTCCCCTTACCTCTTGGTGTGTACTTGTGTGAATGCTTGTGGTTGCCTAGTAGGTCCCTGTCGTGGTCATACAGACTCACAAACCTTATAGCAACAGTGTTATTTTCGGGTCCCTGGCACAGATTAATCTTTCGCAAACCTGGCTCCTCTTTTATCCTTTTTTCGTCTTTCGGATTAGTGCTTGTGCGATGGAGTGAGTGAATGTGTGAGTGACTTCAGGTCCCTGGCATGGAGTAACACCTCCTAAACTTGTAAGTTTGTATTTTTCATTTTCTTTGACTTTTCACCTCCTTTCTTTTTCCCCCTTTTTCCTGTGTCTCTAATATCTGAACTTTACTGTTAAGGAGTTCATTTCCCATTTAACGTCAATTTCACCATAGTCTCCACCTTTACTTATTTATCATATATGATTATACAATACAAATATATAACACACATTAAAGATGAGCATGGTGCACATAGTAAATACGCTGCTTGAATCGTTGATTTAATCATGCAGCATGAAGTTTTCTCTGCTACAATTTTGTATTTCATGTTTCTAATTCTCAGTTTTATAGAATATATTTGGTTTTTATTGTGATACATTGAATGCAAAAGTTTTGTTGTTAAATGCATTAAAGTGAAATGTATTTGTAAGATATCTACCATTAGATATTACTAATAAGATTTGTATTGATGATTTTTTTAAAATGACTGATTTAGAAACAAGCATTTCTTTTATTCAGAACAATATGATGTCTTTAGTTCAGAGTTTTGGAAATGTTCTTTAAAACGTCCTCTAAGAATTTATAATGATACGTTTTTCTTCACTCTCCATTTCCCATATTGACAAAAGAAGACAGAAACATGCTTAAAAAAATAAATACACAAATGCTCACCGGAGCTGGATGATCTTTAATAAACTCCTCCAGGGTATCACCAACTATTTTGTGATTATCACCATCGTTCTTGTTTGCACGATGGATCTCATTCTTATCCTTGTCCATCCAATATACATATTTCCCAACCACGATCATTCCATAAGGGTGTGAATCTTCTTGCTTGATAACAATATTCCTTCTACATGCCTTATTTATTCCGTCTGACCTTCGGCCACCTGCCAACTCACAGCTTTCAATTGTTTTCAAATGGCGATCATTCCAAAAAAGTCTTCTTGAAGATCTGTCTACTGTGAGACTATTAGGGAGACCAAGTCTATCGGAGATAAGTGTGAGCCTAGACAAAGTATGCAATAAAAATCATTATCATAGAAATCAAAATGCATTAGTATTTCATCACTGTAAAATATAGTTTTAGAATTGTGAAAGACTGTACATATCCATGCTTCTCAAGCAATTACATTCCATGCAAGGAAACAAATTTATCTTTTTCAATCATTAATAGTAAAACACAAATGCAATGATTAACAAACCATTTTATGCACATCTTTATAAGTATTTATTACAAAATTTTACATGCTTGTACCAGGTCTTAAAAAATGTAGTTTTACTTATTGAAGCATTTTGTTTTATTGTTAGGAAGAAAATGTTTAAATTATTTATTGGTTATGTTTTGAAGAAATACACTGCCAAATTACTTCTCTAAATATAAATAAATTTACAATTGAATACAACAACCTAATTTAAGGAATTTAGTATTTATCCCATTCACAGACAAGATGGCTGCAGCTGTCATGGCTAATGCATTTGCAATGGACATGCCGGCATCTGCCATCCATTTTCAAGAGAGCAGATGAAGCAAGATGGCTACTTCTGTCATTTCTTTTTTTAGCAGAAAACGAGCCTATATGAGTAACTATATAAATATATAGTAATAAAATATTTCCAGGAAAAAATTTATCAATTATATGAATGTGCGTTTTTTGGTCATTTATCCATACTGCAACTGTCCGCAAATGGGTTAAAGAATTTAGAGAAAGATAAGCTTAAAGTTTTGAATTAATAATACTACTACTACTAATAATACTAAAAGTATTTACAGAAAACTCAATGCCAATTTGAAGACTAAACTCCTGAATTATTAAGCTCACAAGTTTCATCACTCTTAACTTTAACTAGCATATCTGTATTAATGCACAACACATTGTATTCATTATTCAATTAAAAATGGATATTGGCACTGAAAATTACTTCTATAAAAACTATGACAAGAGGTTTATAAATTTTATTTTTAAAGTTATTAATTAATTCACACAAACTGAAAGAATAGTCACAGATGACTGTGAAAAGTAAATGTCAATGTTTGTTCAATATAGATAGCTAAATGTATATTTTTGATTTAGATATTTAGCTTTTGATTTTACAAAATAATTAAAAAATAAGGATTGAAGATATTACCGTATCTGCTTGAATATAAGCTGATGTTTTTTGTCCAAATCTACCATGAAAAAATCACAACTTGGCTTAAATGTGAGTTTGAAAAAAATTTGTGGTTAGGATTGTCTCATAGTCATCCATTGCCATCGTGTTCAAATGATAGTACTATATTTTTTGTAAAGTAAATATTTGACCTAAGATGAATATTAATGAATAAATAATAAAGCTAGAATATTGAATTTAGCAGTACCCATGTTTTGTTACTGTTGTTAGGTACCTGTTCTTTCGTTTCTAAATGCTATTGGATATTTTCTGCCCTATCTCAGGGCTATGCATATGTATCATTTAGTTAGCAATTTGTATTATTTTTCATTATCCACTATTAGTTTTACTTGGCTATTGTAGTTATTGCTATAGCCATTGTAATGTTTATATGCATGTTAATACCTCATTCATGGAATCTATTAAAATTACGTACATTTGACTATGCAGACAATTACACAAAATGCGATGACGGCTTTTGATGCTCAACGGTTTGAATTATGGTAAAACTTTACATGGAACGTGTATAATTATAAAAATGCAATTTAGTAAGGCAATGTAAACACTAATTTCATTGGAAATAGACTTGGATTAAAAATTATCTTTGCAAGGTCACTATTGCTTTATTTGACCTTTTGTGAAAATAAAGATGAATGAAATTATCCTAACTTAATGTAGAACATGAATCAACAATGCAAATTTATTAATTGGAGTAATATTTCAAATGTCAACAACTAAACTCTATTCTTCGATCTTCTATAATGTATTCTAGGCTGTGCATGGATGCCCAGCACACTTCAGCATAAAATCTACGAAATTTACTTTTTGGTCATTAACTGGTGGAAATTTTTGGGGGGTCAGCTTATATTTGGACAGATACGGTACTTAGGAGTTTTATTTGAAAATTTTAATGTTTGTTAAATACTAGAATAGCTGTGATGATAACAATGTCAAGTGGAGCCTTGATTTGGAAGTTAATTATAAATTGAAATTGTTACTGCATCTTATTAGCATATGATGTAGTGGTGCTATAGCTATGGAATGTCAATGTGTGGAAACATTTGCTAAAGATAAAACTACATCAACTATCATCAACAGCCACATCTATGATGTGCCATGCATGCAATAGACAGATAAGGACTTGAATTATTTTCAAGTTAGATTTATAATAAAAGCAACATCAAAAATGCCACAAAGTAGAAAATATTACAGAAACTACATGGTAAATAAATAAAAAATTATAAAACTAATAGCTGTACATAAGCAATTTTTCATGTTTCTTACTCTGTGTCATCCTGATTAGTCCAGAATTCACAATTTACTTTCTCTAATTCATATTCTAGCACTCTATTCATGATGAATTTTCCCAAAAAGTATTACCTTATTACTGAGGTAGAACCGACACTGTTGAGTATGTTATATGATTTTTCATAAATTGGTATTTATGGACAAGATAACATGTTACTTAAAAGAAGCAAAGATGTCATTCCTCATCATAAATACAAGTTATAACTAGAATTTGCTGTTACTCATTTAGGTCCCAGTGAAAATGGCAGGGTTCATATATTTAACTTTTACTAGTAATTTCTGTCATTTACGGCAATGACTTAGGTAAAATTACTTTACAATTATCTCCTTCATACCAAGTTTTATAGATTCAGAACAATTACTGATTAGGTAGCAGTAGATAAAGTAGGTGAATATTGTGGGATTAAGTATGAAAATACTGAGAACTGTCAAAATACAAAATAAAATGTTTTAAAAGAAGCAACTGAAATACATCAATATTATGATCAGAGCAGGAATTTAAGGCTCATTTAATGAAAGTATATAAAAGCAATAATATGAGAAGAAGAATTATAAGATAAAGGCTAAGACAGCATTTCCCAACTGGTGGTTTGCGTACCCCTAGGGGTTTGCGAAGTAAATCTGAGGGGTTCGCTAGAAAAATTTGGTAATGGTATCTTTTTCATTTTCTTTGTTCTACAATTCTTACCAATATTTTAATTTCTTTCAAATTAGTTGCATGGTTTTATTTTAAATTTTTTCTTATGCTTCAACAATTATATTTGAATTCTACAGGTTACTAACTAGAAACTGATGACAACATCAGAGATTCTGATTTTATTGTAAACGTTTACATACTATGTGCTATATAAAATTTTTATTTTTCATGAATTAAACACGTTCAAAAATATTTGCTTTTACAAAATTGACTCTCCATTATAAGGGGTTTGCTAGCAAAACTGTTACAACTCAAGTGGTTCATGAAGAAAAAAGGTTAATCTAAGGGGTTTGCAATGAGAAATAGGTTAGCTCAAGGGGTTCGTGAAGTGAAAAAGGTTAGCTCAAGGGGTTCGCGAAGTGAAAAAGGTTGGGAACCGCTAAGCTAAGAAGTGTGAACAATTGAAAGAGTCAAAGAAAAAATCCATTAGGGTTTTGATTAATAGAAAAAAGAAGCTAAGCAATTTAAACAATAAAACCAAGTCATTAACATAAGTATAGAATATCTATGATAGCCCTTCTGTAAGTCATTAGAATAAAAGTGCCAATGCAGAAGCAAATAAATGCAATTTTTAAGAAGAATGAAGAACATATTGATAGCCCATCAGCAGAACTGTCAAAGAAGCAAAAATAAAACTTATGAGAAGATCAAGACATTAGGAATTCTCCCTAATGACTAGGAAGAAATCTCCTCTCTCATCATAAACAGACTTAGAAGTTTGGTCTTTTTTGATTACCGTTTCAAAATAACTTCACATTATGAAGAGACAGACTAGACTCAATTTTAGATTTAAAAACCTCTCAAAATCTGACTCCAGTCAGGTACCAAATTTTCTGGATTAGAGGGGTTCAACTGTAAATTTATTGTTCCCCATTATAGCTGTTATATATTCAAATGTGTTAATTATTTGATATATGAATTGGGAGTTTAGTTAGTAAATTGTTATGCAATGGATAGCAGCACCTAGTGGTAAGATTAGAAACTAGAGACAGGAAGTCAGCCCATGGTTATACCTTGTGAAGTGTGATCGTAATGGTAATGAGAATACGAAGTATAAATCGGCATCCATCTAACATTAGCAGTTGTTAATATAGGAGATTAATAGCCAAACCAGGAGAACACAACAATAAAAATGTTTTTGCAATGCAAAAATGGTTGCTTGAGATTACTTGGGAATTAAAGAAAATTGCATGTAGTCTTTACAGATTTCATGAAAATGAAATTTTAAGTAACAGGAGTATTGTAATTAATGCGTTTCACAACAAAACTTTGACAAATTCAGTGTCTCAGTGGAGTAAAATAGACTGATTTTTTAACCAAATCTGGCAAGAGAGATATATGAGAATACTAAAACAAAGGGTGATGGAGCTATGCTAAATAAAAGGCATTTAAAATGCAAATGGTCTAGTCATTATTGAAGGTAGGGAAGAAGAGATTAATAAAAATAACCAGCCTGATGGAATTAGCATCAAAAGTGTGGCATACTTGAAAATTATTATAGAAGTCATTTACAGAGAAATAGTTCAAATTTACAGGGATAGCATGGAATTTATAACTTGTACTTATGCAATTATGCTGACCTTGGCTACTTCAAGAATGCATAAGACATGATTCTAATGAAAATTATTGAAGTGACTAGAATTCTACATGTGCCCTGCATGCATAATATAAACTCTTGTTGAAAAAAAAACACTTATAGTAATGTAAAATCCATAACATTTTAGGATTGTGTGATGTCAACCCTAAAAAAAATCATAATGAAAGCTTCCTTTGTTGGAATTAGGAGGAAAAATTTTTTGACTTAGTTACCATGACCATGGGCATCCACTGGGAGGGGCAAGGGGGTGCAGTCGCTCCCCTCTGTATCAGACCTGTGTCAAGGACCATTGATGTCTGGTTAGGTCATTTTTTGAGGTCAGACAAGTAGGGGAGGCCCCCTGCAATATGCTTGAAACAAACCACTAAAATATTAAGCCTGCCAAACCTGACTGTGGGAGCATGCCTATCCCCTTGCCCCCCCCCCTTCTCCAAAAAAGTTCCAGTGGATGCCCATGACCAATAGAAGTGGAGAAGCAAAGCTATACACAAGTTTTAAAAGAACTCAAAATTCTTGCTAGCAACTCAACTGTGAAACAATGCCCAGAAGATTGAGATGACTGGAGCATATTGGGAGTATAGAAGACTAAAATGTATTGATAAAAATCATGAAGTAATTGAGCCAATGGATAAGATGGCCACAAAGAAGACTGCAGTATTGATACAGAAGCTATGCGAATCTGAAAGAATTTAAAACATAATACTGTGCACAAAGAATACAAATATAAATGATGAAAGGTAACTTAATTAATTAATTACAAAAATAGCAATGGAGAAATCTTAAATGAAATCAATTTGTAAAAAAAAATTAGATGCATATACTGTATTTACTTGCATAATTGCCTCCATTGCATAATCGTCCTACCTGAATTATGAGGAGGAAATAAAATATTATTTTTTGCACCACCTAATTTCCTCTCCTTTGCATTGACAAGATGTTTCTTTTGGCTGTACATACATCTCAATGTTGAATTCCACCTCATTCTACACAAATTTCAAGACAGTAACCCTGCTCTTAACATACAGAAAGAGCATTTACATCACTCTTTAACAACTTTGCCTCTCCTTTACTTTCATACAATGGTAATCATTGTTTAAACTGTCTGACTCACTTGAAGACATTGTCAAGTTTTGGTAAAATAAAATAAAGAGTGTTCTTATAAACCAATTTGTGCATACACAAAGTACCAGTAAATTGCATTATTTGTGTACTTCATTCTAAATAGACAACTTAGTGTAAGGGCAAAATCATGTATTTGCTCTACCCTTGTTTTAGTGTAAAAAACTCTTGTGAAAGTAGGACAATTATGTGAGTAAAACAGTATAATGACATTTCTAAGAGTAATTTTGAGAAAAGGTGAACTGTTCATTTATTTAGTTTTTAATAACTCATTAAGAGAAATTTGCAGCCTTTTACAATGAGCATATAGCCAATATTGAAAACAAACTCATATGATCACACCTACAGCACGGCCTGAACCCATGACCTTAGGATTGGGAGGAAATAAAATGATTTGTGGTAGCATTAACAAAAGAAACCTGTGATCATTTCTCAGTAAAAATCGTAACTAATTTAAAATATATTTTCTGAATTAGTCAAATTTAAACTAATTTTTACCCTGTTAATGAAAATATTCTTCTTAGGTTGTCTGTTATAGCTACAGAAATTGTTCGGTAAAGTTTCTGAAGGAAATAATGTCATCCTAGATAAAACTAGCTCCTCAAGATGTCTCTGAATGGGTAAATTGGGAGCTATAGGTCAATTAGAAACTTCTTGTGTTTGAGCAGCTTCTCTTTTCCGTTACAATAGCCCACATTTAAAAAAACACAAACACACCCAAATAGTTAAACACACCGATTCTTCCCATCCATGTCAGCCTGTTCAATCCTCGGTTCTTCACCCCAGTCAGCCCAAAACATAAGTCCTTCGTCGTAATAGAGAGTGATCGACTGAGGGCTCTCCAAACCAGACCATACGAGTACTTTACGATTGCGGCCATCAAGTTCTGCAACTTCTATGCTGTTTCGTCCAGCATCAGTCCAGTACAACTTGACAAGGGAAAGAAAAAACAAAATTGCTTTAGAAAATAATTTTCTTAGTGTTTGAAAAACTAATTAAAATTTAAAATATTTAAGATCTTTCGAATACGGTATAACCTGACAACAGTTCTGTCAATAATTTTAAAATAATTAAGGTTCTTCATATAAACGCTGGGTAATTAACACAAGAGGCTGATACCTTGTTTAATGCTATAATTGTAACATACATGAGATATGTGCTGTACAGTAAAATTTTAGTAATTGCTGCAAGAAAATATATTAAATGCAAATGGTTTCGAAGAGTGCCTGACATCACCAGGTGATGATGATGGAAATTAGTGAAAATTAATAAAAGTTAATATTAAGTGTATGTTATACACATATGGAACATTTTCCATCCCAATTTTTTTGTTTTCCAATAAAATTATTTAAAAATGAGGAATATGCATCCATAAAAATTCAATCACACTCACTTTTCTTCCAATAGAATCTATGGCAATTCCATCAGCTGTTTCTAATCCATCCAGAATTATGTTCTCTATACGACTCCCATCACGAGTTGCTCTCATAATCACATCTTCGGCAGTGTCTGTCCAATATATCTCCCCTATTAAAAAAATATTTTGAATTGTATAAATCATTCTATCAACAAATAGTAGTTTTTTTTGTTTGTTACTTTTGCGCTAAAATATAAAAATTCATATATTGCTCATAGGGAAACATTTTGGAAAATGCATTCTTATTCTTCCAAAAGGGTCAATTTCCTCAGAGCCTATCTGAGACTTTCTGTTATATTCTTTTTTCTCTTCAACTTCTTTTAATCTTACTTTATTCTCCTCCTCAATTTAAACAAAAGTAATGACACTTTCATTCCCATTTATTCACAACCCCTTACTCAATTATCTATATCAGTGGTGCCCAAACTATGGCCCATGGAGCAAATATTTCATTAATCTGAGTCTAATTATATTTGAAATGCATATTAGCCAAATTTCTGTCTTGTACAAATTAGCATGCACCTGTTTTTTGGTCCACATCTGCTGCAACAGCGTTCTTGAGAGGAGGAAAGGGTAAGACAACATCGATCACATATGGAACATCCAGTGAAAGTTGACGTATTTCCACACGACGAGCATGTAGAAGATAATTAGTAGGACCCAAAGCGCAAGTCATTCCATCTTCCTGCATAGAAATAAATACATTTTTAGTTTATGTGATAGTGATAAAAAAATGTGTATTTCACATAAAGTAATTATGGATTAAATTAAATTAATTAATGGATGTAATTAAAAACCAACTATTGTATACTACTCTGGAGGTTCTTAACATGATATCATGTAATATGGCAATGATAAAAGTTTATGGGAGGGGTATTTTGCTAGTGATATAATTAAGATCCCAAAATAAATACAGAAATTTATGAACAAACCATCAGTTTTATTCCTGTTGGACATGCACAGGTATGACCAAGGGGCAATGGCGCCAGCAGACAGAGATGGGAGCACCCTCCATTGCTATCCAGGCACAGAGAAGGTACTTGCTGTCTTCCACGGTGAAATATTCTTAAGTCCATAAGTCCTGTGATACCAGACCTAAAAGCAGATTCAGTGTATTTCTCTGGCTCACTCTCATAAAATTATGTGATTATCTTACAGTTAAAGCATCCTTAACATATTCGTTAGTATATTAAAATAAATCTTATGTGATGACAAAATCAACTATATAAAACATAAAATAAAACCTCCATGAACATTGAAAATTGCTCCAATAATTTCTGTGAAAATTAGTGAAACTAGGAACATATAACTCATGAAAATAGATGACACTGTATGAAATTCAACAGAACAAAACATGTACATATTTTTGCTTCTTTTACTTTTTTATCCAAAGAAGAATTATGATAAATAAAAAATAAACCACGGATAACAAAAGATTGTTTCAAGAAAGGATTTTTAAAATTAATTATTAAAATAAATTCAACTGAAGCACAATGTAAAAAATATTTAGATTATACTGTATTTAACTGGATGTTGATTCTTCACTTTCGACAAATAATCCTATCTTTTAGTATATCATCAATTTGTTTCAATTTTATTTCATTATAATTAATAAAAATTTTACTTTATTGGTACTCAAATGTTCTTCTTTGCAACACATAACTATTCCGTAACCATTAAAATTCTATTTTCACATATAGATGCACCCTAATTACCCTTGATGAAAATATTCAACTTAAACAAGTAGTTTCAAACATAAATGCAGTTTATCACTATAGTCTGTTTCATTTATCTTTGCAACTGACATTTCGTACATGCTCAAGATCGCTCATGTGTTTCTGCTGCTAGGAGGTGGGGAGACATTTCCCCATCTACTAGCGAGGAGACGTCTCCTCACTGGAGAACTCAAAACTCAGTGCTGCCATATCTACTAAACTGGAATACGTTGCAGAGAGCTCAGAAGAAAGAGAAAGATGCCAGTGGTGAGCTACTGGGACGGGGGGGGCTTGACTGTTCGGACAATGAGAGCATTAGCACATGGCAACACAGCACTCAAGAGTCTCGATGTATGCACAATGGAGGCCAAAGAGAGAATGAGCTCTCGACAGGGGAGGCTCCGCCTACTTCATTCCTATTGGTTCCCATAAGATTACGTGCTGGAAAGCTCTCTTCTTCGCTCTTTCTCTCAGCCGCAAATATATATGAAACAGGGTATAATGAAGTAGGTTAAAATTTTAATCAAATTTGTTCAAAAGAAAAAAATAGATTTCATCCTCTAATGTATGGAAAATCAAGAAGAAATATTTTTTTAGTGCTTATTTACATCAATTACAACAATGATGGTACACTCACTTTACCACAGTTCTGTTTCCTCCTGTATACTTGTTAGCTGAATGAATGCTAGATGTGTCCCAGTCAGTCCAGTAAATTTTGCTTCCAAATATTGAAAGACCAAAGGGATGAGGAAGCTCACCTCCTGCAGCATGTAACAAAAGGTAATAAAATGATGAATTAATGAAAAAATTATATTTAATAAAACTTAAAATTTCATTGGAATATTGATATGGATTTTAATATCAAAAGATAGGAACATATAGGAGCAATTACAAGATAAATGTTTTCTTTAAAATATCTAATATGGAAACTTGACTCATCTTAAAATTATGGCAGAATATATCTGATATTTCAAACAGTGAATATAAATGAAAATGTGGCCACATTTTGTAGTTGTTTATATTTAAATTGGAAATTATCTAATATTTGAAATAAAACTATCAAAATTCGATCTCTCTCAATGATTTTCATTCCCACATTTATCGTATTCTCAAGGCTGATTAATAATAACAAGAAAGCACTTAAATAAATAACAAGTAGTTCTAGAAAGAACTAATCTGCCTAATTTCCTATCAATAAAATTTTAATGTATAAAAATTCAAGAAAAACAAAAACCAAAATTCTCTCATCAAAGATGCCATAAGAATTACACAAGAAGAAGTGTCTTTTTGTTTACAGAGTCGGTATGGTTACTGACAACATTATGTAGTATTCATATTTTTTGTCGCGATTCCTATAGGTATTAATCGACCTAACGGTTGATTGTTACCTCAACAGCTATGAATTGAAACACTGCTGGAATGTGCACTTGGCTATGCTCCAACCGAGTTCAGAAATAACCATCACCATAGCAACAAATAAAAATGACTTTCAACATGCCGAAACGAAAGTTTTTGAGAGAAATTCAAACAAATACGATTGAAAATCAAAATTGCGTTAAGAATAAGAATCATTACTATATTCCCCTTAGAACACTACAAAGCCCACTCCAATATAATAATTCTAAAGTATTTTAAAATGCAAAAGAAAAACTCTTTGCATGATGGATTTTAGATCAAACATGTAAATGAAATGGGGAAAGAACTCACCTGGAATTGAACTTGGAACCTGTAAATTCGGAATATAAATTATGGCACGGAGGTAGTCTCCGAGAGCACTAGTCTTACACCAAGTTTCATGGAAATCAGTCCATTCATGAAGATATTAGTGGGGGACACACATACACACATGGCCACTGAGGCAATCTCATAAGACTACTTTCCATTTTTTGGGAAGTAGGCTAAAAAACATTCCCAAAGAAAATTTATGCTTATCAATTGATATTCATTAACAAATGCTAAAGTTAGTTGTGGCAATAATTCATCAATTCATTTAATGCTATGTTTATCGTCCATAAAAAAATTGTTTACGTCAATTTTCATAATTCACCAAATATAAATATGGAGAAAAGGAACCAACCTATTAAGGTGACCCTCTTAGTTCCATTTAATGTGACATATTCCAACGATTTAGTGCCTCCATCTACCCAATACAGAAGCCCTCTCTCATGGTCGACAGCAAGACCATTTGGCCACGTGAGGTTCTTCGTCACAATGGCAATACGAAGTGAGCCATCCATTCCGGCACTTTCAATTTTGGGGTCTGATCCCCAATCACTCCAGTACATGTAGCCACCTGAAGCAAACATTAAATACATTTTTGATACAAACTACATGCTATTATTCTATCTTCTTAAATGCTAATATGACCATAAGCTCATGCTAAGTAGAATTAAGGATATGAATCTCTCGTGAGTCTAATGCTGAGGTCCCCAATCTTTTCAATGTGATGAGCACCAAGTTATATCAAGCAAGTTCCACTGTATTTTTGCAAAATTAGGGGTGATCATAATTAAACCAATAACAAAGTTACTATTAATATGTTTTAATACCTTTGCATAGAAAGCAAACTTAACAAATTTAACTCCTTGGAAGACAAATTTTAAGCCTCATAGAAAAACACCATCAGACAAGAGCATAGCAGTGCTTTGGAGAACAACTTTTGGAACCCTTATTCTTACATAATTATCATCAGAAATTTCACATTTATTTGTCCTCATGCATTTAAAATTGGATGATATTTGACGATGGTTTTATTTTCATCGATTTTATTCGCTACATTTTATGAATTTGCTTACCTATTGGATCAACTACAATATCTCGAGGTTTATCCAAACCTTCCCATATCAATAGTGATCTCATAGTGCCATCCAAATTTGAGACTTCTATCCTGTTAGTTCCAGCATCAGTCCAATAGAGCTTGTTGGTTACCCAATCAACAGCTAATCCAGCAGGCGATTCTATGGAAAAACAGGGATTTTTATGATCATTAGTATTAAAACATTATTATCTATAAAGATATGTATGTCCGGATGTCTATAGCATAAAATAGATAAATAAATAATAAATGGCTGAGTCATTGATGTCCACAAGGAATAAAAAAAATGAGATTTACATTTAGTGTTACTGGATTTCAGTTTAGGAAACACAGGATACAAAATGAGTCAATTGCACTTGAAAAATTACAGTATCTTGGTATACATCCATATTTTTATTTTACGTTACCATTAACGTATGAAACTTAATATAGAAGATATTTCCAGAATCAATCTGATTTTAACTGTTTCTATGCAAACTTTTCATGAATTTAAGAGATAGGTAATATACATGACTGGATTTGTTGTACTTGCCTAAATTTGTACCAATCACAATTTTTTGGTCCTGGCCATGTAAAGATGCACTTCCGATGACATCATCTTCCACATCAGTCCAAAAGATTGTGTCTGAGGGAGCATGCCAAGCAAGTGCCACAGCTGAATGTATCCCATCAATTGGGAGGACATGATCAACAATCGGGCCTCCCACCACACCACTTTTCTCTTTGTTACCTGCTCTGTCTAATTTTAGGAGCCTTAAGTCTTTGCTTCTTGCAAACAGAAGCAATCGGTTTGGGTTTTTATCACATGTATGCCTGCAAAAAAATATGACATAGAGTATAATGAGATATAGATGACATTATTTTTTTGGGCACTTTAATATTTTTTAATGATTGCCTCATAAACAGGAAAAAGATTAATCTATAGCATATACAGGCAGTACTAAGATGAAGTATATATTAGGGTCCTGCGAAGCTTTGAGATTCGGTTTGATTTCAAATTGGGAATAAGAATTTTATTCAATTTGGTAGCTTGGACTCTGATTCAATATTTTCGATTCTACATTACTGGTGGTAAAATACTTTACATGTATAGTGTCACATGAGATGATCATGAAGCTATGTTCACAGAAAATTATTATCTGAAGCTCTGGCCAATTTTTTTAATGGAGAAAGTCAAGGTATATTTGTTATGCAACAAGCATTCCTGTGAAGACAGAATAAGGTGAGGGCTAAGGGTGTAACTTTTTTGAAATTGATTATGTGCAGTTGAATTTGTTAGTATTATCAGGCTTTATTTTACTGTGTCTTATTTAATGTTTATGTAGGCTTGTTAAGTTTAATTTTAAACTTCATGTTGAGTTTGTATGTGTTGTATGGTTAATGTTTTCCAATAATAGATGTAAGAATAGGTGTGATTTTGTTTGTAGGCTTAATTAGTTCAATGAAAGACAATTGTATTCAGCACTAAGGTTTTCCATTGAAGTTTAATTTTTTTTAAATAGGCTTTTATATTCAGAGTGACTGAATTTTTAGGTTTAAATGAATGGTTGTGTTAATATACTTTGTTACTATGTTTGATGGTATTAAAATACTTGCATGTTATTTAGGCACTTTGATTAGGTAGATAGGTGAGAATGCACACTAGAGTTGAGATCTATCCCATGTTGAAGTGTAAATGTTAAGGCAAATACTCCTGTATAATATATGTATGTAAATATGAATTTATTACTTTCTCCATAAACGAAGTATAGAAAAAGTGTTGTTTTCATGAAAAAAATTGAATTTGAGATTTCAGTGGAAATACATGTTTTAAGGTCCCCTGAACACGTTTTGACTAATTTCTTGATGTCTGTGGGTTTGTCTGTGTGTCTCATGTCATAGTAATGACCTTAAACATTTTTTCGAAATTTAGAAACGCGATTCCCGTTTTTACATAGTAGTTTCACCGGAAATGTCGGGTTTATTGAATGAAATAAAACTAGGTGGCAGAATTTGAATCTGGCTCCCTATACTATTCTTTAGCATCATATATTCGTGCAATAATGTTGTATTGTCTTATGTGCCTTAGTTTTTATTTTTTCCATAATATACGAATTATAGAGAAAGTATTGTTTTCATGAAAAAACACGAATCCAAGATTTCAACGGAAATACATGTTTTAAGGTCCCCTGAACACATTTTGACTATTTTCTCGATGATGTCTGTGGGTGTGTCTGTGACTGGAATTTTGTGGGTGCTCTATCTCAAAAACAATTAAACAGGTCAATGCGAAATTTTATATTTGACATTTTTGTTTAAGGGAAAAGAACTGACTATAATATAGCTATATTATAGTTTTTGGTAAAAATCGGACAACCAGAAGTGGGGGTTTACTCCTGTCACTTATCTGTTTTTTTTTAATATTTGATTTATTACTTGATCAATGTAAAAAAGTACTGGAATGAAAGTTGTAGGAAATTTAATTTTCTACTATGTTTGTTCGAAACATTTTCCCATATAATGCATCGTTTAACAGATATTTTTAAAACTAATTTTTTATCTGCCACAAACACACCACTTACTGGCAACTATTGTAAACACTTGACCCTTAGTTATGTCTTGGTAATGCTCTTTTTTATTTTCTTAATTGTTGGAGCTTCGTGGCTATATCCAATATCAGAAGGCTATGGTTTGAGTTTATTTCTGTTCTTTGTAAAGTCTTTCAATTTTTCTCACCGTTGCTTAAAATATTTATTATCATTTAACCTATTTGGAATTTGTAGAAATATTACAGGTATGGAGAAAGTCATGTGGTGGCCACATCAGATTTTTTAAAATAATAGACATTTCCAAATTTGTTGGTATACATTGAGAAACAAACTTTGATTGCTTTGATGGCCTGCCATAAAAAGTGAACCAATATAAAAATAACTTCTTTCATTTGTTTATTTAATAGAAATAAAATATTGGAATTGAAGCAAAGAATATCTGCACAGTCCATTTGATTTATGATTTGATTTGATTATCTAGGGATGATTTGATTTGTACATACATACTATATAATTGCGAATCAATAATCTCAATTTTATTTAAACTATGAAAGAAAACATACCCATCAGGCAACAATCTTAATGTTTCAGGACAGACACAACGATAAGACAGCCGATTAGGAAGACAAAGATGAGAACATCCTCCACTATTGTTTCCGCAGTGATTGCTATACATAGGTTGTCTCTGCGGATGATAACTAAAAGAAAAACGGCAATCAATTATTCCTGCATGTAATAAATTCAATGTAGTATGCATATAACATTTTATAAAAGTTTATTTAAAAAAATTAAATGAATACAATCGTGTAGTAATGAAAAGGTGTCACAATGAGAGAACACTTAAAATAGCAAAAGAAAAATGATTTTTGGTATCCGTTCACTATCACATTTCTAATTCAACAGGGAACTATGGAGCTCATCTTATGGCTGAAAAAAATTCATGAACAAGCATTTAAAAAAACTTGTATCACATTTCTAGTTTCTAAAACTACTAATAATAATTTATATTAAGGAAGGACAAGGAGAATATGCAGCGTTGTGTTTGGAATATACCGTATATAATCTAATGTAAGCCAATACTGATTGTAAAATTTCTTGTAGGGTGTACAGACATTTTGGTTTTCATGGGTTTTTTGCATAAAAATTATTAAAAAGTATAAATGCCTCGGTTTTTTTAGTTCATAATTAAATAATCCCGCCACACTGAAGGACTGAAATTTACGCTCACAAAGGCACGAGGAAGTGACAGTTGGCTGGGGGAATCCCAGTATGCGCATGCTAGACAAACTGAATCAACATAGTAAACGTTTCGAAAAAGTAAAATGAAACATTGTGTACATATCTTGAGTATACAGCTTCTAATGCTAGGTATGCTAGGTATCACAGCGATTTTGACGACTGCCACAGCAGACATTTTTTACATAATTTATTTTTTCGTATTCAATCATTTTGATTCTTTTTTCATACATTTTAAGTAGGTTGTTTACTTCCACTTTAATACACATATCTTGAGTTATAATGTAACTACGGACATTTTGCCGCCTTTCTGTCTGTGGTAAGCAAGATGTTTGCTGTACGAAGAGGGAAATATATGAAAGAAGATATCCCAAAGCACATTGAACCTATCAGAATGTAATATAATAAGGTACATATGCATCTATGATGAAATGATTTTCAAAATTGTCTTCAAAGGCACTCAACGCTCATCCCTATTCATTGATTTCTTGTATGCATTCTTCTTCTGCATAAGAACAGAATAGAGGAGCTCTTGCCATGCCAACTATCTTCCTGTTCTGCACTACCATTCTTATGAAAATGCCCCTTACTGCATTGATTACTTTCTTTTTCATTAGTTTATTTTTAAGATGCAGATTCTAAGCCGAGTGGCAATTTCTAAGAAGGTAAAAAAGTAAAAAAGTTCGGCTTACAATTGATTATATATGGTAAATTGGAAGAAATCAGGCTTCTGAAGGATTTCATGCCAGTAGAAGAATAATAAAGGTGAAATACTCCTTTAGCCAAACAATTAGAAGAACATCACAAAATCTTGAAATACATTAGAATGAAATGTGAACTCTTCCGTCCTCCATTAATAAATTCATTAATCATAAATAAATCTTAATTAACTTGTTTATGAGCTGAACTATAATGTAACAAAATTCAGTTCTGGCCATTCATGTAGCATCTAAAATTTTACTAATCCTGTAGTTCATAGTTATGGCTAATCATCCTCTTGGATTGTTACTATTCCTTGAGTAGATCTTTGATTCTGGCTTATTGGATGGTAAAATAGCATTCCATCCAGTTCAGTTGATCTGAAATGAACATGAATAGAAAAATCTCCTCACCTTTGTATTCCCATGGGGAAATGCAGGCCAGAGTGGACAGTTTTGAATCCACTTCCTGTTACTTTATTAGCCATTGATATGCTTTTTGTATGCCAATCAGTCCAATAAACTGCATCTTCAAAAATGGTTAGAGCAAAAGGATGAGGAAGACTTTTACTTATTATCTGAAAATAATGAATGTTCAATTTAATTATGCTATATCCCTAAAAACATAATAGTATCTTAATGCATAATTAATCAAGAGAAATAGGTATGGAAATTATTTTAAAATTATATTTGAAATTGGTATATTATGAGAGTATCATACCTTGCGTCTACCAGACCCATCGAATCCAGCTGATTCTATGACATGATGTTTAGCATCGGCCCAGTAAATTCGATCAACTGTATAATCAACTGTTAGGCCATTTGGCCAAAACACAGATTCTTTAATTATACTTCTTCTGTCACTACCATCCATTTCAGATCTTTCAATTTTGGGGTTTGGACCTGAAATTTTGAATGTAGAGAATAAATGATCCATTTAACACTCATTCGTTTTTGTTTATCATCTGAAACAACCAAAGGCATCAATTAAGTTACAAATATAGAATGAAAATACATCTTTTATCAATTTTTAGGCTATTATTTGTTAATGTTAATAATTTTTATCGTTTTTTTATTATTTTTGGGAATTAAGAAAAAACTTTATTTCAGTCGGAGCTTTCAGTTTAAAATAATTATTGAAATTATTCTATAACAACTGAAAAAACAAACATTTTTCATTCAAAGAAGAAAAATACAGAAATAAATGTGCCTGTTTTCAGAAAGGTTAAATTGTGACATTGGTTGTCATTTATTGAGATTTATTGAATTAGAAAATCTTTAAATGATGATCTTCTGATTACAGTAACAAATTTCTGCATTTATATATAACCATACAAATCTCAGGTTTATTCAATTCAGATGTACAGACTGGATTTTCAGTTCAATTCTAATACAGTAAACCCTTGATTTAACAGACTTTGGATTTAATGGACTCATGGCCGCTGGCCGTCTGGTTGCTGAGAATGTTTCTGTCTGATTGTATTCTATACTTTTCAGTTTTTGCCATAATATTTTCGCCACTTTTGAACTTCCCGCCCAGATCGTTGATGAAACTTCTATGGGAAAGTATGTTTGGTGAGGATGTCGAGCACCAAACGATGAAATTAAAAGGAGGCAGAGTGAGGCAGTGGAAATACAAATACATTTTTAGTGCTTTTCGTCATTGCTGAAAAGAACTATTATCTTCGTTATTCCGCCTGTCTGTACGCATATATCAGGAAAGAATTGACTGAACCACTTACAACCAAATTTGGTACATAAAATATTCACATAAATTAATGACCAAAATGGCGTATTTGGACCCGATCGACAGAGCAGGGGTGCCACAATTGCAAAGTATAACTTTTCGGTAATTGTGAATTTGGAAGGAATTGGCCAAACAGATTTCAGCGAAATTGGGTATAAAGGATGTGTGCAACAAAGAAAAACAACATCAATATGTTTAGCAGAGATATGAAAAACAGGGCTGCCACAATAATAGCAATAAAAAATTTCTTTTTACAAGTAATTGTGTTAAATTGTCCATATCAATTTTAACCAAATTTAATACTTATAATATAAACATATATATATATATATATATATATATATATATATATATATATATATATATATATATATATAAAACCATATTAATATATTTAAACCGAATCAGCCAAACAGGGGTGCCACAATTACAAATTAAACTCATTCAGTAATGAAGGATTTGGAATGAATTGACTTAACGGATTTATATTAAATTTTGTAAATAAGATTTGTACAACATACTGTAATGAAATAAAGATAGTTAAAGCGGAGCTAAAGAGCAGGGCTACCACACTAAAAAGTTAAATAATATTTCTTTTACACGTATTTCTAGAGAACTGACCAAATGGATTTTAACCAAATATAGTATATTTAATCTTCATATAAATAATTAACCAAAATATCATATTTAAACCGGGTCGACTAAACAGGACTACCACAATATCAAGGTTAGAATTTTTCTGTAACTTAGAATTTCGAAGGTATTGGTTGCACGGATGTCAAAGAAATTTCATTTGTAGGGCGTGTATAGAAAGTGAAAATGAGATGAATATGTTTAGAATGGATAAAAAAGCAGGACTACCATAATATAAGGAAAAATAATTTTCTGATTTCAAAATAAATACATTAGTATACGATTACACGAATTCGATGAAAAGCACTTCTGTACCACAGGAAACCCATGGACACTTCTACTGTTTATGCTGCACTTAGGGATACATTGGTTCTATACTCAGTACCACTGGATTTCCCGCAGGACTTCATACTTGCCGCGGCGATGTTTTTCATGCCTGTGCGTTAGTAACTTACGAGTCGGAAACATTGTGGAGTATTATGTCAAATGAAACAAAATGCATGCTAATTTAAATTTCAAGCATAATCACTAGTTGAATGCTGTGATTGCTCCAAGAAAGGAGAAATTAAAAAAAAACTTTTCCGGGCAATTTTGGATTGTCGTATTTATGTTCCAAATCTTCAGACTGCCAACTGTTCCAATAAATTAGTTTTCTGTGCTTTTAGGTTGGTAAAAAACATGGTGATGTTTATAGAATATTTACATAGAAAAAACTAGATTGGTCGGAAGTGAAGCGGCAAGAGTAAGGAGACAGTGGATGACATGTGCACGGAAATTTCAATTATACATTTTCTTCGAATTCGAATGAAAAGTTTTACCACATTAGATAAACATATTATTCTTGTTTAACAGTGTTCTTAATGTACTGCATTTGACATAATAAGATGTGGTCATTGAGGTGCATTTTTCTTCGTCATATGATGAACTTTTGGATTTAATGGACTTTGGCAACAACGGACACCCTATCCCACAAATTAGTCCATTAAATCGAGGAAACACTGTATATTAATACTGGAAGCCTTTCTCCTGAAGATAAATTAATGGTAATCTTACCCCAGTCGGTCCAAAAAAGCAATGCTTGCCCAGGATGTAGAGCAATAGCACGTGGTTTATCAAGGTCACTTGCTGCTACCACATAGCGTACTGTGCCATCTAATGTGGACACCTCAACTCTTCTTGCTCCAGAGTCAGTCCAGAACAGGAGCCCGTGCACCCAGTCAATGGCTACACCACCTGGACTTTCTAGACCCCACCTTATCACATCTGTTACAAGAAGCAAAAGATTATTCAAGGAGACATGTTAAATGCATTTATCTCTCTTCTAGTAAGAAATATTTTTTGGAAACTTTCTTCAAAATCACTTATTTTATTAATTTGGTAACTGAAGTATACATTTCATGAGGAAGATAACATGATAGTATTTTTTATCAAGTGGTATTGTGTTGAAAATGGAATTTGGAGATTACGGTGTACAGAATGGAATTAAAATTAAAAACTACTACCATAAAATAATCTAGATGAGCACTCACACATCAATAAGAAGATAAAATGGAAAAAAATTAAAATGATACAAGTTTGCAGGGCGATGGCCTACCGGGACCTGTTGTCAAAAACTAGCCTAAAGGAAAAGAAAAAAGCACACACACATGCACAATCACTCAGAAAAACTCTGGAATACTTGTTAAATATGTATTTCAGGAGCAAAGCTCTCATCTTCAGTAGCTGATTATTATACGATTAGGATTTTTAATTTTAATTCCAAGTGTTATTGTGAAGAAAGGATGACTACTTTTGTATTTTTGATTTTAAAAGAACTTTCAGCAAGTCACCCCCTGTGGAATAAAATTCCTCTTCAGGGAAAATTATTAACGTTTTATTTAATTTACTTAATATTAAGAAATGCTGTTGGTTCCTTAAATAGAAAATATGATGATGAATGGTCGAGAGTGACATCAAGATTTAATTTTGACCAATCACAAAACAAAAGCATTGTGGAATGATATTTCTTCATTTAAGTATGTAACTGAAGGCGAATGTGAAGACAATAAGAAGAACCTTTCGGAATTAACTTTAAAATCCAATATCAGATATACGGAACTGAAGATTTTGTGCTTAAAGCTATGTTGCATTTCAGTGTCTACTGCTAGTGCTGAATGCTCATTCAGCACAATGGATAGATTCATGACGAAGTTTAGAAATAGAATGGGTCAGAAAATTCTGCAGGATTGCATGAAAATTGCAATCGAGGGACCCAAATGAGTTGCCAATTGCATTAATTGATAAGTTATCGACACATAAGCAAAGAAAAAACAAAGGCAACTCAGGTTACCGTAAATACCCGCGTATAATGTGCACTTTTTTTCGAAATATTTGAGTTAAAAATTAGGATGTGTGTTATACGAGGGTGCATAATCTTCCTATTTTCATTTGACCCCATATTTACACAATTTCGCCACAGTAATTACTGCCCGGGTATCCTCATAATTTTATTGGTGTTTTTTACGAAAAGTAAGATAGATAATAGTTAAAATTTATTAATTAATTCTACAAACATTCATTAATTAGATATGAAAAGAATGAATTCAGTATTTATTCATTTTAAAAGCCAAGAAATACTTCGTCACTGGACCATTCTTCTTCGATGTTGTTATCGGAATCGGCATCTTACGCATGACGTCACCCTACACCGGCGCCTGGCCTGGTGATACGTGATTTATTCTTGATTCTTAGAGTCTGTAGTTAATTATGGTTATTTGCTATCATGTTTACGTGCTCCAGAGTGTTCTAATAAGGGTTAAACTGAAGGTTGGGCGAACCCGTCCACCTTAGGCGTGACAAAAACGTATGTAAAAATAGGATTATCGTCATTCCTTCATTTTATTAGCTCAAAGAATGTCATATGCCATACTATGAAATTAATATAATTGGATTTATTGTGTATATCCTAATATCACCTTATAAGTAAACATAGAGTACGTAATGATTGAGTTAGCTGGCGTTCTTTTGGAACGTTATTCGAAAATTTCATTTCGCACTTTCATTATGTTACCAATACATAATACCAATAATTCGATCATTGCCTTAGAACACGTTCACCATCTACTTTATTCTGGAATGGTAACGCTAAAAAAATCGGAGCGCACTATACGCGGGTATATAGAAAAATAATAGATTTCGAGGCTGAAAACCCCCCTGCGTGTTATACGAGGGTGCGCACTATACGTGGGTATTTACGGTAATTTAAAGCATTTACTTATACAATCATATATTCAATTCTGTGATTTATACTATATTATATAAATGTGAATTAATAATTTGTTTGATATTCATATAATACACACTCTAAAGACTTTTCTAGTGGGAGTGAGGCTGTTGAAATGTCACGTAAGATTTATATAATACCTGTTACAATATGATTTGAATTTCATACGATTTTTATAACCATAATTAAAAACTATTTATGTCACTCAAACTTCAAACTAATGTTTATTTTTAAAATACTCCTCGAGTTTTCATTTTCCCTCTTGATCACCTATGTTTGGATTCAGCACTGGCTTGATGCATGCTTTTATAAATGTTTAATCAATGTTTTTGCTGTGCACAGGGTTGATGGTGCAGTGCAGAAGGTGTTAAGATTGACATTGATTAAAAAGTTGACATTCATATTTTTCATCTTTTGAATTTAACCTTGGACGCAAATGAAACTATTTAAAGATATAATTTGATTTGGAAGATTTTTTATTGCACTAACAGCATGTCAAAAAGTATTATTTCATTTTCCATAACAATAAAACTGGAATGAAATGGAAAATTTTCCAATGCTTTAAACTAAGAATCTGAGAGAAATAAATATTTACTTTTTAAAATGAGAGATATGATTTACCTATTGTTCCTGTGCCATTGATGTTAGCCCTTTTGATGACATCTAATGAAACATCTGACCAGAATAGAAGGCCCTTCTCATGGTGATAGTCCAATGCAATAGCGTTTTGGAGTCCTTTGAGGATGGCTGTGTATTTGATGTTGTTCAGGCTCACCTTGTGATAAGATAAACACAAAATAAATGTCTATCTAGCATACATGTAACCTTCAACATAGTTGAACATCCATTGATATAAAAACCAATCATAAATTAGTACAAATACTTTATTATGCCAGTTAAAATTAAAGAGCAAATATGAGTCCTATCACAAAATGATTAATATAAATAAAGACAATTATTGTAATTTCCACGAAACCGGTCGATTTAATTTGTATTTAGAGGAAATTACAAAAATTTATATTATGGAATCTTTCCACAAAGTCGAGCTTTCCCAAGTAGAGTTGTTACAAAATGATTACTTTTAGTTCATCTGTTGAAACCTTTCCACAAAAATTATGGTGAAGTACTAAATTGCTAGCTCACAAAACATAAGAAAGGCACTGCAAATGTAATTTTTATTAAGTTAGGGAAATTAAGGAATAGCACATTAAGAGCTTTTAGAATAATTAAATATCTGGAACTAAATACTGAAGATTCAAACTTGTTAAATTAAAATGTACTTGCTTGTGGTTAAGAAAATACAACTTTGTTGACAATTTCATTAAAAATGAAATTCACAGTTTCTGATATTTCTATGTGACAAAACTTGTTTATAAATGATGTTTTTTTATAATTTTTTTGGAAGCTTTAACAGAGACTTTATTTTTTATTTTTCACCTTAATAACAACCAATAAATGCATGCTCCTCAATGACCAATTACTCACCTGCCGTATATCCACCCTGTTTGCAAATAAGAGCATAGGTGGTGGGCCGAGAGCTTTGCAAGACCTGCCATCTGGTCGTAGGACATAGCCATCTGCACAAGAACAGGAAAAAGAACCAGGAGAGTTTTGGCACACTTGGCTGCATGCCACACCTAACCATTCTCCCAAAACTTCTTCATCATCATCTGGAGGAGGTGAGCATTCATCCACATCCACGCAACTGAAATGAAAAGAACGAATATTGCAGTTCTAAAAATTGCTGCAAAATGGCTAACTCCAAAAGTAAAAGGTCATATAGATTATTATTTAACATTGGAAGGATGTGTATTTTGGCCTATCTAGAACGATGATTATGATTCAGTTCAAGCTCAAAGATATCAGAATCATAGGTTCAAGAAGTTATTTTACACTCAGTCAGTAATTTAAATTCATTGATACATCACATAAAAATTCAACATAAAAAAATGTGTCTTTAAACCTGTTTTTCCCTAAGCCCTCACAGTATAGTTTTTGATACACTGTAATTTGAAAATTTTAACTCCACAATTTGCTAAATCATAAAGAAATGATTACATTTTAACATGCAGGTTATTTATAACCTAAGAAATAAAACATATTTTGCTAACTAATCAATTACAATGAAAATGTATTGAAAGAGACTCAGCATGCAAGCTGCAACAAGAATAAACATTTTAGGCATTAATAATGTAACTACATAATTTATGAATTTATGGGCTTTATAGACTGAATGGATGGTATTTTAAAATTAACCATTGCTGGGAATTCATTTTTCAGTTAAAAGAAGCTATCTTGAAAAACAAAGATTGATCTTGAATTAATTTTAAGGACTGGAGGAAGAGATACATATATGGAAGATTGCTAAGTATACAGCCTTCCCTTGTTTTTCGAACTTCTGTTTTACGAGTTTTTGCATATACAAACTGAGCAATTTTATACCTATTTTTCGATTTGCAAACAAATTTTCGCTTATACGAGTTTGTTACGTTCGCATGAAAATCCTATTTTTCAAATATCGAATAAATTTTCGCTTCAGGATAGTTCGAGAAAGCTTGGTAAAGTTCATCAGATTGCATCATGCTGTTCCGAATAAGAACCATCATCTCGGTCTCAGTATGCACGTTGCCGTTCTTTGTGAAATTTGGTTCGCTGAGTGATGTGTATTTTTATCTTTTAAATTAAGATATATTTTTGTGAATCATGGCTCCTTTCAGGTATTGCAAGCAATAAAGTGAAAAAAGAGAGAAGGGCTTTCTTTAAGTGTAGCCCAGAAACTAGATATTATTTAAAGATTGGAGAAAGGCAAGCAGTCCAAGGACATATGCGCCGCATTTAACCTATCATAGGCTAACATAGGCTAATATTGCTAATATATAGAGTAAGACATTATAGGCTGTCTTAGAATGTCATTTAAATATATAATATATCATTATTGATCTTTTTTCTCAATTTGGTATTGTTCTGTATTGTTTTTAAGTGAACTATGGGATATTTTTTTAATTCTGACCTTTGGAACCAATTAAAATATTTTACATAGGAAGTAATGAGAAAATAATTTTCGTTTTATGAGTTTTTGCCTAATGAACAGTTTTCATGGAACGAATTAAGTTCATAAAATGAGAGAAGGCTGTATTACATACTAATGGATATGAAAGATACATGCTTTTTGTATGAAAATTATAATAATAAAAATCAATAAGTTTTATTTAATGTTTAACTTACTTTCTGCACAACTATTTTTGTAACTTTTTAATTTTTCTGTTTTTAATACTTAATGTTTGATTTTATCTTACATACAAAACACTTATAGCGTTTCGTAACATCTTTATGAGTATCTAAAAAAAAACATTTATAATATTTTAAATTCTTAAAAGGATTATACAGGTAATCTGCAAGATACAAGTTATTGAGCAGGGATGGAAAAACATTTCAAATCGTTGCATTATTCTGTAACGTTACAAAGGATTGTTTTTCATTACATAATGTAAAAAAATGCTATGCAATTTAATTGTAACATTATATAACATTATTTTATAAAACTGTTATATAAGATTATTTAATTTATTTTTCTTACTTTGGCCAATAGCCCCCTATCTTAATTTTTAAATATAAAAGTATTAAATAAAACCACAAAATAATTGTCTATAATAATTTCAATTCTGTTATATAATAAAAAAAGGCAAAATAACACTCTAGGATTATAAGTCTTTGGAAAAACAGGCAAGAAAAATGTGTAAATCTCAAACATTTGTTCTGAAGTACCTATGTCAAAACCTTCCAAAAGTGCAACTATATTGATTTCTTCATTATTTGCAGTCACATCTGAAACAGAAATTTTAGTTATAAATTGAACAAATTCATCACCATCAGTGGTTGAATGTGCTTAATTGTTTAGCGGAATGATTTCAGTCTCTTTACTAAAATTTCAACTTATATTCTTTAGAGTTGTCCGAATATTTTTAAATGAAGTTTTACTTCAATGCAGTGCTCTTCTGAAAATGTGGCTTGGAATTGTGGATCAAGATAAATAGCAAATTACATTGCAAACACTTCACAGACATCAGTTCGTTTTTTTACATTATGTAACGAAAACTAATCTTTTGTAACATTATTTCATCTCTGGTTTACAACATGACAGCTGACACTGCAATGTTGCCTTACCAATAAATTTCATTTTGATAAAGTTATAATAACATTATTGCAACATTATAATAATGCTACATTAAATGTTATTGGTTATTATAATGTTATTATACCGATATGTACATATTGTTATGTTATTCTAAAAAAGAAACAATTTAATCATTATTATAACGTTATCGGGTATCGTTATGTTATGTTTTCCATCCCTGGTATTGAGTAATGTTGTTTTACTTATGAAATATGAATAAATTACTGATAAACTTTATATGCACATTGTCAAAGTTTGATCAACATTAAACTGACCAAGAAATTACCAGGAATGAATGATTTATAAATACCATCAAAACATTTTAAATTTAAGCATCTACCGTAGTGGAAGTGTTCCCTTCATAAAGATTCAATACAAATGGAATGTATGTAAAACAAATGAATATATAAAAATGCAATAGCTGTTAAGATATGACTATTTGACAAATTGAGATAAGGAAATCATTCAGTAATACCTGTGTCCATTAGGTGCAAGTTTGTATCCAGGATTACATGCACATCCATCTTTTCCATCTGCTGTTGTAATGCACACCTGAGCACAGCTTGAGCCCTTTTTGCATTCCTTCTTCACTGGACAACTTTTCTCATCTTTTAAAAAGAAAATATTTTACCCATTTACCATTATTATAATAATTTTCTCTTTAACGCTCTTTTAACTTAAACCCAAATAAAGATCGCATGGAAAATGAGCGCAAAAGACAGAACAGACACAATAAATCAACTTAAGGAATAAGTTTCACTCATAAGTTTTTTATTAATAAAAACATATTGCATAAATACCTTCCCCTGATGGACAGTCTTTCTGGCCATCACAGACCCTTCTTCGTGGAAGACAAAGTAAGCCACCTTTCAGTTTAGGGGCTTTCTTACTCGTTCCTTTTCCATTAGACACAGAGGCACTCGAGTTGTTCCCAAAATCCTCGTTACATTTGAACTGATGTGACGGACACATTGCTAGTCTGCATGCAGCCTGCGTTTCATCTTCCCCACCTTCACAATCTCTGACTCCGTCACACAACCATAGTTTCTGGATGGAAGATAAGCATATCGAATTTTCATAAGAATAACATTTTGAAGTTTATCATTAATATTGGTGAAAAAATAATCTAGCCAAACCTTAATGTCGCATAACTCCGTTTTGGTAATGAGAAATAAAAACAAAATTTTGCAAGAAGTCCGCAATAATAACACAAAGACTTGGTCTGTTTTGAAAAAGTTTTAGTGTTTTGTTTTATTTTGATTGATAACCCATTAGATATGTTTATCCGTACATCAGGGGTGGATATAGAAACTTCCCAGAGGAAGAAGCCAGCACAACCTCCTCTCTCCCATCATGAGTTCGCCACTGCTGGCAACTCTTTATTCTGTATATCAACTTTCTTTCACTAGTTGTAAGAAATTTTTCTGCAGGGCAAAATCAAGGAATTTTGCATGGAATGGGTTTAAAGAATGCATCCAATTGATCCGCTGTGAAATTTTTACAAGCTTTGGTTTCTCGTTACTATTATTCAAGCTTTTAATACATATTCCATATTTGCCTGAATATAATGCACACTCGAATATAATGCGCACCCCAATTTTCAAAGGTCGACTTAAAAAAAACATTAATAGAAAGAGTGCAAATATAAAGCGCAGAAAATGTTTGTGAAAGTCATTTTAGGCAAAAAAGTGCTCATTATATTTGGACAAATATGGTAAGTTAAACTATTCTTCAGCATTAGAACTCACTATGAGTGGTATAATATCAGGAATGACAAGAAAAGATAACAGAATTGGCTTTAAAACATGGATAACTGTGGACAGGGTACAGTGGAAAGAAGATTGAAATGATTTGTATATGCGAGAAGATTAAAGGAAACCAGAAATTTCCCAAGAATATATTATAAACTGCGGATAAAAAGAATGTATTTGAAAGATGTGTCTGAGGAAGGTATTGTGATAATCTTATATATATTTCTCTTACTCCGTCTGCAACAACTTCCACCACGTGCCACCAGACCGCGCCAATGACTGACTGTAATACTATTTTTAACAAACTTTCCAAGTAGGTAGAAGATTGAAATTTGGTAGGAATGTTTGTCTCTTATAGTAAAAGCCAGTTATGAAACAAAATTAAAAAAAAAGGCCCGGGTTCGACTCCAGTAGATAATTTCTATTTCCCATAAGATAACACGTAAAAATCATTTTTTCAACTTACAGGCTTTTACTCTTTTGCAAATTAAAATTAGAAAGAATTGACCAATGATCTTCAGATCTAAATTGTTCTAAAGAAAAATAAATAACATGTGTTATGATTATCATAGCATTTTGCCTACGATACAAAATCACTCAAGTTCTATGTTTAAATCATATTTACTTGAAAATTTTAAGATTTTAACGATATGTTGCCTTGCCGACCATGTCATTGTTAAACCTCAAGATTGTATTGTCGCCTTAATCCTTGTACTACATGCATAAGAAATGCGTGCTTTGAATGCTTTAATATGAGAGAGATAAGAAGAGATACAGAGGGGGAGAGAGACAAAATTAAATGTTACATAGATTAAAAATAATTTTGGGCATATAAGAATTGTATAGCGTGAGGTATTTCTTTGTCAAACAATTTCTATTCACCCAAAACTATTTTTACTATATGGAACATTCAATTATGTGAATTCTATATTTATTGCTTACTTTTCAGTGTATATAAAAGTTATTTTCATTAATTACTGTCTCCATATGTAGTATAGGGGAAAGTATTGTTTTCATGAAAAAAATAGACTTCGAGATTTCAACAGAAATACACGTTTGAGGTCCCCTGGGACACATTTTGACCACTTTCTCGATGATATCTGTGCGTGTTTGAATGTATGTGATAGCTTTTTTGTGGGTGCTCTAACTCAAAAACTATTAATCAGGTCAACGTGAAATTTTATATTTAACATTTTTATAAAAGACAGAAGAACTGATTAGTTTTTGGTAAAAATTGGTCAACCAGAAGTGGGTGTTTACTCTTATCACATCTGTTATTTTGAAATATTTTATTTAATATTTGATAAATGTAAAAATGTATTGGAATAAAAGTTGTAGAAAGTTTAATTTTCTACAACATTTGTTTGAAACATTTTCCCCATATAATGCATTGTTTAAGAGATATATTATATTTTTATCTGCCACCACCATGCCACCTACTGACGACTATTGTTAACAATTGATGCTTAGTTACATCTTATTTTAGTAATGCTCCTTTTAATTTTCTTGATTGTTGGAGCTTTGTGGCTATATCCAATATTAGAAGTCTATGGTTCATTTCTGTTCTTTATAGTCTAAAATTTTCTCGCAGTTTCTTAAAATATTTATTATTATGTAACTTATTTGGAATTTTTAGAAATATTACAGATATGGAGAAAGTCATATGGTGGCCACATCAGATTTTTTATTTCAATTTTAACTTAATACTTAATTCATACATACCCATCATATTTGATGAGGAATTACACTAGTAGTCAATATTAGCTGATGTTAATTTGTATCAAAAGAGTGAAATTAATTTCAATACATTCTCTATTAAAAAATAGTTACAGTGGCCACTTGTGCAATGCAGGAATTAAGTTCTTCGAAAGATTAAGTTCTTGCATGAATTCAGAATTATCTTGTTGAAAAAATCACACATCTGTATTGGGTACTAATTTTCTCATGTCACATTCATATACAAAATGCAATGTACACTCAATTAAGAACCACATAAAATTAAATTTGAAATGTATTGTCTTAATAAGTGTCACGTTCATTTAATTGCTTATGATCAAATATTCATTGGGCAAACCAATATTGGACAAGAGTTCACTGTATTTTGCAAGAACAAAATTGCTTTTGGGTAGGGGAAACAGGTCTTTTGAGACAAAAAAGAGAACACTTGGAGCATTTTCACAGACAAAATAGAGCACAGATAATCCCATCCCTCAGAAAAGTAAATGAGAGACAAACACATTTTTTATAACTAGTTAAACTCTCTTTGGAAAAAACAAAAAAAATAATTGGCTCATATGCACTCAGAAAATGAAATACAATAAATGTAGAAAGAAATAAAATAGAAAAAAATTGAATGCAAAGTGGAAAATAAAGGTCAATTCTTGCAAAATAAATAAAACAAAAATATCTAAACAAAAAAAAGAGAAAGTTCTCCTTAAAAGAAACACTCCGGCCACCCTACATTTGGAATGTTTGAACAGTAGCAGAGGCAAAAACAAAAACAGCGAAAAATGTCTTCTGTGCATTATGGTATTAATGTATTATGTGAAAATCAAACTTGATAAATAGTTATACCATATATAAATATCAAGTATTTCCAGATTAACGAAGGTACATAGGCGATGAAGCATTATTGCTGGACAAAGATTGTTGAGAGTTGGGGAGAGCTGGGTGGTAGCTGGGCATAAAAATCTGTATATTATAATTTTGCTGGACGCTATATGGTCATTATTCAAGAAATGTGGCTTAGGCAGTATTATTTATGACTACAAGTTCTGCATCTGAATGTTTTTAATCAAAATCTTTAAGGCCATTTTTGAATAAATCAAAATTTGGGAAAATCTACAAGAATAAACTGCCCTTCATTATTGCGCTATACAGTTCATCTCTTCAAAGTTTTTATTTTGGATAATTTTATACGTGAGTACGAAATATAATTTGGTTTCGCACAGACAGGTAGACGGCATTGACAAAAACAACTTTTTTGGACTCGAGGATACCAAAAATATGTATTTCCGTCAAAATCTCGTCGTCGAATTTTTTTTGCTATTACAATACTTTCTCTGTACACTACGCAAAAATACAATAAAAATAATAATATTAAAACAACGCTCTAACTATTTTTATTGCACTAGTCATGTAAATGAAAATTTATTTTGTATTTAGAACAAAAACACAATAATTAATTATAAAAAAAATAATATTCAGTAGGGGAGGTAGCAAGGAGAGGGGAGGGGCTTATAAAGGTGTCCCAGAGCCCTTCAGACCCTCCTGCAATTGCACCTGAACGACATACGTCCAATGGTTCGATCGCTAGCACTCACCAAAATGCACACCCCTCCGGTTCCGCTCCTCCCTCCCGTGCTGCACATGAACTCGTGCGGTCCGCACGCCTTTGGCGGTGGTCTCGTCCTCTGCCTCCCCTCTCCACCTTCTCCCTCCTTCCCCTCTGCCCCGCATTCCTCCTCCGACTCGTCCTCTCCGTTGGCGCAGTCCTTTTCTCCGTCGCACACCCAACGGTCGGGCACGCACCGACCCGTGGTCCCCGGACACCTGTCAAAGTGAAGTATCCGCTCGGTCGAGACACTGATTCACTCGACGACTGAATAACAAACAATTCCCCTTCCCCTCTTCAAGGCACCTTCCGGCGTGTTGCTTTAACGCTACCCTTCATCTTCTCCTCCTATCCGTCTCTCCTGGTTTCGATCTATCAACCTTGTACTCTAATTTCCTCCTCGTGGACTAAGTAATACCGAACAGTACCAGTGGTCGGCAACCTATGGACCGCGAGTGACCCGTCATCACGATTTGGGCGGCCCAAAAAGATAAACATGTTTAGAAGGGTTGATGTTTTGAAAATAAACGAGTAGTTCAATAGATAAATATAGTTTATATAAACATCCTGGTTTGATTTTTATTTTCGTTAAAATATTTTAATTGATTCGTCGCATTTTCCAAAAACCATTAATCGTTTCACCATAAAAAAGGCTGACCACTGCTCTACACACTCATCTAGTACTGTTTTTCATCGATTTACCTCTTAAGTCGTTGCGACTATTAATTAACAGCATGCCAACCAAATTATCCTACTTATATATCTCTTAAAGTATTAAAATGTCTTTTTTTATATTATAGCAATACATCGCTGCGTTATTTATTTCTGCGGAGAGAAATAATTCAATCCAAAGAGGGCCTTCATTCCTTCAATAGCTTTCTTCCGCATTCTTTCCTCTCACTCAATATCTGTCACGAAGATTTCCTTTCACTGCACTTATCGCATATATTAAATTGCCTTCTCCTCCAGCTATATCTGACACTTCCTCACTTTCTCTTCTTCAACGGAATTTATCCAATAAAAACGAAGTAAATGAAGAGAAATCCTCTCTCGCAACGCAGTATCTCATAATTACGCTTGGTAGGTTCGACGTTTATTTTTTTTTTTAAATCGACGTTTATTTTCCGGAGAGATATTCGAGGAATATCGACGCTTCAAATTGCTACTTGGTAGAATTCGTTTATATTTTTGAAAATCGACGTTTATTTTCTCGAGAGATTTTCAACGAATATCGAGGCTTAAAATTACTACTTAAATATAGTGCTGGCAGTTTTTGGCCTTTCAATTCGATGATTTAAATTTACTTTTATCATAGAAATTCTACGTAAAATTTACGTTTATTTTACAATACTCGGATTATTTATTTTAATTTTTATATGAAGTTAAATCTTTATGCACAAATTAATCGAACTAATATACGATGTTCTTCATATTTTTTATTTTATTTATGCGCATTTACACTCTTATTCATTTTTAAATGTTAATATTAAAGAAAACACCCAATAACGAATTGAGATTTACCTGTTTAAATTGTGCAATAAAAATTAAAAAAACGATTAATTTATGAAATCCGAACAATATGATGTTGCTTTTGCCGAGAAACATTCTTAAAAAAATAATTTGCGAGTTCAGCTTCAAGGCTTTTAGACATTCGTTGACGCCAATTAAGGAAAAAACATTAACGATTTTATTATCAAAAAATATTTTAGACGTCAAAAAAGAACTATCTAATACTTTGTATCATTTGATATATTTCATCACTGAACCACATATTCTCTTTAATTACCATAAAATATATAGCGAGAAAAATTAGACTTAATTATTCAACAGTCTTACCTCAAATCCTGATTAAAATGTGTTTTTCCAATCGGCAAAATATTTTACAACAGCTAGCAAATAAATATTAATATTTAATCCCTCTTCAATTTTTAGTAATGAATGCTAATTTATGTGCACCTTTTTAAAGTCATTATATATAAATTGAAATTTACTAACCTGTAGCAAAAGACGAAGGGGCCAAAAGCACAAGAGAGGAACGATCCTTCCTGGATAACTTTAAGAAAAAGACTACCAAAATATTGGGTTGTGAATAGGAAGAACGGGTGAAAGTGCATACAACAAGGTCATCTATAGGAAAAACCCTAGAAAGGATCGAGGAACATTTGTTTCCGGAATACACTCCACGGGGTTGATGAGTGGAAGGGGTAGAAAAGGCTGTCTTCAAACGACCACCGAAATTTCTTACTTCCGAGCCTTGTTTAACAGGGGTCGAGGCATTCTCAGCAGGGCATATTCATGACCTTATCTGTATAGAAAGGCTAGTGAAATATCCCACCATTAGGTCGGCAAATATAATCTAAAAAACCTCAAAAGGGCTAAGAAACACGTGTTCTCCAAACTACCCTAGGGCCTTGCGGTAACCTGATTGCCCAGAGTAGAAGCGTGAGCTTTTCAAAAAGACGCATATTTGAGTGTAAGAAAATACCTTTCTTTCAGTCCCACTGTTAATGCAAGCCCAGAAAAGGAACAAAATCGTAGGTAGAAAATAATACTGCGAAAAAAGTAAACAGAAATGACTTAAATATTATAATTCAGAGTAGGTTTTTGGACGTATACTTTTCCATCTTGTTGGAAAATCGACGCTTATTGACAACTATTCATTTTCGTCGAATTTGAAATTTAAAAAAAATCGACGTTTATCGATGTTTTTCGATTCAAATTGAGTCCTACTCGTAACTTACTATCTTATCCAACCACTCATCTTGAGATCTACCGTATTAATAAAATATTTCGAATAATTTTATATCATATTATCCTTAGTATAACTTGACTCAGTATAAAACGCTACCATGAATTTTTAAAATGCAAAAAAAATCCGAAAAAATATTTCCTGAAAAGAACTTTTAATTCGAAATTTAACAAATGAATAAACATAACATCAAAGAAATGTCATTTTACATAAAAGAAGTTATATCCAGCTACTTAAGTGAATACTGTTGTCGTAATATCACTGTGAGCGCGCAATCGAATGCAAGTTAATATACATGGGTTATTTACGCCTTTTTTATATTATTACCAATCGGAACATTTAAAAAAAATTGATATTGTCAGTTTACCGTATTTATAAAAACACATCTGATATTTACACCAGTTATGTGGTCATGTTTGCTCTTTCGCAACTACATCAAAGAGAGAAAAGATAAATAAATGAGCAAAAACCAATATAACATGTGCGAAATGTAGCAAATATGTATGTAGGAAGCACAGCATAAAAACAAATGTATGTGAAAAGTGCGATATAGCAGAGTCGGAGGATTGTAATTGAATTTTTTCTTTTAACATCAAAAGAGTTTTTTCGTATTTTTTTTTGGCTCTCAATATTTCAATATTTTTTTATCGTTAATATATAAAACAGAAATATATTTAAGTTATAATGGTTTTACATGTTGTTACAAGTTGTAATGTTTTAGTATCACCAGCCTGCAGAGTTAAAACAAATAAAAAAAAGTGAATTTTTCTTTGTGGACATTGACTGACCCTCCCTTGGTCCAGGGCTTCACAAAAAATATCTTGGTCTTTCTAGGGTTAAGCACTGGTTCCCAAAATTCTCTCTTTCGTGCGCCATTTGCAAAATTTTATACGGCTTCAAATATATCACCTACTTCAAAATTGCATTGTAGAAATATATGAATTACCTTTTTAATTGTGGTAAGGAAGTTGTGACAGTATTAAAAATGAACAAAATAAAATTATAAACATGAAGCACGACATAACTGAAAAACTACGATATCTCCTAACAGAATGCATACCACTTAAAAACCTCCGCGCACCACAGTTCGGAGATTTCTGCTCTAGAGAGTTATCTAGCTCGCCTTATAACTTCGTCACTTGCTATTGGAGATACCTAAACAAGTAATTAATTTTCGTTCTTGATATTTAAATGCTAATTTGGAATCGCTCATCCAATGTTCCTAATTTGAAGTTGACAACTACTGCAGTCAAAAAAATGTCCTTTATTTCGTAGGGCGAAATTTTAATTGGGTATTTGTCGTCTTATTTACCATTCCATGTTAATTTTTGATAAGAATAATATTTAATCATGGGTATCGGTGTGTATTTCGGTAGTCACCGAATTTTTTGTAGTAGTTTCCTCTTTTAAATATACATACCGTATTCACCCGATTATAAGACGACCCCCTTTTACAGAACCGAATTTCGAAGAAAAATGTTTTACGAGCAATTCTGAAGCAAATAAATTAAACAAAATTATTACAGTTATCTTTCAATTTAATTATCTAAAAATAGCTATCTCAATGTGCAGTGCAAAGATAAATGTGATTTAAAGCATGTTAGACTACTCATAATCACTGTCACTATTTCAACGGGGAACTATCAAGCTGGTCTTATGGCTGAAAGAATTCCAGAACAAGCAATTAAAAAACGCTTGCCTCATGTATCTCCAATAGCCACAACAAGGTTCTTTTAGAATATATTTTCGGTGAATAACCACTGAAGACGGCTGTTCTGTAGCCGAAATGGGCATGTTTTTTTATAACTTTGTTGTGGTTATTGGTGATACCTGCGACAAGTATGTTTTTAAATGCTTCTCCTTGAATATCGCTATTATTTATTCATTCATTTCTTTGTTCGCGAATATAAGAAGATCTCAAACCTTTGATCGAAAACAACAAAAAAATCTCTTCTTATAGTCCGATAAACACGGTATATTTTTATTAGAAACACGTTACGCAGTGGTAGGATCCGGAATCATTTTACCTTTTAGGCTTCTCTAAATGTTAAAAAAAATCTTTCGGCGATATCCGAAAAGAGACGAGAAGGTAAACGACCCATGTTACCTTCCGTATTTTACGTTCTTGCCCTTCTTGGCCCCTCTCCTTCTCCCCTATTCCTCCTTCCCCTGTATCCCCGAGGCTGGAGGGGAAAAAACCAAATCACGCCTCTCCACTTACCTCAGCTCTCTCGGGGGGCACGTGATCTGAGGGTCCACCACGGCAGGCGTAGTCGTGGCCCCTCCTGCGCTCCTCCCCTGCTCTTTCAGCCCCTCTGCGGTGTCGTCCCCTACCGAGCCCTCTCCCTCCCCCGCCTGCCCTCCTCCCCTTCCCCTCGTCTTCACCGCCGGGCAGTCCTCTTCGTCGCTCCCGTCCCCGCAATCGTTGTCGCCGTCGCAACGGAATTCTCGGCGGATGCAGCGCGGGACGGAGTGCGGAGAGGCGCAGGTGAACTCGGAGCCGGAACAGTGGGCGGACAATGGTCTCACGACGCCTTTGGGAGAGAGAGAGAGAAAGAATGAGATAAAATACCAGATGAGGAAAAAAGTGCCGCTGAACAAGTATAATTTATGGTTCGAGTGCGTTTTCTAGACTTATGCCTCGGTACATATGTTCCTCGACTTGCGCGGTTTCGCTTTCTACGGTTTCGCATTGCACGGATTTCATTTTCACTGTTCGCATTGCAAGGTTTCGATTTACACTCTTTCGCTTTACAGGGTTTTCGCTTTGGAAGACTATATATATATATATATAAACTTAAGGAAATGATAAAAGACTCCGCCCATAAGATGGCAGGGAAACTTTCCAAATGAGTAGGTACCTAATTCGGAAAATTACCGAGTTCGTGTTATAGTTGGAATGTAAAAGAGTATATATGTAGATATTAAACAGTGTCTTACAGTGTGGTCGAAGACTAAATAGCATGATTAAAAAATCACATTTCACATACTAATGTATTAATTATTGTTTTAATTTTTAGCGCTGTTTTTACAGGATAATAAAATATCCTGAAGAAATTTTTAATTTTGAAGCCTTGGTAGATATATTGGAAAATTTTCATAGTTCCAAGAGCCATGAAATGATGAGGAAAACTAAAATGATAAAAAATTTAAAACTGCGGTTTATCAATTTTACTGGGTAAACTTAGTTTTTATTAGATAAAATTTGTCGAAAAAATTTAATCGTATTCATTAAATAGCAGAGCTCTACAAGAAGGTTAGCCAGTTACTAATAAATTACTACAATAAAAATACTTTATTGCGGTAGCGCATTTTGTCGCTTTAGGTTTATTTTCGTACGTTTATCCGTCTTGCGCTAGCTAAAACTGAAACCAAGGCTTAACCAAAGGATTATTCGGTGATAGATGCGGCATTCATTAAAACTGAACAAAATAAAACGCGCTTAAACAAATTATGCCGACTGCTGGAGTCAACTCGTGAAAATCTGTCAAAACTCGAGGCGAAACTTCGAGAGCAATATTGTAAAAATCTAACTGAAATATATTTGGTCATATTAGAATAGAATCTTTGTAAATGGAACTCATATAACTAATATTTTCGATAACCGGAATACGAAATCTTTTTTTCCGTTAATCGAGTCAAAGTTCTACGAGCAGAATTGTCTACGAATCGCATTATTTACGACTGAATGTTTTTCCCCGCTGCAAGGAGCTCACTAGAGGATTATCGAGCTCGTCATATGGCTGAAAGTAAATTCGATAATAAACACGTAGGTATGAAAAATTGAGTGGCTATTGGAGATACCCAAGGCAAGTACGCAGTGAACTTTTGGGGACCCTAGTGCAAAATACTTGTTTTATGTCATATTATTATTTTTATATAAGGAAATAAAAACCTTTCAATGAAAAAATCACTATCTGTCCATCGATAAGAGCAAGACTCGACAACTTTCGGTATGATACGTCGGAAGCAAATGATTTTCAATTACTTTGACAAGCCGTCTTTTTTATTTAGTTTTTCCCACTTTGTTATAACATTTCATTTAAAATAGCTTGCGCTGTTTGTAGAATAATATAAAGAAATAGATAGATAAATAAATTAATATTGCAATAACTGAAATTTGATGACCTCGGGGATACCCCAAGCTACGAGCAGGAATGGTTAAAAATTATTTACAGAGTATAAATAGCGAAAAAATAACATGACAAATAATTTTTGAGAAAATGTTGTTGTAGACTACGTAATTTTTCAATTTTTGACACTCGGGTATTTATTCTTGAACTCATTGCAAGAAGGACGAAACAATTTAGTTTCGAGCGTACTCGGAATTTACATTCGATTTTGCTCGTATTCGCCAATCAGTAACGAGAAATAGAACTTGCCGACTGACCCATATATTCGCAGTGTCCCAGTTATTTTTGAGCGTGGATTCAACGACGCTTAAAACCGCCCTCTCCCCAACACAAGCCCAAATTCGGATAACTTCCGAGAATTCGATACAATTTCACGTCCGAACGACTACCAGGAGGTGGCCCACAGAGCATTTCCATCGCGAGGGTCGTTAAGTACATCTTTTTGAACCGTCGCCGAAGTTTCGAACGCGCACCTTACCTCGAATTTTCGCCTCTTCGAGGAAGATACTTCCTTTCAATAGCGATCTTTTTACGCCGACTCGACGTTTTATGCGAAGCATTTGCCATAAACCCAGTTATGTTTTCCTTCCGCTGAGTAATATTATTTTTTTGAGGGTCGACAGTAACTTGTTTTTTATTTTGGCGGGAAACTCTCGAGAAAAAAACACGCACAGAAATACTAAACTGAATCGTATTACTCCGAAAAAATATTCACGTTTATGACTGGATATACGTTAGGGGCGATTTCGGCTGATTCATTGCTTAGTTTCCATCGAGTGGTTTATACGCATTTTCCTCAATTGTCCCCAAAATAAACTGCCCGTTCAGACTCAGACTCATCTTGATAGAATCGACACTAGATGGCAGTGGTATCTGGGCGACGTTTATTCGCGTGCGAGGATCTCCGGATTAGCGAGCAGCTGGAGCGTGCGAGAGCCCAAAACTCCACCGAACCGATTCGAGCGATTTAAGAGAAAGAGGGCCGTTAAATTGATGGTGAAATCGTAAAAAAATAAAGGCGAATCGAAATGCGACGCGATATATATTCCGGAAAAACGAAGTAGGAGCCCGTTATGACCTCGAGGGGCGAGAATAACGTCCCGCGTTATAGCCGACTCGCCTTATGACAAAATATGCTCCGGAAGTTCACTGAATTTAAAAATTTAACAGTCCTGAATAAAATAACTCATTGAAAAATAGCACAAGATTGCACAACCACATCTATTGATAATAAATTATTCGGAAAATTACATCGCTTTGTTTTAAGCTCTGAAACTTAGCTACACTGAAGTATTAGTAGATTACGGCTTTCCCTCGGGTAGCGACATTTTACGGCTACGAGGATTATGACCCCCCCCCCCCCCATTCGCACTTACGACGTGGCTCATTCGCTGCCACGATGCCGAGACCAGGCTTTGCGCGTATTATTCGCGCCACTCAGCATGGCAACAGTTATCCTGCCTTGCGTTTGACCATAAGAAATTGAAACGACACTTGACACGCGTCGCCTATACGCGTTAGTAGTTCTATTTACGGATTGCGTTCCGTTGGACGTCTTGCCTTGGGTTCCTCATTCTCCGCCATTTGTTCAGCAAAAATCGCGACTCATCTGCAGTATTTTTTTAACTTTTGCTCTAAAATTAATTACAATATTAGTCCGAAAATAGTCCTCCCCTTTTTGGCCAAAATATTAGTAAGAAAAGTAAGGGGGGAGAAAAAAAAATACGGGTAAAATAAATTATGAAAAGAATATGTTAACTTGCACGATTCAAGTAGCCGTTGTTAACGTTATCTGAATGATCTGAATTTAAATAGCATTCATAAATAATAAAAATCGATTTTAGTCCAGTAACACTTGATACATTTAAATTACGCTTGCAACTATAAAACGCAAAACGTGATGTCACCGTTTCATTGTAAATTGATAGCTGTAACTAAATTGCACGTACATAGTAAAACTCGTTCTTTAGAATATAACAAGATGATCCAAACAGAACTTATGATGCCTACTTTCCATTTAATCATTTATTTAATACTTATATTGGCTTTAATAGCTTTAAAGTCATCGCGGATATGTAGCTCTTTGTGTTCCCAAATTTCATAATTTAGCGTTATAAAATACTACAAATACATTCGAACGGAATATTAAATTGATCACGCGTATTTGTGTGGCAAAAATAACGCGTGTACGTATTAGAATATACCGAATCTGAGTGAGTCCAGTAAAAGTTGTTGCTATGGCAACACTGTCGTAATGAGTGACAAATACTGCAAAATCGCCAATATTTACGCGAAATTCTAAGAAATAGAATCGACAAGCAAAATTCTAAGATAAAAATTAAAATCTTCATTCCTTTCCTCAGAGAATAGTACAAAACTCGCTCCGATATTACAAATCTAATATAATTTAATGTGCAAGAGAAAATTACCTTGCACGATGGATTTCAGATTTCCCATGTAAATCAAATGGGAAGGAAAGTTACTGGAATCGAACCCGGGACTTCAATCTTCGCAACAAAAACTATCCTCGGGGTCTCGGCCCATGTAGCAAGAGATTTCCACCACGTATTATGAAAATCGGTCTATTGGTTTAAAAGTTAATAGGGGGGACGGATAGACACACCACGACAAAAATATAAGCCTATTTCCATTCTGGAAAGTAGGCTAAAATGTGAGGTCTGTAATGGGGTTCAAACTTTTTTCCAAAACTAAGGCTTCAGAAAAGGGGGGGGGGGGCTATATTCCGGGAGGGATTATATTCGGACTAACAGCACGTATGTTTAAGAAAAGATATGGCGATTATACAACCGCTTTTCCGCCAGGTTAGCACATTACGATTTTATCACTCGCATACCGACGTTTCGCATAGCCGCGTTTCGCCTAACGACGCATTTTAATGGAGCCAATTTATGTTGACAAGCGAGGGATGTATATACATTCTTCTAGCGTGAGCGATGGTAATACTTCTACGGCACAAGCCCTGATGATCGCTAGTTAAATGAGAAAGAGGGGCTCGCGATAATTTAGTCGCATCATCCACGTCATTATACATCTTCTTCATCCTTCCACTTTTGCATGGCATGACATGTTTCTCTCCGCATAATATCCAATGCCGCGTTGGAACGAGCCGCGTTATAACGTGCCTTCACATTATAACTAGGGTATGGATTTTTCGGGTTTAAAAAATATTTCATTCGGAGGGTAAATATCGGGTTTTATTATTTTCCTTTTTATTCGGGTTAAAATCGGGTATAAATAAGTTACAGATTTTTCGAGGTTTTAAAAAAAGTTCAATCTCGGGTAATTTTCGGGTTCTATTATTTTGTAATTTGGACAAAATGATTTTAAAATAAAAATCTTTTTTAAAAATTTAAAAGTTTTATCAACAATCAAATATCTTGTGTTAAACGCCTCCTAGTGGAGAGGAACACCTTGCAGGCTGCACAAACATCTTGCTTCCCTTTCAACTTCTTTTGTAAACACACCAGATATTAGTGAAATAATTTTTCTTTCGTAGTGTTTCCAACTAACAGACAATCGGGCTCTTTTTTCCTTATCCTATCAAAGATCTAACAGCGACTAGCTAAGGCGCATCCTTGACTATTCGTGGAGTGAGCAAACCAAGGAGATTCAGATTGTGTTATTTATTTAAAAACATTGCAATTTGGCCAGCCGGCCAGGTGGCAAGAAAAACATAATATATAATTCTAAAATTCCAATTTTACAAATAAAGTGCTCATAAATTATATTAGAAAAATTAAAATATATTAAAAAATATTTAACAATATACAATTTCAAACTAATTACAATCAGTGCCTAGAGTGCGGATTTTCGTGGGTTCATGAAAGGCCTTCTCGGCTACCGTAGCGGTCACGGGGCCCACGAAGTCCCCACCGTACTTCACCCTTTCAAGCAATCCCCTACTTTTCCTGCACTTAGGCACAGTTACATAGATAATGATGTTACTAATATTCCTCCTCACAGTTCGTCTTATTTTTACCATGCATATATGAACTAACTCGACGTTTAAAATGTTTCGCGTCCTTAGGTAAGGGCTTGAAGAGCACTTCAGGTAACTTGTTCCACTCGCCGATTCCCCTGTTTAGAAACGAATACTTTGCTGTATTTGTCTTTTGCGGCCTAAGTTTAATTTTAAATTCATGGCTATTTTTCCCTAAAAAATTCGGCACCTGCATTCTACTTCTTAAGTCTTCCCATGCTTCATTATTGCTGTATGCCTGGTACAGTCCCCCTAATCTGTTAATTTGTCTCCTATTTTCTAATGATTCCCAATCCAGAATTTTCAACATTTCTGTGACGCTGTCTTCCTTTTTGCATTTCTAAATTTTTTCTTAGCCGATGTACACATGTCCCATACCAAACCCACCACGTGATCATCGGTCCTTGCACTTTTAATATCATTCGTTCCGACATGTATTACCAAAACTTCTTCTTTACTATCGTCACTACTTCCCAAAATTTTCTTTTCCATTTGCTCGATCCTGATTCCGGGGAAACACTCCACCACATCATCCTGTCTTCTGCATTCTTCCCCTGCAAAACGAATCACGGAGTCTCCCAAGACACGAACACTTGGCTCCTTAGCACAGCTATCCTTCCTCACCTCTATTTTTCTCCTTCGTTTGACCTCCACCCATCCTTCACCACTTGGACCCTTCATCTTTTCACTCTTCAGTGCCGTATTCTCTTTCGTTAATACCTCTATCATCTCCTTAGCCCTCTGCAACTCCTGCTTCAGACTCACTATTATCTTCTCCTTCTCCTCTATAGCAGAGCGATCCTCACTCTTCCTACACACAAAACACTTCCAATTGTCCTCCATGCACTCTTCTGAGCTGCTTCTCGAACATTTTATGTGGAACCATGTTCCACAAGTTGAGCATTGCACACCAATGCTAAGTTTTCTGTTGCACGCCTTGCACTTCGTCTCCTCTGCTGCCGATTTACTTCCGTTCTTGGTCATTACGACTCTCTCCTTACGACGACCTCAAACACCCTTTCACCCGGAGCTATATACCTGGCACACGACCGTTCCCTTCGGAGGCTAATGACCAAAGTAAGCTTACGAATAAATTGTTTACAAAGAGAGAAAACAGACTGATCACGAACATCTAGGACTGCACTCAAGTGCTGAGGTGCCTACAGGCGCCAGAATAGAAATTCTGTGACCAAATCTAAAAAAACTTGTGTTTAAAGAAAACTAATAATTTCGGGTTTTACCCGAAATTAAAAAGAGGCAATCGGAGGGTAAAAATCTGGTAAAAATCGGGCAAAACCCGAAAAATTCATACCCTTCGTATAATTAGGAGAATGATAGCGCACGAATGAGCAAGAATAAAAATAAGACCCCTTTCGACAACGGAAGTTTGCTGACTTGAAACCAAAGGAGAATTTTTTCCAATCACTTTCTTAGTTAGCGTCTCCTCGTAAGCGCAGCGATTTTGTTCTGCCAACGTGGAATGGTCATTTTCCTCGCTTCCAGTCCCGATTATTGTTTGTGCAAAAACAAATATTTTTTTCGCGCGAAATACTTTTATTTCCCGTCCCAAAGGCATGGAATTCAGGAGTGAAAAAAGGAATCTCGAACAAAAAGACTCCAGGGTTTAAATCGGCGTACAAATTAGAAGCCGACGAGAGGTTGTTAATCGGACGTTCATTAATCTAGCTAAGAAAGTCGCGTCGAAAAAATCAGACTGTCGAATTTGTTGCAGCGTCATTCCGACGATCGGGACATTTATTAGAAAAAGATTTGCGTCTATGATGTCTCTTCATCGAACTTAAAACAAAATTTCGCCTGAAAATTTGAAAATTACGGGACTAGTAAAGTCAAAACTCAGCTAAACAAAACTTAATGAAGGAATTACTCGCCGGTTGACAGAAAATTCGAATTACTATTCAATTCAATATATCAAAATGCTAATTATAATAAACATCCACCTCGAGTTATCAATAATTCGAGATATAGAGATAGAGTAACGGATATTTCTACGGTAGAAGCCAGTTATTCGGACGAAATCAATCCCTGAAAAATACTGCCGGAAGAATTTATTTACTAATCGCTATTTATTTGGCAAATACAGCCGAACCTCCACAACTCGGACTTCTATATCTCGAGATTTCAATGAGTCGAGTTAGATAACTTTCACGTTCGTGTTCATACACGTTTAGTGAAGTTTATTAATCCGAATCTTCAATAAGTTGAACCTTGAGGTTCGACTTATCGAGGTTCGACTGTATTTCGAGCACAATTTTGTTGGAAACTAGGGAACAGCTTAACTATAGGGTCCCGCGGGTTTTTTCGTACAAAATGAAAATGCTCAAAACATAAATTGAACTAATGAAACATATAAATAAAGGTGACAAGTAAAGCAATGAATTACATACCAAAGTCATATGGAGGTCAAGTTTATTTATATGAACGTTAGTCATTTGTTGTTTAGGCAACTTAACAAATTTTCAACTAGTGGTGGTGCACGGGAGGGAGTACGGGCAGAGATTGAAGTCGAGTTGGAGATCGAAGTCGTGCTGGGCGCCGGCGGCGCCCTGACTAAATGAATGTCACCCTCTTGATGCCATGGGAGATTGGGTATCCGAAGCAGAGCAAACGCCGCAAAATTAAAGGTCTATGAGATACACATGTACATTATATAGTTCCATTGCAAAATTTTTCATATATTGGTATTGCTATGATCAGATAAAATACGTCGGTGGCGCTGGGATGCGACGGGGCTCTATAGTAAATGTAAGCCGAAACTAGATTGAATCACATCATTTCCAGGTGGATTATACATCTACATCTACATATTACCCTGCAAGTCACCTTGACGGTGGATGGCAGGGGGTGCCGCGCACCAAGTTCCTAACTAATTATTATTCACAGTTATCTATTGTGGTCACGTATTGTCCTAGGGAAAAAGGACTCCTTATACCTCTCCGTCCTACTATCTATTTCGCGAATCTTGTCCTCATTATCCCTCCGTCCGATATATGTTGGTTGTCGAATAATATCCTTCATTTCATTTACGAATATCTCCGACCTATATTTATCTAGAAGTTTAAGTCTCGCCTGTAATCTACGATCTTTCAACGATGGCCAACTCAACTCATCAATGAGTAACGTAACGCTCTGTTTTTTATCGTAATTCTTTTTCACGAATCTAGCTGCTCGCCGCTGTATTTTTTCTAAATCCTTTATGAGTCCCCTCTGATATGGATCCCAAACCGCTGCTGCGTATTCCATTTGAGGTCTAACCAAGGATAAATAACAGGATTCTCTCACCTTTTCCGTGCTTTTCCTGACTATTCTACGCACAAAAGCCAACTTCTTATTTGCCGCACCTATCACTCGTCTTATGTGGGTGTCCCAAGACAGGTCACGATTCAAGGTTACCCCGAGGTATTTCACGGATTCCGAAACAGGAATGCTCTCACCATCTATCGAGTAGGTAAACACGGACGATGGGCTTCTAGATTTCCAAAAGTTTAGAACGTTACTCTTTTTCTGATTGATTTCTAGCTGCTATTCCTTGCACCAAACAGATAACGCATCCAGATCATCCTGAAGCTGACGATGGTCGCTAGGACCACTAATTTCTCTATAGACTACGGTGTCATCCGCAAAAAGCCTGATATTACTTTTTACAACTGAGCTGATGTCGTTTATATAAAGCAAGAAAAGCATAGGTCCGATCACACTACCCTGCGGCACTCCAGAGACTACATCTGCCACACTCGAGGACTTACCATCGATGACTACTTTTTGTTTTCTATTCCAAAGGAAAGCGCGATCCCAGTTAATGACTTTAACATTAACGCCAAGATTTCCCAATTTTAATAACAACTTACGGTGGGGAACCTTGTCAAAAGCTTTTCTAAAATCAAGGAACACTGCATCGACCTGCTTATTATTTTCGCCGCATGATAAAACATCATTCACAAACAGACCGAGTTGGGTGTCACAGGATCTACCTTTTCTGAAGCCATGTTGACAGCTGACTAAGAGCGATCTACTCTCAAGATAACGCATTGTGTTGCTAACAATAATGTGCTCCAAAATCTTACATGATAATGATGTTAGAGAAATCGGCCTATAATTTTCGGGATTAGTTTGAATCGATCAAAAAATTTGCCTCGCCATGTGTTTACTCTGATATTATGAAGCGAGTTTGTTTGTTGCGCAAAATGCGTTTTATCGGGAGGCGATTGTTTGAACAGCTTATATTTTTTGAAACGTTATGGCCGGAATCCCTCGTCAATGAATGCATTACAAAGAGGATCGGCCTTTCTGAAATCACAACCCTTTTACTTGTTCTGTTAATGCCTTTCGTCTAGATTTCTATTGTCCATCCAAAAGCAACCGAAAAATATAGTTTAACGTTAGAACAGAAATATAGAAATAAATAATGTTTAAAATAAACCGTGTAATCCATTATTATTCATTGCGTCAATCTTATTAGATATTAGATTAGATCTCATTAGATATTATTAGATTAAACTATCGTCATTATATTGTCGTGTTGGTGATTACATTTTAGGATTAAAAAGGTTATAAAATTGAAAATTAAAAGCACGAAATTGATCACAGGAAGCCGTAACTATGTGGATTTGCATTTTCAATAAACTTTAATTCATAAAAGATATAAGTTAACTAATTATAAAATTCCACTAAATAACTATGCTACCATACGACTTTCAGATGAGGATGACGTCAAAGCCGTGATCGCATAGTTATATTATTAGGCGAAATTTTGTACTTAGTTACATAATATCTTTCGTTAATTGAAGTTTTATCAAATTTAAAATAACATCATACATGCTATTACGTTTTCCACGGTAAAACTGGGATCTCAAATACATTTCGCTTCACTTACTTAATAAATGAATATAAAAATTTCAATTTTTAAATGAAACGCCAAACCGATTATGGAAATATCGACAAACATTTGATTATTAGCATACATGCGTCACCGATAGCTACATCAAGGGTTGCCTTTCATATCATTTTTATTGAATTCTATGTTTATCAAATATACGTCCAACGATACCAGATTATCAACTAAATAGCAACGCCGGTTCATGCGACTCCAAAGAAAAGCGACACTCCGCTTCCTGTAGTTACTCACTTGGATTTCCAACGCATTCTCTCTCATCCGACTGGTCAGGACAGTCGGGCTTCTGGTCGCAGCGCCACGAGATGGGAATGCAGCTGCCGTCCGTGCACTGGAACTCGTGCTGTGCGCACCCTCTGCTGCACGGGAAGCCGCACCACCACGAGGCAGGGAGAGAGAGAGAGAGGGAAAGTCAATGGCAGTCGTTGAAGCAAGCGGAGAAGTCCCAATCGTGCGATCCGACAAGACGTGATTCGTTTGCCAATGGAACGGTACGCGGCAAATTGATCGCGACGAACTGCGGAGAAAACGGGCGTTGATACGCGGGCGTGGACGCCGAGCCATTTCATTGACACGATCGCGAGACGGTTGATAAACCAGCTTCGTACATGACCGCATGTAACAAAAGCGAATCGTCGGCTGGTTACTGCGGCGGGCCGATAAAACGGTCCGTTTCGACGATTTAGAGGAACTTGTCGCATGCAAACAAATTATGCTTTCGCCAAATTCTTTGTTTAACGGCTAAGAGGTCCTTTTAAGCAGTTTTGCAGAAGTCATACAAATAGAATTAAATGCAAAACGATAAAAAAATCAACTGTAAAACTGTTAAACTAAAAAAATAAGCAACAAAATATCAATAGAATACAAGTACTTATCTTAGTCATCTCCAATTGCCATCAAATCTGTTAGAATCTACTTTCAGTGTATGCCACTGAGGGTTGTTAACCGAAATGCGCGCATGGTTTTTCATAACCTTCCTATAGCTATTGCAGATAGTCGAGATAGGTAATTAATTTTTCAATTAGATATTTTAAGTGCTTATTTTTTTGAGTTTGCTTTTGTTTTAGACGAGCTCTATTCTTCTCTACTGAATCTAAAATTATTAAAGACATGGACATGAAATGCAAACAATTTGTTTAGTGCTTATAGCGAAGTTTACCTTTAAGAAAGTGACTTGGCAGGTTGAGTTTAATTTCCAAAAAGTGAGATAGATGCTGAGTTTACTACTCCAATCTAAAATCGCCATTTGCAGAAATATTGATGGTTACGAAGCAATGAAAGATTTATGGTGGCCGAATATAAGTTACAGAAATTACTTTTGAAGTTACACGTAGGTTATTTTAAGCTCAGAGACATTGATTGTTACGAAGCAAACAAAGAAAAATTTACGGCGATTGAATAACAGTTACGGAAATCACCTTTTCAGTTATACGCTACTTTTAACCTTCAAAATATTGATGACCATTCAGAAAACAATGGCAACTTTATCGCGACTGAATAAAAATTACTGGAAGCACCCTTTTGATTATACACATTGACATATCCGAGTTCCGAAATAATATTTCCCGCAACGGCTACTTGGCATGGATTTATTTGAACTCACGCTTATGAGTTTAACGACCTTCGGATTTATTATTTTTCAGGGATTTTTCTCTCTTAAATATTGCATCGGCGAATGGAAAGTGGACATTGTTTTGCGCGACGCTAGGGTCCACAGCCGCTTTCTTTTATGAAATATTCGCACAAAGCGCCTCTGCGAATGATAAAAGCACTACGATGCATTTAAAAAAAGGTTAAAACACTTATTATTCATTCCCGCAAACAAAGGAAGGCGCCCTATCACGCCGGCCACGCATTGGGGCATCACGCGCCATCGCGCGACGAGAGAAACAAAAACACGCATTTTTGTTTTTTCTTTCCGGCTTGTTGAATCGCCATTTGTTTACTTTTTTATGAGAGCGATCCGCTTCAAGGCGACACGCACCGTCATCGACTTTTGCGATATATCTGTCGCGGGAGAAAATTATAAAAAATATATCATCCACCTGGTCGGAGAAATTCATCGAGCCAAAGTGCTGAAATTATAAAAAAATAAACTTTGATAAACTTTGGTCGATTAGCACGGTAATTTGCAACTGTCGGCGCTCTTATGTTATCTCGTATTTGGCAGAGAAGTGTTCAGGAAACGCGAGCTGTGTTTGAGAGACAGATATAGAGTATGGAATATTTTCGAATAATGCATTAGCTGTCCGCGGAAATTACCGCGTTAATGGATTGCAAATCGAGATGAGTATTGAAGGCAAATCGAGCGATTATCATTTCCATTACCACTAAAGACACATAAGCATTCCCTCTGTAGTTTCTGTTAAATAAAACCGTTAAAACTTCTCCTATTTTCCTCTTTTGTGACGCCGTTGACATAATCTTCGTGAATTCACGACGGCTCTTACAAAGTAAGTGCTTAAAAATGAAATCGACAAAATAAGTACCTATTAAAGCATAGCCGTAAAAAGGTTATGAAAAGCTCCATGAGGATTTCAGCTACCAAGCGGTCGTCATCAGTGGTATTCACCGATAGTAAATTCCGAAATTTAGCAGATTGTAAAAGAATCTACTATATGCGGAAGATAGCTAGTAGATTCTAAAAGATAAAAGGTTATAAACGAGTAGATTGTAAAAAATGATCTTTTGGTGAGTGTCACTGAACGAAGGTTGCATGGTAGGCGTTATGTACATAATGGCTTTACTTAACCTTTCCATGGCTATTCGTTATACTTGAGTGAATACTTACTTTGCCAATTTTATTTTAGCCAAAAGACGAACTTGACAATTCTCTGTTGAAATGATGACGTTGTTGCTACGTATTGCCGGCCTTATATGGTTGTTAGTGCGTCTGACACAAAAATCGTGGGTTCGAGTCCTGCCATAGACACGACCGTTTTGGCCGTTGAGACACTCACCGCTATAGGCCTTGAAAGAGATGTATACGACCTAATTATAAAGGGAGGGAAACTCGCCCCTAATACAGTCGAGCCTTGATAGCTCGAACCTAAAGGAAAGAGAGAAAAAAGTTCGATTTATAGGCGCCCGAATAATCGAAGTTAATACGTATTAATTTTTCGGTGCAATCGTTGTCATACTAACCATTTATAATGGTGCTGTTAGGAGATGTTTATGACCTAATTAAAAATACACCGGACTCTTCCCCTGACCACTTGCTGGGCCCAACTCCGTCTGACGGATTGATTCACTCGCCTATTAATTTCAAACTAATTTAGCATGCATTTAATAAGTACTTGAAACATACATTTGAATTACCTGATATATATCAATAAATGAAAGGGGGAATTCATTTTAATTTTAAACCAGTTAAATTCTACTTTATATCCTCTCAAACCGAATCCATACAACGATAATCGTGCATATTAGACTTTAAAAGTCGAGAATACAAAAAATTAAATGAACTGGAATCCAACCCAGAAGGATGTTAAGAGCCATTCTTCCCAACACTACAAGCTTCCTGTTAAAAAAATACGTACCAGTCACGTGACGTTTCTTTCATCGCCGCGAATACGTAACGAGGGAACGTGCAAGCGATTCTCCCGCGTCGAGGAGAGCTTTTAATCAGCAAAGGGGGGGGAGTGGCCCGAGAGAACTCAAAAATGTGGGGCAGTTAACGAATGCTTTCGGCTGTCTTATGTTTCTTTCTCGTTATTTAATTACATTAACGTGTTCAAAACATCCTTCCACCCACTTCATATGCTTAAAAAGGGTTAAATTATATTTTTTTAAATTTTTGCGCGAACTGACCTGTATTTCGTTTAGTCGTTTATGACTTTTAAAATATTTTTTCCCATGGACGCGAGGAGGGTTGACGACGCTCCGTGAGCGACATAACCTGAGGCAGGCGTCCTCGACCAGTGTTTGCGTGGAAAGCACGGCCTAATGAACGGGACGACGCGCGAAATAGAATCGCATATCGCGTTGCTTTTGTTTCGCGTCCTCCCGGGTCATTTAGCCTCGAGAGGTTTTTCTTAAAAAAAAAAGAGGAACGCGTACGCCATGGTTATGAAGGGCGTTTGGAACTCACTTTGTCACGGCTTGAAGCGCTAGATTGTGTTTTCAATTTTTTTTCTGCGCCGTGCCACGTTATCGCGAGCTCCTTTTCTCGAAACCTCGTAATTATCAAGTGAAAACATTGATGCGGTGGACAGAATTATATGGGTTTTGATACTTCGATAAAAATGAGCGCAGTAAAAATTATTAGTTTTTTTAATGTTGACGTGGCGTAGAACAAAAAGATGTGATTGCGTAAGAGAGGAATAAAAGAGATTAAAAGAAGCAGATGAAGAGGAAAGTACGCTGAGAAAGCAGAGTCACTGATGTTAAGTGGTGACTGCACGTTTTATACGGTCCATCCGAAAAACTATAATGCGTTTTAACTTATATTTTTAAAGACCTATTAAACACAGGAAAAATAGATGAAAATGCTGTAAAATGTCCGCATTAAAATCTTCATTGCTTGCTAAGCCTTAAGAACCCTGAGTTCGAATGACTCCAACGTTAAAAACTTTCCTCGGATGCAGTAGCGAAGTTTTAATTTTCGCCAAATCACAGCAGATAGCGTTAAAGTGCTCGCTGCCCGGAAAATTATCATGGAACGAGAGTAATAAGCTTCTAAGGCCATGATCCGCAATCTTTATAATTTCACGGCATACTTTCCGCTCAATCCGCTCAATGCTCGCAGCACACATAACCAAATTCTACGAGATTACGAGAATTTTTTTCACTCTGTGGCCAACAAAAGTGGGAGGAAAATAATCAAGATTATCACGCATATGAAGCAAATTATAATTAAAAACTTCATTTTCAAACCATTAAAATATTTTAGCCGGATTACCAAATGATTTAAAGACGAAAATTGCTGATTCTCCGACTGAGAAGTAATTTTGTTTCCGCTTCGAGTAAATGAAAACAGTTTTACAATTTCATCTACTAAGAGAGTCATAATAGATTTCTGCGGTTTTGACTGGAGAATGATAAAAAACTAATATTCATTCCTCCTGTATGATTCTGAATGTATCGCGGCACTTCAAGTACGTATTTCGTCACGGCGCACTAGTGTGCGCGGAAAACGGGTTGGGGAACACTTGTTCCAAGACATGTCCACATCAGGAAGGATTTTCAGTGAAATATCAATAGGCAAGGAAAAAACTTGAATGGACGGGGGAAAGAGCTTGTGACAAACGGAAAGGCGCATGCAGTTGGAGTGATAAAACGACAAGTTTTTTGTTCGGGAAAAGTCGCGAAAGTCGAACCCTCCTCCCTTATTCCACTATCCCCTCCATTGCCGTTCCCTGGTTCTCAATTTCCTTTCGCTCCCATCCTCCCATTGGCCTTCTTCCAATCTCCGTCCTTTCATCAATTCGCTAATCCCAACTCTCCATGAATTTTGAAGCATTTCTTTCCCTTTCCGGTTGTAGAGCATCCTATCAACTTCATTGGCAGTTTCGGTTCTTCTACACGATGTAAACGACCGAACCAATTGAAAAAAAAACTTGTTCTCTATCGTTTCTTTCATCGCATTGTTGCTCCCTTTCTCTGCTCCGCCCTGCTTTACGTAATCTATACGGCCTCTAAATCGTATGCTTCTTCAGCAGAAGTTCAAATCGATAGCATTTATTCGAATGTTTTTACTTTGCTAATCCAGCAGTAACTTTCTTGTGTCATATCACCTACTACCAAAATAATCCTCTTTATTTTTATCTGAATATAAATCCTCTTTATCAGAGGTCTGCAACCTCGGTTAGAAAGAGAAGAGGCACAAGAGACGCAATAGGATTGATAAGAATGAGTGGAGAGAGATATATAGAAAGGGGTAAAGGAATTAGTCTGTGCTTCATAGATATGGAGAAGGCATTCGACCGAGTGAACTGGGAAAAACTGATGGAAATACTAAAAGCAAAAAAAGTAGACTGGAAAGATAGAAGGTTAATTAAAGAGCTGTATATGAAACAGAAAGCAGCTATGAGGATAAAAGATGCACAGACCGAATGGTATGATCTAGGAAGAGGAGTAAGGCAAGGGTGCTGCTTATCGCCAACCCTGTTCAATATATATGCTGAAGAATTGATTAACAATGGAATAGGGAATGATAAAGGAATTAGTATTGGGGGTAGAATAATAAATTGTATAAGGTTTGCTGATGACATGGTAATTTTGGCAGATGAAACGAGGCATATTCAGGAAATGGTTACAAAGCTAGAAGACAGGATGATGGAATATGGAATGAAAATGAACATAAAGAAAACAAAGGTGATGAGAATAGGGGATAGAGAGATTACGAATGTGTCAATAAAGGGTGGAAGAGTGGAGCAAGTAAAACAGTATAGATATTTGGGAAGCATGCTAACTGAAGACTGGAGAAGTGAAAAAGAAATAAGAACAAGAATAGCAATGGCAAAAGAAACATTTAATAGGAAAAAACGGGTACTATGTAGTAAAATGGATTTAAATCTGAAGAAACGTCTTGTGAAGTGCTATGTTTGGAGTGTATTGCTTTATGGGTGTGAAACATGGACGCTAAAGAGGAGAGAGAAAGAAAGGCTAGAGGCATTTGAAATGTGGGTGTGGAGGCGGATGGAGAAGGTTAAGTGGATGGATAGGATAAGGAATGAAGCAATACTAACAAGGGTGAATGAGAAGAGAAGATTACTTGAAACAATTCAGAGGAGGAAAAGTAACTGGTTAGGGCATATCTTTAGAGGAGAAGGTTTACTATTGATGGTGTTGGAAGGATCAGTAGAAGGTGAAAGGAAAAGGGGACGTAGAAGAATAAAAATGTTTGATGACCTGAAAGAAAGTGGAGGGTATCAGGAAATGAAAGAAATGGCAAGGAACAGAAAGGAGTGGAGACAACGCTGGTGCCAGGGACCTGTCTTGAGGCAGAACACCTCATGATGATATATATATATATATATATATATATATATATATATTAAATATCCGCATGAACTGTCACCGGAATAGCGTCTTTCCCAGTTGCATTACACGCCAATGCCCACAATGTCCCCTTCAATAATTGCTACAATGTAAGGGTTATTCGCGCCTTACCCAATGACGCTCCTGCCCCCTTTCCCCGACACTGGGAACTTGCACATATACATCTTCTTGACTCTTTCGCCCCGCCTGGCCTCAACCTCCGCTAACCCTATTAGCCTGCTTACAATGTCTCCTCTGTTACTTTGTAGCAATTCGCACTTTACCTCACCACACTCCCTCATTATTGGCTATCCACCCTTCCTACTCCCCGCCTCCTCCGATCATCAACCTCCCCACATCACCCTGTCATTCCCCGCCCAGTGTGTCATTCTCAGTTACTCTATCGATGAAGAAGGGCATAGGCCCGATAAGCTTGCGTGATTATTGTTTTTTGTGTTCGTGGGTTTAACGTGTCTCTTCGACGCCCCCAGCAGCCTGCCAACTTGGTCCCCAACTTGGTAAGTGTCCGCTGGGCTTCCTTCAACACCTTGTTGTCACCCTCATCACTACCTTTTCATTTCCTTAGGTATATATATATCTCCATCGCTGATGAAGGGCATATGCCCAAAAACCTTACGTGTTTTTTGTGTGCGTTTTCTGTCTCTCTCTTCGACGCCCCCAGCAGCCTGCCAACTTGGTCCTCAACTTGGTAAGTGTCCGCTGGGCTTCCTTCAACACCTTGTTGTCCCCCTCATCACTACCTTTCCTTTTCCTTAAGTTTATATATATATATATATATATATATATATATATATATATATATATATATATATATATATATATATATATATATATAATCTTAAATTTCTTAAATTGGAGGTTCACGATCTTTTTTTGTTGTTTCATTGCACCCAAATCCTCCTTAACGACAATTTGTGGTCTTCTTTTCACTCACAAATAAAAATTCACATACGGCCAAGTCAGGGATGTGCAACCTTTTTGCGCGATGAGCCGCATTCGTAGATGTGAGTGCTTTATTATTATTATAAGTCGCGAACACCTCGGCGGGGCGAATAAGAGTTTATATGGGGGCTTACTCAAGAGATCATACGCGATTTTTTTAAATAAAAATAAAGTGGAAACAATTTTTTAGCGTTAATTCTTCACTAGACAAAATTTTGCAGCGGCAGTTTTAATTTAAGTAAACTAGTACAAAAGCCCGTCAATATGACGGGTATGCGTGGATTAAATATTAAATTTAAGGCACTTCCCATTATTCCTCCTTTTCTCTCTTTCTTTCTCCTCCCTTATATTTTAAGTTTATATTCGATTTTTTCCTATTTTTCGACATTTCATAATGAGGTTGCTATGGTAGCTGGCATTCTAGATCTTGGATTTTTGCATTATTGGACTCAGGCTTTCAAGTGCATTTACACAGCTTACAATGAAACAAAATCATGAAGGACTAACACCGACTGAAAAATTATGTGAAAAGTTTCATGTGAATTTAAAACAAATAAACACGTAGCGTAAACAATTTAAGTCAGAAACGACTCCAATGCATTGTAATGATGGACAACTCAACATTTCAAATAGGAAGATACTTCACGCGTACATTGAAAATATCTTTTCGTTTGCAAATTTTATCGGGCAGTTTAAAGCAAATTACTATATTGACAATGATTATGATCAATTTCTTTCGATAATTAAGCAAGATATTTGACGCATGGCCAGTGCATTTATAGTGATTACAAAAAATTGTGAATTAAAAAAGCTACCTACTAAGTTTTTTTGTCGACAAGATAAACAAAACAATTAGCTAATTAAAATATTAGCGGTCGTATGTTCTCTCGCATTTCTTCCACGCCTTAGAAATGGCACTGCAGTAAACAAACCTATCCTCCAAATTAAGCCATCACTACTTCCCTTTCGATTAAAATGCATTCAAAATATATAGGAAGAGTTCTCACAATTGATTTCAAATACAATATCAAAGATAATGTCATTGGTTTTAGATATAGACGTAATTTTGCTAGATCAGCAACAATGCCGTCGCCCATGACGACGAAATTTTGTCGTCTAAAATGTAGCCAAAGTTTTGTGTTAATAAAAAATTTGTGGAAAGATTCGACGCGTATTCGAAAATCGATGGCTGGAAAATGAATATCCGTTCTTTTAGGCGTCGTTTGGTGCAAGCCCCGTATTCATGTCGCAATTCTAAGTGATTTTAAAATGCAAATGAAAAATGTGCTGCAACTGTGTAAACGTGAAAACGTGCAAACACACAGAAAGGACAGAATTCTCTTTAATATATGTATTAGATGAAATTGTCTACATTAAATATCACGTGTAATATGTGACCGGCCGTATGTTGCATGCCCCTGGTTAAGATGCTTCTCTCGGCGAACATTCCTATTCAACAACCAAATATTCTCAGAACGGACTTTATAACAGGAAGGCATTTTTCTTCCCTATTGAACGACCACCCCTCTGAAGGACCACTGCGGTCCCTTAATAGAAGTATCGCAAGATTTTAAATTAAATATTTTACACATATTCGCACACGCAGTCAAACCTCGATAACTCGAATCTAGGGGGAGGGATAGAAATGGTTCGACTATCAAAACTTCGAGTTACAGAACTTCATAACAGCGTGCATCTACCGGGACCAGTCGAAAATTCGAGTTGTCGAGGTTCGACTGTATATGCACAAAAATGAAACAGTAATACCTATGAATAATAAATTTTTCTAATTTTATTCAGAACTGCACCTTACGATGATCCAAGGATAAAGCAATAATAAAAAGTGTTAAACATTGCTATAAGTTGTAGCTGGAGAGAAGCTACGAAATATGCATTAATCTGGTTTTATTTATTTTATCAATCCAAGATAAATCAGAATCTGGATTACCCAAGTCATCTCGTCATCACTAAATTACTCTCGGGTCACCCAGGTCAAGAAACAATGTCTACTGTACATTTGAACTTCTCGCATATTTTGATTGCACACCACTTTCCTTTAAAATTCCAAGGATTGGGGGTAAAGAGTTCAAGGAATTAAAAAGTAAGGGTTTTTTATTCGGAGACGTTTAAAAGCGACGAACCACGGTCACATATAAACGCAGAAAACTTTTAGAAAACGAAAGTAGTCCCACTTCGCAACTGGGAGACTATTGGAAAGAAAAAATTGCATATCCGAAAAGCCACGCACTTGAAAAACAAAAGACGAATATGTACGTTCGTTGGCTTTCGCGACTGAATATGCCACGTGTCCGGAAACATTAAAACTCCCCTTTCCCTCCAAATAAAACGAGAAAAAATATAAAAACCGAAGTTCGAAAAGCCGGATCGCATCGGAGGGAATTTGATTTTCTATTTTTAATGAAAAAGTCCCCGTAGAGAAGACGTACTTGACACGATTGAAGCTAGATAAAGGAAGATAGAGAATTTTTTTTAGAACTTTACTCAGGAGACTGAAAAACAAAAAAAATCGAATCCACGCCCTAGGACGTTCCTTTGTACCCCGATATCCTCCTTCATTTCGTTCCTCTCTTTTTTCCCCCTACTTTTGAAAAGAGAAGGGTAAAAGAGAGGGGGGCGCTGTTCTGCTCGTGCAAGCGATTATTACGAGGTTCTGACGAGATCCTGAAAAACGCTGGTGCACAAACAAAAGAAAAGGTTCGCGCGCAACATCGTCTCGCCGCTTCGCAGTTGTTTACTCTTTTTTCCTCTCTTTCTCTGTACTCGTCCTTTTTTTACCACCTCTCTTGCGTCCTTTATCACCGACTCTCTCTCACACTTTATCAGTATAGTACCACCGGTCCTCCGCGGGGCGGCGCTGCTATCTGCACAAAAATCCTCTTTTTTTAATCTCGCTTCTCGGGGCGCGTGACCTCCTTCCGTCACTATACTCAAGTGCCTCGCAAAATCACCCGTATCTGTGATGAACAGAGAGAGAGAGAGGGGGCGATAGAGAGGGAGAGAGGGATAAAGGAGGAGACAGACAAGGTGGCATAGAGAAGAGACGGAAAACAAAGACGAAATAGTGAACGGAATAGCGACGAAGAAAAGAGAAGGGAGGAAATGCAAGAAGCGCTTTGGGAGAGGATTGGGAGTTGCATTCATGAAGGACGAAATGAAGAGTGCGGGAGGATAGCGGATGGAAGGAGCCGGAAGTGAAAAGGGGAGGGAGTAAGAAAGAAGTGAGGAAGAGAAGGGTGAACGGGAATAGGTGGTGGAAATAGAAACGAGTGACACTGTTTGTAAAAATCATCAAGAACATCTCAGGGTTGGAGTGAAAATGACAAACTATTTTTCTACAGTAGCTGAAACAAGAAGTCCAAACCAGGACTAATGCAGGCTGGTATCCCAAAGTTGACGTCCCGAATTGATTACTTATATTGACAGGAAAGGTTTCAGTATGTATTAGTCATTCCAAGGAATTCTCATACCATAAATACCAATTGTAGTCCATAGTTTATCAATAATAGAGAAAAATTGCAAAACAAATTAATAGAGCAGGTTTAAAATATTAAAAACAATGTCAAAATCTCTTTATGATATATTTTGCATGTATTTTTGAAAAATAAACGAATTTAATAAATGTTACTGTTTATACGCTAATATGTCTGATCAACTGCTGCTGAAGAGTAGTCGAGCGGAAAAGAAAATACCTCATTTGTTCACTCGTCCTATGTTCAAGCAGAGTTCGGTAATAATCGTCTCCATAGCAATCAGATAAAATTCGATTTAAAACGCAAAAAAGCTATGTTTCAGTAGAAATTCATAAAAATACGATCAATTACCAAAACTCGGCGATGAAAATTAGAATCTAAATTTTTTTCCCCTTAAAACAGTACAAACCTCGCTCCGATATCACAATTTTAAGATATTTTAATGTATTAAAGAAAATATCTCTGCACGGTGGATTTGAAATTTCCTATGTAAAACAAATAGGGAAAAACGCTCCTTGAATCGAACCCGGGACTTAAATATTTGCGAAATAAAATATAGCCCGGAGGTGGACTCTGGCAGCACGAGCCTCACACCAAGTTTCATGAAAATGGTGCAAAAGTTGTTAGTAGGGGACACACACATACACTCAGACAGGACCATTTCATAAGGCTATGTTTCCTTTGGAAACCAGCCTAAAAAGGGGTTGGGAAAACCAGATGCGCATTTTGGCTAGGTAGAAGCCGTCATGATTGGCGACTCAACTGGCTCTTAAAAAAAAACTGATATTGGATCATTTTTTAAGAAGCTACTATAGACGAATCACCACTGATGAGGGCTGCTTTGTGGCCGAAATGCGCATCTACTAGTTCTAACCTTTATTATGTCTTGAAGGAGCATGATCAAGTAATATTATTAAAAATAAATTATTCATTATTTCCAGCAACTATAACGTTAATATCAGCGTGCCTATGTGTAGTTTGATCCATTTCATTGCGTCGATGTGATCTTGAGAATAATAAATGGAGATAAAAAATTAGGCTCGTATATCTTTGAGTTCACCTATTCGCCCACAATATGCGTTCAATAATGTATTCGTATAAAAAAGAACCACTGGGCTCCAAAGAAAGTGACGAGGTAACTCCTTTAATCCTAATACGGCTGCACAAAACAGATGCACGTTTCAGTTACAAAGTAGTCATCCTCAGCGATAATTCGCCGATAGCTGATTTTTTCTTTTATAACCAAAGGAATAAATGAAATACCGCTGAGGATGGTTACTCTGCAGCTGAAATACAAATATGGTCAACGCAGCCGTCTCTGGGTCAAGGAGCCACGATAATCGCAAATTTGTTTCGAACCTGATAACTAAATTGATAATTTTTTAACGAGTCCAAATCAGTACGAGCGGCTTTTTTTAATTCCAAAAATAAGAAACTTGAAAATTGATTCCGGATAGAGATATTCGCAGGTGTTTTGACGAATAAATTCCAATTAACGTTCAGCCAGATTAATATGCCGAAAAAATAAATTTCCTTTGTATCTGCTTGCTACAGAAATTTAGACAAGCTATAGGCATACATTTAAAAATAAAACAATAATTAAAAATACGAGAAATTATCGGATATTTTTGTTGAAGGCATTTCCTTCAACAGGTTACTAACATGCGACTGGCAGCCAAATAAATGAAATTTATCATAATCGCGGAAGAGAAAAAAAATATTCGCAACTCTTTCATACATCCTCGGGAGGTAGAAATCAATGGAGCAGAACTCGAAGAAATCATAAGTTATGTTTATTTGGGTCAACCCAAAACTACGTTGGGACGGCTCTCTGCAGAAATCAATAGGAGGCTGAAGATGGGACGGAGTGCATTCGGAATGTGTGCACGTAATTTCATATCAAGCACCACGGCCGTCATCTAAAGGAAATTACGATGACCGGTGCGTACCGCCCGCGTTATGGAACGTGGACCATGCACGGTAGAATAACCCAGCGCCTACAGGAAACACAGAGGAGCGCGCAGAGATGCTACGCCAGGGATCGTCATAAGAGACCGTAGAAAGGACGACCGGATGCGAAAGCTGACGAGAGTGAGGTAACTATATAGGATGGAGTAGAACCTCGGCAACATGAACTTTTATATTTCAAATTTTCGATGAGTCGAGGCAGATATTTTTTGTGTTATAACGTAAGCTATATGAACACATATACATTTGGTATAACATACATTAGAAATAAATAGTCGAACTTCGACAATTCGAACGTCTATAACTCGATTTTTGTATAATTCGCAGTGAAAAGTTTATCTCAATTTGTAATAAAATGAAGGTCTAAAACATCAAAATTTCGAAAAGTCGAGCCTTTCCCGCTTTCTTGCGAGGTTCAACTGTATTTCCCTGAAATATCAGCTGGAACGTCATGATGCAAGAATAAGTGACGATCGTTTGGGGTCTGAGTGAATTGTACGTATTCCGAGTGTTATTATGTACACCTATGGTAGATGGAACAGATGACTTATGCAATTCTTTGCGCCGGGACAATCCTCTATTTTTCGAACATGGAAAGGAGGAAGAAAGATTCGAGAGATGTAAAAGAGCCAATTCTCTCTTACTGCCGCTTCAAAGGAAGAGGAAGGTCAAAAAAGAACTGCAAAAGGAGATTCCAAAATCAATATGGTTCATGTCTGTCACCAGCTAAAACTATACAGAAAATCTTAGACTCCCAGATATTTCCGTTGCTTCAAAATTTTGCGCACGAACGGACGGACAAAATTAACACAAGCGATTAAAAAAAGTGCTAAAAAGATTCAATTGACATAACACTGGAGTAGAATTCCATCATATCGAAATGTAATGGCGATGGAAATGTCCATTACGAGTATTCGAAAACCATTGTCATGGAATATAATTGAGAAATTCAAACGGAAGAGGGAAACAGGTCATGAAAAAAAACTAAGTATATTTGAGTATCGAGGCTCTAAGAAGCACCATCGTCAACAACGTCAAACGAAAATGTCTGTAGGAGCTCAGGTTTAGCCGAACATATCTGAATTATAAACGAGCAGTTAATGTAAAATCCTGTATATTTTTTTATCTAAATTTCTTTTAAAAGATTCATCGATCTCGCCATTTGGATGGAATCCAATTGATAAAATAGTTGACCATTTCATCCACTACGTCCTCTAAAATGGATGTAAAATAAATTGGTTATTACCGTTTGGATTGAATCCATTTTCCCGTGGAAACCCTTAATCTCCTACCACATTCACCATAAAAAATTGGTCCCATAAGCGTTTTCTTGACGCCAAAAAATTTTCTTAATTCAAATTCCTTTCCTCAAATACTCTCATTGGCAAACAAGAATTCGTGGCTGAATGGATTAGCTGCGATACTTTCTGTCTCTCAAAAATATTTTTTTTTGTCAATTAAAACACGACTGCAGTTTCGTACAACTTTTTCAATTTGGTCTACCTAGCATGTATAACTATGTTTTGAATCGCGTGTTTTCCCAGGGCGCGATTTTACTATACCACGGGTTGCTGGTAACGCGGGTGATACTACTATCCTCAGATAGGGTTGCCAAACGTCCTACTTTGAGATAAAATGTCCTCTGTCCTACTCTGATGTCAAGTAGGACGCACAATGTCCTACTTTGTGACATTCTGTTTGGAAGAAGATCTACCGGCAACATCGCCCTTAATCGATCACATAGCTAACGGGACCTAATGGGTGCGATGCACATTATTTCATATTATAAAAAAATTACAGAGAAATACATGCGTAGAATTATTGAATATAATGTGCGGATTTAAATCTAAAATAACAGTTTGCATAGAGGAGCAGATTTTTTTGTTTTGAAGTTCGGCATAGAATGGAAAAGCTAATTCCCCATCATACAAAAGTTGAAAAATAATTTCTGCCCTTTTACTCTGCTTGTCTGAGCTATTTAATGAAAAAACTTTAGTTGAACAAAAATGGGTTATCAACTTTAGCTCCTTTTTCCTTTTCTGATGATATATTGCCCGAGAATCGAGATTTTTGCAATATGCCTGATACTCTAAATTTAGATAACATTTTAGGGCTTAAATTATTTGAAGAACTTGAACCAATTACAAATAATTTTCATCTAATTGCCGCTGGTGACTATTGGAAAAAATGTGATAATTCTGGGGAAAGGTGGCGACACATATTAAAAAGTGGAAATTCCGAAAATCTATTCCAGATAGTATCGTATATATTTAGTATTCCAGCGTTGTCTGCTTTTACAGAAAGAATATTTTCTGCAGTGGGAATAAAATGGAGAGCAAAAGAAATCGCTGTACTGTTGATTTATTAAGAAGCGAATTGCTAATTTATATAAATAATGGAAGTTCTTGCTCTGAATTTTATGACAGCATTTTAGACAGCAAAACATTATTGAGTGCTACGAAAGAACAAAAAAATATGTTTAAAATGAAAATCCTGAAACTAATTAAAATTAAATACGTTTTCTTACATTAGATTTGTTTGCCTTTTGTCACAAGAAAAATACCACTTTAAAAAAGATTTATTCTATGTTTGTAGTATTAATAAAATGTGTGATTTTGTTCAATTCTGACTACCAACTGTCATCGATGAGTTAACTTACTTTGAGTACAAAAATCCCTACCTAAAAATTATAGATTTTGTTTCATGCAATTACAAATATTATTAAGTTTTAGGCTTCTAATGTCTACGGGTAATCTGTGTATAAGGCATCTTCATTATTGAGGTGTTGATAGTGTTGTTCATATAGTTTGAATTATTAGGTACTAGTATTTGCTTATCCAGACTGTTGCCAACTGGCATTGAGACCAACTTGTAGCATCGGGTTGTCATAATATAATTGTAAATAATTTGTTTCTGTACTAAGTGTATCGGTAAAAATATATTTTCGAATGTACTATGTACTTAAAATTTGTAAATGTCCTATTTAGCCGTCACGAAAGGTTGGCAACCCTATCCTCAGACTACTTTTAGCGGGCTTCTACTGTATACACATACATGCAGAAGTGTTTGAGAGATGAGGTAGGAGAAGTAAGACAAAAAGAGGAATACAATATTAAAAGAGAAACTCTAAAACGCGAGATAGGATAAAGGAATGGGCGAGAAAGAGAATTTACACGGCGTGGGCCTGCAGAAAAAGCTCGACTCATCGAAACTTGGAGCTACGGATCTTTATCTTAACGTGCAGGAGAAAGAAGGAAAAAAAATCTCCGCTTCAACTTATCGGAAATTCGAGTTAACGACCTTCGAGTTACCGAGGTTCGACCGTAGTTTCAGAGAGAGTACGGCAGAAAAGTGGAAAAAAAGAAGAGGAAGGGGCAGTAAAAAGCAGGAGAGGCGCGAGAATAAAGGAGCGAAACGGAGTTAAACAAGGTTGGAAAGGACCTAAAAAAGGAAGCAGAACAAATAAAATTGGAGGTTTAGAGAGGGGCGGGAGAGGAATAAAAGAAAAATGTGAACAGGAGCGAAGAGTAGAGAACGAAAAGTAAATGTTGGGAGAGAGAGAGAAAAATAAAATTGGAGGTTTAGGGAAGAGTGGGAGAAGAAGTGGGCAAAGGTGAAAAGAGCTAAGGGTAGGAAAAAGAAAAAAGGAAATAATGGTGGGAGAAAGAAAAAACAGGCGGAGACAGCTTATTAGTAAGAGGTGGAAAACGGGGATAAAGTGAGACTGGAAACATGATGGAAAGACAAGGGAGAAAAGGATAAAATTTCTAAGAATTATGGCGGCAGATATTATATATATATATATATATACACAGCGCTGTAACTAGCTATTTTAGCACCCGGAGCAAACTACCATATATACGCCCACTCCATAAAAAATTCTCTAATACCTATGTGAATTTAGGGCGAACAATTAATAAATAAAAATTAACTATAAATGATATGATTTCTTATTATAAATGTACATAATTTCAATACGCAATTATAAATATAGTTACATATATAATTACACACGTACATAATTTAAATACAGAGAGTATAAGTATTTTAATATTAAAGAGTTATTCTATGGGATTTTAATGCAGCAAACTCATCAATAGCATCATCAAAATTTATAGTTTCTGCTTTGCGTAATGTCTGGAACAAGTATAGTAATGAAATCTCTCCTGTTCTTGTGACATGCACAACTTGCCTTGAACAATGTTTGTGCCCCTTCTTTAGTTACGCCCGGGGCAAATGCCCCGCCCTAGTTACGACGCTATATATATATATATATATATATATATATATATATATATATAGTGGAACTTCCATAAGTTGAACTTCAAGGGAAACAAACAAAAAATATTCGAGTTATAGAAAATTCGACTTATGGAAATACGTTTTTCTCATTTCTATTTGGTTCAGTAAAACTAATTCTCCACGAGTTATGAAAAATTCGAGTTATAGAAGTTCGAGTTATGGAAGTTCCACTTATATACTATATATATATATAGAGAGAGAGAGAGAGAGGTAGAGAAGGGGACTGAAAACTTGTTTTTTGGCCAGTGTTGAAGATTACTGAGGCATTTCGCACTCCCCCGAGGAGAAGCGGGATACATTACAGGAAACGTAAAGAAACAGAAGAGCGGTGGAAGAAGTACCCTTCAAAATCGATTCATTAACTTTTGCTTTCGGCAAAGAGAGAGCGAGATAAGAGAGTTTTCAGTTGAAAGAGACGACGCGAGAGATCATCGCGTTCTCGGAATTCACAAACGGACCGTTAAAAAACAGCAGACGTTCCCGCGGAAAAAAAAACAAATTAAAAAAAAGAAGGGAGCTGGGAACGATTTCGTTTCGAGACGGCTCTTTCTCCACTCGTAAAAAAAGAGAGACATTTTCTTCAGAAAAGGTTAACCTCCTTCGGTGTGTAATGACTTCATTTTCCGGGGAGAATGATGCCCTTTGAAGATAAGAATGGGGAGCGTCTTCTTCTTCTTGCTGAACTCGCGGCTTCATATCTCTACCAAAGTTAAAGCGCACAATTGTTGGCGAAGTATGAAAGACTATTGCGGTTATTCGAAGGGATACTCGCGTCGTCTTTTTATGTGAATATAAGACGCGGAGAGAAAATGTATTTATATGAATTTTACCGCGGACCGGTGAGGGAGAAAAAGTGCGAATGCAAAAAGGTGCGCAGGAGTTTCTCTAATGACGGGATGCTTTACGCTGAATAAAAGCTTAATGTTGTAAATTATTGTGGTTATATGTTATAAAATAACAATCTACTTGATCAAAATTGTCAAAAACGGAAACTTTTGTTTCATATGAATCTTGGACATCATCTACAACAACTGACAAATAAAAAAATCAATTAAAAAATAACCACAAACAAACAACCTTTTATGTAAAAATGCATTCAAACGGACCAGCAGAATAATTTCAAGTGTGTCCCCAATAAGTTGGCACGCTTTGGTGATAAAATAAACTTTAATGCTCAGAAAGCTTGCTCAACACTGAAATAGGATACTGGTTTTTATTTTCTTACCAGAAGTTAAGAACTCTCCTTTGGAAAACTTTGAATTTTCTCATAAACATCAAATGCGTCCTAAATTATTTTGATTTCTATAGTCTGGTTGGTCGTTAGTGTTTGTGTGAGATTTCTCGGTTTTTTCCAGAAACTGCTCTAGCAAGTCGTTATCTGCTGCAGAGCCTGAAATACTTAATGTTGGTACAGAATGCTTCATATTTTCTTTCAAGCTGTCTGCAAGTCGTATATTTTCCAGTAACTACGTTTTAGTAATTTGTATTTTAGCTTTCTGTACTTTCTCTTCATCTCAAGTCAATCTGTATCTAGGATCTAAATATAGAGCAGCAAACAAAATATCATTATAGAGAAAGTTCTCTTCTCTTTTAAGTATATTTGAATGTAAAGCTTGTGCCAAACATTGAACATTGTTACAGAGGTCCGATTTAAAAGAAGCTAAACACCGCCACTGATTCACAATGTGTGAGGCGATCAAGCAACAAATCAAATCTAGAAACAGAAGAGAAATGTTCTGCTTTTGAGAGATCTGAAAATTCGAGACATAACATCCCTCTCGTCTAACAAACTTCAGTAAGAATTATTTTATTTTTATTTGATTACATATTTACAGGGATTGTCTGGAAGATTTTGAACGCATTTTGAACCCGTTTTAAAACCGGTTCAGGTTCGGTTCGGGTTCAAAGTAAAAACAAAATCACGGTTCGCAAAATTGAGCGGTTCAGAGCAGGTTTTCGGTACAGGTTCGGTTAAACACCCTACTTAAGACGTGTTGCGGATGCTTAAGGGACATGCATTATATCTGAATTGTTTCGGATACAGATTGTGTTTTACTGATCGTAAAGCACAGAATGTGTCATGCGGCTCTCTAACTTCTGAAGATTATCGAACGCGGCTGCGAGGGTAAGTAAGTTTGGCTACCCCTGGTAGGCAAAGGGCTCAAACACAAATCACGTTCGGGTCTGGTGATGGCACCGCACCAAATCGTTGGAGGGCATTAAGGCACCGTACCAAATCTGTGAGCCACATTTCATGTTATTTAAATTCTTCTTTGCCCAAACTTGGCAGGGCGTTTTAAGTGGGAATGAACAATAAACTGCGAATATTTTTAAAGTGTTGACGTCATCTGATATACAGAAGGCAAAAATCGAAAACCCCATTCTAACCAAATTATCTCCGGTAAAAACCAACCGATTTTAATCAATCTTTTTTAAGCGACAGGGCAGGCTCCGAAGTAGGTTTGGATACCACTCTTAACCCCCTCCACTCTCGCGCAGCACAGCCCTGGTGAGAAATCCGTTTCTGTCTGTCTGTAACTATGTTCCCTTATAACTCGAGAATGGCTGAACCGATTTGCACCATTCTTTCACTAATTTGTTCAGCATTACAACGAACAGGTTTAGGTAAAAAATACAGAATATACAGCGTGTTTAAGGCAAATAACGTTTTTACCTATAGTGTAAATACGTTTTACGTACAAAAACATATGAATATACAGTCGTATCGAAAGTTATGATATTTTTTCAGGAACCCATTTACGGAACAAAATGCTTCTCTGTAGGTAATTTTTAGAAGCGCGCGGGCGGTGCGAGGGTATATAAGTTTGTGCAATCCCGAATCGCACTCGGGCAACGCCGGGTCACACAGCTAGTATATTTATAAAATGTTTGAAATTATTTGCAAAGATTTGGGTTTTTAGATTTTCCGGATACTTTCATATGAGATACCCCCGCCGGACGACGTGGCACTTACCAACCTTACTAGTACCATGCTTCCGTCGGAGTTCGAGTCATTTGTGAACTTGAAGAGTACCATGGTCCCGCCGGATGACGATGCATTTGCCAACATTAAGAGCATCATGGTCCCGCCGGACGAAAAAAATTGCAAGGTTTCCAGTTTTTTCTGATGCTTTCACTTTTATATCTACATGACTACCAAGATTAAGATTCTCACCTATTTCGGAACTACCACTTCCACTGATTATAATAATGTAAGAGGTTGATTAGCCAGAAATGCATTTCCACGATGGTTTTCACACGCATGCGCCCCATTACAATACAGAATTATGTAATGCCTAGGATTATTGATGACTGTCTCAGATTGCTGTTCCGTTAATAATTTTTTTATTAGCAGTATAACGTAAATCATCAAAGAAAGTGGCTGTACCTTCAAAAATCGATTTTTGTTATTTATAAGAAATTTTTAGTATAAAAATACCTTGGACGACGTAAAGGAGGAGCGAATTATCAACATAGAACTTAACAACAACAACACACCTTGACGCTTTCCCTTGCGGGGTAAGCTATGCCATATGTCTGCCAATTACCAACCCATCACCACATGCTTCCTCCACACACTTCTATCCTTGCGCACTTCTTTTGCTTCACTTACACTCATACACTGAGTCACACATTTCCTTTTATTCCTCATACTTTTCACGTCCCTTTTTCTCAGAGTCTCACTAACCACATCCAACCAAGTCTTGCGCGGTCTGCCTCTCCCTCTCTCGCCATTCACTCTTCCTCCATATATCTGTTTGGTGATTCTACTCTCCTCCATTCTTTCTACATGCCCGAACCACCTCAGCAGACCTCTCTCATACAAATCTGTCACACTAGCTTTCATACCACATTCATTCATCACCCAATTATTCCTTACTTTGTCCCTCCTAGATTTTCCACAAACTCTTCTCATGTATCCTATCCCAACCGCATACACAAAACTTAATTATAATAAAGAAGACGCTCATGAAGCAGCAAGAATTGTTGGTTTTGAATTTCAAAGGAAGCTACTGCAGCCTCTAAAATTATAAGCTTAATACAAAATTTTGAAGCCAGCGGCCGTAAATGATCCTTATTTTGTCAAAGAAAACAATATGCGTGAGTTTTTTGGCACTTCGATAACCTATTGCCATCTGAGGTTGGGGACTGGGCATTTTCACGGACAACTTTTGGACCTCAGCTCAGGATCGTATTGATTAAACCTTAACCCGTGGCGAGTATCAACTTTGTTCAAAAACACTGTAATCGAAGAAGTCTTATAAGTGTTACTTGGCATGCATATTTGCAGGGGAACACCCGAAGGTATGGTCTTATAAGTTTTATTGATCGCCGGTGTATGCACAGTGGCATGAATGAGGGGCAAACTAGTATCAGCTGGGTGGAATAATATCAGGGGTCAGTAGCAATACAGATTGGTGTTATAAGACATATGTAAATTAGGTTGCATAAAATTAGGGGGATTGATGACTTGGTGGTAAAAGCTTCAAAGGAAACAATGTAGATTGGGAGGCATAATATCAAGGATTGGATTCGGAGTAACTTTGGTGCTATACGTTGCAGGAGCAGCCGAAAGTAATTTGGGTGGCATTGAAACAGAGGACATTTGATGGTAGTTTGGTGGTATATGTTTCAAGGGCAAAACCTACCGGTCTGTCGATTTCAAGGAAGGTTTGTTGTTCGTTTGCCGGTATACACATCCGGAGAAAACTGCTGATATGTATTGTCTGAATGAGCTAACGTACATACACAAACGAGGAATCCCCAGCAGGAGAATCTCATGTAAAAGCTTGATCGCGCTCCTATGCGTTAATCTACCTATACACAAATACACGTATTTGCATATAATTAGGTATATATATATATATATATATATATATATATATATATATATATATATATGTGGATGTCAACAAGGTGTTGTAGCTGAAGAAGGAGTAGTTCCGAAAGCTTTACGTTTGTGATGTTTTTGTGTTACTTAACGTGTGTCGCTTCGACATCCCCGGGGCCTCGCCAACCTGAAGTCGTCTGATTGGTGAGTGCTCACTGGGTTTCCTCATCCCAACACCTTGTTGACATCCATATATTCATTTTACCTTTCCTTTTCCGTAAGTTGTTATATATATATATATATATATATATATATATATATATATATATATATATATATGTATATATTTGAATGTATACAATTCGACAGTAACACAACATACATGAAATGATGACTCAGGATGCGGAATTACGATTCCAAAAGTGTTTACCTTCAACCCCAGTTTATTTTAATTTTAGATGGCTTTGTAAATGGTCATAGGGGTGCACTTCCGAGGTAATTTCCATCCAAGGGGATCGGGAAACGGACAGAGTTCCGGGAACTGACCTCGTTACGAGTTTCAGTTCCAACAAGTCTCTCGATTCAAAGAGTTGCGGAATGGGGTTCGTGGGAGGAAAACGAAGGACGTTAGAGGAGTTGTCTCAGATTGGCGAGAGACGTTAGGTCTCGCGAAAGAAAACTACATGCCTTAGAGAAAGAAGGAGAAAAGTAACTTTAAAAAAAAAACGCAGGACGCAGACCTCATCATCATCATCGTAAAGCGGATGTTTACCTTACGACTATAACGCTTAGTGAAACATCGCCTGAAAAAAACAAACCAGAGGATATACGAAAGATAACGATATCTGAAAAGTCGCGATGGAAGTATTATCGGAACTTCGACCAACTTGCCTATACACCCGACCCTCTTATGACACAGGGGGGTGCGTTCTGAAAAAGTGCCCTGTAATGTGAATCCATGTTATGTGAACGTAAATTCACATAGCGAAAGTTGGGATGCATTCCATCTCCAGACCTACAATTCACAAATCTCTCAATGATGCAATTTATGCAAACAGTGCGTTGTTGTCGGCTACCGACGTATGCGCCACATTAACGGAAAAATCGGAATTTTTGCTATAATTCGTCAAGTAGTCATTTGAGAAAATAATTAATTTCCAAATGTTATATGCAAAAAATATACATTTCATGTAACAAAGTTCTCATTGGATGTCTATTTATTTTAGAAAATCATAATAAAAAATTCTATTCAATACATACCTATCGTATGTACGCATCCATTTTTCAGCGTTTTGTTCTTATGAATTTCGTCAAGGCTAAAATACACACAAAATAAGTAGTGAAAATGACATATTGGCTTTATTTCACTCGATTACTGTCGACATGTTATTATAGAAATGAAGCCATAAATTTCAACCCCTTAATCTTACGATGGAACATTTCGAGATCATATCTGCATAACGTGGGTTATCGAACATAATCGCGGAACCAAGCCTATAATTCGCTTTCGAAACGCAACGTTTCTCTTCCACCTTATCTCTCACGACAAAACGTTCCACGAATCACAGTTACCTTTCGCTACGTAGGGGCGCCTCATATTACTCCATACCGAATTTTGCTTAATGCTTTTATCTATATTTACGCGGATTAATTGCTTTTTAACGTCAGCTAATGGATTACGAAGAGAAGAGCTGTAGAAGCGCTCGGTTAACTCTTGCGAGGATAGTTTTAACGTTAAAACTTCAAAAAGTTAAGCGGACGGAGTGACGCGATTGTGTTTTTTTTGTGCGACGGAGGACGAGATAGAGAACGAGGAATGCATCCCACAAGAACCTCGTGGAAAAGTAGGCGAGACGAGGGGAGAATATGAATTTAAATGGACTTATTAAGAGCAAAACCTGATGGCTCGAATGATGTGTACGACGGCAGGAGCGAAAAAAATTGAATTACATAGTCAAAGCGAGCGAGCTCTTCTTCTTACGAACTATTCCTAAAATTCTAATGAGTTTGAACTTATAGTTTCCCCCGAACAGATTTTTTATAAAGAAGTATCTTAAAAAATAAAAAAATCTCCCGCAGGAGTAGAGGACGCCAGAGACTTGCATCGAATTTTAAATGCTTATTAGGGCCCCACTATCTACGAGAAATGGAGATCTTTAAGCGTCAAAACTTTTTTGAAACATCGTTTTGGAGTTACTAATTTTACAAAAATGACAGACGTTTGGCGTGTAAAACTATAGGCCATAGAGAAAGTTATAACGCGCGGAAACTAACAATTCGCCAAAACCTATCTATCAGGAAGAGAATTTTCATAAATTGATGAAAAATATCGAAAGAAGGCGACAAGAACGTCGAGTAGACAATGTGATAACATGAGCAAGTCCTCTTTTTCGAGGATAACCTGTTTACAAATGTAGCAAAATTGAAATCCTACTTAAAACGACCTGTTATTGGATCAGAGAGGCGACATTAAAGGTCCCGAATAAGGCATATCCCAGAACAACAAAATTTACGAAACAAAATGTAGTCTCAACTCGATAAATCGAAAAAGGTTCGAGTTTTTTATCGATAATAAGTCCTTATCTTGCATTTTCGACCTATCGAAAGTGTATCACACGTATTTTCGAACGATCAAAAGTCTATGACCCGAATTTCTGATTAATCGAAATCGATTATTATCAATTGATCGATAGAGAAATTTCATCCCTTCAGTACGACTTGAGGTTCTATAGCTTTAAAAAGAAATTCCTCTCTTTTAAGCACATCGAAGCTTGACTGTACGTAAATTTTAACAGTATATCCCAAGTTTTAACGTGGAGAGAGAGAGAGAGAGAGAGAGAGAGAGAGAGAGAGAGAGAGAGAGAGAGAGAGAGAGAGAGAGAGAGAGAGGATGTGAGAGGAACGAGGCTTTAACCTCCATATTTATGGATAAAGAGAGACGTTAGGGAGACGCGTTGAGGGCGAGGATGTATTCCTCATAAAAATCGAGCCGTGGAGCTCATATATTAATTTTTTACAGCGCCTTTATGTTTCGGATGCATAAACTTTCCTCATTCCAGCATATAACTTTATTCATAACTCTCAAATGTTGACTTCTTATTGAAGTAACAAAAATGTAGGCAAATTTATGGTACTTGAAAAGAATGAGGATCTGAACTCTTATTTTGGAATCAGGTTCAGTGAAAATATAGCACAAGCGGACTTCAATATTCAACAAACTGTTATTGTCTGTGCGCATCCAACTAAAAGTGCGTTTATGCTCTAATTCGTTCGGCAAGTAAAAACGTGGCATGTCTCTACGTTTGGTAAAGGATGAAAGATTAAGTGCCAGCCCGATAGATAACGATTGTTTATACCACGGATTCGGATTCGTCGGGGTAAATAATATAATTTTCTTGGATTTAAACCGTTTACTGCATACATTTATCGGATTGTCTATACCAACATTAAAATTTTTAACTCTTTCAATCACTACATCCATTTTTATGGGCGTTCAATTACATTATATTACGTAATAGTTTCCGACGAATATCATGGTCACGAGAGTGGATAGAAAAGACGTTGAAGAGTGTATGGTCTATGGCCTAAAACTTTGGTTAAGGAATTACTGAAGTATTTAAATTAAGTTGCCATTGCAAAAAAACATTTATTACTGAACGCAATCCATTATTGATGAGGTTAAATTAAGTCTTTCGATTTTGACTCATTATTCACAAATTTGACTTTTATTAAAACAAAAGAACCCTGGAATAAATATGTTGTGAGATATAAGACTGCCGGTAACTACGAGGACTGATTAGTATTACCCGAAGGGACAAGGTTAGCATGTTATATTCTCAAAGTGCAGCCTACAACAAGATGCATGGGTTGACGTAGATGCAGAGACTCCAACTATTCTATAAGAGAGGAAACAGTGATAAAATGTGCAGATTCGAGAAGAAAACTAAGAAAAATAATTAGATGTAGGGCAAAATAAGATTCGATATAGAAGTACTCAAAATAAGCAAAGATATAGAGAATAAATAACGAAGTAATGATTTGGTTGGAGCGAAAAATGACTGTTAACGTCGTGAACCCTGTTACCAAGCGACTATCAAGCCATTCGAGTTTTTACACAAAAAGACGCCACGAGTCTCTTCAAAAATATTTGTATGTTTAAGCGTATATGGGAAAATATAAAAATACTGTTTAATTAATTATCAAAAGGGTATCGAAAGAGATGATTATCGAGCTTACCTTGCGGCTGAAATCAGTTCGGCAAACAGTCATCCTAATAGACAAAATGTTTAAGAAACCAGATACGCTGAATTGGGATATACTCGTATATATGTAGCATCTATTGTTGGCGAACTAACGATGGTGAGGGTAGCTTTGTTTCCGAAATGCGCACATGGTTTTTCCGATTATTTCCGGATATTGGAGTAGCGAAGTTGGTCGATGAAAAGGTGTGACTATGTGGTTTTGTGCTTATATTTCAAAATTAGGTATGCCATGTCAGAAATAGTAATTCCGCGCTATTGAATAAATGTTGTTATAAATGAGGTGCTGTTCTTAACCACGGGCACCCGCGTAGTAACAGAGCTGAATTAAATCTCAATAAAAATCGCCGATATTCCATACCCTACGCTTCTAGTTCTTGCAATGGCGTCATTGATTTTATTAATATGTATTTACGCACGGTTGATATTTATTCGCAGTTTTACCCGTAGCAACAACGAATTTTTAGTTTGACGGAAGCTGGGTGTAAAACTAGATATGTTATAATGCCGCAGACTGCTATATACATAGCTATTTTTGAGAAATACGACTTATAAAGTATTATTTATGGTATTTGGATTAATTTTAATCAAAATCCATGCGGCCATCGTTGATAAATCGAAATTTTGCGAAAACAGACTGGACTAAACTACCCCCCAGTGTTTTACGATATGGTCCATTTCTAGAAGGTTTCTTTTCAGGTCGATAACAGATATAAATACGAAATTTCATCAGGTTTTGTCATACAGTTTATCTTCTTAAAGCCGAGCACAGACGACAGGCTATAGACAGGCGGAATTGTAAAAACTACTTTTTCATACTAAAGAGCATGCATCTGGCCCACCATAACAGGGGTTCTTATTCAAGAACAAGCACTTGAAAATACTCGTCTCAGGTATCTCCAATTAACAACAAGATCATAAAAACCAAATGCGCATTTCGGCTACAAAGCAGGAGTCTTCAGTGGCAATACTGCTATGTAGCCGAAATGAGAATCTGGTTTTTTTATAACCTTGTTATTGATATTGGAGATACCTGAGACAAGTCTTTTTTAAGTGTTTTTTCTTGAATTTGTTCAGTCACAGCACGAGCTCAATAAGTCTCTGTTGACATAGATTCGTTACGACACGGTTTGTTTTTAGTAACAAATATTTAGATAACGCGGACTATGGTTCGGATTGACGCGAGTTGGTCGTATCTGGGATGCGGGATTCAAGAATGCTGAGCGAGAATGAGTTGTGTTGGAGGGGCCAAGTGCTGTTTCATAATCTTAGATAATCAACAAAATCACTCGATTTGTAGATATATGTGCATCAATGAGAAAGGTTTGGGAAGCTTGGGTCTGGAGAAGGGTATCTGAAGAGATATGGAAGGCAACCACCCTTTCACTATGCAAAGCTAGGTTCACATAACGCGGATTCACATTACACGGCACCCCTTGTTGTATTCGTCATGATCTCGAAGTCGAATTACTTTGCGATCACAATACTTTCTATATAAACTTTGCGTTACAGAAAGTATAAAAAAATTAACTCTATTTTCCCTCATTCCGCGAAAGATTTAATTAAAAATGAAAAACACGCCGCGTATTATTCTATAGGCTAGGAGATAAACGAAGCAACGCCGCGATGCGTTCCAAGGGTTCCAATCTACTGCGCTAGTCGAAAAGTAAAGACTTTTGCGGATAGGCGGTCGGAAAAGGATTTTCATTCCTGGAAAACGAGAGGAAGGAAGAGGATCTGTAAAATCCGTGGCGACACCGAAAGAGGCGAGGAGGACGGAAAATAAAAAATATATAAATATACCCGGAAGGTATAGGTGTCGAAGAGTAAGAGGTAAAAAAAACTTGGGCTTACAGGTTGAACAAAACGGTGATTGAATTCGGATGGGTGAGAAGAGAGACGAGTTTTGAACGCTAGTTTGAAAGAAGAGAGAAAGTGGCACGAGAGAGAGAGAGAGAGAGAGGCAGAGAGAAAAGGAAGAGTCAAGGAAACGTATCCTTGGGGGAAACGGTGAAAATTAAGAGTCAATAGCTTAAAGTTTAGCTGGAAGTGGAATAGCAAGTTTCAAGGATGAATAGGAGAGAGAGAGATAAGGCTGGAGAAAATAAAAAAGAGAGAAAGAGTCGGATGGAGGGATGGGAATGGGTGGAAAGAGAGACAGGGAGAAGACAGGGGAGGAGAGGGAGAGATAAAGATAGAGAAAGGAGAATAACGGAGGAAGGGGGAAAGGTAAGGAGTGATAAAGTGGAAGAAAGAGACTAGGGAGAGAGCGAGGAAAAGGGAAGAAGGGAGAGGGAGGAAGGGAGAGGAAGGAAGGGAGAGGGAGGAAGGGAGAGGGAGGAAGGGAGAGGGAGGAAGGGAGAGGGAGGAAGGGAGAGGGAGGAAGGGAGAGGGAGGAAGGGAGAGGGAGGAAGGGAAAGGGAGGAAGGGAGAGGGAGGAAGGGAAAGGGAGGAAGGGAGAGGGAGGAAGGGAGAGAGAGGAAGGGAGAGAGAGGAAGGGAGAGAGAGGAAGGGAGAGAGAGGATGTGAGAGAAAGAAAGGGAGAGAGAGGAAGGGAGAGAGAGAGAGAAGGAAGAGAGATAGAAGGGAGATAGAGAGAAGGGGGAGAGAGAGAAGGGAGAAAGAGGAAGGGAGAGAGAGAGAAGGGAGAAAGAGGAAGGGAGAGAGAGAGAGGGGAGGAATGAGAGGGGAGAGAGGGAGCGGGAGGGAGCCAGGAAAAGGGAGAGAGGAGGTTGATGAAAGGGAGAGATATAGAGAGGAAAGGAGAATAACGGAAGGAGGGAGAGAGGAATGGAGTGATAAAGTGGGAGGAAGAGAAAGGGACGAAGGAAAAGGGAAGGATGTAAAGGGAGGAAGGGAGAGAGAAAGTGGAGAGAGGGGAGGAGAGAATGGAAGGAAAGAGAGAGAGAGGTACGGTTGGGAGAGGAAGAGAGAGGTAGGGAGAGAGGAAGAGAAAGAAGCTGGTGAGAGACGGAGAAGATACGGAGACTGGGAGAAGAGACGGAGGCGGAGGGTAGAATGGAGGGAGGAGTAAAGGAAAGGTGAGAGATAGAGGACAGTGAAGAGACGCAGGTGGTGAAGGAGGGGAGAGAAAGAAAAATGGTGAGATGTATTCTAGAGAAAGAGAGGAGTACAAAAGGGGAAAAGGTAAAGAGGACAAGAGGTAGATAGCTTGAGGGAGAGAGAGAGGTGAGATGGATGGATGGAGAGGTTTTGAGGGAGGAAGAGAGAGAGAGGGAGGGTAGGACGCATGGGAAGAGATAAGCTTTAAAGGAGAGGGTATAGGAACCGCGGAGGGATAGGAGAGATGGAGAGGGTAGATACAGTGTCATTGGGGACTGCTTGAATGGGAAAAGGGGCGTGGTTAAGGCCGCGAGGCGTAGGTGGCGGGGGGTAGAGAAGGGAGGGGAGTGAGGGGAAGGATGAAGGAAGTGCGTGGGTGGTTGTAGCCCAGAGCCTTGGAAGGTCGCTAGGGGAAAAGAGGGGAAAGAAAGAGTAGAGAGAGAGAGAGAGAGGGAGTGGAGAGAGAGAGAGGAGAGAGGGAGATAGAGGAGAGAGGGAGATAGAGGAGAGAAGAGAGAGAGGAGAGGAGAGAGAGAGGAGAGAGAGAGGAGAGAGAGGAGAGAGAGAGAGAGAGCGAGAGGAGAGGGAGAGAGGGACAGGAGAGAGAGAGGGAGGGACAGGAGAGAGAGAGAGAGGGAGGGAGGAGAGAGAGAGGGAGGGAGAGGAGAGAGGGAGGGAGAGAGAGGGAGGGAGGAGGGAGGGAGAGAGGAGGGAGGGAGAGGAGAGGAGGGAGGGAGAGAGGAGGGAGGGAGAGAGGAGGGAGGGAGAGGAAAGAGGGAGGGAGAGGAAAGAGGGAGGGAGAGGAAAGAGGGAGGGAGAGGAAAGAGGAAGAGAGAGGAGAGAGGGAGTGGAGAGAGAGGGGGAGGAGAGAGAGGGAGAGGAGAGAGAGAGGAAAGAGGGAGGAGAGAGAGGGGAGGGAAAGAGTAGAGAGAGAGGGGAGGGAAAGAGTAGAGAGAGGGGGGAGGGGTAGAGAGGGGTGAGATAGAGAGGGGTGAGATAGAGAGGGGAGAGATAGAGAGGGGAGAGATAGAGAGAGAAGAGATAGACAGGGGAGAGATAGAGAGGGGAGAGAGAGGAGCGCAAAGAAAAGAGAGGGGAGGGGGAAGAGAGAAGGGACAGAGAGAGAGCGGAGGATAGGACAGAGAGGGTAGGGTGGGAGAGAGGGGAGGGTGGGAGAGAGAGAGGGGAGGGTGGGAGAGAGAGGGGAGGGTGGGAGAGAAAGGGGAGGGTCGGAGAGAGAGGGGAGGAAAAGTGTGGAGGGAGAGGAGGGGAAAGAAGACAGAGTGAGGAAGGCAGGGCAAGAGGTAGGGAGGAAGGAAGGGAATTGGAGGTCGCGAGAGGAAGGAGAAGTTGTGAATGGATTTTCGGAGACCCGGAGAATGGAACAGGCGAAGGCCCTCTAGCTGAAAATGGAAAAATTAAGGGATTTCCAAATAGAACTTCGATTTTCGGGCTTGTTTCCATTAATGGAATAATAAAAAAAGCTTCTCGGTTCCGTCGCGGTGCTTGGGTGTCAACCGAACACGACGCTAATAACTTTCGGCACCGTTTACCGTCAATTTCGGGCAAATTTATCAAGAGACGCTGTCGAAGCTGCGGGGGGGGGGGGGGGGGCAAAAGGAAAAGCCGTACAGCGGCCTCATATAATCTCTTTAAAACGAGCAGAATTACGGAATATCTATACAGGAGGCAAAGCGTGGTGGCATGTTATCTCATTTTGATTTTTTTCCATAAATTTTAAACGATTCTGATATTTTAAACCCGCGTCACATTAATATTTTCGCTCACAATTTAATGCACCGAAATTTCAGTCATTTACGAAGTGAATTTTTCATGCGCGTATTTCAATTTTTTTAAAGAGAAAACGATAGATTCTGAAAATCGAAAGCTACGACAAAAATTAATTATTTCTCCCACACGTTTGACAAGGTGAGGAAAAGCTTTAAATAAAACCTTGTTTCCGATGAAAATTTCGCTTCCGTTAAATGTGGGTTTTACATGCGTTATAATAAAATTATTTAGTTTTCAGAAAAAACTGAGATAGATGCTTTATATTTCAAAATCGAAAAATTATTAAAGTTTCAGGGATCCATAGAATTAACCTTCCCATCCGGATAACGAGCTATAAATTTATGGTATCTAGACGCAGTTCCGACATCTTTGGGATGGCTGCCAACCTTGTAACCTCGAGCGCTATGAGTTCATTATATATTCACAAATACATTGTTTGAAAAATTGGAAAAAAGATAAAAAACAGAGGATTGAGAACGAAGCGCCGTATTGGGAATCTGACGCCCTTGGCGAGATCGAGAAACGCCATTCCAAACTTTCGTGTTTATAAAACTTAAACTTCGACGGATAAGGAAAATATTACAAGCGCCTCCGCCTTCAGGCCATCCCTTCCTACCAGGATCGCCTTAAATATCTGGAGGGCTGATCTCAATGGTATTTTGCTGTGCCTTATAAAATTTTAAAGTTTAATAAAACAAATTTTATAATAATTATTTTAATGGTAACATTTTTTATAATAATAAAATCAGAAGAAACAAGTATAATTTTATCCACGAACATGGATAAAATAGCGCGTTTTTCTTCTGTTATAAAATTTGGTAATATGTTGTGTTTTATTCTGCTATAAAGATTTTTGCAATTTACATAATTGACGAGCTGGGGAGAATTTGGTCACCAGATATGTGAGTAAATTTAGTTTACCTTAATTTATTTGTTATGCGATAATACAGTAACATATTCCATCAATAGGGCCTCGTTTGTAAGTGACATCGATGAGAAAATGTTCGCTCAAAATTTCACCTTTTTATCTTTTATAACTTCGGAGACATTAACCAAAATTTTAAATGGGCTCCTCACAGAACCTATATATTTTTCAAAACTCAAATCTAAAGAAAAACAAATGGCAGCAGTTCAGAAATCTACACTACAAGTTTCATCTCTCTATCGCAGTGTTTCCCAACCTGGGTGCCGCGGCCCACTGGGGCGCCGCAACTGATTTTTAGGGGTGCCGCGATAAAATTAGTTTTGTAAATAAATCAACGATTTGGATGTGTTTACAGGTAACTAGGGGATTAATGTTCTCTCTAATAAACTGATTATAGTGTGGTACCAAGAAATGGATATGTCCAAACGTTGTGATACTCGTTTGTGAACATATAAAATCCGTGCTTGAAGGCTGGGGTGCCGCGAAATTCTGTTTATCTTTGAAAAGCTGCCGCGCCTACAAAAAGGTTGAGAACCACTGCTCTAACGTTAACGGTTTCGTCACAATGTCAATTTAAGAAAGCGCACAGATGGACGGACGAACACCAAAGTGAAACCATTAGCGCATTAAAAAACTCGCTAAAAATAGAAGAAATTGAGATATGAATGAAGTTGGAAGATCTACGAAGGGGCGCGGGATCGGTTGCTATAGTGCGCTGTAGCTGGCGTGTCTTTATGCGAGGGTGGCGTGACTTTGCGCACGTGTTGGATTTTTGCGCACGGATGCACGCTAGCCTTTGTTTGCATTCATATGCGTACAAGTGCGAGCATTAAATATCGGCAAGATAACTTCCACATAGAAAATTCACCAATGACGTCGATGTTATTTAAGTCAGTTCAAGAATAAGCACTTGAAAATATGTACTTATCTTAGGTATCTTCAGTAACCACAACAAGGTTATGAAAACCATTAGTTACTGGATATACCTAACACAAGTACTTATTCTTGAATTTGTTTTCAACCATAAGATGAGCTCGAAAAATCGGTAGTGACTTTTAGGCAGGTTTCCCCAAACTGTTTGTCTAGCGGCTCAGTGGAAAAAATATAAAGAAATACAATGTCTCGGCTCCAATTTAACGTTAACTCGCAATGAGGAACGATATATACTGAAATTTTGGTATTTATCTAATAGTTGATCGTCATTTTTGATATATTTCAGCTGGTTATATGCTTTGAGTGCTCACGATTTCCTCACGAGCCTTGAGACCCAATACTGGGTCGCGACCTGTTTTTTGATAAAAACATTGATTTAAGGGAATAGTTTTTCGGTGACGGACATATCATCGTCGATATGTCTAGACTTGACATCTAGGACTTCGCGAACGCATTTCCTGAAATGACCAAAAGCACAGGATCTTCGGCCTGGAACGCGTAACATCGCCAACAACTCCAATTTGGCCGAAGATAAAAAATAGAGAGAAAAAAGACCAAGAGAGATTGAGGTCAACGCGTTGAGGGTGCCTTTGCATAGTTTTTGACCAGGATTTCTATCTGTATTACAGCACCTTCTGTCATCTGCCGGTCTTATTACAAACTACTCGGAAGTTGAAATGCGTTTGATAGCTATTCGCTTCTGCAATTGCATTTTTACGGGTAATACCAACACTGGACAAGCAATAATAAATTTCACAATTTTCTTAAGCGTCAATTTTTGAAGACGGAGGGAAATTTAAATTACGATAATTTTTAAACGGCTAAAGTGTCTCTGATATTATGGAGTTTTTTTATGTAGACGAAGAATTTAATTCGATTGCGGTTTCGTGAACTTGGTCATCAGAAGGGTTAAAGAATTATAAAATATCATACCGCTAATTCTCACTACATCTTAAGCGTTTCACATCAATCACTCGTACCTAATCCGAATTCCAATTGACCACACATTTATTTACAAATTTGAGCACGAAGTTTTTCGACAATTTTTATGCATTTTTAACAGGAAAAGTTTTATTCGATCCGCGAATACGACTCAGATTATTCAAAAATATGCGTCGCTATCAAAAACTTGTTTGTTTGTTTGTTTTTTGTGTGCATTTCTGGTTAATCAAACTCTTGGGTTATTATAGCCACAACTCCTTACACACCAGGCACACTCAGAAGGGAGGAGAGAAACTCGGTGCCGGCATTAGCCTACTCTTAACGAGGAGCACCAAGGAGTCAACTGCTTAACGTTCCTTCCGAAGGACGGAGCGCTGACTTACGCGGCCCCCCCTAACCACACAAGTAGGGGACGGGACGATCCCAGGTTGAAAAATCCCACCTCCGTCGGATTCGAACCTGGAACCGCTGCGTGGAAGGCCAACGCTCTAACCACACCGCCGCCCCCTATCGAAAACTGCATCTGCTACTCGAAAGAGGTCAGGTGTTTTATACGATGATCGCAATAAATTGGCTCTGAAAGAAACCAACTGGATCGGAATCCATTTTTAGGCTAAGTGGAGGCTGAAAAGAAACCCGATTTATCGGACATTATAAGAGATGATTACAGGGAGTGAAATGATCCATCCCATCGGTTTTTCACCAAGCAGCGCTGCAGCTGTTGTAAGACGACTCGCAGAAAGAGTGATTAATTCCGGCTTGAATTAATGGATGAATACAAACACATCAGTGACTATGAATTAGGAACGATTAAGGCAGAATCGTTGGCACAAATGACCATTAATAATTGAAGTACGCTCGAACTTCTATAACTTGAATTCTCATCGAGCCAAAGTATATATTTTTTAACGTTCGCATTCATACACTTTGATATGAAGTTCTACGGCTTGGTAACTCAAATTCTCTGCCTCCCGGAGCAGTTAGAGTTATAGAGGTTCGATTGTATTATATTTAACTAGTGTAGAATTATAATCGCTTACTTTTCCTCCAATTTTTATGCAAAGCTACGAAATAAAGTTTGGTGGCATACTTGCAATAAAATGCACATATGCGTCAAACTCGACGCTACCTATTGCTGGCGTCAGGAAGCTTCTTATTTTAAATCGATTATAATATTTTAATGATAACTCTTTTTTTGGTTTAATTGAAATGTTTCTAACTGAACCAATCGGGAATTTGTCCGGCCCTATTAATCATCATAAGTAATCTGTCCGTTGACAGGTTTGTGATTATTATTGGTTAAACCTGGCTCTAAACATACTCCTTTTTGCAATCTTCTTAATTTCTTGGCGGCTCTCTTTCACTTTCCCGTCGTCTACCAGCTGAGAACTTTTCCTTTCTCTTTTTCCATTTAACTCTACTTAAATCACGATTTCTATCCTCGGGTAATGTCCAATCCAGTTACTTTCTTATAGTCCGTATAATCTGTAGTTTTTTTGCCTATTCTTCTTAGCGTTTCCTCGTTTGTCATCCTATTTGCCCATTTTATCTTCAGCCTACTTGTGTGGTTTGAAGAGACCACGCAAGTCAGCGCTCCATCCTTCGGAAGGGACCGTAAGCAGTTAGCGTTTTCTCGTTCTTCATCCATCTGTCAGTTTTATCTTCAACCTACTTATATAGCTTGAGGAGACCGCAAGTCAGCGCTCCGTCCTTCTGAAGGGACGTTAAGTAGTTGGCTCCCTAGGTGCTCCTCGTATAGAATAGGAACCTGGCTTTCCTACTCCCTTCTGTGTGTGGATGTGTGTGTGTGTGTGTATATATATATATATATATATATATATATATATATATATATATATGCATGTATGTATATACACACACACACACACACACACTAGTATGCCCGTTGCAGATACACCTGCAATTAATTTGCTGTTAGAAATCACCAGGTAGTAGTAGTGGTAGAAAAGCAATAAAGGAAATGAGATTTTCATTTTCATTAAGTTGGAAAACTTTCAAGTGTTAGAGACAGTTGCGAAACTACAAACTTTCGGCCACCCCCGCAAAAATAATTTTTGGAACCCTTCATAATTCGTTGTTTAATGCAATATATAGATAAAGATGTACCTGCCGTACCACCTAAATCTATCGTCTATTGCAAAACCTTTAGTATAAATAAAGAAATTCATAAGTGTGGTTATCATTGTTTCCGTATTAAACAATTATTCAAAAACAAATGTTTCCTATTGTTACTTTAAAAATTAATCAACTATTTCGTAGAATAAATTTCTGACACTGTATAATATCGTTTACTTTCGGTTAAATAAATTATACAATCTCAAAGCAATGTATTTTTCCATTAAAAGGTTAAGTAGCGTAACACGTACACAATCTTTCAACAAAAATGGCAGTAAATAATAACGTCATAGAGCAAAGAATAGCTTTTACAACTATATGTAATTAATTTTATCAGATATTTCAATTTACCAAGTAGTATTAGTGGAAGAAAAGCTACCAAAGAACTGAGGAGAATTCCGTTAGTTGGAATACTTTTGGTACGGCACGAGAAAAATTGCAAAAAATCATTAAAAATAAAGAAATTCATATCCATACATAATTATTCTTATAATTATTCCTGCATTCCTTAGACGTAAAAATTTTTATCGGAAAACTATTTATAGTTTTACTTACAATATTTTATCAACAGTTTTATAGAATAAGTTTTTAGAGCTATATTTTCACTTACTTTCGCTTCTATAAATTAAACAAACTCACAACAATATATGCCCTGTGTTCTACCTTTATAATATATAGCAGCGTAATATCCAAACAATTAATTAACTGCGACAGCAGTTAATGACTTTGATTTAATTACGAAATAGCAATAGTTCGAAAAGTGGCCCCTAGGGAGACTAACGGAGAAGAGGGAAACCTCGGAGCGATGCGCTATATTCCGAAATGAACAAAAATGCGATTTCCCTTGACGACGAAAGATTTTTACACAAAAAACCGCGAAATTTTCATGTTCGAACGAATATATGGTCCGATTGGACGCGTATTTGAAAATCGACGGCAGGAAAACGAATCTTCATTCATTTAAGCGTTGTGTGGTTCAAGCCCCACATTTGTATGGCGATTCTAAGTAATTTTAAATTGCGGCCGAAAGTTATGCTGCACCGCTTCTCGCTAACGTAGCTCACGTATGAAATACACCGAAACTTCGCACGCGCGCACGTAGCTTCATGCCAAAATGCGTAATAAGATATATGTATACTATATTTATAAATGAATATCAGCGAATTTCCATACAGCAACGAAACCCATACAATTGAGAAATTCGGATAACAGAATTCCCCTGTTTCCTTGGCAATTTAAAGCCTCTCGGACGGATTTCAATATTTCGACCGGAATATCTTAAACGTTATTTTTTTCCCGCCCATCGCGTGTTGGGGACGTTTTCCGATCGCACACGTCGAAGGAAGCCGATATCCGGAGCGAATGCGGAGAGGGAAAGAATGGGTTACAGAAATATAAAAAAAACGGAAGAGCGCGAACGTGATTTTTAAAAATCCATAAAAACGTCGAGAAGGAATAGAAAGTGTGGTGGCGCGAGGCTCTCTTTTTATATTCTCTCTCTCTCTCTCCCTCTCTCTAAAAGAGGACGGAAAAGAGGCGGAAGAGTCTTGAGCGAGCGTGGTTTCGAAAGGTGCGAATAAAAACGACGAGTGCGAGTTCGAGGCGAAGTGTTGGCAGCGAGAGAGGAAGGGAAAAAAGAAAGTGAGTGCGAGGGAGAATGAAAGGGGAAAGGAAGAGGAAGTTTAAGCGGAAAAGAGAGAACGAATGAAGAATATAGGGGAATAGGATATGTATGGGATGAAAAAGGGGTAATGGGGAGAAAGTTGGAAGTTGCGAGGAGAAAGATACGGGGGGAAAATGAGGAAAACAAGAGATGAAAAGAGAGTGACATAGAAATGAAGAGAGATAAAGATGGAGATAGAAGGGAGTAGAGATTGAAGGTAAGAAAGAACGAAAGAGGAAGAAATAAAGGGATAGAGAAATAGAGAAAATAAAGGAAGGGAGACTAATTGTAAGAATGAAGAAGAAAGAAGGGGATGGATAAGGGTAGAGATGGAGAAAAAGTAAGAAACGAAGAGAGGTATACACAAGTAAAATCAGTCATAGTGGAGACAATTAAAAAGTAGAGAGAAAGAAAGGGAGAAAGATGCAGAAGGAGATAGAACAGAGAGGCAGAGAAAGTGAGAGGAAGGTACGGAGGGGGGAGGGAGATAGAGAGAGGAAGGGAGATAGAGGGAGGGGGATAGAGGGAGGGAGATAGAGGGAGGGAGATGGAGGGAGATAGAGGGATGGAGGGAGATAGAGAGAGAGAGGGAGGGAGATAGAGAGAGGGAAGGAGGCAGATCAAGAGACGGGGAGCGGAGGCAGAAAGGGCTCTAGAGATGGAGTGGGGGGGGAATGAGAGGGACGGATAGAGAGATGGAGTGAGAGGAAAGAGTGGGAGGAAGAAAGGGAAGAGAGGGAGAAGGGATGGGTGGAAGGAGAGGTAGAAGGGAAGAGAGATAGGAGGGAGGAAAACAGAGGAGACAAAGAGAGGGAAAGGAAGGGTGAGGGAGGAGGAAGCGGGAGGAAGGAAGAGGGAGGAAGGAGAGAGAGTAGAGAGAGGAATGGAAGGAGAGAGAGAAGGGAGAGGAATGGAAGGAGAGAGAGGTAGGAAGGGGGATTGGTGAGGGTGAGAGAGGGGGACGTCGACCGGGAGAGAGATTGAGGGTGGGGGAAGGAGTGATAGAGAGAGGGAGTGTGGAAAAGAGGCGACGACTAAGGGAGGCAGATAGATAAGGAGAGAGAGGACAAGAGAATCGGTAGCGGAATATTGAAAGGATGAGAGAGAGAGGAAAAATAATGGGTGGGAGGGCGACGGGTATAGAGAGGGTTGGTGGATATATACTAGTATCGGATGCAAGGAGAGGAAGGAGGGTTAGGAGGGAGGAAAAGAGAGGAAATCTGTTGGCAATTAAATCCGGCGAAATAAAAAAAATCGAAACGCGTATTTCGTTCATTCTCTTAAATCTCCCTTTCAACTCTTTTGTTCCGTTTCAGCTCCCCCCTTCCATTCCTTCCCTTGCCCTTTTCTCTCTCTCTCGAAACTCCGCCTTTCTCTTAAATGTCTCTCAATCTACTAAACATTATTCATCTCTTGTTCTATCTCTTCATTCATTTCACAGGTTCTATTCATCGGTCCTTAATCTTTAAAAATATTTCCCATTTCCTTGAGTGTCTCTTTAATCTCCACACTATTTCACTCTCGTGTTCCCATTCTTATGATTTTTAATCCCTTTCTCTTTCTTCCAGCGAAAAGAATTCCATCACTCACTCGAAATTCTAATGCCTTGTTAATTCTATGACTCCTTTTGAGCGCTCGAAATTTTTTTTGTGGGATCCACAACGCCATCGCGTGAGGATTTTAACACGCTGGGATCGATATTATTATTTTTATCTGAGGGCAGCATATGCTGCTGCTAATTTTTGCTAATTCTTTCTATAATACACATTGGTTAAATTTAAATAATACGTATTTGGTTTAAATACTCTTTTTAAAAAAGTTATAGCATTCGATGAATTTGATCAACGGAAAACGAAATATAAAAATTGTAGTGCTGAATGTTATCTTGCGTCGTAGATAGCTAACGCGTAGATTTTACTTAAATATTTTTTTAAATGAATTTGTGCTGATTTAAATATGTTGCACGCCTTATCATTATTTTCCGAACAATTTAAAAGTTTCTGAAGAGAATAACTTTTGACAAAAGAATAAAAATCTGGAGCATGAAAAAAGTTTTTTGTTGCAGGTTTTCATATTGGGTGTTTCATAAATATTTAAGTGTGTTCCAAAAGTAACTCAACAGATTCAGTTTATAGACTTTAATTTTAATTCATATTACTGATGGTTGTTTGGCTTCATATTGTCATTCTGTTATTGCTCGTTTATTAGCAGCATAAACCTCGTCTTAAGATAAAGCGGTTGTAAATGCATTTCATAAATCGAGCTTTATTATTAATTTTTCGCTTAAAATGTCCTAGCCACTTACAGGGAATTACCGATATAATACTTTATTATACCCCAGAAAACGCCGATGAAGTAGCAAGAAGAATCGGTTTGAAATTTCCGAGGCCTCCACGACTATAAGATTAGTGCGAATATCACGAAAAAACATGAAACATTTATGCTGAAAAGCGACGAGGGCAGCCATGACCTGCAAAAAGCGAGAATTTTCAACATGTCGTTGAACGAGGATTTGATGCATCCAATCGCGTAATTTTTAATTGTTTATGTGTAGGTGATAAACCTGAAAGTAAAGAAAGTCTCCAAACTGTTACATTACTTTTGAAACATCCTATATATTGGGAAACCAAAACTGCTTCTCCAAAAAAATTTGGGTTTTAAAACTCGATATTACTTATTCGTCTTTTTTGGAGAAAATTTTTTTATCCTCCCCATTCGTCCATCTGTTTAGAAGGTTTCTGCTCGACTAATAAATCTAGAGCGGGAGTCTCTCCAGTCCAAAAAAGCGGCCGTCATTATTTTAAATCACTGTAGGTAAGTGAATGACAAATCCTTGGCGAGGAAATCATGTTATAAAAAATTTAAATAAAAATGCCAAACGACTAAGAATTTTTTGATGACTTATTTTAAATGAAAATATACGTCATTTTTTGTGGTGTGCCTTTATGTTTTAACAAGATGCTCACGTTTGTTATTACGACTTAGGAACCGCCCTACGTTTCTAGGTTATCTTTATGCCCCCTGATCTATAACTATCTAATGTTTAGTAGGTATATGGTACGGGAGACAAAAAACATTTTGAAGCACTAGAGCAGTGGTTCCAAGACTTTTTGTAGGAAAGACACCCTTTTAAAGATAAAGAGAATTCCGCGGTAGCCCAGCCACGAAACAAAGTTTTTATATTTTTACACAATTACATTTTACACAGTTTAACAACCTTTGATCGCATCCATTTGCTGATACTATACCTTAACCAATTTATTAGAGGAAAAATTATTGTCACTACCATTTATCAACATATCCAAATCGTTGATTTATTTACTAAACCTAGTGTGCCGCGGCACCCAAATTGCAAACCACTGCGCTAGGGAATTATAGAAAATAAATCTCAGAGCAAACAATAAAGCATCAAAAAATTTAAAACTAGTTGTTAGCTTAGTAATCTCCAATAGCCCTAACCAGGTTGTAAAAAACAGATGCGCGTTTCGGCTACAAAGCAGCCATCTTCTGTTAGATACTAGGTGCTACTCAAGTAGGGCTGTACACGGGTTTCCCGTGGTACAGAAGTACTTTTCGTTAAATTCGCCGTAGTATTAGTATACTAATATATCTGCTTTGAAATCAGAAAATTATTTTTCCTTATATTGTGACAACCCTGCTTTTTAGGTCCGCTTTAAACATGTTCATTTCGTTTTGTCATTCTATACTCTCCCTACAACGAAATTTCTTTGAAATCCGTTCAACCAATACTTTCGAAATTAATCATCATCATGCTGCTGTCCGAAGACCGGTTTTAGCTGAATCGCTGCCTCCATCTCTCTCTCTCTCTCTCCCTAGAAGCCTCTTTTATACCTCTATATGTACTATACTCCTGCTTTATATTCTCTAATATTTCTATTCTTTTTCTCCCTCTTCCTCTTCTTCCGCTAATTTTGTATTCTAAGATAGTCCTTTGTAAACTGTATTCTCAATATGTGCCCTATCCAATTTGCTTTTCTTTTCCTGATTGTTTTTATTAGCATCCTTTCTTCTCCCACCAGTTCTAATACTTCTTCGTTCCTCTTCCTCTCTGTCCATTTCACTTTCATCATCCTCCTCCATACCCACATCTCAAAACTTTCTAAATATTTTTCCTCCTTCGTCCTTACCGTCCACGTCTCCACACCATAAAGAGCTAGGCTCCATATTTCTAATTTCTTCCTTGTTCCTAAATTTATTTTCTTGCTTGTGAGAAGCTCCTTCTTCTCGTTAAATGCTGCTTTTGCTATTGCAATCCTACTTCTGATGTCCTGTGTACTACTTCCATCCAGAGCTATTTGAAACTACTTACTTGTTCCAACTTTTGGTCATTTACCATTATATTTAATTCTTTATGTTCCTTTGAAACCACCATGACTTTCGTTTTCTCAGCAATGATCTTCATTCCATATTGTTGGCCAACCTCCACTAGTCTGTCTGTCATCCTCTGAAGTTCTTTTTCGTCTTCTGCTATTAATCCCTGATCATCTGCATATTTAATGGTGGTAATACTTTCACCTCCTATCTTAAATCCTTTCTCTTCCATCAACGCTTCGTCTGTTATTGTTTCTGCATATATTAAATATCGCTGGTGAAATAGGACAACCCTGCCTCACTCCTCTCCCTATTTAAGTACTTTCTGTTTCTTCTCCTTCGACCCTGACTCTAATCTTTTGATCTAAGTAAAGGTTTTTAAGCAATCTTTTATCTTTCCAATCTATTCCTATTTTATTTAAATTACCCAACATTTTATACCATTTCACTCGGTCAAAATCTTTCTCCCAATCTACAAAACAAAAATACATACCTTTACTGACTTCTAGCGCTCTTTCTATCATCATCCTCATACATCCTATAGCATCTCTAGTCCCTCTTCCTCTTCTGAAACCAAACTGATTATCTTGCAGCTCATTTTCTATTTTACCTTCAATTCTTTTGGTTATTATTCTGGTTAGAACTTTAGCTGTATGAGAAATTAAACTAATAGTTCTGTAATCCTTACAACTTTTTGCATTGTTCTTTTTCTCCAGTGGTACCATTACAACATCTAAAAAATCTTCAGGCAATATGCCAGTATCATATACTTGGTTAAAGAATTTTGTGAGTTGCTTAACTGCTTTCGACCCCAAAACCTTAAGAACATCCACTGGTATATCATCACTCCCAACAGCCTTTTTTCATTTCATGTCATCAATTGCTCTTTTAACTCCAGACTCGAGAATACATGGTCCTTGCTGGTCTTTTTCCACATCATCATTTTCATCTAATTCAATATTTCTTGGCTTTACTTCTTTGTCATACAGCACCTCAATGTATTCCTTCCAGATATTCTTTACATTGTCTGGCTCCGAGACTATTTTACCACTTTTGTTCATGATTCTTTTACGTCCTATCATTCTAGTCTTTTTCTTGACTAGTTCCCTTGCTTTGCTATACATGTCTGTTCTACACATACTTTCACACTCGATAATTTCCTTGCATTTCTCATTTATCCACTGTTCTCTGGCTTTATCTGTTTCCCTTCTTAAAGCATTATTTAACTCCTTGTATTTTCTTTGGCCTTCTTCAGTGTTTATGTTCTTCAACTTTCTCCTCTCTTCCATTTTTTGCAGGATGGCTGCTGTGACCCAGGGTTTTTTGTTTCTTTCACCCGTTATATTTCCTACCTTCTTTTCCATGACATATTTAATGTTGCTATGGCTGTATCTCCACTCCTCATCTACAATGTTCCTATTTTCTTCAGCTCTCTCCCCCAACCTTTCCTCCAGCTCAGTCATGATAGCCTCCTTGTTCTTAAGGAGTTCCTCTAAGTTCCATTTGTTGTTAACTCTTATGTTTCTCTTAACGGTCCTCAGCCTACATTGCGTATTTGCCACCAAAAGGTTGTGGTCGAAATCGATATCTGCCCCTGGTAGTGTTTTCACATTTTTAATGCTATTTCTAAATCTTTCATTGACTAATATGTAATCTATCTGGTATCGCCACTTGTCTCCTGGGCTTCTCCATGTGTAAAGTCTCCGCTGGTGATGCTTAAACCATGTAATAGTTACAATCAATCTATTTCTATGGCAGAATTCCACAAGTTTCTCCCCTCTTTCATTTATCTTCCCTAGTCCATATTTTCCCACTATACTATCTTCCTATCCCTCTCCGACTATACTGTTCCAGTCTCCCATTACTATGGTGGTGATCCTTCCTTTTCCCTCCTCCTCCAATATCTCCATAATCTGTTCATACATTTCATCTACTTCGTCGTCGCCAGCATTAGTTGTTGGCATATACACTTGAATTATAAGCATTTCCACTGGCTCCATCCTAAGTTTTACGGCTATTAATCTATCATTAACTGTCACTACCTTGCTAATTCTTTCAGCTAGCTCTTTTATCATTATAATCCCCACTCCCCTTTCCTTTTTCTCTCCTCCCGAGTAAATAATCTTAAATTCGTCTGAATTTATCTCGCCTTCTCTTTCCCACCGAACTTCACTAAGACCTACTATACCTACATTATTCCTTCTCATTTCTCTTTTTATGTTCTCTAGTTTACCCCCTGAATTCATAGTCCTAACATTCCATGTGAATATTCTTATTTTATCGCTACTTGCTTTCTTCTTATTAATGTTACATTTCCTCTGTGCATCCCCTAGGGTAGTCCCCACCCGGAGATCCGATTGGGGGACTATTTTACCGCCGGAATATTTTACCCCAGAGAGATCCATAGAGGTATTTGCAGCTTTTCAGCCTATCATGGGAAATATAATGAGGTAGTTTCCCCTTGCTTTCCTCATCACAGTTTCATAAGATTACCCATCTGTAGCTGTTCAGATCTACATGATCACCACCTACAGAGGTACTGTGCAAGCTGCTTCCCTCGAGATTAATGGTTAAAGACAAATTCTAACTTTGATATTGTGGTAGCCCTGTTTAGTCGACCCGTTTTGAATATAATAATTTCATTTATTTATATAGATTATGAACATCGTATTTGGTTAAAATCCATGCCGTCAGTTCACTAGAATTACGTGTAAAAGAAATATTATTTTACTTTTTATTGTGGTAGCCCTGCTCTTTATCTCATCTTTATACATCTTGATTTCATTATGTTATGTTGTATAAATCTTATATACAAAATTTAATTGAAATCCGTTCGGCCAATTCCTTCCAACTCCATAATTAGAGAAAGAATTTAATTTGTAATTGTGGCACCCCTGTTGACTGATTCAGTTTAAATATACTATTATGGTTATCTAGATATATGTACATTATAAATATTATAATTTGGTTTTCAATTGATATGGACAGTTCAACACAAATATGTGTAAAAAGAATGTTTTTCATTTCTTGTATTGTGGCAGTCCTGCTTTTTATATCTATATTAAACATCTTGATTTTGTTTTTTATGTTACACGCCTCTTTCCTACAAAATGTCATTGAAATCGATTCTGCAAATTCCTTCAAAATCCATAATTACCGAAAATTTTAACTTTGTAATTGTGGCACCCCTGCTGAGTTGATCCGGATATCATTTTGGTTCTTAATTTATGTGAGTATTCTATGGACCAAATTTGGTTGAAATCGGTTGAGCCAATTTTTCCCTAATATATGCGTACCGACGGACGGACGAACGGACATCACGAAGATAATAATGCTTTTCAGCAATGACGAAAAGCACTAAAAAGAACATTGCAATGGCTATTGGAGATACCTAAGACAATTACTTCGTTTTTTAATTTTTTATATTTGAGTGTTTATTTTGGAACAGTTTGAAGGTTATCCGTACATCCACCTGCTTGTACGGATGTTTTCCAGGTAATGAAGTTTAAATTGTCAATTGAAACTCCTGTAATGTAGCCATTAACGCAATTCTATCGCCAATAGTTTTTAAGTGTACCGTTAGGAAAAGCATTTCGCGATGTTTGCGTCAGAAAATTACGGATTTCCACGTATTTTATTATTTTACTTAGCAACGCACAGCTAACGTGCCAAAACTTCTTGCTTCTTCCAGCGATGTTTCTTTCCCTCTGCTCGTTTACCGAACGTCATTGTCTCCCGTTCCTTCTCCCTTTATCTCGACATTTTTTACGCATCGCTCTCTCCCTCGCTCCGTGCCCATGAGCAACGCCCTTTTTTCCCTCCCGGAGAGTGGGAAACGAAATGAAAACTTCGCATCGGGAGAGGATTCATTAATTAATAAAAAAGGCAAATCGGCTGAAAAGACCTCGGGGATTTTTATTTTCGGGAGGGGAGGAAAAAGTAAACCGAATTCAAAAAGATAAGCGAAAAAAGAACCGAAGAAGTCTCAAAGGGAGTTTCTGCCTCACTCCTAACTACGCCCCTCCCCCCACCCGAAAAAGGTTTGCCAAAGGGATTTCGATAGCGCGAGTTTTTTTTGCGTATTTCAATCGCTCGTAATTGGATACGTGCGGAACGAATGAGGGGTAACTTCTGCGCTGAAGATCATTTTCGAGATGGGAGATGTTTTTTTTGAAGTTTTTACGAAGGCATAAAGAGTTGCGCTCACGGGTGGAGAAATGCGTCTGCTCCCCCCTCCCACGCAAGTAACCCGATACGGGTTAGTTTCCGACGAAATTATTATGAAGTTACGCACTCTCCCGAAGAAGAAAGGTCATACGCATCGATTGAGCAGGGAAAACGCAGACACATTTTTTTCTTTCTTGGATATATTTTCATATAAAGATATTCAAGTTAAGCGACGCGTCGACAGAAGGATCAAAACTGGGTGAACCAGGGTTCTGGAACAAAAAGCCCGTGTAGAGAATTTATGCGGCCCGCGAAGGAAAACTTTATACTGTGCTACAACCGAATCTCAAATATATCCTCAATATAAAATGCTTATTCTGTTACTGTGTGTGTAACGTGTATACAATTTTTTATAATTTAAAAATAAACATGCATTTGCGTTGCGTTTCTTTTTTGACATCCAGTGCGTGTTGTTTTTCCTGTCGCTGAAGATAGATAGATAATATATTTAACACAGATGTTCTCCAAGCAACATTTGTTATAATAAATAGGAATAAAAATACACTTAAAAATTACAAAAATGCGTCAGTCGCTCAAGGCCATAAATAACATGCTCCTAAAAATATGCAGCGAGTCATGAAAGAAGTAAATAGGGTTGTCTTGGAAGCACCTCATCTCTATAGCGTACCGCAAACGTTTGCTCCCCTGCTAAATATTATGTGTAGGCACTCTGGATTTCTTTTGCCTTATCCTAGATAATATTTTTTTATCTGTCCTCTTCATTGAGTGTGTATATGTTCGTATGTTAAAAAATAGAAAAAGTTAACATTCATCTTTAGGCATTTTTTATGGAAATGACCAACGACTCAATCGTAATTATCAAATGCGAAAAGATTTTAAGTGAAAATTGACAACCAGCCGATTCAATATTTCCATATGCTTTAAAATCGACAAAGCTGAGAATACAAATATCATGGAACAAATATTTTAGATATCGCAATCTGGCTCAAGCAGATATCACAGTCGCGGAAAAGGGAAAACAAAACGCTGACAAAAAACGATTCCTCTCCGTATTTGCATTCGAGTCGAACGTAGATCAGGCGCGAAAAAAAAACACGAAAGGCAGGTTAACGAGACCGGAAGGCGGCGCGAGACATAAAAAACGGAGCGACGCGGAGGGTCGTGAAATAAAAAAAAGATACAAAAGAAGGTCGATATCTCTCCGGGTAACAAATGAAGCCCGTCGTGCGCCCGTCATCTCCGTCGATTTTTCAAATCGAAAACGAAGGAGGCTTTTTTTCTAATCGCGACCGACGCCAATATATCGGCTCGCATTTATTTATCGTTCCCTCTCCGCCAAGGTATTTATGCGCGGGAATTCGCGCCCACCCACCCTCGGTTTAGAAAAAAAGAATGACAGTCAAATCTAAAAACGATATCCGAGACGTCACGAAATCACGGTTTAATTTCTCCATAAACAGATAGAGTAAGTTCGCGTTTTATGGCGGCTCGACCGTTTCAATTTGCGGACCGAGGACCATTTCGGAAGCGAAAGGGAAGGTCATCTTTTGCGTTTTGTTCTCTTTGTTTTTTTCCTTTTTGAATGCACCTATCCTTGGGCGATTTCTCCCTCTCGTCCTATCTCTCTACTCCGGAAAAAAGCACTTCGCGGGTTTGGAGATTCTTTGCGTGCCCCACGCCACGAAAAAGGAAAAAAATATATCCCCGCAATTTTTTCCGGAAAAGGTTTAATTTTGGGCGTTTAAACGCCCGTGTTTCCCCCTAATTCAATCGCATTGAAAAAATAGCGAGAAGAAGAAGAGGGGTGGGGAGTGAATGTGTCCGTCGATTAGCGGGCCAAAGAATCAAATTACGAGTCATCTTCCAAACGGTTTGAAAAGGAGCGGCCGGGTAGGAAGATAAGGGTGTAAAATTTTTGGTCGAGAATGTATTCCGTTGGCGCGTTGGAAAGAAGAACAGGGTGGGAGGAGGGAGGCGAAAAAAAGGCAAAAAGAGTGAAGAAACATATAAAGGGACTGAGGCAGCAGAGTAGGGAAACGAGTGGTAGGAGGCGGAGTTTGAAGAGAAATTAGGACGGTGTGAGAGAGAGAGAGGAATGGAGTGAGGAGATAGGAGAAAGAGGAAGAAGGATAGGAAGAAGGGGGAGAGAGAGGAAGAAGGGGGGAGAGAGAGGAAGAAGGGGGAGAGAGAGAGAGGAAGAAAGGGGAGAGAGAGAGGAAGAAGGGGGGAGAGAGGAAGAAGGGGGAGAGAGAGGAAGAAGGGGGGAGAGAGAGGAAGAAAGGGGAGAGAGAGAGGAAGAAGGGGGGAGAGAGGAAGAAGGGGGAGAGAGACAGAGGAAGAAAAGGAACAAATTGTAGGAGGCGGAGTTTGAAGAGAAATTAGGACGGTGAGAGTGAGGGGGGGGGAGAAATGGAGTGAGGAGATGGGAGAAAGAGGACGAAGGATAGGAAGAAGGGGGAGAGAGAGTGAGGAAGAAGGGGGAGAGTGAGTGAAAAAGAAGGGGGAGAGGAAGATGGGGAGAGAGGATGGGAGAGAGAGGAAGAAGGGGGAGAGAGAGGAAGAAGGGGGAGAGAGAGGAAGAAGGGGGAGAGAGAAGAAGGGGGAGAGAGGAAAAAGGGAGAGAGATAGAGGAAGAAGGGAAAGAGAGGAAGAAGGAGGAGGGAGAGGAAGAAGGGGAGAAGAGAGAGGAAGAAGGGGGAGAGTGATGAGGAGGGGGGAAAGATAGGATATATAAAAAGCGTGGAGAAGAAGAGAGAGGAAAAAATATAAAGAATGAACAGTAAAGAGTGTGTCAGGATAGGACTGAGGAAAGGAAAAAAATCAGAGTAATGTGAACAGAGGAGGAAAGAGAGGAGATGGCAGAGAGAGGAGAAAGGAGAGATGGGAGGGGAGGAACAAGAGCAGAGGGGATGGAGGAAATGAGAGAAAAAGAGTAGGGGTTAAGGTATAGAGGGAGGGGGGGGAGGGAAGGGAGAGGGAGGCAGAGAGGGAGGGTGGGAACGCTGGAGATGGCCCGTGAGGACAGAAGATCAATACCCAGGCGCGCAAGATGGGAGAGTCGAAGAGGAGAGGGGAGGAGGCGGAGAGAGAGAGAGGATGAGGAGGGATTGAGGGGAAAGAGGCACAGGAGGGAGGTGGGAGGAGGAGTTGGAGAATGGAGGTAGAGAGAGGAAGCGGGATGACGAGTAGATGTTCTCTGAGATACCTAAAGCGAAAGGAATGACGGGGGAGATAGGTCGGGATGCTGGATGGAGCAAAGAGGGCGGGCGATGTGAGGGTCAGTATGTAGGGAACGGGATGAAAATATTGGGAGGGTAACACGAAGAGTTGATCCCAAAAGGGTATTCGTGAATGTCTGAGCGGTATACGCTTGGGCTGAGTAAGAGTGGGAGGGAGAGCGAAATGGTAGAGGGGTGGGGGAGGAGAACGAGGAGATAATGGGGAAAGGACACGGAGAGAGGGGGAGGAGATAGGAAGGAGGAAGAAAAATAAAGAAAATGGGGCGGTTGTTAAGGACCTGAGTTGAAGAGAAAGAAAATTAGTAAGAGAAATGGAGAGAGGAAAGGAAGAGTAAGGCAGGTAGATGAGAGAGAGAAGAAAGATACAGAACCGAGAGAATGAGACGAAAGAAAAGAAAGCGAATGGAGGGATAGACCGACAGGAGGACAGAATTTACTAGTTAATTCAACTAGCAAGTAAAACAGCCGTTACCGGTCTTTTACAATGAGGGTAACAACAACAAGATGGAAAAGTGTACTCCATAAATGGAATACACAGAGATTTCAAAGGCGTTCTTAATGAGAAATACGTATGGAACGGTATCGAAAGATGGGGCGATTTTCGAATTTTTATCTCCGAAAATATAACTGATAAGTGTGTGTTCTCGCAGTCTTTCTTGTAGTAAATGTTGTTCTCTATCCGAATGAAATTTTAAATTAATACCTTACAGATCATATAATAGTTAGGGAGAGAAAAGTTTGGTATTTCATTGTTGCTTGACGGATGCCATTTTATGAGATACGAGTATAAGTTTATTAAAGTAATTATGTAAGTTCTAATTGACGGATTCAGTTGAAAATCACAATTGAGCGATAAATTTTAATAAAGATCACTCATACTTAATTCAATTAAAATACGTATAGCGGTTTAGGAGATGAAAGTTACGACGGACGGACCAGACGTACCCATAAGGCGTTCCGCTATTACCGCTTCGCTGGTAAAGAACGCCTAATAACAATCATGCTCCTGGGAGAATTCGAACCAAAGGAGCCAGACACGCTATCCAGGCCTCTATTAAGCCCGGTAAATGACAGAATGAGAAACAGGACAGAAGAAAGAGAAGAGAAAGACGAAGGAGGAACGTGGGAGAGAATTAAAATGAGGGAAGAAGAAAGATAGAAAATAGGAGAAATTTCTGTAAAAATACAGGTAGTCAGGTAGAGACAGAGTAAGAACTGACATACGTTATAACAAGTATGAAGTACGAAATACCATGAATGATTCCGAAAGTAAGCAAGAATTATGTGGAAGGGGGAGCAAAAAGGAAGGAAGTGAGAATTAGGTAGACGAAGATACGGAAGAATAAGAAGAGAGAGACAGGTAACGAGAGACTGCTTTTCCCGCTTGCTTGACGTTCACAGTCTTCGAATTCCTCCGGTTCATCATAAATAAGACATCATGGGGTGACTATGTATGGGATGGAGGGCAAGATCCGGAGGGAGAGAGAGGACCGGAGGATGGAGAGGGAGGGGAGAGAGGGTGAAGGGGTGTGTAACAGAGAGGGAGGGGAGAGAGGGTGAAGGGGTGTGTAACCAGAGAGAGAGGCGAGTGAAGGAAGAGGAAAGCTCATCATTTCGCCTCGCCTAATGGGCGTTGGTTTAGTTGGAGGGAAAGCAAAGAAGGAAGATGGTAGGAAGAGGAGAAGAAAGAAGAGGGGAGGAGAGAAACGGGGAGGGAAGATGGAGAGACAGGTAAATATACGGAAGTCCCTTTGTCGTGGTTCATCCATCTTTCACGTTTTACATCTCTCTTGCTACATCTCCCCTTCTCCCTCTCTCTACCCCTTCTCCATTCCCGTCACTCTTCCTCTCTTTCTCCCTCTCCATTCCTCTCTACCTCACATTCTCCTTTCCCTATGTCCCGATGCCTACTAATCTCTTCATCTATCCCTATCTCTCACTTCCCTCTTTATCCTCCATCTCCTTCTTTCTTCCACATCTCTCTCTCTCTCGTGTCCCCTCCATCTCTCTATACGCCCTCTTTATCCTCCTCCTGTCCCAGCCATCTCTATATCCTTCCTCAATACTCCCTCTCTTTCCGCTGCATCTCTCTCACCCTTTCATCTCAATTTTTCTATTCTCCCTCTCTCTATCTTTTACTCTCCATCTCCTCTCTCTACCTAAATTTTCTCCTCTCCATTCTCATCTCCCACTTTCTAACATTCTTTTCATATTTCTCTTACTTTTTCTCTCCAAATCTTCCCTATACCTCCTTTTCCTTCTCTCTCTTAACCAGTCTTCGTCTCCCGCTCTCATTCTCTTTCCTAGATATATATATATATAATATATCTTATTTATCTCCTCCCTCCTCCCATCTCTTTCTTTTTTCTCGCTCTCTCTCTAAGTGGTCGGAGCGTTGAAATTTAACGACAACGATTCCTTAAGGCCGAGAAGGGAGAGAGTGGAAAAGAACGGTTTCCCAATAAAATCCAACCATCCGAATCAAAGCGATTACAGTGCGAAAGGGAGAGTAGGGAAGAAGCGGGAGGGGGGGGGGGGAGGAAAATCATTCGGCTTCCTTTTTATAATGTCATGGCTTAAAAATAACGAGTGATCCCGATACGACCCTTGTTTACGTCAGGGGCGTCTTGGAGACGTCTGATTCGGTTCTCTCGGACACGGCGTAACGATCTCTTTTCTTTTTTGCTTAATTTTCTCTCACCAATTTCACAGCACAACTTAGGCGAGGAAATAAAACTCGTTAAATTTCTCGCTACCGGCATAGAAAAAATATCAAGGCAAAATTTCATTGTTTTTTCTCATTATGTCTTAAAACCCTTTTCAGAAACGTGGTTTTATTGCAAGATATAAAAAATGTCATGGTAGGGAAGGATTTCGAATAAAATAGTTTTACAAGGAATGGAAGTTGGTGTTCCTAAGTATGAGCGACCCGAGGTATTTCGGCACCCCGTGAGAAAATACGTTTCAGATAATTTTAGAAGATATTTAAAAGTATATTTTCACCTATTTGTTGCTCCTTAAAATTGAAACAATGACTACGAAAGCTGAGGGATGCCATTGATATTATGCCTTTTCAGCATTACAAATTTCTAGCATACAATTTATCTCTTCCAAGCAAGATGCAATTAAATAGAAAATTATCGAGCTCGTATTATGGCTGAAAAATCTCGTGTGACCATCACGACTTTCTCCAAATCCATAATATTTCTAAAAATTCCAAATAGGTTATATAATAATAAATATTTTAAGAAACTGCGAGAAAATTTTTGACTTTACAAAATATATAAATAAACTCAAACCAGTGCGTTCTGATATTGGATATATCTACAAAGTTCCAACAATTAGATAAGAAAAAGGAGCGTTACTAAGACGTAACTAAGCTTCAACTGTTAACAATAGTCGTCTGTAGGTGGCGTGGTGGTGGCAGCTAAAAATATAAGATATCTCTTAAAAAATGCATTATATGGGAAAATGTTTCAAACAAAGGTTGTAGAAAATTGAATTTTCTACAACTTTTATACCAGTATATTTTTACATTTATCAAATGTTAAAGCAAATATTTCAAAATAACGGATATGTGACAGGAGTAAACACCCACTTCCGGTTGACCGATTTTTTACCAAAAACTAATCAGTTCTTGTGAATTTTATAAAAATGTTAAATATAAAATTTTGCGTTGACCTGATTAATAGTTTTTGAGTAGGAGCACCCACAAAAAAGCTATCACACACGCATGCATGCACACACACACACAGACATCATCGAGAAAATGGTCAAAACGTGTTCAGGGGACCACATAACATGTATTTCCGTTGAAATCCCGAAGTCGATTTTTTTCAATTTTTTGTATTTTTGCATCTGAAAATGAAGATAAAAAATAATGTTGAATGTAATAAAAGGAAAATTAGTATTTTAAAATAAGCTGCCTTTTTTAAAAAAGATCCAGTCCACTATACTACGTCTGGAGAAAGTAAAAATTCAAGAACAAGTGTTTAAAAATATTTTAATCAGGCGTCTTCAATAACAGCGACAAGATTATATACAACCAGATGCGCATTTCGGCTACAAAGCAGCCGTCTTCAGTGGTAATTCACCAAAAATAGATTTTAAGAGAACGGATTTTTATAACCTTGCTGTGGCTATTGGAGATACCTGAGAAAAGTATTTTTTTACTGCTTGTTCTTGAATTAACACGTAGATAACTGGTCGGGATAGCGCAGATTATGGCGCCCTGCTTGCCGATATGTCAGGCCGGTCCTGCTCCTAAGGGGCGTTATTTAACTAAAGGTTACATATTTTGGACACATGATGAGGCTGAAGGATGATAACATTTTAAAAGTAATTATTCAAGGGGAAATGGAAGGGGAGATAAACAAAGGGGAAGAAGAAGGAAACAGTACCTGGACAATATCATCCAATGGTCCGTATCAGAAAACAAGTTAGAGCTGTTCCATATAGCGAAGGATAGGGATATATAGATATCTTTGGTCGACAACCTTCCTGTGGAAGAGTTTACTCGGTGGATAGATTGATGGTTTCAAGGAACCATGGATAGTTTCCTATAGGTGGAGCATTGGTGGCGTAACCGTTCGAAAAAAAGTGAAAATTACATATTCCTTTTTTCAATAATCGATGATGGGTTGGTTTCACCAAGTTACGCTCGACACAATGAAATTTATTTCTTTTCAATTATTATTGTTGGGTGAGGTTCGCTTGTTGTGGTTATCTGACGGACAAAATCTGTTTTAGACCCTTTGTTTTGATAAAGAATTGGAATCGTTTCGGTAAAGTGGTTAAAAAAAACTCGTATTTGCTTCGGGACTTGGATATGATTTTTGAATAGTTTATTACGGCTGACATCTGCTGTAATAATTTCTTTTTAATTTGAAAAACAATTTACATGGGTCACGAACCTTTTATCGCTCAGAAAATACTTGTTATTCGGGGAAAAAGTTAACTATATACTGTAGATAATGTCAAATATAGGTATACTATAGGAAATAATGTAGTCTCTTAGAAGCATTCAATCAATTCATATGCATTGATTACTATATGAGTCTGAAATATTTGAAACAATCTCATCGCAAAAAATACGGTACTTCCATTTTCAAACGCGGGTTGATTATGCGTGGCTGATTGAAAGTGACTCTTATTTACCCAACACGTATGAAATGTAATTAAATGCGGTCGTGAATGGGTCGCGCTCCGCATTTTACGTGCGTACGTGATCCGAGAGAACCCGTAGCGCATGCACAAAAGCGTCATTTTCTCCATAAGGCATTCAATTTTTGCGACGCAAAACTGTTCTCGGAGAAACTGAACTGAAACACGCGTCTAATCGCGTTTAATTTTATTTTCATGCCTTTTACGCATGAGAGACAAGCTGGGTGGAAGTAGTGCCAATTTTCAATATTGGCTAAAGCCTCGCTAAATGCCTCGCTCTTGTTTTTTATTCCTTAAGAATACCACATATATTTCCTATCAGAATTATATTTTGTGTTAAAAATATTCCTTTCGGCTGGCGGATGATTTTTCAAAGACTTTTTTTGCGTCTCTTTAATTCCCGTTTCGTGAGATACAGCTCATTTGGTTCAACCTGTTCATCCCAAATCGATTTGCCGGTTGAGAGAGTAAGATTGAAAATACTCGGATGAAATTGGATTTGGAAGGAGAAGAAATCATGTGTCATGAAACGCCGGGCAATTATTTCGCACAGTTTCAGAATTGGGACGCGATTTAAAGATACCCGTTTATATCTGTCCGTCGCGTCTTTCAACTTCGAAATCCTACGGATTTTCATGAGATTTTTTGTAATTGGAACGCTTTATCCAAGCTGACGGCGAAAATGGTCCGTCTGAATCATTCACTTAAAGCATCGTTGCCATATTTCTGGGAATGTTTTTGACTCGGGAACCCCTTTGGCTGACTACGGTGAAATATCTTACTGGGAGCATATATACATAGTAACTCAGGAAAATACAATTTAATAATACTGCTGGATAAACGCTACCACATTGAAAATAAAGATAAATTTTACTTTTGATTCAGCCCTTATATATAACAAATTATTAGTAAAAAAGTATGAATGATTCGACGCAATTCTCTGCAACTATATTAAAGTTTTTGAATCAGCCGATTATATTTCCAATGTTTTTTAACCATATTTCTACATTAAAATCAAATTTTGACGAACCACACGTCGTGCATAATATCCTACAGAAAAATTCAAACAAAAGGAAAGGTTTCTTTTGTTTTGGTGTAAAATATCTAAAAAGTTATTTTTTCGGGTGAGTACTATACCAACCAAAATAATCTATCTGATAAGCGTGTCATGATATGTATACATATTGAGTATTTATTTCTCCGGAGGGAGCCAAATAAAAATTATATAAATAATTGTATCTAACATTTCATTCATTCATTCATTCGTGTTCTGTCTTACGACAGGTTCTACCAAGTCATTGATTGGTTTTGACTAAGGAATATACATACACGGTGTGGGGGTTTCCCGTTGCCTTCCACAACGGACACACACACAGAACAAAATTAATATTAAATATATTTTCTTAATATCTTTGGCGTTGGTCATTTGCCTCTAATAGTACACAATCCTAAAATCTTAATAGAGAATTAAAGAGGTCGACATATGGCGGAAAGCAAATTCTAGAATAAGCTCTTCAATAATATCAAGTATGGAAAGGTGTACTCCATGTCCGAGTACACAGTTTCCAAATACGTTCTATGAGATCGACAAATTTTAAGTAAAACAGCACAAAACGAAATTTCATCAAAATACGTCCTGCGGTTCCCGAGTTGATACGTACGTTGTAAAATACATGTAGTTCTACACGTAAAGTGGTCGTGATTATTATCCGATTTAAACCAAAATAGAAATCTGTCGACAAATTATACAATACCAAATTTCATCAAAATATGTCCAACGGTTTCAGAGTTTTAACATGCGGACGGACGATTTTGCGGAAACGAACTCCCCTATATGCATTTACTTCATGCAAAGAACGCAAAAAAATGAAAAAAATCGTTACTTAACTTAGGTATCTCCAAAAGCCATAAAAAGCTCATGAAAAATTATCTTATTATGGCTATTGGAGAGATCTAAGGTAAGTAATTATTTTTTTAATTTTTGACACTCGATTTATTAATAAATATGCAAATCAACCAAAATTCAGGAACGAGGCCAAGGTCACCCCTTCGGACCCCTTAAACACGCCAATGGCTGTAACCGCAAAGTTTAGCATAAAACAAAAGCAATGCCCCCGTCTTTATTCACTCCCGGACAAAGCTCCCCTCGATCTACCCGAATTTGCGTGTCCCACATAGCTCTTCTCCACCGACTGCCACCCATCAACGCACACGACACGCACAACGTCCCAACCGGAGACGGGAAGGACAAGAAAGGGCCCCTCCGATGCCCACGCCTTTCTCCCATCCTCTCCACCCTCTCGAACCCTTCTCAACCTTTCTCCACCCCGAATGATCCAACAGGGGAGGCTGGATCAAAACCATGTACCATTCCGTGTTCGCTTTACTGCATGCGTGTGAGTTAGCGTGCCAGGTGGGTGGTCTACCGACATCTCCCCATTTTCCTCTCTCTCCGCCTCAACGTTTCTCTCTCGGCGTCTTTCTTCCTCTCTATCCCTGGCATCCAGTTTTCCTCTTCCTTTCGCCCTTTCTACTTTAGATTTGTTTCCTCTGTATACATGTATATATATATATGTAAATATGACGGTTGTGTACTTTTACTATGCAGCGTTGTACGTACGTACTTTCTAGTAATCTTTGCCTTATATAATTACTCTTTTCAATTCACTATGTAAATGTGCCATGACTATGTCTATGTGCATTTACTATATATAAAGTTTCCTTATATCTGCTATAGTAGGTGTGCGCAGGATTTTCACACTCCCCTTTCGATGAGTTGTTTCCCTGCAAGTGGATTTTTAATAAAAATTAAAATCTTTCTTCCTTTTAAGCTTTTCTCACTTAAATTAAGTAAAATGCCATCTGTTTTAGTATTACTTCGCAATTGTATTTTTTCTTTCTTTTTTAAATATTTCTTCATCGGTTTCACTTTATATATATACAAATACTATGTATAAAATTCGTGACGAATTGGGGTGTAAGAGGGATCCTCAATCTTGCCCAAATAAAGGCATTTATATATCTTCCTACTTTATCGTACTCTTTCTCTCTTTATCTCTCCCTCCCTTCCTCTCATTTTCTTCACTCGCTCTGACTTCTTCTATTCCCTCCTAAACTCTCCCAGCCTCCCACTTTTCCTCTTTCTCTCACTCCCACGTGTCTTCTCTCCGCCTCTCTTCCTTCTCCCTTCTTTCTCTCTCCTGTGTTCTTTCTCATATTTCGCGTGACTTGGTAGGCCCAGAGAAAGGATTTCTTTCTCCCACTCTCTCTTTCTATCATCCTCTCCCTCTCTTTCTCTCAGTCTATTCTTACGTGTAAATTCGCCGATTTGTATTTATTGGGGCGCGAAGGATGACTTAAAAAAGGAACGGGGGAACATTTAGAAGAGCTAACGGCGACCCCACATTGATGTTAACAGGAGTGCTACTTACTCTGTCGACCCATTCTGCGCCGCCCACTCTACCTCTTTCCCTTCCCTCCTATCGGCGGGGAAAGGGTTGTGAGAAAGGGTATAGGTTAGGTAGGAGGATAGGAGAAAAATTGAGAGACACTGTTTCGAATGTAAGATAGAGAGGAGATGAAGAAAATAAATATTAGATATGGTTTTTATTTGGGGCGAGATTGAGACTAGGAAGACTTATTTTCCACCTAACTCCTTGTCATGATACGAATACATATAATAATACATTCAAGAATTAATGATAATATAATAATTATACAATAAATGTAAAAATATATATATAGTTGTGCGGGAAAAATAACAAAAAAAAGGAGAGAGGGGAGAAAGACGGAGGGAGGAAGAAGAGAGAAGATACACAGATACATAGATAACTGGCAGTGGCGGATCCAAGGGGTGGGAGGGGGGGCGACCACTCCCCCTTTCCATTGCCCTCCACTGAGTGCATTCTTAAATTCATTCCGTGCAGAATTCCTTGTTTCTACACCGAAGATTAAATTTGTATGGCAAGAGAAAGAAAGATTCTGATAAGAGGTCGGGCTTTTCAAAATATATGGTCGTCGGCAGAGGCGGATTCAAGTGGAGCGAGGGATGATTGGGGCGAAAGTTTCTGAATCCGCCTCTGATAAATGGAGGCGGGACAAGAAAATACATTCGTATATTTAACATAGGAAGCGAGAGAAAGACAAATGTAATATTTTGGCAACTTTGAGACTATATAGCCACTCATTTTTCCCTTCATAATTTTGAAAAGGTTCTATAAAACAATTATACCCAAAAACATATCAGAAGTAGACACATGTATAAAATCATTTATACGTACGCCACTGAAAACGTTACATGCCACTGAAAAGTGATTTGGAAAAGACTTTGCCAACAGTTAAAAGTTTTCGGCGTAAAAAAAGTGCGAGTAATATGGCTTGGGAGGAGAAAGGACGGGATTAGAGATGGATGGAAGTGTGAGATGGTAGAGAGGAAGGAGAGAAGAAAGGGGAGAGAGGAGAAATAGGAGGGGCGAGGGGAGTGAGAGGGAGAGCGTAGGAAGAGGGAGAAGAAGAAAAGACGAAGAGGGAGGAATACAGAGAAGGAAAGATATCCTACCTATGTAATAATGCAATACGGTATTAATTTGTATCGAGAGGTACGTGCTTAGGAAAGGAAATTTAACGGAGAAAGAGAGACTCAGGAGGAACGGGGGGAGAGGGATAGAAATAAGGGGAAATTAAAGAGGAATAAAAAGGGGCGACGGAGGCTGAGTTAGGCGATTGTGAAGGATGAGATACTGCGTGAAGAAAAGGAGGAAAAACCTATTCGGGAGACTTCGGGCGTGAATATATTGTAAAGAGAAGAGAAAGTTCGGGAGATGTGGAGCATAGGAGGTGGAATGGAGAGGAGGGAAGGGTGGAAGAGGGGGAGGTGATCAAAAGAAATGGTGGAAGGGGGATAGGTCGGATGGAGCGATTTGAGCGTGAATCGGAATATGAAGATGAGATGAGCGCGGAGGGGAGGGGAGGAGGAGGAAGGGGAGAGGGGGAGAAGAGGGGAAGGGGAGAGGAGGGGGAGAGGTGAGAAGGGGGAGAGGGGAGGAGGGGGAGAAGGGAGGAGGGGGAGAGGGGAGGAGGGGGAGAGGGGAGGAGGGGGAGAGGGGAGGAGAGGGAGAGGGGAGGAGGGGGAGAATGGAGGAGGGGAAGAATGGAGGAGGGGGAGAAGAGGGAGGGTACAGAGGAGGAGGGTTAGAGGGGTGGAAGGGTAGAGGGGTGGAAGGGTAGAGGGGTGGAAGGGTAGAGGGGTGGAAGGGTAGAGGGGTGGAAGGGTAGAGGGGTAGAGAGGTGGAGGGGTAGAGGGATGGAGGGGGAGAGGGGAGGGGGAGGGAGGAGGGTGAGGGAGGAGGGGGAGGGGGAAGGAGAGGAGGGGGAGAGGGTAGGGGGAGGGGAGGTGCGGAGGAAGGGGAGGGGGAAGAGGGAAAGGCAGAGAAGCGCACAAAATTTTAAAAAGAATCGATAATATCCATATTTATTACTATTTATAAGGAAAAGAGAGAGCGCTATTTCGGGTCGTGCGGGAGAAGACGCGTGGTGATTCAAAGTCGACGGAGGTCTTTGACAAAGAGAATATAAGCGGAATTTTCTATTTTCGCGTCAAAGAAAAATTTTTAAATTTGGAGAGCTTCTCTATTATGCGAAGGAGGAAAGGTTTATTTTTCCCCACTTCCCGAACGCATTTTTCTCCGTATTTTTTCCGAACGAAAACGCATCAAGAAGAGACGAATATTCGTAGCATGAAATTGGTATAAGCAGCGGTCTTTTAAGACACACAGACGCGGCTGCTTTACCGGTTGAAAAAAAATATTGCGCGCGCGAAATGCGATTGGAATTCTACGCGGAAAGCATACACGCGGAATGCGTCAAAAATTCTTACCTTTGACCTTGGTCTGAGTGACTATGAAACTTCTTAGTGCTGTTAGCTTTTGTTTTAAGGAGTAGGTATAGCGAATTTTTTTAAAAGACAGATAGGAACAACTTTTTTAAGTAACTGAGCCGATATGTGCGTGGGTCTCGTGGGAAATGGAAAAGGCGAAACGTCGAAGAACCGTTGAAAATGGAACGAGTAACTTTTGATATTCTCGTACAACTCCGTAAGAATTTAACCGAATAAAAACTACTTCGACACATACGGCGATTCTTGAAAGCAGCGGTTCTCAAACATTTTGGGCTCCGGAGCCCTTTACATGCTTAAAAATTTTCGCGGAGCCACAACGATCCACTATTTGTGTGTGCACCTATCGATGTTGGCCGCATTAGACCTCAAAATTTTGAGAAATTTTGTAAATATATTAACTCATGTGGTTATATTCATAAATAATAACGCTCAAATCATTTATTTGTACAATACTTTTTATTCAGACATTAAAACAACATTTTTTATAAGAAAAATTACTGCATTTTTCCAAAATTAAAAACAATCATTATTTTTAGCGTGAAGAGTGGGCTTGCTTTCTATTCTTACAAAGTTCTTTAATGTCTGGCTTAATAGAAGAAGTTGAATTCGCATGTCTGCTTCTGCATCCAGTCTGTTGCGGTATTTAGTTTTGGTTGAAGCTTATAAAGAAAATCCGGTCTCGCACAGAAAAGTAGTGGCGAAAGGAAAGAGTATTTTAACAGCTTTCTTTGATAACTGTGGATATTCTTCTCTGATACTGCACCAAAATTCCGTTAGTGGTAGTTTCTCAAAGGTTAGTTTTATTGAGGAATCCGAAATCATGTCAATGAACATTTCGTAGTCTGTTATAGTGAATATTTCTGGCCTTGCCCGAAATTTGAATGGATTTTTAACCCATAAATCATTTTTCAACTTCTCGTCTTGCTCATCTGGGAAATACTGCTTGACCGAGTTATGCATGCCTTCCAGATGTTGACGAATTTCGTCACACATCAACATACCACATTCTTTAATGTCGCCATCAGTCTCGTCAAAGAAGTCCTTAAGTATTGGGAAGCTGTCAAGTTCACGGTGGCGGATGCAAGTGGTCCAAAATTCTAATTTCCGCTTAAAAGCTCGAATTATGTCATTGGCCTGTTTTCCTTGAAGTGACAGATTCATTTCGTTTATTTTTGTGGAAATGTCCGCTAGGTATCCAAGCCGAAACATCCATAGCTTGTCTGTCAGTCGTTCTTCCAAGTATAACCGGTGTTTTATGAAGAAAGCGGCCAGATCAGCTCGCAGCTCAAACAGTCGCAGAAGTGCTTTCCCTCGAGACAGCCATCGCACTTCCGTATGGAGCAGTAAGACTTTATGAATGCTCCCCATCTCGTTGCACAAAATATAAAAAAGTCGTGTTTTCAGGTGTCGAGATTTAACGGAATTTATGATTTTTACGGCGTCGTCAAGGACATTTCTGAGCGAGGCTGGCAGTTTGTTTACTGCGAGCGCTTGGCGGAGCCCATGGAGATATCTCGCGGAGCCCCAGGGCTCCGCGGAGCACTGTTTGAGAAACGTTGCTTTAAGGTATCATTCGTTATTTAAAGTAGGATGTTTTTTACGCCGGATCTTAATAGCGTGAGATCTGAGGCCACAGTCAACATATAATCGACAGTATCCAAATAACTATACGTATACAAAATGAAGTGACTTTTTCTTTTGGCAAACTATGTCTCTTTGATGGCCAATATAAAGCTTGGGAAAACTGGTTTTCACATTTCAATAACAAAGCAATTATCATTGGTGATTCGTCGATAGTATACATATTTAAAAAAATCAGCGAGTCACCAGTAATGACGATATGCAAATCTGGTATTGCCATCTTTGTATGTCAAATGGAGAAGAATAATTTTTATACAGTTACGATTTCAGCCATGTGGTGAGCTGGACAACTACACCTTAATAATAATAATGATTAATTCAACACATTTATTCTTGCCTCTCGTTATTCAAAATTGAATACAACAAAGTCATGGCCATAACCGCTGACGCCGTTTGATCTTCCAAAACTTGACAAAGGATTGTTAACAATGGGAGTGTTTCCTCAACAATTCACTGTTCAACGATGATCGAGATATCATGGAAATGATATTTCAGCTGTGAGAGAAGATGAGGTTTGTTGCCAGGAACGATATGCAATAGCGTATGCTATCTCTGACCAACCAACCACGAAGAAAATTTCAAGCATCCGGAAATATTTTCTCTCTCTATTTTTCTCGTTAGATTTCAGCAATTTAAATTTCAACTTCCGTTCTCTTGACAGAGCTATATGATAAATACACGCATCATGTGATTTATTCTTAAAAATTTCTAAGTAAGTTTGAACCTCTTAAAATCCGGAAAGCTCGGGACCGGACGCATTCCGGATTATAGCATTTACCGAGCCACGGGTGGCTAGCATATAATGACTGTAATGTCACTGTACACACGACCTAAGGCATGATTTCACGTCTTTAACACTAGGATATGAATATGTTTATGAGGTTTCTCATACAAACGGTTTGGTTTACCCGATGCAAATAGGTTAATAGACGAAACGAGCAGTTTTCATGCTTTCTGCATACATTTTCAACATATATATTAAAAATTATTTCTTAAGCTGTGGGGACGATGAGACGGGGAGAATCAAAACGACATCCACGCCTTATTTCCGGAACACGGGCGTTTTTCCTGTTTGGTCAAAATTCCACAATAATTCCGAACCGGGGATTTTTCCGGACCACAGAATTACGGATAAGAGGGATTCAAATGAACCAATTTGACGATATTCTATCATAGGATTTGGGAGCCGAAATTGTAAATTGTTTAAATGTAAACACAATATAGGTGATAGGACTCAATACGCATATAAGAAAAAACAATCTACACGTTTTATCTGAATAGCAGCCACACTCAGTGGTAATCCATCGATCGAAGATTCCAAAATTACTCGGAATCACTACTGAGGGATTGTTTGTATCCCAAACGTAAATCAGGTTTACTCGACCAATTCGTGACTACAGTATTGATCATCCATTGTGTACATGCAGACGCGGCTGTATCGAGCTATGGATCATTTTTCCTGCGGTTACATCTTAAAAAAACTGCTCTAAGGATATCAAACATACGAGAATACACGTGTACCGAGCACGTATTCCACTCCCGTCGTTGCGCTGCAAATATGACGCATTTATTCGTTCACCATGTAGCTTGAAATTCGCACGAAAATCACCGTTCGCAGACTCGACCGTATTTTTTCGGCTACAATAGATGGTCACGTTTACTGGGTTACATAAATACGTTACGAGCGCGGATAACGCCTATTTGAAGGGAATGAAGTTATTACGACGCTATTATTGATTCACGTATGGAGACTCAACGGGATTCTACGAGAGCCTCCGTCTATCCAATCTATATCTCACCATCCGACGTCGTCGATGCTAACTCCGTCGCTGTTTCTCAATTCACTTTCGGTAATCTCTCCTTCTCTCCGAATCTCTCTATCTCCACTTAATCTAGCTTTCTTTCTTGCTTTGCCTTTCTTCTCTTTTATCTATTCTCCTTACACACAGATATATATATATATATATATATATATATATATATATATATATATATACACACACACACCTTTTATGTTTGTTTTACGTGTGTCACTTCGACACCCCCAGCAGATCGTCAACTTGAAGTATATATAAGATATAAGTAGTTCGTGCTTACATTCTTCAAGAATTTCATCTCACCTTGAAAAACATTCATTTTTCAGAGAGATATTTCATCATTGAAAATATTGAAAATATTTTCGTTCTTTCATTATGGAACAACATTGTAGTAAATGCAATCCCTAAAATTTGCAATTTTAAGAAGATTATACTTTTTCCATTGTGTGCCAAACATTTCCGACAGATTTTAAGGTTATAGCACATATAGAAGTAAAATAACATTTAACAAATTTTTTAATGAAAAAAAAAAATTATAGGCCGCAACAACATATTCATGGAGATTTTCAAATGTTTATTTGTGCATATGCGCTAACCTCTAAGGAAATTAAATTTTCAGCTCCCTAGCTCGCCCCGTAGTACCTAAACATTTATCTATTTGTTTAAACTTTAAGAATTTTTAACAGCCGAACAAATTAAAATATAAAAATTTCTATAATCCCTATTTCGTTTTTTACAAATTCTTCCTTGAAAAGAATTTCGGCTTCGTTGCACATTCGAAAATACATAAAAATTAAAAATTTGTTTAAACATTTGAAAATTTTTAGCGGCCGCATTGTTGAACTTTTTCAAGATTTTTGTTCTTTTAGTATAAAATTTGTTACAAAATGTCTGTAAAAGCTCGTACCTACGACTTATAGTTTCGAGATAAAAATTATTAAACTTTAATGTACAAATGGAGAAAAACAATCCCTAAAATAAACAATTTAAAAATTTTCGATTTTTATGATTGGTTGTGAGCAAAATCCTATAATCGTGCAAAATTTCAGCTCCCTATTCCTCTTAGATTGGTCTACACACTGGAATACCTATTCCCCATGCTAACTTATGGGAGATATTCCGAGGCACCTGGAGTGGAACCCAGGTCATTGTAAGCAAAACCGATACCAATTCCTAATAGGCATTGCGGCCATCTAGCAACACTCAAACTTTCATTTCCCTAGCTTATCGGCAAGTGTCCGAAATTAATTTACAAAATTGGCGCAATGCTTTTCTTATAGGGAAAAACAACATTCCGAATTTCTAGAGTCCATCTCATATCACTTAGGTGAGAGGTCTTATTTTTTTCTGGAGATCTTTTTATGACTTCTACAAACGCTGAAAATTTCAGCTCTATAGCTCTTGTAGTTTGGGCTGGACATTAGTATCCTCCTGATATATCATAAGTAGGAAGCGTCTATACATATATAATGATCAATAAATGTGTGTGTGTGTGTGTGTGCGTGGCAGGTGAGAGAAAATTATGGTTCATTTTACCAGTCTAGCAATAATACCGCTATACAAATTCCAGGTCAGAGGGATGGCTAGCGCGTATTGGTCCAAATCCGAGTTCGAATCCAGCCGAGGGCATGATTGTATGTATTCGTCTTTGTACGTATGTGTAAATACACGCACGCGCACATATATTTGATTAGTTGTCTTCTCTCTGCGGCTGATGAAGGTTGCAACCAGAAAGTTTCAACTTACGTCTCTCTATATTTGTCTTCTCAACATCCCCGGCGGCTCTACTCTAGGTAAATGTCCACTGGGCTTTCCACAATACCTAATTATCACCCTTATATTAGTTTTCCATTCCTATTCCTTAAGCACGCTCACATACAGAGGCTGCCAGATACGTGCTGGGGAAGCATAAGAAGACTGAAAGTGTGGTAGAAATGATAAATTCGCTAGGTTGGGAATCATTGGAAAATAGAAGGAAACTAAATAGGCTATGTGGGATATTTAAAATATTAAATAAGGATGGGGCATGGGAACATTTATTAATTAGGATAGAGAAACTTAACTACACCGGGAAAAATTACTATAGATACAAAATTGTATATAGTCGGCAAAAAACTGACGTCGCCAAAGAAGTCCTTCCTAAATCGAGGAATTTGTGAGTGGAATGAGTTACCTGAGGAAATCTTTAAGCCCTTTCCTAAATCGGTCAAACAATTTTTTAAAAATGTAAATGTTTTTTGGAAGGAGACGATGGAGCCGGAGGAAGTAGAGTGAATGCTTGGTAGGGTGAAGTACGGTGAGGACTTCGTGGGCCCCGGAACCGCTACGGTAACCGTGAAGGCCAACCATGAACCTCGAAAACTTCGGCTCCGAGGGTACAGGCTATTAAAGCATAGTGAAAAAGTAATATGAATATTAATTGAATACTTTTTAAAATAATTGACATTATTTGAACTAGTGCGTATGAGGAAGATACATGTTTTAATATGTTTACAATTCTTTTATAAATTGGGTTTCACATAATATTTTAAATACATGACTATAATTGATGTAGCGTTGTCACCTGGTCAGTAGCCAACCTGCAACGTATGTAAATAAATAAATACACACCTATGTATGTAGAGCCATACCTCGCTTTACGCGACAGAGAGGTTCCTGAAAATTTCGCGCTAAATGAATTTCACGCCATTATGTCAATGAGGATAGGTTCCAAGGACGCAAAAACTAAAGTGTAATTTAATAAAAATAACGCCGTTAACCTGAAAAAAACAGCTTCTCGTCGGCTTTCATCCACCAACGCACCAATGCAAATATTTACATTTTTTCAATAACTTATCTTCAACGGCAATTTTCAAATAATATAGAAAACTAAAAACTTCGCCATATTCAGGGAAAGTAAATATTTCCTGCATCAATGGAATCCTAAATAAATCAGCGAGGGAGATTTATTCGGAAAGTAACCTTTCTTTAGAAATAATACCGCCGAAATAAACGTCGATCGAATGATAAAAACGGTGTGCCATCCTGGAGGTTTCTTTTATAGCACGGGTGTGCCACGTCTTGATCCTAATTGGGGGTCCAAAGACGATTATTCTAAAATCCACAAGCCTGTAAGAAATGGAATTTCTAATATATTTATGGTCGGGCCACCTCAATTTTCGGTCGCCATTGTTTTTTGAACACCTGGTTGGCGCGGACTTTCTTCGCGCAATAACGAATCCGTTTAAAACGGGGTCGCGCAAAGCGCGGTATGACTGTATACATGAAAAAATCATAGAAATACTCTTTTCCTCCTGTCATTTTCTAAAGTGCTTTTAGGAGTTAAGAAGGTCGTTAAGTATTTAACATTCTAGTCTCACCTTTATAGGTACACATTTTAAACACATAGCGAGGGTTGTGATGGAATCCATTGCACATTTAAAATTTACTTAATTCAACTAGTACCTAAACAACCGTTAAGGTTAATGAGCGTAATAAAGATAGCAAAGAGAAACACATACAACCTAGCCCTTGGCAGGATTTCAGCTCCCATTGGGAGCCAGACACGCTAACCACCTCTCTACCAAGGCTTGAATTAGAGGCACCGGTGTTGGAAGAAGAAATGTAATTTAGAAGCATTTCGGACCCTTTCTCTCCACTTCTTACCTTTCTTCTCTCTCTCTCCCTTTCACTTCCTCGCTTTCTATCATTATCTCTCTATCACGCCCTTCCTATCTTCTCCCTCTCTTCGTCTATTCCAAGGTCCACATTTCCGCTCTATATTCCCATCCTCCTCTCTCTCCCATATTCTCTCCCTCTCTGTCCTATTATATCACTCTCTCTCCTATTATCTCACTCTCTCTCCTATTCTCTCAATCTCTCTCCTATTCTCTTCATCTCTCTCCTATTCTCTCCCTCTCTCTCCTATTCTCTCCCTCTCTCACTCCTATTATCTCCCTCTGTCCTATTATCTCCCCCTCTCTCCTATTCTCTCCATCTCTGTCCTATTCTCTATCCCTCTCCCATATTCTCTCCTATTCTCCCCCTCTCTCCCTGTCGATCTCTCCTATTCTCCCTCTCTCTCATATTCTCTCCTTCTCTCTCCTATTCTCCCTCTGTCTCTCCCATATTCTCTCCCTCTCTCTTACTTTCACTTTCCTCCGCACAATCTCACGCTTGAGACGATTTACTTACGAGTGTAGAAATAGACGCAATTCTGAGAAATCACTCCTGCCAAGCTTGTTTGTTTAGTCAGAGATGAAATATTCCGAAAAATAGAGGCCAAAAGTGTTAAACGCTCACAATAGTATTAAGCAAAGGTGTTTTTTTAAGGTACACTTTTTGCAGATTTTCCTCGTTATGTAAATTGACTCTGAACGAATTCTTTCTTATTCTGCCGTTGTCAAAACGACACAAGTAAAATAAAAGAGGTTCGTCCACCGAAATGTCTTTTTACTTTGGGCTAAAAGGCGCTTTGGAAATTTTATAGTTTCTATTTCTCGTATAAATTCGTTTCGTCACTAAATCCCGCACAGTCAGAACAGCAGCAATTAATTATTACCGAAAATGGTGCCACTTGAGTGATTTTTTCTAAAAATGTTTTCACATGATGGAGTACGAACATGTAGCCAATATACCCTTCCAAAGGATAAAAAAGAAAAGGCATTAAATTCTAACCTAAAATATATAGCAAAACACTTGGCAGAAACAATAAAAATCTCTCTATAGGGGAATCACCGCATGGCACGCCGCAGGCAGCTCGGAATAGCGGGTTGACGAATGGCGACAGGAATGGGGGAATCCGCCTTTGTAAATCCTCCATACGTTTGCATTGCTCCACAAAAGAACAAAGACATCGGCAATGAACGCATAGCACTTATTATTTTTAAAAATTCTTTACATAATCAATTCTTTCTTAATTGTGTTATATTGCTATCTCTTTGTGTTCATCAAACGTTTTCGAATTAGGATGGTATCTGAAAGTTTTCCGTGATGAATGCATTTTATGTTTTCGGAGATTTATAGAAACTAAAAACCTCCCCATTTATGAATTAGGCTGTTTTGATTCCATTATAAACATGCCCACCTATGTACGTACGCGCTCGTATATAACTCCCCCCCCCTCACCCCGCTCTATACATTATGTTTGCAGTAGTTTCGATGGTACCATTAACTGGGTCGCAGTTGTTTTCAACGTTATTGCATTGAAAACAACATCCCACGTTATCCCAGTAAAATTTAATCCTCTATATTTGTTTCTGATGCGGATATCTCGAAAGCGCGTTGTCATCTCCTTCAGAGAGTTCGCAGGAAAATTTTCAAATCCTGGATTACCTTTCACGTTTTCAAACATCGTTGACCCTCTCCTTTGCTTTATCCCTTTCTCTTTTCGAGACTCTCTTTTTCATCTTGGAACGTTTGCTCTTAATTCCCTCCAGCGATCGCTCTCCCCCCCCCCCTTACCGCGGGACATGACGATACGAAAGATTCCATTCGGAGGAATTTTTATCGATCGACGAGAGAAAATCCAATCGGGACGATTCCAAGAACGAAGAAGCAGGAGCGATGCGCTCTCTAAGAGCAGAATAAATCAGACGCGCTTCTCCCTCTCTCTTTCTCTCTCTCGAGAGAAAGTGATTTAGGAATTAATGTTTCGGTTATGACGAAGACAACTCCAAGCGCGCGCTATAAGTGCAGTAAAACCTCGGTTATCTGACGCTCGTTTATTTGACTTTCGGTTTAACCGACAAAAAATAGATGAACTGTCTAACCATGGTCGGAGAGCATATGTCGGTTGTATCCATCGAAAGTCGATTCACGCGATAGATCCTCGAGAGTCGGTTCACGCGAGAGATCCTCGGGAGTCGGTTCACGCGAGAGATCGTCCGACAGATGATTCATGCGGGATAACATTACAGCTAATTATTTAATCAAGTAAAATAAAATTATGATTAAATATTTATTAAATACCTTATAATCAATAAATAAAACAAGTTTCATAGTTCACATAAGGTTTTTTTTTTAAATCTAGAATAAAATCTCCCGGAATTAACTTCTTATGAGGTGGCAATCCTACTGAAAATTGATTCACTCGGGAGACCGCTGATAATTTAATTGTAATATTTTTGTTAATAATATTTTACTACATTATTTTATTTTAATTTCACTGTAAAATGGCCCGAGCTGTATGTGAAATACTTAAATAAATACATAATGTTCCTGAATGAGCATTGTTTCCAGTATTTACGAATTATCCGGCTATTTGGTTTATCCGACGGTCCTTCCCCCCATCTAGTTGGATAATCGAGGTTTTACTGTAGCGTTTATCTCAGGGACGATACGGGTACGGCTTGCGGGTCACATGAGTGCGGAAATGGATTATGTGGTCTTTGAGCCGAAAGGTTTGGCCACCACTGGATCAGGCGGTTGAAATTTCAAATTTCGTTTTCAGCAAGTTGGCAGTTCTGATGGAGTGACATGATTCGAATGCACAATCGCTTAGAAGAATAATAAAAAAAACCTTCCTGAAGACGAAATATAATTAGGTTCCCAGATTGGATCAAGAATTTTCCAATTTTATTTTCTGTTATTATATGGTTGCCAAAAATTGAAGGGTATTTATTACACGGCTGTTTCATTTTCACCACGTTCATTTTTCAATCAAAGTGGATGTTAGCGGCCATGATTGTTTGCATGACCCACTCACGGCATTTTGTCCCATTTTCCAATATATATATATATAATATGTCTTAGAAATAAAACGCTAAAAAAGCGTCCATAAAATAATAATAGGAAATAGAAAAAATTGTGTTGCTGTAAACATGGGTCTGTGCGTGTCAGTGAAACCAATAGATGATATTATCTTCTGCAGGGAGCTGGGGTAGCCAATAATTCGACACCCTTAACACAATGACTGCCCACCGAATTTGCTACTCATTTCCGAGAGGCCATTCGTAAAATAATGTTATTTTGTCATGAAAGAATACGATGTAAAAACGTTGCCATCTTGCGGCAGAAATAGAAACCAAGACCACCGGAGAAAATATTGGAGCTTGCAGGAGGCCACTGAAAGTACGAAACGAAACCAGCAAGCCAGAAGCATAGGGAAATCACGGAAAGGGACTGACATCGATGGCCATGGCGGTCAACGTGATAAGGCAGTGGTTTTCAACCGGTGTGTCGCGGACGAGATCCAGGTGTGTCGCGAAAATTTAGAAAAAAGTCAAGCTTTGTCGGGAAAATTAGAAAAATTAAAATACAGCAGATACAGAAAAGTTTTTTTTAGCTACTCATGCGCTGTCATTGTTTTAGGGCAGCAGTTTCATTGTTAAATAAGCAATTTTAAATATTTTTGTTATGTTTTAATGAAAAAATTGACTTTTTACTTCATGGTGTGTCGTGGGAGCCGGATCATTTAAAGTGTGTCGCCAAAGCAAAAAGGTTGAAAAACACTGGGTTAAGGTAATATTTTGTTAATGTATTTCTATTATCTTTATTCAGTCTTTATCTGGAACGTTTAACACAAGGTATCTTCCAATCCTCCCGGTAAAATTTGCAGTCGCAATTCATCAATGGCGTTCAAACATGATTTTAAATGTTCACACTGTGATTATGGTTTATGTCGTCTGCTTGAATCTTTTTTGAAATCTGGCAAATATAATTGATACAACCGCGAGAACTGCCATTAAATAATTAATATCAACTTAAAAATTTTTAAAATCCCTTACAATCTCCTCCAACATTATTTTTGTTGTGAGGCTAGTTAAAATAACATAATACCACAGAATGCGCATGAATATTTTTCCTGTTTTCTATTAGCCAGGCAGCGAGTCTCCATATAAATTACCTTCTCAAAACTATATATGAAAGACTGAAAACTAAGTAAAATACGTACCTTTCTACTAGAGCTAATATTTGTCTTATATCTGGTCGTGGCGGTAACCTAATATTTGGGGACATATTCCACCGCGGTGAGTGCAACAACAATACCCATGCATCCAATTTTCCGTTTCCAAACGAAGACATATGAAGTAGAAAAATATTTCTAGTTGAACCTCTATAACTCGAACTTATGCGATATACTTTAAAATTGAATTACAGACACAGTCATTTTCCGATTATAATAGGTACCCAGGTTTTCACGAGCAAAACGTCAAAAATGCTTTATTTCCATGTACAATGCGCACGTAAAATTTTAGTAATACATCTACGTCTACATGATACCCTGCAAGTCACCTTTGTGGTAGATGGCAGGGGGTGCGGTGCACCAAGGGTCCATAGTTTTTCTACTTAATCTTTTCTTATTATGTTCTCTTATCGTACTAGGGAAAAGCAATCCTCTATGTCGCTCCGTTCTACAATCGATCTCGCGAATCTTATCCTCGTTGTCCTGCCTTCCGAGATACGTCGGGCTTCTTATAAGTTCTACTACCTCATTCTCTAGCCCCTCCGACACCAATTTTTCCAGTAGTTTATATCTAGCCTGCAGAGCCTACGTTCCTCTAACGATGTCCATTTCAGATTTTCTATTAATGATGTTACGTTTTGTTTACTATCGTAATTTCTCTTTACAAATCTAACTGCTCTGCGCTGAACCTTTTCTATCTCGTTAGTGAGTCCCTTTTTGTAGGGATCCCATACAGCTGACGCATATTCGACCTGCGGTCGAACCAAGGATAAATAACATAATTATTTCACTTTTTCGGAGCTATTTCGAACTATTCTCCCTATAAAGGCCAGCTTTTTGTTAGCGGCACCTATCAATCGGCGAATGTGGGTGTCCCACAAGAGATCACGATTGATCGTGACTCCAAGATATTTAATCGAGTCTGAAACTAGAATCTCTACTCCGTCCAACGAATAACTAACATCCGACGAGATACTCTTGGTTCTCCAGAAATTGATGATCTCTAACTGCCATTCCTTACACCATGCATAAATAGCTTCTAGATCATTTTGGAGATACTGGTGGTCTTCCGGATTGATTACTTCTCTATAAATGACGGCGTCGTCCGCGAAAAGCCTAATTTTACTTCTGACTACTGAACTAATATCGTTTATATAAATTAGAAGTAATATCGGACCAATTACACTACCCTGCGGAACGCCAGAGACAACCTCCACTAAGTTCGAGGATTTCCCATATATAACAACCTTCTGCTTCGTATGATTTAAAAATTCACGGATCCAACTAACAATTTTGGAATTAACGTTTCTAATTTCGTTATTAACTTCCTGTGAGGTACCTTATCAAAGGCTTTCCTAAAATCTAAGACGATGGTATCGAGAGTTTTCTGGGAAACAAAAGAGCGGAGAACTATGAAGTGTTAGTCTCAAATTTGTTACAAAACTATTGCACATTAAGCTGCCAAATGTCTCTAAAAGTTCATTTTCTGCATTCGAATTATGAGCTTTTTCTCAGAAAACTTAGGAGTTGTGAGGGATGAACAGGGTGAACGGTTTCACCAAGACATTTTAACAATGGAGCAAAGTTATCAGGGAAGATGGGATCCTGATATGATGGGTGATTACTGCTGGTTCCTTCAGAGAGAAAGTAGTGACACAATAGAAAATCAGCATTTTCTGAAAATAAATCTATTAAATTTCAGCCAAATTAAAGAAATGTATTTGTATTATTTTTATCAGTAGTTTAGTAATAAGATAATAAGAAATTAGCGGGCCCGGCGCAACGCGAGTCAAAAAGTTTTAATAGTATATTCAAATAAATAAAGGAACCTCTCACTGTGCCTCTGCAATCACGTGCTCGCTATAGTCGCACCGCTGGCGGAAAGAATAATTAAAATAAGTTAATATCTCAACGCATACAGCTGCGAACGCGGATTAACATATTATTCGATTTATCGAAAGTTCAGATCGAAATGCCTTCGAGTTGCGGAAGGTCGATTGCTTGCTGCATCTTCCCGCCTTACCTCTCCGTGTAGATGGCGCCATGGTATCGAAGACGAACAAAAGAAAACCATTTTACCGCCAAAAGAAAACGAAAGAAGACGCCCGACTTTTCGACGGCGCAGCTGTTAGAAATGTCTTGACCCTGAGGGGGACATCGAGAAAATAAGTGTATTTCCCCGAAAGTGACAGAAGACGCATACACACACTCCCTACCCGACCGAGTATCTTTGAAAAGGACAGCGAGAAGAAGAAGAAAGAAAGCGGCGGAACAGGTGTCCCATTTTCAACATGATCGGGTCGCGCTCTCCTGCGCCTCCCACTCTTCTCCTCCTCCGCCCCCCGAGAGTTCCGGACGCGACCCTGGAATTGCCCTCGACCGGCGATGCGTATATACTGCGAACGAGCGAGCAGGTGTCGCACGAAATTCGATCTTGGATTCCCGGTTTTTCTTTCGGGCAGAAATATGTTCCACGTGACGGTCGCGATGGCGACGTCGACAAAAGTAGAGTTCTGGACGGCGGGTATAATCTAAACAAAGATTAGCGCTTTTCGCGGCGTGCGGTTGGATGTTTTATGCCTCAGCTTATACTTAACGGTGATCAGTGAGTCTCTTTTGAAGATAACGTGTTCTCTTTTTAAAGATGTGTCCTATTTTTAACGATTTCATTTAAACACTTGCTATTTTCTTTCTTTCTGCACTAATTTTATTTCGTTTCTTGTGTATTGTTGGAATAGTACTAATTTTGCCAAATTTTTAAAGAAAATTTAAGGGGTTAAAAGGACGTATTTTTATAGCATTTATTTTTCTGAGAGATGAAATTACCTGCACCTCTTTTAGTCAACAAAACGCTACTATAATTGATATAAATGATTCCAGAAGCGAAATCTTCATGAACAAAAAGTGACTTTTTGCGTTTTTCATAGCACGTACGACCACTAAATTTAAAGGATTTAAATTACAGTTAATTCAATGAAAACTAATCATGTAGCTTTTAACTATGATAGATACGTACTTCTGATAATTTAAGGATCCATAAAGTTAACGGTCCGAAAGTTATACATTACTAGCGTGGTAACCAGTGGCGGCTCGTGTATAGGCACTGTGGAACTGCAGCACCCCCTATTTCCACTTGATATTATCGATAACATTTAATATAATGAGTCCTTTTTTCTTTAATTCTTTCTTTATTTTTGTAGTACAATATATATTCCTTAAGCTTAATGTCAGTACTTCAGTAGCCATCCCCCAGTTTATGAAAAAGATACAAAAATCTTTGTATGGAACTGTGCGCTTCACAGTGCCAGCGACGTGGTGTTTGACTGTTGTGCGCATGCGCACATAGGAGGGGGGGTGGGGAGGAAGGCGGGACTGCCAGGTAGAGAGAGCACTGTTGCTCTAGCAGTGCCGGCTCTGGCGTGATGGTGGAAGGAAGTTTTTTTTACTCAGTGTGTTTTGTGCTTAAAAACCGTGTACCATATTCTTGAATGTGATAAAGTGTAGAAGAGTGTAGAATTAGATTATTATTCTGCTTCCAGCTATTCTATTTGATTCATTTTTTTCGGTTCTTTTATGGATTTCATTTTTAAATGAATAGATCAAGCTTGAACTGTAACAATTTAAGTTAAAGTAAGTAAAAAATGTTTGGTTTTTTTGTTAAGATTTTATCAAGTTCCTGAATAAATTTTCTTTTTACACATGTTTTTTTCCTTTTACACAATTTTAAAACAAAGGCTAAAAATTTTCTGGAGCAGCACCCCCACTAATTTTAGCTACGAGCCGCCACTGGTGGTAACCAGTCAAAAATGACGGGCGGGAATGAATGAAGTATTAAATTAAAATTTAGATCCAAAGTTGTAGGCTATAACCAAGCTTGAACTCACAATAGCAAACAGAATAAACAAATCCATCGCTCATTGACAACTAATGAATCTTACAGAATAGATTTTAATGATATCGTTCTAATTATACTACAATAAATCTACGACAACAAATGACTAGACGTAAAATTTAAAATATTTATTTATTTTTTGCTTAGTTTTTAAACAGAGAAGCAAACAAGCAAACGAATCTGCGGCGCAAAGCGAGGGATGAGTGTGTTCACTTTCGATTTTTTTTATGCCTATGCAGCCAAAAGAGCTCAACACGCGCAAAAGTAAACTCCATCAGAGAGTTTACTAAATTTCCCAATCATCGCAAAAAATAACAAGGTTTTTGATAAATTCTCGCCCGCATGTCCGAAAGCGAGGTCCGTTGACGCTATGACGAGCCTTCAATTCGCCAAACTAGAAATTATAATTATGGGACCTTATCAGAGATCCACAAATATGTCTAAATGGCCGGCCGCATTGTGATTTGTCAATTCTGTGGCGGGCCAGATAAGAGGCCACACTGGAAATTACCTAGAGATTCTGTAGAGTCATAATACCTTAAATCAAGCCTTAAAAATTTTTAGCGTTAATATATCTACATCCAAAGTTTTAGAACATAATTTCGAGTAACTAATCTGAAATATTAATGACGAGTGGAGGCTAAAGCGAAGATAATATTACGAAATGAACATGGAGACTACATCATCTGCTGATGATGAGAGCTTGGCCCATGAAACGCGTGTTTAGGCATTCAAAGAAGTGCAATATTTGAAGGGTTTGTTACTATGTAAGAATGGACCTTATGGTCCAAATTTCGCCCGAATAAAGACGATTATCTATCTATATACCTTTGTGCGAAACTATTTATTAAATTACGGCATAGGAGTTGATTAATTTCTTTCTATTAACTAATATGTCATTGCCTATTTTAAATTATGCGAAATGATTTTTTATCATAGCTTCGCGGGCAGCATAAAACGGTTTCTGGGGCCATATGCGGCCCGCGGACTGTAGCTTGCCGACTCTAAGACTATATTATCATAAACTGAAAAAGTGATTCCTAATCTATAGGAACAGCACGGTAAGTTATAATTTTACGGGGCGGGAGGAAGAAACGGAATGAAAACGAAAAGATACATGAGTATTGCTATACAGTCATTTCTTGAGAAATATGGCTTTAGCAGTATTGTTTGTGACTCCAAGCTCTATGACTGATCGTTAGAGTGATTTTGTAACAAATCAACATTTTGCGAAAATCAACAATTATAAACTACCATTCATTGTTAAGCATTGTCGTTCATCTCTTCAAAGGTTCCATTCTGGATAATTTTGTGCCTTAATACGAAATATCATTTGATTTCGTAGAACCGTTTAGGCTCCAGGGCCTCGCATAGACAGACGGCAGGGAGAAAGCCTCTTATTTGAACACATGGACCTTAAAACGTGTACTTTCGTTAACAACACGAAGTCGATTTTTTCCCGATCACAAAACTTTCTCTATATACTAATTAGGTATATGAGAAAGTAAAGAAGCTGACGATTTCATTAACCAGCACTTTAAAAATAATCGCTCCCTAACTTACGAACGGATAAAACAAATGCAAACCAATTCCCTAGTTTCCGCAAAGCGCCGAACTCGACGCTTTTCCTCCGTGTTGCCCCAGGGAAGGTCCGGAAGGAACCCAGAATCGTGGGCGGATTCGGGATCCTTCGGCGCGCGCAAGGGAGTCACGAGGAATTCTCGTGGGAAAAGCCGCGGGAAAGTTGTGCATTGGGAAAGGGTAAATGGAGAGCTACTCGCGAAACTACATAAACCACCAGCCTTTACTTAGCCTAGGGCGTATTTCGGAAGCGGACTACTAAAACCACTCGAGGCAACGACCTTGCGATCGGGGGCAGAAGCCCTTTCGAAGGGATTGGCAGGAAGTGGAGCACACCAGGAAGCAACAGAAACCCTGCATCTTAAGATCGTAGGAAGAGATACTTACGAGGTGGGCAACAATTAAAAGTTAGAGAGAGGTTTGGCGAGCCGGATAGAAGTTGACTTAGAAATCGCGAATATCAAAAGTCACACCGAAACGATTTTTTTTACTTTCTCCATAGGGAAGTATTGTTTTCATGAAAAAAATCGATTTCGAAATTTCAACAGAAATACACATTTTGAGGCCCCCTGAACACGCTTTGACCATTTTCTAGATGATGTCTGTGTGTAGGTGACAGCTTTTTTGTGGGTGCTCTAACTCTAAAATTATTAATCAGGTCCACGCGAAATTTTATATTTAACATTTTTATGAAAGTCTCAAGAACTGATTAGTTTTTGGTAAAGATTGGTCAATCGGAAGTGGGTGTTTACTCTTGCCACATCCGTTTTTACTTTCTCCATATACGTAGTATAGGGGAAAGTATTGTATTCATGAAAAAATTGACTTAGAGATTTCAACGGAAATACACGTTTTGAGGTCTCCTGAACACGTTATGACCATTTTCTCCATGATGTCTATGTGTGTGTGTGTAGGTGACAGCTTGTTTGTGGGTGCTCTAACTCAAAAACTATTAATCAGGTCAACGCGAAATTTTATATTGAACATATTTATGAAAGTTACAAGAAATGATTAGTTTTTGGCAAAGATCGGTCAACCGGAAGTGGGTGTTTACTCTTGTCACTTATCCGTTATTTTGAAATATATGCTTTAATATTTGATAAATGTAAAAATATACTAGAATAAAAGTTGTAGAAAATTTAATTTTCTACAACCTTTGTTTGAAACATTTCCCCATACAATGCATTGTTTAAGAGATATCTTATATTTTTAGCTGCCACCACCACGCCACCTACCGACGGCTATTGTTAACAATAAAAAAGAGCAGGGCTACCATACTAAAAAGTGAATTCATATTTAAAAAATCGAATTTCAAGAGAACTGACCTCATGGATTTTAACTAAAGATAGAATATATAATCATCATATAAATATATAACCAAAATATTAATTATCAACCGGGTCAACTAAACAGGGCTATCACAATATCAAGGTTAGTATTTTCTGTAACTATGAATCTGGAAGGTATTGGCTGAACGGATTTTAAAGAAATTTCGTTTGTAGGAAGAGTATATAATGGGACTATAATGAGTATAATGGAAAAACTAAATGAAGATGTTTAGAAAGAACCTAAAAAGCAGGGGTACGACAATATAAGGAAAAATAATTTCCTGATTTCAAAGCAAATACATTTGTATATGATTATACTACGGCGAATTTAACGAAAAGCACTCCTGTACCACGGGAAACCCGTGTGCATCCCTACTTGTTTAGTGTTAAACCTTCACCAGACAATATTTTTATGGCAAGAATTGTAATTAAAATATACAATGTTATTTGGATTACATGTCACAGGCCACATCGTCGAAGCTTCGCGGGCAGCATAAAATGCCTTCGCGCGTCGGATGCAACCCGCAGGCAGTAGGTTGCACGACCCTGTGTAATGGGTTAAACACTTTAGGTTGCCCCTGTGTAATGGGTTAAACACTTGAGGTTGTCGGAGAAAGATTTTCAAAGTAGTATCCTCTAGCTACAAGTAACCGAAATCCAACTCATAAATTAAGTAGTTCCAATATCCATGAAAATATCGGAAAATCCAAATGAGAAGCCAAAATCATTAGCAAATGGTGCGATAGTAGACTTCAAAAGAAATCTGGAACAGGAGAATCACCAGTAATAACTAGCGATTTGCAGCTGCAATGCGCATCTGGTTTTTTCAAACATTTCTTTTGTTACTACCCAATTAGAGAACACTCCCGTTCTGAAACAGCAAAATTACTCTGCCACGGTAGTTCTGTGGTAGAATATCCGCATGGCAAGCGGAAGACCCGAGTTCGATTCACGCTCATAGCAGATTCTCCTGTTTCCAAATTTCCCGACACTACCCAATGAAAGATTTTGAGGTCATCTCTGTAATAATGCGCAAGTGTTAGTTGATTGGTGATCATTTTATGTTGTGCATTGTATCTCAAAAACCTTTATGAGATAATGGTTCGAAATTTTCCAGGTATGCTTGATTTACATATCAAAAGTGCTTGATAAAAAAATTTGGAAAAACGACCCGGGTTCGACTCCTGGGGATTACTTCTATTTCTCATAAGGTAAAAAATGGATTTTTCGACTTGCAGGCTTTTATTCTTTTGGAAATTAAAATTGGAAAAAACTAAACTTTGATCATCCGATTTGAACTATTTTAAAGAAACATTAATAAAGTCACTTTTTCTGTTCATTTTTTTCCGCCTACAGCTCAAAATCGCTTCTATCGAACGTTTAAATAACACATTTAGGGGAAATGTTGACATTTAACGATTACTGCCTCGACGACGATGTAATTGTAAAAACTCGAGATCAATTCCTTCCCCTCCCTTACCAAATTTTCCACGCACAGGTTTTTATTATTTTGGAAATTAAAATTAGAAAAAACTGACATACGATCATCTTATTCTATCCATCTATGATCGTATCCTATTAATTTTTTTCGCCTACAGATTGATCATATTAATAAATCATATTTTGGAGTAATATTTTAATTTAAACGATAACTGCTTTGACGACTATGTAATTGTTATAACTTGAACATACTGTTTTCTCAAGGCTAAATGCTTTCCCCTCTTCCCCTCCCCTACCTCAAAATGGTTAGTCATGGTAGCCTATCTGTTATATTACACGTATTTAGAAATAAATGTTTCTGTCCAATAGAATAGTATTATTACTTTATCCATACGTAGTAGGGGAAAGTATTGTTTTAATGAAAAAAATCGATTGCGAGATTACAACACGTTTTGAGATCCTCTGAACACGTTTTGACCATTTTTACTTTCTCCATATATATAAAGGGGGAAGAATTTGTATTCATGAAAAAAATCGACAGAGATTTCAACGGAAATACACGTTTTGACCATTTTCTCGATGATGTCTATGTGTGTGTGTGTGTATGTGACAGCTTGTTTGTGGGTGCTCTAACTCAAAAACTATTAATCAGGTCAACGCGAAATTTTATATTGAACATATTTATGAAAGTTACAAGAAATGATTAGTTTTTGGCAAAGATCGGTCAACCGGAAGTGGGTGTTTACTCTTGTCACTTATCCGTTATTTTGAAATATATGCTTTAATATTTGATAAATGTAAAAATATACTAGAATAAAAGTTGTAGAAAATTTAATTTTCTACAACCTTTGTTTGAAACATTTCCCCATACAATGCATTGTTTAAGAGATATCTTATATTTTTAGCTGCCACCACCACGCCACCTACCGACGGCTATTGTTAACAATTGACGCTTAGTTACGACTTAGTAACGCTCATTTTTCTTTTCTTAATTGTTGGAGCTTTGTGGCTATATCCAATATTAGAAGGCTATGGTTTGAGTTTATTTTTGTTCTTTGTAAAATAACATTTTCTCACAGTTTCTTAAAATATTTATTATTATCTAACCTATTTGGAATTTTTAGAAATATTACAGATATGGAGAAAGTCATGTGGTGGCCACATCAGATTTTTATTATTAATATTGTGGTTAGGGTGCTATTTGATGAAAAAAGATGAGTCAAAATATTAGAATTATTAAATGATACGAAGAGGCAAGAGAATTATCAAGGAATAAAGAAGGTTTCGGAGATCAGATTAACTGGCTGCACGAAAATCATACCGAAGTGACTGTAAAATATCTCGGATTAACCGGGCCACCTGTTTCAAAACTATCCTCAGGAAAAATAACGTCAAACCATTATTACTCGATATGTAATTTGAATAAAGAAAGAGTGAAGACGTGAAAGAACTATATATTCGTGACGGAGCAAGTGCGATTGAAGTGATAGCACAGTCGTTCCAAAGATTACAAAGAAGAATTTTCGGGAAAAGAGTTTTGAAGCAGTAAAGTGACCGCTCACCTTGAAACCAATCCAAGGCTTGGGGAAAAAAGAGTTTTAGATATGTGCGCAGAAAACGGAACTATCCAAAAGCTCTGGACTGAGACGCAAAAAAGATTCAAGCGAAATAAAAAATACGGAAATAAAACTAAACGAGCTAAATGCAGAGGCGTCGAGCAGAATATTTTAAGTCTATATCGTGACGTTCTTATCAAGCCGAAATTTCAACGTAGGAGTTTTAAAAAATATACAAATTAATGATACTCGAATGAATCTGAATCTAAAAAATAGAAAAAAGCAATTAATGGCCGTATTTTTATCTATTTTTATCATCATCATTCCAAGAAATGAACTTGAAAAAAATAACTTACAGGAATGGAATAGATAGGAAGGTTTCAGAGAACGAGACTGTTAAAGCGATAGGAAGTTTAATGAATAAATTAATCGATACCTCACCGATGGGCATTTTATCGACTTATTGATAAAAAAGGGTCTCAGTTGCCACGGCTCCTAATGACTTTTCCTTCTGCGCATCTATTTTGAGATTTCACTTATTGAATGTATTCTTTGCCGAGAGAAGCGAATCCTCTGCGAGACTAAATTAATTGTCAATTAATTAACGATTTTAAAAACCGAGTTATCCATGAGAAGTCTGATCATCAACCATTCATCTCTATAATTGAACGGTTTTCATTTCAGAGAAATACCTCGAATATCACGGTCATTAATGTACCATTAGCACGGTTTTTAATTGGTTCTCAATCATAAAAAAGCATACAACTTTGCAGTTCGACTAAGAGGCTATAATAAGGATAAAAGGAAGCAATGCTGAATACAGAATCACTGAACTGAAGCATATTGATATCAAGATGGTGCTCAAATGTTGAATAATAAACTGTAGTTTAAGTAATGGCAATAAATGTCTTAATGACACTATCTCAAGTTCGTCTTTAATCTCCGTCAATGCATTTTCATAAAGACGCTCGCCCGTTCGAATGAAGAGCTAAAACGCCTCATGCTTGGCGGGTGTAGATTTGGTTGCATTAGCTTTAGGATAGATCATAAATATACTTTTCGGGAAAATATTCCTAGCGATTTTACCCAAGGATTGAATGTTTAAAATCCAACTTGATCTCTTCTCTCTAAATATTATCTATTATTTACAAATCACGCAATTTTTTCTGGAAATTTCCACGCAATAAGAATTTCCTTTATTTGGAGGTTTTAGGACAAAACTGATGATTTACTAACTGCTGGTGCAGATGGTAGTCATATGACGTACTAAAGGCATACAAAATTTTCTTTCCGACCTGAATTCAAATGTTGTTTTGAATTCTATCATCATCTAATAAAATCTCTCGATCCTTTTCAGGAAGTTTCCAATGACGGCGCACATATAATTGACTAATGAGAAACTGTTTTGATGCATAAAATTTATTAAATTTTACTCAAGTAACTCAGTTTTCAAAATTTAACTTACAGTTCATAAATGGTTTTACTAGAAATAGTTCTCAGCATTAATTCAAGATGGCGACGTCAATAAACTCGTGCATATCCCCATTGTCAACATTTAATGAAGCACGTAAAAAAAGTGACAATTACACAGTTCTCTTATACTTGGATGGTTGATTACATTCCAGCAATTAATTCCAACTGAAAGCCCAATAAAAATTGTGACACAAAGACAATTGTGAGCTATTATTTATATATTATTATTGCTTCTATGATGGAGCTAAGGCAAACGAAGGACAGACTAAATCAACAAAGCGGAGTAAAACGTCGACTGAAACATACGGGGTAGTAAGTTTATTTTTGAGAGCAAAATATATGTAAAATATACTCCCCGGTATTTTCTCTGAGAAGAGAGCACGGCTGGATAAATGCGTGTAAACAATCCGGAAACGTTCGGGGGTTAATGTTACAAAAAAGGGTTTCCGTTTATTTTCCCTCACGCGTCACCGCAGGTGTATAAATGCGGTAGTTACGGGGAAGTCGGTAATAAGGAAAACAGAAAAAATTACGCAAGTTTTAAAATAAATAAAACCGCGCATGTTTTTGCAATCAAATAGGCAAAAATAAGAGCGAACCGACAAAGAAAAGGAAAGTAGATGGAGAGGAATAGAGAGAGACGATGATCAGAGAGGAGAAAGGGTTGATTTGGCAGAACTACCAAGAGGGCAAAAAATGAAAGAGAAAGGAAGACAGAGAGAACGAATTGGAGAGATAGAGAGAGAAAAAGAGAAAAAAAAACCCAAGGGAAAAGTGGCTTGAGATAGGAGTGGCAGAGGATAATATAGAAAGAAAAAAATAGTGCAATAGAGAAGGATCAAGGACAGAGAAAAAGATAAGCAACAGAAAGGTTGGGAGAGAGAAAGAGAAGGATGACATTTCTGGAGATAGGGAGCGTGAGAAATTAAAGGTGAGCGAGAGAAAGAAATGAAGGAAGAATGGGGAAGAGAGAGGATAAAAGGATGGGAGAGAGAGGGGATGAGCAAGAAAGGAAGAAAGAGGTTGAGAGGGAGGGAATTAGTAAGAGGGAGAAAGGGAGATGGAGATAGGGTGGGATAGAGAGGATGGGAAAAGAGAGAAGGGAGAAAGTAGAAGGTAGAAAGGAAGGCAGAGGAAGAGAGTGAGTGAGAGAGGGTGAGAAAAAGTAGGATTAGAGGAAGGGAGATAGAGAAGGGAGGCAAATGAAGGAGGGGAGAGAAGATGAGAGAGGGAGGCAGAATTAGGGAAGAAGAGAGAAAGAGAGGAAGAGAGAAAGGGAGGGAGAGAGAGGGAGAGAGAGAGAAAGGGGGGAGAGAGAAAGGAAGGGAGAGAGAAAGGAAGGGAGGGAGAAAGGAAGGGAGAGAGAAAGGAAGGGATAGAGAGAGAAAAGGGAGGGATAGAGAGAGAAAAGGGAGGGAGAGAGAAAAGGGAGGGAGAGAGAAAAAAGAGGGAGAGAAAAGGGAGGGAGAGAGAAAAGGGAGGGAGAGAGAAAAGGGAGGGAGAGAGAAAAGGGAGGGAGAGAGGGAGAGAGAGAGAAAGGGGGGAGAGAGAAAGGAAGGGAGAGAGAAAGGAAGGGAGAGAGAAAGGAAGGGAGAGAGAAAGGAAGGGAGAGAGAAAGGAAGGGAGAGAGAAAGGAAGGGAGAGAGAAAGGAAGGGATAGAGAGAGAAAAGGGAGGGAGAGAGAAAAGGGAGGGGGAGAGAAAAGGGAGGGGGAGAGAAAAGGGAGGGAGAGAGAAAAGGGAGGGAGAGAGAAAAGGGAGGGAGAGAGAAAAGGGAGGGAGAGAGAAAAGGGAGGGAGGGATAAAAGGGAGGGAGGGATAAAAGGGAGGGAGAGAGAAAAGGGAGGGAGAGAGTAAAGGGAGGGAGAGAGAAAAGGGAGGGAGAGAGAAAAGGGAGGGAGAGAGAAAAGGGAGGGAGAGAGAAAAGGGAGGGAGAGAGAAAAGGGAGGGAGAGAGAAAGGGAGGGAGAGAAAGGGAGGGAGAGAAAGGGAGGGAGGGAGAGAGGGAGGGAGAGAGGAAGAGAGAGAGAGGGTGGGAGAAAGAGATGGATAGAGAGAGGTAAAACAAGGAAGGAAAATATTGAGTGGGGGAGGAATGAGAGAGAGAAGTGAAAGAGAAGAGAGAAAATTAAAGAAAAGTAGAGAGATGAAAGAGATGAAGGGGTTGAAAAACCGAAAGAAACAGAGGTAGGGAAAGAAATTGCAGAAAGACGGAGGCCGAGGGAGATATAAAAGCAGAGAGAGAGAGGGAGAGGTAGAGAGAGAGAGAGGGAGAAGCAGAGTCCTACTTGCCGAAATGAGCATGAATGGAATTGAGGGAGAGATAGAGAGAAGAAGAGAAGAGCGAGTTGGAATGAAAGAGGCCAAGGTTTTTTTCCCTTCCTACGAGCATGTGGGCGGGATTGCGTCTAGGGGGAGGGAGGGGGGCGTAGGAAAAAGGAAAGGGAAACGAGATCTTTGGAGATCTGCTTACGTAGCGTTGCCATGGGTACAGAGCTGGGGTTGTCGGCTGCCTCTCATAGTTGAGGTGCCACTGCGAGTAGTGGGTGGGCGGACTAGTAAAGGGGAACACAGAAGGAGGTTGGGGGTTGGAGAGAAGATGAGGATGAAAAAGAAGATAGGAAGCGAAGAGGGGGAGAGGGAGGGGGCGAGGAATGGGGGGTGGAGAGGGGGAGGAGGTGGAGAGGGAGAAGTGAAGGACGAGAGGGGTTTTGGCGGATCGAATGCGTTATATGGCGCCCAGCCGACCGGGACCGCATAAGTCGCTGGTTCTTTCGTGCGCACTGCTGGCCAATAGGATTTGGTTGTTCGGCCGCCTCACAAAACGACCAGAGGGACACGGGATATCCTCCCCCAACGTACTCCCTGACCGACATTCTATCTCCCTCTCTTTCTTTCTCCCTCGCGTCCTTGATAATTGAGGTCCTAATGCATGTTGCGCGTGGGGAGATGATGAAAAAATAAACGTCTTCTGCAATTTCTTCTGCATGTCTCAAAATCTATCAACTGTAAACTCACGATTAACCGGTTGTCCCAATTATTATAAAGCGGATATTTCGGTCGATCGATATTTCTATTTACAGGTGCCATGGTACAAAAAGTTAACTAAATACTAGGAAAGTAATGAAATCACTCAAAGAAAAGTATAACTCATTGCTGTAGCACGAAGTAAGTTAACGCACCAAGGAATAATGCGCTACATATTAACACATTTATTTGGTTTAGGACAGGCAAATAGCGTACACATGTACGCACGTAATGCAGTATGAAACTATCGAGTAACGAGCTACGTTTGAAAAATTCCGGATATTCGGAATTTCGGTTATTTGATACCCGATTACTAAACTTCTATCTTTATCTTCCTCCTCTCCCTCACGATTTTTCTCTCCACCTCAATCTCCCTTCTCTTCATTTCTCCTCCGCCCTTTCACTCCCTCTCTCTCCCCCCTCTTTCTGTAGTAACTCCAATAGTATAGTCTTTTCTTTTTTACTTTATGGTTCTTTGAACTTCCGCGTCCTATTTATTTCCTCGCTCAACTTATTGGGCGGCGAGAAGTAATCCGGGTCGAGGCGTGCGACGCAATGGTGACTTCCTGGTGCAAAGTCGGAAATTAGAGGATTTTCCTTGTTTAAAGGATAGTATAAAAAAGGGGTTAATCTATTTTTATGAACTTCCGGAACTGAGCGTGCGAATATATATATATATATATATATATATATATATATATATATATATATATATATATATATATATATATATATACACACAAAAACGATGAAGTGCTACGAAGAATAGGAGAGAAGCGAATGATTATACAGACTATCAGAAAGAGGAAGGCTAACTGGGTTGGACATTACCTGAGGAGAGAGAGTATGATTAAAGACGTGTTAGAAGGAAAACTAGATGGGAAAAGGGAAAGAGGTAGGAAAAGGTTTCAGCTGATAGACGATTTGAAAGGGAAAGAGAGTTATCAAGATATGAAGAGGACAGCGGAAAATAGGAGTATATGGAGAACCAGGTTTAACCATGAATAATCACGGACCTGTCTACGGACAGACTACCTATGATGATGATATACACACACACATACTAGCAGATGTACCCGGCTTCGCTCGGGATATTAAAGCGGCACAGTATTTATTTTGTTGAAGGTTAAAATAACATAACTGAAAAAGAAGTCCGAGAACGAAATAAAACAGATAAAACAAATAATCTAAAATAGTAATATATGATCAAACTTTACCTTTCGTTTATAATACTTCCTTGTAAACAATATTTGTTGTTTTTCCTCCAGGTGCTAGGATGGTTAAGTTACGTGGGCTAAAATCTAAAATAAAAATCTAACCTGGATTTATTCCTCAACTTTGGCACAAATGTAACACTTAAAAGGACTGGTGACTCCGCGGGTTACCACTTTTTCAAAAATCCAAAATTTTCTGCCTGCAATACGCACGGGTGAACCATACAATCAAACTTATCTGCAATTAATTAAGTTGCAATCTATTACGTTTGACGTTGCTACAACAATAATTTCGATGCTTTATAAAAAGCGCGAAGCAAATAACGTAATTCTTTCGTCTATTTGAAGGTTTAATAGACGCAAATTCAATCGGAGGCAACAATGCCTTGGCAACACCCGGAAAGAGTACGAAAAAGGGATAAAATTTTGAAAAGAAATGCGTATTTCTGACAAATTCCTCCGTATAACATCTAAACATTGCAAGAATAAGATATTTTATAGTTTTAGCCGTCGAATAAAGCAAAAATGGAAAAAATTGGTCGTTATTTACGTATTTTGATGAATGAAAGAAAATATCTTGCACCTTGAAAACTCTAAAATCCCGTGTCAACTTATGGAAAAATATAATTGTCTCCCGGAGTCGAATCCGGGACTTTTTTCTGGATGTTTGATTTTTCTAGGGACCACCTAATGGGGGTTTAACGATTGTGAAAATTTAAGCTCGTTATGCTTAGTATATTCGAAGATATTAAGCAAGAAATATTTTAAGGAAACGGCAGACTCCCAGCCAGACAGATTGCTTTTTTTGGTGGAGAAGGGATCACCCTCGAAAGCTTCCGATTTTTTTGTGTATGTTTTACGTGTATCACTTCTACACGCTCAGCAACTCGCCAACTTGAAGCCATCTTATTGGTGAGAGCTCACTGGGCTTCCTTATCCCAACAACGTTTTGCCATCCATTTATCCCATTTACCTTTTCTGTTCCTATATAACTTCGACAATACAAAACCAGAAGATACGTATATGACATCAAATGATATTTTATGATAACTATACCTCAGTCTCTCTGAAGACATATTTTGATTACCACAACACCCTTGCTATTGAGAACTTCATCATAACAATTTATAAAAGTTTAAATCCATTTGAGTTCTTGCTAATACTTCACAAATATAATATTACCACATATTACGCTCATAGTTGCTAATTAATGTATGTTTGTGATAGGAGATAGAGTAGTATCAGAAAGATGAAATTTCGCTGGAAAAAGAAAAAAGAAACTAAAAAGTTAAAATATTACTATTTTTCTTCTTATTATAAAGTCAATATTTGACTTGGATTTTGAAATTATAAAGGCAGAAAAATTTTTAAATTCAAAACAGGGAACGTCAAAATTCATAAACGCCAGCGCGTTATTCGCAATTTATATAATATAATATCATTATATAATGTTCTGATAGTATAGATATAATTCGACGTGAAATATACTATATCCTATTAAATTTTTAGATCGTTCTTTAGGGCAGCAATTTTTTTTGCTCCTCGGAAAGTTAGGGTTACTTTAAAAAATATTACGGATAAAATATTGCCTTAACCTCCTTAAAAATAACGATATAATATTAATAACAGAAAATACTTTATAAGGGTCGAAGGCGACCAGATCCCTTATGCATGTCTAACGTTACCTATGCTACAGGAGTCCCTCTGAGGATGAGACTCATTCGATCGGAAAATTCAGTTGTTCCCTTGCCCTCATTTTATGGTTGAGCAGACAATTGAATTTCATAATGGATGTTCATCTTCGTTGAACCCTGTTGCTGGACGTTCACTTTCGCGGATAAAAGATAATTTTATGCGACGTGATTTGCGGGAGATTCTATTCTTGAGAGGCCTCGTAAACCTACCATTTCCATGCGCACAGCAATTTTCCCGATATTGAATAATTTTTTCCGTCGGGAGCCTCGGTTATCGGATGATTGCAAATTTTTTGGAATGACACTATTACGTATTACCGTTGCACGACTCGATTTTTCAAAATTTACAATAGACTCAGCAACAGTTTTCCGGGTAGCCTCCACAGGATGGATGATGAAACTCAATTTTTGCTGATCACGTTAAAAAGCCTCAGTGCAACGCAAAAGCATCAAAATGTTTTTAGTTTAGAAGTATGGTTATAATTCCATAAGTTTAAAAGAAAACATACCAAAAACTATTGTTGTAGTGAGAGTAATTCTTCCCATAAACATTTTTGGGTGTCGCTTCACAGAAAATTATTCACTTTTGTACTTCATCTTCGTATTTAAAGGCGAATGGACGGGTTGATACAAAAAAGTACACTAAATAGTAAATAAACTATATTTCTACACGCAGAGTGGAACTTCAATAACTGGAGCCTCAAGGGAGGACAGAATTAGGTTCGACTTATCGAAACTTCGAGCTATAGAAAAATATCCACCTCGGTTCTTCGCAAATTCGAGCAAGGTTCGGGTTATCGAGGCTCGACATTACATAGCAGGGGTGGCAAAACCTACTTACCCTCGGAGCCGCATACGATGATTTCCAGAAGTTCGCGAGCCGCATGACATATTCTGCGCTCATAAATTTACGAACCCGGAAAAAACCGAAATAATTAGTTTTCTTTATATATATATATATATATATATATATATATATATATATATATATATATATATATATTTAGTATAATTAATATACCCCATAAAACAAATCCGCGTTAAGATTCTATGCGTAACAGACACAGCAGGATTTTTGTTTGAGAATAGTTCTGGCAGAAGTCCACCACCAGATCACGCAAGAATGCGTAATGCTTTAGAGAGGGGGAAGGAGGGGGGAGGGAGGGGGTCGGCTCATAACCGCGGGACCCAAAAAAATTAGAAGGATCACTTGTTGTAAGGGATCAAGAGAGAAAGATAGAGTTAGGGATGGGGTGGGGGAGTAAGGAGCGGGGGAGGGAGGCAGAGAAAGGAAAAAGTGAGTGGACGGCCCTTGGAGAGGACACAGGAAAGAAAAAAAAGACGGGTGCGTGCCTGTGAGACGTGAAGGGTTAGAGCAAAAGGGGAGAGATAGCAAAAGAGTGGAGAGGAAGAAGAGTGGAGAGAAAGAAGTGGAAGAAGGAAAGGAGAAAAAATAAGATCGGAAAGACTGAAAGAGAGGGAGAGGCGAGGGAGGGGCCAGAAAGGTACCGGAAGGTCGAGATTAAAAAAAAAGAAATAAAAACGAAACCGACTCCGTAAACAAGAAGGGGGAGAGACCTTAAATTAATACCCCCTCGTCCCGAAAAGTTTTCTCATCATGATCGGCATGCAAAGCATTGTTTTCGTACATTATTTACCGCGTATTTCTTTCGCCCTGGCATTCGGACGGCATTGGTAGGACGCTTGTATGATTAAAAGAAGTTCCGCTGATCCATCACGCGACGCCGGTGATTTCTTTCCCGTAATGCGCGCGCGCGCGCCAGTAGGCTTTATCAAAAAAATAACCCCCCTCGGCCTATTGGTAATAAAGCATCAAAATCGTTCTTAGGAACAGCCTCTAGTCGCGAAAGGTCCAGGTGAAATTACTAGAAACCAATACTGAAAGAGCTGCTGAAGCAAACAGAAAATGGCGGTTCAAAAAATTGTTAATGCAGAAATTTAAAATTTATGCATACTAGTATGACTATCCCGAAATAATATTACGAAGAGAGAGCGCTAAATCGACTGGTGAAAAAACGAAGGCTCTATCTGCTATTGTTTAGGAAGAGTTAGCGCGTCAGACAGGCGGACAAACCGAACGCATGAGCTGTTTTTTTTACTTTGTTCCGAAAAATCCCGTGCAAAACCACATAATCGGAGAATTAAGTTTTTAAAGCATCAACTTCTAAGGAAATATGGCGAGATGACAAAAAGGGGAGAAGACCATTCTCCGGGAATAACAAATGATCGCCGGACGCATAAAATGTGGGATTGTATCTCGAGAGACGAGAAGCGACAAAAAAAAGATGACCAAACAGGAGATGAGCTAGGGAAATAAGAAAATTTGCAAGTAGAACATGTCAGACACAAGAAATGGATATGGGGGTTCATGAAAAATTCATACTGAAAACAGTCCAGAAGAGACCCGAAAATGCTGATGCGTACGTGTGTGTGTATGTATGTATATATGTGTGTATGTATATATATATATATATATATATATATATATATATATATATATATATCGCACGTTCACACATATTTGCGAAAGTTTAGCACGCTATAAAACTTTTCATATGTGTACCTATAATCCCTTCCACCGCCGTACAAAAGTGCAACATTGTGTATGATATTATAAAATAATTGGTAAGGTTATACAGGGATTCATTGACTCAAAGCCAATGGGAAGTGCAGCAGTAATAAAAAGAAAAGGCTTTTCTACAAGATATTAATTTCCAGACGTTTTTGTTTTGCGCAGGTTTTCATTTATGTTTTAAAATCTGCAATTTAGAGTAGATTTTTCTTCAGAGCACTGCATTTACTTGCTACACAGCTTTCATATTGAGACTAATGTAAGTATAAGAACACAAGGAAACGAAAATTTTGTGATACCTTACGTGTTATTGTGAATAAATTAATAATTACCACCCCGTATTAAACACTGAATATCGTCGAAAGAAATCATCAGTTTTATTTCTTTAAGCGGGCTGAAATTAAGAAAATGAATCAATTCCTGAGTACAATTACGGCTAAAATAATGAAGTGTGCTGCTCCTGCTTAGATCGAGAGTCGACTGGGTCAAAAAATGTATACAGAATCTAGAACAATACCCTTGCTTATTTCAGAATTTCCATTACGTAAAATTTAATTATCATTCATATTCACTAGGTTACTGCTTCATTTGAGTTCGCTAAATTAGCGCACGGCAATTTTCTTTATGAAATCCAGAAGTGCATCTACTGTATCGGATTTAATTAAAAGTTTATTAAAAAAATTTTAAGCCACATTTATATTTCGCAGGATTTTCGGTTTTACGTAGACGCTCACCAACGTTTTTGTTTATTTTTTGTCTTGGTAGGAGGCTTAAAGATAGCAACGTAAATCTATGCGGAAATCTATTTTAGCATTTCGCGGCGATGCAGTTTCGTTGTCCACTCCGCCGTGATGAGATGTCGCAACGCCGTTCTGGCTCAATGAATTTGGACCGAAACGACACGACGCTCTGGAAGAGAAGGTATTTTGATGATACTTCTTTGTACGTTAAGACGGTTGCTTCAATAAAAGTCTTACATTACGTTCTTACAAATAAAATCGGGCCGCGTAAGCCGCATTTTTGCATAAAATAACAGAATTCTGGCAATACCGCGCGAATCTTCGTCTGCCAGCATATTTTTCCCTTTTAGTGTCGTTTAAGAGGACAAAAATATTTACGTCGCACGGAACGTTGCCATAGAATTACCTTTTTTGAGTAGAGCCCGATAAAAGCGTTAAAAATGTCACAAAACGCGCTATTTTTATCAGTTTGTACTTATTGTACTCATACGAATTTAAAAAATGAAAGTGGAATATCTAACGTAAACCACGGAAAGGATTAAGAGTTGTTACGCATAATTTAATGAACGGTATTATTACAACGATGCAACATTAATTTTTAATCGGTTCAAATCTTCTTGCTAAGCCACGACGCCAATTTTTCTCAGTGGAAGACAGAGGAAAATAATGAAATGAACCGAAAGTGTTGACCGGTGAACACCATCTCTATAGCACACTTAATCCGAGTTTTCGATCTTTCTAGACCTTAAAAGTTTCTGGAGAGAGGGAAAATTGTCTGGACCGAGAATCGAACCTGGATCTTCCATTTGTCGGGCGGAATACTCTACCGCTGAACTTCCGAGTGAGAACAACGTGAGTTAATCATTCCGGGTTAAATGTGAGAATGGGCACGTTAGCCTGAATCTCACTCCTAAATAAAGACATTATCATTGCAAGTAGTTGGTGCTGGCATTCTGCAAGCATTTCATCTCACCTCGAAAAACATTAATTTTTCAGACAGATGTGCAAAAGAGTAAAAAGCCTGAAAGTCGAAAAATCGATTTTTGCGTGCTATCTTATGGGAAACAGAAATTATCTATTGGAGTCGAACCCGGGTCTTTTATGGGATTTTGTTTCGTAAATGGCTTTTATTATAAGAGACAAACATTCCTACCAAATTTCAACCTTCTACCTAATCGGAAAGTTTGTTTAAAATAGCATTACAGTCAGTCAGTGACTCGTGGTGGAAGTTGTTGAAAACGGAGTAAGAGAAATATATATACATATATGATGATTATATATTTGTTTAAATTTTTGCAAATTTGTAGTGACTTTTTTGAGATTATCGATTTTTTTTGTCGGTTATGCACATAGTCCTACTCATAATAAAATTCGATTCTCCAGTTTATCTGGAAGTGTCTAAAAATTAGTATGGATCCTCCTACATGATATGTGACATATCATAAGTAAGAAGCGGTTGTATAGTATGATACAGGAAGGAATCAACTTTAATGCCATAAATCATTAAATTTCGGCATTGGAGGTTATTCCGTTCTGTGTATTACCTTCGCCGTAGCCTCAACTCATTAACATAACTGATTGTTATCGTAACTATGAGAAGATATAAAAAATTAATGTTCCCTAACTTTTTAACTCAGACTTGTGTATCTAAGTCCACGATATGTACAGACGACCACACAAATAAATTACTTTTCAAAATAATTTCCAAACACCCTTATATCGTACAATCAATTTCTCTAATACACTGAACATTTCGTCCACGTGTAGACACCTGTAGTCACGCCTGAAAGCATGTACTTATTGTAGCGGCAAATGTAGGCCACGTCAATTACGCGTAAAAAAATATGGCACCTTAGTACAAAGTTGGTCAATGTGATCTCAGCTATAAGAAAATCTCAATAATTCTCTTGACTATATGAAAGTATTTATTCGAATTAAAACATAAGACAATGGGTTATATATAGGCCTGGCGATCTATATCGAAGTTTATTTTCCCGAGAGATTTTCGACGAATATCGACGCTTAAAATTACTACTTACATATACGGCTGACAGTTTTCGGCCTTTAAATTCGATGATTTAAGTTTACTTTTTACTTCGAAATTCTTAAATTTTTAAATGTTAATATTAAAGAAAACACTCAATAACGAAGTTATTAAAATACTATTTTATCTTTTACATAAAGTAAAAAAGTATACAATACAAAGTATACAAAGAAGTATGTATATACATCGATCATTTGATCTTTTACTAATTAAATCGTGACTTTTAACCAAGAAAATCACCACATTTGAGCCGGATAATTCCTCTTCAATTTAAGTGCCGATTGCTAATTTATGTGCACGTTTTTAAAAGCATTATATATAAATTGAAATTTTCTAACCTGTACCAAAGGATGAAGGAGCCAAAAGCAAGAGAGCGGAACGATCCTTCCTGGATAACTTTTAGATAAAGACTGCCAAAAGAGTGGGTTCATTGCATTCGGAGAAGGGGTGAAAGCGCATACAACAACGTCCATCTATAAGAAAAACCCTAGCAAGCAATCGAGAAACATCTGTTCCAGGAATACACTCCACGGGGTAGATGCATGGAAAGGGTAGCAATACGACCACCAAAATTACTTCCTTCCGAACCTCGAGGAACTCTCAGCAGGACATATCCATGACCTTATCTGCATAGAGAGGCTCGTGGAATATCCCACCATTAGGTCGGCAAATACAATCTCAAAAACCTCAAAAGGGATAAGAAACAGGTGTTCTCAAAACTAGCCTAGAGCCTAGCGGTTACCTGAGTGTTCAGAGTAGAAACTTTGCAAAAAGACGCACATTTGAGTTTAAAGAAATACCCTTCTTTCAATCCCACTGTTAATGGGAGCTCAGAAAAGGAAAGAAATTGTATGTAGGAAAAAATATTGCGAAAAAAGTAAACAGAAACGACTTAAATATTATAATTCAAAATATATTTTTGGACGTATATTTTTCCATTTTGTAGGAAAATCGACGCATTCATTTTCGTCGATTTTGAAAATAAAAAAACGTTTATTGGCGTTTTTCGACGTTTTCGATTGAAATCCAATCCTACCAAGCCTAGTTTTATGTTAGACGTCCTTTACAGCAGTTTACATATAAGAGATGGAGAAAAAGTGGGAAGGACAGAGAGAACGGATAAAGAAATGAAGTGGGGGGTTGGCAAATTTTTCGCCATTTGACGGCGCACAGCGCCATTTTACCATCATACTGCCCAGCAACACAAAATAATTTTTTCTTTGCACAAAAACCATCGACAAAAGCCTCCGATTCGCCCTTTATGCCGGAAAGTTTCGTTCCAGAAAAGGCGAATGCGCGTCAAAAGGATAATTCACGGAAGAGTATTCCCCGAACGTTCCCGCCGGATGATTTGCCGGATGGATTAAGAGAGGGAGGGAAGAGTTTTCGCCTCGGCAGCCCTTTTTATTTTTTAATTTGTTTTTTTTTTCGAGCCAAAAACGTCTTTCATTTATTTTCGCGTTTGCGAAACCTCCTATCTGTTATCGATCGGTTGTATCGCATCGGTTGTTAACGTCAGCCGAGCGATTAAAACCCCCTATCGTTATTCTGTCCTCTCCCTTTCTCTTTAAATTTCCCTCTTTCTTTCCATGTCTTTCTCTCCTATTTCACTATTTCTCTCCATGTATCCTCTCTCTCTCTTTCTACTCTCTTTTGCTCCCACTCTTTCAATGACTTTCCTAATATCACTCTTATATCACGCACTTCGTCTTCTCTAGCTTTAGCCTCTTCCCTTTTCTATTTCTTTATTCTTCATCTCCTCTTCCTTTCGCTCTCTTTCTTTCCCTTTTCTCTTTCTTCTATTACATTCTCTCTTTACTCTTCTTTCTGCATCTCTATACCTTACCCTTATCTTTCGATCCATATATCCTTTTCCCACTCTCCTCTTCCTTTTCTCCACTCTTTTCCTCTCCATTTTCTCCGTCTCTTTCTCTTTTCATTCTCTTTTTTCTATTCTCTTCACTATCTATCCCTTTCTCTAGATGGAAGATAAGAAGCTACATCCTCGATCGAACCTAAAGAGGAATATTTATCGATGTGGCTCTCTCTCTCTCTCTCTTCTCTTCGTTTTCTCTACCATTTTCTGCACCTCTTTTTGTTGTCTTATCATTCTCTTCTCTTTTTTATCTTCACTCTCCTATCTCTTTCTCTATGGGTTAGATGGAGGATAAGAAGGTAAATCCTTAATCCAACCCGTATATTTATCTATACCGCTGTTCTCTCCCTCTTCCTTTCACTTTCGTCCTTCCTCTCTTTCTCTCGCTCTTTCTATCCGTTTCTATCTATTTCTAATGGTTCCTTCACTTTTCTATTCCCTCCTCCTCCCTCGCCTACCCATTCCCTCTCCCTCACACACAATTCCAGTGACCCGACCCGGCAGTAAATGAAGTGCCGTGAGCACTTTGGACATAAATTGATCAGGGTTCAATTCCCCTAGACGCCAATGCCGTTCGTGCTTTCCTCTGCATCTATCCCCCTAGTTTTATTCCGTGCTGTAAAGGGATCTCGCGGGAAAAAAACGCGTTCGTCGATTGCGAACGCCATCTCTCGCCACAGAGGAGAACCCGCACCGATTCGCGAAAAAAGAAACGCGTAATGCAAAACCTATGATATTTTCAAAATATGCAATCCTCATTAAACAAACTCTAGGATTTCCGCATGCGTTCGACGAGGCTTTCTTATCCAACACGAGCCAAAGGTTAAGCTAAAAACGCATCCGGGAGCGCGGTGCGCCCGCCCACGGCACACAATAATATCTCCGCGAATGAAATATGCATGGGCATCTCTGGAATTTTACAGCCCGAGCGTTTTCCTCGCTTCTCTTGTCCTGTGTGCATGGGCGAGATTTTTTTGATGGCATTCCAACCTTTTCCGGAATAGGTCAATACGGCGACCTTATAAAATATCCAAACAAGGTTTTTTTACGAAGCGTTAATTTTTTACAGCGGTTCCGAGGGCGGAAGCTGGAATCTCCTGCGACGCATCTGCGGATATTTTGTTCCTCGCCTTCTTTTTTTCCTTTTATCATTCTTCCATCTTTTGACATAGGTATCGGATCAATCTCTGCGTTGACGAAGAGGAATGGATACACGCTTAAGTCGTACAAAGAGATAAATGAATTAATTGTTGCCATAGGGGATGAGTCGTTCTTCAAAGCGTTTCTAGAATGAACGGTCGACAATCCTTTGGGAAAGCCGCATGTATCTTTATATTTTTGCCTAGAGCAAAGTTTGTAAAACATTCGAAAATAGGAAACAGAAGCAAATATCTAGATATTTTTACGGATAATAAAACTTTCATAGCTTATTTTTTCGATGATAACAACTATAACCAGAGATTTAAAAACTTGCATGTGTTTCAGATTAAAAAATTTAATATTTAATTTGTCATTTAGAGCAGTGGTATCCAAACTGGGTATCGCGGCTCTTTGTGAATTCGCTAAGTATACCTACGGACTGGAAGAAGGCGATAGTAATACCTATTTATAAGGGAGGGAACAAAACCAACGTTGAAAGTTACAGGCCTGTTAGTCTAACATCAGTAGTTTGCAAGCTGATGGAAAAAATAATAGCTGACTACTTGCGCAACATTTGGGAAGTAAATAATTGGCTATGTAAAAATCAGCATGGGTTTAGAAAAGGCTACTCTTGTGATACTCAGTTACTAGGACTAGTTCAGGATATTGCAGACACAATTGATAAAGGGGAAGAGGTGGATGGGATTGTAATAGATTTTGCAAAAGCATTTGATACTGTCTCTCATGACATTCTTCTAGCTAAATTATGTAAGTTAAGCATAGATAAGAGAGTGATCTCATGGGTTAAAAATTTCCTTATTGGTAGGGCTCAAAGGGTTAGAATAGGTACAACTTTGTCAGATTTTGTGAATATCACATCAGGGGTGCCCCAAGGAAGCGTTTTAGGTCCGTTACTATTTCTTATTTATGTTAACGACCTTCCGAATAACATTAATTCAAGGATTCGTCTATTTGCGGATGATTGTATTATATATAGGCAAATAAAAAATGAGGAAGACCGGGAAATTTTACAAGAGGATATCGAAAAGATAGAAGCTTGGATTAGGATAAACAAAATGAGCGTAAATATTAACAAAAGCAAACACGTTACTTTCTCGAACAAAAGACTAATAAATGAGCGCAGATACAACCTACACGGCGAAATGTTACCAAAATATATTTGCTGCAAGTATTTAGGCGTCCACGTAGCAAAAGATCTAGGATGGGATAGGCATATTGACAGTATTATAGGAAAAGCATAAAAAAACCTACATTATGTTATGCGTAATTTTAAAGGAAGTAGTAGGGCTGCGAAGGAAAAGGCGTACAAAACTATAGTCAGACCAATATTAGAATACGCGAGGAATGTATGGGATCCGCATGGGATAGGTCAAAAAAGGAAAATAGAGAAAGTCCAGAGGAAAGCTGCGAGATATGTGCTAGGTAGGTTTAGAAAGGAAGACAGCGTCACAGAAATGTTGAAAATTCTGGATTGGGAATCATTAGAAAATAGGAGACAAATTAACAGATTAGGGGGACTGTACCAGGCATACAGCAATAATGAAGCATGGGAAGACTTAAGAAGTAGAATGCAGGTGCCGAATTTTTTTAGGGAAAAATAGCCATGAATTTAAAATTAAACTTAGGCCGCAGAAGACAAATACAGCAAAGTATTCGTTTCTAAACAGGGGAATCAGCGAATGGAACAAGTTACCTGAAGTGCTCTTCAAGCCCTTACCTAAGGACGCGAAACATTTTAAACGTCGAGTTAGTTCATATATGCATGTTAAAAATAAGACGAACTGTGAGGAGGAATATTAGTAACATCAATATCTATGTAACTGTGCCTAAGTGCAGGAAAAGTAGGGGATTGCTTGAAAGGGTGAAGTACGGTGGGGACTTCGTGGGCCCCGTGACCGCTACGGTAGCCGAGAAGGTCTTTCATGAACCCACGAAAATCCGCACTCTAGGCACTGATTGTAATTAGTTTGAAATTGTATATTGTTAAATATTTTTTAATATATTTTAATTTTTCTAATATAATTTATGAGCACTTTATTTGTAAAATTGGAATTTTAGAATTATATATTATGTTTTTCTTGCCACCTGGCCGGCTGGCCAAATTGCAATGTTTTTTAAATAAATAAATAAATAATGGTTTTCAGATGGTTGCGAAGGCGGAATGTCTTTGTTTTATTTTTTATTGAGCGTTTGGATATACATATTTAGAAACGACATTAACTTTTGAACAAATAAATATGTTTTCAATATTTTCAAATTAATGCTACATTTTATCATTATTGATCGATGGGTGGGGTTAAATGGGGTCAGAATATGATCATCTGCCTTAACCCTCGCAGTCCCAATGTCTGTAAAGCAAGTTGCTTACTTTAAAATCTATCTTTGAACGATTTCTCATTTAATATGCAGGGGGAGAGAGAGCGCAAGCAAATAAGATTTCACGTGGGAAATACTTCCTACTAAGTCGAAGATTTGATGAAAAAAGTTGTTTTATTTTGCAAGCAATTAAAAAAGTCCGAGAGAATCTTTTGCGAGAGGTCTTACAAGTCAAGAACTTCGCGGCATTAAGAACGAGGCCGGGCGCCGCCGGCTGGATCCCTTGTTTCCTTAAAAAGCTACGGAAGGGTTATATTTACTTTCTGCAATGTTTATTCATGGGGAAGTTGACTTTATCTCACGGCGTGAAATGTTAAATTTAGGTTGGATAGCGCACTCCTTTTAAAGCGTGATATTCCACGTGAAATAGAAACAGTTGAGCATCTCTGACGCTTTGTGAAGTATTTTTACGGTGAGATTGACATTGGAACGCATAAAACCAGGCGAAATATTTTAGATGCGGATGAAACTTGGACTACATCGAAAGCAGCCTATTATCTCGAACAAACACCCGTCTACGATGTTCTGTAAGGACCTGAAAGCTTAATGTAGAAACTGGCCCTTGAACTTCACTGCCGGTAAAAGTAATCCAAAACCTTAATGACTATAGAGCAGGGATCTCAAACTCGCGGCTTGCGGGCCGCATGCGGCACCCGTGGTACATTTCCGCGAGCCGCGAAGTAAGCTAGTTTACACTACGGTCGAAACTGTATTGTACGTATTTCTTATAAATATTTAACGTAAACCTAAGAAATTTAAGTATAACAAATCAGCAATTTTATAATATAAGCAGTTTATTGCTCATTCTGATTTATAAAAATTCTGCACAGACGGGGTACTAAGTACGTTCTTCTCGCTGTCAGCGTGTTTCATGCGTGTCAAAAGAACCTAACCCTCAAGGCCGAATCTAGGATTTCTGTACTGAATGGATTTAAGGTCGCATGATAGGTACGGTTGGGGCGACTTCTTCCTTGCGGAAGGGGTGAGTGAATGTCCAAAGAATATGAAATGGCGTGAGGATTGGGAAAGTATGCGGCCCGCGGAATTGGTTCGGTGCCTTAAAGCGGCCTACGGGCTCGGTGGGAGGTCTCCGTGTGACCCGCGCACCGATGTGAGTGTAAGACCCTTCCTATAGAGCAGGCATGTCAAACTCGGAGGGGTTCAGGCCACATTAAAGCGATGAATGTTATTAAAGGGCCGCATTGCAGCGATGAATGTTATTTTAATATGGACCAGAGCTGGAACGATCGACTTCAGCTAGAAGATTGGAAGCTTGTTTTACAATTAAAAATATTAATTTAAAAAAATGCGTTCTACTGTAGTTCGGTAACTATGAAAAAATATCGTTTTCTTTTCGCTAAAATAAAGCATTTATATGAAATCCCACACGATTCACTTAAGACAAAAATTAGCTATCGGAGCACAGTAAGTTACAGAAAGGGCCCCAAGTTTGACATGCTATAGTAATGAACGGCAGGTCGAATCATGCAGTGCGGTGTTTCTCAACCGGAGGTCTCCAGATCTCTAAGGGTCCGCGCGTTATTTCTCGGGGGTCCGTAAGTTGAGCAGGCAGATTATGATTTTTATTTTTATCTATATCTTGTTTGATCCCGTTCACAACTCGGATTAAAATTTCAAAATAAAAAACGAGAAAATGAATGGAAAATTTATAAACTATTGATGGGAAAGGGGCCTGCAGAAATTGTGGGACTTCGTAAGGGGTCCACGGCTCCGAAAAGGTTGAGAAACACCGATGCACTCGAACCTCGATATTCCGAAAGATAACTCGAATTTTTGACGGGTCGAAGAAGATAGTTTTTTCCCCGCTCGTATTTATCCACGTTAAAGTGAAGCTCCATAATTCGCAGATTCCATACATCGTAGTTTCTCTAAATCGAGGTTTATGTAACTCGAAGTTGGGATAACTGCCAGTTTCTATAACTCGTACGTTCGATAATTGGAATTTTCGATTTTTTTCAAGTATGGACAGCTCGAAGTCTCGATAGCTCGAAGGTTTAAGAACTTTAATTTTTTATGCCTTCTGCCGTGGCTCGAATCACTTAAGTTCGCCTGTATTTTCTATTGTTATTGTCACACTTCGATAAATCGACTTAATGTAGTTAGAGAAAAGATTTTTTTCTTGTCGGGACTTCTGTTCCACAAATATTAACAAAACACAAAATATTTTTCCCGGTGATGTTGCTATTCCATCAATCAAGTAGCTCTAACTCCAATTTTTAGAAATTCTAAGAAAACATTCTCTCCCCTTTACTTTCCACTTTCATAAACCTCAGCTACATGGATCGATTTTTAACGAATAGGGAAAAACAATAGATAAATCAAGATGCGACAATTTGGTTATTCTGGCAAAGGCATTCTACAGCGGGATTCAATTTTGAATTCTTCTTAAATTTCTGGTTCTAGAATTTACATATTTTATCATGATGCAACCTGGCACTTCAGAATCAATCGCGAAGACGGACCAATCAATGTTTATGACAGTTATGACGAAATACGCAAACGGTTCGCTATTAATGCCTTAGGAGTTAACCGCATCACTTATACAAGATATGGACTCGGTTATTAATCGCTGAAATGTGACGGGTCCGTAATCGCCTCTACGCTATAAATCGGCAACCAAACTGCCGCGAGGAATGAACGAGACGATCTTTAGTGCGGTTTGGAATGTGACGAGAAAACAGCCTTAGGTCAATTTCATTATTCTTTTACCGAGGTACTATGCATTGCGCTACGCGTTAGGCCGCACAGCGCTTGCGGCCGTCGGAGCGTCATGGGCGACGGGAGGAGGATGCAAAGGGAGAAACAATTTCATCTCGATTGCACCTGCCATTTCTGTCCCTTGAGATACGACCGCCAGCGATAGGATTTGTGCACCTTGGGCTCTAAAGTAGAACAGTTGGTCGCTGTGGATACGACTCCTAAATTTTTAGGATTGCCCTTGGGTTTGTTGCGCGAGTATACGGGTCCGGAAATAGACACCGCAACGTTCGTTAAAAGAGGAAGATATTTTTCCGTCGATTGTGTTCCTCTATGTTAAAATAACGTTCGGAAATTTCTCTCGAAATTGCAGTACTATGGGTTTGATTGTGTGCATATCCGCGATAAAACCCATCTTAGTGAACATCTTTATTCAAGGACCACCCATCCAAAATAAAAACAAATCTTCTCGGAGAGAAAGGTACATTCCCTTTATTCAACGAACGCACCGCAGGGAAATGTTTTCCATAACTGTTAACGATTTTAATAGATTTTTTTGAACTCTCTAATGCTTTTTTAATTGTGATGCAAAGTTGAGGTGTTTTCCTTACCTCCAGTATTTCATAGATTTCAACTTTTGATTGCAAAAGCTACCATCACAACTCATAAAATGCAGACAATTCCAGTACGTACCACAATACGTGGTACCATTACTTTAATTCTTCAAGAATTAAGTAGGCGAATTTATAAAACTGGCTTGAATTTTAACGCATATAGCTTCCAGACAATCAACTTCACCTTAAAAAGAAAAATAAGCAATTCGATAGCCCTCGTTAAACGATATCATTTCTCCCCTTGACGACATCACGTTCCAAAACTAACCGAACTTAAAAAAAAGCATAAAATAAAGAACCGAACGAAAATCGGCACAAAAAGCAATGGATTTACGCAGCGTGGTCTTAATTTTTTTTGGCGATAACACATCTATATCGAGGTATCGATATGTATCGTTCGATATTTCACAACCATGCTTATTCTGCAGTACTCATTCCATGCAGCTGCCATTTCAACGTTCGACGTGACCAAAAAAAACTACCGCTACGGTTTTTTTGAACACTCACACGGCCGATGTGCAGTTCAGCTCGTCCGAAAAGTCTTGGCAGTCGTTGTCCCCGTCGCATAGCCAGTCGGGTTTGATGCAGAGTCCGTTTCTGCAGACGAAGTCGCTCTCGGTGCAGTTGAGGGTGGCGGCATCTGCCGGGAGTGAGAGAAAATAGAGATAAGAGAGACTTCTCAATGGAGACGAAAGATATATGTAGTCTTGAGCGCAAAGAAGTTTTTTCTTTATCTCTTCCAATGCCACAAAAATATATATCTATAAACCGGTCGTAACAACGAGGGAGATGGCGACGAGCATAGATGCGGATATATATTTTTTATAAAGCCCCGTAAAGGTTTTTATGGGTCGCGTTAGCCATCGTATGCAGACTTTAGTTGGTTTAAAATTTTTTTAATTTTTCACGAATAGATATCGCGATGGGAAATTCATGATAATCAAAAGGTTATACGACCTTTGTGTGTGACATCAAGAATAACAAAAACCGGTGGATAGTGGCGATATACAAGAAATTTATCTGTTCCAAACAGTTCTACAGATGATCCAGTAAAACATAATTATTCGTAGGAGAATGACGCTTCTGTTAATATACTAGCATGCTGCACAAACACATGGAAAAACCCACGTGTCAATTCACAGATGGACTGCGAATTGAAGAAGCAATTAAAGAACATAAATGAAATCTATTTAATAATAGAACTACGTAAATATGTTTTACCATACTTCCTTTGACGTCCTTTACACGGAATACGAAAAAATATTAACAAAATAATTCTTTAAAAGAATTTCAAATATATTATGCACATAAAAATGGTCATTTATCATTCACACGTATTATCACATCAAACAATTTTTCTTAATTCATGGAACTTACTTTTACGATAGTCAGTAGGTTGAAAATATTTTTAGGAGAGCTGTTATTTTATCACGGATTGACAAATCGAAAATAATTGATTCTTTATATGCGATGAACTTAACATTGACCAAATACATTTTAACGTTAGAATTTTGTTTCTGCAAACGCAATATTTAGGGGAAAGAATCTCATTTCCGTCATTCATTTCCGTTCTACATTTCTAAATATTTACTATTTGTCGTGAGACTTGGATTGTCGCCGCTTTTACCAAAGTAAAACAACCGTAATGTTTCATTAAAATCCGACATTCATTTAACCGTGCACTGTGTTCCGAAATGACTTGCCCACGCGCTTGGCTTTTATTTACATGATACTCAACGACGAATGTGTCCATTTGCACGGATAATATTCAACGGAAAATTCACTCCGTTAGAATTTCAACGGGTTGGACCTAACAGATTTGGACAAATACCGGTCGAAGACCCTGATTTTATATATGGACGCCGCATTCTCTCGGATCGCCATTTCGTGTTACCCAGTATCCAACCGCATCTCTTATTACTTTCGCGATATTGGAGATTAATTTCATTCGATCGGATCCTTTCGGAAGCTCGCCATCGCCCTCGGAGAGATAATCACGTCGTGGTCTGCCGCCGAGCAAACATTCATAAAATCGAGAACATTTGAAAAATGCCGAATTCGCAAAGTAAGCAACGGTTTACGGGGTTAGAAACTCCGTGAGTACTATGGAAACGGAAGTACTAACTCGGTTACCATCCCGCAGGGAATCAAATCCATTATAATTGAGCGGAACACGTGCGGGAGTAATTCTCTTCCCTATCGAGCAATGCAAATATTCGAAACTGACTGAAAAGCCATCTCGCGGCTACGAAAAAAATTATCCCAAACGAATCGGCCCGAGTACGTACTTCATTATTTGCTTACCCGTGGATGTTTTCCGAACTTCATAATTTCTTTTTTTCGCCATTTCTTCCGGAGAAGTTTCGAAATTTTTATTATTTAGGCGAAGCGGATTTGGCACGAGAGTAGGTTTTCGGAAGTTACTGGGTTCGAGGGTACTCTCCTAGCTATTGTGAGGCGAAAATGTTTGAACGTAATGCTGGGCTCCATTAAAGCTCCCACGTCTCTTCCCCCTTCCCTTACTCCCTCTGTTCTCCCTGCTTCCCCATCCCACGCTGGCGCGACCATGCCGAACTCTCCACGAAAAATAGGATCCTGCGATATCGATTGATCAAAATGGGGCGTGTGACGTTGATTACTTAGGGAAAATCCGCTCCGCCGAATGGACTCACTCACACACACATATATGCACACACAATTACGCAAAAACACACATACATTTATGTACTAAAGGCACAAATGTATATCGATGAATCGAAACTAGGGAGAACTTTATAATATTGCAACTATCGAAACTTGGGGAAACAGAAAGCCGCTTTAGCGTGTATCAGCCCCTTAAGCAGGCAATTTTCAGATCCCTGCTCGCCCCTTGAAAAGCGGCCATTTTACCGCATTTCACCTTATTTGGAATTCACGTTTATTTTTCAATTGAGGAAAAGGTAATCAGATCGCTTCGATATTGAGATTTGGGACCCGAAGACGTGTACGTCGAAGGGGGTTAATGGATAATAGAAATATTCAGTCGAACCTCGGTAAATCGAACGTCAATAGCTCGAAATTCCTGCTCGCCGAAGTATATAACTCCTCCCCCACTCGTATTCGTATAGGTGAAGATGAAATTCTATCACTCAAAATTTCGTTAACCCGAACATATTCTCCTTCCCTTGAGATTCGAGTTACAGAGGTATAAATGTATTTCGTGATCGAAAATTCGAGTTATTGAGATATGTGTGAACTCATGCACACAAAAAGTGGAATCTCTAAAGCATGATCCTTCAATAAATGGCTCGTTTTTTCACTCGTGTGCGTATAATCATATCATTTCATGAAATGCTTCAGGATGATTGATGAATGACGTATACTTTGTTTCCATTTTTTCCCTCATAAAAATGAAAACTTTATGAATGGTTCATTTTTAATAAAACTACGAATACATAACAATCCTATACACCCGGAGGGACACAGTTGCAAAACGAAACCAACTTCAGAACATTTAGATTAATGTAAAAATTATAAAAAATAAAGAGAAATTATATAGTACATGCAATCAGCACCGTAACTAGAAATTTTAGCGCTCGGGGCAAACTAGGCAAACTATTAAATATGCGTTCCCCATTCAATAAATTATAATTAAATGCAGTTATGGATATGATATATTTCCATATATTTTTCCGGAATCTATAAAGCTACTACTCCTACTGATTTATTCAGTACTGCACTGATTTTTTATATACTACACTGATTGGCTTATTGTATCGATTTTTGTACCGATTTACGAATATTATAACTAGGCTTGGTAGGATCAAATAAGTAAAGATTTCAAAATCGACAAAAATGAATTGTCATCGATAAGTCTCAATTTTCACTACTAAATGTCCAATGAAATTATCCGTCAGAATTTTTGCTTTATCATACTCAAATTAAATATATTTTATCGGAAAACGTCCAATACAAAAGAGAAAATCGGCATTTGTCATACCAGACAGCCACACTTCATTCGGTATCCCATACCCTTTCTAAGATCCCTTATGTCTTAAGGATCCATATTGAGCTGACACTGGTACGGGACAAAACAATATGATCGGTTCATTGCACTTTATTTTTAATCTCGACCACATCTGATATTTCGCATACACGATATGATCAGCCTCCATATTCAATTCACTCAAAAGTCTTATGACTTCTGCCGTCAAACTCCAAGATGCGCAAAGAAAGATTTTCCCAAACTGAATTAATACTGATTGCCAAATATCCCTGAAGCAGATCTCGAAAGTATAACTAAATCAAACTCCCCGCTTGACAAAATTCACTCGTCCATAACTCATTTCCTGGTTGGTTAGGTTAAAAATCTACTACTACGAGTATATTTCTGGAGCCCTGCCCTATAGTATTTTCAAAAATATAAAAATGTCTATTTTTGGTAGCCATACCCATAATTCATTTTCCGAGTGAGAGAGTCCCGTGCTAATTTTTTCCTGCAATGTCAATGTTCGTACTCTGTACACTGTACACTCATCATCGTTTGTCACTCAACAGCAAGATTTTTCTTCAAAATATTCATACACGTATGCATTTGGTTGTGCATTATATTAACGTCACATTAATTTTGTTATTGATTGGTCACGATTCATTGAATAAAAGACGCGATTTAGCGAATAAACTTTACTTGTGATTTATTCCGAAAAATCAGCAGTTCCGGGTTGGTGGGCAAAGCCAACAACAACACATTCAACGAAGTTTAGAGAGGAGCAAAAAATCCGGCATGCGAGAATTTTTACTTTAATATATAAAGTTTTGGTAAAACTTAATTGGAAGAATCCAATTTCTGTAATTTTTATTGATAAAAATCGATTAAATGCATTAAAATAAACGTTGATATTCGTGCTCGATTTTTAGGAAAAATAAACGATATTAATGGTCGCTTTTTTTAAAGAAATATAAACGTCGAAAACTACCAAGCCTAATAAAATGTATTAAAATAAACGTCGATATTCGTCGCTGATTTTTAGGAAAAGTAAACGTCGACTTTAATAGTAAAATTTTAAGAAAATAAGCGTCGAAAACTACAAGCCTAATTATAACTCATTTAATATACGTATTGCCTTAATACGTTAACTTTGTTTACCTATCGTTATTTTGACATCATAAATTTCTGACCCTATGATTTTAAACGTTGTTTTCCTACGTATTTAATTAATTTAAAATCTACAGCGACAGACTGAAGTTTAATCAGGCAATATTCGTGTAAAACAATAAAAATGTTTCTATAAATCGAGAATTTGTTAAACGAACTTTTAGCAAAAGCATTTTGTGCTGATTTTCCTCATTAGCCAGCCGGTATGCTCGAATTTGCTGCCTTTCTAAGGGATGCGCTCAAAAAAAAAATGGTCCCATTAGGTACCGATCTACGATTCTCCCACTGACGCAACGTTTGTAAAGGGGCATTTCGCTTCATTAGTATATCCCTGAAAATGTTCAAGAACCTCACGTGCGTGATCACAATTCCTCGAGGAATATGGCTCACACACATTCGCTCCAAAGGACATTTCCAATGACAGTTCCCCTAATACGAACTAATACACCATACGGTGTGTGAATTCGACGCGGCCTGAATGAAACTTCTCACCGGGAAGTTCCTTGGATAATTCCGTGGGCGTTTTTCGATACTCAGAGAAGATCCGGAGCTATATTTTTTTGTCAACGGGACTCCCTTCCACGGAAGTTTCCCGTCTTCAGTCGTCCGCGCAAGAGGGGAGGAGGAAGGAGGGGTGATAAGGGATGGGTGATAGGGGTCGGGTGAGAGGGGTGGGAGGGGTGAGAGAGGAGGGGTGAGAGGGGAGGGTGCGGGAGCGTAGCGTCCGCGTGGGAAATTCGACTCTCATTAAGGCACCTATATTGGAAATCCATGCACCGATGGATGCGGTGGTCAGATCCATGGCCGCAAGCCCGATTGCCTCCGTATCAAGGGAGAGAGAGGAAGAGGGTTGAGGGAGGAGAGACTGGTAGTACCCCTCTTTCAGTCACAAAGAAGCATTCATTTGCGAAGATAAAAGGATAGAGACGTAGGGAATGAAAGAGAATATGAGAGGAGGAAAAAGATATAAATCAAAGAAGAGAGTGATGTGAACGAAGAAAATAGGACAGGAAAAGTATCAATTAATGAAAGAGGCGGAGATGAGTTATAAAGAAGGAAAGGAAGTGGGAGAAAGAGGGAGAGAGACGAAGAGAGTGCGAGAGAGGATGACAGAAAGAGAAGCAAAGGGAAAGGCGGAGATAGAGAACGAGGAGGCAGAGAGAGGGAGAGAGATGTGGAGAGAGATAGAAGGGCAGAGGGAGGTAGAGTGGCAGAGAAAGGGCCAGAGAGGGAGAGGCAGAGAGAGGCGAAGAGAAAGAGAGAGGCAAAGAGAAAAAGGCAAAGAGAGAGATTCAAAGAGAGAGGCAAAGAGAGAGAGAGGCAAAGAGAGGCAGAGAGAGAGGCGAAGAGAGAGAGAGGCAAAGAGAGGCAGAGAGAGAGGCGAAGAGAGAGGCAAAGAGAGAGAGAGGCGAAGAGATTGATAGGCGAAGAGAGGCAATGAGAGAGAGACAAAGAGAGAGAGGCAGAGAGGAAGAGAGAGGCAGAGAAGCATAGAGAGAAAGACAGAGAGAGAAAGGCAATGAGAGAGACAAAGAGAGAAACAAAGAGAGAGAGGCACAGAGGAAGAGAGAGGCACAGAGGAAGAGAGAGGCAGAGAAGCAGAGAGAAAGACAGAGAAAGGCCGAGAGAGAAAGGTAATGAGAGAGAGACAAAGAGAGAGAAACAAAGAGAGAGAGGCAGAGAGGAAGGGAGAGGCAGAGAAGCAGAGAGTGAAAGAGAGAGAAAGGCAGAGAGAAAAAGGCAGAGAGAGGCAGAGAAAGAAGAAGAGAGGTGAAAAGAGAGGTAGAGAGATAGAAGATGAGAGTTAGGTCGAGTGAGAAAGTGAGATAGAGATGTGAGAGATAGATGGATGCTGAGAGTTGGACGGAAAGGAGCGGGAATAAAGAATTCAAGACAGAGGCAGAGAGAATGAATGGCCATAGAGAGAAATGGATTATAAAAATAGAAACAGATAGTGACGCAAAAGTTAGATATAAAGAGATGCAGAGAGAGAGAGAGTGATAAACGAGATAGAGCTGTATAGAGCGAAACAGAAGATGGTGGGATTTAGAGATTGAGGCAAATCAGACGTGAACCTATTGTTAGGGAGTCACGTCAAACTAAAGGGAAATGCTTAAAATCCCTTCCGGAGAGTCTGTTTCATTGGTTCGCTCGTTCTCGTAATCGATCATTGGATATTCGATTCGACGCGAATCTTTTTTTCGGGATGCTTTCTATCTCGCGCTGCCTCTAATTTATGCGCCACGTACTTTACCTACATTTCTACGTTTAATGGTTTGCGGTTAACTAAGGAGAAGGTTTAAAGAGGAACTGCAGAATTAAATTTATGCGATAAACTCGATGGGCAATTTCGGTGACCATAAAGCGCACGAGTTAACCGCGTGCGGATTTCAAAATAGTTTTTGTGGCAATTCGTCGTTCGTTAATTCTCATAAGAACAATCAGCGGTCGATGATTTATCACTGACGACGGATAAATTGTAGCTTTCACGAAAATCTGGTCCTATCAACCGCTCAACATCCGCATGAGTTATCTGTGCCATTTGTTTACAAAGAATGGCTAGAGAAGACAAGAGAAGAAAGATGCACTTAGCATACGTGCATACATACGAGACTGAGGTGTTCTTTACGATTTATGCAATCATGTCAAAAAAAGTTAGGTAAATATTAATGGCTAGGTATAATGTTTAAGAACTGAAAAATGATATGCCAGTAGTGATGCCAAGGAAATACAGTAAAACCTCGATATACGAATACTCGATATACGAAGTTTCGCTATAACAAACTTATATTTGGACATCTATTTTAAATTTGCCATCAACAATATAACTAACATTAGCATTAATAATATACTAACATTTTTACCAATAATCGGTTAGTTTATGTGGGGAAGTGATACAGTGCTGTAAGTGATTATTTACGTGAAATTTTTACTTCTATTTGTGTAAGTTCTCGTGACTGCAATTTATATAAAATGAATAATACCTTTTAATTTACAATATTTTTACAATGTGATTAGTAGTTAATAAAAGGTTTATGCTATAAGATGTGAAGTTATTAAGATTGAGAAACGCATCCCATTGTAGTAATGTTATTCGGTATACAGAGTTTCAATATACGAACGAAGTTTTAGGTACGCATGTACTTCGTATAAAATTTTATTTCCTAATCAGTTGTAATTAATAATATAATCGATAATTATTTGAAACATACCTCACACGAATATTAGCAATATAATCTATATGCTCACGCTCACTCCTTCGTCGTAAATTACCCATTTCTTTTCACTTACAAACGCGTATACGTAAAGAAAATACACGTATTTACATTCATTTCTTCGTCGTAGATGTCCGTCCGTCCGTACGCATACATCAGGGAAGAATTAGCAGAACCGATTTCAACCAAATTTGGTGCATATAATATTGACATAAATTAATGACCAAGATGGCATAGATCGACCGGATCCATTCAGCAGAGGTGCCACAATTGCCAAGTTTACTTTTCGGTAATTGTGAATTTGGATGGAATTGGCCAATCCGATTTCAACTAAATTTTGTATGGAGGTGGTGTGAAACATAGAAAAATAAAGTCGATATGTTTAGTGTAGATATAGAAATCAGTGCTGCCACAATAAAAGTGATAAAAAGTTCTTTTTACACGTGTTGAATTGTGCAGATCAATTTTAACGAAATTTAATATTTATAATGTACACATATATACAAAACCATAATAGCATATTTGGACCGCATCAGCCGAACAGTGGTGCTACAATTACAAATTAAACTCTTTCAGTAATAATGGATTTGGAGAGAATTGGCTACATGGATTTCAACTAAATTTTGCATATAAGGTTTGTACAACATACCATAATGAAATCAAGATGTTTAAAGCGGAGTTAAAGAGCAGGGCTACCATACTAAAAAGTGAATTCATATTTTTTTAAATCGTATCTCTAGAGAACTGACCTGATGGATTTTAACTAAAGATAGAATATATAATCATCATATAAATATATAACCAAAATATTAATTATCAACCGGGTCAACTAAACAGGGCTATCACAATATCAAGGTTAGTATTTTCTGTAACTATGAATCTGGAAGGTATTGGCTGAACGGATTTTAAAGAAATTTCGTTTATAGGAAGAGTATAGAATAGGAAAACTAAATGAACATGATTAGAACGAATCTAAAAATCAGGGGTACCACAATATAAGGAAAAATAATTTTCTGATTTCAAAGCAAATACATTAGTATACGATTATACTACGGCTAATTTGACGAAAAGCACTTCTGTACCATGGGAAACCCGTGTGCATCCCTACTTGTTAGTGCTTTTCGCCATTGCTGAAAAGCACTATTATCTTCGTGATGTCCGTCCGTCCGTACGCATATATCAGGGATGAATTGGCTGAACCGATTTCAAATAAATTTGGTACATAGAATCTTCACGTAAATACATGACCAAAATTACATATTTGGACAGGATCGACTCAGCAGGAATGCTACAATTACAAAATAAAACCTTTCCATAATTATGAATTTCGAAGGAATTGGCTGAAACGATTACCATGAAAATTTATAAGAAGGTGGTGTGCAACATAAAAAAACTAAATCAAGATTTTTAGTGTAGATATAAAATGCAAGGCTCCCACAATAAAAGTAATAAAATATTTATAATGTACACATATATCAAAAGCCATAATAACATATTTGGACCAGATAAACCAAACAGGGGTGCCACAATTACAAATTGAACTCTTTCAGTAATTATGAATTTGGAAGGAATTGGTTTAACGGATGTCAACTAAAGTTTGTATATAGGATTTGAACAACATACCATAATGAAATCAAGATGTTTAAAGCGGACCTATAGAGTAGGACGACCACAATAAATAGTAAAATAATATTTCTTTCACACGTATTTTTAGAGAACTGACCGCATGGATTTTAATCCACTACGGTATAACTATATAATCTTCATATAAATAAATAACAAAAATAGTATATTACAACCAGGTAGACTAAAAAGGGCTACCGCAATATCAAGGTTAGAATTTTTGTGTAACTATGATTTTGGAAGTTATTGGCTAAACGGTTTTAAAATAAACTTCGTTTGTAGGGAGAGTATAGAATTGCAAAACAAAATTAACATGTTTATAACGGATATAAAAAGCAGGGCTACCACAAGATAAGAAAAGATAATTTTCTAGTTTCAAAGCAAATACATAAGTATACGATTATACTAAGGATAATTTGACGAAAAGCAATTCTGTACCAGAGGAAACCCGTGTACATCCCTACTTGTTTAAAAAATCGCTTATGTATTCGGTTTGTCTGTCTTTCCGCCCGTATCTTCGAGCAATATCTCTGGAATCCTGCAACTAGGCGAGACTTTTGCACCAATGGATTTATATATATATATATATATATATATATATATATATATATATATATATATATATGTGTGTGTGTGTGTGTGTGTGTGTGTGTGTGTGCGTGTGTGTGTGTGTAAGTGTGTGTGTGTGTGTGCGCGCGCGCATACATACATATATATTTATATATTATTTGGCGATGATTGAAGTCCCGGGTTCGATTCCAGGAAAGTTTTTTCTCCATTTGTTTTACATAGGAAATCTCAAATCCATCGTGCAGGAATGTTTTCTTTGATATTTTAAAATATCTTAAAATTGTGATATCGGAGCGAGGTTTGTACTCTTCTAAGGGGAAAAGAATGTAGATTCTAATTCTCATCACCAACTTTAGATAATTGATCGCAATTTCTTGAACTTCTACTAAAACATAGCCTTTTTGCGTTTTGAATCGCATTTTACCGGATTGTTGTGATGGAGACGATTATTACCGAACTAGGCTTGTGGATAGACGAGTGAACTAATGTGTGATTTTCTTTTCCGCACGACTAAACTTCAGCAATGGACAGTTGATCCAGACATATTAGCGTATAAACAGTAACATTTATTAAATTCGTTTACTTAACAAAATACATGCAAAATATGTCAGAAAGAGACTTTGACATTGTTTTTAGTATTTTAAACCTGATAATGCTCTATTACTTTGATTTCAGATTTCTCTCTATCATTGATAAATTATGAATTACAAATGTTTTTATGGTATGAGAATTCCTTGGGATGACTAGCACATACTGAAACATTTCCTGTCAATATAAGTAATAAATTCGGGACGTCAACTTTGGGAAACCAGCCTGCATTAGTCCTGGTTTGGGTTTTAAAAGAGAGAAGTCAAATACGCGTCGAATGAGTCGATATCAACCAAAGATGTAATCTTATGGCGACATCATAATCCCAAAACAAAAGAAGAGCGCCATATGGTAATTGTTCAGCAATTATTCCCTCACTTGTTTAGATTGCAAACTATTGTTCGATCCCATTCGACACGGATTTGAAAGGGGTCGGAAAAAGACACCGGTTACTTCCTAGCAGCTATTCTTAGATCCACAATATATGGCATGCATAGTCCTCATAGAGACCATACTACCATGAAAATTTAGCTACTCCGTGTTGCAGGGTTCGGCTTAGGTTTGATATAAGACACCCACGACCGCAGCACCACCTGTGTTACAAAAAATGAACTGCCAAGGCAGGGGTTTAAGGAAGATAAGTACAAATTATACAAAGAACAATACCAGTATATTCATTGAATTACCTATCGAACTGCCCGTCAGACCTCCTTGATGCGATTTCCGATCTTTTGTTTTTTTGGGGAAATTTCAACATGAAGGATCATTTTGATCGACCCACCGTGTTGGGTAAGTTATTTGAAGTGGCTTTGGTGCCTCCTCAAAGGAAACCCACCGGGTTGGGTAAGTTATTTGAAATGTTTTTGGTTCCTCCTCAAAGGAGCATCTCTTTTTATTATCACTATTATTTATAGGGTAAACATCAATTACAATTACTTATATGCATTTCAAGAGTTTATTTTTGGTAACATAGGTGGTGCTGCGGTCGTGGGTGTCTAATATCAAACCTGTTTCCAGGATCTCAAAGATATTGCACAAACTGAGAAACGGACGGACGGACAGACTAACCGAATACATAAGCGAGTTTTTTACAAAATGCGCTAAAACAAATAATCCTCTCTCGGCATTGGCTATCGGAGGTATTTTTAAAATTTTCGATTAACTAGTGCTCGTTCTTGAATTTGATTTCAGCCAAAGACCAGCTCGAGAATTCTCTACTGAGTTAAACTGTTATAAATATCGGCTGGCATCGATTGGAGAGGAAGTTTTTTTATAAGCGAGGAAATTCTAGAACAATCGAGAATATGGATTTAGCCCTAAATGATGTAGTTATAGTTTATGTATCCCTCCGTATCCACAATTCCTAAGTTTAAGAATTACTAACGTAAGACCACACCAATATTTTTTTTGCTCAACATGGCAACTCGGTAATTATAAAAAAATATTAAGACTGCTGTTTTTGTAACACATAGTATATAGCTTCAGTGGACATACAAACATTCTAGGCGGAACCCTCATCAACACGGAGCTGTCAACCTCATGAGGATATTCTCAATTTTTCATTTTTTATTTTTTTTTTCACGGAACAACACATTAAAATGTAATTTTGAGACCCTCGGGTCAACGCTCCGTATTTTAGAGTACTTTCCTGCTTATTTTTCACGACCTGGTAAAATATTAATGAAGAATCAAGAACTATGAATTTATAGAGAAACATCAGAAACGCGCATGAAATGCTAATTTATGTCCGAAGATAAGGAAAGTGACGAAAACTTTCTTTCAAAACACACGCAAAATACGACTGCATACACAGCTTCATATGTTACAGAAAGGAAAGTTTATTTTATAGCATCATGAAATTTTTCGCGGGTGTACTTTTAGACGTTGCCCCCAGACGTAAAGAAAAGTAGACGAACGTATAACACCCCGCATAGAGGCATAGTTCTGGGAGGCATTAAAACAGAAGGAGATGGAGAAAACTACTTTTTAAGACATTATGAATATAAATAACTCAGACCCATTAACGTAAATTATTTCTTCGTTTCACGCATTTTTTTACATCGGCGTAGAATGTCGTACATCACTATAATGTATCCATAAATTCTCCGTAACACGCGTGCAAACATCGTTTTAAATTACATGCATTAACACGTCACATCAATTCTTACTTTCCCTTATTTTCATGCAGTCACAAACACACACGCGCGCGCGCTAACAAGCGTACGCGCGTATACGAAAATAGATTCTGAAACGAAGTCTAAATCGAATTAAAGAGCGAGTCGGAATTCAAAAAATCTTTTTTACACGAAGCAACCGAATTTTTTTTTTCAAAAAGTTAAAAGAAAAATAAAAACGACTTTTTCGACAGGCAACGAAAAGAGGATGCAAAAAGCGACGGGAAAAAATATGGAGATTGAATTAGAAAGAATAAATTGCGAAGGGAGGTGGAGAAAGAGAGATCAAGAGAGCGAGACAGGAAATGAAAGAGAAAGGTGAGAAGGAAGGGGAAAAAGAGTAGTCGGTGGCGTTTTGGGAACAAGATGAAGGGCTTTTTAGAAGAAAAAATAGTAATAAAAAAGGGAGGACTGTAATAATAGTTGAAGTTGGGGGATCCGTCCTATTCCCCGGCAAAAGTCCTTAATTAGCTCTGGAGTTGGGAGGGCGAATGGGTGGGAGGAGGCAAGAGGAGAGACTACATTAACTCCCTCTTTCTAGCGGTGGTGATAAGGCGAGCGGAAGTTGGCCATTTTGAACCAGGTCAAAGCGGTCTGGGAGGGAGAGAGAGAGAGAGAGAGAGAGAGAAAGGTTGCAAATGCTTGGCGTAGAAGGAAATCCGCCCTTCTCCCACCCCCACACCAGGCAGTTAAGGATTCGAACCCTTGACCAGTCGTGCGAGAATGCGGAGTAAACCGCCAACTCATATACGCACGCCCACGCACAAAGACGCGCACACATAAAAATGATACGCATATGCAATTAACACGCACATTAAGTCCTGCACGCAGAGGATCCTTTATCTTATAGCTACTCCAATCATTAGAAATATTTTAGGAAACTTTAAAAAATCCTTCTTGTGAATTCGAATCAACGGGATATATGCATGCATGCGTGTATACGCATACCCACACACGCACACCCACAACACACACACACTCACTCTCTCTCTCTCTCTCACACACACACACACACATATATATAAGATTTTGAGGCAGGCCACAGGTGTGGCGAAGGAGCCAGGAAATTCGCCACACTAAGTAAAAACACCTAATAGAATCATAAATTACCTGACTGAAGAAAAAAACCATGAAATTGTTTTGATGAACTTTATTCTAGCACGCTGATAGGTCAAACACAAAGGAATTAAGCATTTTCATTGATTGAGAAAAATCAGTGTGAAATATTGCAATCCTTTCCTCTGACCAACTGAAAAAAATTCGGCTAAATATTTGAACTTTATGCACATCCAAATTTTGCCTCCAAAATGTGGCTTAATTTAAAAAATATCTTAAAAGACCAATTCGCCACACTTTATCGGAAATTCACCACATGTGGTGATTGGCGAACGTGTTGCCGACCCGGGCACTAGAAGCTTAAAAGATTCTAATTGGGCAAATATATCACAATCAAATATTTCGTTTGGACGCGTCCCACTCCTATTTGACGAGAGAATTTTATATATTATTAGAAAACTGAACATAGAAGTAAGTTTTTATTGTCAGGAAAAGTGCGTATTTTAGACGGAAATAAAACACGAAAAAGGTGAAATTGGTACTGAAAGGGTAAAAAAACACAACGCCGTTGTGTTTTCGTCTAAATACCTATATCCCCGCTTCTTTTTTACACCGCCCTGTGTCTCCCTCAACGGAAACTCTCCCTCTGAAAGTGAATGGACCGAACTCATGGCGTGCCTGCGCTTCCACTCTCCACCCTCTCTGTCACACCGTCTGCGGTCACGATAATGCCTCCGGCGTGAGAGAGGATACCAGCATTTTTTAAAAATAGCGGAGAGATCGTTAAAAATAAAATAAAATCGTTTCGTATGCTATCGACCTCTTTTTTAATCCTGTGCCGTTTATCGCGTGTTCCCGTGTATTTCTCACGATTCCCTGGATACTATGTCCGACAGTTAAAACGGTGTATTTATTTATAAGGTCCTTGATGGTAGTAAAACGTCGATAAAATGTATGCTGCACCGAGTAAGCCACAAAATTTACTTCTTTAAATATAATTAAAAATCGCCACACACACAAACTGAAATTTCAACAATTCAGTGCTGAATTCTTGCATCGAACAAGTTCTCAAGATTATTCTGAATGATTTTGATGCAGGATGTTCCTATTTTGACCATAATTTATTCCAAAAACGGCTCATTTAGTATAATTAGTGATATTCAGTTGCTTAAATGTGAAATAAAAGTATAAATATCGAAAGGGAAATATAAATAACAAATGAGGCAGGTCCAACCAATTTCCATAGCCGACTTGTAAAAAAAATAATTGATCGTTGTTATGGTCTCATTGCTAATAGTCCATTCATGAATTGATGCTGCCTATTTGAACAATACCATTTTCATTTTTGTAATAGAAAGGCGCTCAGATTTTGTAATTCCCGTAACAAATCGTCCCGCAGACGTAACAGATTTTAATTTTACCAACCGCGGCAAAATCTCTTTTTCCACTTTGTCGGATTCATCCGCGGTTAGAGGCTGACATTTACCGATGCTTAACAAAACATTTTTCTGATAATAAAAAGAGAAATAACTCGAAAAAATAACATCTCACTGAGATAATAAAAAATGAGAATAGTCTCAATAATTTCGGACGTTACATTGTCGGTCAATGTGAATTACCATACCCTTGTAATAAGAAAATTATGTAATAAGCATGTTCTTCGCAGGTGCATCGATATAGGGGAAATGTCGATGGTATGACTTTCTTACTTATTTTTTACTAGATCATAAGCAAAACATGGCATTTTACATAGAATATATCAAAGAAAACAAATATGAGTGTATAAGGATTAGAACCCGCAGTCATAGAATTAGGATCCAGATATGCTAAAACAATTTATTTTTGTGAATTACGGTATATTTCACAATTACAGTTTCTTTGTAGATAAAGCTAAAACCTTTTGGAAACATTTTTTATGTTTTTAGTGTGTCAAAATGAAACGTCAATAACCCAAAAATGGATTGCTGAAACTATTGAGTTTAAAGAACTTCTTAAAAATCTCTATATTTTATTTAACAGAAAATATTGTACAAATCGACAAAGCTAATAATAATATTAATGAAAATCACCTAAAAAGCGACGTTTTTGTGGCTGGTTTGCTAGAACAGCTCGCCTGGCAATTAACTACGTAAGAGTGATAAAAATTTCAAAAGCTTTACAAACAAAAATGAGTCGTTGAATTTTTTAAGAGACAGGAAAAGAATAAACAAGCATAGTGTTTTTCAACGGCCATGTTTCTAAAAAAAAGAAAATAATGTTAGTCGCGAATGTGGGAATTAAAGTGTCATCGGCTCGAGGTTCGAAATCAATCACTCGGGTTATTCTAACAGCATCAAGTTTTTTTTTCAAAACTCAAACAAAAAAATAACGGAAATTTCGGTGGATTAGCTTATCCTGTGCGCAGCCAATTAAAACGTTCGATCGATATGCTTCGTTAAAATAAAGCAGAAGCGTTTTTTAAATTCCCGCGGGTCCCAATTAAGCTCAACACACACGCAAGCGTAATGATTGCACGATAAAGTATTGCGTAAAACCCTTCGCAAATGCGACGAAACGATCGCAAAAAAGTCTTGCGGAACACTTTGGAATTTATGATAACTTTTTCTTGTATTGTGGCTACTTCAAGCTTATTGAAACAATATTACTTTAGCTTCCCTACTTCGAAAATTTCATACTGAACTTGTACGTTTCTGTTCGTACGCTAGCGTTCCTAATCTAATTATGTCATAATTTTCATCGTTGCAAAGGTATAATTTTTAAATTGCATTAGGGTTCGGATAATATACGATCGAGTACACGTTAATTTCATTATTTCGTGATATTCGGGAAAAACTATTTTCTCAATCACTAACTTGTTGCCAAAAAATCTTATTAACGTCCGTTTTGCATGTAATTACCGTATTCAGATTTGGTGCAGACGTGGTTATCATGTTTGGCTCCCATATCTTGGGTCGCGAGTTCAACTCCATACAAGAGCATGATTGTATAAGTTCATCTCTGCTAATGTTATTGCGGTATTTGTAAAAGACCGTCAACAGCTGTTTGTAAGATATTTAAAATAAATAAACAAATACAAATAAATAGGATATACACGTGTACACGAAACAGGAGCTTGTCTTGTATTTTAAGGCCTTTGCTGGGATTTATTGTTTAAGATAATTAGTCTTTAAGGCAGTGTTTCCCATCCTTTTGAACCTTGCGGACCACTGCAGCAACCCATGCAGTCCCTGCGGAACACCTCATCACTTAGTGTAAGATATGAAGGAGCGGGAAAATGTTTAAGTAAAAACGCCATTAATAAAAATATTCAATAACTGTGATAGTGTACAACTTTCTTAATTTTTTCCAAAAAGAATTCCAGTTAAATATGAGGTCCGGCATAAAAATAAACCAATTTTGGAAACCTCCGCGGACCGGCAACAAAACCTTCGCGGACCATAAGTGGTCCGCTGACCATAGGTTGAGAAACACTGCTTTAAGGGATTGCGCAGAATATTTCAAAAGTCGCGTAACTCTGTATATTTAACTGTAATATCTACATATTAATTATAGTTTAAAGGAAGCCGGTGGTCACTTCCAGAACTTGCTATGAGATGGATGTGGAGGCATTGCACAGCTGATGTATGATGTACAACTGATGTGTACATATTACAGTGAAATAGAGTAGAATAGTGAACTAGAGCAAGTGTCAGAAATATATACCTGAGAACATCAGAAGACGTTAATATCTCCTGACCTAAAAACTAAAATATTGAACATCGTATGAAAAGTACGTGTCTACCATTCTTACAAGTTTATAAGACAAAGAACACCAGTTACTTAGCGCTTGAAAAGTGCGTATTACCAAGGAAAGGTCAATGACACGCGTAAAAGCCCATCAAGCTACCCGAAATGTACGCCGGAAACACAAAGACGTCGCTACTGTAGCATCAAAAAGATATCACGGCATTCAATTTTACTGAGTGCTTTCGTAAAAGGCTCCGTCCGGCAAAGAATACTGTAGTGAAAGGACTATGTGAGTGGTATTTTGGTTTTTACATTAATTTTAAGGCTAAATCAAGCCAGGAAAAGAATGAAACAAAAGAACCCTTTAATAGAGGAGTGGGCTACATACGGCCCGCGGGCCATATGCGGCCCCGAGAGCGCTTCATGCGACTCGCGAAGCTGTGGTGAAAAAGCGATCTGCGAAAATCAACGCCCAATTTCATATTTTTGTCGAAAGTATGGCAGTAAATGCTGTAATTCTGAAATGTTGACTCTAAAAACTGAATTAAAAATCGTTTTTCACCTACGATATATAATATCTCATAATCTGAAGGTACCTTCCTACTTAATCTATAATACGATCCGCCAACCAACGTGGCCCACCATATAGAAAATGTTGCTCATTCCTTCAGTGGACAGGAATGCTGATTGATAAATTAATCCGGTCAAATAGCCTTTAAAAGTTTGGGAAGAAAAAAAAACAGCATTCCGGCTTAAAGAAGGCATCCGTCATTAAATAGAAGGCACGCGTGACGTTTATTTCCTTGTTCTTATGCGGGCAAGGTTGTTGGAGGTGATAATTTTCGGTGGACGCCTGTGAAGGGTGACGCGGGTGGAATATTAAGCAGGGAGGGTATTTAAAAGTCTTTGGTCGGATGGCTTATCGAAGTGGGATAGAGGGTTGTTTCTGAATATTAGCAGAAGTTCTCCTTAGGAAACTATGCCCCGCGTAAAACGTGGAATAATAACGGCGAAGTTTTGCTCCGTTGAAATTCATGCGCGCGTGCGTGAATTCTTATTTCTCAAGAATAAAAATTAATTCGAAACCTGGCATCCATCGTAAAGACAGAGAGAGCGCACGAGCGACAGGCCTAACTGTTGCATGCAGACTGTTTTTTTTACTAGTACCGGGGTTTTTATGACGCTAACGACGTCCGTGCTGGTGTTAGCCGAGAAATCGTAAAATAAAGAGAAACAGATGACCGTCCATAACTCGTACGTACAAGACTAACGTCGAAATATAGGGCCTCTACGACTTGAACGTCTGAAATCAGAATGTACCAGCAAAATGAAATTCCCATAAAACCAGTGTTTCTCAACCTTTTTAGAGTTATGGCGGCAGCTCTCTTTTCTCCCCATCAGTAATAATCATAGATTTTGTATTATTTGTCAGTATGCAACTGGAAAACGGAAATAATAAAAGTGATAATCGTAAATGCACAAAGAGGGTAAACAAGAATTTTTGCGGTACCCTGGTTGAGAAATCCTGGATTAAACAAATAACATTTTTCCCCATCGTAGAACCGACCCTAAATATTCCGGACGAGGATTCCTTTCCTTTCCAAAAGCATTTATTATAAATTCCTTAAAGCACCTGTTTGCTCGTTTGTTGAAAAAAATAAGATGGAAAAACTCGAAGAAATGCCAGGTGTATGCTTACCCCTTCAGCTATTGCCAGTAAAATTCACCTATCTTCAAGTAATTTCTTCGCGTGAGGTGAGTTTGAGAGGCGACCGCTTCAGGCGACACTTTTCTAGGAGCAGCGTTATAGCAGTCAGTATCGCACATATGCGTTGTAAACTGGGGCAACATTTTGTCTATTTGCTTCAGGGGGCAGTTTACTGTAAGACCGTTTGTAAGAGTTAGGCGCCCTGTTTCACCCGTACCTCTGGTGAGGAGAAGGAGGGGATGGGCCCCTTCGTAATCCGATCACTGCGGAATACGTATGAAGTCCTCGGTGAGTTCAAACTCGTGTTCCGTCTCGTCATCGCTCTCATGCTGTTAATAAAATTACTTCGACTCATGTTAATGTAATGATGTTTCTAACAGTGAGAAATCCTTTTAGCGCTTCTACAAATTGAACCTCTTTCACTAAAACATCTATTATATGAGTAACCAAAGGTCGCTATCGGTTCAGATATAACGGCTGATGATAAGAATGAAAGTCTATAATGCGATATTACGTATGGCGCCACTGTATCTGCACAATAAAATTGGGCACACAAGCAACGAGACATTTTAATTTACTATAAATTTAATATGTAAAAAAATTAACACACGAGACCGAGACAGTGGGATTCTATAGTACGGATGAAATGCGACACTGTTAAAATTAAAACAATGCAGTTTTAATAACACCGACTTATTCCACATATCACTTTATGATAATTATAATAAATCTGCCCAATATCAAATTTCATCAAAATACGTTCCGCGGCTACCGTGTTGAAACAGAGGTACGCTGTAAATTACATGTAGGTCTACATGTAAAGTGATCGTTATTATCGTCCGATTATAACAAGAGTGGAATCGAATTATCAATTTCAGTAAGACTCCCCAACATCAAATTTCATCAAAATACGTAAAGCGGCTCTCGAGTTGAAACAGGTATATTGTAAACTAAATATAGGTCTTCATGTAAAATGGTCGTAATTATCGTCCGATTTTAACTAAAATTGGAATCGGTCGACAAATTTGACTAAAACTCCCAAATACCTAATTTCATCAAAATACGTCCAGCGGTTCCCGAGTTTAAACATACGCACGGACGGAAGGAAACGGCCTCCCCTATATGCGTTCACTTCGTGCAAAGAACGCATAAAAACTATTTGGATAAAATAGAAGAACTATTCGGAATAATTCAAATTTTCGGTCAATAGAAGGTGATATTTTTTAACCGTATACCATTCCCACACGAGAGCACGAAGTGGCTATTAATTATTCTCATACTTAAGGCATTCGTCAGTATTACGGGTCTGGGATCTATTCTACATAGAAGGCCGCAGTTGCAAAGGCTTCAGCGAGCCGCATTGAAGGTTGAGAGCCCTTCGGCGAGCCAGATAAGCATTTACCTTGGACGTTATCTCTTGATTTCGCATCGGAAAGAAATGTAAATGTTAAAATTTACTCGAGTAAAATATCCACCAGAATAGGTTTCACACAGGAATAATTTCAATTTGAAAAGGCGAAATTGCCCGTTAAATTGTAAGTATCGCTCTATAGCTTCGCGGATCCTAAAAGACGCTCCCGCGGGCCACACGTGGCTCGCGGGTGATATGTTGCCGAATTATTGTCTACATACATATACATATTAGAACACCGATTATCCGAATAACAATTTTTCTGATTTCAAAATATCCGAAGCAAATTAAGAAAAAAATTGTTGGAAGAAATTTTCAACGACCAATAAATTAGAAAAATCTCGTAGAAAACTTGAAGACAAAAAATCTTCTGAAAACGTTTAATAGAAATTTAAAAAGTACTTGAAACTTCAGTCCTTTGCGCAGCATAAGGACATCTTGAAACAATCTAACAATTGCCTCAGTATTTTATGTGTGTAGGTGTATTTTTTGGTCATGGAATTAAACACATATATTTAAAAATGAATTTTCAATAAACACAGTACCTATTTTATGGCATTGCAGCATTAGATTTTTCTAAAGCGACCAGTAATCCGGGTTTTCGATCATCCGTACGACCATTGAACCAGATCGTTCCGGATAATCGGAACTCTATAACCTCGCCAAATAAAAAATTAACCAAACCACCATTGATCACGGATAAGCGGAACCCTACAACCTCGGAAAATAAAAAAAGTAGGAATTTTCAAGTTGCTCACTTTCACGAAAGTAAACCTCCTCGGGACGCTCACCTGGTTCCTCGCACCTCTCCTCGTCCCAACCGTCCTCGCAGTCCTTCTCGCCGTCGCAGATCCACCTTCCCAAGATGCACCTCCCGGAAGGGCAGCGGGGGAGGTGCTCGCATTCTTCCTCCTTGAGGACCGACTCTTCGTCGTCTCCCTCGCCCAGCAACCCTTCCACGTCCTCCACGTCACCCGTCTCGTGAATTCCCATCCCCCCGACACCTTCCTCCAAACCTCCCGCCCCTGGCGCCTCGATCGCGCAGTCCAGCTCGTCTTCTCCCGTGCCATCCCCGCAGTCCACGTAGTTGTCGCACCGCCACAGGTCGGGGATGCAGGTGCACGACGCCCTGCACAAGAACTCTCCTGGGTCGCAGGCGCAGCTGGCCTCGGCAACCTCCAAACCCACGTCGTCGTAGTCCGGTGGGAGGGAGTCTTCGTCCTCCTCGTCGGGATGGACGTAGGTGCGGGACATGGTCGCCTCGGGTGGTTCTCTGGTCGCCGCCGGGGGCCTCTGCCTCCCCATGTAAGCGGCCTCGCCCCTCCTGGACCAGTCGCCCGCGTCGAAGCCGCCTCCAGGAGAGGCGGCTGTTATCCTCGAAGCAATCTTGCGCATGGAAACCTGGCTTCCATACTGGACGGCTGGAGGAAGTGAAAAGATTGTACGTTCCGTTATAATAAATGATTAAAGCAATAATTATACCCGCTCTATCATATACTACTCCAATCTGGAGCAACAGACATAGACGAAAGAAAATCCTGAATTTCGCATAACAAAATTTAAAAAATAAAAATACGAAATAAATAATAGAAAGATCAACTAACCATCAAATCACAAATACCCTATGATATCCGATTCATTAAATAGCACAACTAAGACATTTTTTGAGAAATCCACCTCTCTAACACTAATGTCCTCGTAGAAGGATCCAGAAAAACAAAAGGGGACGATTTTATATTAAAATATAAATATAAAATTCAACGCCACGTCCTAATAAAATAATAAAGCCTTGCTTACAACCTACTCACACTATGTAAAAATGTTCATGATTATTTTAGCTGTTAAACTTATATTTTAGTATTCTGTAGTTCAATAAGAACCGAATCTTTTTTGTAATTTTTCCTTCCCAAAAATAATATTTATAATGGTGAAAAATGGATAAAAATCTATGCTATCCATGCTAAAATTGTTAGGAATGCATGCATGCTTGCGGGACATGAGTTTGCTTATGTATTTCAACAGTTAATGTATAAATTTCATTTATTTTCTCTAATTTTCACCCAGTAACAACTAGTCTAAATATCAAATAGGTGCTGGGAAAAATAAAGATGCCTCTGCTATGAAAGAGTAGTAATAGCTAGACGTATTTTTAATTGAGGCCGTCTGTGTATGATTGATAGGTCTTCCCACATACCGGATTTAAAAAAGATAAGCTCGAAAAATGAGCAAGGTACGGGGTGGGAATTTGAACTCACGATCCTAGTATCCAGAGGCAACCTCTTCACCTGCAGGCATGGCTGATAATTTTAATTTTACGTGATTAATTTCGCGAACGGGTGAAAAAAAAAATCGTATCCTATATCTTATGCATCCGTGAATTCAAATATATGGACGGTAAGACGCGTCGGTTTGTAAGGGAAGTGATCCACAGGAGAGTGACAACTATGAAATTGCAATCCCTCCACCGCTGACTTATTAATTTTATCAAAAAATATGCCACAAATTTCATGGAAACTTCTCCTGCGAAGGCCATTCAAGTGGGGATATGCAACGGCCTGGATGAATCTGCAGATCTGTAGATGGATTCAATTGCACAAATCATTTTGAAAATACTTATTTCCGTAAATTTTCTAACTCAACCGAGATTTCAGTCGATCGCGCTACAGTTTTAAAAACAATCTCACTCCATTTCCAAAAGCCCAAAAAATATTCAACCTGTTTTTACATAGGAGTCATGCAGTGATAAAATGTCTTGCGGTGAGGCAGATTATGTAATAAAAAGAACAAACTATTTACCCAATTTGAGAATGACAATAAAAATCGGTCCAGTATACATTGAACAAACTCTGTCATGTCTATACTCTTCTAGTGTATACAATCTATGTAATTTGTTAATTATTGTATGGACAAATTGACGGTAGCTGGGAGTTTAGCACCAGGGCCGACCCGAACTATAGGCGAGCCGGGCGGCTGCCCGAGGTGCCACAGTATTGGGGGCGTTAACAAGATCATTTATATATACTTACATTACTTACGAATGATAAGTGTAGGACAACAATTAATATCGCAGAACAGATAGGAATCTAGATGGAATTAATTTTTCTTTTCATTATAAATTATTTAACGGAGCAATGAATAAATGAACAAGTTATTTTAAAAATATCTTAACAAAATTATATGGAAGGGGCGGTTTCTCGGCCCGGGGCGCCAAAATACCTCAGGCCGCCCCTGTTTAGCATGATATATTATAATGTCACTATACGCTAAATAGTTATATTAGTTATATTTCGAAAGGTTACTTTCTGTGGCATTAAGTTCTAAAGTAAACGAATATTAATCTAAATCCTTAAAGCCATTTTTGAGTAAATCGCCATTTTGTAAAAACACAAGAATCACGAAATTAATTAATAAGATTTACGACACGGGAGAGTGGCAAAGGGATTTCCTAGAAGTAACGATGATCCCTCTAAAGAAGAAGCCAAAGGCAATGCAGTGTAAAGATTACAGAACGATAAGCCTTCTGTCACACACTTCGAAGATTATCACGAGGATTCTTAATAAAAGGCTGGAAAAAAAGGCAGAAGAAAAGCTAGAGAAAGACCAATTCGGTTTCAGAAAAGGACGAGGAACTAGAGATGCGATAAGGGTAGTTAGAATCACTTCAGAAAGGGCAATCGAGTACAGTCAAGATATCCGCGTATGTTTGTTAAACTGGCTAAAGGCCTTTCATAGAGTAAATTGGGGAATGTTGAGAAAGATATTAAAGGATATAGGTTTAGACTGGAAAACAGGAGACTGATCAGGAATCTATAAGTGAATCAAGTTGTAAAGGCCAGGTTGGAGAATGAGGACACCTGCGGAGTAAATATCGGTAGAGGAGTAAGACAGGGCTGCTGCCTATCGCTGGCCCTATTCAATATGTTTGGAGAAAGAGTAATGCAAAAAGCGTTAGAAGGCACAGGAGATTTCAAAATTGGTGGAAGGATTTTAAGAACAGTAAAATACGCGGATGATCAAGTACTTCTAGCAAGAAAGGAAGAGGAACTCCAGATAATGATAAATAGACTAGTAAAAACAGGTAGAAAATAAGGTATGAAAATAAATAGAAAAATCCAAAGTCATTCTAATATCGGGCAAAGAATCTGAACATAAGTATTGGAGGAAAGCCTTTAGAACAAGTTTCAGACTAAAAATTCCTTGGAAGCATCATAACAAGCGAAGCAAAATGTACGGATGAGATCAGGACCAGAATAGGAAAAGCAAAAGCGCCTTTCAGAAGAAAGAAACACCTACTTACAGGGAATATAAGGGAAGATATCTGCAAGAAGTTCATAAAATGCTATGTATGGAGTATAGCTTTGTACGGGGCAGAAACATGGACGATAAGGAAAAATGACATCAAATACTTGGAAAGCTTTGAAATGTGAACTTGGAGGAGAATGCTGAAGATAAAATGGTTGGATAGGATGAAAAACGATAAAGTGCTACGAAGAGTAGGAGAGAAGCGAATGATTATACAGACTATTAGAAAGAGGAAGGCTAACTGGGTTGGACATTACCTGAGGAGCGAGAGTATGGTTAAAAACGTGTTAGAAGGAAAACTAGATGGAAAAAAGGAAAGAGGTAGGAAAAGGTTTCAGCTGATAGACAATTTGAAAGGGAAAGAGAGTTATCAAGATATGAAGAGGACAGCAGAAAATAGGAGTATATGGAGAACTACGTTTAACCATGAATAATCACTGACATGTCTACGGACATACTACCTATGATGATGATGACAATAATAAAACTACCCTCCATTGTTACCAGACGCAGCTCATCTCAACAATGTTTACATTCTTGTTGATACAAATGATAAATACAAGATTTCATCAGATTCCTTTGAACTGTCCGTCTCATAGAACCGAAATAATACAACAGACTACATACAGACGGAATTGTGAAAACGACTTTTTCGGGCACATGGACACATTAAACGCGCATGTTCATCAATATATCGAAGTCGAATTTTTTAGTTACTTCCCTATTTAACTGGTACACGAGAAAGTGAAATAGCAGATGAAATGATTACACGAAGTGGTTCGGTATTTTAACAGAAAGTTTGTTTCGCTCATCCTATAAGGGAATTAATTCTCCAGCTCTCGTTTGATTTAAGAGGTTTGGGGTTCTCAACCTGTGGTACGCGAGCAAAGTGGTACGAGAAAAAAAATAAAATCACATGGTTTTGTCCATAGCTTAAAATATTGGGATCTGTTCCTTTATAGAACCGCCACCCTTTTTTTCCTTTGACCTATGTATGCAAAACAATTCCTCAATGAAGGGTTTTAAGGGGGCGGCAGCCCTCTTTATGGACTGTAACAAAACCTCAATGTGGGGGTTTTACGGGGCCTGCATCAGATCATTTATTCAGTCCATATAAGGCACGATGCGAAACGATTCCTCTACGTACACATTTGCACTGTCCATCGGGTTGGGTTTGGGGCTGGCTTGGTTTTCCTTCCACGTTCACATTTGCGCTCTCCGTCGGAACGTTTTGTTATGTTTATATTTTGGTTGTTAGGTTTGTAAGAGAGTGGCGGTGCTATAAATGTAAAAATCCACATATTGTTACATTATATTTGCGTAATCCAATTACAAATTTACATGTACGATTGTCGGAACAATTATTATTATATTTGAATTTACCTCTGGTCTAAAATATCTAAAGATATCGGTAAGAAACATCACGGCAGTCGTCGATTTGATGAATAATCAATTCCTTTCATCCTGCGACTTATGAAACCACATCAATACCTAAGACGAGCGTGTCGCCTAACATCTCCTAATAATGGACGCAAGCGTGTCACTATCGGCTGAAACCTGTACCGTCCGGATATTAGTTCCAAAAACCAGGACTAGCCTACAAACATGACAGGGCAATTTTGGACCGAAATATGCCATAAAACATTAAGCCACTCCTTCAACGGCCTAGAGATTTATTTCGCTTCCTCCGTCTTCTTCAATAAACCATTAAACCGTGACGTTTTCTAAAGGAAAACGTGAAAGATAGGAGAGAAAGTGCTGAGGCTAGTAAAACTGATATCACGCGAAAATCGCAACGGCAAACTCAGAGCGTTAGCCCCAGAAATGTCGCGCGGGCGATATCCTAATATCTCCTGCTTGAGTGCGAGAAAAAAACGAGAACCCCTTTTCCAAAAATGTCGTTCTATTCAACGAGTTTAAAGCCAGGACGCTAAAAAAAAACTCCGTCGCGAATACACTAAAACGTGCTGACGTAGCATTACAGAATTGCGATTCCCAACATTTCGTCCCTAAGCAAAAATCTAACCGAGTTCGGAACTTTTTATGCTAAGGTGAGGAACGCGATGCCATAGGATGTCACGCATGAAATTTGAGAAGAAATTTAATTTGTCGTCTTTTAGAATCCATGCACTGATATAAACTTTAGTTGATGATGTTGTACGGCGGACAAGCTATTGAAAAAAAATTTACCTTTACCGATCAAAAAACTGCATCCTCCTCATTCGCACTACATATTTCCATTAGAGAATTACTTCGAATACGACCATTTTTTCGTTTTCCGCCGCACTTTCAATTTTAATGTCGTTACAGGAAGTCCAAAACGCGATTGGCTTGATCTTCTCCCGTCTGCCGGCAAAACCAAGAACTATGCTCATGCGAAAAAAATTGCTTCTAATAAGAAATTTAGATGTACACCATTTCAATATGAAGCCGTCATATGGAAACGAAAACAAAATACTTCGTCGACTAACTTGGTTAAATTCCAAATAAATATAAAACAATTCGACGAAGGTTTCGGAGCAACGGCGAAACCTAGTTCGGTTTGTTGTACGATTATTTGGAATGAAGCCAAGTTATTCAATGAAAATTTCGTTTTAATTCCTTTATCGCGGCATTCCGCGAAGTCTAGGGTAGCTTAGGGAATTGCACGATGCCGTCACTTATATGCTGTTGACCGTTGATATTATTATAGAAACAAGTTGACCACAGCACGGGGTCTGCTTATCGCTCCTTCGCTGAGAATTGTGACATGATGGAAACCCAATCTATGAACACGTTATGGTAAGACTTTTTAACTCTCAACCTATAGAAAAAAGCAATACATCACCGTCTCTATAGTGAGGCTGGAGGTCGCTTACATCGAGGGATTTTTTTGCACATATTGACGGAGTTCCGACTATGATTCATCCATCAATGGGGTACAATCACTGGGAGGTCAGGAATCTCACATCAAGGGGCCACATGCCAACGACGGACCACGCGCAAGAGGGGGAGTAGAGGGATCCTTTTTTGGCCGAGCGCCAAGGGGAACACGGGAAACTACGATGTGCTTTCAAAGGCTCAATCTATTTCTCGGAAAACTGCGTGGTTTTTATCATCTTCAAACTCGTAGATAGGCGGCTATTTAAGATAAGCTTTAATCTTCTTCTTTCTTTCGAGTTAGTGAATTATTGCGCGAGGATGAAGATATTTGAGTTGGAGAATGGAGTGATCAAATCTATATATAATTTGTCGAATGTCCGTCTGAGGCAAGGTCATTTAAATGACACACTATCTGAATAGTAATTTGAATAAAAACGAATGAGGAGTTCGGGTAGCATAGTGAGTAACGGATCGGCTCGCGAATATGAAGTCCCGGCTTTTTTATTCAATTTTATATTTCATTTTTTTATTTAATTTGATTGACGATTTCGATTTGAATATGGAAATCGAGTCATTTTTTAAAAACTGATATTTGAAATAAATTTAAATACATATATTTTCTGTTATCCTGAAATATGCAGATGAATTATAAAAGCTAAGTATATCATTCTATATTATTTAAGTTGCGTAGCAACGGGGAAGCCACTAGTATCTTTTAATTTCCGGTATCAGGAGAATACTTATTGTGTAAATATTATGTTTTATATAGTCGGCAGAAAAATAAAGCATTTCCACGTAAATACTAACTGAATTTAAACCAATAATAATCATTAGATTTCATGTCCATTTTAGTGATAACTAGAAAGGTTCAACTTTTTTATCTCCATTCTAGCGAAACGCGTAAGGCTCATGATAATGCACGACACTCCAAAAACAACTCGATCCAGGAATACGATTCTTGAAGAAAATGCTTTCAAATGTTTTTTTATAATTGTCTTCTGCCTTTTTATGTCTTCCTACAACTCTGAAAATTTTCAGGAATGTTCCTTTCTTCATTCCATTAGCACACAAAACGGTGCAGTATATTTTGAATGATCGCTCTTCAATGGATTACCGCTGGGCTACGAGCTAAGGGTTTGAACGACTCAAGCAACAAACGTTTTCAAATTAAAAAATAGCCTTTCACTTTTTGTGTCTTATCATAAGTTAACGGGTTCGATTTCGAGAACGTTTCCTTTCACTATTTCAACGAAAAAGGGAAACAGGTTTTGAACATTCAACACTGAACGATCGAGCTCGTATTATGGATGAAAAAATTCAAGAACAAGCAATTAAAAATGTACTTGCCTTAGGCATCACCTTATTGTGGCTATTATTGGAGATATCTAAGGCAAGTACATTTTTAATGGCTTGTTCTTGAAGTGCTTGAACAGTTAAATAATCACTTTTTAAAGTTAGGAATTGGGATTATGCACGATTAAAGGATAAAAATTTAATATGGCTGGCGAGAGATAAATGAACAAAAAGACTTATTTAAAACCCGATGAAACGTAGATTACGTTTGCAAGTCGATAAATTTTCGACATTTGAATTAATTCAGATCTACATTAACTAATATGAAATTTATCGGAGTAAACAAAATGAGCACTTTTGTCTGCGAATTGCAAATTAATGACAAAAACTCATACATTTTGACGATTTCAATAAGAATTATATGAGTCAATGCAGCCGTTAATTAATTCAAGTATTAAAAATTTAGTTCACTCAGACTGCATTAGTTCAAATAACATTTTAGCGTTTATTATACCGATTTCGCTCAATTGATATGAACTCTTCCATATTTCTCATCAACTGAAGAGTCAACAAGGCTAAAATGTAAAACTGAGTTACTGGCCGTCGGAAATTACAAAAACGACTTCGTTATTAGAGAGTCACAAATATGCCGATAACATATGCCGCAGTCATGATAATTAACTTTCTCATTAATTCAAGAGATAAATTATCGAGCTTGACATCTCGCTAAAATCAAATTGACAAACTGCGTCTATCAAACAGCTATGAAAATGTTAGGGGGAAAAAGACGCGCATTTTGGCTATAGAGAAAAGCCTTAAATGAGCGATGAGACACCGTTATCTAATTATCTAATTTTTATTTTTAGAGAGCTAGAAAATTAGGATATTCATTCTTTGGATCACCACTGATGAAAGCTGTAATGTATTCGAAATGCACATACGGTTTCCCCAATATTTTAAAATTTAATATTGGGAATAATTTGAAATATTATGCTCTTCTCATCCATTTTTGCCATAATTTTCTAACTTCATTACCATTATTATTTGAAAGCAACATTTTTTTTTTGAGATTCTCTGGGATTATTTTATCCGGTTTATATTCTAGGGATAAAGAAAGAGAACGTTATACTTTCAGCTGCACACAGATTCTCAAGGAGTGTTAATTTCAACCATTTTACTAATGACAAACATAACTTCCTGCATTGACTCCCATGCTTAATTACATGTATTGTAATGCATAATATCGAAAATATATTGGATCACGCCTTGAAACAATTAATGTTAAAGAATTTAAAAAAGATAAGGCTATAACTTTGATGCATAATATTTTGAGGACTAGACTTCCTAAATCAAGCAACTAATTTGAAATCATTTAGAATAGAATCTACTACAACTTTTCTTATCTCGTTATGTTTAATAGCTGATGACGAATAATATGAATTAGGTTATATATCACGCATTTTAATTAATGGAAATTTCAGAACATACGCTTTTTAAAAGATGTTGCAGGTCACGCAAATTTCGATTTCCTCCATAAAAAAACAAATTATTTTAATGTATCAACGAGTTGATGAGTAAGGCAATTCCGTATAGCTTTACACAGTTAATAACAATATATGGCGTAGCTATATTTTCTTAGAGATTAGAAAGTCGTTCCGTGAGTGAGCAAAAACATCATTCTTTTCTTTTCCAACCGATCGAGAGATCGATCACAGCGTTATCCTGCATCTTATGCAAACACGTCAACGCCAGCCCGCGGTGAATGACGCCCGCCGCTGCAACGCACACAAGACTCGTGTTTGGCGAGTGTCTTGCCACTCGGTTTTCTCATTTTTCGGCTTTCCCGCCAGATGACGCCAGTGGGTTCGAATTCCCGGAAAATTTGGGCTTCACGTCTTCCTCGTCTTTTGCCTTGTCATGCGTGAGTAAAAATCGCCGCCGAGATCGCCCAGAAATTACTCGCACGCTTTTACTCTCACATAGAGGAAAAACCAAACTGACGCTTATAAGATTCTCAGAAGCGAATATAACCACGCTATGGTTTTATCAATTAAAATTTGTAAAAACGTTTTGCTTTTATATTTTTTCTATGAAACTTTTTCACTGATCATGAATCTACTTTAACTATCAACCCTTGTCTGTCGTCCGATTTCTGCAACGTAACTATCTTCAACATATTTACAAGATCTTGCACTTTCATTTTATATCACATAGATTAAACAATTCACTAAATACGATTAAATGTTATGTTATTAAGGACCAACTTAGGGAGATAATAAGAGTTATATGAGTCCACACAAGGACAAAAAATTATATTTTACTAAAAAATTAATTTGTAAGAAATCTTAACTTAAGTTACAAGAAAATGTAAAAAATTGAGTCAAGGGCACCAGAAAGTGTTTAAAAGCGCTAACTTCGATATCAGGATGGAGCACACGTTATTTTTCAACCATTTTAGCGCGACTAGAAAGTAAAATTCAACTGCGTTTATTGAGTCTATCACGTATTTCCATAGCGAAAGACTAGAACGACATAAAACTTTGGGAAGGAGAAGCCATGAAACTATCCAGGAAGACTTAGCTGAAAGTAGTATCGATCCAATGAGTTCGCTAAAGCAAGGTAATGGTGAGGATAATGTTCTTCACACTTTAAACAAAACTGGCAATCGAACAACCGTTACAAGACAGATTTTTAAATTTAAAAATTACCTTTTTTAGAGCTAGAGAACGATTGAAAATGGAGTCAACTTATTGCCTATTCCTCTTTTTATTAAATACTGATTTTTCTCGTTAATTTAAAAACTCAAAAATATATATATGCAAAGTTTCAGACAAATAAAATTCATCGTAAAAAAATTGAAATAAACTACTAGTAATTCAACGGGAGCGCATACATACGGCATGTCATTTAAGAATGATAGGCTATATTCCCTTAAAATTCCTAGAAGAGTCTATCAGGTTCTAAAATCGATATGCAAATAATGGGGAGAAACTCCTCATCGCGCATGCATGGATATTAGGCGATGCATTCTGCCACCACTAGTATGAATTACATTGCCCTAATTTCAACTACTATATTTTTTCTTAATACCTCACCCTCCTAAGTAGCTCCTAAGTTGCCTCGACCCAAATTCTTCGTTAAAAAGAAAACAGGTTCAGGTATCTTGCTGAATTAACATTAGTTGTGTGCTTATAAAAATCACCTGAACGCTCACGGGCGCGTAAATAAGAATTACTATCCGCTTGTTCCCGCAAAGCGAGGTCATTTGCATAAAATAGCTGCTCAGGTCTTGATGAACAGAAGATTCTGTTGGTGTGTAAAAATAGGTCTTTGAGTCTTTGGAAATATACGTTTTGTTTTCATTCGAGCAAAATTTTTGATTTTATATTTTAACCAATTACGATTCTCCTCCGACTATTTTCTATTAGAGATTACTTTTTACATGGATAACTATTTAGTCGGACGAGTCAACTCGCCATCCTGAGTCTCAGCGGACTTAAAACTGATTTAATAAGCGGGACTAAGCGAGAAAGTCCATCTCCAGTGAAAGGGCTGCAAGATGACCTAATGGCCTCCAAAATTCTACGGATTTCGTACCTTTATTTCCACTCTTGTAGGTCAGGGCTCTTTCCCCTAATCGCTTCACACTTCACGATTTGGAAAGATTTCCATTCTGAATTAATTACCCGTTAACTCCGAGCCAATTGGTGAAATTGCATTCGCCGGCGAACGTAAGAGAATGGCAGAGTCAGCCTGACCGGAAATAGAGGGAGAGAAAGGGTGAGATAAAAAATAAGACAGAGCAAAGTGTATGGAAGAAAATCAATAAAGTAAGGAGGGAGTAGAGGAAGATGAATATACGTAAAGTAGAAAAAGAGAAATTAAGAAAGAGGGGAGACAAAGAGAAAGTAATGGAAGGAAAAAATGGAAAGGAAGATAGAAAAAGTAACGTAGGAAGCCATGCAGAGGAGAATATGAATAGGAAGATATAGTAGGCATAGTCTAAGTTGAACGCTGAGAACCAAGAAAAATCGGAGCGAAGGTGCAGTCGGAAAGGACTCGAGCCAATAACTGAATAGCAACGTTGCCATATCGTGCACAACCGCCGCACCTGGCGTTCCCTTTGTTGGCTTCTAGTATGCGATTTGGCAACGTCATAGCATCTCCTGATTTATGTAAGAGCTCAAGTTACACTACAGATACAATAGATGACATAATGGGAAAGATAGAAAAAGAAACATATAGAGGAAGATCTAGATAGGAATAATTTAGGGAGAAAGACAGAGTGGAATACAGAAAGGATGATGGAGGAAAAAGAAAGGTGTAGAGAGTAAGATATAGAGCGAAAGATACAGAGTGGAAGATAAAGAGAGAAATTCAAGGAGGAACATACAGCGATAAAAATGGGAATAAAAGAGAATAGTAAATATGGCCATAGAAAGAGAGATACAGAAGGAAATAAAACGACGAAATGGATGATAAAGGAAGACAAAAAATAACGAAAAGGGAGAGGAATAGAAATTAAGCTGAGGAGAGTCGGAGAGGAAAATGAAGAAAGGTGGAGAGAGAGAGAGATAAAATGAGCTATAGAGAGAGAAAGGCGATTCATCATCAAAAATAAAATTGAGACGCTAGGGCTGAAAAAAACCAACCAACCCGGAGAGGGGATTCGAAGTGGAACCCTCTCGCTCGGAAAACCGTATCCCTTTAGTGAGCGATTCCGTCATCTCGAGAATTCAACGTTGGAGAAAAAGATAAAGCCGTTCTCTCACATGGCCTAAAACCCATTTCGCAAGAGCTTGACGGGAATCCGTGTCAGACAAGAGACGTAAACCAGATGTTCGTTAAATTAAATGGGGAGGATGGATTTAATGAGAAGGGCCGCTCGGAACGGCAAGAGCGAACAAGAGGGTTCAAAAGGGGAGAGAGAGAAGAGAGAGAGAGAATAGCTCCGAGAATGGAAGAAACGAATCGAGTATTAATACTACTATACTACAGATTAACGATTCGGAGCTGGAGATGTGCCATTCACGGGCACACGTGCCACAAGTGGTGCACTTGTTTGTTCCTAAGGTAACGCGCCACGCACTCTCTTAAGCGGGAGAAGATAAATGAATTAATGCTGCAATTTCTGATAATTATCCATCAGATCCGCGGATGAAACTTTTATAAGAGACGAGAAACCATTCCTGGCTCCTTGCCTAGTTCAGAGAAACGTGTGATTCACTTTTAAATCACGAGTCGAAAATCGTTTTTGGGGATTATTACCGAAAAATAACTTTCCTAATATGTAATAACTTCGGAATTTTAGTTCGACATACATTGTTGAGCAGACTTTTCTTAAAACGAATTCCATTAAAATTGACCGCTGCTCCAGAATAAAATACGACTACATCAACGCTCTTCTACAGCTCACATTTTCACAATTTCAGAAGCCATCGCTGATAACTAGAGCCCTAGCGCTACGTATTAAAGCTTCCAAAACTATATCTTTCCAATTGATATAAAATTTCGTTAAAATGACCTTCGGATTTTGGCAACGAAGCACACGTCATCATTTGTGATTCAGCCATTGTAGTTTCTACATTTGCGTAGAATCAACAATCAACATGCTACAATAATTTCTTCAATACGCTCATGACGATATTTATTAAAATTTTCTTTCTATTACATTTCCATAACAAAACAGGCTGTATCAATAAAATAATGCTTCGTGAAATGATAATACGTTTTAGTTTCACAATGTAGCATTCATTCGTAAAAGGTCATTCTTCACTGGTTTGCGGCTTTATTTGTTTAACTGATTATTGTAGTAGTCAAGTATATTTCAATTCGTTTCTAATATATGATCTGCGTAACTCCTGTAACCATTAAATCAGCTATATAAACCAGATGGACATCTCAGTTACGAAGTAGCTGTTATCAGTAGTATTTCACATATCACTGGCACTAAACATAAGAAATGATGGGTTAATTACCATTTGGGAGGACTATATTGCATCCGAAATGGGAATCCGGTTTACTCAACCGTTTAACGGGTTCAGCAGTTACCTAAAGCAAATATTGGATTCAAGTCATAAGGCAAGGTTGATAAAATAATTTTTTTCATTAACTTCTTCTAGTGCATACATTCATTTTCAGAGTATAACAAGGGATCTAGGAAATGGCATTCATAAAATGAGGCCGATCCTAAGGTTTATTCATTTAGTGATTTAACGTTATACTTCATCCATTTTAGTCTCCATTCAACATTTGGGAAATAATGTGCCGGCCTTGGTATAGGGTTGGTTACCTTGTAGAACTCAACAAGAAAGGATCTCCGGCTCGAATCCTGTCGAGAGAATGGTCGTATACAGGTTATATAACCCTTCGGTGCAATCAGTAAGGTAAGGCAAAGGGCCGGTCTGCTGAAACTTATATGTTAATTTTGTATCAATTAGTCATACTTTTCCATGACAAAATTATCTCTCCATTATATTATGTACTTGATTTTAAATAAGATTTGATCCACTATCCGATAATAGCGCAACGGGTGGGGGACTGACCGCGCGTTCTTCACCAATTTTATTCCACTCAGCAGTGCTGTAGGCGTAAAAAAAGCAGAAGGTAGTAAAAGTAAGTAAAACTTTGAGGGAAAGTCTTACCCAGTTTTTTTAAGAGCCAAGTACATGACTATAATGTTACGATGGCTGGAGAAAACGTATGAATGTCCTTGAAAATTTTATTTCAATCATATTTCAGTGATGTATGTAAAAAATTAAAACATAATAAGTACAGTATTTATTCTCAACCTGATCGAAACAAAAGTAGTAGGGATTAGAATATTGGTATTAAATCTCTTCGTGGACCGCAGATTGTTCAAGAATTGCAGGTGCAGCTTCAATATTTGGTCTACCCTCAACTACAGCACTGCCTCTCAGTCCGTCCCAGGTCGTATATGCTTGCCATTACAACTATTATAACAAATGTAATTGGGAAAGCTGTTCGTGTTAAATAGATTATTATAACTACGTTGATTCATTCATTCATACGAACTATGTGATTAGTAACCGCGTGTCATAACCATAGCACAAATCCTTCACCAAGGTCTTGCATATCATTCTGACAAATGAGACCAGACCGACTGACATCGCAATTAACAAACGCTACCACGACGAATATTTAATCGAAATAGACGTCGATGCCCAAATCAGACAAAACTATCACTTCGAATAGACTTGATTGACGCCCCCGCATTAGACTAGAGGGAAAGAGAACCGTCGCAAAATATAAAAATTCACCCAACTTCACGAACTTCATTGAATATTTTAACAGAACCCCAGAGATACTTGGACTGCAAGGGCACCAACCTGCGTAAACAACAGTGGGAACAAAAAATACTATCGACGAGCGACCTTTGATCTGCGAATAACTGATCCGAGAAGGAAATTTTCGACATTCTAAGCGCCAATAATGTGCAGGGCTAATGTTTCTCATTCCATTTCCGACCTAAGATCGGCTTCACGTCTCTTACGAGGAAAAGGCACGGATCGGATTAAATGTCACGAGTCGCGAATCGAAAAAAAAAAGAATTCCGCCGAGGTTATTTTGATTGATAACGAACTGGAAGAGTACTTCCTAGAGCTGAAAAGCAATTAAGTGTGGATGTCTGAACCAATTTGTTTGAGACTTTTGACGTCAATTTAGGGCTCATATTTGCCGCTGCAGAGTTCCCGCGTCATCTGCTGTCACGACAAGGTCATCTTTCTTCTCAGTCCCAAATGGATTAAGAGAAGTACTCTAAATCGGGAGGAAAATTAACGGAAGAACTTCTCTGCGGATGATGCCCCTCGGAGATGTTGATGCCGGAGAGAAAATAAACACGGAAAAATGGGAAGAGATGAAAAATAACGAGGGAGGCAGCAGCGAGAAAAGATTTACAAGAAATATGGGGAAAAAAGGTAGGGAGAGGGAAGAGGAGGAGAATCAAGATGCGCGAAAAGAAAAAAAGTGAAACAGAGGAGGTAGAGACGAAGGGAAAAGAAAAGGCTTAGAGGGAAAGGAAGAAAAATGAGGAAAGTTTAAAAAAACAAGAGAATGGTATAGGGAGAAAAAGAGCATGGAAAAAGAATGAAATAAAAAGAAAAGATGGAGAAGAGAGCGAGTGAAAGGAAGTAAAAAAGAAGAAAAAAAGGAGAAACGAATCAGTGAGTGGATAGAGAAGGTAGGAGAAAGTAAGAGAAAGATCAAGATTACGAAGGAAGGAAAGAGATCAAAAGCAAGTGAAAGAGAGTGATAGGAAAGAGAGTGAATGGAAAAAGAGTGAAATGAAAGAGAATGAATGGAAAAAGAGTGAATGGAAAAAGAGTGAAAGGAAAGAGAATGAAAGGAAAGAGTGAAAGGAAAGAGAGTGAAAGGAAAGAGAGTGAAAGGAAAGAGAGCGAAAAGAAAGAGGTGAAAGAAAGGAGAAATAAAAGAGATTCACTAAGTGGACGGAGAGGGGAGAACCAAAGAAAGAATTTCTGATAAAGGAAGAAGGTAAAATGAGTAGAATACATCAAACGCGAAAGCCAGACGGAGGAAGAGTGGAGATAAAGGAAAGAGGAAGGCAAGAAATCAAGCGAGAAAAATGGGATATTTAATACGATTGAAGAAAAGTCAGAAGCTAGATGCGACCAAATTACGACGAGTTGTATAAAGAAAGACGGAGGAAGTGAAAGGAAAAGGAGTGCTTGTGGGGAGATAAGGAAGCGACACAGAGGGGGAGAGAGAGAAACAGGAAAAGGGGAGAAGAGATTGAATAAGAGATTCGCAGTAAAGAAGTGGGATGAAGCGAGAGCGATGGAAGAATAAAGGTAGTTGGGTTGATGCGGGAGAGTAGTGAATGTGATTTAAGGCATCAGATCAACGTTAAGGAGCGAGGGAAAGAGGAGGGTAATGTCGGAAAATACTCAAAGCCGGAAGAAATGGAGAGACAGGGACACCGAGGGAAGAGTGAGATAGAGAGAAGGGTGTGGCGGGATGGGGGACAAGAGAGAGGGGGAGTGGGAAAGAGAGAGAACCAAGAAAGAGGAGAAAAGGACGGATTTCTGGTAGGTAAGGTGGAGAGAGAAGGAGGAGAAGGGACGGAAAGAGAAGACAAGGGAGGAAATGGCATAAAAGAGGTAACGGCGTGAGGGAAAAAGGCGAGTCGAGGGCGGGGCGGGAGGGTAAAGCGGGAAGAGGAGGGATAGCCCCTGGAAGATCGATAGGGAAACAGGTTTTGGAGGCTGTTTGTAGGCGAGGTGGGAGTGGAGAAGAAAGATTCGGGGGTGGAGAGGAATTGGGATGGAAGGAGGGGAGGGGGTCGAATGGAGCTCGGATGGAATGTCTCATTGTGTTGAATGGGGCCTCCGGCGGCGTTTTTGACTTTGTGGGGTCGAAGTGTAGGTCGCCATATGTGTACCTCTGCAGCTCATTTTTGTTCGGTGTAGACAATGGGTACGCAGCCTGAGGTGAGCGGCATAGGTTGGGTAAAGGATATTGATGTTGTTGGGCGAAAAATGACGCGCTGGAAGTTGTACGAATACGCGTCCGTTATGAGGGCGAGTGGGGAAGTCATTTCTTTCATTTAACACGCAGTTCCATTATGGGCGGGAGGAATACAAAAGACTACGTCTCTTTTGGGAGAGAATGCGGATAAGTAAGCCAGGAAATACATAAAGGCGAAAAGGAAAGCGGGCCGCTAGAAAGAACTCGGGTATATCAAAAAAGTCGAATGAGAGTTAGTATCTCCATTATAAGACCGAATACTGCTGGGTTATCCCGAACCCCTAGTAAAAATGCTATATTTTCATTGCACCCAAGTATCTGGATGCAACCCCAAACGACTTTAACCCGAACCGGGAGGAGGAAAATGGAACGAATCCAACCCCCAAACCAAGGGGAGGAGGAAAATGGAACGAATCCAGACCCCAACCACTTACTCAACCCGGAAGGAGAAAGAAAATGGTACGAATCCTACCCCCAACCACTTAACCCAACCCGGGAGGAGGAAAATGGAACAAATCCTACCCCCAACCACTTAACCCAACCCGTAAGGAGAAGGAAAATGGAACGAATCCAACCCCCGGCAACTTAAATTGGATTCGGGCACTCGAGTGCAATGAAAATATTATAGCATTTTTAATAGGGGTCCGGGATAACCCAGTAGTACCGAATATTTTTTGAGGAAATACAAATTTTGTCCAAACAAGTACTTGCAGAAACAAAAATACCTATAACTATATGAAATTCATACAAATTAAGCAGTCGATGATCTCAAATGCGGCGAGCTTGTTACAATAATCACAATTTTTAATGGGTAGAAAATAATCAATTTTGGATTCTACGCGAATACTTAGGATGATTCAGAACGCATGTAACTTATATCGACACAGAAGTTACATTCATCCTCTTAATCGAGCATAAGTTCAGATCTATTTTTTTAAATCTACTTAATGATGATCCTCGCTGAAATTAAGAGTTGACCTATTGTTGTCGTATTCTTACTTGTACAGTAATCAGGTGAGGGGGCGCCTGTACCAAATCACACAAAAAGGGATCGAGGGAAAAGACAGGGAATGTATTGGAACACGATGTGGCAACGTTACTGTTCAGTGATTGGCTGGAGTACTTTTCGAAATCACTGAATATATTTTTTCATAGCCCTCAAAGCTCAAGTTAGACCCAATCGAACATATGAGAACAAATTTAAACGTAAAACCATGATAAGCTAGACGAAAATGTGCATAATTCAACCAAGATATCACAAATGTAGCCATAGGAAACAAAAGGAGGCTATAGGATTAGTTATTTTTTTCTACGTTGTAGCTATTTATACGTTCTTTGGCATTGACTACGCCAAAAAATTATTTTTTGGAAAAAACATCCATTATACAACAGAAGCATAAAGATGCGAGAAACTCCATGGATTAATACAGACCGCAGGCTTTTAATTATCTCGAAAGAAAATTGGCAAAGACTGGGAAAATACCCGGAGGCTTGTAATTATATCAAAAGGTAATGGAAAAATATTTAGTTAGAGATCCATTCACCTGAAATCCACTAGAAAAACATGCAATTTGCCATCTCGATTTAGCCCTCCGAGGCAATAATAATTGGCATCACAACTTGGGCGCACCAAAGCTATCAGTATAATACGTCAAGCGAAGAGAGAAAAACAAATCATAAAAAGTTTTTTTTTCTATATCAGGTAAAGGAATGTTGAAAGTATAAAGGAAAATGAACTGGTGAGAAGTCCGTTAAAAGTACAATAATATAAATAATTAAAAATATTTCTCTTATGAATCCCTCAGAAATTCGGCTAATTGATTAAAAAAATTAATAATCTACAATCACCAATCATCGGGAGGAAAGATGGGAAGAGTTAGAAGGGAAACATTTATTTGCTTATGCATCGACAGGTAACGGAACTTTTGTTTTATGCTTCATTCCCATAGATATTAAACCACTTTACCTGATATACCTCCGTTTAATGGGTCTATTTTAAGTATACAGAGGAAGTCTTCGCTAAAATAATTTCAGGGATCCTTTCCATGTCATAATCATCAATATAGGATGTAGCGTGTGCCGAGATTAATGAAGAATATACGATTTAATAATTTAAACTTTCTTGAAACAATCGTGCGTTGAATGACTCAAGAAAAAAATCAGGACCACCACCTAACAACATAGAAAAAAAAACAAAAATATGAATGTGACTGCCCAGTTAAATTTTAATGGGAAATACGAAAAAGGATTTGTAAAAGGAGGGATGAAAGAAAAAAGCTACCCAAAAGGGAATCAAACTCACGCCCTCACGTTTCGGACGCACCCACTACACCGCCAACAATTACTTTATCAATCAGGCGTGCATTAAGAAATTTATACCAGTCGACGTGAAATTGCAATATTTAATCGCGATTTCGGGGGAAAAAAACTATCGGCTGTATATGCCCAAAAGGGGGATTGCAGTGATCCTGGAACCAAGTTTCATAAAAATCCGTGATCCCACCCACTACCGTGTCCTCTCCTAGTAAGTAGGATAAGGTCAAAATATCGCTACACGCACGTTCGTTTGCACGCGCGCTACACCTGGGTGGCAATGAAAACTGTTATTGCGCTCGAATTTTTTCGCGGCTGCTTTAATTAAAACGCCATGATCTTCGCGAAAAAATACATCCCTTTTCAACTCTTCATGGCCTTATTGCTTCCCGTGGTACATCAGAGAGCATGACTCGTCACTCGTTTTCTCTCGCGGGCTCTGAAAGCTACACTTTCTTTTATCAAGTCATTCCAGAATGGTCTTATCTTTCTCTTCTTTTTTCTTTAACTCCCTCGCGATCACGCCCTCTGCCCCCCTTTTTCCATCGTTTGGAGTTCGCAGAAAGCTCTTCTGGTTTTTCCGCGAAACGAGCGTGCACGTTCGTTTCCGTGCGTGCGTGCCCCTTTTCTTCCCTATTTATTCTTCTTGGACGGCGATGAGAGAAAGTTTCGTAAAATGTAGGATCCGCCTTTGTGACGCGACCCATCTCGCGCATTCCAAGGGAAAGAAAGAAAAAAATTGCAAATATTTCTTTGTTCCTCTATACTGGTGCGGAAGATGAGATGGCGATGCCGCAATCGTTACTATTTTCTCTTCATGCTTCGCTTATTCTCTCTCTTTATATATATATATATATATATATATATATATATATATATATATATACACACACACACACACACATATAAAATTTTAAAAATCTAGTAAAATAGGCAATAAATTGTTTTTAGTTGATTTACGAGTTTGATGATGATTGCAATAATTTGCAATTCAGTAGAATCTCCATGTTTATAAAAATTGTATCACTAATTTTTTATCATGGCATTCTCAATAAGTGCAGCTATCAGTTCAAATTTACACTTAAGAATGATAGTTCAACATATTTTAAAGTGTACATATTAAATTAGAATCTTTCTACGAAAATAGGTATTATAGCATATCTTTATTCTCTGTATATCGGCAGAACCTGAATATATATATATATATATATATATATATATATATATATATATATATACTAGTAGAAGGTGCTTGCATACTGCAAGCATTTAACCGCACCTTGAAAAAAACATTAATTTTAAGAGAGATATTTCATCATGAGGAATATTTCCTTAATTTTAAAGATTTCTCCTCGGGACCGGCTTTCGTTTTTTCATTATGGAACAATAATGGAGTAAAACAATCACTAATTTTTGCAATTTTCGAAGTATTATACTTTTCCCACATTGAATTTTGATATTTTTATTTGTTTGGCAGTTAAAAATTCTTAAAGTTTAAACAAATTGGTAGATGCTTAGACACTACGCCTCAAGTTAGGGAGCGGAAATTTTAAAACTATTTAGAGGTTAGCCTATTTAAATGAATAAACATTTCAATTTATCCATAAAATCGTTATTTTGGTAGTTAAAAATTATTTAAATTTAAACAATTAGATAAATGTTATTTCACTTCTAATTGTACTATAAATTTAAAATTTGGTATAAATGTGTGGCATTATTATCCAAATGTGGAATACGTATAATATACATAAAATTTCCAAAATTAGCAATTGTTTTACTCCATTATTGTTCCATAAGGAAAAAAAGAAATTTGGTCCCTAGGAGAAATCATTTAAATTAAAGAAATATTTCCCATGATGAAATATCTCTCTAAAAAATTAATGTTCTTTCAAGGCGAGATGAAATGCTTGCAATATGCAAGTACCTTCTACTAGTCATTACATATAGACATTTCTTACAGAGGAAGATATAACAGATAACATATAGGAGGATACTAATGTTTAGGCACTTCCAGATGTGCTGGAGATTCGAAATTTTTTTCTTAGGTAGGATTATGTGCAAAACCGACTAGAAAAAACGAAAATCTTGAAAAAATGCAACAATGCGGACGCTAAAAATTCGCAATTGTTTAAACAAATTTTCAAAGTTTATGTATTTCCGCATGTGCTACGGAGTTGAAATTTTTTTCAGTAGAATTTGTAAAAAAAAGAAATTTGGATTATACAAATTTTGATATTTTAATTAGTTTGGCAGTTAAAAAATCTTAAAGTTTAAACAAATAGATAACTGTGTAGACATTGCGCGATGAGCTAGGAAGCTGAAATTTTCAAGTTATATACAGAGTAGTGCATTTGCACAAATTAACATTTGAATCTCTCCATAAACATATTGCGGCGGCCATTAAAAATGTTAAAAATTTAAACAATTGGAAATAATATTATTTCACTTCTATAAGTACTAAAACTTTAAAATTTGACAGAAATGTGTAGCATTAGTACTCCATAATGAAGAAAATATAAAATTCTTAAAATTGCAAAGTTTTGGGATTGTTTTAATCTATTATTTTTACATAAGGTTAAAACGAAAATCGCTCCGGAGGTGAAATATTTAGAATTAAAAAAATATTTGTAATGATGAAATATGAAAAATGAATGTTTTTTTATGTTGAGATGATATGCTTGCAGAATGCAGGCACCTACTTGTGTATATATTTTTCTTTATTCTCCATATTCATGGCGAGGATATTTGAAATATAAGGAAAGAAGAGAAAAAAGATCGGAAGAAATTCGCGGAAAAAGAAAAGGACGAAAAACGACGGAGTGTGCCAGTCACCGTTCAAGCGTGCACCTTTGGGACAGAAAAAAGACGAACGGGAAGCCTTTTCCCTTCGGATTTTATTTGTAGCCCCTTTTTTGGGCATTGACTCGAAATACGTATAAACGCTCTTGACTTGTTTTATTTTTACTCAACCTCAAAAATAGTCGTCAAAAAAGTCCGACGAAATCTTTAAGGGATTACATGTTTCCTTAGCGCTCCGCCATGCGGAAAATATCATTTCGAACAAAAACGGAATTTTGGAATTATTCGAGAAATTTCAGTTATGTCAACTATAAGTAATGCTGCTCTTATTTTTTCGCCCTACCTTCCTCCGACATAAGTTCCTAGAAAAGAAGCCTTCAGTTAAGGCAAAAATTAAAATTTGGACGCAATAAATTTGATTGAATGAGCGAGGGGATTAAAGTAATATTCTCGGTTAAAAACATGGGAATTTTTGCGAGTTGAAACAATACGGAGAGTTGGTATCATTAACTATCACTTTGTTACAAATTAAACTTTAATTAAAGGATTTCGTTTCATTCAAAGCATCTTCGTGAAAACTGGTAGGGAAAATTTTAGAAGTTCGTGAAAGTAACGAAATAAAAATTACGGACATGTGCCATATATGAATCAAGCATGTTTTATCAAAATACAGGAAGATAAGAGTTCTCCGAACAGCTTTATAATCCAATTAATATTGGGATATACGAATTAATTTCGAGAATTCATTGCGTACGGACTAGGCGTGCTGTTTCAGTTTGCTTTCCAATCGTACGCCTACATTTTCTAGCTTCGACGCGTAATAATTGACAACCGTTGTTGTTTTATATCGAAAAATTGATATAAAAATAGCATCGCAAAAAATTAAATATTAAATTAATTCAAGCCCGTGGCTATCATTCATTTAAAATTAAATCTCTACAGATTAAAAATTGGACTATAGGGAATATATTATGTGTGTGTATACACATACATACATATATAAACCAGTAAGTTAAAAATTGTATTAGAATTGGAGGAAGGAAATTCAGTTCACGCTATTGTGGAACCAGCAGCGTTTGATGCTAAAAATTTTCGCTTGGGGAAGGTTTTGGATTAATTTCTTCGGCAGAGGAGAATTACAAACTGTTATAGTCCAATTACACACACACACACACATATATATACACACACACACACACACACATATATATACACACACACACATACATGCATGCATACCTATACATTTATATCATCCATATTTCATAAATGATTTTTGCATTTATTTTCTCATTTTCTACCCAGGAAACAATTACCAAGAAAAACTACTGCAAGGACTTGATTAGGTCAAGAGACATTAATATTTCAGTATCTTCCCTTAGTGCAGATATTCTCATATGTCAAATCCTCGAATTTTTATTCCCATTGGAGCGGCTACTACAACCTATTTCCAGCTACATGCTGTCATCATTAATCCTCTTACGAGACAAAAAGAGATACATAGAAAACAATGTTACTTTGCTTAAGATTCTTATCGAGTGAATCTTGCTGCAGTGATATACAACTTCTCGTTCTCAAGACAACTGTAAAAATATCACAATGCAGTCTGGTCCGCGGAAGTTTTTTTTATCCTCGAAGTGATGTACAATAAGATTTACAATATAAGGACTGTACGACATCTGTCTTAATGTTGCGCATTGGCCAAGTTAGGATATTAAAAATTTTATAATGCATAAGTTCGTTTTTATGCTTTATCTTTTACGAATTATTTGCTCAGGACTACTCGAATCACTGGATGACAAAAGGCGGTCCAAATGCGTACAGGAAAATCCTACTTCAGATATCTCTTTCGAAGATTCAACGGAAAGTTATTGAAAGCGTCTTATATGGGAGTAATACCTATTGAGTTTTATGGACACCTAATGTGGTATGGACGAAGTTTATTTATGTGGTAATTTACGATTTTGTATTTCACGAGAACAGCAGGGTTCCACTGACTTGACTCGAGTTTTAAATATCCTTTAATTCGTTGCTCTTGCCAAATGTTAGACGACGAGGTAACGCGCAACTACTTAGTGTCTTCGAATTCGGGAAAATATAAGAAGTTTTCGTGATTGCTAGATTTATCACGATAATCGGTCAGGAAATAAACGAGCGCTTTTAGAATTTTTAACATATTTTTTCGGAATAATCCTATAAAACGCAAGCAATTGTTATCAGCGAGAAAGTTGCAAGACGACCTTTTGGTCGCAAATATTTACAACTTTCGAGATTTCATTATCAGTTCTAGCTCGTAAAAATTCTGATTTAAGACGCATTTATTCCTGCAGGCAATACAAATAATTTTTCCTGCACAGTACAGCCCTGACACGTAGGGACGAACAGACGGAAGGACTGCAAGACTGACGGATGGAAATGCAGATAGGGTGACGGGAAGAATATCAAAAAGATTGATGGACAAGGGTGGGGGACTAATAAGCGTTACATCGACACTGCATAACTGCGAGTGGGAAATACGCAGTAAAGTCACAACCCCCATATGATAACGGGAAGAAAAGAAGACTCGTTTAATTCTCCGTTAGTCCTCAACCTAATCGGAACCCCGTTGGTCTCGCGGAATCCAATCGACCCCGCGCCAGGAGAAATATTTTTAAAATATCAATATTGAGATTTATTTGCATGTAACAGTGTACACAATATGATATACAATATGTGATACTATGTGGATTAATTAAAAATATAATAAGATTTAAATAGTTTGCTCTTACAAATTTGTCATCCATCATGAATCTGAATAGGACGGTAAAAATAATAAATCAGAATAGAACAATTGTAGGTTATAGTTGAGTAAGTAAGTAGACATCATGCTAACACATTTATATCACAATGGCTCACAAAGAACAGTATGAGATTGCGTTAGTTAGCGTGAGCCCCTAATGTCCTCGAGCATGCAAAAAGACGTTTTGCTCCAACTCAAGCTGGAAAAGAAATGGGAAAATCGAGGTGCGCACTCTTTATGTAGGTTTAGAAAGGTACTGTAAACAACAAATGCCTCAGTGCTGCCGTTTATCGGAGACCGTTCATAATTTCGTTTGGGGTTCTTTCGACACCACAAGATAAACGGCGGAAATCGAAATTCGGCTGGTAGAGAGGGAATATCGCACAAAAAAAATAGTCTTTTCTGGCCGTCGAAAACTCGAATCATGGACGCTCGAGCAATTTATATAGCGATTCCACTGCAGTTACTTTCTCCTCCTTTAGGTGTCCTCTCGTGAGACGTGGATGTCATCCATCACTATGAACCCGTCTCCGATCCACTCCATCCTCCCCAAATCACTCCCACCCCCACTTCTTCCCGGGCTGGACCGATTCCGCGGTTTCCTTTCGAGGAGGCGATCCGTCAAGAGCTTTAGCCAAGGAGACATCTTAAATGATTTAAGAGAGAAAGAGTGACAGAGAGAGAGGGGGGTTTAGATAGCAAATGGTCGCGTTATTTCCTGCTGTCTTGGCCGTATCCTTCCATGCAAGGGGGGACAAACGCGTCGTAATTCCACGCCCCAAGTTTTGTTTCTATGTCTCCGCAGAAATGCTTTTTCCCACGAGAATTATTTGTCACTTCGTTTCCGGATTCCTTTTTAAGGGAGGGCCGAATGCGTCATCCCACTCGCCCTTCGTTTCCTGGCAGCCTGCCTCTATCCGCACTCTCGATTGCGTCGGACGTTTCTCTCCTTGGAAGCGAGTCTCGGGAGCTTCGTTTGTTCTTGCTGGTACTCTTCTACTTTTTTCAGACGTCAAGTTCTCCTTTCGCTCACGACTTGAGTTATTCTATTTTTATTTCGGCATTCTACTTTGTTTTATTATAGACTAGCTGAAGTACCCGGCGTTGCCCGGGACCATTTTAAGCCACCGCCAAGTTTATAAAATACTGGTAATATACTTCAATCATGCTAATCAACCTCTTGGATTATTAAATAGGCAATTGCAAACTGCGCTCGCACCCCTTCCCCAGTAGAATTTTTTCAATTTTTTTCCAAGGCGTAGTTTTTGAATACACTTAAAAACCATTATAATACATTTTATAATGAAGTTTGAAAGCATATGACATTATTCTGTTGTAAATAATTTTCTCAGCGATAGATGGAAAACAGCATTTATTGCAGTCATCACCCCCGAATTTTTTATCACCATATATAGCCTATGTTACTCGCAAGGTAAAATTATATACCTATCGAAGTTTCGTGGCGATATCTTCAAAGGTTTTGTATAGCGGAAAAAGAAATAAACAAAAAAAACAATTTCATATTTATATAGATAATATAAATAGAGTCAATCCTTAGTTGTTCTGTACAAGGCGGATCCAGACTTCATCCTTAGGAGGAGTAATCAAAGACGAAAAAATCTCGAAATTAAAATGTAGAAACAAATACATAGATAACATTTTGTACAACGAAATAAATATGGTAAAAAGTTACCTTACTTGGATGAGTGCTCTGAAACATCGGGGAGGAGCAATTACCTTTACCTCCCATCCTGGATCCGCCCTTGATTCAATAAGATTCAGAATGCTCGGATTAGATCTGCATCTGTCAGACCAGTCCAAATGCAGTAAAACTTCGTTAATACAAAATCGGTTGATATAAAATGTTCTTTTCTTTGACGTATGCTTCAGTTTCCTGCGAAAACCTAGGCATGCGTTACTTATTATAAGGATCTCGTTATTAAACGTTACGAAAATTTAAGTCCCTTGAAGTTTGCAGTAACGAGGTTATACTGTAGTCTTTCAACGACGAAGAGTCTAATTAAATCTTAAGACCCAGTTAAAACTGCTTCAATGAAAAAACCTTACTATAAGATCCAACGCGGGATCGAAAAAAGTTCTCTTTGCTAACTTCGCTAACACATTCTCTTAAAATGAAAAGATTTTTTTGCTTATTACCTATTTCTTGAGTTTTTTCAAAGAAACCTCCAAAACTATCAGCAATGCATGAAATGGGGTGAATTTGCTTTAGCTTTTTTTCAGAATTCCACACGATGAGATAAAAGTTTGCTCTCGAGTTTAAATTTTGTATCTACTCGCTGATCCGATGTAATTTTTGAACAACTCTTGTTTCATCATCTTGTTTCGAAAGTCGCGGATACCAACTAAATATTAAAACAGTTTATAGTAATTTGCAGTTTTGCGTGGGCACACTTCTCTAACTTCAGAATGAGACGTCATTTTTAAGGTTTGTCTTTATAATTGGCTCGATATTTTTTAAAACTGGTCGAATGCTGACGTAATAGTTCGCTTGTTTCGAGGATACTCCGAAACAAGAAGCATCGTCCAATCAACCGCCCTCTGAAATAACAGCGCGGCGTACTCGTGAACCGATCGAATAGAGTTGCGCCATGAGAGTCACTTGTTGGAGGAGAGATCGTGACTCATCGTCTCCGAACTCAAAAAATGCACGTCGTGCACAATAAAAGGGGCGTGATTGGTTTTTGACAAGATAACAAGTCCAGAAAGTTTCCACGCTCGCGAATGGAGGCAGATGATGCGCAAGGAGATCACACATGAAATGGGTTAAGATTACCTCCTCGATCTACTTACACCGTGAGCCTTTTATTCGGTCCCTCGCAAAAAAAACGAATTACAGTAAAACTCCGTTTATCCGTGCGCGGATTAATTGACCGAGTGAGAGTTCTGGCGTGCTCTAATTTTTCTTTACAACGTCTATTAACCCCCCAAAGCGGTTCGGCGTACATGTGTACGGTTACTTGTCATCTTGCCCTATCATCTCTTGAAAAAACAAAAGAAATATAATAGGATAAAATAAAATATTGCGTTATAAAGTCAACTCCTGAAAAATTGATATGATTGTTATGTTTAATTTCAGCCTAAGATCTTAATCTTAAAAATTCATTCCTTATAGATATCGCGCACTAAGAACTTGCATGGAAGTACATGAAAAAACATTGTATTTATAACGCGCGCGTTATTCATGAGACTTGAGGGTATTTAAAAGCAGTGAAGTTGCTATGGTTAATTGTTTATTCACTGAAGTTTTATGTGCATCGAATGTACATTTATAAAAATTATTTTATTAATAACTTTAATATCAACTTCGAAGTTTATTATTTCTTTATAAGTTATTTTAAAAAGATTTTTATAAACAATAGTTGTTTATTAAGGTAGATTTATATATATAGCGGAGTGTTAAAAACAACTGGTAGCATGATGTGATCCGCGAAATGTCTGAAGGTTGAAAAGGAGTCCGAACATTCGAAAAGACAGAGAACCACTGTTTTAAAAAGTAATTTTTGTTTTCTCATATAAGAAGCATATAGAAAGTAATATAATCGTAAAAAAATTCGACTTCGAGATTTTGATGGAAATTCACGTTTTAGGTGTCCCTGAGTTCATAAAAGTGGTTTTCGCCATGCCGTCTGTTCGCGGTTCTAGGCCCAAAATGCGCATATAAAATCAAATGATATCTCGTATTTATGCAATATATCATCTTTTGCAGACCCGTTTTTGATAAAAATGATATTGCACAAAAAAGGATAGTTTATTCTTGGCGATTTTTAGAAAAATTTCATTTACTCAAAAATGGCTTCAGAGAATTTGATTAAAATCAATCCAATAGTAGAGCCTGATGTCAAAAATAATACTACGTAAGCCATATATCGCTAGAAAACCACTATATGACAGTGACATTACAATGTACGCTAAACTACCTTACCTAAGCTCTATGACGTCAGGCCTCAGCAGCGATCCACTCAAAATCTTACTACAGCCTTTACGGTTAAACTAAATTGAATGATATCACATATATGTGGATAATTTCATTCATAATAGACACTCTGAAGAGATGAATGATATTGTGCAGCAATTAAAGGTACTTTATTCTCGGATATTTTGAAACAATTCGATTTACTGAAAAATGGCTAAAAGGATTTTGATTAAAATCCATCCAATCGTACAGCCTGATGTCACAAGTAATACTAACTAAGCCACATGTCCCAAAAAATTACTATATATAGTTCAGGCGCATTTAAATATACGCTAAACTACGGTTAACTTTGATTTATAAGGGTTTTTTCTTTTATAAGCATATACAGTCGACCAAACGTATTTATGTACGTATGTGAAAAAGTTTGTGCAATGTATATTGCGCCGTTTATTTGAAACAGCTACGACCGAATAAGTTTCAAGCAAAATCTCCGTTTTAATCTGCAGTTCTCTTTCGCTGACATGCTCGAATTATTTCCGAAATAAAAAAAATTAAACGTTAAACCTCTTCCCTTCCTTTTAGTTTCAAAATCAATTCAATCCGCTGCCAGGCCATGCGATCGATTCGGCGACTCCAACCGTGAGCCGTCCTTTAAATTCTTGATGCTTCCGACGGGTTTATACGATTAATTTTCCCTATCAAGAGTTTTCGAGTGTTTTTCGTTCTTCCGGAAGATGCTCCACTTCCTTCGCGAAGCCGTCTATTCACGTTATTCATCCGGTTTTCGCATATTTATTCAATTTTCTAGCGGCAGCGCGGCGAAAGAGGGCCGCGTACTACCTGAATCCACCCATGCGGCAAAATACATATTCCCGCTTGAAGAGAGGTTCGGTAAATCGTTTTGAAGCTTCTCTGCAAACAAGTGGTGAGGTGATTCACGAATATGGAATGGACTGAGATTGAGACGTTGTTTCATTAGTGGGAGAAAGGAAGATACACAGGAAGGGCATGAAAGGCAAGAGTGTGAGATCTCTGGTGGCTGTGCTAAACATCTTCGAAGAGTTTCTCTGCCTTGAGCGATATTTTGCCTTTACTATGAACTGTATAACTGGAATAAATTTGAAATCAGGAGAAAAATTCTCCCACGACCGGAATTCGAAGCCGGGTCTTCCACAATTATATACATTCTACCACATTTAACCGACTAGGAATACATCCAGATTATGAAACATGAATTACATTGTCATAAAAGTTGAGTAGTAGAACGTCCACCCGGCAAGAGAAAGACCTGGATTCGATTCCCTGCCTCGATTTTAAAATTTCTCTCCATTCTAACTTATGCCTATCACACACGGATCTATGATCTATCCCTTCCATCATATAATGAATAACTGACAATCGAGATAATTCCAATAACAAAAAACGGTTAGGAAAACCAATTCAGACCATAATGCACCTTATCAGGTTAAATTAATTGTTTTACAATTTAAATTGAATTTAATGGTGACAATTTAGATATTACTAATAGTCTTAAAATTATCCGTAAAAATCAGAGGCTCATTTCGGTTACAATGTAGCCTTCAGTGATGACTTGCTTTTCCAACCTTTTCACAACTATTCGAGAGACATATTGTCAATTTAAAAGAATTTAATTTTGAAATAAGGTGAAAAAAGCATACAATTTTTTTGTTTGTGCAAAACTAAAGAGTACAGCAAATATATTTTGAGGCATCTTTTCGAATATTTCTATTCCAATTAATGGGGAAACTTCTATTGTAGCGCATGAATTTCTCGAATATTTCGCGGTCCATGCATTCAAAACCTCTGATGGAACGCATGCCTTTGCTGGGGAATACGATGTAAAACGACACAATGGATGAGATGAAGTCCTTTTGAAAGCTCTACAGTTTACTGTCACATGGCACGGATCTGTGGCTGTGTAAAGAGAGAGAGAGAGAGGGATGAATAGTCACTTCACTTCATCAGTTCTTCGTATTATCCGCTTACGAAATTTCCCTCAGCCTATGTCGTATTGACCATCACCTAAAAAGCGTCTGGTATAATTGAATGACTTTTAAGGAACCTGTGGTCCATAACGGGATGTACCCTAAATGTGTATGCATGTGTGTACATACATACACACACACATATATATTGGTGCGGATGGCAGGAGAAAAATCTTCGCTTACAGACGTTGTGTCTATCTTATTGTTAGAGAAAAACGAACAACTAAATAGTTCTGTCTCGCGTGCGATTTGATGCATGTCTCCATCCGTTTTTTACGAAGTAGGAAATTTCATTCCATTTAAAACATCGTCAGCCATTCCTTCCAACACTCACTTCTTTAGTAACTTCATCGTTCAGCGGTGGCGTAGTTCCATGCACACAACCACCCTAACCATCACATCAATTTGGCGACCACTTAAATGCGACATCGCGCTCATGTGGCCTTTTGCTTTCGACAGGTTAAAGATCATCCTTTTATCCCTCCATATCGCTTATCAGGCTTTTCCTCCCCGAAATTCCACTGTAACTCGCGTTTCCTCTCCCAGGTGGCATCAAAAATCGCCATTATCCGTCATTCCCCCTGCTTCTGACGTAAATATCCGTCTCTCGGTCCCCGCCACGCCCACGGTAGGCATTTTTTTTACATCACGCGACGCATTATGCTCCTTTCTTACGGCGATGAAATAAAAAACCTCCTCGTTTGTCACGTCCCTTGCCACGCACGCGGAATTCGAAGGAAAAAAACGTAATTTTACACGAGACGGAAACAATGAGAGTGACGGGACGAATTGAGAGTGACGGGACGAATTGGGAGTGACGGGCCAAAGAAAAACATACATATATTTACGAAGAGATATAAATTCACTACTCAGCGTACAAGTGAGGCGTCTATGTATTTAACGGGATGGAGAGGGAGAGAGCAGTGAGCTGAAATAAAATTACGGCGGTGTCGCGAAGCGAATCGAAATTGGGTTAACGAGGGTAACGAGAGAGAGAGAGAACGAGAGAGAGAGAGAGAACGAGAGAGAGAGAGAGAACGAGAGAGAGAGAGAAACCACCCTCTGAAACATGCACGCCCTTTCGAAATCCTTCACTCGAACGAAAAAACAAAACATCTGAAGAGCCTCACTCCTCCCTCTAAGGCAGGGGTCGGCAACCTGCGGCTCTTTATGAGGTGAGGCTCCCTAAACCGACTTCTTCTCCAATATAAAGCGCCTAGAACTTTTGAGGATCTCAGTGCAAAACCATTTTTGGCGCGTCATATAATTATTTTTTATTTAAAAGAATATTAAACATTCAATAAGAAACGAACTTATCATTCAACTATAAGACCAGTGGTGGGCCTTTTCTGTGTGGTGGGCCGCATTGGCGGTAACGAATTTCTCGGCGGGCCGCATTGTAAGTTGTCATTGCTTAGGCGGGCCAGATTAGACTTTAAATCGTACATTAATTAGAGCTTGAGAGGCATCATATCAGTGAAAATGGAGGCTAGGGTTAACATTTCAATATCAGGCGTTTTATTGTCGTAATTTGAATGTATATGATATGAATTTATGTCAAATCTCTTCTTAATCATAGTTCCGCGGGCCGCATAAAGCACTCTCGAGGCCTGCATGCGGCCCGCAGGTTGCTCACCACCGAGTTAAACTATTCAGCCTTCAATATGACACGGTGGTAACAAATTATGTCAATTATTTTTACGAGCCTCACCAGAAACATTGCGATAATTGAAAACAATTGCATGTCGCGCTCTTCCGACAAACGGAAAAATTACGATTTCGGCAAGACCCCGACATACGTGTTGGAATGGTTGAAATTAACTTACGGAACATAGAGAATCAAAATATACTAAGTATGACAAAACACAAATAATTTTGGATGAAGCATTTCTTCATTGCAGTAGTCCCCTTGAATGCGGGCCCCGGTTCAGTGCACCGGTTCGCTATTAGTACGCTACGCCACTTACCTAGAACATAAGGGACTTTTAGCAGTTGGCCCCCTTGACTCTCTTCGTAACGAGTAGGCTAATGCCGGCACCGGATTTACCTCCTCCCTTATGTGTGTGTGTTTGGTGTAGAAGGAGTAATCCATTTGGTTGATTAGTCAGAAAAAAAGCAAACAAATAAAAAAGAGATCTAGAATCTAGAACATCCAATTTGCTCGTGACTTAATAGCCGAAAGTACATGTCTACTTGTAATAATGTTCTGTAATATGAATTGAATTTTGTAGGTAAGAACCATCTTATTCATCATTACTACGGCTCTTCTGATATTGGATATTACAATGAGTTGGAAAAAATGGCTCTTCTGGCTAATTCGGTTGTCAACACCTGTCCTAGCGTAAGCATCGACAGCATATCGCAGTATTGCTCAAACTACGGCCCGTGGGGCACGCCCGGCCCGTATTGAGTTTAACAGTTAAAGGATACACGGGAGGATAAAATGAGAAGAGAAAAAAATAAAAACGATATATTTCGTCTTTATCTCTCTATTCCCATTAACAGATAAAAATGCATTTAAAACGAATCGGATAAAAACCACCCTAAAATAAACCCTATAACTTTCTAAAATTATTCTTCGACACTGGGTGTGGCCCGCGAAGAGGGCGATGAGCGCAGAAATGGTTTACGCGGCCCTCGAGCCCAAAAGTTTGGGCAGCGCTGCCATAACGTATCTTCCAAAGGAATTCCGATCGATTCTGGCGCGAATAATAATTTATCTGCGCGAGACACGATCGCGCGCGTCACGCGAACTCATCGATGCAATAATTCCCGAAAATATGCAATTATCGCGAGCAATTTTTTCACCACGGAGAAAATTCTTTTTTTTTCCTGCGGAGTAAGTTCTTTTTTTTCTTGATCATCGCGTGGAATTCTCGTCTATCTCTCTCCGAATATCTCTCGTCGCTCCGACGAAACGGAAATTCGATTAAAATGCGGAAAAAATCGAGGCGGGAAAGAGGTATGAAGGGGCTAAGGGAAGGTGGAAGGGGGAGGGTAGTCAGCGCCAATAGGCGGAGGAAATTCGAACCTTACAGGCTCTGTGACTCTTGGAACAATGACGATGCGTCACCGGCAGCTGAAGGCTTTCATGCCATCAATCGTCATGACAACAGGCTCCGATGGTTACGTCTGGCTCTTTCTCCCTTTGTTGAAGATATCCGACGATTGGGGGGCGAGAGTGAGAATAAATAATAGTGAGGAAGCGAAGTTGGAATGAATTACTTATATAAATTCCATTCCTCTCCAGCCACATTCCTCTGTGGGTGAGTTCCTTCTATAAGTCGCTCCTTTATGCCTAGTTTCGCTCGCATGCCGTCAATGAGATGAGGAGCATGCTCCGATATACGTACCAATCGTACTGATTTATTCAGTACAGAGCGATTTCGACGGAACTGTTCCGGTTGACGTTCAGTACTGATTTAGGATTTCTATAATTCCTTGTATAGTATTGTATTATTACGTTAGCTTAGCTGCGTGTGGGTACTGTGACACCCTCTATTTCTATCACTATCGTTTTAAACGCTATTTAGAACGTAATTAAGGACTTTAAAATCATAGGTGATAGATTTTAACTTTTATTATAAAATATTCTTAAAAATAATTCAAATATTTCTATGGATTGCAAAGATGATACTCAAACTTTTAGCAAAGAATTTTTACTGATTTGTTTCGTCTGTCCGGCAAGTATTCCTGAATTTTCTGCTTTTTATGGCAACAAATGCCATTTGCACTGATTTTCGGTTGAAAAAAAGATCACAGCTATACGCCGTTTCGCTTCGCATATACGTCGCTTGTGAAGAGAAAACGCGAAAATCCAGAAATTCCAATTGTGGTCAAGTCTTGTGTTCACGTTGTTTCTTTGTGTTATTTTGTGTGAATGACGTAGAGCCTGAGTATATTTATGGTAAAGATTGTCAACACCAAAACGATTCAGTCTTTTCCAAGCTTTTGCTCGACCAGAGAGTTCTAACTGAACGTAGCTTGTCTCTTTACATTAATATCACACTTTATTTAATTACTATCATTAGTAACGAGAAATGGAACTCGCTGGTTTTTTAAATACCAACACTGTATATTATGTAATAATGCGTAAATAAGCTTGCCGCCTTAATTCTGTTCTCCCTCAATAACACTCAGAAAAAAGCTTCGACATTCTCTCAGGTGAGCGTTTTTATGAGTATTAATTGTTTTATTTCCTTTTGTCTGGCTATTTTGGTTCCAAATGTCTTACGCGTATGCCGTTTTCCTATGCGTCGCAGTTTTAAGGAACCTATCTCCGACGTATAGCGGGAACACACGAATAAGTATGTGTGTACATATATCATCAGCCCTTTTTCAATCCACTGATGGGTGAAGGCCTCTTCCAGTATTCTCTCAAACCTGCCTCCCTCCAAGTTAGCCCTGAAAACTTCACAATTTCACTATCGTGTGTATATAGTTATATATTTTCGTGTGTGTACATCCATTCGCTTAAAACTAGGCGAAACAACACGTCTTCCGCAATTCAATATTTAATATATCTGGTTTTGAACAATTCCGTTTGAATTGCCGTTAACGAAGGAGCAAATTTACACAGGACGTGCGAAAATACTCCACTTGATCCTAGCTACGGATCACTTGTAAGAGGAAACGGACTGACTCCAAACGAGTTTGCTTGCTCCTTCGGGGAGAAAGGGCGGGAGGGTTAATTTTTTACCTTTGGCGCCTAATTCATGTGAATAACGCGCGCTTCCTACAATGTTTGCCGGCTTTGGTAGAGGGGTGGTTAGCGTGTCTGCCTCCCAATGCTAGGTGGCTCCCAATGCTAGGTTCGCGGGGTTCGAATCCTGCCGAGGGCATGGCTGTATGTGTTCGTCTTTGTTAACGTTATTACGCTCATTGTAAAAGGCCATTAACGGGTGTTTATGAGTTAATATAAAATAAATAAAAAGATAAATGTTTATCGTCGACTTCCACGAAATTTTGCGGCGCGCGTTGCACAAAAGGAATGGCTGTTTTCCTAAAGGGGAGTTTTCGCTCGGAAAGAATTTTTATCAATGAGAGAGAGGGAAACCCGTTACATACCAATACCGCCGAGGTCCTCAGCCTGACGATTCAAATCGAATTCCAACAGAGCACTAAGCGATGATTTCGGTAAATCTTCTTTTGTACCAGCATATTTTATTTTTCGTTTCATGATCAATCACTGTGTCCACCATCTTCGCATGGATAAATACAGAAATGTTTGTTATCCGAAATGTTTAAGGCTGATTATTTAAAATTCATTAGCTGCCCATTTTCCTTCCATTTTCTTATTTTGCTTTTGGAATATTTCTTACCTAACATCTAAAGTCCAATTACATTCGTCAGATGTCCGAGTAAAACAGATACTTTGGAGTATGTCTCTATCTTCTTTGTATAATCTGCGCATTATGACTGATCTTAAGAAGTAGCCATTTGGATTTAAAAATTAATAACTTTCTTTGCAAATCATTCTATAAATATGCTCGAAGCATTTCACGATTGATCCCATCTCTATGTTTGATGCAAACTATTACAGCATTTCGGAACATTCGCTATCTAAATCGACCATTAAATGCCATCTAAATCTTGGAGGTGTTTCTCCATCTAACGCGCTTATTCTTAAGGAAAAATGCGAATATAATTCACAAAATCACTCATTATACAATGTAATTTAATATAAGGGATGCAAAATAAATTAATTTATATTGTAAATCAGTTGACAATATGAGCATCAAGGCTCGAATTTTTCGCTATGAAGCAACGACAAGAACAAGTAATGTAATTGAAAATAAGTATTAATCCACGCAAAATTTTTGTGACTAAAACTTAAAGTTCATATACGGTCATATAAAGCTTCTTTCAAAGGTCGGAAGAGCAGGGGTGAATCTTCCTGAGCTTATCATGAAATTATAGTAATAATTAATGCAAAAATATAAAAAATAAGATAAATTTTCAAACGAGTTCGACTACAAAATATTCATACGATAATATACATGCTGATTTTAATCTGCCTCATAAAATCGGATCGATGATGAAATGTAAAAGCAAGTGATAATTTGGTTAATTAATTGTAGGAATAAGATGTGACAAAATGAGTCGCGGATGTTAAATTTTTATTTCCACAACTTAGGAAAACTATGTAGTATTTTTTCGCGTTTTATAGGACATTTTGGACAGATTCCGAGTTCATTAAAAATAACAAACGCCAACAATCAAAATCATTCTTTAATACTTACTTCACCCAAGTACAGTAAACTCTCGGGGACTGGAATGATCCGGATTCCACATTTTTTGGATTTTTCAAGAGGTATACCTTACTTCTCTCTCTCTCTCTAGCCGTTTTTCTATTTCAAGTTTTTGAGCTACAGTAAGAGTAACACGCTTTCGCTTTTGGCTTTTCTTAGCATCTTGATTTTTGTCCGCCATAATTGCAGGATGGGTGAAAATTTTGCGTTAAAATATCAACAACGGCGGAATCGTAATTCTCTCAAAAATCAAATTCTCTCAAAGATGCATGCCGAATGACTTTCTTCATATTCCCGGTTTTTAAAATCATGATTTTATTGTGAAAAGTGACGGTTTTTAAGGTTTTCAAGTATTTAAAGTGCCGGATTTTTCAGAGTTGACTGTATATCAAGCTTATCAATTATAGCCTATTTTACATTGGAATTGAATAAGGTTTTGAATTAAATTTGTCGATAAACAATCATACGCTGCTGGTCCAGGATTTATATTTCCTATTTAACTAAGATTCGCTGGAACCATTGAACGATGGAGATAGAACATCACTGAAGGGTATTTTGTGGCTCCTGAAGGATATAGAACAAAGTAATCGTTAAATTTATGCAAAGTTACGCAAACCATCCAGAATTCACTCAACTGGTGGAATCCATGAGAGGCATATAACGCTATTTCATGGAACAAATGCGTTTAAATGGAGTTAGAACATTTCAATCCGGAACATACGAAATGCGGGCTATTCGAAGCGATTTTGACTATGTCTACATAAACCAACACGCTTTTGCTATGGATTTATGCTCCATTACCAGAGTTTAACCAGAATTTCGGCCCAAATTATTCTACAGCAATTTCGGATCGTGTGTTCAAACGATGATGGCTATTCAATTCATGAAACGTTAAAAAAAACACAAACGCTTTAGGTTTTGGGATATGACGCGTAAATCGGTAACAGTCTACGGGCAGAGCAAGCCAAAGCCGCCAATCCACCACAATTCCTTTTCACCCACTCAGAGCCCTCCTCTCCCCCTCTCTCCCCCTCCCATCCCGGTAATGAGGTAATCCTTTGGACGAAAAAATAAAATCCGAGTCGCTGTTACTAGCTGAATTTCGTTGTGTCGCCATCGCAACGCGTTTTCATACGTCACGTCGGGACTCCGGCTTCATTATTCATCGTTAGTGAGTGGCAGGGTAGTTTTTGAACTCTCGGTACACGGTTTGGCCCTCGGCGTGTTGTCGCAACAATCGAAAGGGAGAGAGCGATAGAGAGATGGAGAGGAGAAAAGCGAGAGTGGAAGACGGGAGGAACTGACAAAAGAGAAAATATTGAGTGAAAGTAAGGATATAAATAGAGAATTGGAGGGAGAAAGGAAAATAGAGATTAGACAGGATTTGGGGATAATGAAAGAGGGTAAGACATGAGGAGAGAGAGAGGCAAAGAGAGAGAGGGGGGGCAAAAAGAGAGAGGGGAGGAGATAGAGGGGGGGGGCAAAAATAGAGGGGGGGCAAAGAGAGGGGAGGGCAAAGAGAGAGAGGAGGGGGACAAAGAGAAAGAGAGAGGGGGCAAAGATAGAGAGATGGGGCAAAGACAGAGGACAAAAAGAAAGAGTGGGGGCAAAGAGAGAAAGAGGGGATCAAAGAGAGAGAGAAGGGATGGAGAGAGAGAGAGAGGGGGGGCAAAGATAGAGAGAGGGAGCAAAGATAGAGAGAGGACAAAGATAGAGAGAGAGAGAGGACAAAGATAGAGAGAGAGAGAGGGGACAAAGATAGAGAGAGAGAGAGAGGGGGGGAAAAGATAGAGAAAGAGGAGGCAAAGATAAAGAGAGGGCGCAAAGACAGAGAGATGGGAGCAAAGGGAGGAGGGAAATAGATTGTTTGTTTGTTCATATGAAATGTCTGGCTAATCAACGTATTGGATTATTATAGTCATTACTCCTTCCTCACCGGAGGGGAAAAGGTAAAGGAGGCAAAGAATGAGAGAGAGGGGCAAAGCGAGAGAGAAAGAGGGGGGCAAAGATAGAAACAATGAGAGGGAGAAGACCACAAAATATATTTAGTAATAGAAATTGCGATTAATAGAGCAATAAAGAAATAGTGAAAGTGAATGAAAAGACGGATTGATTGAAAAAACAGAGGATTCGAGGGCAATAAAGGCAACGGGATTGAAAACAAAGAAGTAAAGAGTTAGCAAATTTATAAGGAGACACTGAAAACGACTCTGTGGAAAATTGCACAAAAGAGAGCAAGACCGTAAGCGAGAAATTAGAAGTAAAGAACAGGTCGAAGAAAGAAAGGGGATGATAGGAAAATGAATGCGAGAAGGTAGGTACGATAAAATAACTAAGAGAAAGAGGGTGAAAGAGAATTAGGGATATGGAGAGAGGTGGAAAGAAAGATAGTGTGTGAAAGATAAAATTACCACCTTTACACTTGTTCTAACATTAAGATTCCTAGTCAAACCCGGAGATGTGGCAACACGATATAGATGCGTATGGCGAAAGTAAAAATTCAAACTCATTTTCTTATACTCACCCTGCAATTAAATTTTTAATATAATACACGCTAATGAACTTTTAAAATGTTGCAACTCTGCAAGCATTACTGACAATTCAAACGCGAGAATGCCCAGCTAACCTACAAGTATAAAAAACCTCGCAATGTTCGAGTTGCCAAAATTCTGTTGTGTTGAATATACTATTCACACAATCTTACTTAGGGCGACTCGTAATGTCTCTTATATGGTTTTTATATTCGAATTTTAAAATATATTTTTCTAATCTTTCGGACTCGGATATATTTTGACAGTCCGTGGCCCGGAAATGGCTTGCCCAAACTCGGAGAGGTGGCAACCCCAGTAAGAGAGGGAGAGAAGGTGAAAGAGGGGGAGAGAAGGTGAAAGAGAGGGAGAGAAGGTGAAAGAGAGGGAGAGAAGGTGAAAGGGAGGGAGAGAAGGTGAAGGAGAGTGCGAGGGCGAATAGGAGAGTGATTTTGTTTGTTTTTGTGTATTTCTGGCTACATAGCCTCTAGGGTTATTATAGCCATAACTCCTTACACACCAGACACACACAGAAGGGAGGAGGAAAACCCGGTGCCGGTATTAGCCTACTCTTTACGAAGAGCACCAAGAGGGCCAACTGCTTAACGTCCCTTTCGAAGGACGGGGTGCGGTTCAATAGGAGGGTTAGAGAGAGGAAGGGAGAGATAGAGGGCGAGAGAAATAAGTGGGTGAGAGTCATAGAGGGAGAAAGATAACGAGAGATGAATAAAGTAACAAGCGTGAATAATGAAGCATAGCCTAAGTGTACCTAAGGCAGGTTTCTTAGTAATAATGGGAGCATTGTTGCATCCCAGGAAAACCGAGATGATACATTTACGCTCTTACTATCTCGCTGAATTTAAGATTTTTATAAGTATCAAAGTTGACAAAATTTTATCGTAATAATTTAGGAAAATTTAAATTTAAAAAATTTCGAACTTCCTGCAATATGGAAGACCCGATGGATTAATTTGACTCGAGTCTGTACTCTGCTAAATTGCATCGAAACACATCCAGCGGTAAAGAGCTTGATGCATGCATATAGGACAGTCGGAGAGACCCAATTTAAAAGATGCATTTTTTTCTTAAAATAAATACAGGAAAAAAGGAAAATGCAGAGATTGGCCATCATAGCAAAGAGTGAGAAAATAAATAGAGAGAGGAAGGAATGAGATAGAGAGAGGAAGGAATGAGAGAGAGCAAAGGTAATATCGTACGTCAAGGAGTAAGAGTGGCGGATTGAGAAATGAGTTCCAAAAGACTCTTAACAGAGGGCGTGGCAAACGGATGATTGATAGATGTTCCTCGAGAGCCAGGAAGGAAAAAGATTGGCCAACATCTTTGCTATAAAAAAGAATTTTTATGCGTCCCCTATAACTCCCATCGACATCTCATGAACTCGATGATAGATTAAGGGAGGCGGGAAAACTTCGTTAATTTCTGTTGAGTGAGGCGCGGAAGGAAAGTTTATTTTCCGAGTGAAATGTTTTCAGTCTTCGCCTATAAATTTCGCCATTGGATTTGAATCTAAACAACGTCTTCTGATGCGTTTTATTATCGAATGGTTCATTCTGTGAGAAATGTCGTAGTTGTTAAAAAATAAAGATTTCCAACATGCTTTCTATCAATCTTTACGGATTCAGGACAAATTTGAGTTAATGAGATGCTTTCCGACTCAAATTTGAATAGTAGAAATCACTTCTTATAATTGATAAATGTAACTAATCATTTAATTGAGAAATTTATGATATTAAACTCGTTGTGTTTTAATTAATTTGGCTTATGTTTACTTTCGGTTGCTGTTCGTGAAATTTTTTCAATGTTATTGTTCATATCTATCATACTTCAATAGTTATTTATAGCTCTGAGAATTGTTGTCCTTGTATGTTCCTTGTAAATACCTTAACTTTGCATGTTTGTTTCATGTTTGCATATGCTTGTGTGTGTGTGTTTACAGGTTTCGAATAATACCTAACGCCAGGTCACTGCTGTGCCTAGAAATTTCGTCGTGTTGCCTTCCAATTTCTCCTGTATTATTGTCAAATCTTCTTCACATATATTATATACCCATTGCTCATTTTTCTAAGATTCCAAGTAATTGTATGCCATTCTAACTACAGAGTAATACTACCGAAGTTCTTGACATCAGTTCTGTTTTGGGGCTGGGTCGTAGATCAGAAGTAAATTTGTCGAGCGGGCACTAACACATACATACACGCAAATGTAGTACATGTAAGTGTCGATAAAATAATCTTTTAATTGCACCTATCATCAATACCAAATTGAAGCAACGTATTAATTACTTGCCTCATCTACCGAAAAAATGAAAATCAAACTTCCAACAAAAGAAAACAATATTCGCCTTTAAGAAACCTGGTACCTACCCTTCGCAAGGAGCAATCTTTATAAGAATAAAAAAACCGATAGATTACCCATGATGACGGTTACTTCGTATGCTAAATGTTTGCAATGTTCACTCAACCATTTAGTGGCTAAATAGGTTACAAGGTACATGGTTTATATGAATCTTTGTACCGGTTTTTCCCCGCTGTTATGCCCTGAGTTCCTCAAATGCCATGAGGCGCGGAATCAGGAACCTGCAAATATAAAAAGCTTTATGCTTTCAGCGCGGGGATAAAAGAAAATGTCTTCAATAATGCATCTCGCGTGTTCACAACGTATACGCGCGGCGCCGAGGTTTTCGCCTCTTAGACTACGCTCGGTTCATTATAAAAATCCTCCCATATCGGCGTGTGTGTAAGCGCTTTAAAAACTCGCAGCCCTCTGCTTAATTCCCGAAAACCGCATGCGCCCAATCGTCGAGAGAGTAATTAATGTTTCAGCGTGTTAATTCGTTCTCCTCGGTCGCGCCGCGTGACGTCATCAAGGGTGGTTTCGATCGCTCGTGAGCAATTTGCTATAGCGCCCACCTCGTTTGTCGTTAGGCTCATGTCGTCGCGAGTGATAACGCGGGTTCCTGAGGGGTTGGGGCCCGCAATCACGGTCTCAACCCCCACCCACCTTATTTTATCGCCTCGTCAGCGATTTTATTTTTCAAAAGAGTGGCGAGAAGAAAGACCATGAGGCAGACACCTCGGTCTGCGTTGGATAATCTACATCAGTGGCACCCAATCCACGGCCCGCCATGTGTTTCACAATTAAAGGGCACAATGTAACATAAAATGAAAATAGAAATAATACCTTAAGGAAAAGTAAAGGTAGTGATAAAGGTGGCGAGCCCAGTGGACACCAATTTGGCGAGCTGCTAGGGGTGTCGAAGACACATAAAAACCAAACACGTAAGCTTTTCAGGCTTAAGCCCTTTCTCAGCGACAGAGAGAAATGTGTGTGTGTGTGTGTGTGTGTGTGTGTGTGTATATATATATATATATATATATATATATATATATATATATATATATATATATATATATAGTCTTTATTCGTCTATTCCCATAATTTATGAATACATTTAAAAAATTCGGATGTGTCCAGCACACGACTTTCTCTATACAGAGTAATGAATATGATTGCAATAATAATTGCGAGCTGCTCTCAACAACAGTGATCTCAAGAATAACTGTCGGAAATACTGCTCGTGAATACATTTTTGAACACATTGAATAAGTTTCACAACGAAAAATAGGTACATTGAATAATCCCTTTCACAATGAAAAAAATATGTAAACGAAATTGTTACTGGTTGCCATGCTTAACAACATATCCATGCGTGATTTAAATTACCTTTGGCATTGCCGTCAATATTGACAAGAAAATTTGTTTACAAAATATGACGCTAGATGGCATCGGGATAATTTTTATTGAATCGAACCTTTGGCAGCGTAGGCATCGCTATCAACAATTAGGAAACTTGATCATAGCAACGAAAAGTAAAGTATCACTTAGCGACGTATTTAATATAAATTCAGATGGATAAACTAAATATTTCTTAAACAATCCGTTTTATGAAAAATGTTACAAACAAAACTCGTAGAAAGTAATATTTTCTACAACTTTAGTAGTGACAAACATTATTTTTGCGAAAATTTAGTAAGATTTTTTAATAAAAATTTTAAATATAAAATTTTGTACTGATTTAATAAGCAGTTTTTGAGTTAGAGTGCGCGCAAATTTTCAATCAAACAGACATCACCGAGAAAATAGTGAAGACGTATTCAGGGGACTTTAAAACGTGTATTTCTGTTGAAATATCGAATTCGATTTTTTTCGCGAAAACAATGCTTTCTCCTATACTGCGTATGGAAAAAGTAACAAATATGGTAATACTGACCCACAAATAAACCCTTTAGATTCTTCAATTCCATTTTCGACTGGGCGTGCCTCGAAATGAGTTATGTGGCCCTCGAGTCGAAATTTGAGGACCACTGATCTGCATCATCAAAATGTAAATTTCCTCCGGAGAAATTAATTCACCTCTCCAGATAATGTGGACGCTTATTAAATGTTTTTATCTGCTTTGACATAAGCAAAACTTACAAATTCTATTCCGCCGACAAAATGGCGTGACTTTACTATGGTTCAGGTTTAGGAAGCGTTCCTTCAAATATTTATATTTTCGATAGACTGTTCATAATCCAATGTATCGATGGTTATGTGATATAATATCGATGCGGAAGAAGTTTTGATACGTTTAGATTTCCGTTTTTTAGTTAAGTATATTATTCTACTACATTTTAATCCAGCTTTGCGATGATTTTTATTTCAAATTTTTGAATAAGCTGTTAAAGGAAAGATTAAAACCTCTACTAATTAAGAGCCGCAGGCTCCTCACATTCTATTATTTATTCTCTCCACTGTTTATTTTTGGGAAGCTCAAGATTCGCACATTTTCCTTTAGAACCGTGATGATGGCGAAAAGACACAAAAAACCTACTGTTGTATTTTGGAACAGCTCGGAATAATTTATTTAGCACGAAATCATTCAAAAGGCGTTAATGGGACGACGAGATCATCTTTCCGTGCTACGTTACCTATAATAAATCGTCTCCTATTTAAAATACGCAACGCAGTATAATTTTGTTATTACTTTCTCCATATACGAAGTATAGAGAAAGTATTGTTTTCATGAAAAAAATCGAATACGAGATTTCAACGGAAATACATGTTTTAAGGCCCCCCTGAACACGTTTTGACTATTTTCTCGATGATGTCTGTGTGTCTGTCTGTCTCTGTCTGTATGTGATAGATTTTTGTGGGCGCTCTAACTCAAACTATTAATCAGGTCAACGCAAAATTTTATATTTAACATTTTTATAAAAGTTAGAAGATCTCTTGTCACTTATCCGTTATTTTGAAATATTTGCTTTAATATTTGATAAATGTAAAAATGTATTGGAATAAAAGTTGTAGGAAATTTTATTTTCTACAACCTTTGTTTGATACATATTTTCATATAATGCATTGTTTAAGATATATCTTATATTTTTAGCTGCCACCACCACGCCACCTACCGAAGACTATTGTTAACAATTGACGCTTAGTTACGTCTAAGTAACCCTCCTTTTTCTTTTCTTAATTGTCAACCGGAAGTAAATATTGACAACGATCCCAGAGCTAACAACATGTAAGTTACCATATAAATTTGGAGAAAGTCATGTGTTGCCCACATCAGTTTATTTTTACTAATAAAAGACCCATTATATATTACATATCCATACCCATTAGAAAGAGACTAGGTTAGACGTAATGAGATTGCAATTACATCGCCAAATCTGTTGGAAAAATACATCCATCTAAAAAATTCTGACCTCCCTCGTTCGAAGAAGGAAAGAGGCCAAAAGTCCAAACCCCGAGATAAACGTTCAAACCTACTCCTCGACCTGAATGAGATGTTAAATGGAATTCTGCCGTAGCCCTGGGGACTTGGATCTGGTCGCTAAGGGCTGGCCGCAGCACTCGGCAAAATAAAATACGTGCAGGACCCATTGGACCAATAAAATCTTTATGCTAGTCACGCAAAATCCTTAGGTTACGACGGCGATGACGCCTTCTGAATACCTTATTGTCTCTCGTGAAAGTTACAGCAAATATTTCATAGGGTTATTCTTAATTACGACAAGGGAGTAGAATTTTTGTTCCGGTGATAAGTTGGCATTAAATTTGCTTATTTTTTATGAGATAAATTCCCTCTCGACGCCGAGTTTTAACGCTCGATGGTGGGGTATGCATACAAGCACTCGAATTTAAATGATATGGTGGAGAAATAAATTTTAAAATAAAAACTAATCAGAATGGAGTGGCGGTTTTACGCCTACGGGGCTTCTTGCGGTTAACATTTGGGAGCCCCTGTCGCTAAGCAGTCGGGGGGCCCTGTAATCTAAATATACTAGTGGTACCCGCAAAAACTTTGGCGAAGTCAGTCAGAAATGTGCATGTTTAAAATAATAATAGCTCATTGCTCATAAAATTAGACAACTGACATTTTGAATTTAATGTTTGTTTTTATAATTTATATGTGCAATTTTAATTGCTTCTCCCTTACGAAAAAGGTAACATTACAGTATTGAAATAAAGAAGGAAGATTTTTTTTCTTTTGGTCAATCGTTAAAAATGCCCACAGTCTACATGCAGTTGACTGAATAATAATAATCTGCAATTATTGACGTTGCAATCTATTAAGTTTAACATTGCTACAACTATAATTTCGATGCTTCATAAAAAGCGCGAAGCGAATAACGATATTCTTTCGTTTATTTGAAGGCTTAATAGACGCTGATTGAATCGGAGGCAAAAATGCGGGTCGCCTTGGCAACACCCGGAAAGAGTACGAAAAAGCCATAAAATGTCGAAAAGAAATACGTATTTCCATGTAACGTCAAAACATTGCAAGAATAAGATAGTTGATAGTTTTAGCCGTCGGATAAAGCAAACAAGGAGAAAATTGGTCTATATTTACGTATTTTGATGAATGACAGAAAACAATTTTGCATCTTGAAAAATCGAAACTCCTGTGTAAATTATGGGAAAATATAATCGTATCCCGGAGTCAAATCCGGGACACTTCCGTTAACCAAAATAGACTTCTCGAGGTCTCCTAGTTGGCAGAAACAAAATGGCGTTTACAGCATTTCTCTATGAAAAACTGTTCAAGAGATAAAGGGGGGGCGGACAGTCATTGAGTAACAATATATAAAGATAGTGAAACCGCTCCTAACGGCTACTCTCTATTGTGAAGCCTCATAACGATCGTTTTCTATGGAATAATAGAGAGGTTTCACTGATTTTTAAATTGAGACATTTAATATTTCTGAGATTATATACACGAACATTTTTTTGGGGCCCCTGGCGCGCGCCATGTGCGATCCCCCCTAAATCCGCCACTGTAACAATGAATAAATATGTACACGTGTTTTAAAGAAAAAATCCTTTTTATTCAACCACCCGGACATTTTTATCACATGATTTACCTCTCCCAGGAAACGATCTCAGAATGCTTAATTTATGCATGGGATCGGTTTTGGTTAAACTCGCTCCTAAGGTTGAACGAGGCAAACTATTGGATACGAACTCAAAATTTTTGTTATAATCATCTTTTTTTCTCTTTCCGACTCCAAGCTACACGAATCCATCTTAACTCGGTTTATTTTATTCAAGCGGCAGCAACGATTCTATCGGCCTCGGAAATTAACGAAAGGGTAAAAAGGAAAGAGAAACGTAATTCCGCTCCTTCTCGAAATCACTGCTATCTTATTTCGTCGAGTCGCTCGGTCTCGCGGGAGCTATGCAGCCACACGAAGCTGCAATTAACTCGGAAGTTCTTCTTTGAGAATTCCGGAAACTCACGTACACACATACATCCGCGGTAGCTCGCTAATAATTTTAATTGAAGCACTCATCTCCGACTACGAGTTTGCGGAACGCACCATTAACTCTCAGCTCGCATGTACCGGCCTTTCGACTCAGCACTAAATAGTTTACTCTGAATTTTGGCGCATAACAAAACGCGCGTCTTTGTCTAGTAGTCGAACGCAAACGCCGGACTGACTCGTAATTTCGAAACTTCTTTAGAAACTACCGCGGGAGTCGAAAATTAGAGCTGAAACTAGTCGACACGCTCGAGTAATTCCATAAATTTAATGTTTGGTAGGAAGGGAGGCGTTGTTCTTAGCTTAGGCCGCGAATTAATATCGAGTAGGCCGAGAAACCCAGGAATTGAATGAAATCGCAATGAAAGATGGCGAAAAAACACCTCAAAGGTTTCGCTTTCCTTATTATAGCATTTATGCAAAATATTCTTCGTGAATGATTATTAAATATTTATTATTAAATTTTAAAACGAATAATGATAACAACTTATGATGGCTACTTTCCACATAATTATTTATTTAATACTGATATTGGTTTTAATAGCTTAAAAATCACCGCGGATGAGTTGTTCTTTGGGTTTTCAAATTTCATAATTTAGACTCAAGGCTTAATATTGGACTAGTGGAACTGTCCGTCAAATGACGTGTAGGCATGACTAAAGTAGGCGCGTTGCACTAAGGCAGCCGGCCGGCCAAACTCGGCGACAGTAGCGCTGAAGCGCGGTAGTGCTGGTCGCGTGACCTAATCGGGCGGGCATAAGCACCTCCTGGACACGGTTTTCGGCCATTATCAGACCTCGTGTAAATTTTTTCACAGATTTTACTAAATTGTGCAATCCGTGCCGTGAATAGGCGTCGAATGACACCCGAACCGACCCGATCCGTTGAAAACCCTAGGAGTTTAAATATATAGAAGGTAAACAAGAAATAAATTATTAAGAACAAGATGATCCAAACGGAACTTATGATGCCTACTTTCCATTTGATCATTTATTTAATACTTATTTGCTTTTAATAATTTTATAATAACCGCGGATTAGTTACTCTTTGTGTACCCAAATTTCATAATTTAGCGTTATAAAATATTACAAATACATTCGAACGGCAAACTAAATGGATCACGCGTATTTGTGTGGGAAAAATAACGTGTGTATGTACTAGACTATACCGAATCCGAGTCCAACAATAGTCGTTGCGACTCGTAATGAGTGATAAAAACTGCAAAAACGCCAGCATTTAAGCAACATTCTACGATAAAAATTAGAATCTCCATTCCTTTCCCCAAAGAATGTTACAAATCCCGCTCCGATATTACAATTCTAAGATATTTTAATGTGTAAGAGAAAAATACCCTGCACGGTGGATATCAGATTTCCTAAGTAAATCAAATGGGAAGGATATTTTCTGGAATCGAACCCCTGGACTTTCAATCTTCGCAACAAAAACTATCCTTGGTAGCTCGACTAAAGTAGCGAGAGATTTCCACCAAGTGTCATGAAAATCGGTCGATTTGTTCATAAGTTAATAGGGGAACGGGCAGACAGACAGACAGACACAACGACGAAACTATAAGCCTATTTCCATTCTGGAAAGTAAGCTAAAAATGCGCATGGGGAGGCGAAATGCACCAGGAGTCCATAAATTATCCGACTACTTTTTATCTAACTTGAACTTACTTCCTTTCTGTTGCAGATGCGTTGTAGGACCATTGTTTTAAAAGAAAAATGTGAAAAAATAGGCGGTTTTTATAATTAAATAAATTATCAGTGTTTTATCTATAATAATGCTAGCTAGTTTACAAAAATGTAGAAAACGAGCTATTTTTTTTACCTCTTTGACGTCCGTCCGCTTGTAGACATTCAATTTTCTCTTTAAAGAGCTATGCGAAAAATCCTTTTTTGGTTGGGTAGATGCTAAAACAAAATTACGATCTGCATTTCATGAATCTTCCATTAGTTTGGATTTTCACCGTTCGAGGGCGCTAAATTTGAAAAAATGAGAAAACGTTGAACCAATACTGTAAGCAGTCGATTTCTGTTATCAGTTTCATATTGGTAGGGTGTGGAGGTGATATAATGTATTATACATTGAAATATACAGATATTAGTATATTCCAGTCAAGTTTTATAGAACGTTTAGAAAATTTTGAAATTTTAGACAGAACATGACAAACAGAGATGGTTACGTTACTCTGCCATAAATAGTTGATAATTAGGAATGAACCAAAACAAAGCCGTTGTCTCTACGTCGATAATGAATTTAACAACTAAATTCATTTACGAGAGTACCTTTAACTAATATAAGCCCACTGTTTGTAGGTTATCTTTTAGATGAATTTAAATATTATTAAAATTATTTAACAAAAAATTTACGTATAGTATATTACTATAATATAGTAGACATAATTTAGTAATTATTTTAAATGTAAATATTTCTTGAGAAAACATTGTATGTATACTTGTTCCTAATAAATGGATATTTGAACAAAAATTTTTATTTTCTTCAAAAACCAGCATTCCGTATTCACCAAAGGCGATTGGACATTCTTGTTTAACTTATTAGTTTTGTAAATGCTTCTGACAATTTATGGACGCCATTATACAAGATAAATAGTCGTTCATGAATTACAAATGACGAGGAATTGCCCTCCTCTAAGCAGAAAAAGGCAGTAGGTTTCCTAAATTTTAATATTTGGAAAACAATAATTTCTTAAGGATTTTAAAGAGATACAATAAGGTCTGTATTTACAAAATAAATGATTCGCCGCTTTACTGGAGGAAAAGAAATAAAGCATTACCTAAAAACAGCAAAGACCTACTCTTCATCATCCTCGTGGCATAAAAATTTCTCAAATATCATTTCAAACTTATTCTTTTTCCCAAAATAAATAACATAGCCCTCTTTAGAATTCCTACATACTTAAAACTTGCATTTTTAGAACTTCTTATCACGAAAGAATTCTATAACAATAATAACATTTTCTAAAAATAAACACGTTAACAACCAAAAATCGAAAACTAAGGATATACAAAAGAGAAGCTTAGAGAAGAGAATTAATTACAAAATTAACGCGTTTCATATGTAAACGGTATAAATAAATTTCATATAAAATAGAAGGTAACATTGTAACTTTTTCTAATACGCAGCTTTACTCTTATAAAAGAACCAGTGAAGCAAGAGTAGAACGTACCGAATTTAACAGAAGCACTAGATGGTTTGAAGAGCAATACTACAAAAAATGTTACGGGCGAAAAAGGAAATGAACATTTCAAAATTGAATTTCAAAATCATTAAATTTAAGAGTTTCAAAATAGGTGACTCAATATAAAACTGATGCAGCTTCCTTAACTTTATTCGTATGTTAAAAAGAGAGAGAGAGATTGATTGATTGACTGATTCGACCCTTTATTAGGTGAGGTTAGGCCCAGTTGGACCTCTCTTCCACCTTAGCTCGTAAAATACAATTTAATATACATAGCAAATGATAAAGGAGACTGGGCGAATAAAGAAAAAAATAACAATACCTAATAACTAACCGAAAATACAGTGTATGGTAGAGAGAAATTTATATATATATATATATATATAGAGAGAGAGAGAGAGATCGCAATTTTTGCAGACTAAAATTAGCCAGCTTTTGAGAACCGTGCTATGAAATGCTTTACAGCTAATGGAATTTCAAGGTTGGATAATATTTACGTAGCTCGTTGATACAGAAATCGGGAAATTCAGCGAACAAACTAAAGAAGGTAGGGTTAACCTTTAGGGTGTGGGAAGAAATAGATGATTTCAAGTTTGTGCATGCATGAGAGCATGCGTATGCAAATACAAAAGGCCGTCCCTAGGATAGGGAAAAACGGGGCGATAACCCCGGGCACCGCAATTTGGGGGATATCGAGCTTCGATATCACAGGATAGAATGTTTAAATATATTTTGGCGGTTAATGTTATCGGGGCGCCGCATAGATCGATTTCCCCGTATATACGAGTAGTTGGTGCTTGCAAACTGCAAGCGCTTCAAAAAATCACCATACACCAAGATCTAAACTCTTAAATAAACCAACGCGATATCCAGGGCAACAGCACTTCAGTCACGTGGAGCATATGTGTATTTAATAATAAATTCCATGAGTAATAGCAGTATATTTATAATTTTCCGTGAAATTTAAGGCAACTATCCGTAATTTACAAATTCTCTGGCAATCGGCACATGTCCAAGTTTTCGTAATTCAAGTTTAGTGACTCAAATCGCGCTGCATGAGCAATAAGAATAATCATCATTAAGACAATAGCCTATAAATTAAAATTATGGAAAAATTAGGATATTTTGTGTTAAGATTATGGCAACATCATCCGTGCCTTTAGCACGTATTTGGATTTAAAAATTGCGAAATGGGTATGACGCTATTATATTTAACAATTGAAAAGAGTTAAAATTTCTCGAAAAACTACGAAACACAACATTAAAATACTTTTCAAGTTTTACCGTCACTGCTATCAGGGTTGCTTCTTCTATTGTGATCCCATATAGCCCCGGAGAAAAACAAACCTATTCGCTCCTTCCTACAGTCAATAACCCAAATTTAATCGTCATGTTTGTGCTTTCAGTAATTCGTGAGAATTGCAATAATCTATGATACCCTCAATCACAGTGCGTGATGCAATTAGAGTTTTGGATATAATAAAATCTTACATATTATCGGAAGAAATTATTTGTGATGATGTTTTTATAATATGCATGATATTGAAAATTTGAATTATATGCTTATGGGAATAAACTTGATGTTATTTCAATTAAAGAAAAATGAAAAATATATAGTTCCGTAACTAGAATTTACTATAACTCGAATAATTGTTGCTTACTTTGAGGTTCGAGTTATAGAAGTTCCACTGTATGTATACAAATATTTAAAAACATTTCCATAACTTGAATTTTCTATTACTCGAATAATTATTACATTTCCTTGAGATTCGAGTTATGGAAGTTCAACTGTAATTCGTTATGACGGCATTAATTTCCATTAAAAGCATTAAATCACTGCAATCGTAACGTATAATATCAGATCCCATTAAATGCATTGAGGTCGTTGCCATAGTATTGAAAGATTTCCATTGTTGAAAAGAGGAAAAAATTCACACTATTTTCCGATTAAAAGCAGATATTTACGCTAATTCGGTAAGTATTTGAATTATGCTTTAAAAATTAAAATCTCCGTTCTTTCAGATAGACAACTGTTTTTTTCGAATTCGTATCTTAATTTTAAATAATTTAAAAATGCATTTTTAGAAAGCCTTGCACTGAATCCCATGCTTTCCTTATATGGAAATTGAAATAAAACATTGGGGTTTAAAAGACCCCTTAAATATAAACTTTTTGCGATTTTCGATTTTCCTTGTCGGTTGTCACTCAACCTACCAACATACCAAATTTCAGATTTCTATCCCTTCTAGAAGTACCTTAAGAGTTTTGTGTCGGTGAGTGAGTGAGTGAGGTACAAGTAGCTATATTATTACTTTCTCCATACGTAGTACAGGGGAAAGTATTGTTTTCATGAAAAAAATCGACTTCGAGATTTCAACGGAAATACATGTTTTGAGGTCCCCTGAACACGTTTTGACCATTTTCTCGATGATGAGATAGCTTTTTTGTGGGTGCTCTAATTAAAAAACTATTAATAAGGTCAACACGAAATTTTATATTTAACATTTTTACTTTTTTCATATACGTAGTAAAGGGGCAAGTATTGTATTCATGAAAAAAAATCGAGTTCGAGGTTTCAACGGAAATACACGTTTTGAGGTCCCCTGAACGTTTTGACTACAGGTGGGACGAATCCAAAATTTTCTCGAATCCGAATCCTAAAAGGTTCTCGAATCCTTCATACAAGAATAATAAAAAGAAGAAAAAAGAAAAAACTTTTACTTAAAATTAACAGTTTTTAATTAAAGCAAAATTTGATATCTGCGTTTAATGGAAAATAAATTTAAGAATACAGTTTTTAAAAATACACCTGTATTTATTAAGAGGATACAAATAAAATTCTGTTAATGAAGTACATAATTAAAACTCTTGAATCTTAAAGTTCATTTTCTCAACATAATTTGACAAAAATATTTGAGTATCAGTACAAATTTTTTACATTTTTCCAAAACCTTTTTAAATCAAAGCAAGTATAGAGGGGGGAGGGTTATTTCAAGAGTTAACATAGATAAACACTAAACATGGAACACTAAATTCTCTCCAGAAAATTAAGAAAAATCAAAAACTTGTTTATTTTAAGAGTTCATAAAAGTACTGAACACTTTTAAGACAATCTAAAAGAGCAGAAATCTTCAATGGAGATTTTAATTTAAGAAAACTAGCATTCGAACTCGCTCTGGGTCGCCACGACGTGATATTGGTGATCCGGGTACCACTGAAATTGCAACAATCGCGTTCTTTTTTAATGAACGCTTCAATTGGACGTCAATAAAACTAATCTTTCCAAAGTTTTGAGTTAAAATGTTTAACGGTTTTTTAGGTTAGGATTCGAAAGATTAGAATGACGAAAAAAGCGTGAAGATTCGAGTTTTTGAATCTCGAATCTTTTTCAAGATATTATATATATATATATATATATATATATATATATATATATATATATATAATGCATTGTTTAAGAGATATCTGATATTCTTAGCTGCCACCTACCGACGACTGTTAACAATTGTCGCTTAGTTACGTCTTAGTAACGCTCCTTTTTCTATTCTTAATTGTTGGAGCTTTGTAGCTATCATTATATATCGACGACTCTTACAGAGGAGGATATCATTATATATAGACGTTCCTTACAGGGGAGGAGGAGGAGGATATAACATACTAGTAGAAAATGCTTGCATACTGCAAGCATTTCATCTCACCTTAAAAAAACATTAATTCTTCAGACGGATATTTCACCATTACAAATATTCTATTAATTCTAAAGATTTCACCTCCGCAGCGATTTTACGTTTTTCCCACATGTAAAAATAATAGTTTAAAACAATCCCCAAATGTTGCAATTTTAAACATTTTACACTTTCTCCATTATGGGGTACTAATGCTACACATTTGAGGCAAATTTTAAAGTTGTAGCACTTCTAGAAGTAAAATAATATTTTTCTAATTGTTTAAAATTTAAACATTTTTAACGGTTGCCGCAATATATGTATATGGAGAGATTGAAATGTTTATTTGTGCAAATGCACTGCTCTGTAAATAATTTGAAAATTGCAGCTTCCTAGCTCATCCCGTAGTACCTAAAAAATTATTAAACTTTAATGTTCAAATGGGGTTAAAACGACCCATAAAATTAACAATTTTAACATTTTCGATTTTTATAGTTGGTTATCAGAAAAGTTCTATAATCTTGCAAAATTTCAGCTTCCTGAACTTATTAGATTGGTCTACACACTGGATTGCGTTTTCACATGCTAACTTATGGAAGATATTCCGGGGTCTCTGGAGTCGAACAAAAGACACTGTAAGCAAAAGTGACTATAATTCCTAATAGATATTGCGGCCATTTAGCAACACTGAAAATTTCATTTTTCTAGCTTACCGGCAAGTGCCCATAATTAATTTACAAAAATGGCGCAATGCTTTTCTTATGGGAAAAAACGCAACTTTCGGAATTTCTGGAGTCGAACTCATGTCACTTAGGTAAGAAGTCTCATTTTATCTGAAGGTTTCTCCATGATATCTACCAAAACTAAAACTTTCAGATCTCTAGCTCTTGTAGTTTGGGCTGGACATTAGTATCCTCCTGTTATCATTATATATCGACGACTCTTACAGACTCGGAAATGTGTAGCATTAGTACCCCATAATAGAGAAAGTGTAAAATGTTTAAAATTGCAACATTTGGGGATTGTTTTAAACTATTATTTTTACGTGGGAAAAACGAAAATTGCTGCTGAGGTGAAACCTTTAGAATTAATAGAATATTTGTAATGATGAAATATCTGTCTGAAAGATTTATGTTTTTTCAAGGTGAGATGAAATGCTTGCAGTATGCAAGCACCTTCTACTAGTATCCAATATCAGAAGTTTATTTCTGCTCTTTGTAGTAAAAAATTTTCTCGCAGTTTCTTAAAATATTTATTATTATGTAACCTATTTGGAATTTTTAGAAATATTACAGATATGGAGAAAGTCATGTGGTGGCCACATCAGATTTCTATAAAAGTCACAAGAACGATTAGTTTTTGGTAAAAATCGGCCAACCGGAAGTGTCACATCCGTTATTTTTTAATATTTGCTTTAATATTTGATGCATGGGAAAATGTTTCAAACGATGTTTCTGAGTTAGAGCACCCACAAAAAAGCTAACACGCCCGCCCACGCACGCACGCACGAACGCACGCACGCACGAACGCACGCACGCACACACACAGACATCATCGAGAAAATGGCCAAAATGTGTCCAGGAGACCTCAAAACGTGTATTTCCGTTGAAATTTCGAAGTCTTCTCAGTAGTTCATTAATTATCGGCTAGGTAACTTCAAATTCGGAAAATTCAAACTATTGAACCTAAAAGAATGAAGTTTTCACGGGTGGGAAGGTCTAGTAAGAATCTACATTCTAATGGTGTGGATTGCCTCTTCCTAGGTAAAGCAGAAACAAAAAAACTGAGGAAAACGAGCTTCCATCTCTTAATTTAGCAAGGGTATCTAACTTGAACTTCCTTCACATCCCTTCTGTTATATTTATATAGGTCCCAATCACACTTGTTCCTTTCTCTTTAGGTTTCATGTTCTACTATCTCCTGTTCTTTCTCCTCATTTTATGCGTAATTTGTATGCAGTGTAGGAAGTGAAAGTAAAGGCCGGCCGTTGGCATTATGGCGCCACGAGCAGGGATCCATTGCAGTGACCTCTTTCCTTCAGATAATATTCACGGATACATTTTTATTTATTCTTTACTTCTTTAGGCAAGTGGTAAAATTGAAACAATAAAGGTTAAACTTTAATGTAAATCAACAGATAGTTGCTGCCACTCGAAGATATCCGTTATTTTCCAACATTTATTCTCTTACAATGTGTCTCTCTTGAATGGTTTGGTAAGTAATTTTACCACAAATGTGGGCCATCCCTCGTGGTAACACCCACGTTCCCGGCCGGTCAGAAAGTGCTTAATTACAATGGGGTTTGTTTCTTACAATTACATAATTTTAACACCTTACGGTTTTTATGATTTGCTTATGAACTAAAAATTAATATGTGTAACCACTTATAAATATAAATCCAATACAACGCTAAAAAAACTAATATTTAAAATTTATATATATATATATATATATATATATATATATATATATATGAAAATAAAAGTATGTACATTAGTAAGGTAGTTGAGTCAAGAACACACCAACTAGCTACTGCTAATTTTTTATATATTTTTTGTTTTTTTTTTAAAAATATATATATATATTGTTTTTTGTTATTGTTATTATTATTATTTTTTTCTCATTTATTTTTATTTATTTATTATTATTACTGTTATATATATATATATATATATATATATATATATGTTTTTCTTTTTTTCTTTTTCTTTCTGCAGAATAGTTTTTAAGTGGGTAGAGCTTCTTTACAGCATGGGCAATAGATTCCTTTATTTATAAGACTAAACTAAATATAATAAGTAACTAACTATCTAATAAAATAAACTAACAAAAGATAGAACATGGGGTTGTTAAAAAAAAGAGAGTAGAGAGCAGAAATCGATATGGGGAGCATCACAAAACGACCCTTTTCAGGAGGTATTTACAATGAATATGGTATATACAATGGTGGTGAGGTTTAGTTTGCGTATATGCAAGTTATAAACGTTATAAAACATAGATAGGGGAAAAAGTTTGGAGTGGTTTGGCGGTGATCATCTTCACATGGGTTTTTAATGTAGTTAGGACCTTTTTAGGGTCATAAAAAAATACATAATAATCAAATTTAAGTTGGGGTTATATACAAATAGGAGTAAGTTGAGGGGTGAGAGGTATTTAGGGGTTGATAGAGGTAGCAGGAAGTTAGAGTTGAAGGATATCTTTCGTCATCCGGTATTTGTGGCGTTTGGTGGTGCGGTAGGTGCATATGGTTTGGAGGAGAGGGTTATTGGTAAATTTGAGCCGGCGGTTGAATTTATGTGCTTGCAGTTTGGTAAAGTCTAGAAGTGGTGGGATAATGTGGGCAAGTTGTAGTTCTCTGATAGGTACTAGTTTGGATTGCTGGGCAATGAAGCGGAGGGTGGATGATTGAAAACTTTCAATTTTGGCTGTTTTTTTCGCAGTATTTATGTGAATTTCACTGCCGTAAGTGAGATGTGGGCGGATTAGAAGGAGGTAGAGGCGCATTTTGTCAGTGAGACTTATTTTGCTGTGGGGTGTGAGACAATACGAGAAAGCTACATTAAATGTTATCCAGCAAAAGTTATTTCGGTCTATATCGACCAATCTCATTTGCGCAAGGACCTTAAGTGAAATTTTCATTTTTATCTCGTCAAAGGTAGGCGAAGTCGGAAAACGTTTCCAGCAAAAGTTTCGGAGCTGAGCAAGAGGAGTATTTTGGCTCAATTAGTATTTCCCCCCGTAATGCTGGTTGATTTCGAGAAATTTCCCGAAAAATATAAATTTATCGACCCAGCCTCAAACTATTCAATGGACTCAGAAGTTATGTGGAAGAGAATATCCTTTTATGTACCAGCCTACGCAACCGCTACTGGAAGTCACATCCTGCACATCCTTTTATGTTTTTGGCAAAACAGACTTTCGACCATCTTCGCCAATTAAACCTCGACCCGCTATCGCAGTTAGGAACATTTTTACGAGGCGTATAAGCTACGAGTGCTTAGGTGGTCGGGATTACGGGTTATATAGGGAGTTATATGAGAGATTATTTGAGACACCATAGTGGAAATCAATTCTTAACATCACGTTTTCACAACTGAAGTTTTTTCCCTGCCTTAGTTTTAAGCAACATGAAATTTTATTTGTTGAATTTCACGGATATTTTTCACAACGCTCTCTCTGACTGTGTAAAATTCTCTCGCGGGCCTCATGCGGCCTTCGAGCTGTAGCTTGCTCACCCCTGACTTTTCATAGTGCAAAGAATGCATTAGGGAATGGTATTCCGAAATGGGTTACACTTTATATTCTTACCCTGTATCCCTGTTTTTCTCCAACCTTTGCTCTCCATCACTTCTCTATTCCCCACATTTTTCTCTCTCTCCCTCCGCAGGCGATATTTATTTTAATAATTTCGACCGACTTTAGGCTGCGAACGAGCGAGCCTTCGGAGTGCAATTCGAAGTTCGCCGTATTTAGCTCGAGAACAGACGAGAGAAAGAGAGGAGAGAGAGCGAGCTGAAGTGGATGTATACATGGAGAGGGAGTGAGAATGAGAGGAAGAGTAAGTGAAAGAATGAGAGAAAGAGAGAGTGAGAGAAAGAGAGAGTGAGAGAAAGAGAGAGTGAGAGAAAGAGAGAGTGAGAGAAAGAGAGAGTGAGAGAAAGAGAGAGCGAGAGAAAGAGAGTGAGAGAAAGAGAGAGTGAGAGAAAGAGAGAGTGAGAGAAAGAGAGAGTGAGAGAAAGAGCGAGAGAGAGAAAGAGAGAGTGAGAGAAAGAGCGAGAGAGAGAGAAAGAGAGAGAGAGAAAAAGAGTGTGAGATAGCAAGAGAAAGAGAGTGAGAGATAGTAAGAGATAGAGAAAGAGTGAGATAGAGTGAGAGAAAGAGAGAAATAGTGAGAGAGAAAAGAGAGATAAAAAATGACAAAGAAAGAGCGAGAGAGAAAGTGGATGGAAGGAGAGAGAGGGCGAGAGTGAAAGAGGCGGGAAAAGAGAGAGATGCGACCACTGAAAAGGAGGCAAACGAATGGACGTTTGGGCGTCGCTACGTGACCGGGCACCAGACCGTTTCATGACGCTTTCCGCGATACCTCTCACGACTCGCAATATGGCGAAACAAGGTCCCCTCTCTATTTTTTTATTCTCTCCCTCTCTTCACTTTCTCTCTCTCTCTCCTCCCATATCTATTTTCCTGCGCTCTATTTCTCCCCTCCATCACATACAAACACACACGCGCGCACTGTATTCCGACCGGGGAAACGACTACAATAACCTCACCCCGCGACCGCACCACCTTCCCAATCGATTGTCCGGCCTCTCTCCCGGCGCGCCACGCACGCGATGCGGGTCCCACTGTCTGCCTCGAGAAATGTTTTTTTATAACGCTACGCGCTCGGAGAGGTTTATAACGCCGATTTGAACATTCGCGAAAGCGTACTCGCAGAATGGGCGAGGCGATGGGGCGAGGCTGTGGGGCGAGGCTGTGGGGCGAGGCGGCTCTTTTTTATATCTCTCTCTCTCTCTTCTCCTCCTCCTTTCGTCGCAAGCTGATGAGCTCCATTTTTTCCCTCCGGTTGGATAATAATAAAAAAAACCCGCGCAATAAACTCTCCTCGCTCGTGAAAAAAATGAACCTCGCGAGTGCCCGCGCCGTTAATTCCGATTCCCAGAAATTAGGGAGAGTGTAACAAAAATCTTCGAAACAATAATTTGCGAAAAAAAATCCCGGGGGTGAAAACGAAGTTTGCGCATTTTCGCGCGGAAGGGGAATAAAAAATATGATTTTGGGAGAGGCGGAATGGATACGGAATGGTGATACGCCTGTCTTGTTGTTCCCGTTCATTAATGAACATTTAAGGTTAACGGAGGATATTTAGCGGATGTTTTTAATATCGCGCCGAACTACGACCTTTATTTTTATAAACATGAATTTGAATGTTTTTGTGCTGGTTATTCCTTTTGCTTTCTCATAAACGTAGTATTGAGAAAGTATTGTAATGGTGAAAAAATTCGACTTCGAGATTTTGATGGAAATGCACGTTTTAGGTGTCACCGAGTCCATAAAAGTGGTTTTCGCCATGCCGTCTGTCTGTCTGTTCGCGGTTCTAGGGCCCAAACGTGTGCATAAAATCGAATGATATCTCGTATTTGTGCAATATATAATCTTTTCCAGACTCCTTTTTCATAAAAATTATTTTATTCTTGGCGACTTTTAGAAAAATTTGATTTACTCAAAAATGGCTCCAGAGAATCTGATTAAAATCAATCCAATTGTAGAGCCTGGTGTCACAAATACTACTGCGTAAGCAATGTCTCTTGAAATCACTATATGGCGTCCAGTGACATTACAATGTACGCTATCTTACCTAAGCTTTATGACATCACGCCTCCACCGCGATCGATTCAAACTCTTACCACAGCCTTATGGTTATACTAAGTCGAATAATATATCATATTTATGGATAATATCAATCAAAAGATATTCTGAAGAGATAAGCGATATTGCGCAACAATCAAGGATAGATACTTTATTCTTGGATATTTTGAAACAAAATTCGATTTACTCAAAAATGGCTCAAAAGGATTTCGATAAAAATCCATCCGAAAGTACAGTCTGATGTCACAAATAATACTAACTAAGCCATATGTCCCAAAAAGTTACTATATATCGTCCAGTGACATTATTTCTGTACAAGATGCTAAGCGCACGCGTCAGAGGGGAAGGATTCCCTAGTCTAAAATTCCTTACTTCTCTGTTAACGCCACGTACTTATTAGTGAGAGGTATTAGACGTAAGAGGTTGATGGTGTCAGGCACTTTGGTTCTGTTGCTACGCATTATTAACATAATTGGCAGTGGCGGAGTTAATTTCGGGGCAAAGAGTGTAGTGAAACCAAACGTATATATATATGAGAAAGTTTGTGCAATGTATATTGCGCCATTTATTTTAGAGGCTTGCGCGTGGGATAATCACGGGGGAAATTAAAAAGAATTGATTTATGCTAGATGAAAACGATCCGACGAAATTGCGAGCGCTAATTTTTTTCATACACTTGCAGCTATTATTAATCGCACCAGTTGAGGGCGCGATAATCACCGAAACGCCCCTAAAACTCAATTAGTTAAACGCTAGAAAACCGCAGCATCTGACTTTACGGGCGATCCGGACAAGGCATGCGAAATTTCCTTATTTACATGATTTTCAGATTAGGCAAGCGGTTATTTAATTGTTGATGGCATTTTAATCCTTTTTACAACTAGATCAAAAATTAAATTTGCTCAGAATCACAAAGGTTGCTCGTCGAATTAGGCAACCTAACATTTATTTGCTGTTTACCAATTTAAACGGTTTTACCGAATATTAGTTCGCACTCTGAAATTACCGAGCTAAGTCACAAACTACACGAAGTCGTATGTCGAATTAGTCTTTCAACCATGAATTTCACTAGGAGAATAAATGTTTCTTTTTGCGATTTAATCTTAATTATAAAACACCAATAATGCCATCATTAATTTTTTATTTAGTAGTCCACCTTGCAATACTTTTTATAGCCACAGTTGTGCACATAATATGCACAAGTTATTACAATAAAATGCGATTAGTTTAGGTGCTGTCAAATCAAACGCGTTAAAAATGTATAAGACCACATAACACAGTTTGATATATCTTTTAAACTAATGTATGAATTTAACAACGTCTATATTAATATGAAGTTCCAAGTAAGCTTCTTCAGTAAATTTTATTATTAGTAATGTAATGCAATTGAATGTCCATAAAAGTTTACAATATGCCTTCAATTAAAAAATGCAAATACGACGATATATATAATTATTAGTAGTGGGTGTATGGAGGAAGGTGGTTTCATCTGGACTTTTTTACATAAAAAACGGCGGTAGAGTTAAGCTTATGGAGCTGTTCCATGATGAACAAATAAAATGACAACTCTGTATTTTACACTTTTATTATTTCAATGCGAGCCGGGTTTCGATGTAAAGCGTCATATTCGGGTAAATTACGGAGACAATATAATATATAGGGTATTAGGGGCCGTAGTGGGGGAAAAAGAAGGGGGGAGGTTGGGAAAGGAGGTTAAGGGTGGAGTGGGGAGGAGTGGCTTCGAAGTATCGGTATTTTCTTCTTTTTCTCCCACTAAGCTCACTCATACACTATACGTATATACTGTTTCTGTAACCACATTTCTTTACCTGAAAATAATGCATCACAACGAAACCTGGGTCGTGTTGAAATATTAAAACAGTGGAAAACACAAAGCTGTTATTTTATTTGGTCATCAGAGGTTGAAAATTTACGGTCATACCTGAAAATTTTAGCACTATGCCTTGATATATTAGTTTCTCTATATTTCTTATACCTCGTAAATGTACAAACAAAAATATCTTTTTAAATAGCGAAGCCTCCTCTCTCTCTCTTGAATGGTTTGGTAAGTAATTTTACCACAAATGTGGGCCGTCCCAAATCTCACGCCCTATATATGCCGAAAGTGGAACAACGATGAAGCAAAAACAAGGATATTAGAGATTAAAATATAGGTCGGGGTTGGATTAAAGAGAGAGAAAGAGGCGAAATGGAGGGCAACTGGAACACCTTACTAAGGGAACGAAAGCACTCGATCGAAGATACCCGTCCTTAAATTTCGCGGAGAGAAAGTCCGTGCCAGATCCTCCTGCAAGGCCTCGGCGTTAAAACGATACGGTGCAAATATTTGCCCTCCCGTGCAGAATTAAAGGAGGGATTATTCTTCGCTTCGCTTATGCTCTGTTTGCGGTGTTGATATTGCAGACGAGAGAGAGGGAGAGTTTGGAAAGGGCAGAAAACGTGGATGTCGTAATGCGATAGTTTCGTCACGTGATTTTGCCGGCGCCATAGCGAAATTACGGCCGAAATGGATCCCAGTGAAACTGAGCCGTGTTTTCTAAAGAACAAACTGACCTTTTTTCGTACAAACAAAAAGGAGATTGACGCTCAAGGGTATATAGAACTCTCTAAGACAAAGTACATTTTTCGTTTATCAGTCTTTATACTACATTTTTTAGGATGCGTTAGCAGTATTACAATATTGAACTGTCGAGTTAGCCTTATGGCTGACATACCATTGATAACCAACTCGAAAATCCATAAAACGGCAGGGGAAAACACGCAAATTTCGTCTAATAAGTATATGTACATCCTCAGTGGCAATTCATCGATCGTAAATTAATTTTCACGAGAGATTTTGGGAGTAATTATGTCGAGCAGTATAATGCGGGGACGGTGAAGCTATCAGGTCTTACACGTGGAACGTTTATAATGGAAATAAAAGCCTCTTGAATCTTGAAAGTATTTAAATCATGTGTAAGGATACGTTAGCACACATGTGTGTTTGCGTGCAAATACAAATTAAACCTTGGCGCCCCCAAACTCAACATTTTCCATAACCTGAAGAAGATAATACATACCTACTATCTTGGTATTAATACACCAAAATCCCGTTTTTACCGTAAATTCTTGCATTCGGAATGAAAAAAAACTAGGTGCAGAATTTTAATTTGGCACCCTATAGTTTCAAAATTAGTCCCGACGCGGGACTTCAACAAGATATTTGTGCAAAAATGTTGTATTTTTTATTTGCTATAGATTTTTTAATCTATCACTGTAATTAAACAATCGTTACTTTGCAAAGTAATCCATATTTTTGTGTATCTCACAATAATTCTATGGGTACATTGCCCGATACCTGTTTTACGGAAAATTCTTTGATACGGAACGAACTCGGTCCCAAGTCACTTAAATGCTAAAATACAGTTCCATATTACTATATTTATTGCCATCTTTTAGCTCCTCTAGTTACCGCCGTTCCGTTTCATATTTACACAGAGACACATTTACAGATTTATATTCCACTCCACGCAATCACCGTCTGGCGAGTCCGTGGTTTGGTTACGTTTAATTATTCCTCTCTCGAACTGGGCTCATTATCAAGACCGCACAAACTGCAATACTTACGTAATGACCAAGGATTCGCGACCGCTAAACGATCGAAAGTGCACGAGCGTGACGACACATCCGTTGCCAAAAGATTAAAGTTTAATCCTTCCCTATGTCGTTATCAGAATTTCCCTAACAGACTCGGGATAAGAGAGATTCCTCCAAGCGACTATCTCCACCATGCAGACCGTGCGGATTTAGCAATATGACTGTTCTATCCGTTTGACCGTGTCCATTGCTTCGAAGTGTCCTACGTCTCGGCAGGTTATTGGGACACATTTCCCAGTCTGTCTTAACAAAAATACAAACTATCCATAATCATTATCTTTCTCTATCTATCTCTTTGTGCTATTCCATTTCTTTTATACAGTTGAAACTCTCTTACCCAGAATTCTGTGACCTGGAAACTTTCATGTTTCGGAATGATTCCGGAATTCTTACTAATCCGGGAAAATATACGTGTTGTGGGAATATGGCTTAAGAAAGAGTTATTTAAATATTATAAACGTCCGTCATACGTAAAAACTGTCTGTTTCAGTTATGATCCCATTCGAATCGGGTAAACTAAACTGTTTGTCGACATCCCCGGGGCCTCGCCAACCTGAAGTCGTCTGATTGGTGAGTGCTCACTGAGTTTCCTCATCCCAACACCTTGTTGACATCCATATATTCATTTTACCTTTCCTTTTCCGTAAGTTGTTATATATATATATATATATATATATATATATATATATATATATATATATATATATATATATATGTGAGTGTGTGTGTGTGTGTGTGTGTGCGCGCGCGCGCATACATACATATATATTTATATATTATTTGGCGATGATTGAAGTCCCGGGTTCGATTCCAGGAAAGTTTTTTCTCCATTTGTTTTACATAGGAAATCTCAAATCCATCGTGCAGGAATGTTTTCTTTGATATTTTAAAATATCTTAAAATTGTGATATCGGAGCGAGGTTTGTACTCTTCTAAGGGGAAAAGAATGTAGATTCTAATTCTCATCACCAACTTTAGATAATTGATCGTAATTTCTTGAACTTCTACTATAACATAGCCTTTTTCCGTTTTGAATCGCATTTTACCGGATTGTTGTGATGGAGACGATTATTACCGAACTAGGCTTGTGGATAGACGAGTGAACTAATGTGTGATTTATATATATATTAATATATATATATATATATATATATATATATATATATATATATATAGAGAGAGAGAGAGAGAGAGAGAGAGAGAGAGAAATTGGGATATTTTTTGAGTTATGATTATGTTGCCACCATAACTGCCTTTAGTACGTATCCGGATTTGTAAAAAATCGCGAAATACGTATGATGTCATTATATTTAGACGCCACTTCTTTATATTCGGAGGCATCTAAAACGTGCATTTCCGTCAAAATCTGGAAGGGTTTTTGCGATTACTATATTTTCTATATACATATACCAATTTCGTAAATACTAGCTTACAGGGTACATAAAAGAAAGATTGGAAGAAGGATCCAACGGAAGAATAGTTAGTTGCACGAAAGAATACGGAACCAAAATTAGATTATTCTCAAATTATAGGATTATCCAGCTCAGACTCTAAAGAAATAAATGTTTATGGCTACCGAAGAGACCAAGTCTTTTAATCTAGCAGCTATAAAGGTAACCATCATCATTGGATACCTGCGTGTTACTGTGTTGTTTCAAAGGTTCTATTTACTTTGGCCACATGCACGAAATGGTCGAAAAGGCACCACTTTGAAGCCAGACAGTGAAATATGCGCATTTTCGTCCGAATGCACTTCATTACCACGACCCTACTTTTTTTATCTCGGCAGAAAGCTGTGATGAGCTGGCCAAAATGTGCATACTTGGCGACATTTTTTAAAAGAGTTTTGCTCTGTTTGTTAAAAGATTCTCGGGATTCGCTGAAAAAAAATCCACTTTGAATACATACGGATTTCTGCCATGTGCTCGCACTTTCAAACACTTAAACTACATAAACCTATGCCGGAGACGGGCGGCCCGAGGTATTTTGGCGCCCCGGGGGAGAAACCGCTATAGCGCCCCCTTCCGTAAATTTTTGTTAAGATATTTTTTTAAGGTACTTGTTAATTCATTCAATGCTCCGTATAATAATTGATGATAAAAAATCCAAAAGGAATGTTATCTAGATTCCCGCATGTCTCCCGATATAAATTTACACTCAATATTTATTTGCTTGCAAGGAAAGTATAGTTAGATGATCAGGTTAGCGACCCCAATACTTCGACGCCCCGGGCGCATAGCGCACGTAGGCTTGTCTGTTCACAAATACGCGCTGGCTAATGCACGCATTAATGTACCATATTTACCTGACTATAAAGACGACCCCCCCCCCCTCTGCCGAAGCTAATTTTGTCGAAAAAATGTTTTATAGGGCATTTTGAAGGAAATAAATTTTTGAAAATTATGTATATTTTAAGGAATAATTAGTTATTTTTTATTTATATCTCTATAATTATTATTAAAGCGTTCAGTGCAAAGATAAATGTCATTTAAACCATACTATGCTAGTCACAATAACGGTCAGTAATTTTAGCGCGTTTTATTTCTTAAATTAGCTTCAGTTTTTGCTATCTGTCTGTCGGTCTGCCCGCCTGGGAAATCTGTTAAATTAAAATAGCACACAAACGGCTGAACGCTGAAATTTACAGGGTGTATTTGATCTATGATGCCAATTATTTTTCTTTAGATTTGAGTTTTGTAGTAGTATATGCAGGGTTGGATGTGGGCCCATTTAAACATTTTTACTTTTAATATCTCCGTAGATATACAAGATGGAAAACTGAAATTTTGAGCGTACATTTCCACATGGATGCCACTTACAAGCAAAGCTCTAGAGGCAGATTATGTGGCGGTATAACCACATAAAAATAAATTAAACAAAATTTACGCATATAATAGGTGATGACATTCCAAATTCTTCTCGGTTCGTCTATTAGACTAAAGGGAGATGTTTTCATAGCGAATTAAAATGTAAAATATTACCGATTTTAATAGTAGAAGAAAAGCGCGCAAATTTTACTCTTGTTCATATGTGGAATTCTACATTTTTTGTTTATTCATCTCTTTATTAGCGAATATATGACGACCCCCAACCTTTGATTGAAAAAAACCTAGTCTTGTAGTACGAGTAAATACGACAAACTACAAACGAAATCCGAGAACTCGAAGATCGTGGAAGGAAAAAATCGGCATTTCGATATATCGAGATTCAAACGCATACGAATACGGACGGGAAGAATTTCCTTAGTTTATCGAAAATAAAAGGGCTTCAGAAATTTAGATCATACGCTAAAAAACACGTTCACGCGCATAAATGTAGTCAAGCGCTTAAAAGAATTCCTTCATGCGCATGCGGGAAGAAACGGATTTTATTTCCTACATGTCGCTTGGAAACCCATTTCCGTGTGAGATTCGCATCGGGCGCGCAGCGCCACCGAGCGTGTAACGCACGCTTTTGGGCGCTTCGTGAGTTTCCTTTGTTTTTATTTTTTCTCCCGTTTCGAATAATTTTAAAAATGAAAACGATTTGCATAGAAATGGAAGTGGACGCCGCAGGCCGCAAAAATACCCCTACCTCTTCTCTTCCCCCCTCCCCTTTATCCTCTGTTTTTCTCCACTTCTCTCTCCCCTCCACGCTCGTTGGAGGCTCGTCTACTACTCTCCCTTTATTAGAGGAAACCTGAATTTCATCATTCCGTCTCAAACGGCTATTTTTATATAAATAAAAAAACGCCAGCGGGTATATAGGGAAAAAACACAAACACAGATAATTGACAGTCCACTAATTCGTTCTGAAATTTAAAAAAATACATTCAAAAATACACTCATTACGTTTAATCGATAGTTAAAAATTAAAATTTGAAAGTCCTCATCAAGAGTTTTCAGAAAATGAGGTAGAACAGTGTAGTAATCTTAAAAATACCATTGCGGTGGTCTATCGATTATTGAAACTAAAAATAACTCGACCATTTTATGACTATAAGATGAAATCGACCATCTACAGCAAAATACCGTCATAACGAACCTATGATAATGTATTAATCGTTTCGTTATGACGAGCTCTGATCGATCTTATATAAAAACAATTATTAATTTAAATAAAACTTTGCAGTATGTTCCCGGCAAAATAGTTTTAATGTCCACAGTTAAATAAATAGGTAAATATAATCTTGACATTTATACCGTCCCGAATTAGACTGCAAATTCATACTTACATAAGTGAATATCTGCGATATTCTTCTGGTGTGGGAAATCGGACGGGGCCTACAAATGCATTCGCTGTAGTCAAATCTATAATGGCATACGATATAGCGAGATTTTTACTGCAATGTATGCGAGATGTGAGAAGAGTTCAACAACGGAATTTTGAATATCTATGTCGTGGTGTTAAATCTTTTTAAGCAGCATATAAGAATTTCACCGTTTGTCTCTCTGTTTGTAATCTTTCATATCTTTAGAAATATCTTAGAAGAATATCGAATATGTTAATAATATACCTGCATCATTTCTGGAATATTTTGCAGAATTAAGGGATCCATCTTATTTTGAGTGCGATGGTACTAGTTATTAATGTCACTACAATAGCATCACAAAGGTTCAAACAAATATATATGATAATGAATAAATATTTAAAAACATATATATCCATTTATCCTTATCGGTTGCGAATAGACTGATATATGTTCTGAAGCGGAATTACCTTCAAAAACAGTTTCTCCGCCGAAGGGTCGCAACCAGCTGACGGTACTCGTAAAAGTCATCGTAAAGGCTTAATATTCGACTAGTGGAACTGTTCGTCAAAATGACGTGCTGGTTGACCTAATCGGGAGGGCATAAGCACCACCTGGACACGGTTTTCGGCCATTATCAGACCTCGCGTAAATTTTTTCACAGATTTTACTGAATTGTGCAATCCGCGCCGTGAATACGCATCGAATGACACCTGAACCGACCCGATCCGTTGAGAACCCTAGGAGGAGTTTAAATATATAGAAGGTAATCAGAAGAAAGAAATTATTAAGAAGAAGATGATCCAAACGGATCTTATGATGCCAACTTTCCACTAAATTATTTATTTAATACTTATATTGGCTTTAATAGCTTTAAAATCACCGCGGATAAGTTGCTCTTTGTGTTCCCAAATTTCATAATTTAGCGTTATAAAATATTACAAATACATTTGAGCGGAAAACTAAATGGATCACTTGTATTTGTGTGGCAAAAATAACGCGTGTATGTACTAGACTATACCGAATCCGAGTCCAACAATAGCCGTTGCAATGGCTACACTCGTAATGAGTGATAAAAACTGCAAAACGACAGTATTTTTGTGAACTTCTAATAAATACGATCAATAAGCAAAATTCTATGATAAAAATTAGAATATCCATTCCTTTCTTCAGTAATAAGTACAAATATCGCTCCGATATTACAATTATGAGACATTTTAATGTGTATGAGAAAATTATCCTGCATGATGGATTTCAGATTTCTCATGTAAATAAAATGGGAAGGACAGTTTCTGGAATTGAGCTCGGGCCTTTCGATCCGCGCAACAAAAACTACCCTTGAGAGCAAGAGATTTCCACCAAGTGTCATGAAAATCGGTCAATAGTAGGTGATTTCTCTAACTTTAGGAGGGCCATGTTATGAAAAGGAGCGAGGTACACTATTCTAAAGCCCAAAATCAACCGTCACGGATTCGGGTACCGCTCATACCACGGATTTCCTACCAACGATATGTGATGCGACAACCTGACCTTCCTCACCCACCTGTTCTTCCTTAAAAACATAAATACATATAGATATATTAGCATTAATTCCTGAAACTAACACACTACATTGAAATTTTTATCCGAAACATTCGCGATAAGCACGTAACACATTCACTCATTTTTCATGCAGGTGTATGATTGTTTTTCGTACTTCGAAATTCTCGAGCCATTGAATCATTTCTACAGCTCGCGTGGTGAATTAAAATAATCTTTGTGACCCGGTGAGTGTTTTGAAATGAAGCGTGGAGCCATTTTAATAAAATGGCTCGGCAAACCCTGGGGCACACAATAGAAGAGACCTACCACTCCTTCCTCGAGGAAGGGGTAAGATACCTGAGACTGTGGCGATGCCTAGCAACGGGGCGTGCCACGACGTCGGGACGAATAGTGCCTGGAAGACGGTCGCCGAGAGTGTCATTAGGGGAAGCCTTGTTTTGGGGGAAGAGGAGGGTTATAAGTCCCAACAGGAATGCGGGTGTCCTGGCGCCGCGTGGACACAAAGGGTAATATGAGAGGTATAATGGAAGGGAGGGAGAGAGAGAGAGAGAGAGAGAGAGAGGGGGGGAGGGAGCTGTAGAGAGGAAGAGAAGGAACGAGAAAGAGACAGGCAGTGAAGATGGAGAGAGACAAAGAGAGGAAAGTAATTATGGAGGAGATTGATAGGACCCTTTATCAGAGAATTTAGACAATGCTGTTCCTTTCTATTAACTAATCCGGTGATGTCGCGGTATGTACCAATATTAGTCATAGATTAGATGCGACACATTGTGCAAACTTAATCATATCCGTACGCTTCTAGCTCATATCCCCTACTTGTGTGATTTGATGAGACCGCGCAAGTCAGCGCTCCGTCCTTCGGAAGGGACGTTAAGCAGTTGGCCGCCTTAGTGCTTTTTGTAAAGAGTAGGTTAATGCCGGCACCGGGTTTCCCTCCTCCCTTGCGTGTGTTCGGTGTGGAAGGAGTAATGGCTATTATAATCCAAGAGGTTGATTAGCCAGAAATTCCATACAAACAAAACTTCTAGCCCATGTAGTTAAGTGAATTGTTGCCTTAATACGTACGCACTAAGGCGCGAAAAATATTTTCTCGCGGTATACGACAATGCTGTTGCTGTTCGAGTGAGAAGAACATGACGGTAGCTGGACGTTAAACTTGATATAACTCGCTATATTTTAAGACACAGGGCTTATGAACTATTGTTATTGACTACAACTACATCTGGATATTACCCTGATATTAGCCAAAGTGTTGGAAGCAGGGGATTCAATACACCAAAGTCTACTTAACAATTTTCTCCCGCGTGTATATATAATTGTATGAGCAACTTGGCGGTATCCGGACTTATAACTCGATACATTGTAATGTCTCTGTACGCTATATATTGACATTCTGAGATCTGAGCTCATCTACTGTTGTTTATGACATCAAGTTTTATATCTGCATAAAAATTAATTATAATCTTTGTTTACACTTTTTGAGAAAATCAACATATTTTGAAAATCAAAAAGAATAAACAGCTATTCATTGTTTCACGTTATGGCTTATTAAAATAAGGCTTCTATTGCGGAAGTTACCCTATATAAATTCGAGATTTCATCAGATTCTGTAGCACCGTTTAGCCCCTAGACCCGCGCATAGGCAAAAGACGGACTACGAGGAACACAACAATACTCTCGCTATAATACTTGGCATATTAGAATGTCAAAATGAGAAAAACACAAATACCAAAAATAGCGATCCACAAACGAATGGCGTAAAACATCCGTGACAGGCACAGCATAGATAAACTACTTCCACGAAATGTCACGTGACAATCAGTTACCGACTTTTGAAGGAGTATCTGATAAACTAGTCAAAAAAAGTCAGGAAAAGTGAAATGTATTTTCTGGCACCGGGATCTGTAAATATAATATAATCGAAGCGTCGGTTACCCTTCCTCTCTCGATAAATAAATAGAGACGGCGTATTTAAATCAGAGCGGATGTGAATTTAATTCGAAAATAACGGAGAGAAAGAAAGCGATAGGGAGAAGTGGAAGTTCAGAGAGGGAGGGAGGAAGGAAGGGAGAAAATGCGCAATAAGAGATAGGGGAGAAGAGAGGAAGTGAAAGAGGAAGAGAAAGAGAAGAGATAGGAAATTGATAGAGGAAGAGAGAGAATAAGAGAGAGAGAGGCAGCGATGGAATAGAGGCAGTTAAGAATAACAGAAGAGAGAATGGAAGATAAACTGATGAATTAAATAAAGTAAAGGAAGGGAGAAGAGGGAGAGAAAGGATGAAAATGGGGAGCAAGAAAAAAGGTAGAGATAAAAATGGAGAAACAGAGAAATTGAGGTAACAGAGAAAGAAAACTTTGGGGCGAAGTGGGGTGGGAGTTTGGGAGAAGGGTTGCGAGCTTTTCAAAGGGATATAGGTCTCCTGGCAGGGTGGTGAGGGGAAGGAGGAGGTTGGGAGGGGAAGGAGGAGGTTGGGAGGGGGAGGATGAGGTTGGGAGGGGGAGGTGGTGGTGGGAGTGGGTAGACGCGCTGGCCGGCGACTCGTGCGGGTTTCTCTTTGAAATGTCGATGAGTTTTGACAGGACGCTGCGATGCCTTTTCTTCTAAAGAGATTTTTATAGCATTGCCTTTTCTTTTGCACCAGGAAAAAAACCTTGTAAATTTTTTGCGGGCACGTCAGAAACGGTGGTGGATTATTTGATAGATACGCAAGGGCGAGCGTTTCTTTTCAAGTTCAATCTTACGAAAGGAACGTACGTTTTAATGTGATTTAAAAAAAATCTACCTTTGTCGTATCCTCTCTTTTTTCATTTTTCGAAAAACTAAAAATAACCGTCTTGCAGATTTCTTATAAATATTTTAAAAAGTATTTTTCAGCTCCCACGAGCATGTACATATTGCATCCAATACTTTTGCCGGATTTGCTAAAAGTTTTTTACCTCTCACATTAAAAAATATCAAACGTTATGTGATTGTAACTGATCATACCAAATAAATTTAGGTTGAGAGAATAAACTTAGAGAATTAGTTATGCGGATGTTCCGTAGAATTTACGACTAGCAATCAATGGGTGGTTATAATAAAGACGAATACTTTTATGCAGCACTTCAGTCAAGTGCTTTGCGAAAAAATATATTAAAGCACGTTGAATGACAGCGATTAGCTACCGCTTGCGTTCCGTCGGCACGTTTTTATTAAAACCTGTGCTTATTGTAAGAAACATTCAAATTTTAGTTTTTAACTGGAATGTGAAATTCGTAGCTCAAGCTATGGCTTAAAGACAAATCCCAGAATAAACACTTAAGTATTAAAAATTGCAAAATTAAGTATTTATCTTAGGTGTATCCAATAGCCATAACAAGTTTATTAAAAAACTAGATGCGCACTTCGCCTGCAACGCATCCATCTTCAGTGGTGATTCACCAAGATTCTAAAAAAGAACTTTTTTTAGAATCTACTTTCGGTATTCAGCAGCAGTTACTATCGCTAAGTTTACACTTAGCAATAAAAATAATCACCTTTCGCTAATCAAGGATTAGAGCCATTGAATTCCAAGTAAAAGAGGCTAAACTGTGTATCAATTCTCCGTTCATCGGCTTAATTAACATTCCTTCAGTGCCCAGTCAAAGCCTTATGTGCGGCATACAGCTTCCAGGATGGATTTATAAAAACATCCCCGAACGTTTAACGTGAAAAGACGTGATAATATGATTAATGACCTTAACAGGTATTTGATTAATGCTACGGAGAGGATCGCAAGAAATATTCGATGATTCATGACCCGCGGGTGAGCTCATGGCACGGAGGCGAAATTTGTGATTTGCAAGCCTTCGCAACCGCGTTGGTTTAAACAATAATTTGCGTCATATGTTGCTCCGAAATTCAAAGATACAGGAGGATGAAATGGAAAAAATATAAGGGCAATTTTAAAATGCGTATCGCGGTGGTACGGTAGCGGATGTCGGTCTCTCCATCTCTTTCCATATGGATGGATTTCTTTAAGCATTTCTCATCTCCTGTCTGGCGAAAAAAACTTACGAAAGAGATTCGTTTTCGAGGATTTTAATGAAATTTCGTCGGCCAAATTTCATTTTGTTCTTTGCGTTATACGATTCAAAAATCAATAATTCAAGAATGAATTACCTAGCCTATCCGACAGCTTGTATTAAAAAATCGGTCCAGGCAGAGGGTCCCCAATCTAAGGACCACATGCATTTTTAGCGGACCCATTATGAAACCGACCTGAGAAATTTAATACGGATGATGTCGTGCTTTATACCTAAAAACTGTGGCCGGAAAAACATTTTTTAACGAAGTTACTGCGCTGAAAAGTAATTATTGTTGATTTTAGCTAATAGGATCCCCTCCAATATCTCGACCAACTGCCTTTGCGAACTCAAATGCGGCCCGCCGAAAAACTCGCAACTGTTAACGCGGCTCGCCCGAACACTCGGAAAGTGCTTATGCGTCCCGACCTCCGGTCCTAGCTAAATACGATAGCCCCGAATTCGCAGCGAGACATTTTCAATTATTCGAAAACTTTGACAATTATAAGTTTAATTACGACGAGTACACACACCACAGCACACTGGCGCGGAATACGAGCCCTTCGAAAAAAACACCCGCCACTCCAACGCTGCGCTAATTACTTTCGTCCATCATATCTACCTAATTAAGTCGATTGAAGCATCGAAATAATTCATGACGCGCCGACGGGTATGAAGTTAACGGAACGCGCTCACAATTTTTACGATATGCAATTCGCATTCACGATCCCCTTTTTTCTGTTCCAATGGACTCGCGTTTTCAAAAAGTAACCATCATACCGTAGAAATTCATACCGTAAAAAAGGCCCGAAAACCAACGAACACGTAAAAAATAAAGAAAAACATGTCACCAGAGAGGTCAGCGAAGGGAAAGCGAGAGAGAAAAAAGGGTCTCGGAGAGATAGGGAATATAAATGGGAGCGACGTGAAAAGGTATGTAATAGAAGCGGAGAGGAAAAGAGGAGGGAGGTAGAGAGAGATAAGAAAAGAATGGAAATAGAATTGAGGTGGTGAGAGATAGAGAGGAAAAGAGAGATGAGAAAGAGAAAGTGGAGAAAGAGAGAGGAGAAAGAGAAATAGAAAAAGAGAGGAGAAAGAGATAGGAGAAAGAGACAGGAGAAACAGAGAGGAGAAAGAGAGAGAAGAGAAAGAGAGAGAGGAGAAAGAGAGGAGAAATGGAGAGAAGAAAGGGAGAGAAGAAAGGGAGAGAAGAAAGGGAGAGAAGAAAGGGAGAGAAGAAAGGGAGATGAGAAAGGGAGATGAGAAAGGGAAAGGAGAAAGGGAGATAAGAAAGGGTTAGGAGAAAGGGAGAGGAGAAAGGCAGAGGAGAAAGGGAGAGGATAAAGGGAGAGGAGAAAGGGTGATGAGAAAGGGTGAGGAGAAAGGGTGAGGAGAAAGGGCGAGGAGAAAGGCAGAGGAGAAATGGCGAAGAGAAAGGGTGAGGAGAAAGGGCGAGGAGAAAGGGTGGGGAGAAAGGGAGAGGAGAAAGGGTGATGAGAAAGGGCGAGGAGAAAGGGCGAGGAGAAAGGGCGAGGAGAAAGGGCGAGGAGAAAGGGTGGGGAGAAAGGGTGGGGAGAAAGGGTGAGGAGAAAGGGATAGGAGAAAGGGAGATAAGAAAGGGAGAGAAGATAGATAGAGAGAAAGAGAGAGAAAGATAGTAAGAGAGATAGAGGAGAGAGAGAAGAAAGAGAGGAGAAAGAGAAAAGGAGAAAGAGAAAAGGAGAAAGAGAAAAGGAGAAAGAGAAAAGGAGAAAGAGAAAAGGAGAAAGAGACGAGAAAGAGAGACGGAGGAAAAGAGAACAGAGTTGTTTGAAGAGAAGTCGATACGGATACGGAATTCCTGTTTCTCCAACAGTCTCGAAATTTGACTTCATCCTCTCACCTCTTTCTCCCTCGACGCCCATTCCTCCCCACTACTGACGCAGTGCCAGCCGCTTCCCGACGGTTGCTTCCCTCGCGAATGTTATTTTTATAACAAATCGATTGGTATTCGACCGACGGGATAGAAAAAGATTGAGACTTGAAGAACTTTTGGATTGATTAGGATGGAGTTATCGAACTCATCTCGTGGCTGAAACTAATTTGACGAACGATGTTTCTCCAATAGCTATAGAAAAGGAAAATCAGAACTTAGTCTACAAAGTAGCCGTTGTCATTGGTGATTTACCGATGGTAAAAAAGGAAGTTTTCATTTTAGAATATACTATAAGTTAATCTCGGCTCTTTTGTAGCTAAAATGAGCACATAATTTTCGCAACCTTTTTATGGCTATTTGAGGGTCATAGGTTGTAAACATTTTGTCCAAAGGTAGAGGAGTGGACATTTTGTTTCAATATCGCTTTTATATTCCGCCGCATACTACCGAATTATTTATCTTCTCTCCTTCATTTGTTTCGAACGATATTTTCATAGCGATTTATATAATGAAATCCAACAAAATTAACTAAAAAATCCCTTAAAAAGAACTTAAAATTTCTTAGAAGTACTAAATTAAACAAATTAATCATTAAGCGCTTCCAATCAGCTTTTCGATTATACGCGTCTTAGTTCGTAGAGTATCAGTAAAAACGTCGGAATATTAATCGTCTTGTAACAGTAAAAGCCACCGAAAACATTTCTATTTATACGCATTAACAATTTATAGTCGCTGGATTCCTGCACGTGTTGGAATCAATTCTGCACACGTATACTACAATTTTTTATTTTCAAAACGGGAAGCAGTGAATGTAAATAGATAATAATTATGACAAATTTGCTTCCATCATTTCTTTTTACCAACATCACTCAATAGATAAAGAAGACTTTCTCAAGTATCTCCAATACCATTATAGAGAAAATGAAAAACTATTTGTGCATTTCGGCTACCCGGCAACCGTCAACAATGCTGTTCACCGATAGTAGTTCCAAATAGATGGAAGTTGCAGATGCAGTAAGAGCCTGTATAGTCAATTTGATTTAACCCATAAAACAAAATTGATGATCATCCTTCAAATTACTTTCCTCAATGATTGTCGTCATGCTTGGAATATCATGAATATGTCAGGAAACATCTTGAAAGTGGCCAAAGCAACCATTTCCGAACCAACATGCTTGGCTCTTATTTATATCTAAATAAATAATGAACCACCTAGTTCCGTCAAGCCGAGTGTGTAATTCCTTCACGCTGAGAGAGATAGCTACTACATCTTTGAGGGTAGAGTGAAAGGGAGATAGAGAGAGAATGGGAGGGAGGAACAGAGAGTAAGGGAAATGTGAGATGTTTTCATTTAAGTTTATTACTTGATTCATGTATATCTCCCGTTTTTGATGAGCAATAACACTAATACGACAATATCTTTTCCTAAAAAGAAGAATCGTGAGATGGAGGGAAGGAACCGCGCACGCAATATGAAGAGGATTTTCCGGAAAAAAACTTTCCGAAAAGAGCGGTTGGATGGGGAAAGGGTTAGAAGAGGGGTTCGGAAGGTGGGTTAGTGAAAGAAGACATTCCGTGTAACACACAATCGATAGAGCGACGGCGAAGAACAGTTTTATAAACGAGGCCCTCTGTATTTTTCTCTCAAGGCTATAGGAGTCAATAGACCCGTAACATGTAAGGATTCGGTGAAAAAAGGGAAAATTTGAGGTTGGAAAGCTATGGGTGAGAAAGAAGAAAAGTTTGAAAAATTGTAAAAGAAATAAGAGGTAGGAACTGAGCTGAAGAAAGAAAGTAAGGAATGGATAAGAGGGTGATTTAGGATGGGGAGAGAGGGAGAGAAGAGAAAGTAAAGAAGACATAGATATATAAATAGATAAATGTCTTTATTCGGGCGAAATTTAGGCCATAAGGTCCCCTCTTACATTTATCCCTTCTTAAATGATGCGTTACATTATGTTAAAATACATTAAATTACATCAGAAACGATTAAGATGATAAAATACTAATACAGACAGAGAGAGAGATAGGTACATATCCAGGAAAACGTCTAAGAACGACAATGTATTTGTGGGAAAAAACTAGGAAGTACCTGGCATGGCCAACCTACTAAAACTCATGCAGGAAAACACCCACGAAATAAAGAGGGATGGAAAAAACCTATGAAAACCCTAGATACATCAAAGAACAATATGAACGATACAATAACACCTACACATTAGAAAGTGAGAAATCAAAAATTATACGTTAATATAACAGGTTAAAATAATAATAAATAAATAAACGAGAAAAATATTTACGGTAAAATGACAATGAATGAATAAGAGACCTATAATCAATGGGGAAAAATAACAATATATATCATCATCATATATATATATATAATATATATATATATATATATATATATATATATATATATATAATACATGTACACTCAACAATAACACAAAGAAAAGGAGAAAATAGTGAGAGATCGAGGGAGGAACAGAAAAGAGATAAGCAGAGAGAGAGAGAGAGATAGTGAGGGGGCGAGAGAAAAGATAGAAATACAGACGAATGCCTTTATTTGGGTGAGGATGAGGCTGGTTATCGCCCTCCTACACCTAAACGCAATTGTCAAATATTTTACAATTTACCATAGAAAATTAATGCGTAATTACATATTACAATGAAACAGTAAAAAAAAACAATACAAAGTAAACAAATAAGTACAATTGGAATATAAAGTTTTAAAGAGAAAGGTTTTAGGTGAGAAAAGCGCAGTATGAAGAGGGGTTATTATATTTAATAAAAACCAACTTGCGAGGAAACACCCACCGGAAGGATGGCTGTGAAAAACTGCACAAATAGAAGAGATAATGAAATCTGTCATGTAATTACGTGTACAAAATTATGCAAAAGAAGCTGGGAATGAGTGAGAGAGAGAGAGGGAAAGTCAGAATGGGAGAGAAAGGAAATAAATTGTGAGGGAGAGAGGGAGACAGACAGGCAAACCTATTTACTCGGGCAAAACCGAAACTGTAGTATACCTTCTTACACATTTACAATGAGCGAGCGAGAGTGGGAAGAGAGAGAGATAAATGGGGAGAAGGAGAAAAGGAGAAAGAGAGGGATATAAGTAACAATAAAAGTACAAGTATTGGAAAAGAAAAGATGTAATTTTGTGGGAAAAGATAAGGACTGCTGAAAAATGAAATCCATGTAAAAAAAACTCACTGCAGGAAAACACCCACACAATAAGGGGCGTGAAAAATCTGCGAAACCTACTGAGAGAGAGAGGTGGGGAGGGAGAGAGGAGAAGAAAACAGATGAACAAGGAAAAGAAAATTAATAAAACAAAAAGAGATAGCGAGAAGATGAGAGAATGAACGGTAACGAAAACCTAACAGAATATAAGAGAGAGAGACGAAGGAAATGTAGGCACGACAGACAAACAGAACGAGGCTGGAGTTAGTGCAGGTAGAAAGATGGGTGGGAGGTAAAGGTTCAAGGGAGATTATAGGCGGGGTATAGGGATTGGTGTAGCGTGGGTAAGGGAGGGTTAGAGGTCTCCGCCGTAGTCCTAGGATAATGACATGGAACGGCTTGGCGGGCAAAAGGGAGCATTGAAGCAGGCGGGCCATGTACCCTGGAGAGGGTGTGGGTGGGTTCAGCTGGGCGGGAAGGAGACAGAGCGGGTACGGTGGAATTGTTAAAGAGGCCCGTATAGGTGGAGAGGGGCGTGTACGGCGAGAATCAGTACGAGGCCGCGAGTGGCTGTAACCCACTGTAATTAGCTTATCGTTGTAGTACGTAGTTTCGTGCTCACGTTAAAGCGACGAAGGGGAATGGGAAAGGGAAAAACGGATACGCGTGCGATGGAATGCCAGGAACTTCGGAGAATCGGACGTGTAGCGAAAAGCGGAGGATCCGAATGAAGTGCGGTTTCTTTTTTCAATCACTGTGAGAGTGCCCGACACGAGAAAGCGTGCGGGAGACAGAGATGAGGTGTTTCAATTATTCCGATGGCGAGGCGAAACTCTCATTACTCACCACTTTAACATTAACACAACAAGAAGTCCAAACCAGGACCAATGCAGGTTGGTTTCCTAAAGTTGACGTCCCGCATTGATTACTTATATTGACAGGAAATGTTTCAGTATGTGTTAGTCATTCCAAGGAATTCTCATATCTACCATAAATACCATGTGTAATTCATGGTTTATCAATGATAGAGAAAAATTGAAAAACAAATTAATAGAGCATTATCAGATTTAAAATACTAAAAGCAATGTCAAAATCTATTTCTGACATTATATTTAAATTTAAATTTAAAACTTTAAATAAATTATTTTATTTATCACTATTTATGTTGATTTTATTTCACGCAGCAGTCGGTTGTCAAGATAAGCAAAATTTTAGGTGAGGGGAGAGAAAGAAGGGAAGGCATTTAGCTTTGAGACAACAATCTGAGCTCGAGTTTTGACAATTACATTGTCGTCAAAGCAGATGTCATTAAAATGGAAATATGACCCTGAAATATTTCATTTAAACGTTTAATACAAGCAATTTTTAGCTGTAAGCGGAAAAGGACGAATAGAATAAGAAACATCATTAATTGATCTTTAAAATAGTTCAAATTGAATGATCGTAGGCGCACTACGCCATCCCTTGGAGAGACAATAAAATTTCTACATGTCGAAATTATTCGGTCGAAGCCCAAATATTTGGTAGCCTTGGCAGCAAGTAATTTATGAGAATTCCGAAGTTTTGAGCGACACGGCATTTGCATCTTCGTGCTTTGCAATTCACCAGGCAGGTGTGTGGCAGGGGGTGAAATACATTAACTATCAGGCTTGAATATCCTGTTGTGATCTCTTATTGATGATATAGTTAAACTAGATGACGATTATTCATAAAAGTAAGTTCTTAAGTGACATTTGTACCAATAAGTATTATATAAAAGCACATAAAAGTTATGAAGCTATAATACAAAGATACCCTTGAAATATGGACCGGCGTTCGCATTCTGCCGTGAGAATAGTAGCATGTGTTCGTTTTACAAGACTAAAAATAAATTCAATAACCTGAAAAAATTAATGACTTGCAGCGCGTGGGATATTTTCGCAAATTCATGCTAAACATCTTCTCGAAAACTTGAAATTAGTGGCCACTCAGATTCCAGAGTAATGCGAATTTTGTAACTTCTCCCTTCACTCCGTTAAAAGGTAAATAGCGAACGCTTTAGTTATAAAAGTTAACACTAAATTTGCCCCAGAATAAACACTTAAGCGTAATAAGTTGAAAAAGCAAGTACTTGTCTCAAGTATTCCCAGCAGACTTAACAAGGATATGCAAGATCAGATGACTACTTTTTATACTTTCTGCGAATCACCACCACGGCTGCTCTGTATCTGGTTTTCTATCATCTTTTTGTGGCTATTGGAGATATTTAAGCGGAGTGCATGATGTTACAATTTTTCATACTTTAAGCGCTTAATTCCGAAATTTATTTTCAGCCATAAGACGAGCTCGATAATTCTTTACCGTACTAAACTTGCTGAATATGTGACATACCGGAGATTGAGCGCAGGACCAAACGAGAGCGTTCCTCTTTTACATGCATTTTTAATGGCCCCGCCTCCGCAGCTGCCTATACGCTTTCAATACGGTCCAAATACCTTTCCACTTAAACTTGTCTCCTCGGTTTCTTCGATGCAAAAGGATTCCTAAGCGCGTTCCTATGTCCTTACCTCTAACGAACGATCCGTTAGTCACAAAGGAACCTCTTTCCCTCGGATGCATCCGGTTTCGCATCTCCTTCCCTCCGTCTTTAAAGCGCTCCAAATATGATCTCGGGTCTCAAAGTTCCGCACCGTTCCTTCGACATCCTCATTCGACTAGCTTCTCCATTTTAATAATTCAACGGATCGCGTGGCAGAGAGAGAGAGAGAGAGTAAGAGAAAGAGAGAGTGAGGTTACCATCGTTTAATGCTCCTAAAATATCTTAGACCAGGACTAATGAGTTGGTATGCAAATGATGAAATGTAGACACGAAGGAGGGCGCAGGTAACGTAGTGGGCGGATTAAGGAACAAAAATAAGTAAGTTAAACCTCTATTCCCCGCCCGCCGTAATTTCAAGGTAACATTCGATGCGCCAATTTACTTGCTTCACTGCAGGCTGAACGTATATCTGATTCTCCTAGCAGTTTTATGGATATTGGAGTCATCCTCAAAAACCAATTTGATTCCATCTCTAAGGTGAGCTCGATAATTCACTTCCGAAACTATAATATTAGGTTAGGTGCGTGGGTGGGTGGATTTGGGTTACCGAGGTATAAGGGGGCTCCGAATTGACCGGAATCTTATACCTATAAACAAGGGCGTTACCGGAATTTAGATTCCTTTTTTGGCCCTCCTACGTAAAATATGAACACAGGAATACATTAATTAGTTTGTATCACATTTGCTTCCGCGAATACTGTCGTTAATTATTATATTCAGCGAGTTGGCTACATCCGAGGTCCCCAAACTACGGCCCGCGCAATGATTTTATCCCACCCGCTTTACCTCAAATTTCTTAAGGACATGCATATTTGACAGCATCGGATATTACTTATGAAATCTAAACGGTATTTTTCGAGCACTTGGATGCATTAATATAGGCGTAATGCACGTTATACGATCAAAACATTCTCAATGCTAGATCATCAAAATTTGCATAAGATCAGTTATTTGAAAGGCCGTACGTGGCCCGCACAGTGGTACTTAAAAGTCTCATGCATCCGATTTAGGAAAAGGTTTGGTGAACCTTGGGCTACATCATTCTAGATTAGGGGTGCACAACATACGGCTCGCGGGCCAAATTTGGCCCGCCGACACATTTCGTGTGGCCCGGCAGGATTTAACTCAGCTTGTGCTTTCCTTTTCCAAAAAAATGCAAGTAAATTGTTTTGTGGATATTTATCGCTTGTGTGAACAAACATTCTGTCTTATGAAGTTAAACGAAGTTCCATTACGTTCAGCACTGGCAAATCAGAGTTTAAGAGACGTCTTAAGAGTTGTTACGGTAATTACTGAATCTACAATAGTGTACTTACATTTTTATATAGAAAACTTTCATAGCGTGGCCCGCCTAGGTCCAATCAAGGTCGATTTTGGCCTGTGACAAATTTTGAGTTGTGCACCTCTGTTCTAGATCAATGTACGAGCCAAGACTCGAGTCATTTTTACGACATGGTTTCCTAAATAATTCTCTGCGGTTTTCAGTTTTGAGTTCATTATATTTGCAAAAGCAAAGTGAGACATTATTAATAACAAAAATGTGTTCGCATGGGTTGATGTTGGGGTAATTCTCACTCTGTATCTACAGTTCCTGGTCCACCGAAATACAAATTTCCGGGCATTAGACGTGTAAAGAAAATGCATAATACATTTTTAAAATTAAAGAATGTTTAAAAATAGAAGGTTTTTAAAAATGTACAATATAACGTGCGATCGGCCGCTCCTGTTCGCCGCACAAATGGACGGTTCATTGCAGGAATTCATTATTAGGCGTTCTTTACTAGCGAAGCGGTAATAGCGGAAAGCCTTATGGGTACGTCTGGTCCGTCCGTCATAACTTTCATCTCCTAAACCGCTATACGTATTTTAATTGAATTAAGTATGAGTGGTCGTTATTAAAATTTATCGCACAATTGTGATTTTCAACTGAAACCGTCAATTAGAACTTCTACTTTACATAATTACTTTATTAAACTTGTACTCATATCTCGTTAAATGGCATCCGTCAAGCAACAATGAAATATCAAACTTTTATCTCCCTAGCTCTTATATGATCTGTAAGGTACAGATTAAAAAAATTATTCGGATAGAGAACAACACGTAATTACGAGTTATGGTTTGGGAGATAAAATTTCGAGAAAATCCCGAGCAAAACATCGCATATTTTGTTTACATCGATCGAGAAGGTAGTTCTCTCAGCAAACAACAATTAAAAATCCATATATTTCTCTTTTATTCTCTTATATTATCTGTGAGGTATAGATTTAAAAAATTATTCGGATAGAGAACAACATTTACCACAAGATAGTCCCCGAGACTATAGTTTCGGAGATAAAAATTCGAGAATCACCTAATCTTTCGATACCGTTCCATACGTATTTCCCATTAAGAACGCCTTTGAAATCTCTGTGTATTCCATATATGGACTATACTTTTCCATCTTGTTATTACGCTATGCTAGTTCATATTCTCATAGACCAAATGATGAAATATTACTTGTGGAGGTATTCACAATAAGCGAGAATAAATCTTTGGGTGATACTCTCACGAGACATGCACAATTACCTAAGGATGCATCTCCGACGTCTGAGGTATTACAAATTCACTTGAAGGGTGAAAATTTCGCCGTGATCGTTTTAAACAAGTGCTGACGACATATTCATCTCAGGTTCCTGCCACGTCACGCCCTTGTCCCGACACGATTTTGGCAAAGCCGTTGACAAGTGAGCGGTTCGACCCTTTAAAAAAGCCTGCTTAACTTGCACATTCTCGGAAAAAACTGCATGCGAAGTCTGATGGTAATCTTTCTTGAAACCCAACCCGTTTTGCGATGCCATTCTTAGAGCAAGGTGTAAGCGGTACTGACTCCGGTTTCCGCGATTGTATAGGTACATAAGCGACTCGACGTTAACGGATATTTCCCTTTCATTGTAAATGGATTATTATTAATACAAAAATTAAATTAATAAATCCGATAGACATAATACGGTAAGTTCAATGTAAAGTACAACTCCTTCAGCCATAAAGATATTGAAACCAGATGCATTTCGCCCACTAATTGGACATCTTCAGCGGTGACTTGATCCGGACAGTGACTGACAGTGAATGAAAGTCAACTGTGAGAACAGAAAAGGATTTAGGTGCTAAGGGAAACGAAAGACAAATGAAATACGAAAAGATTTAGCGTAGACGTTATGTTAATCTGTGAGTTTATATAGGGTTTTGTTGAAATCAATGTCTGTATTCATGATTGTTTTACGGTTTTTATAAATATGGAAATTGTCCAAAGCATTTAGTGAGTTGTTTGACGAAATAATTAATTTAATTTCATTCAAGCTGATACCGTGTCCGGTCTCGACTGTGTTTGGCTACGCTCGATTTTTAATAACGATTATATTTGTAACGTGCTAAATGCTCCTTAAACCGTGTAATTATTTTCCTTTTTGTTTGGCCTATATATTGTTTGTCACAATGTGAACATTGTATTTTATAATTTCCAGATTTGTCTAACTCTTCTGTCTTTTCTTTCGTACTGCCTAATAATTTTTTAAGTTGTTGGATTCGTGTAAACTATTGAATATTTCTTTTGGTTAAAAATCTTATCTAATCCTTTGTTTTGAGCTGCAAAAATAAGGTAATTTTACATACTTGTTCTCTTTTTTGTTTTCGATTTGATGAGTGGTAGTGTTGGTCGATGTATTTTTGAATTTGTGTTTACGAACTAATTTATTGATTAAATTGCTGTTATATAGAAGATTTGTGGCTATTTCTTTTATATGTGTAAGTTCTTTTTCATATCTGTGTTTATTTAGAGGAACGTTGCAAAGTCTGCGTACTAGATGGTGAAAAACAGCTATTTTTGGCTAATCGGATGGAAAGAGTTGTTAGGAATGAAATTGTTGGTGTGTGTGGCTTTTCTGAAAATGTCAAACTCGATTTGGTGTTTATTTTTTATAATTAAAAAGTGTTATTTTATGCTATTTCATGGGTGAATTCTATAGATGGAAATATATTATTGAGTTGATTGATAAAATCATCTAGTTTTTGTTTGTTTAAATAAAAAATTGCAAAGATGTCATCTGCATATCTGTACCAAATGTCGGGAAAATAACTAAATTTGTCTTTGCATTTATTTTCAAAAGAGGACATGAATAAATTAGCAATGAAGGGGGATAGAAGGTTTCCCATGGAGGTACCTTGAATTTGTTTATAAAATTGTTGGTTAAATTGAAATAAATTCTGTGAAATACAGAGGTTGGTAAGCAAGACATACTCATGAACAATTTTGTCAGGAATATTTTGGTTTTGTAGCTGATCTTTTAGGATCTGGGAAGTTTCATCAATTGGTACACTTGGGAATAGGCTTTTGACATCAAAGGAGACCATGATCTCTGAAATTAATTGAAATTGATTCTTTTAATGTTAAGTTTTTAAATTTATTAATCAAATCATATGAGTTTTTCACTGAATGTTCATCTGGAAATGACATTTGTTTGAATTCACTGTTGAGCCATTTGGCCAATTTATAAGCTGGGCTGTTTATCCCCAAAGCTATAGGTCTCATGGAGTTATCATTTTTATGTATCTTGGGGAGACAATATAATTTGGGTATATTTGGATTGGAATAGTTTAACTTGAAACTTAGTTTTTTATCAATAATTGTGTTATAGTCATTGATAGTTCCTTTGGTTTGTTGTATCAAAGTATTTAGAGGATTTTTATTTAATTTAATGTAAGGACCATTGTTTAACATCAATTGGACTCGGTCAAAATATTGTGTTTTGTCCATGATTACTATTGTTTCCTTTGTCTGCTTTAATATAAAAACAATCTATATTCCTGAGCTGTTTGATAGTGTGTGAATATTTTGTATGATAAGTATTGGTTAACTTATTAATGTTGTTCTTTAATTGTATAGAACATGCCTGTCGAATGTAATTTTTGGAGTTTTCATTAAAAAAACTCAACTGATCTTTCAATATCGGTCACCATTTCATCTATGGGTGGTTTCTTGGGGAAGGGGGAGAGAACAAACTTCAAGCCCAGACCCAACAGTCATCATTTGAATAGGATTTGATGGATAAATTTTTGGTGAATTCAAATCTTTGTGGAATATTGTTATATTGATTTGTCTTGTTTTGTTTTAACATAAGATTTTTTGATAAGAGTATTTCATTTTTTATAAAGAGTTAACGTTTTTTTGTGGAATTTGTGTGTTGGTCTCATGCATTTTTTGTTAAAAAATATTCCAAGTTTCGAAGCCAAAATTGATTAAATGTTTAGTTATCTTTAAATGTAACTCTTAAACAGATATTTCTAAGGAACTTCTCTTGGTGTAAAGGCTTCTGATTTCAAATTGGAACCATTTATTTATAGCTGTTTGTATCACTTTAGATGTTACGTGATTTTTGTTCATGAAATTTGGTGTCACCTTGTGCTCTTTGCATTGTTTCAAAAATTTTATGTCAGTTGCTATGTCGTTGATCCTGGTATGTAAATTATGAAAACGGTTAAGGTCCTTAGTCGGTAATGTAAAAGCGGCTTGATCATTATATAATGACATGTCTGTGTGAGGATGATTAAAATTGGGGATAAGGCGGGGACAGAGTGATTAAATTAAAATGACCGAGCCACAGGATGTGTAGAATGTATAGAACTTGACCCCACAAAAACAGTGGGTCAAAATTGAAAGGGAAATCGCTAAAAGGGGGTAAAAAACAATGTGAACTGAATTGTGTGTATAAAAGAAAAACAAGGACGACGACGACAGACAATAAAGTATCAAAGTTATTTAACTAAGCCACCAACTTCACATAATACGGTAAATCATAAGCGTATACCAATGATGAATTATTACCAAAATTGTAATTCATCGTTCATTTTATTTATATATTAATAATTATTATAACATATGTATACATTCAAACTTAATGACATAGAAAATTAGTCTAATTTACAGTAAAAAAGCGATCGCATGCTTTCATTGCTCGATAGGTTTCGTAACTGCAATCTCTATCAATGGGCACAATAAACACCATCTAACCTAGTGGCAGATTTAGGCTTTCAGAGGGCCGATGCGCAAGATTAATTTGGGTCCCACCCTCCCAGAATGTGACTAATTGATTTAGTGTACGAAAATATAAATCTGACGAAAATAAACGTTGTTAACAACGTACGTAAATAAAATATATTTTGAAGTTTTAAAACTATAACATTTGTACCATTACACTAAAATACACATTCACAAAAAAACTAAAAAATTAATTGTCATAAAAATATATAACAATTACCATAGGAACATACATAGTCAACAAAATGTAAGAACATAGTGACAGATTTCTACGTAGGTGTTAGAAGTGAGCACCTGAAGCTACGGACTACATTTTAACAACAAAAATTGTACGTGTTAAATATATATAAAGATTATAGTGATTATGATTGATATAATAAAACACATTATTAAAATATGCAAAAGTTGTATCAATGCAAACAGCTAACAAACAGCATTTCCCAAAATATAAATACTTTTAATAATATTTTCAACAAATCCTATAGGTAGGTACATAATGGTACTACTAAAGGACCATTTACAATTTTTTACAATTAAAAAAATATTTAAGACCTAAAATATTATAATCTACCTACACTACTAAAAGGGACTCACTAACGAGATAGAAAAGGTTCAGCGCAGGGCAGCTAGATTTGTAAAGAGGAATTACGATAGTAAACAAAGCGTAACATCATTAATAGATAATCTGAAATGGACATCGTTAGAGGAACGTAGGCTGCAGGCTAGAATTAAACTACTGGAAAAATTTATGTCGGAGGGACTAGCGAATGAGGTAGTAGGACTTATCAGAAGCCCGACGTATCTCGGAAGGCAGGACAGTGAGGATAAGATTCGCGAGATCGACTGTAGAACGGAGCGATATAGAGGATCGTTTTTCCCTAGGACGATAAGAGAACATAATAGGAAAAGATAACGTAGAAAAACTATGGAGCCTTGGTGCACTGCACCCCCTCTCATCCACCAAAAAGGTGACTTGCAGGGTATAATGTAGATGTACTATCTTTTTGAGATAATATGGGCTGGGAAATAATTGAAATAATCATTTCTGTCGTTTCCTAGTGAAAAATAAAATATCAAGTAAATCAAATCCTTCCACTGGGAACTAAAGTTTATCCGTGGTTATTACTTATCAAACAACTCGATGAAATTATCGTATATCTTTGATTACATCGTGCTCAATAAATAAAAGAGATAAAGTACTTATTTTATTTTGAGACAAGCTATTTCTCAAATAGTGTTTTTACTCTTTTCAGTACAGAAAGTACTTGCACTTGCATTGCTAATTGTCATCGTTAAAAATACGTTAAGGATCGATTCCACATTAGGTAAAGTATATCGCAGACCGTTGATTATTAAATTATATATATCTATTGGATTTGTTACATTTTCTTCTTTGGCAAATTTTAAAAATTGTAGTACCTCATCTTTGAACCGATTGTTGTCAATATAATCTTTATATACATGCTTTATCTTATAAATGCATAAATTTATTTCATTTTCATACCATGGTTAAAAAACATTAAAAATATTTACTACATCATAATATACTTATGTTCTAGTTATTTCTGAGTTAACCCTTTCAGACCTGAATTATATCTTGCAATAGCAGCCATCTTGCATTTTTTCCAAATAGGTAACTTTGCAAGCATTAAATGGCTGCACAAATCTCTTCGATTTACATTGAAGATGTACATGTATAATGTGTTTGAAATGATATTTGGCTCCTACATTTATTTTATAGAAAAATGGAATTGATATCGTGTGTATAATTGTGCATACCAGGTCTGAAGTAAACAGTATTAACAATAAATAACTGTCGGCAATTTAGAATTACTTCATTTTATAACATATAGGTGAAAACAAACGACCATTGATACATGCCCGACTGGAGAGAACACAAGTGGAACTCGGAAGAGAATACGTTCGGGGAAAGCCAGGAAGGATATTATATGCTGAAACCAGGTTTGCCACATCATAGTCATGAGATCGCCAAAACCATAAGCTGAGCTCTGGCTTCTTACTCAAACTTTCTCGAGCATTGAGTACAGTTGGATTCTTTGTCTTCCAAAAGGATCCGATAGATTCAGATGGATCTCGAGGAAGGGTGTTTAAATTCATTAGGCCAAGTGGTCGGCTAGATGGACGCAAAGAATAAGAGTCATGAAGGTCTTATAAACAACGCCGAGACTGGCGCCAGCTAAGTGTAGAATAAGAGCGTAAAACAAACGACGCGGTGAGACTGCTTCGTTCACCACTTATAACAGCCAGACCCCGATGTAGCGCCACCTTTTGTCCATCACTGGCATTGGCGCTAAAGCGGAAGTGGCGGTAAATCGAGGTATATGCTTGTTCTATGCAATCATGAGGTGGAAGTTCTGTTTACAACGAATCATGGGCGGTATGAGGGGGTGGAACTATATAGGGGGGACGCTAAATCGGGCCGGCGTTTATAGCACCCACATGAAAGAGCAGCCTCCAGTTCCAATTCGCTCTTGCCAGTCGCATATGCCGAAAATTGACCTTTGGTGAGGCCTTCTTTTCAACAAGATCCCCTTTTTGACGAGGTCCCCAGTTAGCACCTCATGCGCCTGTGCATAAATCCGCATCTGATCTAACCCTTGATCGAAAACCTCACTACTATGAATCAGCAATCACTCGTTTAAAAGTGCTGAGAAAAGGCATTTTTTAAATATTTGCCTAGATAATCGCTTGACTGCTATAGAATTTATCCCAAGTATTAACATAAGGATTTTCAACAGCTACTTTTCTGAGACCTGGAATCTATTATAATAATACACTTAATTCATCTCTGTATCAAGAATCTGCTTGGCCAGCAAGAACCGTCAGCCCTGGCATTATTATATTATTTTGAAGTCGTATACTTTGAAAATTCATATAAAGGATAAATTAAAATCTGTTATATAACTTCAAATAACTTTCCGATCACATTGTTTAAAGTAAATAAGACAACCATGCTCCACAGACGCATAACATTTCTTAAGTATTAACATAAGGATTTTCAACAGCTACTTTTCTTAGACCTGGAATCTATTATAATAATACACTTAATTCATCTCTGTATCAAGAATCTGCTTGGCCAGCAAGAACCGTCAGCCCTGGCATTATTATATTATTTTGAAGTCGTATACTTTGAAAATTCATATAAAGTATAAATTAAAATCTGTTATATAACTTCAAATAACTTTCCGATCACATTGTTTAAAGTAAATAAGACAACCATGCTCCACAGACGCATAACATTTCTTAAGATTCTTAAGATTCATGCTTCAAAAAAGAGTTATCTACTACACTATTTTGATCTACCGTATCTGCCCAAATATAAGCCGACCCCCCTAAAATTTCACCATTTTTTGACAAAAAAGTAAATTTCCTAGATTTTATGCTGAAGTGTGCCGGGAATACATGCACGGCCTAGAATACATTATTGGAGATCGAAGAATAGAATGGGAAATGATTTAGTTGTTTACATTTGAAATATAACTCCAATTAATAATTTCGCGTCATTGAATAATGTTCCACATTCAGTTACGATAATTTCATTCATCTTCATTTTCACAAAAGGTCAAATAAAGCAATAGCGACCTCGCAAAGATAATTTTTAATCCAAATCTATTTCCAATTAAATTAGTTTTTACATTGCCTTAAGAAATTGCATTTTTATAATTATACACGTTCCATGTAAAGTTTTACCGTAATTCAAACGGTTGAGCATCAAATGCCGTCATCGCATTTTGCGTAATCGTCTGCGTAGTCAATGTACGTAATTTTAATAGATTCCATGAATGAGGTTTTAACAAGCATATAAACATTACAAAGACTATAGCAATAACTACAATAACCAAGTAAAACTAATAAGAATTTCTTTTAATGAGTAATGAAAAATAATACAAATTTTATCATGGTAATACAAATTGCTAACTATTCTTAATGATGCATATGCATAGCCCTGAGAAACGAAAGAAGAGGTAACAAAACACAGTTACTGCTAAATTCAATATTCTAGCTTCATTATTTATTCATTAATATTCATTGTAGGTCAAATATTTACTTTACGAAAAATATAGTATGTACTATCATTTGAATGCGATAGCAATGAGAGATGTGCTGCCATCTATGGGTGACTACGAGACAACCCTAATCACAAATTTTTTCTCGAACTCGCATTTAAGCCAAGGGGTGATTTTTTCATGATAGATTCTGGCAGATACGGTATTTTTGGTGATGCTGTTTCAATAAGGACTGATCTGTTGCAATGTTTGGACATTCTGCCCGGTAATATTTTCTTCGTTCCAATTTTGTCATAGCTTTTCTTATCGTTTGTTTGGGTTTGTATTTCTTTTTCTTCTCTTGGTGTAGAAAGAGTACTTTTAATTGCATATAAAATTAGTTTTCTTAATGTTCTATTTAAATTTTATTTTAACGTAATATTAACACCTATAAAATTCATTTACACTATTTTATAAGATCTATGTATTGAATGCTGTTTGTTACGAAAGAATATACACACCATATCCGAAATTCTCGTATGGCATAAAGATACGAAATGAATATTAATTTTTTACATGCCAAGATGACGACAATAAATAAATGAGAGTAATAAACCGAAAGTAGAATTTTCAAATTAACGCACTCTAATGATGTCCAGTCATACTCCGATTTAGCGCCCCGCTATATAGTGCTACTCCCGCATACCGCTCATGAATCATTGTGAACAAAACGTCCACCTTATGATTACATAAAGCAAGCAAATACCTCGATTTATAGCCACCCTTGCTTTAGCGCCAATGTCAGTGATGGACAAATAGTGGTACTAAATCGGGGCCTGACTGTATATTAAAGCACAATGTATGAAATCAAGTTAAGTCGACCAGGTGCTCAAATTAACGAAAGCGAGCGATACTGATCCGATTTAAAAAGATCACTCTCGATCGACTGTAACGTACATCGTAGACATCTTCAATTAAATTTGCCGTTGCTGAGGAGAAAACGCGCTTTGCCCGGGTAATAAAAAACGAGGACAATAAACAGCCCCAGACGACAGGCAGAGAAACTAAATTAATGCGTATGAAATAAATTGAGCATAGACAGGTGTAAATTCTTTCTAGACGAGAAGGCAGTTGGTTTTTACCGGGAAGAAAAATGTTTTTTTATCGAACAAAAACGTCAAGAAGGAATCAGCAGTGCGAAGAAACACATTCAAAGCCAAATGGATAGTATGCCTGAGGTTGCAATGATAAAGGCATGGAAAATTCAGGTTGACAGGTCATCAAGTTACGGAGAAATTTCATTCCGAATTTTGGTAACATGTTTCTGAATGACGGCGTCGCAATACAAAATTTTGAAATCTATTGAAAATTTTAATCCGACAGATGCGAGGATGAGACAATCATGGTTGTGTTAATTTTATTAATTATGCGTTTGGGTTAAATACATCATTTGATATAGACCTGGCATTAGAAGATGAATAAAATGTGCGCAAGGTGTATTTGTGTATGTTTTTCAGCATTAACATACGCGATTCGTGCGTAAATTTCAGAATCGAAAGAATGTTTATAGCCCCGGATTTAAATAACTTCATATACTGCTTTTATCTGCAGGTTTATTCGCTAGGCAATTGGCAAATATCCCAGCTTCTAAGTTTCGAGTGCCAGTTCTCAGATCTCATGCGCCATTCACTGGCCCTTTAAAAAAAGGAACCATCGATCTCACGTGGCTTGTATCCAATAAATAATTCATGCAGCTCTTCTACTCATAAACCAATTGTGTATATAAGAATTCATGGGATACAGAAGTAGAACAATTCTCACCTTGAGCGTGAATCGAAACGCATTTTACGTTATCATGATGCGAGAGCCAATAGAATGCGAAGCAGAACACGTTTTTCACGTAATAATTCATACTCTTCCATTTTGTGACTTTAATGAGGGTGCTTAAACTGAGCATCGTAAATCCTGTTACTGCTACTGTTACGGGCTACCTTGTGCGATTCGTGCCGAAATAGCCGCTTTCAGTCCTAATCAGTATCAGTAACACATGAAAATACAGGGAAATTGACAGGCTAATGTGATGGTAATGTTATTCAAGAATCCAGCTCAAGGAGTTTAAGAAATGGGTACGCGTAACTCGGGGATCGGATGAATTTTAAACAACTTAAAGATGCTATTTTCATCCGGACTTCGGCTTTCCATGCACGACTTCGGAATCAAAAGGTTGTGTTGTTGCATTCCCAACAGTGGCCTAACTCAAATTCTAACCCTCCTCTCTCCCCCCACTGAAAATTTCGAACGGACCTTTTAAAACGACCATACTAAAAGCCATTATGCATCGCTTAAAAATTTATTAGATACAAAAAAGGACCGTTTAATATACAGTTTTATTTACAAGTCATTAGGCATTTTTAATTGTATAAATGACGAGATTTTCTAGTTGTTCTTTTTGAGTTTCTTTAAATTTTCTTTTTCTTAGAAAGATCTTCCTTGTCTTTATCGCAGCTACGTTATTTGTATTAAAATAATCCTTCTCAATTCTAAATAAATACGAAAAATAATAAATATGGTTGCAAGGTGTCGTGATGCGTAATTAATAGACTAATTTTCTCTTACTTATGAGTTTCCCGATTTCCCGATTTTTTTCTACTTTGGCATTTTTACGCGTTCTTTACAAAAAGTAAAAACGCCTAATGGTCAGGTAATGTCCGTCTGTCAGTCTGCCCGTTTCATCTCCGTAACTAATGGGTGTATTTTCATTATTATTGGTATTTAGTACAAATAAAATCAGAAAATGATATAAATGGTTCAGATAACCTAATCATGAGTTGCGCTGCACTGCTGACTAAAAATAAACTTGCAGTTATATTTCGTAAAATATTAGTCATACCAAAAAAGTCACTAAACAAAATTTGTAGATCTAGCCTAAAATGTTTCTTGCAGCATGCATTCTATCAAAGGATTAGCCGTTTTCAAGAAAATCAAACGAGAGTCGTAATTCACTTTTAATTTTATTTTACGAGGTTTTATAATAGTTGTCAAAGAACAAAATCTTCGTAGCAACTGAAGTCAACAAGATCTGCTACAAATACACAAATACGTTCATTTTCCTTTCGTTCGCATACAGCATATAGTAAATTAAAATAAATGGTTTATCTGAGACGAGTAAAAGAACTTAAATACGTTAATTTTCTTTACGACGAAGGAATGGACGTGAACGTAGAGATGACCATTGATAATTTCAAGTGAGGAATGTTGTAAATAACTTTCGATTTTATTATCACGTACAATTGATTAGAAAATGAACCGGTAAATCAAAACTTCAAATTTCTTTGATATCGTTTGTGATATTATATCGTTTTGAAGTTCTTAGAAATTATTCTAAACCATTAATATTTATCTTTTTTACTTTCTCCATGCACGTAGTATAGAGGAAAGTATTGTATTAATGAAAAAAATTCGATTTCGAGATTTCAACAGAAAAAATACACGTTTTGAGGTCCCCTGAACACGTTTTGACCATTTTCTCGATGATGTCTGTGGGTGTTAGTGTGTGTGTGATAGCCTTTTGTGGGTGCTCTAACTCAAAAACTATTAATCAGGTCAGCGCGAAATTTTATATTTAACATTTTTATAAAAGTCAGAAGAACTGATTAGTTTTTGGTAAAGATCAGTCAACCGAAAGTGGCTGTTTACTCTTGTCACATTCGTTATTTTGAAATAATTGCTTTAATATTGGATAAATGTAAAAATGTACCGGAATAAAAGTTGTAGAAAATGTCATTTTATACAACCTTTGTTTGAAACATTTTTTCATATAATGCATTATTTAACAGATATCTTATATTTTTAGCTGCCACCACCACGCCACCTACCGACGACTATTGTTCACAATTGACGCTTAGTTACGTCTTAGTAACGCTTTTTATTCTTATCTTAATTGTTGGAGCTTTGTGGCTGTATCCAATATCAGAAGGATATGGTTTGAGTTTATTTCTGTCCTATGTAAAGTCTAAAATTTTCTCGCAGTTCTTAAAATATTTATTATTATGTAACCTATTTGGAGAAAGTCATGTGGTGGCCACATCAGATTTTTTTGACATGATTACATAAATCGTAAAGTACACCTAAGCCTTTAATGCTTGGTAACGTGTTCGCACTTCAAGAGTTTACACTCCAACTAGATTAGGGGATAAGCATTCCCATCTACAGTACTGAGCTCAGCATCTTCCCTATGTTATCCTCATGCCTAATGAATGCAGTACAAAAGACCCTTTTGCCTTCCGTGTGGGTCGGTCTGGTGGATCCAGATGGATCTCGAGGAATAATAACTTATAACTTCATAAAGGCAGGCTCCGACTGGTGCATGCAGCGGTGCGGCGCGCCTTCTCATGGTTTTTCGACCCATTCACACTCGAGCAAGCAGAGGCACGTTTTCTGCTACAGAAGGATCCGCGGCAATGTTTTTGGCAGTGAGTTTTGTGACATCGTGAAATACGGACGCTTGTTTGGGACAATGCTTAATGAAGAAATAATAATTGTTGCCTTGTTGTGCGAAGAAGAAGAAGAGAAAGGGCTACGGCTGTCATCGGTTTTATCACAAAGAGCTCTGTAATTGCCCACAAGGAAAATACGTTTCTCTTTGTCCAAACATAATCAAGTACAGAGGCGACAAGCACAAAGAACTGACTAGAATCTGACTCCTGGAAACGGCGCGAATCAAGTGGTGACGGAAGCAAGCGACTCCTGCCGAATGTTAACTGCCTCCTCGACAACCGTGGGCACGGGTGCAAGACCCACTCGCATTGAGGCACACCGAAGCACAGTGAAGCACGCACTTGCACGGTAGCAGAGATTATTGTTTCCGCACATACCGCTGCAGAAGAATTCGCAGAGGCGTGCCGCGCTCCGGCTTTAGTGGGAGTGGGTTCGTTTAATAACATGGAAAGAATATTTTCTGACGCGCCGCGCACCAGTGGGAAACCTGGGCCAAGCGGCTTGCTATATGCTCTGTTCACAGAGGGTGGAGAAAATAATAATTTAAGTAATGTCTTATAAACAATTCTGAGATCGGTGTCGCGGGCCTCCAGACTCTTCGCACCCTCCCGCAGTGGCGGACCTAACGGCATAGCAGTTACGCACCTGATAGGTACCCATCGAAGGGATGCTGGAATCGAAGAAGTATATCGACATTTTCATCCTATTTCTTTCATGTGTTCGTTTTGGCTGTGTTGGAGAAACATACCGAAATGAAATCCATCGATTCATTTTTTAATTATTCACGTCTATAAATACAATTAATGTTCATATAATTGTCAATTTACAATATACTTGGGTGCACGTGATTATTTATAAAAATGCTCATACGAGGTATATCAGCAGAAAACGTTGGCAGAGCTTATATTGTTAACAAGTAGGGATGTACATCGGGTTACCGTGGTGCAGAAGTGCTATTCGTATCGTATCGTATCGTATCTATATCTATACAAAAAGTCTTGATTTGTTTTTACATGTTGTACACGTCCTTCATTAAAGACTTCTTTGAAATCGGTTAAGTCAATTCCTTCCAAATACATAATTACCGAAATGTTTTATTTTGCCATTGCGGCACCTCTACTGATTGTATCCGGTCCAAATAAGTCATTTTGGACATTTATTGAAGATGTGAAGATTCTGTGTACCAAATTCAGTCAATTCTTCCCTGATATATGCGTACGGACGGACATCATGACATTTTTACAATCCCTTGAATTTCGCACAAACGAGATTAAACTGTAACCAAATCGAACTTTCAATTTTTTTATTATCCCATCTATAAGGACATATTTTACATTAGCATGACTGCAAATACGTATTGAACTCGATTAAGGCGCATATAAAATTGAGTAAAACTCATTATCTAATCACGGGTGCTATTTCTGTTTTCACTCGCGAATAAAAGAGATCGCCATGATCTCTTGTGACGCGTTGCCTTGGGTGACAGGTAAAATAATTTTTCACCCTTAAAACAACACTGGGATTTGTAACACTCGTTAATTTACTCGTGGAATAGTTGCTTCTATTTACATTGCAATTCTCCGGGCCATAGTCCTTGATTCACGCCACCTTCTCTAATCAGACGTAACCTGGTATCGGCTGGACCTTAATTGGCAGGTCGTTGACGCGCCACGGAGCAACAAATACGTAGCATTGTCTCCAGTTCCGGAGTCGTCAGCGCCCTCGCTGCGAAACAGAGAGCAGACAAGGGAAATGAAGAAGAGAGGCAGAGAGAGAGTGGGACTCTCTGTCCTCCTCTTACAAGCGCCTTCAGCAACACTCCCTCATTTTGAGTAGCTGGATGAATACGAGAGAGAGAAAGAGAGAGAGAGAAAAGGTGGAAAGGAATCACCGCCTTTTTCATCTGTTTTAACAATATTTGAATAAATTTTTATCCCGCTTCAATCAGCCAATCTTCCTCCGTGACGCGGATGAAAGGACGGTTCCGGGGCCCTCTGTCTCTCGCCTTCTCCCGAGCGCCACCACACGTGAAGATGACGAACCAATCTCCCTCTACCCCTTCAAACACACAAGCACACATGAAGCCGAAGCACAAAAGCACCACTCGAGAGCACGTGAGGTTCAGCGAGACACAGAGAGAGTGGGAGAATGGTAATGTTGGGGAGAAGGTGGGAGGGAGAGAAAGATGGGCACTTGCATATAAGTGGATGCGGGTGGAAGGGGAGTAGGGAGAGGAGGGGTGGGAGTGGGGAGGGTGAGGAGATGATGATGAAGGAGAATTATGGAGGGAAGGGAGGAAATGAATGGAAAGAAGATATGGATGAGAGAGAAAAGAAAGGAATGCGAGAGAGTAAAAGAGGTGAGAGAGGAAAGAGAGGAGAAAGAGAGGAGAAAGAGGGAGGGGAGAGACAGGGATGAGAGAGAGAGAGGGAGGAGAGAGAGAGAGGAGAGAGAGGGAAGGGGAGAGAGAGAGAGAGGGGGAGGAGAGAGATGGGGAGGAAAGAAGATATGGATGAGAGAGAAAAAGAAAGGAATGCGAGAGAGTAAGAAAGGTGAGAGAAGAAAGAGAGGAGAAAAAGAGGAGAAAGAGGGAGGGGAGAGACAGGGATGAGAGAGAGAGAGGAGAGAGAGGGAAGGGGAGAGAGAGAGGGAGGAGAGAGAGAGGGAGGAGAGAGAGAGGGAGGAGAGAGAGGGGGAGGAGAGAGAGCGGGAGGAGAGAGATGGGGAGGAGAGAGATGGGGAGGAGAGAGAGGGGGATGAGAGAGGAAGGTGAGAGAGAGAGGAGAGAGAGAGGAGAGAGATAGAGAAGAGAGAGAGGGAGGAGAGATAGGGAGGAGAGAGAGAGGGAGGAGAGAGAGAGGGGGGAGAGAGAGGGAGGAGAGAGAGGGAGGAGAGAGAGAGAGGGGAGAGATAGGGAGGAGAGAGAGAGGGAGGAGAGAGGGAGAGGTAGGAGAGAGAGGTAGGAGAGAGAGGTAGGAGAGAGAGGTAGGAGAGAGAGGTAGGAGAGAGAGAGGGAGGAGAGAGAGAGGAAGGAGTGAGAGAGGGAGGAGAGAGAGGAAGGAGTGAGAGAGGGAGGAGAAAGAGCGAGGGAGGGGAGAGAGAGAGGGAGGAGAGAGGGAGGAGATAGAGAGGGAGGAGAGAGAGAGGGAGGAGAGAGATAGAGGAGAGAGGGAGGAGATAGAGAGGGAGGAGAGAGAGAGGGAGGAGAAAGATAGAGGAGAGAGAGAGAGGGGGGATAGAGGGGGAGGTGATAAATGTAGGAGAAAGGGAGGGGAGAGAGAGGAGAGAGTGAGAGTAGAGAGGGAGGAGAGAAAGAGGATGGAGGAAAGAGAAGAGAGGGGGGGAAGGATAGAGTAAGTGAGAGGGAGTGAGAGGGAGTGAGAGGGAGAGAGAGAAGGGAGAGGAGAGAGGAGGGAGAGGAGGGAGAGGAGAGAGGAGGGAGAGAAGAGAGGGGGAGGAGAGAGAAGAGAGGGAGATGAGAGAGGGAGTGGAGAGAGAGGGAGTGGAGAGAGAGGGAGTGGAGAGAGAGGGAGTGGAGAGGGAGGGAGAGGAGAGAGGGAAAGGAGAGAAGGAGAGGAGAGAGAGGGAGAGGAGAAAGTGGGAGAAGAGAGAGAGAGGGAGAGGAGAGAGAGGGAGAGGAGAGAGAGGGAGAGGAGAGAGAGGGAGAGCGGGAGAGAAGAGAGAGGGAGAGGAGAGAGAGAGGAGGGAGAGGAGAGAGAGAGGGAGAGGAGAGAGAGGGAGAGGAGAGAGAGGGAGAAAAGAGAGCGGGAGAATGGATAAGGAAAGAGGAGAAAAGAAGATGGAGGAAATAGGGAGGGGAGGGAGGGAGACTGGGGAGAGGGGGGAGAGGGGTGTGATAGGGAGTACAGAGAGGTAGAAGACAGTGAGGAAAGTAAAAATGCAGAGTGGAGGAAGAAGAGACGCAACGTGAGGAGGTACATGAGGTAGAGGAGGAAAAGAGAGGACCAGATAGAGAAATGAAGAGGTGCAGAAGAGAATGGGAGATGTCTGACAGAGACAAGGGAGAGAATCGAATGTGGGAGAGAGAGAAAAGAGGAAGAGAACAAGATCATCCAAACAGAACTTATGATGTTTACTTTCCATTTAATCATTTATTAAATACTTATATTGGCTTTAATAGCTTTCAAGTCATCGCGGATATGTAGCTCTTTGTGTTCCCAAATTTCATAATTTAGCGTTATAAAATACTACAAATACATTCGAACGGAATATTAAATTGATCACGCGTATTTGTGCGGCAAAAATAACGCGTGCCGAATCTGAGATCAAACGCTTACGTTAAACAAAAGAAACGAAGGCAGAAGCAGGAAAGAGTGAACAGCGCCAAGGCGAAAGAGGTGGGGAGGTAGGTAGGAAGGAGGAGATGGAGGGATGGAAAAGACGAGAGGGAGGGAGGGAAAAGAAGAGAGGGAGGGAGGAAAATGAAGAGAGGGAGGCGAGAGGGGTTAAGAGGGAAGGAGCGGAGCCAAATTGGAGGCGTGTAAAGTAGGTGTAAGTGGGTTTGGACGCCGCTCTGAGGTGGCCGCGTGGGGGCGGAAGAAGGCGTTGGCGGAGTGGTCGGGCGAGGGGCTAGTTACAGGGGAGGTGTGGGGGTCGGCGGGGGCATACGGCGACGGCGGCTGGTTTTTTCGAGTTTTGGGCTCCCGAGTGACTGACGCCGCTCGGGAGAGTGCGATGATGTCCCCTTGTACGTGACGTACACCATAGGCCTCTTCTTAAGGGGAGGGGGAATAGCGTCTTCGGCAAGTTGCAGGGGACGAAATTGACGAGGGAGCTTTTCAAACTGTCATTTCTCTCTTTCGACCGCACTCTTGGGAGCATTTTGTTTGACAACTGGGGAGTATTCTGAGGGACCGTAGAGATCCAACGAAGGTTTCTCGGGTTGCGAGCAATTCTTTATCCGCTCATTCCGGGTTGATGGCCATCTTCCAGAGCGAGCTCGGTAAAATATAGTCGTTAAAAAAACTAGCGTTTGGTCAATGGGAAAAGGATTCGCGGAAGCAGATCTCATTTTCAGCATTTGTGAGCGAATGAATCGCAATGGAAACGAGGTTAATTTTCGTTCCGAGGAAGCTATAATTAACTCCGCTATTTTTTTTAAACCAAAGGCAGTGCTCGAATTGGGCGGGAACGCCTTTCCGATTGATACAAAATGAATCTCATAGCGTTTCCGTTGTTGAAAAATCAGATAAGAATGTTCTGGTTAATAGCGTACCTTTTGTAAAAATTTTCCAATTCGAGAAATGACCAAAGGTAACCAAATAGCGTAAAGTCCTGCAATCCTAATACAAAACAGCTGCACAGTGAGGCAGTTTAGCGATTGCTCTTTCTAGTAAGAATATGAATTCAAGCAAAATTACTGAGTTCGCCTAATGACTGAAATCAAATTGAAAAAAATAAAATCTGATGTGGCCACCACATGACTTTCTCCATGCGTGTAATATTTCTACAAATTCCAAATAGGTTACATAATTATAATTATTTTAAGAAACTGCAAGAAAATTTTAGGCTTTGAAAAGAACAGAAGTAAACTCAAACCATAGCCATCTGATATTGTATATAGCCACAAAGCTCCAACAATTAAGAAAAGAAGGAGCATTACTAATTGTAAGACGTAACTAAGCTTAACTTTTAACAGGAGTCGTCGGTAGGTGGCGTGGTGGTGGCAGCTAAAAATATAAGATATCTCTTAAAGAATGCATTACATGGGAAAATGTTTCAAACAAAAGGTTGTATAAAATTAAATTTCCTACAACCTTTATTCCAATGTATTTTTACATTTATCAAATACTACAGCAAATATTTAAAAATAAGTGAAAAGAGTAAACACCCACTTCCGGTTGACCTATTTTTACCGAAAACTAATCAGTTCTTCTGACTTTTATAAAAATGTTAAATATAAAATTTCGCATTGGCCTGATTAATAGTTTTTGAGTTGGAGCACCCACAAAAAACTATCACACATACATACACTAACACACACACACAGACATCATCGAGAATATGGTCAAAACGTGTTCAGGGTACCTCAAAACGTGTATTTCCGTTGAAATCTCGAAATTTGATTTTTCATGAAAACAATACTTTCCCCTATACTACGTATGGAGAAAGAAAAAATACAATTTAGAATTTGGTTACCCACTGATAACGGCTCTGCAGCCTAAATGCGCATTTAGACTTTCAGTCTCGTTATGGAAACAAGGAAAACATATTTTACAAGAATTAAACCGCGTAGGCAAATAAACAATGAGAACGCGCGGATTATTTGATTTCGAAAATGCGCACTTGGTCCATTCAGCCGTTTCATAGAAACATATAAGAGTTACATAATTCGGTCGTTGCGTTACAAGCCATTGCGTTTATCGCTTCAATCAAATTTATAAATAAATCAAGCTGATTATTCTACAGCGAGAACCTTCCCGAGCAATAACTTGCATTTACGAGACAAATTTTACTAGCGAAATAAAACTACGAGCTTAACCAAATCGATGAGGTAAACAAAATTAGCAACCGAAACATGGTTCCCATCGCCGTTAGAGCGAATTCCGTGTTTATCCACAGAAGCATTCATTACTATGCAGCCGGAGGGAGCGTTTAGATATAAAACATTCGATTTCTCTTACCACCTGTCGTGGCCGTTTCCGTGGCAACTGCGTTCATTGATTACTGAGCGAACCGTAATTAAATCTGCCCCAGAATGGACCCCACACTCCAGTTACCGATTCTAGTTTCGAATTTCTAAAGCAATGCTTTCGATAGTTTCGTCTGTTTGTCTGTCTGTAAGCATAGATGCAAAGACTTTTTATTTCGACACCCGTCCAATGTCGCTCCTATTTTCGTTATTAACTTTCCAAGTTAGGTCCAAAATAAATGCACATCGACTTTAACTCGCACAAGCGTTTATCGCGTAAGGTCATCGTCTCACAATTAGATAAGGGTTTCCCAACCTGGTCCTTGCGAGCGCCGCCGTGCATTTGGCGATCTGAACGCCCTCTTCCCCGATGCTTAGAATCACCTTTCCCAGCGCTTGTAATTCAATTTGCACCCGTTCTCTCTCTTTGGACGAATTAAAGAACATTATTAATAATTTTGGCGTCGGTTCCATTTAATTTACGATCATTCCGTTTTTTGTATCAAGTATAATGGCGCCCGTTTGATATTTAAAAAAAAACAACTCGGTTGAAAAGGTTGGGAACTTCTGCTCTAAAGCATCATTTAATACAAAGGGCAAAGCTTCGTGCCAACATAAAAAAGAACGAGGAAGCCAGGAGGCGTATGCGATATCACATGGATATATCATGATAAGGAAAACGCCTTCTTTTATGGCGGAGTCGAAGTAGGCGTGGAATCCCCGAAAAAGGAAACACCGAAACCTTCGTACTTCTCGTTATATGCATGTATCTCAATCTCACATTTTTGTATTTCCGTCCTGTTTTCCTCTCTTTCTCTCACTCCCCCCTTCTGCTCGTCTCTCCTTTCCTCTCCAAAGCGATGCTTTGATGATCAAGGGAGATGTGATGTGTAGTTTGGGCAATTTCATGCATTTCTAACTAAAATTACGACCACATGGCATTAATGTTGAAGTTTTACCTCTAAAAAATAGTCAAGACTAGGGTTGCCACCTTTTTTGGACCCGATTCCCGAACAGTGTAAATTACATTTCCTAACTGGATTAATTGTCCTATTTAGAAGTTTCTACACAGCTTTTTGTGTCAAATCATTAAAATTATTGAAATAGTAATAATTTTTAAAGCAGACAAGAAAACACTTTTGCAGTCTAGAAAATCTTTCACCTGATGCAAATAAAATACACCTTTAATTATGTAGCAAAAACTGTTAATACACAGCCCAATGCCCATTATAAACATCGAAAAGATAGATCTTTTTAACATTCTTTAGAAGTGAATATGTATATCGAAATTATTGGTACCAAATTTTGTTGCCCATTTGGATAGGTGCCTGAAGAGGTCGACTCACCTCTATATTTGCAATTTATTAGTTTGTTTATTAAATATAATTGGCAGAGGTTTTATCATAGCATTTCCGACTGAAATTCTTAGACATCACAAAAAAGCTGTTACTGAATTCAAAATTTTGACCATATGCTCCAAGAGAGCTGATATGATGGAGAAAATGGAATAAAAATTGATTTAGATTTAATTTTTGTGCGTTACACATTTCATTGATATCTCATCATGGATCTATTATAACAATATTTCTAAGAGGAAACTTACAAAACATGCCGTGTATAGATTTTTCCTTGTATATTTTCTCCGATTTATGTAGATTTTAGTCACTCCCTTCAAAAACGTACATTATTTCGTATTTACCGGATGCTGTAGCATTTCCTTAGCGTAGATGATTTTTCTCAATTCTTCTCACCAATGAATTCACTTATCCTCCTTCCACACAAGCTATCTATGGGTGTAGTATGTACGATGGATACCGAACACCTAAAAATTTTCCAAATTATCTAACTGTTCGGTGTTCGGTAAAGCATCGGTACCGAACAACAAACAGTTTATCTCATTACTGAACAGTTCGGGTGAAAACCGAACAGGTGGCAACCCTAGTCAAGACTCGAGTTTCGCTCTTGAAATGGTACATAATCCCTAGAGTCAGTTCAGATTAAAACTCTTATCAGATCCGTTAGGGCATACGCAACCTCTAATGTGGCTCGCCAAAAGCCTTCGCAAGAACGAATGCGGTCCACCACGTGAAAAGGTTGCACTCCTCCATCGTGGACTCTCATAACACTCCGAAATACAACAAAAAACCTGTGCCAAGAGGTATGCGTATGTGTCTGCACACTGATGAAAATCTAAGTTGTCCTAATCCACCTATTAAAACAGGAAAAGTAACATTTGTCCTCATCACTTACCTTCAACAAATTCAGGAATACAGCGCCTATTGTAAAATTTAAAAAAATATTATACCTATATCCATATCGCATGACCTTAATGTTTATTTCTCATTATTTCAGAAGCAATCACCTTATGCAATTATAAGTTTCATTGTAAATTTACTGCTGTACGTATAGCACGTTGTTCACATTAATTTGTTACACTGTGTATAATCGAAATATCTTTTTTCATTTGCAAAAATGTAATAAACTTTTGCATTTGTGAAAATTTATTCTGTAAATCCATATTGTAATTTTAATAAATTGTAAAATTACAAGGTTGAAGAAGGGGATATATGGCCACATGCTCGCAAATTCATTTCTTTGTATTTTTCTCATTTTTTCCTCTCGCTCGCGATTCTTATTTTCTCCCACTCTCTCTCCCTCTCACTTATTCTCTTGGGTGCTAAATGCAAAAAAACGTCACAATTTCTTCCAAATTGAGATATTTATCTAAATATTTATCTATCTTTCCCGCTCTCCCATCCTATCCTTCTCTCTTCCTCCTCAAAAACCCAACTTCCGCACCTCCCTCCAGCCCCTCACCAACCCTTCCTCTTTCACTCTCTTGGGTCGTAAAGATAAGGGACTGTGAAGCCCTGGATTAGTGTTTTGCTAAGACGTAAAAAGAGCGGATAAGAGTGTGAGGAGAAGTGGAAGACGAAGGCAGAGGAAGAGAGGGAGAGGGAGAGAGAGAGGGAGAGAGAGAGGGGGAGATTGGATGAAGAGCAGAGAGAGACTCAAGCGTTTATGTTACGGCTGTTAGCTCACTCTCGACCTCACCGCTTGCGCCCAATCGTTTCGCCATTGTCTTTCGCTCTCCATCTCCCTCCCTCTCGGTTAATTCTACAAGTGTTTACCGAATTACTGCTTCCCCACCCCGACATCTCTCTCTCTCTCAGCAACATCAAAAACATATTGCTAGGATACACAGCATCGATCTTGTTCCAATCCAAAAATAACAATTTTCCCGCTAGGATGGGAAACAATAAAATACGAATTAGTGCGAGTGCTTTAGGTTCAGTGGGCATTTGCGAGCACCCTCCCCCTTTGCCGGCCCTCTCTTCCAAAACAGATGCTATTTTTTTAAATCGTGTATACAGGGTAGGCTTTTTTATTGTTTTTAGTAATGCCCGCGATCGCCTCGATGGACGCAATTCATATTTATAAGGGTTAAATTGCTTTTTGATTTGCCGCAACGAGCAAACAAAAGAATCTTGGTAAATGGGATATATATATATATATATATATATATATATATATATATATATATATATATATATTTACTTAAGGAAATGAAAAGGTAGTGATGAGGGTGGCAACAAGGTGTTGATGGAAGCCCAGCGGACACTTACCAAGTCGGGAACCAAGTTGGCAGGCTGCTGGGGGCGTCGAAGACACACGTAAATAAACACGCACACAGCAAAGAATCGCAAGCTTATCGGGCCTATGCCCTTCTTCAGCGATAGAGTAACTAATAATATTAACTAGTTATATATATATATATATATATATATATATATATATATATATATATATGCACTGGTGGTGTAGTGGTTAGCGTGTCGGCTTTCTATTGCAAAGTTCGGGGGTTCAAACCCCTCGAATGGAGGTTTTATTAAAAAAAAAAAAAAAACTATCATCAGTGCCTGGCAGTAGGCAGCAGTACTGTCAGTATGGTATAGAGCCGAAAACAAATGATGTTGGTTGGGTCTATATCCAATACAGCTGTAGGCGTGATCAGGACGATTTGAACGGCTACAGTACTGCGATGTGGAAAGCAAGAGGGAAACTACCACATTACAATCCCTAGTAAAGATTATATGGTTGGACAATATGAGTTCTCTCGAGGTAAAACAATCCGGAGGTAAAATAGTCCCCCAATCGGATCTCCGGGCGGGGACTGCCTTGAGGAAAACATTTGTCGAAAGTATTTTACGAATAGGGACTTGGAACGTAAGAACTATGAGAAAGGCAGGAAAGCTAGAGAACTTGAAAGAAGAAATGAGAAGAAATAGAGTTGACATTATAGGGCTAAGCGAAACTAGATGGGAGGGAGAAGGACAGTTCGACTCGGAAGAATTCACGGTAGTTTATTCTGGAGGAAATAGTGGGGAAAGGGGAGTAGCTCTGGTACTTAGGAATGATATGATGAAAAGCGTGACAAAGATAATAGCAACGAACGATAGACTGATGGCAATAAAGCTAAAAGCAGTCCCAGTGGACATGCTGATAATCCAGGTATATATGCCAACGTCAGCTCATGACGATGAAGAAATAGATGAGATCTATGAGCAAATTAATGAAATTTACGAAGAAGACGGAAGAGGAAAGGTAAACTGCATAATAATGGGAGATTGGAACAGCATAGTCGGAGAAGGACAGGAAGAAAATGTTGTCGGGCAATACGGACTTGGGAAGAGAAATCGAGGAGGGGAGAAACTCGTAGAATTCTGCATCAATAATGACCTCGTAGTGACTAATACATGGTTCAAAAACCATAAACGAAGGTTATACACATGGAAAAGCCCAGGAGATAGAATGAGATGCCAAATAGATTACATCCTTGTAAAACAAAGATTCAGGAACAGCATAAAGAACGCCAAGGCATTGCAAGGAGCGGACATTGATTCAGATCACAGCCTTCTAATACTTGACGTGAGTACAAAGCTCAAACAAATAAGAAAAACGAGAAGAGAAAGACAGACCTGGGACCTAGAAAAACTGAAAGAAAGGCAGGATGTAGTCAGCATGAAGTTGGAAGATAACCTAAGAAAGTTGGAAAACAAACCGAAGACCGTTGATATAGAATGGGATGAAATTAAAACCAGTATCAAGGATACCTTGGATAAAGAGATTGGAAAACAAGAGAAGAAAATCAGAAAACCATGGATCACGAAGGATATGCTGGAGAAAATGGATGAGAGACGAAAATGGAAAAACGTTAACAGTGAAGAAGGTAGAGCCAACTATAGGCGTATAAACAATGAGTTGAGAAGGGTAACAGATAAAGCTAGAGAAAACTGGATAAAAGGAAAATGTGATGAAATAGAACAAATGGAGAAGTTAGGACGGTACGATATGATGTACGCTAGGGCACTGGAATTAGAAGATAAGAAGTCTAATGGAATTTGTGGTAAAGGAATTACGAATACGGATGGGAAGATAGTCTCAGAAACAAAGGATGTAGCACAGGTATGGGAAGAATACATTAAGGAATTATACGGCAAACAGGCAGGAGAGGGGAAAATAGAACTGGAAAATGAGAAAAACATTGAAGAAGACAACTTAGGACCAAGTATTATGGAGAGCGAAGTAGAAAAGGCGATAGTGGAACTAAAGAAGGGGAAAGCCACGGGCAGCGATGGAATACCGGCTGAGATACTTAAAGTCATAGGATCAGAAGGACTAAAAGCGATCACGAAATTAATTAATAAGATTTACGACACGGGAGAGTGGCCTCAGGATTTCCTAGAAGTAACAATGATCCCTCTAAAGAAGAAGCCAAAGGCAATGCAGTGTAAAGATTACAGAACTATAAGCCTTCTGTCACACACATCGAAGATCATCACGAGGATTCTTAATAAAAGGCTGGAGAAAAAGGCAGAAGAAATAATAGGGGAAGATCAATTCGGTTTCAGAAAAGGACGAGGAACTAGAGATGCTATAGGAGTAGTTAGAATCATATCAGAAAGGGCAATAGAATACAGTCAAGATATCTGCGCATGTTTCGTAGACTGGCAGAAGGCCTTTGATAGAGTAAATTGGGTAAAGTTGATGAAGATATTAAAGGATATAGGTGTAGACTGGAAAGACAGGAGATTGATTAGGAATCTATATGAGAATCAAGTTGTAAAGGTTAGGTTTGAGAATGTGGACACCTGCGGAATAAATATCGGTAGAGGAGTAAGACAAGGCTGCTGCCTATCGCCAACCCTATTCAATATATATGGAGAAAGTCTAATGCAAGAAGCTTTAGAAGGCACAGGTGATTTCAAAATTGGAGGAAGGATTATAAGAACAGTAAAATACGCAGATGATCAAGTACTTCTAGCAAGAAAGGAAGAGGAACTACAAAAAATGATAAATAGACTAGTGATAACAGGTAGAAAATACGGTATGGAAATAAATACAGAAAAATCCAAGGTCATTCGAATATCGGGTAAAAAAGAGAATCTGAACATAACTATTGGGGGAAAGCCATTAGAACAAGTTTCAGAATATAAATACCTTGGAAGTATCATAACACGAGAGGCAAAATGTACGGATGAGATCAAAACTAGAATAGGAAAAGCAAAAGCGGCTTTCAGGAGAAAGAAACAACTACTTACAGGGAATATAAGGGAAGATACCCGCAAGAAGTTGATAAAATGCTACGTATGGAGTATAGCATTGTATGGGGCAGAAACATGGACGCTAAGGAAAAATGACATCAAATACTTGGAAAGCTTTGAAATGTGGACTTGGAGGAGAATGCTGAAGATAAAATGGACAGATAGGATGAAAAACGATGAAGTGCTACGAAGAATAGGAGAGAAGCGAATGATTATACAGACTATTAGAAAGAGGAAGGCTAACTGGGTTGGACATTACATGAGGAGAGAGAGTATGATTAAAGATGTGTTAGAAGGAAAACTAGATGGGAAAAGGGAAAGAGGTAGGAAAAGGTATCAGCTGATAGACGATTTGAAAGGGAAAGAGAGTTATCAAGATATGAAGAGGACAGCGGAAAATAGGAGTATATGGAGAACCAGGTTTAACCATGAATAATCACGGACCTGTCTACGGACAGACTACCTATGATGATGATATATATATATATATATATATATATATATATATATATATATATATATATATATATATATGTATATATATCATCATCATAGGTAGTCTGTCCGTAGACAGGTCCGTGATTATTCTTGGTTAAACCTGGTTCTCCATATACTCCTATTTTCCGCTGTCCTCTTTATATCTTGATAACTCTCTTTCCCTTTCAAATCGTCTATCAGCTGAAACCTTTTCCTACCTCTTTCCCTTTTCCCATCTAGTTTTCCTTCTAACACGTCTTTAATCATACTCTCTCTCCTCAGGTAATGTCCAACCCAGTTAGCCTTCCTCTTTCTGATAGTCTGTATAATCATTCGCTTCTCTCCTATTCTTCGTAGCACTTCATCGTTTTTCATCCTATCTGTCCATTTTATCTTCAGCATTCTCCTCCAAGTCCACATTTCAAAGCTTTCCAAGTATTTGATGTCATTTTTCCTTAGCGTCCATGTTTCTGTCCCATACAATGCTATACTCCATACGTAGAATTTTATCAACTTCTTGCGGATATCTTCCCTTATATTCCCTGTAAGTAGTTGTTTCTTTCTCCTGAAAGCCGCTTTTGCTTTTCCTATTCTAGTTTTGATCTCATCCGTATATTTTGATACTTCCAAGGTATTTATATTCTGAAACTTGTTCTAATGGCTTTCCCCCAATAGTTATGTTCAGATTCTCTTCTTTACCCGATATTCGAATGACCTTGGATTTTTCTGTATTTATTTCCATACCGTATTTTCTACCTGTTATCACTAGTCTATTTATCATTTTTTGTAGCTCCTCTTCCTTTCTTGCTAGAAGTACTTGATCATCTGCGTATTTTACTGTTCTTATAATCCTTCCTCCAATTTTGAAATCCCCTGTGCCTTCTAAAGCTTCCCTTAAAGCTTTATATGTATATATATATATATATATATATATATATATATATATATATATATATATATATATATATATATATATAACAACTTACGGAAAAGGAAAGGTAAAATGAATATATGGATGTCAACAAGGTGTTGGGATGAGGAAACCCAGTGAGCACTCACCAATCAAACGACTTCAGGTTGGCGAGGCCCCGGGGATGTCGAAGCGACACACGTAAAATAACACAAAAACACAGAAACATCACAAACGTAAAGCTTTCGGAACTACTCCTTCTTCAGATACAGAGAGAGAGAACTTTATATATATATATATATATATATATATATATATATATATATATATATATATATATATATATATATATGTTTGGACGGTCCACGTAGGCCTGACACTTGTGTATATGTGAACCTATAATTATCAAACATCAGCTCTAGATAAAACCTAGGCGATTTTATACCTGACTTTCGATAATAACAGTAATAAAGGCAGAACGCCAATGCCTAGGGTAAGATTTTTCTCCACAGCCTTTACATACGAAGTCCATGGAAAATTTACCCACATTTCAAATAAACTCAAATTCAATTACGTATATTTGCTAACATTTAAACGTCCTGGACCAATATTCCAATGTGCATTATTTAACTTCAGAAAAACCTCAAAATGACTGAACGAACAAGCAGTCCCAATTCTAATAATGGCGATGGAAAAATGTGTTTACAGAGGGAACCGCGCATGGAATTCAACATGAGCCCAGCCACCAAGAAAGCCATTGTACGTATACGTTAATAAGTACTTCCGGGAAGGGACAGATTTACATAAAGATAATATCAATACTGCCTTAGAAAATATAACGGTTGAAAGTTGTTCTTGTTTGTTCTTCGATCAAAAATATTTAAACGCTGGTGAAAATCAGTTTCAATACCTTCATTTAACCGTGTTCTGCAAAGAAGGATATATCTGTATTAACTACAGATAAATAAGTCCAGCGTGTATTGTACCTACGTTTTGTCCTTCAGTTATAATGTCTTACACGCACGTGCATTTTTCGTGGAAAACGCACACCAACGGAGAATTTAACTATAGCCCGTTCATCCAAACAGCGGCCCAAACCGCATTGTGCCAGGAAACGGCCCGCAGAGCGAACTCGCAGCCGATAGGTGGCTCCCAGTTGAGTTCAGTTCCCATGACGACGCCACAATGTCACCGGTTCGCATTGTACAAGGAAACTAGTCTTACCATAAATGGGGACAATTCACTTGCTCCATGAAGACTTGACGGCTATGTAATCATCTCATTTGCCCTCTCCTCCTAACCACCTTCCTCTGGAGCCGATTCTGGACCATTATTTTGGTAAACGTGTTGTGTTGCACTACGTCGATGGCTGGATGAATATCTCACGCGTAGTTTCCCGAACGGTCGATAGAGGGCGGAGCTCTCTGTTGTCATCACTGTTAACCCTCCGTTAGTTGCGTGGCGTCTGCTGGACGCCATGTAATATTATTTTCTTTGCACGAAGCAGATTTGGATATTTAGGAACTTCTCCTTTTGCGTATCTTATTATTTCAAGCTTATCTGCCCATCATTTAAACGTTTTCGGGTTTCGTCACCTCACCGGGTTATATAGTACTATTTTATATTTTACGAGTCTGATAGACGCCACGATTGAGTTACATCATTATTTTTGGGCTGTCCATTGCAATAATTTTTAATGCGTTATATTTTATTTATAACAAATATATATATATATATATATATATATATATATATATATATATATATATATATATATATATAATAGTATATTTGTTAATTTATTTACTTACTATATTTTGTTCTTTGTATTAGAGCTCTCATTGGGCTACTTTATATGGCTGGTTTCCTTAGAAACAGCAAACTGAATACAAGTGATTTGTAGAATACTAATAGTACTGGGATTGAATTTTTTCGTCTAGTAATGTCTCAGAAACGCTTTCATTTCCTTTTACAAAATACTCGTTTTGATGACAAAGTAACCAGGAATGAAAGAAAAGTTTTAGATAAACTTGCACCTGTGAGGGTAGTTTTTTGTATATTTGTTCAGAACTGCCGTGAAATTATTCCTTGGGGGAATATGTAACAAAGATGAAATGCTGGCAAAATTCAGGGGAAGGTGCAGTTTTAGGCAATACATCCCCACCAAACCCGGAAAATATGGAATAAAGATATTTTTACTGGCAGACGCTAAAAACTTTTACACAGCAAATTTAGAAATATACGCAGGGAAACAGCCATGGTGCATTTCAGGTTAGCAACAGTCCTTATGATGTTGTCAAAAGATTGATCATGCCAATTAGTGGTATTGGACGTAATATTACCGCAGATAATTGTTTTACTATTTGCGAACTACTTACAGACATTTTAAAAAGTGACAGGCATACATATGTAGGTAAAATAAGGAACAATAAAAGGCAGCTTGCACCCTCTTTTGCATCAGCACAAGGTCGGGAACCATTTACATCTCGTTTTGGTTTTCAAAAGCATTGCACTTTAATGTCTTACATACCCAAAGCAAGGAAAAATGTCCTGCTACTTTCGTCAATGCATCATGATTCTGCTATCGACGAAACAACAGGTACGGCCAAAAAAAAAAAACAGAAATAGTGACATTCTATAATGCTACGAAATGTGGAGTTGATGTCGTAGATAAATTATGCGCTACCTACAAACTGTAACAATAATATTTGCTTAGAACATTCTGAAAACAGTTGTGTTAATTGTACAAATAAAACTAGTTAAACATTGTTTACGATGCGAGAAAATTTAAATGTATGTCAGAGGAACGTGCGTTCAAATCTATTAACAATATATGTTAATGTACATTAAAATTATAGATATTTTTGTACCGATTACATTACTCATACCTTTGTAGTGAATAAATATAATCAATTTAAGTCATTCTCTGTAAGTCTGTACACTTCCTGAAGTAATAATTAAATGGAGTCTGATAGACGCCACGCGACTAAATGTGTTTTAAAAAGTGGCGCGACCAACGCAGGGTTAACCGAACACTCTATGTAACTGCATAGATGGGCAAGCTGAACTATCCTATCTGAATGGAAACTTTTTCCGTTTTTCTATGCAATAGGCTAAAAGATCTAAAAACAAAAGAAAATAAATGCAGCTAAACGTACATTTTACAAAATAAAATAAAATTAATACAGCTAAATCTACATTTTACTCTGACATTCAATAGAGGAATATGTGGCAGGAGATATGATGTGACCTTAAGCTCTCATACGCAACCTAGGTTCTCCTATTATGAAACCTACCTAATATTCTTCGAGTATAATAAACCAATAATTTTAGTTAGTGGATAGAATGCGTCATCGATTCCTATGCGAATGGGAATAAGTTGGAAGAAGGGAGAAATTTGAAATCAGGAAAAAATCCTGCCATACCCTGCAAATAATGTAAACACCGGATGAGTCAGCCGTAAGGATTTATAGAAAGCCGGGCAAACAAATAGTGTAGGAGTTAATACGAGAGCATTTTTTTCTCCCGTGGCGCGCATTGATAAAACAGATGGAGAGCGAGAGAAAACACGCGAGTCAGCGTGCATCAAAAGAGATCATGAACGTTTGAAAAACGCAGGGAGAAAAAGATCTCGACGTAAACCGAGACGAAGTAACGTGATATTAGGGCAAAAGACGATGGAGAATGTCACACGAAGCAAGGTTGCTCGAATGCGTACGCAGGGACAGCATGGAAGGAAAAATCGGCAAAGCGCCAATCAAAAATAAAAGAAACTCAAACGAGACGCTTCGAGGAATCGTAAAGTGAATATTATCTTTAGAAAATTGTTCCTTGTAGATTCGTCAACGACGAAGTTTCGTTTAAATTCAAAAACATAATTTTTAACAAGCAGAGTGTCATCCGGGAATTTGAATAAAAATAGCGCGTTTTTTCTTCTGTTATCAAATTCGGTAATACTTTCTGTTTAATTTCGCCAAAAAGATTTTTCCCATTCACCTGAGGAGTTGAGGAGAAATTGGAGTTTGATCACCCGTCATATGAGTAAATTTAGCTTATCTTATTTTTTATGTAATTATACCGCCACATTCTCGATCATTAGAGCCTCGTTTGTATTTGGTATCAATGTGGAAACGTCGATCAAAATTTCCGATCCGTCCATCTTTTATGCCCTCGGAGATATTAAAAAAAATTTACATGAACTCCTATCCGAGCCTGTATATTTTTTCAAACTCACATCTACATTTAAAACAAGTGGCAGCAGTACAAAAATATACACAAGTTTCAGCTCTCTATCGTTTACAGTTTCGTCAAAATGTTAATCTAAGCAAGTGCACGGACAGACAGACGACAAAATGGAACTATAAGCGCATTAAAAAAAAACGTTATAAATAGGCCGCTCACGCAAGCTATGCCTTTGTAAATGAAAAATTGCAAGACTGAATTAATTAGAACCAATGCCGTCAAAGTCGTAACGCGATTTTTAACGTCATCAAAACGGACATTCATTTGATTTGCTAATGAAGGCATTTTCCGACGTCATCAGCGTCGTAACAATGGAGTCTAAATATTAGTCCGGGTGAATTCAACGACTTTGACGAACTACAAATGTACAAATTTTCAAACCGCTGGTTTCACGCCATTTACCTAAGAAATGCTTCCGCATAACGTGAGAACAGACGAACTATAAATAAATAAATAAATAAATATATATATATATATACATACATACATACATACACATGCACAGAAAAACAAAACTAAAATCTCGCATACAAACGCGAGAACATTTCTTGACGTCTAAAAATGGACGAGCGAAAACAAACGGCAAAATAATTACGTCTACTGCGGTGGAAGAAAACGACAACAAACGAAGGCATTTCTGCCTTTCACTGTTTATTCTTTTATCTAGAGCGCAAACGTTTCATTCGTCTTATGAATTTATCAAGGGCGCGACCGAGTCTCTGGAGCAATTCGTTCGTTTGTTCACGGAACATAGAACGACTTCTCTCCTCGCCGAATGTTCATTTTTTCATCGCTTCAAAAGAAATACGACCCGCTTTTTCCTTGGGGGTTTTAAAAAGTATCATTTAGCGCCAGCGTAATATACACAGTCTCTGCGTCAAACGAAAATACCCTTTCGTTTCAATGATTCCACTGCTATGCTGTTTGAATAATTAATCGAAATTGGGAAACATACGCGTTTCATAAATATTTATTATTATTATTATTATCAAGTCAGTGCTAGAAATAGGAGCAAGTCCGTTGGTAACACATTACTGAAAGTATTAATAAGAACACTCATTAGTACAGTATTAATGAAAAATAAAAATCCCAATATATTGTATACACATCAATAACAATTATACATACACTAGTATGTACTCTAAGTTCGAAGTAAAAAAGAAAACATATTAAATGTAATAGTTTCCGGCGTAACTTGGTGGAACTGATTCATGACAATGAAAATAAAAAAAACGTAAATTCCATTCCAATTCCAAAGTGATTATAAATAACGAGCGGAATTACCCGTTTAACATGAACGGGACTTTGTGGTGTGATTAAAGTATAACTCCTGAGGTGTGTGTGCTTAAAAACATATATATATATATATATATATATATATAGAAAATACGGTATGGAAATAAATACAGAAAAATCCAAGGTCATTCGAATATCGGGTAAAGAAGAGAATCTGAACATAACTATTGGGGGAAAGCCATTAGAACAAGTTTCAGAATATAAATACCTTGGAAGTATCATAACACGAGAGGCAAAATGTACGGATGAGATCAAAACTAGAATAGGAAAAGCAAAAGCGGCTTTCAGGAGAAAGAAACAACTACTTACAGGGAATATTAGGGAAGATATCCGCAAGAAGTTGATAAAATGCTACGCATGGAGTATAGCATTGTATGGGGCAGAAACATGGACGCTAAGGAAAAATGACCTCAAATACTTGGAAAGCTTTGAAATGTGGACTTGGAGGAGAATGCTGAAGATAAAATGGACAGATAGGATGAAAAACGATGAAGTGCTACGAAGAATAGGAGAGAAGCGAATGATTATACAGACTATCAGAAAGAGGAAGGCTAACTGGGTTGGACATTACCTGAGGAGAGAGAGTATGATTAAAGACGTGTTAGAAGGAAAACTAGATGGGAAAAGGGAAAGAGGTAGGAAAAGGTATCAGCTGATAGACGATTTGAAAGGGAAAGAGAGTTATCAAGATATGAAGAGGACAGCGGAAAATAGGAGTATATGGAGAACCAGGTTTAACCATGAATAATCACGGACCTGTCTACGGACAGACTACCTATGATGATGATATATATATATATATATATATATATATATATATATATATATATATATATATATATAATTTCAAAAAGAAATGCGTGTGTCTGACAAATTCTTCCGTGTAAAATCTAAACATTGCAAGAATAAGATATTTTATAGTTTTAGCCGTCAAATAAAAAAATGGAGAAATTCGGTTCATATTTACATATTTTAATGAATGAAGGAAATAAACCTTGCACCTTGAAAAATCGAAAATCCCGTTTAAACTTATGGGAAAATATAATTGTCTCCCGGAGTCGAATCCGGGACTTTTTCCGGGATGTTTGATTTTTCTAGGGACTACCCCATGGGGGTTAAACGATTGTGAAAGTTTCAGCTCTTAATTCCATTGGGAAATGTCCAAAAATACCGGGTCAGACAGACGGACACTTGAGAATTATTATATAAGGATGATTTTTCAGCGTGAATAACAAGCTCCACAAAGTTGCGCCTAAAATATTAGATTCAGTAACCTAACATTGGAAGAAATTTTTTAAATGAAAAAAAGGCTCGTTAAGTAAATTAATTATTATTATTATTTTAATTTACGATGTTTAACATAATTTTGCATTTTTTTCGATTTTTATTTTTTTTGTGGAACGGAGGTGCCCTCGACAGTGGTTGAAGCCCTGTTTGCCTTTTCGTAAACTCGCCCCCATGCCCAAATCTCGTTATCTTCCAATTCTCCATTCATTATTTTTATATCTCCAAGCTACGATTGTGTTTTCATTAAGGAGTTCACATAAACCAATTTTCGGCTCGGTTTTATAGCTGCCAAGTCAGCATCTTTCATCATGGCATCCGCTAACCGACTGCTGCTAATCTGCATAGCCTGAGCGGGGCGTCAAATGCTGCAGTAAAAACAATCGACCGCATTAAAAACGACCGAGGCAATGAATCATTGACTCAGCTATCTAAGACGCTTACGATAGCCATTTTTCATTTGTAAATATAAACGTTTGGTCGCCAGCAGAGATCTGGGTCTGTCTGATTTCTCTGCACTCTTCGAGGTTTACCGCGACGCCTCTTCTTTTTGATTAACATGATGCCTATAGCTCGAGAATTGTAACGTAAAAAATATGAAAAATTACATCTAGGCTCGGTAGGATTCGATTTAAATCGATAAATGTCCATAAACATCGAATTCGTAAAAATTTCAAATTCGATGAAAATGAATTGCCGTCGATAAGCGTTGATTTTTCTCTACTAAGTTTTCTATGAAATTATTCATCAGGATTTATAAATTTGCTTTATTCTACTCAAGTTTAATATATTTTAGCGCCAAATGTCCAAAACAAAAGATAAAATCGGTATTTGTCATACCAGACAGCCACACTTCATTCAGTATCCCATACCCTTTCTAAGATCCCTTATGTCTTAAGGATCCATATTGAGCTGACACAGGTACAGGACAAAACAATATGATCGGTATATTGCACTTTATTTTTAATCTCGACCACATCAGATAATTCCTACGCGCCTTTCGTCGCATACACGATATGATCAGCCTCCATACATACTAATTTTCTCAAATGTCTTATGACTTCTGCCGACAACCTCCAAGATGCGAAAAGAAAGATTTCCCCAAACTGAATTAATACTGACCGCCAAAGTCCCTATAGCAGGCCTCGAAAGTTCAACGTTCGTACTCAGGACTTTTTTCTACACTCATCATTTGTCACTCAACAAGATAAGAATTTTTCATCAAAATATTCATATATGTATTTGGTTGTGCATTATATTAACGTCACATTAATTTTGTTATTGAATGGCTTCGATTTGTTGAATAAGAGGCGCGATTTAACGGGTAAAATTTACTTGTGATTTATCAGCTGCTCCGGGTTGGTGGGCGAAGCCAACAACAACACATTCAACCAAGTTTGGAGAGCAGCAAAAAATCCGGCATGCGAGAAGTTTTATTTTAATATATAAAGTTTTGGTAAAATTTAATTGGAAGAATCCAATTTCTGTAATTTTTATTGATAAAAATCGATAAAATGTATTAAAATAAACATTGCTATTCGTCCTCGATTTTTAGGAAAAATAAACGATATTAGTGGTCGCTTTTTAAAGAAATAGACACGTCGAAAACTACAAAGCCTAATAAGATGTATTAAAATACAAGTCGATATTCGTCACCGATTTTTTGGAAAAACAAACGTCGATTTTAATCGTCGAATTTTAATAAAAATAAACGTCGAAAACTATCAAGCCTACTTACATCATTATATAATTTGTACCGTGAATTAAAAAAATTATAAAGAATATCGCCATGCCTACTGAATTAAAAATGGCAGCAGGATCGACATAACATCACTTTATATTGCATGACATTAAACTGACCATAACAGGGATTACCGATCATTCTTAATTCGAGTGCGGCTATCTAAAAACAATTATTTGGAGCCAGAAATATTTGTTTGGAATTTTGATATTAAATCTTGTGCTTCGTTATTTTATATCATTTAATGCTGAATAAACGATATTTAGGAATAACGCAGGTTTAATTTTATGATAGAAATTATGTTGCGAAACATCTTTTGTATTTTCCATGTCACTTTCTGGGTAAATGTTTTTTTTATTTCTAGGTTCCACGGTTAGGATTTCGCAACAGTGTACGCCTCCCCGAAGTTACGTGTGGCATTGGTTCTAAACGGCTGATTTAAAATTTTATTTTAAAAATACGTGAAAACCGACAATTATCTAAGGCACCTGCACCAAAAGAATTGGGGAGAATATCAACAAATAAAACTGTTTACAACGAGGAAAAGTTTAAAAAGCTGTTCGAACTTAACAGAACATGGCAATTAATTGATGGTCGATTTGCCCCGCTAAACATCAAGTCGCACTACAGATTTTAATATTTTTGTGAAAGTCAAACAAAATTTATTTCTCTTCGTTCCAAGCATCGACGCCAATTTCATAGTCGAGACGACCACCGCCGCCGACGTCATTTATCTGAAACACCCGATCGAACTCGGACAGGCATGAGGTCACTCGGACGGACAGATGGACGGGAAAGGGAAACTTCATGACGGGGCCTCGGTAAACAAAACGAAAGCGCGGACTGGACGCCGGCGATGCATGGAGCAATTAAAAAAAGAAAAGCAAAACAAAAGGCGAGCAATATGGTCCAACGAGTTCACACAGGGTGCGTACGTGCTTTTAAGGAAAGTGGGGAGCGAAGAAAATAAAGAGGTCGACTACGCTCCTCCTGCAAACGAAGGAAAAAAACGAAGGGGTGAGGGCGGCGTCATTGGGTTTGAGCGTGAGTGGGAGAGAGGAGGAGGAAATGGAGGAAGAGTCTTTAGCCCTTGTAGAGTCTCAGGTGAAGGAAGAGTACTCAGAAGGTTGGAGGAGGTGGGGAAGAAGGGGAGGGCAAGGATAGAAGGATAGGGTTAGAAGGAGAGGGGCATTGTAGAAGAGTAGAAGGTAGGGGTAGAAGGAGAGGCAGAGGGTTGGGGTACAAGAAAAGGGAAGGGTAGAGGTAGAAGGAGAGGGGAAGGGGTAGGAGTGGGGAAGGATAGGAGGGTAAGGGTAGAAGCAGAGGCGAAGGGTAGGGGTAGAATAAAAGGAAAGGGTAGTGGTAGAAGGAGAGGGGAAGGGTATGAGGGTAGGGTTAGAAGGAGAAGCGAAGCGTAGGAGTAGAAGAAAAGGGAAGGGTAGGGGTAGTAGGAGAGGGGAAGGGTAGGAGGGTAGGGGTAGATGAAGGGAAAGAGTGGAGGCCCAATCTGGAAGAGGAGGGGAAGGGTAGTAGGATAGTAGTAAAAGGGCAGGGGTAGGAGAATGGGAGGGGAAATAGAGGAAGAGTGGAGGTCCAGTCTTCGGAGGGAAGGGTAGGAGTAGAAGGGTAGGAGTAGAAGGGTAGGAGTAGAAGGGTAGGAGTAGAAGGGTAGGGGTAGGAGAGTAGGGGTAGGAGGAGAATGGGGGAGGGGGAGGAGTGGAGGTGGGGAGTGGAGGTCCAATCTTGGGGAGGAGGGGAGGGATAGTAGGGTAGAAGTAGAAAGGTACAGGTAATAGGTAAGAGGTAGTAGGGTAGCGATAATAGGGTAGGGGTAGTAGGGTGGGAGCAGAAGGATAGGGGCAGGAGAGGATAAGGAGAGGGAGGCAAGTAGTGAAGTAGGAGTGGTGGAGCAATAGGGAGAGAAAGGGAATGGTAGAAGGGTAGGATTAGGAGCAATGGCGGATTTATAGGGGGTCGCACTTGGCGTGCGCCAGGGGCCCCTTGAACTGAGGGGCCTCGAAAACATGTTCGTGTATACAAGTTGTTCCACGACTTAAGGTTATAACTTCAGGAGATGATTCCAGAGGTCATTTTGAGTGAAAAATGTTATATCAACATTCGCAATGGTTACTGAATTATGGGCATTTGATTTGTAGCACACTAAAAGGCGTTTGTTATCGGGAAAAAAATCGTATTTGAAAACAGATTCTATTACATTGTACAGCACATTAAACAAATTAAAAGGTGATTTAATTGTAAAGTTTAGGTAGTTTAATGTTATATTAATTGTTCAAACTATCCACCACTTTCTTGAATGCACAGTCTGGCTCGTTTGGGTACGGAACGCGTAACCTTACTTAGAACAGCAGCGTTGTTAATGTGACTTGCAGCATCTCAAATCCGCTGAAGTAGTTCATCTCTTGTTTACTTTCCGTTCCTAGACAATCGCTTTTACGTTACCCCATACAAGGTAATCGAGTAGAGTCAGATCGGATGAACGCGGACGGCAATTTTGCGCGCTGCCGCGGCCGATCCATCGGTTAGGATACTGATCATTCAGCCACCGCACAACTTTCCTACTGAAATCCTACTTTCGCAGGATTCGTGCCCGCTGTCCTTGTAAGCAGCAGGCAAGTAACATCCAACTTCCTAGGAGGGGAAGGAATGGAGGCGAATCGAGATAGAAGGGTAGGGTGAGAACGGTGCTATGGTACGAGGGTAGGGGGAGGGGAGCAGTGGAGGGGAAGCAGTGGAGGGGAAAGCAGTGGAGGGGAAGCAGTGGAGGGGAAGCAGTGGAGGGGAAGCAGTGTAGGGGAAGCAGTGGAGACGAATCGGGGTGGAAGAGGAGGGTGAGAAAGATGGTAGGGAGGAGGCACAAGCGGGTAAAGGGGAAGGTGGAAGTGCAGAGCCCTCGAAAGAGGTGGAGTTGTGGCAAGTCTCTTTGAAGACGAGCCACTTGAGAGCGTCGCTTTTCCTACTTCCGTCCATTTCGGTTTCCAGGAATACTTCCTTCTTCCCTCCCCCTCTCTCTTTTTTGTTCGATTTCTCGCCGAAAACTCGGAAGGAAAGAGAGGAAAAGAAACCTAAGAAACCTTTTTTTATACTTTCACTTCTTCGGCACGGCTGTCCAAACCAAACAGCACGAACCATACATTCCATCTCTATCGACGTTTCGGGAATGTCAACCGAAAATATTTTGAAAGTGCTTGGAATAAGAAAAATAATTCAAGTCGAAAGAAATACGTGTATAAATATCTATACACAGTATATATATATGAGATTGGTCCTCAAATTGTTAAGTGTCCGCTGGGCTTCCTTCAACACTTTTAGGTGTGCACTAGCGTGCACACCTAAATCTCATCTCTACGTGAATTAAAGCGACAAAGTCGTATTCAGAATGGCATTAATATCAGCTCTCTATTATATCGGCTTTCTCTAACAGAGAAAGTTTCCTCCATCGACATCAAAGACTTTCGTCAAATCATGATTAAAATCATAATTTCGCACCTTTCATCGCAAAAGAATTGTTTTTGTTTGAATTTAATGTTATGTTTATAATAAATCAAAATCCACTCCAAATAGGCCGTAAAAATAATCATCATAATTATCATAATGAGCGTAATTTTCTTAGTAACTGTAACTGTATTATATTGCATTCATGTACGTATTAAGGGCATTTTAAAAAAATCCTGAGTTTTTTAACCGACAGTAACGACTAGCACAAAAGTACCTGCTCGCATCGGGATTCATGCTGGAATAAAATCACTAAATCAAACTCCAACTTAGAGTACGGCGAAATGGCAACATCATAGCCATTATCAAATCTCATCTCTCGTCAGTTGGTGAATTGCTATGAAACAAACGTAAGATAATAATAACCCGCAGAATGGAATAGGAGGGAGGCAGTAATTCACCTCAACGGAACGGAAGACCTCGGGAAGCGTCGTAAGAGGCAATGATAAGAGGGCGCACTGCATCAAACTACAAGGTTGATCCCTTAAATGCCCTCTCCGATACTCCTCAGAAGGAAACGTCTCTTTTAGCGAAGGAGGGAGGAAAAAAAACTTATATTTTGCAGAACCCAATTTATTTCAGCTCATGTCCGGATCTACTGATGTAATTGGGTGCCCCAATTATCTTCTCGGCCCCCTCTTGTCGAATTCGTTCTTTCTATCTGGAACAGTCGGAAACCCACTCTCTGTTTTAAGGTTTTTTAATGACTCCCCTCGTCAAAGTTTCCCCGCCTAAGTAATCCCAACGGTAATTCACACTCCTTCCCTTCCCTTCGCCAGTAACTTCGTTTCGCGAAGAGACGAGTATACTCGTCTTGTGAGATCCTTCCAGATAACTCTCTCAAATTGCACGCCGAGAGGCGTATTAAAGAGGAGAGAGAGAGGGAGAGAATGAGATAGAGAGAAAGAGCGAGAGGGAGAGGAACTGACAAAGATTCTAAAAATAACCGCGCGTTTCGACTGACGACTGATTTTTTTATTTTTGAACAATTCCAACATCTCAACTTATTAGCGGAGTATCTTCCCTCTCCGAAAACTGGATTCGTCAAAAAAATAAACAACCGGTGCTCTTTGAACGGATCAAAAAAAGGATAAAAAATAAGACTGCAGCGTGAGATGAGGCCCGCACGTACCCAGTGTTTCTTACTGGCGGTTGAAGTAATTGGACGAAAAGGGAAGGCCTCTTTGGAGATAATCTTATTGCTGTTTTGATTCGCGACCGAGGGCTCGAGACAAGTCGACTGCGATTACTTTTACGACTTCGTAAAAACCGAGAGAGAGAGAGAGATACAAAGAGAGGGAAAGGAGGAATCGACGTTTTAAGCGAACTAGGCCATTCGTCTATTTCTCGGAGAACGTGGGCGCCATAAAGCGCGCATCATGCCCGAGATTATTGCACAAAGAGTTGCGGGAAAAAGGGACAGCGAGGAGTTTGGTCTCGCGAATTCTTCTCGGTATATATGCAAATTTTGCAGCAAAGATCCGCGAGGTATTACACGAACCTAAGGTATACCTTGAAGGAATGCGAAATATTAGCACAATAGAGTAAGCAAAGCCATGCAACTTAAAGAAATTTTCGATCGAAAAATGACGAAATCGATAAGAAAACTGAAGACCGATGTCGATGTTCTTTTTCGCGACCGGTTTGAGACAATTTACAATCTAAAACCAGTATGAATAATTCGATAATTAAGTACTGACATGAAAACTCACGATACCTGATGGAAAATTTTTACATCGATCAATCGTTTTCAATACGTCCAACATTACTTCCGCTTTTAAATTTTAACAAAAGAAACAAATATTAACCCAGTTTATACAGTTTTGTCCATTTGCTCTAAACGAAAATTCAATAAAAATAGCTTCATTACGGAAGATATGGAGAAAAAAAACTGCGTAACACTGCGCTTGTTCTACAAGCTACCCGATAAAAGGTTTCACAATATAAAAACTAACGGTTTCGACAGTCGAAACGATTCGGTAATGATTCGAACGGGTGAGATATGCCGTCGTTTAGCATTAAAACGATCGCAACACCTAAGGATGAAGGACATGCGCCTTTTTAAAGCGTCGGATGAAAATGATAATCGAAACTAGGGCGATAAGAGGACGAGAGAATCCGAACCGATAATTTCGTGGCCGCAGAATCGACCTTCGACGAGCTCCGTGCAGTTGTTAACGACTTGTACTTGAGTGAAGCGGGTTGCAGCGGAGCAGAACGTGCCTCTATCGAACGATCGTCTGTTCAAATACGTATATGCCTTCATCCAGGACGCGATTAGGACAGGGTTACCAGATATCTACTTTTAATAAAAAAGAGGACGAATAATATTTGCCATGGAAGCAAATTTTATAAGAATTTTCAAGGGATTTGAACCCTTTTAAAATCTGTAAGTCATTGGAAAAGAGAACATGATTTTTTGCGATGTATTTAATGATAGGATTTGGTACATGTACAAAAATCAGCACCTATCTTCTCCCACCCAAGAAAACCACAATTCAAATAAAGTGAATTTTAGATGACAAAGGGAACATTTTAAGTACATTTTCAATAAATTTGTTAACATTATTTTAATATAAAATAATTATTGTATGTTGGAGATATTTTAAATGAGTTTTTCACATTTTTTTCAAAATTGTCAGACGTATGTCACAATTTCCAATTTTGCAAATTATACTAATGTGGTTTTCAAGCGTTGATGACGACATTCAATTCTTTTCCGAGACATATGACTACTCTACATTTTTGAAAGTGCACTTACTGATGTCGAGTAGTCTTTCAATTCCTTTTCTTAACCACTTGACTGGGTATGCGGCATACGTATACTTTATGGTACGGTTTTAATGCCTATCGTCGGTCCTACGACCGGATTTAAATAGGATATTTCAATAGTACACGTTTGTATTATAATAAATTAGCAAAATTGATGATCTACTGCCGAGATTATCAACGCGGTATCCGCCGAGTCATTTCTAGGTGCCCGCTCTTCTCTGCGCGCATAATCTCTAATCTAGTGATGCAAGTCTTAAAAATCTCGTTACAAATATTTTCGTTTTCTTTGCCGAAAACGTAGTTAGCGCCGTAGAGAACGAAGCAGTAACTCATTTGTTAATCATGTCAGAGCAGCGTCCAGACATTCTGTCGTCTGAGACGAAATATGACCAGTTTCTTTCCATCCAACGAACTCAACTCGAGATTTTTCTCCCTCCACTGGAATCTAACACTGGGAACCTTGGTTTCTTCATAAGGCTCGGAAATGAAAAAAAATCGATAGCACTCTCCCTCAAACCAGCCTTTAGCAATTGTCCTAGGGGGATCATTGGAAAAATAGTTTTAAAATTTAATTAAAGAGCCAACAGCCATGTGCTCACCACCAATTGTTTGTTTACAAAGAATGTAAACAGGCTTGCCACAAGTGCCTCATATTTCTTACAGACGATCCATTTTTTCTTATGAGATTCCGGTCTGTTTGGGTAGGGTTAAGACATGAGAAGCCGGTCTGGTGTGAGTTTTCATATAATAGTTCGGATGTGTTGTAGTTTTTCTAATCCCTCTCCTTTCTGTGGTTAACATGAAAAATAATAATAGATAGTAGCTCAATAACTTTGGCCAAAACTAACAAAGGTAAAATACTCCTTTAGCCAAAACAACTAGAGGGCTACACTACACTAACTAGAGGGTTTTGTAGCCCTCTAGTTGTTTTGGCTAAAGGAGTATTTCACCTTTGTTATGAAAAATAATGTTATAATACCGCAATTTGTTATGGTCCCTGTGCAATATTTTATCTTTCTGTAAGATGTCTGGAAGGATACCAGTAATTTAATTGTTGTAGTGGTGCTACGTGCATCTAGCGTTAACTGATCTCAAGTTTCAAGACTTGCCCCTTCAGTTCCACTTCAGCTATTCAACTGTACGTTTTACTTAATGTTTTATTTATCGTGTTCAAACGGTAATGCTAATAAAAATGTCAGTCGAAAAGAACAGAAACACAATTTTAACAAATTAGTAAGGTGTACAGCAGTGGTTTCCAACCTTTTTATCCTGCGGCCCTAAACTGACCAACAATAGGACCTCGCGACCCGTACTTTTAATTGAGCTAAAATACAATATAGATGAACTGAAGAAAAAGCAGTAAACTGCGAAACACCAAGAACAGATTATTTCTCTCTGTATACTAAACAATTCTTCCCTCCCCAAATCTGTTGCATTAATAAACGTTTTTACGTAATTCTAATATACTGACTAAATAATGCAAAACGATATAATATCAAAAATGTTGTCGGTAAAATATTAAATTTTTATTTACCAATTTATTTTCTAATCGTTAGTAACTAGCCAACGACCGAAAATTATCTTACGCATACCTCGCTTGAAAGTAGTAGTAATATTTGCGTTTACGTTCTTTTCTTCGTCGTAGATAATCCATTTTCTTCCACTTAGAAAATGCTGCATAAACTCGCAAGGAAATTAAACGTATTTTCGTAATTAAAGCAGATCTGACTTACTACGAAGATTGTTTTTATTGAAAACAATGTGGCAAGCGCCAAATGGAGACATAAGGTTGAGAACCACGGATTTGACTAGATTGACTAGAAAACTTCCAAACAGAAACCATTTAACAATATAAATTATTTCACCTGAGAACAAGAACTCGCTATCGCGTGCTGTCGCACAAATCAATGGTTCGACAATGACTGCACATGATCAACCAAAGGAGTCCTAAGCTCAAACGCAGATGCCCGAATACCAGAAAATTAATAAAAGGGATCTGTGTATGTTTGCGTTGTGACTGAGAGACTCGAGACGCAGAGCAAACAACGATAATAATTCTCATATATAGGGATTCTGTTGATTCTTCGCTTGAAGACTAAAGCAACAATGAATTCATACGGTCATTCAATTTTAATCTTGCTTACAACACACATCTAGAGCGATTTTCTCACGTTCCAAGCACGTTATATCTTTCTGAGAGTGGCTCATAACCTCCTAGGCGCGGGGCCCTGGTCGGCCGCCCACCCGTATATTATCAGTAACAGTTTATATTTAATTTTTACCGCCGCTATTCCCATTTTTATCGACTACATCTTTTTTATTAAAAAAGAGGGCATTTCAACCTAGCACGAAAAAAGACACAACCGGGAAATTTACCCTAAACAAGAGGACCTAATAGCATTAGGTGTTCCAGCGTAGAATTTTGGCTAGAATGCAGTCTCTTAGTCTCAATATGACAGCGATATTTTCTAAAATGGCAAAAATATCACGTCAAATTCTACATGCTTGAATTATAGTAATTATTACAGAAACATTTCCCCTTTGCCATCTTGTCAATTGAGGCTTTCCATTAACTTAGATGAGGGGAACATTTCTTCATTTATTGATACAAATGTATATTTGGTATTTTCTGAGGACTATCCAGAAAATTGGTGCGTGTAATGTAATCTGTCCCAATACCTACCACCACAAAATGCATTTCCTGAAGAAATATAACAAAAGGTTTGAACGAATATTGACAGAGGGAAGATGGATAGAAAAGTGGTCTAGTTTAGTATGTAACGGTAGAATATACGTTTTTAAGGATAACTGCTGGAAATGTAATGGTAAAACCTACCTTGCTGAATATAGCATTAGTGCTCAGGAGGTGTTCCTGGAGAAGAGTATCATTAAATCGTTGTATATTTTTCTCAGCACTTTTGACACATTATCAGCATCAACACCTGCTGGTTTTCTGAGATATTCAATGTCTAAAATAATCACAAGAGCATACGAAAATGAGGAATAAAGAGTGAGAATAAAGCGTGGCCGTGCGTGAGAGGATCAAGAGCGTTATAATGAAACAGCGCTGCACGAGGTAGCGCTAAGTGGGATATTGCTGTATACATACATGCGTTAGCGTAACGTACTCTAAATTTCAACTCACCAAGAATTTTGAATGATAAGTTTCAAACCAAGAGATGATAAATTTAATTTTTTTTAATTCACAAAGAGCATTTAACGCTTTTTTAAGATCAAATAATTAGTTAAGGGTTAAGATGTTGAGTCCTAACTTCGGTACGTCATGATAGCTAAATGGGTAGAGCTTGGTAGACTGCATCAAAAAATTAAAGAAAAAATCCCGTTTTATGCGCATTAAGGTTGAATTACCCTTTCCACCAAGAGAATTTTATATGAACGAAAAACGTTTGCGTTGTCAGATGAGACTATTCCTTTCAATAATAGCCTGAAAAATCTCACAGTTGAATTATTTATTACACTAATAGAGAAAAGAACGGTGACAGAGCTGAGTTCGCAACGTTTTTCCGCACTCTAAAAGGATACAGGCCTAGTAATTACGACCCCGACCTTAGATGCCTCCGGAGGAATTAGTCCTAAGGACGTGAAATAACAGGGAGAATCCCAATTACTTTAACCCCTGACTTTACCTCTGATGAATGGCGTAGTTAAAATGACACGCCTACGAGTCCTTATATTTCAGAGAAAATGTCTTCCGAGGTATTTAATGTACTAAAAAAAGGGACCCATGAGCAATAAGAACAAAAAAGACCTTCGCGCGTAACTTCGACGTGATTATCATCAACCTTCCGCGTGATAGACTTGCCAACGGCACAAATAAAAGAATTTGAAACATGAAAATGAAAAACATACGTTTTGTATCGAAAAGAAAATGACGGTTTGAAGATAAATTCAAAAGTCGGCCAAAAATTCGAAAAAAAAAAAAGGATTTTGTTTTTTCACCTTTCGGATTTCTCCATCAATATAATTATAGGTTTCTTCCCCAAGCCTTCGAACTGCGCTATTGTTCAACAAAATGTTCATCTTCGGCATAAAGAAAACGATGCTTTGAAGATAAATTCGAATGCCAGCAAACCATTCGAAAAAGGGATTTTGTGCTTTCTTTCTTTCGAACTTCTCCTTGTCCCCATAATTATAGGGTTTTTTTATTTCTCCCGATAAGAACCGTGGCTATGCTTCGCCGAGACGTTCGCCTTCAAGAGGTCGACCATTATAAAACGGTCGTCGATTTGTAGCTGAATGCCGTAGAATTATGGAATCCTACACATCGAAAACGCTATAAGCATGGGGTCTTAAAGACTTACAAATAAGCCCAGTCTTTTTCGGATTTTACCGTGAAAGCAAAAATCCTACGATCGTAACTGAAATGTGCTTTTGTATCCAAGCCATTCATTACGTGTAATGTGTAAAAATCTCAGTTAATTCGAGGGATGAATTCTACCACGAAGGAAGAAGTGGTTTTTGTTAGTTCTAAGTGCTGTTGATTTACTGAGAGAGAAGTCACAGTCGACACTGGAAAGAAAGCGGTCAACAGAGACCCCGATTTACTCAGATTCATCAGGATTTAGGTATTGTTTCATTACGGCCTCCCGAGTCTGCATCGGAATGTTTCTTTCAGTTTCTGAGTTAATTATTCGTTCTTTGCACGAAGTGTACGCGTATAAGGGATGTCGTTTCCGTCCGTCCCACAGTGGGGTATTTTCCGTAATTCCTGGCCAAAAGTCGGACATTCCATTTTTGCATATAATTTATTTCGAAAACCTGTTAAAACAATAAAACATGTTCAAAAAACAAACATTTAAGCTAATATTCGGTAAATGTGCCAGAAGTAAGCCAGTTATGAGAAACTTGGCATTCAATTTCGTGTGAAAAGCGAAGTACCATCTTCAAAATTTTTTTACGTTTATTTTATTTTTGAAACTGAAAGCGAGATTCATAACCTTTATTAAATCTATTTTATGAAAATTTTTCCTAAACTTACTATAACCTGAGAACCATACTTAAAACGTCACTTATTTTTTCAGTGCTCAACCGGGCTTTTCTAGCTGTCAAAAATAACTTCTACCTTAAATCATACCGAAGAATGACTTAGCATGGGGAATGGTGGAATAAAAAATAAACGATTTTTTAAAATTATTTTAAGGTGACTGAATACTGGAGGGGCTGACACTCACGTTTACATTATTTTGGGAAAAAAGGTTAGACGTACGAAGACAGGTACATCATTATTATTGGAGATTTTGTTATAACACACGGATTATAAAAAATAAATACAATAATAAGACACGTTATTTAAAGAAGACTTCTATAAAACACAAATTGTTAAAAATTATACTATTATAAATTACACTATTTAGAAATTTATAACATACATAGGGTAGAGTGGGGCTATTTGGATCAAAATAAGCATTTGACCTACTGCGCATAATGTCTTGCGCATTTCGGCAATCATTTGCTAGTGAACGATTGTAGAGTACGGTTGTTTATGCTCTTGAAGTGAATTAATTTAGTTCTACATCTGTAAATGCCTTCAAAACGTAATTAAAGAAATCGAGGTGTGTGGTTACTAGCGCTGATTTTAACGGTATGTAGCATTGCAGCCTTAGTATTTAAGGTATAGCGTTAAAATTATTCTCGCTTTGTTCTTTATTTTTGTCTCACCTACAGCGTTACTACCTTCTGCGCTCTTCTATGGTACAAGTAGCGCATTATGTTCGTAACTACAGGACTACTTCCTTTTATCTGAAGTCGACACAAGTGGGGCTATTTGAATCAAATTTAGTGGGGTTATTTGGATCGGTCAAACCATTGCACTTGCAGTATTATCCAATAGGTCTAGAAGTTTGTAAATTTAAGAATGTTTGCGGGATAATTTTTTAGTATAAATAAAAGTAAAATATGTTGCAAAAATATAGAACCACCATAAAAATTAAATTTTAAGTACCCTCCAATTTGCGTTTAAGCAAAGCATTATGCCTGTCATCTGACATCTCCTGAAAACATTGAAAACACAAGAGTAAAGATAAAGTAACATTTGGAGAAAGGAAAAAAGGTCAAAAAACAACAGATCTAGTGATCGCCAAGAAAAGTAAGAAAACATGTGTGAGAAGAAAACTAATGGACTCAAGCAGTTCAAGTGAATAATATTCATACAAATCATCAGAAGACGAAGAAGATATACCGTGTTTCTGCAGAATCAGGTATTTTGATCTAAAACCTCTCACAAAAGGTGACTGGATAAGCTGAGAAACATGCTAAACTTGGTACCACGAGCTGTGTGTAGGGGCTACAGGGCATAAACGATTTAATTCTGGAAAATGTGTTTAATCCGTAATTAATACGAATGACTATGGTCAGAAAATGTAATGCGTTTTTATATATAGTTTATAACTTTTATAAGAATAATTTTCAGTGCTTTTTTACAAGAAAATATGCGATCCAAATATCTCCAATTATGATCCAAATAGCCCCACAAAATTTGTAAAACTAATGTTTTTCCTTATTGTGTATTTTGTAGTGTATTTTAATTTAACGTGATGCTTAAAACTTAGCATTATATTTTTTAATTCAAAACATCATAATGCAATGAAAAATAATTACAGAATTCTAAAAAAAATATTTGGCCACCTGTAAATGCTGATTAAATTTGAAATGATCCAAATAGCCCCACCCTACCCTATTATTATAACAATAATTTCGAATGTACAAAAAAAGATTTAAAAATTTAATGATAAATAAAGATTTTTAATCATGTAATGAAGATTCCTCAGAAGGGCTAGTGGCTAGTGGAATCGTCTTTCGATTCACGTGCAGAAACCACACTTGGCAATAATAAATCCAGTACTTTCTTAGAGAAAGACTACGTCTTCTTCGGAAGTTCCCGAATGCTCGACACGAGAGGATCCGACGAGATTAAAAACAAATTAGAAATACCTTCTAGCGTATTTTTTCTGGAAGTTTTCCCTGAAAAGCTTTCCCTATATCTTATGATATCTTTTTTCCGTGCCTCCATGTCGTATTATGGCGAATAGTGTATTTATGCAGACAGGCATAAGCTGTAAAGGTGGGAATAATTTTGAAACGAGAAATAAGTCCGCTATGACCGGGAATCGAACCCGTGTCTTCCACTTGCCGGGCGGATATTCTACCTCTGAACTATCGTAGCAGAACATTTTCTCGTTTCTGAACACGGATGTTTCCTTGGTTGGGACGGAACTAGCCAAGCTAGTATCAAACTGCCCCAACAGATGTCCTCAGTGTATTTATAATCAAGCACAAACCTTCAACACACAATCCTGTCAGATATAAAGTACATTAGCAACCATTACGGTCAGTTAGAATGAATGACTATTTTCGAAATGGCGGAAATGTGCGGTAGATACATATTTTTGCAAATTTATATAAAAGAATATATTTGTTTTCAAACTTAGTAAAAACCTTTGCCCGGAAATGCGCGAAAGTAAATTATAATTCCCACAATAAAAATTTTGCTTAATTTTTTCCTCATTTTAAGGCATATAAGAGAAAAATCTTGAACAAATGTATTTTGCGTAGTAAAAAAAAGTAAATTACAATAAATATTTTACATACCTCCAGGTATTGGATCTATTCTAGAGTAAATGCAAAAAATTAACTTGTAAACAAAAAACACAAAAACTTCCACTGAATTAAAACTGAGATTCCTTGGTCAATGCGCTCAACTCGGACAACGGTCAACTTTGCACTAACATAGAAACCCATGTAGTAGGGTCAGGGACGTCGGATTAATGGTAAATTGTGCCCAGGTAGGCTCTAAGCACAACAGAAGGGTCAAAACGGTAAAAGCTTATACTTGGAAATTCGACTTTTGGCCAGGAATTTCGGAAAATACCCAACTGTGCGTCCGTCCGCATGTTAAAACTCGGGAACCGCTCAACATATCGTAATGAAATTTTGTGTTGGGGAGTTTTGCTAAAATTGGTCGACCGATTCCAATTTTGATTAAAATCAGACAAAAATTATGACCACTTTGCATGAAGACCTAAATGTAGTTTACAATGTTCCATTATTTCAACTCAGGAACCGCTGGGCATATTTTAATTAAATTTTGTATAGGGGAGTTTTGCTAAAATTGGTCGAAATATTCCAATTTTAGTTAAAATCGGACAATAATTACGACTACTTTACAAGAAGACCTACATGTATTTTACAACTTACCTTGCTAGCTTCTCGTTAAATACTCATCTGAGCGAAAAATATTGAGAACATTATGAAATCTCAAAGAACGCATTTAGAAACTGTGTACTCCGACATGGAGTAAACCTTTCCAATCTTGTTTATTACATGTGTCTGCATTCTTCAAGTGGCTGTTATCAATGTTACAACCAACTCTCGGAATGGAATTTTTACTGAGGTATATTTATATTACGTTTGTAAAGAATTAATTTGAGTATATCCAGAAATCAGCCATTGCAACATATGTCGAAAGTCATAAAAACTGAGTAACTGGGCTATTGCTAACATATGAATGGGAGTCCGCCGGAGAGGAGCACGGGGACAATTACCCTCTACATCTACATATACAAGTTACCCTGCAATTCACCAAGTTGGTGGGTGGCAGGGGGTGCAATGCACCAAATCCTACCTAAAGATTGTCTAACGCAATTCGAAATTTCCTATTGTGATCTCTTATTGTCCTCGGAAAGAACGAGCCTAGATAACGCTCCGTCCTACAATCGATCTCACGTATTTTATCGTCTCGATCATTTCTACCTATATACGTCGGTGCCACAATTATTCCCACTGCCTCCTCTTTTAGACATTCTGACCTATATTTCTCTAGAAGTTTCAACCTTGAGTGCAATCTACGGTCCTCCAGTGATACCCAGTTCAAATCGCTCAATAAAGAGGTGACGCTTTCCTTATGTTCGTACTTTTGTTTTACAAATCTGGCTGCTCTGCGCTGTACTCTTTCTAGTTGAATTATGTGTCCCTTCTCGTACGGATCCCATATGCTCGCTGCGTATTCCACTTGTGGTCTTACCAGTGATAAGTAGCATGTTTCGCGTACTTTCTCTGTAGTGTTCCGTACTATTCTACCTATGAATGTCAGTTTCTTGTTGGCCGCGCCTATAACTCGACGAATGTGCATGTCCCACGAAAGATCTCGACAAATGGTTACTCCTAAATATTTTACATACTCAGCTTGTCGAATACTCATTTCATCTATTTTATACTCGAAACCTAAATCTTTGTTCTTACTTTTCCCGAACGTGACTGCGGCACATTTAGTATAATTAATTTCGATTTGCCATTCTTTGCACCACGCTGAAATGGCTCTTAAGTCTTCACGCAGAGACTGATGGTCCTCCTGATTTTTTATTTCTTTATATAGAACGGTGTCATCGGCGAAAAGCCTAATTTTACTACGAACAACCGAGCACATATCATTTACATAGATTAAGAAGAGCAGAGGGCCCAATACACTTCCCTGAGGAACACCCGAAGCAACTTTAACGGGGGACGAGTATTTCCCATCGATGACAACTATCTGTTCCCTATTCGAGAGGAAGTCTCTCACCCAACCGACAACTTTCGAATTGATACCACATTGTCCTAACTTCGCAATTAATTTCCTATGAGATACTTTATCGAACGCCTTCCTGAAATCAATGAATATGGCATTGACCTGAGTATTTTTCTCTCCGCATCGCAACAAATCGTCCACGAACAGGCCGAGCTGCGTTTCGCATGATCTACCTCTCCGGAATCCGTGTTGGCATCCGCTAAGCAATGAATGACTATCTAAATAGCGCATTACAGAGCTAAAGACTATGTGCTCAAGTATCTTGCACGATAATGAAGTTAAGGATATCGGCCTATAATTTTCGGGGTTCTCTCTGTCGCCACTCTTATGGATGGGCGTAACATGTGCCACCTTCCAATCTTTAGGAACTACTCCTTCTCTAATGGATTTCTCGAATATAATTTTCAAATACGGCGCGATTTCAGCAGCTAATTCTTTCATTACACGCGCGGGAATTTCCTCCGGTCCAGGAGATTTATTTGGCTTAATTGAATGAAGTTGAAGCGCGATGCCATTTTCCTCTCTTGGAGTTTAGGAAGATAATATAAAAGCATATCATTCACAATACTATAATAGGGCGAAAAATAAAATATATATAAATATAAACAATATAATCGAAGTTATTAATTTCTCATAACTGAATTTGGACGCATCATGTGCAGAGTAAAGGGGCAGGTGCAGTCGCACTAGAGCGCGTGACTCATGCCGACCTTGAGTTGTGCCCCACCCTACTAATAGAATAGTTTTTATGGGCGTTCACGCTTGCACTAGCACGTTCGGTTTTAACTGCCCAACCGTCTTATCAGAGAACTCGAGATTTTTTAAGTCTCCTGTTTTTCTCCGCCCACGCACGGTTATAACCGAAGATTTCAAATCTGCTTCGCTGCCTTAACAAACAGAGGAAATAAAAACCTTCCCTTTAGTTAAGACAACATATCGGCAACCTCTGACCGAATGATGAATTCGTATTACGAGATACGAAATCGCTCGCCGAAAATGAAAGGTAGAAAAATACAGGAGCACAAGACGTCGTCCCGTTTTCTCTCCCTTTTGCTGTGCCTCTGTCTCTCTCTCTGTCTGTCTGTCTCTCGCTGCCTCGCTCCTTCGTGCCTGTAATTTCACGCCCACGCGTCCCCCCCAATCCCTCACTGCAACTCTCTCTCCTCTTAGTCCTCAACCTTCCACGGCCCACAAAACACTTCCCTCGCATACTCAGACTCCTTCAAACCCTCCTCTCACGCTATTCCACATCCTCCCTCTCTCTTTTTATTTCCACTGCCACTTACTTCCTTTATCTTTCTCTCTTTCCCCTCCCCTTAGTGTCTCCATCTCTTTCTCTTCTCCGCTATCTCCCTTCCCCTGCAATTTCCCATCCTCTCTCACCCCGGAATATTCTTCCCTCCCTCCTTTTCTCACCCTCTCCTACAATCTTCCTGCCTCCCTCTCTCCGACAATCCTCCTCCCTATCCTTACAACTTTTTTCCGGTCTCTCCCTCTCTCTCTCCCACAATCTCTTCCCCTCTCTCTTTCTACAATTTTCCTTCTCTTTCCCTCCCTCCCCATACAATCTTTCACAATCTTCCTCCATCTTTATCCCTACCACTCCTACAATTTTTCTCCCCTCTCTCTCTCTTCCTTTCTTCTACAATCTCTTTTTATTCCCCTACAATTTTCCTACCTCTCTTTTTCGCCGCAATCCTCTTTCCTCCCTCCCCTACACATTTCCCCCCTCTCACTAACCTTCCCTTATTTAATTTCTTCCTGTCTGTAATTGACAATGGATTAGATGGAAGAAGAGACTGTTTAGTCTCAATCTTACTCAAATAAAGACGTATATCTATCTATCTATCCCTCTCACTCATCCTCCCTCCCCTCCCTCTCTCTCCCTAACCCTCCCTCTCTCTCTCCCTCCCTCCCTCTCTCTCTCTCATCCTCCTTCTCTCTCACCCTCCCTCTCTCTCATCCTCCTTCTCTCTCACCCTCCCTCTCTCTCACCCTCCCTCATCTCTCACCCTCCCTCTTTCTCTCACTCCCTCTCTCTCTCTCTCTCTCTCACCCTCCCTTTCTCTCCCTCCTCTCTCTCACCCTCCCTCCCTCTCTCTCTACCTCCTCTCTCTCACCCTCCCTCACAATCTCTCTCCCACATAATCTTCCAGCGGCGTCCCTCCCCATCTTAACCCCCTTTCGCAGCTTTCCTTCTCTGGAGACTTAAGAAAGAGACCTCAAACCTCTCATTCATTTTAAAACATTTCCCATTCCATCGCAATATCCGGCGCACCCGTCAAAAATCCAACAAAAGAAAAAAGAGCAGGGCGGTGGTGACGTGTGGCTTTACAGCACGAAATGATCCCTAGAGTTGTAAAAACGGGCGCTTAAAAAAGCGAAGACCACGTTTTATGTCCGCTGTCGGGGGCGAGAGGTCAAGAAATACTTCCCGCCTGAGTAAATGACAATTTTAAAGATTGAGTCACGCGAGAGAGAGAAAGAGAATTGGATGGAGAGATATGAGGAGGGTGGACAGTTTGGGAAATAAGGAGAAAGAGATGGAGAGAAGTGGAGAGAACAAGAGGAAAACAGAGGGGGGTGAACAAGAGGTTCGAGAGGAGAAGATGGGGATTAAGGGAGAGCGAGAGAGAGTGGGGGAAAAGAAAAATAGGGAGAGAGAGTGGTGGAAAAGAAAGAGAGGGAGCGAGAAAGCTGGATTGGGAGAGGAAAGTTTGGGAGGGAGAAAAGCGGACAGAGGAAAATGAGGTGTGGAGGACGAGAGAGAAAAGGGAGGGTAGTGAGGGAGAGGTGGGGAAAGGGAGAGGGAGGGAGTGTAAGAAAGTGCGAGAAGAGGGAAAGTGAGGAAGTAGAGAGAGATGGAGAGAGAAAGGGGAGAGGGATATAGAAAGACGGAGATAGAGAGAGGGGAGATAGAGAGAGGGGAGATAGAGAGAGGGGAGATAAAGATAGGGGGGATAGAGAGCGGGGATCGAGTGGGGAGTTATAGGGGGATAGAGGGGGGAGAAGGGAGGAGGGTGGAGAGAGGGGGGAGAGAGGGGAGATAGAGGGGTAGATGGGGGAGAGATGGGGATAGAGGGAGGGAGAGAATACCAGAGAGGGAGAGAGAGCCGGAGAGAGAGAGAGTCGGAGAGAGAGAGAGAGAGAGTCGGAGAGGGAGAGAGAGTCGGAGAGGGAGAGAATACCAGAGAGGGAGAGAGAGCCGGAGAGGGAGAGAGAGAGCCGGAGAGAGAGAGAGTCGGAGAGGGAGAGAGAGTCGGAGAGGGAGAGAATACCAGAGAGGGAGAGAATACCAGAGAGGGAGAGAGAGCCGGAGAGAGAGAGAGTCGGAGAGAGAGAGAGAGAGAGTCGGAGAGGGAGAGAGAGTCGGAGAGGGAGAGAATACCAGAGAGGGAGAGAGAGCCGGAGAGGGAGAGAGAGAGCCGGAGAGAGAGAGAGTCGGAGAGGGAGAGAGAGTCGGAGAGGGAGAGAATACCAGAGAGGGAGAGAGAGCCGGAGAGAGAGAGCCGGATAGGGAGAGATAGTCGGATAGGGAGAGATAGTCGGATAGGGAGAGAGCCGGAGAGGGAGATAGGGGAAGAGAGTAGGGAACTGAGGGGGAGCGAGCATGAGAGCCAAGGAGTGAGGAAGAGGGATAAGTTGGAGAATGAAAGGAAAGGAGAAGACGCAAAGTAAATCATAAATAAAATGGTTGTGGAAATGAAAATGCGAGTGAGTAAAGAAGGGAGAAAATTGATTTAGCGTAGAGAAGATGGGTTGCATGGAGAGGAAGGGAGAATGATGCGAATGGGGATAGGCTGAAGAGTGAGAGAGGAAGGGAGACGTCGGGATGATGGGAGTCGGCGTGGAAGGAATGCAAGGAAAGGGGAAGGAACGGAGGGAGGAGTGAGCGGGAGAGAGCGAAGCTGTTTTATCAGACATAATGGACGAAGCCTTAAAACTCATGGGACGATCGCCCTTAAACTTTTGACTCAAACGCAAAACCCTCAGCATATAAATGACAATAGCTAATTCCTAAAGAGATAAAACGATTGTGTACAATGCGCCCTATCTTTATTCTATCGTACGAGCGGTGAATCACCACAGAAGGAAGACTCCTCTAATCGGTCGAATGTGCGTACATGGCCCACTCTACCGTTTTACGACTCTTAAGGATTTAGCAGATTCATTTATTCGGTGCAAGCCGTAAGCCTTGGAATGGTAATTAATTTTGAAGCAGGTCTTGCCAACAACCGACCCTACGAATTATGGTATTCCATTACATCACGTCCTCGGCATTGATATAGGCGATAAACCAATCTATAATCCTTTTGATTTATTAATCGGGGTGTTATAAGGGTCGGACCCTTTTCGAAGTAATTGCCTGCCCGCGGTCAGCCCCTTTAGTCCTTGGCCGGTAAGCTCTCTTGGTTCAGGTCTCAATTTCCTCGATCGATCCTTAATCTCTCAAAGTACGTACGAAACTAAGACGGTCGCATTCTGTCCAAAAACAATGGTGGAGCTGGAACGGGATTTACAAAAGGCGTCCCCCTGACACATATATCTGCCACTGCGTGGCCTCCTCTGTACTACGAGTACTAATCGCATGTGGGTCAAGACGTACTTTCTAATTATTCTCAGCATTTTACCAAAACAAATAAAAACCAAGTGTGTCTCGGAGTCTATCTTGCACGTTGGAAGGAGTGCCGTGAATATTAATTACTCTCAGACCCCGATTTAGCGTTCCCTCCCATATAATGCCAGCCTCGGATACCGCACTTCCAAACCATGCGTGCACTTAAGCTACCAGGCAGCTGCTGTCAGTGGTATTCAGCCATGGTTGATTCTATAAGAAAAAATCTGATGTGGCCACCACATGAATTTCTCCATATCTGTAATATTTCTCAAAATTCCAATAAATATTTTAAGAAACTGCGAGAAAATTTTAGACTAGAAAGAACAGAAATAAACTTCTGATATTGGATATAGCCACAAATCTCCAACAATTAAGAAAAGAAAAAGTGCATTACTAAGACGTAACTAAGCGACAATTGTTAAAAATAGTCGTCGGCAGGTGGCGTGGTGGTGGGAGCTAAGAATATCAGATATCCCTTAAACAATGCATTATATGGAAAAATGTTTCAAACAAAGATTGTAGGAAATATATTTTTACATTTATCAAATATTAAAGCAAATATTTAAAAATAACGGATAAGTGATAAGAGTAAACACCCAATTCCGGTTGACCGATTTTTACCAAAAACTAATCAGTTCTTCTGACTTTTATAAAAAATGTTAAATATAAAATTTCGCATTGACCTGATTAATAGTTTTGGAGTTAGAGCACCCAAAAAAAGCTATCACATACACACCCACAGACATCATCGAGAAAATGGTCAAAACGTGTTCAGGGGACCTCAAAACGTGTATTTCCGTTGAAATCTCGAAGTCGATTTTTTGGAGTATATGCATATGGAGAAAGTAAAAAGGGAGGCCTATTTTCTAAGTTTTTATGCGTGTTTTTGGATGGCACCGTTGCATACATATGTGGTTTATAATTATCTCTTTTGGCTATTGGAGATAAGTACATAATTATTTTATGAATGTAATTTTTTTGATTTGCTCTCCTCATGTTTAGAGTAATGATACTAGTCCAAGTTTTACGACATATATAATGAATAAGGAAATGCATTGCATAAAAGGCGTTAGAAATGGGATTTTTCCTGGTTGTTAACCGAAAAATACATAATATATGTTTTTTTAAATCTTGAAATCGATGCACACAAAATAACCCCCTTTCTTTTAAATTGGAAAAGTTAAAAAAAAATTCATTTAAAAATTCAACTTAAATTATAATTATTTTTTAGCATTTCATTCCCTTATTTATTATTAACTAAACGACAGCTCTTAGCGTACATATGTTTTACAGCCACTAACGCCGAGTGGCAGCACAAAATATGATTCGTACTCCTGAAATAAACATCGACGAGACCCACGTAATCTACTGTTAGTTTCAACCCGCACCAACTCGACCCTTGGAACACGAATCCGTCAGAGCGCAAATTAATGTTACATCCGGAACGATAATGATCCTGTGATGACTCTCCAAAAAAAGGTCAAGACTCGTATAATCTCGACGCTTGCAAAAGGACGAGTCCGACATGCCCTGTTATACCCACTAGGATCGCAAAAAAATTAATTTCGCCCATTCCGTTTCACAACACAAAATAATAGAAGCGACAGATGGGACGAGAGAGACAGTCCAGTCGCAATCTCGACCTAATAAAGGCGTTTATTGTGTTTCTGTCTGGGCTTCCTCTCTCTCCCCCTTTCTTCAAAATCATTCCACCCACGCCGTCGTTTCTTCCTACGCCACCCCATATCCACCCGACGTCACGCCATTCCTTTCTCTTTTTTCTCTCTCTTTCTCTTCCGCCCATCCACGCCCTCCTCCGACACCCCGGCAATTCCGTCCATCCGTCCCCAAAATCCTTTTATCGTAAGAACTTTTGTCGACCAGACCTTATGAAATTCCAGGGACCGAACCCAATTACCTCCTTCAACGCGGATAAATACCTTACGATTGGTTTCATTGGAAATGTATTAGGACCGTTCGTTGGGGACAAATGTTGGCGTGTTTCAGAAAGGACGAGGAGAAAGATCTCAAAAGGAACCCCATCCGGACTCATCGCTCGCCGATCGAACGCTACACAATGGAGATATTGTTTAGATTCACCTGGTGGCTAGAGTATCTGGTATGGTGGTATGAGGGTGGATGCGTGCAGGAGTTTAGGATAGTTCGCCACTGCCGAATGCAGTAACCCCTCAACGTTGGCACTAGATGCTCAACAAACTGAGTCCCAATTCGGACGGGAAAAAACGCAGTAAATGAATCCAATGGAAACAGTATTAGGTGACAACGCGGACAAGAAACAATAGTTCTGTGTCTAAGGGTCATCCGCAATAGGATTGTAACACTGCTGCGTTTCTAATTCGAGTTTCGGACGGAGTCGCTTGGCTACACCAGGCGATTCTTCTCGCGTTGTTTTGTTATCAGAATACATGTACGACTTATTTTCAGAGAATAATTAATCGGTTAAGTAAAAAAAAGTGCCTATTCGTTAGGATAAACAGTGTGTAATAATATAAAGACAAATTAATAAACCGAATTATAGGCTCATGTGAACTAGCTGGGGCCACATCCGAAAATGACCGCTGTAGAGACCTCACAACTGTCATTAACTCGGATTATGAGTGCGGAACTCGAGGGTTCAACTGGAAGCCGAGTTCAAGTACTTGCCCCCTTGCAGCAGGGGTCTCCAGCCGACCAAATCATTTGCAATAAAATTTAAACTTTTCTGTTGTTAAATTAGTGAGAAAGTAATTCAAGCGTCGGATCCGGGTAAATGCGCTGATTAAGAGAGTCTTTAAACGTAATTCTACGATAAATAATAAGATATTTACGCTCACATGTAATACCTTTACCTGTTTTTTGGCTTATCGAAAATTAGAGTCAAAGACCTTCGCGTTATAGAGAGGTTACACCAGGACTCGCCGACCGAATTAAGGAGACACGTTTTTTTTTAATTCAGAGCAAAATCGAACCTATGAAGAGCAGTAAAGTAGAGCAAATGCCCCCCCCTCCCCCGTGGAGGCTTAACTGCTACGCAGCCAGGTCCGCCACCGCGGGGTGCCCGGAGCGTCTGGGGACCTTGATGAGTCTGGAACCGCCGGGCTCAGCGTTCTTTTCAAGTCATTACTGAAATTCTTATTTTCCCCCACTGTAAACAGAGCCGTGGCCTTAGAAAGTTAAATATTATTCCTCGAGATTCATCTAAATTCATCAGACCCATATGCTGGGCAAAAGGGCCTTTCGTACTACATTCATTAGGGATGAGGATAATATAGGAAAGAAGGCTGAGCTCAGCACTGTAGATGAGAATATGTATCCCCGAATCCAGCTGGAGTGTAACGCTTGAAATGTGTGCAAGTTAATCTGTGAAACCTACCAAAAGAAACCTGGAATATTTTTCGGTTTCTTTGAGGAAGAGACATTAAAGTAATTTGGTAGGTAAAAAATACAATTTACTCTTTATTTTATTGCATTATAAAGTATGTTGTGCATGTATATTATTCTTTATTTCATATTGCTACATATGCAGGGCCGAATTTTAAATCACGCGTCCCTGTCGCGGTTTTTGTAAAAATGGAGTATTGATGCAAACGTACTTGAATATATGTCAATTAGCTCGCGAAAATTAGGATTCTCACACGTGATTAACAGAAACTTTATATAAATTCTTTTTACTATATGAACCATACTCATCGCATTACTAGAACGCCAACGCCCCTAGGCATGTTCCTAACCAGTGTGAAATCTGTCCTCATGCACATATATCTTTATTTTAAAAGAAAATTCCAAAATAAAAAACCGAGAAACCGCGAGATTCAAACGTAAGGTAAAAATTACCTCATTAATTACGTATTAAGACAAACTGCAACCATATTTATTATTTTTCGTATTTATTTAGAATGGAGAATGTTAAATTAAGTACAACAAGCGGGGCTTCGAAAAAAAGAAGAAAAAGAGAATTAGAAGAACCCTAAAGAGAGCAACAAGAAAATAACCTCATTCATGCCATTAAAAACGCCAAATGAACAACACAGTACGCCCAAAGTGACATCTACAACAGTTTTTCGGGAAACTCCCATCGAAGAAAAGGTAAAAACTATGCCTTCTACCACTTAAGAGTTAGAAAATATAAATATGTGTGTATCCATGCTCGACGTATCAGGTGAAATCTTCGTCACATTTTTGATCAAAGAAACATCCCATAGATTATTTCCAAATCTGAATAACACGTTTAAACAATTTTTCATCAATCATCGCCCACGTACGGTTCTTTTCCAAGAGACAATGATAATAGAAGTTTTTCTAATTATTATTACTTAAAAACTACTGGATAAAAACAATGTGTGACGTACTTTGGTTATGTTATTCTCCTAAAGAAAAAAATCTGTTGTGGCCACCACATGACTTTCTCCATACCTGTAATATTTATAATAATTACAAATAGGTAAAATGATAATAAATATTTTAAGGATCGGCGAAAAAAATTTAAACTTTACAAAGAACAGAAATAAACTCAAACTGTAGCCTTCTGATATTGGATACAACACCGAAGCTCCAACATTTAAGAAAAATATCTGATGTGGCCACCACATGACTCTCCATACCTGTAATATTTATAATAATTCCAAATAGGTAAAATGATAATAAATATTTTAAGAAACAAAATTTTAGACTTTAAAAAGAACAGAAATAAACTCAACCATTGCCTTCTGATATTGGATATGGCCACAAAGTCCCAACAATTAAGAAAAGAAAAAGGAGCGATACTAAGACGTAACTAAGCGTAAATTGTTAACAACAGTCGTCGGTTTCCTACAACCTTTATTCCAAGACATTTTTACATTTATCAAATATTTCAAAATAACGGATAAACGATAAGAGTAAACACCCAATTCCGTTTGACCGATTATTACCAAAAACTAATCAGTTTTTCTGACTTTTATACAAATGTTAAATGTAAAATTTCGCGTTGACCTGATAAATAGTTTTTGAGTTAGAGCACCCACAAAAAAAACTATCACACACACACACACAGACATCATCGAGGAAATGGTCAAAACGTGTTCAGGGGACCTCAAAACGTGTATTTCCGTTGAAATCTCGAAGTCGATTTCTTTCATGAAAACAATACTTTCCCCTATACTGCGTATATAGAGAAAGTAAAAATGTCAAATATAAAATTTCACGCTGATTTGATTAATAGTTTTTGAGTTAAGAGCACCCACAAAATTCCGGTCACAGACACACACCCACAGACATCATCGAGAAAATAGTCTAAACGTGTTCAGGGGACCTAAAAGCATGTATTTACGTTGAAATCTCGAATTCGATTTTTTCATGAAAACAATACCTTCTCTATACTTTGTATATGGAGAAAGTAATAAAGCATATTGTGAACCGTATTGGTTATTTTCAAACCAAATAAATTCAACTTTGGTGTCAGGTACACAAAATTGGAAAGGAATATGTAAGCATCTCAATCGCACCTAACCGCATGCTTTATATGATTAGTGGAAAATCAATAAATGTGTTGACAAAGTGGCAGAGGAGAAAATACGCAGAAAGGAAACGTTTTGGAGAAAAGTTCTTCGTAGATTCAATTATATATTAAGTTTAGCCAAAATGCATCATCGTCTTTTAGTGGTCATAAAGGAAGTTTTGAAGAAATGTATAACGGTCAGCTTCTAACTAACGCACAACTATTGGCAAAATATGATCACGTGATGAGCGAGTTAATAGGCTTTACAAGAATATCAGAACAAAGTGCTGATGGATTATCTAAAGAAATTGTGAATACTTTACAGAAATTAGGATTAGATAAATGCACTTAAATGTAGAGGACAAGGATGATGATATATATTCTGGAGTTCACAAAAGAAATAAAGGACATCGAACCTGAAGCTCATAATTTAAATCTTGCACCTAACATTTGTGTCTCTGAAATTAAGGAAGTTTCCAGTTTTTCGTCTTATATTCGCAAGCAAAGAAATAATTAAAAGCAATGATAGAGACTGACTAGCATTGTATGATTTAAACGGCATTTATTTTTGCACTGTACACAGTAATGTCTTATAAAATCTTTTCCCAAATTAGCTCCTACGAAAAGGGATCGTCTTATATTCGAGGTCGTCTTATAGTCGGATAAATACGGTATTTGGTATAAAAGGAGCAGCTTTATAAAATAAGAAGATTCAATGCAAGTTCTATAATCGTCCCAATCAATGCTATAGTAATCGGCCAGAATTACGTCAAAACGACTTTATAGAGAGGAGAAGAGTCGATGTATTTTTAAAAGGAATCGCAATTCCTGAAGACGAACGATGATCTTGAGTTTTAAGATTGATGATCGTCATCCCTTTTTTGTGGATCCTAGGGAACCATTACGTTATCGGATATTTTTTCGTTTATTTTTTACGGAAAGTTCGCTTTTTTAAAAAAAAAAACTAGATCATCTTATCTCTTCGTCTGTCTTCCTGTCTGCCAACTTTTGCCATAGCACCTTTTTTGTTTTAAAATATATTGACAAAAAATTCTTCTGGCGATACATGGGCCTGGTGACCTTTATTTGTACCCGCGAAATGGAATTTACCGAAAAGTTCGCATTTTTCCCGCTACGGACGCTCGTCGTCGAAAAGATTTGAAACGGGAAAAACGATTGTTTGACGAAACTTTAGATGATAGAGAACTCAACTTTTTCAAGGATAGCAAGACTCAGATGGACATAACGAATCGATGGTATGGTTTATCTCACTTGCTCCAACGGAGAGAAGGGGAAGAAAATTGCTAAGATAAAACAAGAAAACCCTTTTCTTGGGAGCATAAGTATTAGAAAATGGCCTTACTTATTCGAGCATAACACGCACATAATCAAAATGCGAAAAACTCGCGATTAACCAGGAATCGAATGAACGAAATTTCAATTAACCGATATTTTAAGAAACTTATAACTTGAATACATACTATACTATACATACTTATACTTTTTATGCTGCATTGCGTACTTACATAAGTATTAATTTGTGCTACAGGTAATAAATGCGTTAATATTTAGTGCAGTATTACCTGATCTGTAAACTTATTTAATGCAATAACATTAAATTAGACTTTTTTGCGTTCCAAATGTTTACTTGTTTCTTTTAATGTGCGTGTACAGTGGTTCCTGCAAATAGGAATATCTATCAACCAGAATAACGAATTAGCAGGAATAGGCTCAATTCCAAGACATACCGTAGTTCGGGAGTTTATTGTGCATAGAATTGACCAAACTGCTGCATTTGTGAAACCATAAGACTCTTAAATATCGTAACAAATACAGATTATTAATAAAATGCCTGGCTATAATGTAAAAAAATGTATTTAAACGATAAATTCCGTTTTTTTAAATATGATAAGTCCACGCTAAACGCCGGAGATGCGTTTCTTTAAAGGAAGAGAAGTAACAAAACGACTTACAGCAGAACATAATTTCCCTAAGCACATTTGCTTAAAAGTAGGGTTTATGTTCAAGGCGGCCTTCTTGTGACAAACGTGCATCGTTTTAAAGCGGAATAGAACATTATGATACAGCACGTAAGAGTTTGTAAATCAGAAATAGGTAAGCAAAATGAAATAAAATTGGTGGTAATAAATACAATCACCTGAGATGGTCGTGAAGCACGTTTTGTTAGGTTTGTGTAGATAACGAATACTATTAAATAAAGAATAATATTTCTGTAAAGAGGACAAAAACTACACATAGTAGGACTTCATGGTCTAAAAAAGGCATAGGTCAAGTTAAATCGTTTTTACGCGTGCAGGCTCAGTCATCTAATTAGCAATACATTATTCACTAAGAATGCCACGCATTCTTTACTGTAATCGGAATTTCTGGGACGTCGCAGTCGACGTACCGTATTTACTCTAATCCAAGAGGTTTTTCCCATTTTTCAGCTTGCGAAAATCGAGGGTCGTCTTAAACTCGAGTGCGAAGTGGTATACTGTCAATACATCGCGGTAAATTCATCGTGCGTCAATTCGTCACGCGACAAACTCGTGGCGCGTTACTAAATCGCACGACAAATTTGTCGCTGGACAATTTCGTTGCGAGACATATTTGAAGGCGAGACACCATGGCAGGGAGCGATGAATTGACGCGAGATGACTTTGTCGTGAGATGTATTGACGCGTGAGGAATCTTTTGTACGACGAATTGACGCGAGACGAACTAACCTCGACGAGTTGTCGTAGAACCATAGGAAGTATGGTTACGCGTTTAATTGATGTTTTTTTAAACGAATGAAACATGATAAAATAGTTGTATCTACTAAAAATTTTCGTTTCAAACTTACGATACGGATTTCAATTAGCATTAATTAAAAAATACATTTAAAAGATTGTTTTTCTCAAAAATTATTTGTAAGAAACCATTTCAATTAATGAACGAATTAGTATACCTATACTGAATACGTGTGTTCGAAATGTACACCAAATACATTTTATGAGAAATTTGTTCAATAAATCTTTTTTCTGTTTTGACAGTCTGCTAAAAGGGGGTCGTCGTCTTAGATTCGGGGTCGTCTCTGGTTCGTGTAAATAAAAGCGCCGCGAATTATAACGAAACACGTTCCTTAGTTCATTGACGACGCTTGAGCAAAACAACGTATAACGGAGCGACGTATAGCGGGGGTTCACTGTTCATCTGTCCGTCCTATAACAAGTGTTCTTATAACGCGGATTCGCTACAGCGCGGTTTGTTGATTAATGTAAAAAATGTAGATGACGCGGATTGTTTAGCTTTATCGCAGATTGTTTTGCTTTAACGCGGTTCGGTCGGACCTGGCAAGATGAAATTCAAATCGCTGAGCGAGAAAGAGACTTTTTGAGGGGCCCGAGCGCTTTGATTATAAGATTAGACTAGCTGAAATTACCCGGCGTTGCTCGGGTTTCTAAGTCAAAACAAAATATATTGAGGAAGATTTGAGAATAAAACCAAGTAATTAAACCAGGTTAATTTTTTATTGTAGTGCCTAATGGTATGCAATATTTCTTGTCATCCCATCTTTTGCACAAATAAATAAATTTTTCCTGCATCCTTGATCGATAAATTTGGCGACTGTATTTTTTATCAAATGGCCATAATAAACAATCGATGGAATCACTTTTAAAATATAGTTATTTCACTCGAATTGATTTCCATTGAAAGAAACTGCATCATATTATGTGGTAATGAATCTCAAAAACATTAATACCTTGGGCAGAAATTGCAAGCACTAGGGATGCAACCGGTGGAAAAACGTTTGGAGATATATCCAAATGTAGTTTAACCATACGTTATTCCATTCAAAGGCTGATTTTATGAGTCGAATCTGTCAGGTGAATATTTTAAAGTCAAACCTACGAAACAAAATGAGTTCCCAGACTTTGAAATCGAATTTGATGATAAAAAGTGTGATTGTATGACATGGTAAATGTTATTATAATCCAATACGTGCAATTGGCTTAATTGATCCATACAAATGTTGTTGAAGAGAAAGCAAAATGTACATATAGATGTTCAAGGGAGGAAGAGTTAACGATTATAAATGTTGGTCTAAATTAAAGAATTGTTATAGAAATTTTCATATTTTACCTTCTGAGATATCTTTCACTTAACTTATTTTCAGTGTTAATGAAAATCATATTTCACTGTCTAGAGAATTTGCAGGGAAAATTTTTTAGAGAACGAAAACACTAAAGATTGCACATTAAAACTGTCTTCCACTTACCTTACTTACCAATTAGCCAGATTTATAGTTTTTATGGCGATTGCCCTTCTTTGAATAACTTTAGTGTGTCTTTCTTCCCTACTTTAGTTTATATTAGGTATATATTATTTCTTTTATTTTATATTAGGTATTGTTTATAACGCTTGTCGAGTATATTATTAATCCAACAATACGTTCATTCCCATGTTATTTAAATGGGAAAAAGTTAAAAGAGAAAAACATTTTATAAATAAAAATATCATTCAAATCGCTTTAAAAACAGTTCCATTTTGCTTAACTTTTTATTGAGGTGAAAATGGCACCTTCATCTTGCTTCTATGTTCTGTAGTTGTTTCGTTATAAATGCACAAACAAACAAATAAATTCTTCAAAATATTTATGGTAGAAATAATCGACAACAACACTTTATTTGTGGACGTATGTGCGTCAGAGAGAGATTTGGGAATTTTGAGACCAGATACGAGGGTGCCTGGAGGGGAATGGAACTCAATCCTATTTTCACTATGCAAATGTAGGTTTATCCTAGACGGATTCATATTACACGACACTTTTTCAGGACGCTACCAGAGTGTTATAGGGGGAGCTAGTCTGAGGTGGATTGAAACATTCCGGGGCCCCTTGCGCTAAACTATTGGGGGCCCTCCACTCTAAATATATAGTCAAACCTCACCTAACAACTCAAACTTCCATTTTATTGTAAATAAAGTATTTCCCCCTATTTACAGTCATAGCAATCATAAATCAAAATAAAAAAATTAAATCTATATATGTATATAATTTGTCGAATGTCCATCTTAGGCAAGGTCATTTGAATGTCAGACTATTTCAATAGCAATTATGAATCAACAAAAATGAGGAGTCAGGGTGGGATAGTGAGTAACGCGTCGGCTCGCGAATATGATGTATCCCTGATCAGGTCACATGTTTTTATTCAATTATATATTTAATTTGATTGATAAACTTGATTTGAATATGGCCATCGAGTCATCTTTTTTAAACTAAAAATTGAAATAACATTTTCTGTTATCCTGAAATATATGAATTATACAAGCAAAGTATACCATTCTATCTTTTTAGTTGCGTAGCAACGGGCAAGTCACTAGCAATAATAAATATCCGTAATGAAAAGGAAAGAACGAAGTCGCACATTACTGGGGTAACGATCTAACAAATGGACGCACACGTTCGCACTATACTGGTGTGCGCGTATATGACGGGTATGGCAGCCAAAAGCAAACAAACATAAGCGCCATCCAATTAAAATAAAATATCTGGGTGCAAAAAAAAGAATTTCTCTCCGTGATTATATATATATATATACATTTTTTCGGTACCCATAGGGCGCGCTAAGTGCGACCTCCGTCAAATCCGCCACTGGGACCAAGAGTAGTTTGAATTAAAATAAAAGGGGTGCGTTCCTTATCCGGGGATTTCCGGACACAAAACAAACGCGTTAGAATTTTCCGAGCAGAGGACGGCAAACGAGACACCGCATCTCGCTCCGGCGAATTTAATCCTACTCGTTTCGACGCGATGAGAGCTCGCTTTAAAAAGTGCGGAGCGTATCGAAACGAGAGGAGGACGGCGCAATATCACATTCTTCTCGACTCGTTTAGGGGTTTGCTGCGGGATTCCTGATGTAAATGCACCGGGACCCTTTTATCCTCACCTCTCTCTCTCTCTCACACACACACACAGACGCACACACGCATTCTCCATATCCCGCCCCGTAATCCCCCGCCATAGTCCTGCCACCTACGCTCTCCACCCACGTCGATGCCGTCAACCTTTTACTATACCTCCCCCAACAAATGCCCCTCCCCTTTAGTCTCTTGCGTGCGAAAATCCATCCGAGTTCATTTGTTCCGGCGCGGCGAGGGATTAAAATTATCAGATCGATTCCCGGGAAGCGCAAGACCGTGAAAATAATTAAGAGGCAGGAAATTACATGCCACGAAAATTTGGAGTGAGTGACGCGGGATGGCATAACACGCCCCCCCCCCCCCTCCCCCGTTTCGGCGACGGTCGAATGAATCGCATTTTGAGCACATTCAGACTGCAGAATTGCCGTCGTCAGTGGCGACGCGTCAACTGGGCGATGAACAATTTGAGAGAACGTCAGTTTATGGCGAAAAGAACATGGGCAATTCGTATATAATTATGCCCGTCCAGCAGGTTTCTCTTAATCAGCGAAGCTTTTGTGAATTCGTTGTTTCTAAGTTCAAATTTCACGGCAATAATAGGCTCTAACAGAAGAGGATTTTAGGAATAATTGAAGGACCATCGTACACGATCGTGACAATATAATGCGTGAGGTCGATTGCATGACGGAGCGGTATCGAGGCTCGTTCTTTCAGAGTGCAATAACAGGAAAGTCAACACTGCGAGAGATAACTGTTAGGTAGGCTTTGGTGCATTGCACCCCATGCCACTTGCCATTTTGGTGAATTGCGGGATAACATGTAGATGCAGAGGGCCAAATATGTGCCAAACGAAAATTTATAATATGAGAATAACATTATCTGTCGATCCAACGGCTCTTTAAAAAATCAACGATTACTGGTTTATGAATGACACATAGACTAAGAGAGACTTAGGTAAATAACTATACATAACAATACATCCAGGTCCTTGAAGCAACGCATTACATATTAAACATGCTTATAAGTAAACATAAGATTTTAGCCATAAATAATGCAAGAGTTGAAAAGCTTTCCCTTATTTTTTTCCTGTTGGAGCTCAGCATGCGCGCCTTTACCTCTCAAAAAAAGCAAAAATGGTATATAATATGCAAACGCGAAAAGTTTTATTTTAAAATTGTCTCTAGTATGAATAACATATAGATATTAGAGGGTTATTAAATTTGGATTTGAATGATTTACGAGGCGTAATGGATCGACTGTCGAAAAAGCTTTCCATGTTATTTTTGATGTGGCAAATGAATTATTAACTTTTAAAGTGCGCAGTGACAATATCCCGAGCGTCGCAAAAGTAAAAGTAACTTCAGCGGAACAAATTTTATTTTCATCCTCGTTTTAAAAACTTCGCTCTCAAAATCGCCGCGATCCCGAGGGAAATTGCGCCAAAATGTCATTGGGGAAGATGGATTGGATCGCGAGGTACCAACGGCATGGCCGACCAGATCTTCTGGCCTGACACAGTCGGACGTTTTTGTTCGGGCGCAACGATAAAGATCGCTTTTGCCTCTCAAACGTGCCAGGGAAAAAAAAACCCAAGTGGCCTCAAAAATCGGATTCGTCCGACGGCGACGTCCTTTGACCAAGTCGGCTCGAAAAACACCGCGGGACGAATTCGATTGTGGTTTTGATATCGTGAGACCTACGTGGAGCATCGATAAACCGAAAACAAACAGCTTCTGGTATTTTTTTTTAAAAAAAAGGCTTGTATAAACGGCTTTTCCATCTGTGCATCCGACGAAGTAATGATGTTAGAGCAACCGAATTTTCAACTCACGATCCTCGATATATATTTTTGGAAAACAAATAGTAGCGTAATACGCAACGTAATTCACTCCTCGATTTCTTAAAATTCGCATCAGGTAGTCCGTTAAAAATATATATATTTTTAAAATATTAAATCTCATTTAAACATACACATATGTTCTTCTTCATACACCATTTACTCATTGACGCCTCTAAAATACGTTAGTAATGAATTCTATGAAAATGTTACGAGCGCTCATATCAATTCGTACAACAGGAATCATTCCTACCTATACATATATATATATATATATATATATATATATATTTATTTATTACAAAGTTCTGGGGTCCAATCCCCGAGAATGGAGGTTTTATAAAAAAACTATCATCAGTGCCTGGCAATAGGCAGCAGCACTGTCAGGGTGGTATAGAGCCGAACACAAATGATGTTGGCTGGGTCTATATCCCATAAAGCTGTAGGCGTGGTCAGGACGATTTGAACGGCTACAGTACTGCGATGTGGAAAGCAAGAGGGAAACTACCACATTACAATCCCTAGTAATGATTATATGGTTGGAAAATATGAGTTCTCTCGAGATAAAACATCCGGAGGTATAATAGTCCCCCAATCGGATCTCCGGGCGGGGACTGCCTTGAGGAAAACATTTGTCGAAAGTAATTTACGAATAGGCACTTGGAACGTAAGAACTAAGAGAAAGGCAGGAAAGTTAGAGAACTTGAAAGAAGAAATGAGAAGAAACAGAGTTGACATTATAGGACTGAGCGAAAGTAGATGGGAAGGAGAAGGAGAGTTCGACACGGAAGAGTTCACGGTAGTTTACTCTGGAGGAAATAGTGGGCAAAGGGGAGTAGCTCTGATACTTAGGAAAGATATGATGAAAAGCGTGACAAAGATAATAGCAACGAACGATAGACTGATGGCAATAACGTTAAAAGCAGTCCCAGTGGACATGCTGATAATCCTGGTATATATGTCAACGTCAGCTAACGAAGATGAAAATATCGAGGAGATTTATGAGCAAATTAATGACATTTACGAAGAAGACGGAAGAGGAAAGGTATACTGCATAATAATGGGAGATTGGAACAGTATAGTCGAAGAAGGACAGGAAGAACATGTTGTCGGGCAATGAGGACTTGGGAAGAGAAACCAAGGAAGGGAAAACTGATATAATTCTGCATCAATAATGACCTTGTAGTGATAAATTCACTATGCTGTTCCTGAATCAGCATAAAGATAGCCAAGGTATTACCAGGAGCAGACGTTGATTCAAATCACAGCCTCCTAATAGTTTATGTAAGTACAAAGCTCAAACAAATAATAAAAACGGGAAGAGAAAGACAGACTTGGGAAAAACTGAAAGAAAGGTAGGTTGTAGTCAGCATGAAGTTGGAAGATCGCCTAAGAAATTTGGAAAACAAACCAAAGACCGTGGATATAGAATGGGAAAAAATTAAAACCAGTATCAAGGATACCTTGGATAAAGAGATTGGAAAGCAAGAGAAGAAAATCAGAAAATGAACTAGAGGTGTGATAGGGGTAGTTAGAATCATATCAGAAAGGGCAATAGAGTACAGTCAAGATATCTGTGTATGTTTCGTAGACTGCCAGAAGGCCTTTGATAGAGTAAATGGGGTAATGTTGATGAAGATATTAAAGGAAATAGGTGTGGACTGGAAAGACAAGAGGCTGATCAGGTTAGAGAATGCGGCCACCTGCGGAGTAAATATCGGTAGGGGCAGTGGCGGATCCAAGGGAGGGGCGATAGCCCTCCCCTTGGAGGACCCCATTGCCCTCCACTAGGTGCATTCTTACATTCATTCCGCGCAACATCCATTCTTTCTACACCGAAGATTAAGTCTGTATGACAAGGGAAAGAAAGATTCTGATGGGGGTAGGAATTTTCAAAATGTATGGTTGTCAGCAGAGGAGGAATCAAGACGGGGGAGGGGTAATTGGGGCGATCGCCCCCTCCTTGGGAAGGTTCTGGACCCGCCCCTGGGCAGAGGAGTAAGACAGTGCTGCTGCCTATCGCCGACCTTATTCAATATATATGGAGAAAGTAATGCAAGAAGCGTTAGAAGGCACAGGAGATTTCAAAATTGGCGGAAGGATTATAAGAAAAGTAAAATACGCGGATGATCAAGTACTTCTAGCAAGAAAGGACGAGGAACTCCAGATAATGATAAATAGACTAGTAAAACAGGTAGAAAATAGGGTATGGAAATAAATACAGAAAAATCCAAGGCCATTCGAATATCGGGCAAAGAAGAGAATCTTAATATAAGTATTGGAGGATTGCCTTTAGAACAAGTTTCAGATTATAAGTACCTTGCAGCCATCATAACAAGAGAAGCAAAATGTACGGATGAGATCAGGACTAGAATAGAAAAGCAAAAGCGGCTTTCAGAAGAAAGAAACACCTACTTACGGGGAATATAAGGAACATATCCGCAAGAAGTTCATAAAATGCTATGTATGAAGTTGATTAAAGACGAGTTAGAAGGAAAACTAGATGGAAAAAGGGAAAGAGGTAGGAAAAGGTTTCAGCTGATAGACGTTTTGAAAGGGAAAGAGAGTTATTAAGATATGAAGAGGACGGCGGAAAATTGGAGTATATGGAGAACCAGGTTTAACCATGAATAATCACGGACCTGTCTACGGACAGACTGCCAATAATGATGTATGTGTGTGTATATATATATATATAAATATATATATATATATATATATATATATATATATATATATATATATATATATAAGAAGAGCATAGGCCCGATAAGCTTGCGTGTTTTTTTGTGTTCGTGTGTTGTACGTGTCTCTTCGACGTCCCCAGCAGCCTGCCAACTTGGTCCCCAACTTGGTAAGTGTCCGCTGGGCTTCCTTCAACACCTTGTTGTCACCCTCATCACTACCTTTTCTTTTCCTTAAGTTAATCTATATATATATATATATATATATATATATATATATATATATATATATATATTAACTAAAGGAAAAGAAAAGGTAGTGATGAGGGTGGCGACAAGGTGTTGAGGGAAGCCCAGCGGACACTCACCAAGTTGAGGACCAAGCTGGCAGGCTGCTGGGGGCGTCGAAGAGACACGTAAAACACACGAACACAAATATATATATATATATATATATATATATATATATATATATATAAAATATATATATCATTATATATAGACGTTCCTTACAGAAGAGGAGGAGGAGGATATAACATACTAGTAGAAGGTGCTTGCATACTGCAAGCATTTCATCTCACCTTGAAAAAACATTAATTTTTCAGACAGATATTTTATCATTAAATATATTTTGTTAATTCTAAAGATTTCACCTACGCAGCGATTTTCGTTTTTCCCACATGTAAAAATAATAGTTTAAAACAATCCCCAAATGTTGCAATTTTAAACATTTTACACTTTCTCCATTATGGGGTACTAATGCTACACATTTCAGCCAAATTTTGAAGTTGTCGCACTTCTAGAAGTAAAGTAATATTTTTCTAATTGTTTAAAATTTAAACATTTTTAACGGTTGCCGCAATATATATATATGGAGAGATTGAAATGTTTATTTGTGCAAATGCACTGTTCTGTAAATAATTTGAAAATTGCAGCTTCCTAGCTCATCCCGTAGTACATAAAAAAATATTAAAATTTAATGTTCGAATGGGGTTAAAACAACCCCTAAAATTTACAATTTTAAAATTTTCGACTTTTATAATTGGTTATGACAAATGTTCTATAAATCTGCAAAATTTCAGCCTCCCAAACCTATTAGATTGGTCTACACACTGGGAAAACCTTTTCCCATGCTAACTTATGGGAGATATTCCGGGGTCTCGGGAGTCGAACCCAAGACACTGTAAGTAAAAGTGACAATAATTCCTAATAGATATTGCGGCCATCTAGCAACAATGAAAATTTCATCTTTCTATCTTACCGGCAAGTGCCCATAATTAATTTACAATAATGGCGCAATGCTTTTCTTATGGGAAAAAACGCAATTTTCGGAATTTTTGGAGTCGAACTCATGTCACTTAGGTGAGAAGTCTTATTTTATCTGAATATTACTTCATCATATTTACAAAACCTAAAACTTTCAGATGTCTAGCTCTTGTAGTTTGGGCTGGACATTAGTACCTTCCTATATGTTATATGTTATCATTATATATCGACGACTCTTACAGAGGAGGATATAACATATATATAAAATACTAGTAGTTGGTGCTTGCATATTGCAAGCATTTCATCTCACCTTGAAAAAACATTCATTTTTCAGACAGACATTTCATCATTACAAATGTTCTTTTAATTCTAAATATTTCACCTCCGCAGCGATTTCCGTTTTCGCCAAATGTAAAAATAATAGTTTTAAACAATCCCCAAATGTTGCAATTTAGAAATTTTTACACTTTCTCCATTATGGGGTACTAATCCTACACAATTTGGCAAAATTTTAAAGTTGTAGCACTTCTAGAAGTCAAATAATATTTTCTAATTGTTTAAATTTAAATAATTTTTAACGGCCGCCAAAATTCATGTATGGTAAAATTGAAATGTTTATTGTGCTAGTTTACTACTTTGTAGATAATTTGAAAATTTCAGCTCCATAGCTCATCCCGTAATGTCTAAACAGTTATCTATTAGTTTAACCTTGAAGAATTTTTAACTGCCAAACAAATTCAAATATCAAAATTTGTATAATCCCGATTTCGTTTTTTTATGAATACTACTATAAAAAAAATTTCAACTCCGTAGCACATGCGGAAGTACATAAACCATGAAAATTTGTTTAAACAATTGCGAATTTTTTGCGGTCGCATTGTTGCACTTATTAAAGATTTTCGTTTTTTCTAGTCGGTTTTGCACAAAATCCTATTATATGAAAAAAATTTCGAATCTCCAGCACATCTGGAAGTGCCTAAACATTAGTATCCTCCTATATGTTATTTGTTATATGTTATACTAGTAGTTGGTGCTTGCATACTGCAAGCATTTCATCTCACATTAAAAGAACATTCATTTTTCAGACAGAAATTTCAACATTACAAATAGTCTTTTAATTCTAAAGATTTCATTTCTGCAGCGATTTTCGTTTTTCCCACATGTAAGAATAATAGTTTAAAACAATCTCCAAATGTCGCAATTTTACAATTTCTCCACTATAGGGTTCTAATGCTACACATTTTAGCCAAATTTTAAAGTTGTAGCACTTCTAGAAGTAAAATAATATTTTTCAAATTGTTTAAATTTAAATAATTTTGAACGGCCGCCGCAATACATATATGGTAAAATTGAAATGTTTATTTGTGCAAATTTACTATACTGTAAATCATTTGAAAATTTCAGCTTCCTAGCTCATCCCATAGTACCTAAACAGCTATCTACTTGTTTAAACTTTAAGAATTTTTAACTGCCAAACAAATTAAAATATCAAAATTTGTATAATCCCTATTTCGTTTTTTTAAGAATTCTACTCACAAAAAAAAATTTCAACTCCGTCGCACATGCGGAAATACATAAACCATGAAAATTTGTTTAAACAATTGCGAATTTTTAGCGGCCGCATTGTTGCACTTTTTCAAGATTTTCGTTTTTTCTAGTCGGTTTTGCACAAAATCCTACCTAAGAAAAAATTTTCGAATCTCCAGCTTATCTGGAAGTGCCTAAACATTAGTATCCTCCTATATCCTCCTCCTCCTCCTGCTCTGTAAGAGTCGTCGATATATAATGATAACATATAACAGGAGGATACTAATGTTTAGGCACTTCCAGATAAGCTGGAGATTCGAAATTTTTTTCATAGGTAGAATTTTGTGCAAAACCGACTAGAAAAAGTGAAAATCTTTAAAAAGTGCAACAATGCGGCCGCTAAAAATTCGCATTTGTTTAAACAAATTTTCAAGGTTTATATATTTCCGAATGTGCCGCGGAGTTGAATTTTTTTTGTAAGTAGAATTCTTAAAAAAACGAAATAGGGAATATACAAATTTTGATATTTTAATTTGTTTGGCAGTTAAAAATTCTTAAAATTTAAACAAATAGATAGCTGTTTAGGTACTATGATGAGCTAGGAAGCTGAAATTTCCAAATTATTTACAGTATAGTAAATTTGCACAAATAAACATTTCAGTTTTACCATATATGACATGCGGCGGCCGTTGAAAATTATTTAAATTTAAACAATTAGAAAAATATTATTTTACTTCTAGAAGTGCTACAACTTTAAAATTTGGCTAAAATGTGTAGCATTAGAACCTTATAATGTAGAAAGTGTAAAATTTTTAAAATTGCGACATTTGGAGATTGTTTTAAACTATTATTCTTACATGTGGGAAAAACGAAAATCGCTGCAGAAATGTAAACTTTAGAATTAAAAGACTATTTGTAATGTTGAAATTTCTGTCTGAAAAATGAATGTTCTTTTAATGTGAGATGAAATGCTTGCAGTATGCAAGCACCAACTACTAGTATGTTATATCCTCCTCCTCTGTAAGGAACGTCTATATAGAATGATATCCTCCTCTTGTGTAAGGAACGTCTACATAGAATGATGTTGTTATATCCCCCTCTGTAAGAGTCGTCGATATATAATGACTAGTAGTTGGTGCTTGCATACTGCAAGCATTTCATCTCAAATTAAAAGAACATTCATTTTTCAGACAGAAATGTCTTCATTACAAATATTATTTTAATTATAAATATTTCATTTCTGCAGCGATTTTCGTTTTTCCCACATGTGAAAATAATAGTTTTAAACAATCTCCAAATGTTGCAATTTTAAAAATTTGACACTTTCTTCATGATAAGGTTATAATGCTACACATTTTAGCCAAATTTTAATGTTGTAGCCATTCTAGAAATAAAATAATATTTTTCCAATTGTTTAAATTTAAATAATTTTTAACGGCCGCCGAACTTCATATATGGTGAAATTGAAAAGTTTATTTGTGCAAATTTAATATACTGTAAATAATTTGAAAATTTCAGCTTCCTAGCTCATCCCGTAGTACCTAAAAAGTTATCAATTTGTTTAAACTTTAAGAATTTTTAACTGCCAAACAAATTAAAATATCAAAATTTGTATAATCCCTATTTCGTTTTTTTAAGAATTCTACTCACAAAAAAAATTTCAACTCCGTCGCACATGCGGAAATACATAAACCATGAAAATTTGTTTAAACAATTGCGAATTTTTAGCGGCCGCATTGTTGCACTTTTTAAAGATTTTCGCTTTTTCTAGTCGGTTTTGCACAAAATTCTACCTATGAAAAAAATTTCGAATCTCCAGCTTATCTGTAAGTGCCTAAACATTAGTATCCTCCTGTTATATGTTACTAGTCGGTTTTGCACAAAATTCTACCTATGAAAAAAATTTCGAATCTCCAGCTTATCTGGAAGTGCCTAAACATTAGTATCCTCCAGTTATCATTATATATCGACGACTCTTACAGAGGAGGATATAACATACTAGTAGTTGGTGCTTGCATACTGCAAGCATTTCATCTCACCTTGAAAAAACATTCATTTTTCAGACAGACATTTCATCATTACAAATATTGTAGTATTGTAGTAGTTGGTGCTTGCATACTGCAAGCATTTCATATCACCTTGAAAAAACATTCACTTTTCAGACAGACATTTCATCATTACAAATAGTCTTTTAATTTTAAAGATTTCACCTCCGCAGTGATTTCCGTTTTTCTCACATGTAAAAATCATAGTTTAAAACTCCCCAAATGTTGCAATTGTAAAAATTTTACACTTTCTCCATAATGGGGTACTAAAAACATTCATTTTTCATATTTCATCATTACAAATATTTTTTTAATTTTAAATATTTCACCTCCGGAGCGATTTTCGTTTTTCCCTTAGGTAAATATAATAAACTAAAACAATTCCAAAACTTTGCAATTTTAAGAATTTTATACTTTCTCCATTATGAGGTACTAATGCTACACATTTTTGCCAAATTTTAAAGTTGTAGCACTTCTAGAAGTAAAATAATATTTTTCTAATTCTTTAAATTTAAATAACTTTTAACGGCCGCCGCAATTCATATATGGTAAAATTGAAATGTTTATTTGTGCAAATTTAATATACTGTAAATAATTTGAAAATTTCAGCTCCATAGCTCATCCCGTAGTACCTAAAAAGTTATCAATTTGTTTAAACTTTAAGAATTTTTAACTGCCAACAAAATTAAAATATCAAAATTTGTATAATCCCTATTTCGTTTTTTAAGAATTCTACTCACAAAAAAATTTCAACTCCGTCGCACATGCGGAAATACATAAACCATGAAAATTTGTTTAAACAATTGCGAATTTTTAGCGGCCGCATTGTTGCACTTTTTAAAGATTTTCGCTTTTTCTAGTCGGTTTTGCACAAAATTCTACCTATGAAAAAAATTTCGAATCTCCAGCTTATCTGTAAGTGCCTAAACATTAGTATCCTCCTGTTATATGTTACTAGTCGGTTTTGCACAAAATTCTACCTATGAAAAAAATTTCGAATCTCCAGCTTATCTGGAAGTGCCTAAACATTAGTATCCTCCAGTTATCATTATATATCGACGACTCTTACAGAGGAGGATATAACATACTAGTAGTTGGTGCTTGCATACTGCAAGCATTTCATCTCACCTTGAAAAAACATTCATTTTTCAGACAGACATTTCATCATTACAAATATTGTAGTATTGTAGTAGTTGGTGCTTGCATACTGCAAGCATTTCATATCACCTTGAAAAAACATTCACTTTTCAGACAGACATTTCATCATTACAAATAGTCTTTTAATTTTAAAGATTTCACCTCCGCAGTGATTTCCGTTTTTCTCACATGTAAAAATCATAGTTTAAAACTCCCCAAATGTTGCAATTGTAAAAATTTTACACTTTCTCCATAATGGGGTACTAAAAACATTCATTTTTCATATTTCATCATTACAAATATTTTTTTAATTTTAAATATTTCACCTCCGGAGCGATTTTCGTTTTTCCCTTAGGTAAATATAATAAACTAAAACAATTCCAAAACTTTGCAATTTTAAGAATTTTATACTTTCTCCATTATGAGGTACTAATGCTACACATTTTTGCCAAATTTTAAAGTTGTAGCACTTCTAGAAGTAAAATAATATTTTTCTAATTCTTTAAATTTAAATAACTTTTAACGGCCGCCGCAATTCATATATGGTAAAATTGAAATGTTTATTTGTGCAAATTTAATATACTGTAAATAATTTGAAAATTTCAGCTCCATAGCTCATCCCGTAGTACCTAAAAAGTTATCAATTTGTTTAAACTTTAAGAATTTTTAACTGCCAACAAAATTAAAATATCAAAATTTGTATAATCCCTATTTCGTTTTTTAAGAATTCTACTCACAAAAAAATTTCAACTCCGTCGCACATGCGGAAATACATAAACCATGAAAATTTGTTTAAACAATTGCGAATTTTTAGCGGCCGCATTGTTGCACTTTTTAAAGATTTTCGCTTTTTCTAGTCGGTTTTGCACAAAATTCTACCTATGAAAAAAATTTCGAATCTCCAGCTTATCTGTAAGTGCCTAAACATTAGTATCCTCCTGTTATATGTTACTAGTCGGTTTTGCACAAAATTCTACCTATGAAAAAAATTTCGAATCTCCAGCTTATCTGGAAGTGCCTAAACATTAGTATCCTCCAGTTATCATTATATATCGACGACTCTTACAGAGGAGGATATAACATACTAGTAGTTGGTGCTTGCATACTGCAAGCATTTCATCTCACCTTGAAAAAACATTCATTTTTCAGACAGACATTTCATCATTACAAATATTGTAGTATTGTAGTAGTTGGTGCTTGCATACTGCAAGCATTTCATATCACCTTGAAAAAACATTCACTTTTCAGACAGACATTTCATCATTACAAATAGTCTTTTAATTTTAAAGATTTCACCTCCGCAGTGATTTCCGTTTTTCTCACATGTAAAAATCATAGTTTAAAACTCCCCAAATGTTGCAATTGTAAAAATTTTACACTTTCTCCATAATGGGGTACTAAAAACATTCATTTTTCATATTTCATCATTACAAATATTTTTTTAATTTTAAATATTTCACCTCCGGAGCGATTTTCGTTTTTCCCTTAGGTAAATATAATAAACTAAAACAATTCCAAAACTTTGCAATTTTAAGAATTTTATACTTTCTCCATTATGAGGTACTAATGCTACACATTTTTGCCAAATTTTAAAGTTGTAGCACTTCTAGAAGTAAAATAATATTTTTCTAATTCTTTAAATTTAAATAACTTTTAACGGCCGCCGCAATTCATATATGGTAAAATTGAAATGTTTATTTGTGCAAATTTAATATACTGTAAATAATTTGAAAATTTCAGCTCCATAGCTCATCCCGTAGTACCTAAAAAGTTATCAATTTGTTTAAACTTTAAGAATTTTTAACTGCCAACAAAATTAAAATATCAAAATTTGTATAATCCCTATTTCGTTTTTTTAAGAATTCTACTCACAAAAAAATTTCAACTCCGTCGCACATGCGGAAATACATAAACCATGAAAATTTGTTTAAACAATTGCGAATTTTTAGCGGCCGCATTGTTGCACTTTTTCAAGATTTTCGTTTTTTCTAGTCGGTTTTGCACAAAATCCTACCTAAGAAAAAATTTTCGAATCTCCAGCTTATCTGGAAGTGCCTAAACATTAGTATCCTCCTATATCCTCCTCCTCCTCCTGCTCTGTAAGAGTCGTCGATATATAATGATAACATATAACAGGAGGATACTAATGTTTAGGCACTTCCAGATAAGCTGGAGATTCGAAATTTTTTTCATAGGTAGAATTTTGTGCAAAACCGACTAGAAAAAGCGAAAATCTTTAAAAAGTGCAACAATGCGGCCGCTAAAAATTCGCATTTGTTTAAACAAATTTTCAAGGTTTATATATTTCCGAATGTGCCGCGGAGTTGAAATTTTTTTTGTAAGTAGAATTCTTAAAAAAAACGAAATAGGGAATATACAAATTTTGATATTTTAATTTGTTTGGCAGTTAAAAATTCTTAAAATTTAAACAAATTGATAGCTGTTTAGGTACTATGATGAGCTAGGAAGCTGAAATTTCCAAATTATTTACAGTATAGTAAATTTGCACAAATAAACATTTCAGTTTTACCATATATGACATGCGGCGGCCGTTGAAAATTATTTAAATTTAAACAATTAGAAAAATATTATTTTACTTCTAGAAGTGCTACAACTTTAAAATTTGGCTAAAATGTGTAGCATTAGAACCTTATAATGTAGAAAGTGTAAAATTTTTAAAATTGCGACATTTGGAGATTGTTTTAAACTATTATTCTTACATGTGGGAAAAACGAAAATCGCTGCAGAAATGTAAACTTTAGAATTAAAAGACTATTTGTAATGTTGAAATTTCTGTCTGAAAAATGAATGTTCTTTTAATGTGAGATGAAATGCTTGCAGTATGCAAGCACCAACTACTAGTATGTTATATCCTCCTCCTCTGTAAGGAACGTCTATATAGAATGATATCCTCCTCTTGTGTAAGGAACGTCTATATAGAATGATGTTGTTATATCCCCCTCTGTAAGAGTCGTCGATATATAATGACTAGTAGTTGGTGCTTGCATACTGCAAGCATTTCATCTCAAATTAAAAGAACATTCATTTTTCAGACAGAAATGTCTTCATTACAAATATTATTTTAATTATAAATATTTCATTTCTGCAGCGATTTTCGTTTTTCCCACATGTGAAAATAATAGTTTTAAACAATCTCCAAATGTTGCAATTTTAAAAATTTGACACTTTCTTCATGATAAGGTTATAATGCTACACATTTTAGCCAAATTTTAATGTTGTAGCCATTCTAGAAATAAAATAATATTTTTCCAATTGTTTAAATTTAAATAATTTTTAACGGCCGCCGAACTTCATATATGGTGAAATTGAAAAGTTTATTTGTGCAAATTTAATATACTGTAAATAATTTGAAAATTTCAGCTTCCTAGCTCATCCCGTAGTACCTAAAAAGTTATCAATTTGTTTAAACTTTAAGAATTTTTAACTGCCAACAAAATTAAAATATCAAAATTTGTATAATCCCTATTTCGTTTTTTTAAGAATTCTACTCACAAAAAAAATTTCAACTCCGTCGCACATGCGGAAATACATAAACCATGAAAATTTGTTTAAACAATTGCGAATTTTTAGCGGCCGCATTGTTGCACTTTTTCAAGATTTTCGTTTTTTCTAGTCGGTTTTGCACAAAATCCTACCTAAGAAAAAATTTTCGAATCTCCAGCTTATCTGGAAGTGCCTAAACATTAGTATCCTCCTATATCCTCCTCCTCCTCCTGCTCTGTAAGAGTCGTCGATATATAATGATAACATATAACAGGAGGATACTAATGTTTAGGCACTTCCAGATAAGCTGGAGATTCGAAATTTTTTTCATAGGTAGAATTTTGTGCAAAACCGACTAGAAAAAGCGAAAATCTTTAAAAAGTGCAACAATGCGGCCGCTAAAAATTCGCATTTGTTTAAACAAATTTTCAAGGTTTATATATTTCCGAATGTGCCGCGGAGTTGAAATTTTTTTTGTAAGTAGAATTCTTAAAAAAACGAAATAGGGAATATACAAATTTTGATATTTTAATTTGTTTGGCAGTTAAAAATTCTTAAAATTTAAACAAATTGATAGCTGTTTAGGTACTATGATGAGCTAGGAAGCTGAAATTTCCAAATTATTTACAGTATAGTAAATTTGCACAAATAAACATTTCAGTTTTACCATATATGACATGCGGCGGCCGTTGAAAATTATTTAAATTTAAACAATTAGAAAAATATTATTTTACTTCTAGAAGTGCTACAACTTTAAAATTTGGCTAAAATGTGTAGCATTAGAACCTTATAATGTAGAAAGTGTAAAATTTTTAAAATTGCGACATTTGGAGATTGTTTTAAACTATTATTCTTACATGTGGGAAAAACGAAAATCGCTGCAGAAATGTAAACTTTAGAATTAAAAGACTATTTGTAATGTTGAAATTTCTGTCTGAAAAATGAATGTTCTTTTAATGTGAGATGAAATGCTTGCAGTATGCAAGCACCAACTACTAGTATGTTATATCCTCCTCCTCTGTAAGGAACGTCTATATAGAATGATATCCTCCTCTTGTGTAAGGAACGTCTATATAGAATGATGTTGTTATATCCCCCTCTGTAAGAGTCGTCGATATATAATGACTAGTAGTTGGTGCTTGCATACTGCAAGCATTTCATCTCAAATTAAAAGAACATTCATTTTTCAGACAGAAATGTCTTCATTACAAATATTATTTTAATTATAAATATTTCATTTCTGCAGCGATTTTCGTTTTTCCCACATGTGAAAATAATAGTTTTAAACAATCTCCAAATGTTGCAATTTTAAAAATTTGACACTTTCTTCATGATAAGGTTATAATGCTACACATTTTAGCCAAATTTTAATGTTGTAGCCATTCTAGAAATAAAATAATATTTTTCCAATTGTTTAAATTTAAATAATTTTTAACGGCCGCCGAACTTCATATATGGTGAAATTGAAAAGTTTATTTGTGCAAATTTAATATACTGTAAATAATTTGAAAATTTCAGCTTCCTAGCTCATCCCGTAGTACCTAAAAAGTTATCAATTTGTTTAAACTTTAAGAATTTTTAACTGCCAAACAAATTAAAATATCAAAATTTGTATAATCCCTATTTCGTTTTTTTAAGAATTCTACTCACAAAAAAAATTTCAACTCCGTCGCACATGCGGAAATACATAAACCATGAAAATTTGTTTAAACAATTGCGAATTTTTAGCGGCCGCATTGTTGCACTTTTTCAAGATTTTCGTTTTTTCTAGTCGGTTTTGCACAAAATCCTACCTATGAAAAAAATTTCGAATCTCCAGCACATCTGGAAGTGCCTAAACATTAGTATCCTCCTGTTATATATCATTATATCGACGACTCTTACAGAGGAGGAGGATATAACATACTAGTAGTTGGTGCTTGCATACTGCAAGCATTTCATCTCACATTAAAAGAACATTCATTTTTCAGACAGAAATTTCAACATTACAAATAGTCTTTTAATTCTAAAGATTTCATTTCTGCAGCGATTTTCGTTTTTCCCACATGTAAGAATAATAGTTTAAAACAATCTCCAAATGTCGAAATTTTACAATTTCTCCATTATGGGGTTCTAATGCTACACATTTTAGCCAAATTTTAAAGTTATAGCACTTCTAGAAATAAAATAATATTTTTCTAATTGTTTAAATTTAAATAATTTTTAACGGCCGCCGCAATACATATATGGTAAAATTGAAATGTTTATTTGTGCAAATTTACTATACTGTAAATAATTTTAAAATTTCAGCTTCCTAGCTCATCCCATAGTACCTAAACAGCTATCTATTTGTTTAAATCGCTGCGGAGGTGAAATCTTAAGAATTAATAGAATATTTGTAATGATGAAATATCTGTCTGAAAAATTAACGTTTTTTCAAAGTGAGATGAAATGCTTGCAGTATGTAAGCACCAACTACTAGTATATATATACGCGCTTCAACCCTGTCCGTGTGCAACTCTGAACCACCTCCTTTCGGAATATATATAGGTATAAAATTATATCCAGCCCTATTTCTGGTTTCTGTCTCCCTCCCTCGACCTCCTCTCTCACCCTCTCTACCTCCGTATATCCCTTTCTCCTTCCCACCAAACCTCCCGCTTTCCCTCTTTCCCTTATGGTTTAATTTCGCCCGAATAAAGACGATTATCTATCTATCTATCTTCTTTCTCTCTCTCTCCTCTCTTTCACTCTCCCCTTTCCCCCATACTCCCATCTCCCTCCGTTATCCCAATACGAGCTGGAAAGAAGGGTCAAAAATCGAGTGTGAAAAAATGAGGTGTCAACAAAAAGACCCAATGGTAAAGAGAACGTTTAGTTTATGGTCTGCATCATAGCATTTGTTGCGAGTTGATTAGATCAAAATCAATAGTTCATGATGACGCCCTTAATTACTATGGAAAGCGTCGAGCCAATGCAATCTTTAATTAGATTGCCATTTCCCTTTTAAAAGCCTTGAGCTCGTTGCTACGATAGTCAGAATTTTTCATTGCTGTGCCTCAGAAAAATATGCTTTCTTTTCGATTAAAATAAATACGCAAATTCGGAATGGAGTTGAATTTTGTATTAAAACATTAAGACTTTCATTCTTTCATTTACAAAAGTGTTTTTATCTGGAGTTCGTATCTCAATTTAAAGTAATTTAAAAAAGCATATTTATAATTCCCTGCATAGAACCCCCATGCTTTTCTTATGGGATATTGAAATGGAGAAATGGGGTCGAAAAGACCCCCTCAAAATTTTGAGATTTTTTATTTTACACGTTGGTTGTAACCTATGACCGTCCAGCATGCCAAATTTCAGATCTCTAGCCCTTCTAAAAGTACAGTAGATCATCGATTATCAGGCGGCCTAGGGAGGAAGGTGTCGCTAGATTCTCAAAAACACCGGATAATCACATCAGTTTCAATACAGCTTATTTTTGAAAGTTCTTTTACAACATTGTGTTTTTTTTTGTGTAATATGTGTTGTTTTGAACTTGCTTACCATACAAAATGTTATAAATAAAGCATGGGATATTTAAAAACATAAATACAGTACTGTAATATAGAATTAAGAGAATGACGTACAGTTCAGTTACGTACTACAACTCAGTGTGTGTGGGTATGAATTTGCAAAGTCTTTCGCCTAGGATTACATAAAAGTACGGGTAAACGAGTATTACGTATAACTGGGTTGCATATAACTTGGCTTGGTAGTTGTCGACGTTTATTTTTCGTAATAATCGACGACTAAAATCGATGTTCATTTTTCCTAAAAATCGGAGACCAATTTCGACGTTTATTTTAATAAATTTTCCTAGGATGTTTAGGCTTCGACTTTTATATTTCTTAAAAAGCGATCATAATATAGATATTAATTTTAATACATTTTATCGGTTTTTATCTATAAAGATTTTATAAATTGAATTCCTTCCTTCTTGTATGCTGCCTTGTTTGTTGTTATCTATATTTGGTGAATGTGTTTTTCGATTTCGATCACCAACCTGGAAATTAATTTTTTGGAATAAATCAGAAAGTTTATTTTACTTGTTAATTCGCGCCCCTTTATGCACGAAATCTTGACCATTCGTTAAAAAATTTGTGACATCAATATAATCTATAAACTAATGTATAACTGAATAATTTGATTTAAAAAATCATACCTTGTTGCGTAACAAACGACTATGAATGCAGGAAAAAGTCCAGAGTGCATATACGGAACGATGCTTCTTTGGCAGTAATGCAAAAGAAGCTAAGCATAGGGGACACTCTCGGAGGTAGGATTATATAAATTTTATGTCAGGGTGCTTTTTAAAACGATCGGTAGTCATTTTTCATTTCGGGAAAACGTTTCTTTTTGTCTTCTGGAGGAGGTCGGTAGATATCGTCGCACAGAACACAATCGAAGTCTCCCGACTTTTCAGTAAATGAAATCCAAAGCGCGTAAGGTTTATCGGATCCGGTCGAGGGTAAAGACGGAATAAACCGATCATATTGTTTTCTTCCTTAACTTTGGCTTTGGATTCCGCGGCAGTGGTATAAGTGACATCAGAAAGGAAAGTGGAATGAATCGACTTCTCTTCCGTTTTGGATGTTTGGTGATAAAATATATCAAGTTTTAGTGTGGCAAGGCAAATTTTAAAATCGTGACGCATAATTTCGTAGAAAATGTAGTGGTGAAATATAGACACTTATTGACGACAATTCATTTTCGTTGAATATAAAACTATTTTAAATTTGATGTTTATCTACATTTACCGATTTAAATCGAATCCTACCAAACCTACGGATAACCCAAATCCTATTGTCCTACTCGCGATCGTCCCATAACGTTTTGGCACCACGCGGTGCGCTATCGCCGGACTGATACTGCCTTTGATGCGATTCTCCGGCGAACGCCGAATTATTCGCAACTTTCGTCGGATAATCGATCGCCGAATAATCGATGATCAACTGTATCTTAGAATGAGGCATGGGACACTAGGAGGTTAGTAAACAAGATTTATAGATCACTGTCCAGAATGGAAATAGGCTTATAGCTTCGTCGTTGTGTCTGTCTGTCCCCTCAATTAACTTATGAACCAATTGACCGCTTTCCATGACATTTGGTGGAAATCTCCTGCTACTTTAGTCGAGCTCCCAAGGATAGTTTTTGTTCCGAAGATTGAAAGTTCGATTCCAGAAAATATCCTTCCCATTTGATTTACATTGGAAATCTGATATCCACCGTGCAGCGTATTTTTCTCTTACACATTAAAATATCTTATAATTGTATTATCGGAGCGGGATTTGTAATATTCTCTGGGGAAAGGAATGGATATTCTAATTTTTATCGTCGAATTTTGCTTATCAATCGTATTTTTTCGAATTTCTTGTAAATACTGTCGTTTTTGCAGTCTTAATCACTCATTAAGAGAGTGTTGCCATTGTGACGAGTATTGCTGGACTCAGATTTGGTATAGTCAGTCTGGGAAACTCTGGTCTAGCACATACACGCGTTATTTTTGTCACACAATCAATTTAGTTTTTCGTTCGAATTTATTTGTAATATTTTATAACGCTAAATTATTAAAATTGGGGAACAGAAAAGAGCAACATATCCGCGAGGATTTTAAAGCTAGTATTAAAGCCAATATTAGTATGTACCTATTAAAATAAGTGATTAAATGGAATGCAGGTGTCATAAGTTACGTTTGGATCATCTAATATATAAAATTGAATGTCTGTTTGTCTGTCTGTTCCTTATACATTCCCACGCCCTTTGACCTATCGGGACCAAACTTTGCAAAGTGACTTCCTATGACCCTACGGGTAACATAAGGTACCCGGGAACGCCGAGAAAACCACCCCGTACAGACAGACGGATATACAGCGGGTCCTCATATATCGATTTGTTTTCTTTATGACGGTGTAGCCCCCGCACAGACAGACAGACGGATATACAGCGAGTCCTCATATATCGATTTGTTTTCTTTAACTTATGTGAATTAAAAGAATAAACAATATGAATTAATCATAATATCGTAGGTTGATTTTTAAATTTTCAGAAATCGCGATGCTCTAAGTTTCTATAAACTGTTATTAGAAGCCCGAGCAACGCCGGGTACTTAAAGCTAGTCTTGTTATATTACAGAGAGATAAACCCGAACACAGACGAGAAAAAGTTTTAATAAGTTTATTTTACGAAACAACTTTATTTTCCTACAATAGGTACTGATTGAGTTACTCATTAAAAATATTCTATCTCGTCCCTGGCACTGGAGATCACAACCGTTACAAATCTTGCAAGTGTTTAATTTTCAAACGTCTTCAAATACGAAACATTCGTAGGCTTTGAAACTTTTAAAACGCACCCAAGGCACGCACTCCTGTGGTAAACACACTGTTGCTTTGACAGCGACACAAGTAAAGTCAGAGGCGTGGAGAGTAGTAAAGCCAAGCCTAAACAAAAAACGCCACTTCAATTAAAGGTCCAAACAGCATTTGCATAAACCTCAGGTAGTTGTCGCTTGTGTTTAGTTGTTCCTCCCTTTATAAACACGCTCCCGTCGGTTGGTGTTGTCCCAAGGAAGGAGGTTTTTCTCCCTTCCTCTCCCATTCCGCTTATCCTGATGCTTACGACTTTCACCCTCTCCCAGGAGGAGGAGAAAGTGAAAAGGGAGGGAAGTGAAGGAGGAGAGAAAGGAAAGAGAAGGGAGAGGAAAAAGAGATGAGAGAGGTAGAGGGAGACAGACAGACATACGACTAAGAGAAAGGGCGTGAGGGAAGACGGAGAGGTAGAGAAAGGCGAAAAAAGGTGGAGGAAGGAGGAATAAGTAGAAGTTGGAGGTCGGAGAGAGGAAGATGGGATGGGAAGAAGAGAATGGAGAAATTAAAGAAAAGGAGGAAAAAGGGAGAAGAGGAAATGGGGAAGCATTAGTGCAATAGCATTTTGATCGAAGACGTTCACACTTAATAGGTACGCTTTTTCTGTCTATTACTATGAATTCCCACCTTTATTATTATTGTTATCTACTGATACGATACGTAAAGCTTTCGCCAGAACTTTCAACTCATTTGACGAATTATTATGCTTAGCATTTGTGAATTGTTCAATAGCATTAGAATTATTATGTATTAGGGATGAATGAACAAATGGGATGCATAGCCTCAAATTCGCCTAAGAATGGAAAAAGAAAGAATAAATAAGGGAGATGAAATAACAGGGTAAGAGAGAGAGAGAGAGAGAGGAAGGAGAGGAAGAAATAAGTGGAAGATGGAGAGAGAAAAGTAGGAGGGAGGGAGAGAAGATGGAGGGGGAGATGGGAGAATGGAGAATAGGGAGGGGGAGGAAGGGAGGAGAGAGTGGAGGGAGGAGATAGGAGGGAGGAGAGAGGAAGGTGGGGAGAGAGAGGAAGGTGGAGAGAGAGAGAGAGAGAGGAGGGTGGAGAGAGAGAGAGGGTGGAGAGAGAGAGAGAGGAAGGTGGAGAGAGAGGGGAAGGTGGAGAGAGAGAGGAAGGTGGAGAGAGAGAGGAAGGTGAAGAGAGAGAGGAAGGTGGGGAGAGAGAGGAAGGTGGAGAGAGAGAGGAGGGTGGAGAGAGAGAGAGGAAGGTGGAGAGAGAGAGGAAGGTGGAGAGAGAGGGGAAGGTGGAGAGAGGGGAAGGTGGAGAGAGAGAGGAAGGTGGAGAGAGAGAGGAAGGTGGAGAGAGAGAGGAAGGTGGAGAGAGAGAGGATGGGGGTGAGATAGAGGGATGAAAAGAGAGGATGAAGAGATAGGGAGAATGGAGGAAAGAGGATGAAGAGAGAGAGAATGGAGGAGAGAGGATGAAGAGAGAGAATGGAGGAAAGAGGATGAAGAGAGAGAGAATGGAGGAGAGAGGATGGAGAGAGAGAAGATGGAGGAGATAAAGGATGAAGGAGATAAAGGCTGAAGGAGAGAGAAAGGAGGAAGAAGAGACAGGTGGTAGGAAGAGATGAGGTAACTAGAATGGAGGGAGAAGGATGTGAGAGGGAGAGAGGATGGATGCGAGAGGGAGAGAGGATGGATGAGAGAGGAGGTAAGGAGTGAGCGGAAAAAAGGAAAAACTGGAGAGAATATAAAAGGCGGGATGGAGGGGAAAGGAAGCGGAAGCAGGAGTGGGAGGAGGGAAAAGGGACGGGAGGGAGAAGAGGCAAGAAAAATGGCATAACCGTGTTATACCACCGGCGAAGAAGCTCCGGTCTCTTGTCCCACCTCTTGGATGACAGCCTGACCTTCCCTCGGTCAAGAGGGAAATAGAGTGGCGAGAGTGGGGGAGAAAAACCTCTTTCGAAAGAGGGCATCGAGAGGGGAAGAGAATGGAGGAAAAAAACCACAATTTCGGTACCATCAGAAATCTCCATTAGTCTTTCGTGGAGAGATAGCCGTCGGGGAGGGAGGAGGATTGAAGGGGCGAGGAATGGAGGAGAAAGAGAGGATGGAGGGGTCCTACGGGAGGAAGATAAGAGGACGCTGAGGGATTTGGAAGAGTGGTTAAGTGGGTCGAAGGAGGGGGATGCGTGGGAATAGTCGGAGCGAGGGATTTTGAAACTCCACGGAAGGATGCCACGCTGATGGTTATGGGTCGCTCGGAGTCTTAAGGATGCTCATAAAGACATTAATTTGAAGCGCCAACAACGACCGCCTTGGGGATGACTACAGACGTCGCTTCTGGACGCCTTTATTACTTCCGTCGAAATCCGATAGGTGGCGCATGATGAAAGTGAAAACTAATCTATCTTTCCGCGGCACTCGCTCCCGCCGTGAATTCAATATAAATAAATATCTCCGAAGCTATGGTTAACAGCATAATTAAAAAAAATAAATTGGTCTAGAGCAGTGGTGGCCAACCCGCGGCACGCGATACACTAACTTGTGGCACGCAGCCAGGTTGAAAAAAATATTTGTAATAAAAAGTATGTAAAATAAATTAATAGTATATATTATATTATTCATTTTGCATGCGTGGTTATATGATCAAACATCCTGTGATGTAACTGTGTGTTAACACAACACTTTCTAGAACTAAGGCTGTGCCCTTCAAAACGCCCCTGGCGGCAATTTCGGAAGAGAGAGGCTGATTTCGGCCTCTCCGTGCGCGGGCTTATGTTCATTTAATACTGAATTCCGCCATTTTTTCGCTGGTAGCTGTCATGGCACTCTTAATTATTTAAAATCAATTCTGAATTGTTTGTTTTCCACCGAAATGATTTACAAGTGCTGTATGCCGAAACGTAACGGAAATTATGCAACTTGTCGGAAAGTTATGACGCTCATGTCACCAAAGGACCGTGAATTTTAGAGAAAAGTGGTTTCAAGCTATTCATCGTTAAAACTGTGCTTCAAACAAGTTTTCCAGAGTAAGTAATTCTATTATTTTATTATGTAAATGTAATACATTACCTTTCCTAGATTTCAATTTTCGAACACAACATGTTCGAACACACACGTTATACATGTCTGCATTGAATATTTTCTCTTACTATATACATTAATTAACATCTTTATTATTTCAGATAATACGGTATTTCTGGATACCCTTTTTAAAATATGTCAATCAATAAACAAAGGACTTCAACAGCTACGATGAAGAGGAAATATAAAGAAGATATTGCTTGCCGGGAATTCAATATAGGTTGGGAGGAACAGTTTTTATTTACTAATCAGTATGTTGAAAAGCCAGTATGTCTGATTTGTAATACTTGTGTTGCTGTCCCAAAAAATTCAATTTAGAACGGCACTTTAACTAAATGCATTCAGATTTTAAATCCAAATACCCAGCTGGTTCTACTTTGCGTGCCGAATTTGTGTCTAACAAGAAGAAGACTTTGTCAGGCCAGCAATCTTTTTTTAAGAAAAAAGCTGATGAATTAACACCTATGGTAAAAGCTTCTTATAAAATTTCACTTAATCTTGTTCGTAAGAAAAAACCATATTCTGACGGTGAAGGAATTATTAAACCTAGCCTTTTAATATTTACAAAATATAGTGGTGACCCTGAAATAAAAAGAATGATTGACAATATCGCACTTTCGAAATAGTGTCATGAGAAAAATTGATGACATGTCCCGCAATGTTGAGAAACAAATCAATTCTTCTCTATACTTATGTAAATATTTTTCATTAGCTATTGACGAAAGTTGTGACAATACTGATCGTGCTCAGCTCATTGTATTTGTCCGCAGCATTAATGACAATTTTGACATCAATGAAGAACTTTTAGATTTATGTCAATTATTTTCTTGCAAAGGTCAAAACATTTTCGAACAACTTAAAAACTGTATTGCAAAATTAGACAGCATTTGTACAGACGGGGCTCCTGCGATGAGAGGAAAGAAAAACGGTTTTGTAGCTTTAATAGAAAAATACTTGAGTCGCAAGATACCGAAATATTGTATTATTCACCAAAAGGCTCTTTGTGCCAAGGATTAGGATTTATCTCACGTATTTGATCCAGTACTACGCTGTATAAATATAATTCGATCCCGGGCATTAAACCGACGTGAATTTCGTGACTTAATTTTTGAAAACCCAGACTCAGGTGATAATAAAGAGTTATTGATGCATTGTAATGTTCGTTGGCTATCAAAGGGAAAGGCACTCGAGAGATTTTGGCACCTGAGAGAGTGTTTTAAACTTTTTAGAAGACTGAAGACTTCTGAAGAACGAAGAATGGCTGTGGGATCTTGCTTTCCTTACGGATATCACGGGACATTTGAACAACCTTAATTTGCGCTTACAAGGTAAAAATAATATATTTCCTACTATGTGCAACATAATAACATCGTTCAAAGCAAAGCTTCAGCTTTTTTCTAAAGATTTTGTTAAAAATCGTTTGACCCATTTCAGTCATATGCAACAAATTGAAAATGAAAGTAGTAACCGAGCAAATTTTGAAAAGTATAAATATTTTGCGAATATTTTGAAAACTTCATTTGAAGTAAGATTTGAAGACATTCAGGAAGACAAATACAATGTTGAAATATATGTAAACCCTTTTTCAATAGAAATTGCTAATCTCGATAGGTATCCAGCAGAAATTCTAACTGAAATTCTTGATCTCCAGAACCATACTGCACTACACAGCAAATATAAAGAAATAATTTCTACTCCTGAGACAAGATTATATTAATTTTTGGAAATTTCTTCCTGTGGATGAATATCCAAATTTACGCAAACTGGTCCTCCGGCATTCGTGCAAATTTGGCTCTACATATATTTGTGAACAATCGTTTTCAACAAGGAATATCATAAAAACCAAGTATCGATCGAAACTTACTGACGATCATCTAAAAAATTTAATACTACTGGCATGTTCAAATACAAATCCAAACATTGATGAAATAATAAATAATATGCAGCTGCAAGTGCCTCATTAAGAAAGATTAGAATATTTTTAAATTAGAAAATGTATGCTAACAAATAAATGATAAGGAATAAAATTATTATACAGAATTTGTGTTACTTTTTATAAATTTATCTGTATGACTTTAAAAATTATTGGGTGGCACGCAATAAATTTTTGGATTGATTTGTGGCACACAGCAGGAAAAGGTTGGCCACCACTGCTCTAGAGGAAAAGGGAGAAAGCGCTTCTTTATGGTCTGATAGTTGAAATCAAACCCCACCGCGCTCGAGAATTCAATAGTACCTTCTTGAAATTTTTTTTGTAGAGTTTATAGGTGCACTGCCAGTTTTATGGTATTTATGAGATAAAAGGTGTCGACACCTGTGCAAATCAGAAGCATGTCCGTAAATGGCATTACTTTGAATGATACCATAAAGCTGCCAGTGCACCTATAAACTCTACAAAAAAATTTTTCAAGAAGGTACTATTTTATTTTTATATAATAATTATCAAATGTGCCGATATTGTAAAATAATATGAAAAATTAAAAAAATATGATTTCTAATGAGAATTTTAAATAAAGATTATAAGTTCCTAAAATTGAAAATATCAAATTAATGAGTTTTTACTTTCTCCATATATGAAGAATAAAGTAAGTATTGTTTTCATGAAAAAAATCGAATTCGAGATTTCAACGGAAATACATGTTTTAAGGTCCCCTGAACACGTTTTGACTATTTTCTCGATGATGTCTGTGTGTCTGTCTATCTGTCAGTCAGTCTCTGTATGTGATAGATTTTTGTGGGCGCTCTAACTCAAAAACTATTAATCAGGTCAACTCAAAATTTTATATTTAACTTTTTTTAAAAAGTTAGATCTGATTAGTTTTTGGTAAAAATCGGTCCACCGGAAGTGGGTGTTTACTCTTGTCACTTATCCGTTATTTTGAAATATTTGTTTTAATATTTAATAAATGTATTGGAATAAAAGTTGTAGGAAATTTCATTTTCTACAACCTTTGTTTGATACATTTTTCCATATAATGCATTGTTTAAGTGATATCTTATATATTTAGCTGCCATCACCACGCCACCTACCGAACACTATTGTTAACAATTGACGCTTAGTTACGTCTTAGTAACGCTCCTTTTTCATTTCTTAATTGTCAACCGGAAATAAATATTGACAGCGATCCCAGAGCTAACATGTAATTTGCCATATAAATATGGAGAAAGTCATGTGTTGCCCACATCAGTTTAATTTTTATTTTATAAAGCTGCTAAACATATTTGGGACGAGAAAAAAGTTTAATTTATAACATTATGAAAACATATATTAACGGGCGACCCCGAGTAAACATTCGTAAATTGTAACGCAATATTACGAACGTGTTCTTAAAAAGGTCATACACATTTCTGTTCACCTTATCGCGTTGTTTAAGAGATGGTATTATCTAACAATAATAAAAGGTTACTTACTTCTGTCCCTTTGTGGCTCCCTCTGTCACGCTATAAAAATTCTAATAACTCGATAATGGAACGAGATTCATTTTTGATATTTGGCAGGAATGATCGATTCACATATTGTAAGATGATAACGAAAAGAAATCTTGAAAAAAGTCCTAGGTTCGACTCGAAGATAGGCCTTTCCATTTCCCATATGATAACACGTAAAAATCGACTTTTTGACTTACAGGCTTTTATTCTTTTTGAGATCTAAATTAGAAAGAATTAACCTATGATCTTTGGATCTAGCCCATTTTAAAGAAAAAACTATGACGTTTCTTATTCTGTTCATCTTTTCCCGCCTACAGTTCGAAATCTCTCATGTTAAACGTTTAATTCACATATTTTGGGGGAATCTTGCCATTTTAACGGGATGTTGCCATGCCAACCCATTACATTGTTAAACCTCGAAATACTATTGTTATTTCAATCCTTATGGGTGAAAGCGTGCTTTGAATGCTCTTACAATTAGTACGAGAGAGAGAAGGAGAGAGAAATTCTTTTCATAGCAACCAATGTAAACAACATTCGTTGCGTTATTTACGAGAAGGAATACATTTGAATGTAGAACATTAAAATCATTTGCATATTAAAATTAGGCACTTAGAATCATCGTAGGAGTGCGAAACTTGAAACAACGAATGTCTAAAAGAACGAAAGTTTGTTTTCTTGCCATCCAAAGAAAAGAAAGGTATATTTATGTTCATTTTTTAATTTACAAAAAACTTTCTCGTTGAATTTCAATGGGCATCTCCCTAGTATCTAATATTTAATGTTAAATATAGGAGCAGACATACGAATCCCGCGAAAACGTTATCTCAGTTTAAAGTAATCGGGTAATTATTATGAAAAATTGTTATTTTCATCATCTATTTTTCTCGTGTTTATAGCGGTCTACAAAACTTGGAACATTTCATCTTTTAAAATAGAACAGCATTTTAAATTAAATAAAGATCTATAACTGAAAAGATTCACTTAGTGAACAACATCAATTTAAACTCGTAATGCATCCTGTACAGAAACCCAAGTTTATACATTTATACGGCATTAACATCACATCAATCCTCCGTCGCGCATATTTCTCTGTAAATATTTATAAAGCTTCCAGTAGTCGTGTTTCACCATTAAGCATCCCGAGTGACATTCGAGCATTGTTTATTGTCGGCGAACGTTACGGCATTCATCGCTATAAAACAGCTTTACGACCTATAACGACCGGCGTGCAACAAAACCGAACCGTTTTGAGAACTGCTTTCCTGAGCAGTTAAAAGATTCGTCGAATGCTAGCTGTTTAATACGAATAGCGCCATCTGTCACGCATTATGCGTGTCTCCTTTCAATTCACGACATGCGACGCCAAAAAAGCCACATTTTTCCCTTCCAAGAACTTTATACTACATGTATTCCCAGGTCACCGATAAATAATTTTTTCTCTACTATCTCGTCTTCGTTTAAACAATTTTACCGGCATTAATTGGACTCGGGGGAAGGTACCACCGTGAAAGGGCGGGGCTGCCGCCTTTTTATGGCTTGCAGACGCGGTAGGTGACACGCAATGCGTAAGTAATCGCTGATTAATCTTCTCCTCATTCTTGTGAAACGAAACCCATTCGCTCTAATTATTTCGTTCATTTTTTAAATAAAAAAAATCCTCTCCGCGAAGCATGGACAGACCCTCGGCAATATTTCATGGCGTCGAATAATTCATTTCTTGATTAGCAATCCGCCTGTGTGCGTAGGCGGACTCGAAAGGGGGTTTTCTCCCTTTCCCACTACCACCCCCTCCCTCAGTTCTCAATTACGTTGTAGTGGTTACCAATCAGAAGTGTTTACTTCGTAGAACGTACGCGAATGCACGAGTATCATTCGGTTGGGGGAGATATGGAACAGGAGCACCATTCAACGTGTTCCTAGCCAGGTTCTCCGTCACGTTTCAACCTTTTCGTTCCTTTTGTGACGTTTCCTAGAAATTTCCTTCCTCCCATGCAGATCACGCGTACCCAACCAGCAGGCATGGCAACGGCAATGAAATTCAAGATTTTTGGAAGAAGTAATCACAACTATTTTGAGGTGATTTTTCAATTATCGAATATAACAAGAAAAAACGAAGGAAACTTTTTGCAAAATCTATAAAATTTAATAAACAATATGTCATTTTCTTATACAGAATTCGTAATGTTACATGTGTGTGTATATATATATATATATATACACACACACACTACAACTTGGTCTCCGACTTGGTAAGTGTCCGCTGGGCTTCCTTCAACACCTTGTTGCCACCCTCATCACTACCTTTTCATTTCCTTAAGTCTATATATATATATATATATATATATATATATATATATATATATATATATATATATATATATATAACGATACGGAAAAGAAATAATATGATAAAATAAATGCAACGAGAGGTTGAGAGGGATAGGAAGGAGCCAGTGAACACTTACCATACGGTGGTGGACGTCCACAGCGATAGAGAAAGGCTTGTAATTTGGAGCTTTCGGGCAACACACGCCCTTCTTCAGCGAGAGAAAAACGAAGACTAAAATAAGCGTAACACTGGAGGTAGGGGTTCGGGAAAAGAGGGGTAAGGGGAAGGGGAAAGAGGGGTAAGAGGAAAGGAAAAAAGGGGTGATTGGAGTGGAAGTGTTAGCGAAGGTTTAAACCTGGTAAGGAGAGGGAGCGGAGGATGTCAATATGGGCTAGTTCCCATTGACGGAGTTGTGGCGCGGGGAAACTACTTGAAGTTTTCCAATGATTAAAAACAAGAAGCACAACATAGATGCAAATTCTAGCGAAAGTCTGTCCCTGTTATAGGTTTGTAACGAACAGAATGTGGTAATCGTGTATGAAAATGTTTGCATTCATTATGAAGGAGCTTAAGTCATTCGAGACGAAAATTCGATTTTCATCGAATGTTTTATCACTGATCCATCTGGCAAAAATTAAAATTATGAAGCGAATCCAGAAAAACACCAGAATCCCATGAATAAACAATAAATATTATTCCCATAGAAACCGAATAAAAATATACTGAAAGAAAACAAGCATTATTTTGGAAAGGAACAACTATGCTATCAACATAATGGTCGTGCCGTAAATTTTTTACGCATAGAAGGTCGCGATTTTGCTGAAATTTAATTTTTAAGGTTTGTTCTTCGTGCTTGAGTTCATATAAAGATAACCTGCGACTGATAGTAAGAATAAGCACACGGATTTTGTGAGTGGCACACCAGTCAGCCAATTTATGCTTGCTTGTCATTCCCTGTGTAAAAAAATACGTAAAATGTTAAAGTGATTGTTTTCTGAAAACATGACTTTGAAGTAAAAGGAATGAATTTCAAATTTTGAAGAAATAGAAAACTGCGATTTTACCTAAATTAATTATTAAAAAAGTTCGCCTATTCCAAGTTCACAGTTCACTGCTTATAATTACAATAATAATCTTACGATACAGATCCAATGTAGCCAAACGTGTTGTTAACTTCCTAAAAAGAAATAGATAACGTGTTTTTGGGACGTACGCGCGACTACTTTGATTTAAGAATCGATGAATGTAGGAGGCCAGAAACCGACGTACATGGTCTAAACCAGGGGTCCCCAAACTACGGCCCGCGGGCCACATCCGGCCCGCGCAGTGATTTGATCCGGCTCGCCTTATCAGCAAGGGTATTCATTAAATATCATTTATGATATCTAAATTACACTTTCCGAGTACTTGGGTGAAATCAACTTTTAATATCAGCGAATTACATATTACAGAATCGAAAAAATTCTCAAAACTTGCTCTTTGAAATTTTCGCACGGCCCGATTAGTCATTTGAAATGTCGTATGTGGCCCTTTCAGTAAAACGTTTGGTGACCCCTGGTCTAAACGAAAGGAACATGGATAGCTTCCGGTAATAACCATTCCCAGGTATTTTAATTACGCTTTGCCACACTTACTTGTAGTACTTGGATCGTGCCTAGAAATCACCGCCGCCACGTTGCATTACGCGGTCGGTTTGCCTACGTTCGATTCGGCGGTGAAAGCGACTAGAGGGAATCCAATTAGCTAAACAGCTCGGATGCATCAAGCATCATATCCGTGGGTTCCAGTGACGTAATTACACGCCCTGAGCTGGACCTATTATGCGCCCTGTAGGATTGGGTCACGTGATACGTGCGCGGCCTATCCTTGAGAGGTTTTCTCCGGCCCCCCCACCGATCCCTATTGATGCTTCCGCAGCCCTCAATTGCAAACAGGGAGAAAGAGGGGGAGGGTGGAGGGGAGGTAAAGTGAGTAGGAAAGAGAGAAATGAGATGGATAGGGTTGGGAAGAGATGGGGAAGGGAGGGATGAAGATAAATAGAAAGGGGAAGAGATAGAGAGAGATGAGTGGGTAATGAGGAGGAAAAGAGATAGGGTGAGAGTGAAAGAGATGGTGAGAGTGAAAGAGATAAGGAGAGGGTGAGGTAGGTAATGAGGAGGAAGAGACAGAATGATAGCGGAAGAAAGGAAATGAGAGAGGAATAAAGAAAATAAGGGAGGAAGAAAGGATGCGAGAGGAATATGGATTAAAAGATTTAGAGAGGAGTTAGGAAAAGATATTGAGAGAGGGTCAGAGAGAGAGAGAAATTTGAGAGGAGATAGGAAGAGAATGAAATTATAGGACGAGAGAATGTAGGGAATGAGATCAAGAAAAAGAATAAGGGAAGGGGGAAATAGAATGCGAGAGGAAGAGAGATTAAACAAGACGATCCAAACGGAACTTATGATGCCTACTTTTCACAAAATTATTTATTTATTAGATATAATTTATTACGTCTAAACGACATTTTCCGAGTACTTGGATGAAATCTACTTTTAGTGTAAGCGAATTACATATTACAAAATAGAAAAAAAATTCTCTAAACTTGCTCTTTGAAATTTTCACATGGCCCGAACAGTCATTTGAAATGCCGTATGTGGCACGCACAGTGGATCATGAAGCCTCATGTGGCTCTTTTTGTAAAAAGTTTGGGGACCCCTGCATTAAATAATAAGAAGAGTTCCATGGGTTCCGCAACTTCAGAGAGTTTGGGAAACCCTGTAATACACTATATCGAATCCGAGGCCAACACTAATCGTCGCAATGAGTGATTAAGACTACAAAAACGACGGTATTTACAAGAAATTCGAAAAAATACGATCGATAAGCAAAATTCTACGATAAAAATTAGAATCTCCATTCCTTTCCCCAGAGAATATTACAATTCCCGCTCCGATAATACAATTATAATATACTTTAATGTGCAAGATAAAATTGCCCTGCACGATGGATTTCAGACTTCCCACGTAAACCAAATTGGAAGGATAGTTCCTGGAATCGAACCCGAGACTTTCGATCTTCGCAACAAAAATTATCCTCGGGAGCTCGGCTCCGCTACCAAGAGATTTCCAACAAGTGTCATAAAAATCGGTCATTTGTTCAAAAGTTAATAGAGGGGACAGACAGACGGAGAGGCAGACACAATGAAGAAACTGCAAGCCTATTTTCCTTCTGGAAAACAGAAGACAGACTAAACAGAAGAGATAAAATGAGAGAGGAAGAGAGAGAAAATGATAGAGAAATGTGAGAGGCTGAGATAGGAAGAGAAAAAATTACAGAATGACGGAAAGAGAGAATGAGATGAAGAGAAAGAATAAGGGCAAAGAGAATGAGAGAGAAATAGGGAATGCGAGAGGAGGAGAGAATTAGAAGAGAAGCCAGAGAGATGGAGAGAATTGGAAGAGAACCCAGAGAGATGGAGAGAAAATTAAGAGAAGAAGAGAGAGAGAGAAATAGAGAAGACAATGAGAGAAGAGAGAGTGCGAAAGGAAAGGAGAATAAGAAAGGCGGAAATCAGAGGAGGATGCAGAGTGGCACAAGGAGAGATAAAAGGATTGAGAAAATGGGTTCAGACAAAAAAGGAGAGAAGGAAGAGAGAAAGAGAGAAATAGAGAAAATAGAATAAGAGAAAAGAGATTGCGAGGGGAACAAAAAATAATAAAGGTGGAAAACAAAGAAGTACAAGGAGAGATAAAAGAATAGAGAAAATGGGTACAGAGAAAGAAAAAAAGATGAGAGAGAGACAGAGAGAGATAGAGAGGGACAGAGAGAGAGACAGAGAGAGAGAGACAGAGAGAGAGAGAGACAGAGAGAGACAGAGAGAGAGAGACAGAGAGAGAGACAGAGAGAGAGAGACAGAGAGAGAGAGAGAGACAGAGAGAGAGACAGAGAGAGAGAGAGAGAGAGAGAGAGACTGAGAGAGACAGAGAGAGACAGAGAGAGACAGAGAGAGAGAGACAGAGAGAGAGAGACAGAGAGAGAGACAGAGAGAGAGACAGAGAGAGAGAGACAGAGAGAGAGAGACAGAGAGAGAGAGAGACAGAGAGAGACAGAGAGAGAGAGAGATATAGAGAGAGATAGAGAGAGACAGAGAGAAAGACAGAGAGAGACAGAGAGAGAGACAGAGAGAGATAGAGAGAGATAGAGAGAGACAGAGAGAGAAAGACAGAGAAAAAGACAGAGAGAGACACAGAGAGAGAGAGACAGAGAGGGAGAGGACTGTGTTCTTGCTAGGACGAAATTGAGATTGGAAAGCCTCTGCTTTTATCTAACCATCTGAGAGAAAGTAGAAGAGAGAAGAAAAGATGGAAAGAGATGGAGGGAGGGAGATATATGGAGAGAGAGAGGGAGAGAGATGATAGGGGAAGACGAATGTGAAATGAGGTGAGAGGGCGGATGAGAGATAGGGATCAAGAGAGGGAGAGAGACACGGGAGAAAATGGATAGGCATTAAGTAAAACGCAGAAATTAGGTTTAGAGGAAAAATCGTCGGAGAAAACGATAAAATGGAGATGAAGAGAGAATAAAACAAAAAATTGGGAAGAAGGACTAGGAGGGAGGAATATAACCGTGGACGAAGACGACAGGAAGTGCTCTCTATGAAGCAAGAAAGATTGGAGCACGTTTTTCATGAGCTAACCGAATAGTTTTGATGAGATGGGAACTTGTAAGTTTTCGAAACTTTTACATAGCAAAGACATTTTTCGGTAAATTTCTAAAAAAAAAACAAAAAGGCGATTGTTCTATCGCTGCCGCCCAAGAGAAGGGAATAAACTCCTCCCAATCAAAATGTATTAGTTGGTTAAAATACCCATCGATACATACGGAGTCCTCTGTAATTAAAAGTTACGCCGCGAAAACAGAAACTGGAGGGAAGACAAGTAAATCACAGAAGCGGAAAATTCCTATTTTTAAAGAAATTCAAGTCGTGAAATTTCCAACGGCGATGATCACATTCAATAAACACCTCAACTTTTAGAGATTCGAGTTACAAGGCTTCTACTAAAAGCGAACAATAAACACCTGGAGTAGAGCGACATCATCTTCCCAGAAAATAACATAGGAAACCAAGGAATATTCAAAGCTCATCTATATCAAAAGAAATGTTTGGAAATACGAACTCGGATTTTCCTGATTCCAAGTGGTCACGGAATAAAATCCATCCGTTGGCTTTCTTAAACTTTTGCTTGAATCTATGCAACTATAAAAAATATAAGAGAATTCAGGGGCACAAAAAAGAGGGATTCCAATCAACTTATGTAAGGCTGCCTGTACTCCTTCAAGCCCAAAATAAGGAATAATATCACACATGAACTTAAAAATAAGTTTATATAATTCTCATTTACGCAAAATAGGCAAATTAAAAAATGCTCGTTTACAAGGAGTCCTTTGCGAAAACACAGGTATACTAATACATTATTGATTGTAACGATGTCGTTATTACAAATCGTAAAAATTCAAGTCCCTTGCGGTTTGCACTAACCATGTTATACTGTAAATAAAAGTAGTCGTTTTTAAAGGCACACTAACAAAAACAATACGACAAACCCATCGGACTGCGGTGTTTTCATTATTTTATTCCACTAATTTTAGTATTACGTAAAACAGTCATGCAGCACACCTTCACAGAATTTGTCGGTTTCAAAATTTTTTAGATTTTGGGAAATATTCCATCTCCATCAACAAAAAATCTTGAGCACCACCGTAACATAACTCTGTAAAATGATAGAAATTGAGAAAAGGGATTTATTTAGGTGGACTCCGTGTAAGTTAAAAAAAAGTGGGAGAAGGGAAAGAAAGGATGATGAAAATACGGAGACAGATGGAGATAGATGGAGAGAGAGGGCGCGGGGAAAGGGTACCGAATACTACCCTCTAATAGAACCGTATCTAACGCGCATTTGATGGGGCACTAGATGTCTGCAATCGATAAGGTGAGAAGGTCGCAAAGGGCGATGATTAATCGATCTCAACGACGCTACTAGTGTCTGTTTCGGATTCCATTGTAGTCGCAAAGATACCTCTTACTGGCGATATCGAGATAATGACTACGGCCAAATTACCTCTCTAAAGACCTATTGAGGATTTCTATTGCAGTTCTGCTCCACGATAACACCCACGTAAAAAGGATACCGTGCTACCGTACGTTTTGGGTATTTTCGTTGTAATACAAAGCAGGTTATGAATCATAGAATTTATGGATCCTATATCATCTTGTTCTGACGAAGGGATCACCTTCGAAAGCTTCAATCTGTGTTTAAATGTTTCTCTACGACATCCCAGAGGATCTCTTACCGGTAAGTGTTCACTGGGCTTCCTTACCTCAACAACTTATTGTCACCCATTTACTTTATTTACCTTTCCTCTTTCATAAGCATATATATATATATATATATATATATATATATATATATATATATATATATATATATATAAACTTAAGGAAAAGAAAAGGTAGCGATGAGGGTGGCAACAAGGTGTTGAGGGAAGCCCAGCGGACACTTACCAAGTTGGGGACCAAGTTAGCAGGCTGCTGGGGGCGTCGAAGAGACACGTAAAACACACAAGCTTATCGGGTCTATGCCCTTCTTCAGCGAAAGAGTATCTGAAAATTGTCAACACATCTATGTCTGGCATCAACTGAAATAATGGAATTGTATATATTTATTTATTTTAAATAACCCATAAACACCTGTTGACGGTTTTTTAATATGAGCTTAATAACGATAGCAAAGACAACCCTGCCCTACGCAGTATTCAAACCCGCGACTCTAGCATTGAGCCATACACGCTAAAAAAGCATAAATTCATTTGCTCTTATGAAAAACTAGTTTTTATTGCGCCAATTCGAATGGGATAACCAGACAGCCATGGAAGGATTTAACCTTCTATGACGATAATTATCGTTTTTCCGAGGAGAGGAAGTGCAATCTTATTATGTCAAAAAATGTTTTATAGAATGCACTGTGTTGAAACTTAAATTATTTAAAATTAAGATACTGTCTCTTCAAAGTTGAAGAATTGCTCCGACATTAATAAATAAGAAATAAGATAAACGACGCAGTGGGTGAGTGTTATTTTCAAGTTACAGGGACACGGTGACACGGTTAAAATTTAATGGTAAAAAGGCTTTTTTCTGTTTCAAAACTAATTTTACGATCAATCCCGAAATTAATTCAAATTTTAGAACACGCGAAACAAACTTTATTCTTTCATCTAAAGAGCAATTCATTCAAGTCGCGAATGCGTATCTCAATTATATCTAATTTTAATATGCATTTTTACGATTCCCTGCGCCCACTTCCGTGTTTTTCTTACGGGAAAATAAAATAATAGAATGGGGTCGGAAAACCCCTTCCTAAACGCAAAAAATTCTGAGAATGTGGATTTATGCCATCAGTGTAACGTAAATGATCCACCATCGCGCCAGATTTAAGATCCGTAGCTCTTTTAGGAGTACTTTGGAATTATGACAAGTGAGTGAGTACTACGTAGCTCAGAATACCTCAACTAGAGATAGATCGCTTGATCCCCGGGAGCGTATAAAGCTCAATGCGCTTAAGTATAAGGTTCCACTCTGCGAAATTGACTCATATTGCAACGCAATAAAGAAAACAACGTATTAGCACAATTTTACTGGAATAGATAGCTAAATAATACGGTCAAGGAGTATTTTTCAGCTTGAAACTTCGCCGTAGCCGCTTCTATATGTTTGTATAACGAAGAATAAATACCTTTAATCACGTTTGTTTGTTCCATAACATCTTAAGGCTGCAATCCAACGAAACCTGGTCGGGGTTTAAGCTATTTTTTCTCAGGAAATTGTTTTAAAAATTGTTTCCTTCGCATCCTTTGTGTTGAAATATAAATTTTACCTCTTTATGATACAGTACGGTGGCGTTTGAGAGTAAGACAGTATTTTTACCCTTATATTAACAACAGCTGTTGGTTACAATACATTTTTAGCCTGATTTTTATAGGACAATGACTTTCTCTACTTAACGTTTGAAATGGTAATCTACTACTTTTTCATCAAAAAATATAGAAACCACGAACGTTTCTAAGAGTAGCTCAAATTTATACGATGATGGCTTACCCATTTTTGTCATTTTTTATCTCTTTCCCGTAGAATTTGTACTATGGCATAAATTTAAACGCTACATAACAAAAACGTATCCGTATGAAAACAAGTGAAAACTACTTTTACGGTCATAGATTATCATTTGCGGCCAGTGTCGCGAGAAAAGGAATTCCCGCTCTTCGTGTCGCGTAGCGACCACGCCGTTGAGAGCTGACAAGTTTTTCGCAACTTTTTTTGCGGTTAGTAACGACGCAAAAGAACTCCGAATTTTCTTTTAGCGTTCAGCAAAAATGCATACGTTTACTCGCAGGGGATAAATTCCAGGGAAAAAATTACAGAAATATCCTTTCCAAAAATTCGAAATTTTCGAGGAAAATGGCGGCTAATTCGACGAACTCCCTGCGAACAGCTATACTCAGCAGAAATTCCGACCCGTGTGACCCAAATTCATACAGCATGAGGACTCTTTGAAATCCAGCAGACTATTACCATAAAAAGTTCTCTTTCCTTTTATCAAAATGCTGCACAAAAGGGTCCTTGAATGAACTAAAAATTCCGTAAAACATGTATGATTGATGAAAGGAAAGAATTTTTTTCGGTCCGGACATTTAGTTCTATTTCCTCGCGGAAACACGCAAAAGTCGCTTTCAAAATAGCGATCGCCTGGATGAATTTCTCTTTTGGATGACTTCCTTGTTTAATATTTAAGAAAAGAAAAATGGTTGCAATTTTCTCAACAAAATAGCAAAATTATCTTGGCTTCATCAGACATACGCGTGCTTTAAATTTCAAAGTAATGTTGTTTTGCAAACTTTCTCTATTTTATTATTATATTGGACTGATTTATTTCTACGATTGCCTGTCATCAAGTTTTACGCGCCTGTTAAGATTAAAAGTTGTACTAGTTGGAAATTCTTCCTCGTGTTGAGTGCACCAATATTTTCAATGGTATTTGCTTTAGCTGTAGGTACGCAAGCAAATAAAAAAGATCATTTTGTAATAAAGTCAAAATCATTTGTTGCATTTTTGTATGAATCATAAGATTCAAGAAAGAATAATCGAGTTCGCTTTATGGCTAAAATCAATTGGAAAAACTATGTCTCTCCAACAGCCATAAAAATTTTGAAAAAGCCATATGCGCATTTCGACTGGGAAGCAACGTGATCATAGTTCACCGACGGTAGAGTTCACCGCTGATGAAGGCTGCTTTTTAGCTGAAATGAGCATGTAATTTTCCCAATCCTTTTTATGGATATTGGAGAGACGCAGTTGCTCGATATGATTCATAAAATTCCATATTATAAAGTCTTAATTTCCAAGTTGCTTGGCTGAATTGCTCCACAAACCCATATCATTAGCAAAACTCGGCATTTCCACAGCTGAGATTCCCACGATTAATCGGGGAGACCAGCGTTTCAGATAAACCACCAGGTGGTAATCGGGCTCAACTTCGAACGCAGATACAGCACCAATGGTTTTACAACAGAAATTGGGACCTTTGCAAGGATAAAACCCGAAAAGCAAAATAAAAAAATTGCAGCTGAGCCACTAATCCACGAATACGGAAATCCACTAGCAGTAATTCATGCGGCACTCAGGGGCCAATCCGCACTGGATGAGAACACCGCAGAGCGAACCCATGTAACGCTCGACAGCGACCATCAATTAAATAAAAATCCTCGTACCTCCAATGAGCGGACATTTTTTTTCATTAAAAGAACGAACGGATATCAAAGCTTCAGTCCAGAAGACAATGCATCGTTTGAATTTTTTGGTCGGCGCAGGGGGAATTCGAATTTTGAGACGCATTAATGACAGATCGATTGATCTATCCGACTGTCCTCTCGCGTCATACGTACCACACTGCAGGACCAGGAGGCAGGGAATTTAAAAAAAATCGGAACAATACGCATTGCACAAGCTCTCTCTCTCTCTCTCTGCACGCTTCCATTCCACACAAGTTATTAAAGTTATTAAAGAGCGTGGGATGTTCAACCGAGAAGCGACGAAGATGTGACTGAATTATCGTAAAACGCAGGTCGATTCACGATAAACGTTGAAATCGTTCGATTTAAATGCCAAAGTACCTCTATCACGAGAAATGTGATTTACTAAATAATACCGATGACACAATAATTAGGAAAAATCCACAGAGAAACATAAATATCGATTCTAAAATGCACTTTAACTATCCAAATCTAAAGTGATAATGGTTTAGCAATGAGAACAAAACTAGGCAATAACATCCAAAGACATATGCAGAGCTCTTCACATGATTAAAATACAGCAAACTAAATAAAATATCTTAGCAACACCTTTTTAGCGCTTTTTTAAATAAAAAAATCGCTTATGTATTCGGTTTGTCTGTCCTTCTATATCTCTGGGATTCTGCAACCCAGAGAAGCCAAAGTTCTATTGTAGGTTGAGCTACATGAGAGCTAGGCATGGCAAAAATTTGGTGGATCTAGGATTAGCTGTTGGGGAGTAATCGGAAAAAAATCTGATGCGACCACCACATGACTTTCTCCATACTTGTAATATTTCTAAAATTCCAAATAGGTTAAATGATAATACATATTTTAAGGAACTGTGAGAAAAAAATCAAATACCTTAAAAAGAAATAAACTCAAACCGTAGACTTCTGATATTGGATATAGCCCCAAAACTCCAACAATTTATTAAAAAATAAAATAAAATAAATAAAACAGAGCGTAAGGTGTTTACAATAGTCGGCGGTAGGTGGTGTGGTTGTGGCAGCCAAAAAATTTAGTTTTTAAAATATCTCTTTAACATTGCATTATATGGGAAAAGGTTATAGCAAATATAATTACCTACAACTTATATTTCCGTAGTTGTTTACATTTATCAAATATTAAAAGCAAATAGTATCTCAAAAAACGGAAAAATGACAAGAGTAAACACCCACTCCCGGTTGACTGATTTTTACCAAAAACTAATCAGCTCTTTTCCCTTTAATAGAAATGTGAAATATAAAATTTCGCAGTTTAATAGTTTTTGAGTTAGAGCACCCATAAAATTCCGGTCACAGACACACCCACAGACATCGAGAAAATAGTCAAAACGTGTTCAGGGGACCTCAAAACGTGTATTTCCGTTGAAATCTTGAATTCGATTTCTTTCATGAAAACAATACTTGCTCCATACTTTGTATATGAAGAAAGTAAAAATTGCTAGAAAGTACATACGTACGTACAAGTGTATGCAAACAACAAGACACCGCATCTGCGATTCTTTACTCTTCTGGACAGATAGAAGTCAGGTTTGTCCATTGGTAGCTATAGCAATGTGATTGTGCCAACACTGATGACGACCGCTTTGCAGCTGAAATACTCATCCGTTCTTCCCAATCTTCTTATGGATATTTGAGAGAGATATTTCTTTTAAATAATAACACGTCCTAGATAACAGGCACTCCGATTCACGAGTTTTCATCCACGTTGCAAACGTTTCTGTCTCCCATGAAATTGCGTGGGGTTTAAGCGAAGCTATCCCAACGGGCGTCGCGTATCGCGACATCATCGAATTCGGCAGACGATTTTCGGCCGAATCGTTTCAATACATCGAAGGGAAACGTTCACCTTTTCGTTCGAAAAAAAGGATCTACCCGTGACGCGGGTTCAAAGCCTTTACCGATCCCAATATTACGTGATTACCTTGTCTCTTAAGCGAGCAAGCACAAAGATATCTCACTCACTCTCCCTTTCCTCCCCCTATCTCTCCCTTCATGCACTCAACATAGTTAAAACTCTAGTGCCACTTAAACTGATGAGCTTTCCTAAAAAAAAATACTTCAGTACTAACGCTTTGATACAAATCCGTCTCGCTGCGTCTCATCGAGACAGAAAGAGACTATACTCACTCCATAGAACAGTGCACTACAAAGTAAAGTTTTTTACTCCCGTAAAACGGCTAAGAACCCTCACCCCCTTCTTTTTTTTAAAAAGCAAAACTTCGTTCAGAATTGAAAAATAAATAAATATAAATAAAGAACCAACCCCTCCGAAGACGGAGCGAGCGGTCTAACTTGGGAAGCGACGCTCCGGCACCCCCCTAATCCCTAGGGAATTTTCCCGGGAGCAGCCCGGGATGAAATAAAGGGTGGAGGAGGAGGGGAGAAAGAAAAAAAGGTGAGAAAAAAACGAAGCGAGAGCAGCGAATACAGTCGCGATCGCGGGGAGGAGGGAAGAAATGAAATGAGTGGCGATCCCGACCGCACCCAACGTCTACCGAACACCCCCGACTCTTTTTTTCCGGTACGCCTGGTCTGACCTCCCCTTCTCTCTACCTCCATCTTTCTCTCTCTCCCTTCCTCAGTTCTTGCAACCCTCTCCATCCGACCGCACCCCATCTACCGAATAACTCCTACCCCTCACATGCGAAAGCAGTTTTAATCTTTAAACCTTTAAAAGCTCACCTCTCCGTTCGGTTGGTAATCGATATGAGTTTGGCAATGAGGGTCGACACTGCGGGGGAAGGGCCACGTCCCCGTTTGCCCCCTAGTCCAACTCGCATACACACACGCACACGCACACATACACACACACACGCATACACACACACACACACATCTATGGCCAAATACGACACGGTGAGAAGGGTGGCGCCAGGGTCCGCGTTTATGGGTTGTTCGACAAAGTGTGCTGGAATGGAGAGGTGGCATTATTGGGGAAGGGAGAGAGGCGAAAAAGGATACGGAATGAAGAATATTGAAGGTGCGAGGACACGAGATGTGAAAGGGATAGGGGTTAAGGTGAAGGATAGGGGTTAAGGTGAAGGATAAGGAAAAGTAAAGGTATCCCCACCCTTGGCACTTTGTTCGGCAGCATTTCTTCCATCTGACACGAATTCAAAAGGGATTTAAGAAGCTCACGACGCGGATAAAACCGACGGCTAATGGCTATTAAAAATGTCAGTAAAATCAAATGCGCATTTCGACTAAAAATCCGCCGCATCAGTGGTTACTCGCCGGTCGTATATTTTAAAACGTGTTTTCAAGCTTTTTTTTGCTGACGTGCCCTTTATAACAGCGTTTCTCAACCTCCCGATCCGCGGTCCAGTGTATTCCATTTTTCTCTTTCTGGTTAATGAGAGGCTTGTGTTTTCAGTTGTCAAAGGGTAACATTGTCAAATGATTGGTGGTTTAAAATTGATTTTACCGGTCCTTGGTGGATTAATCAGATAATAAACCGGTCCGCGGTAAACTTTTTTTATTACAACGGCCCGCGATGAACTTTAGGTTGAGAACCGCTACCTTATAGCATTTTTTAATAGTTGTGTACATCTTAGTAGATCTTAAAGTGATAATGAAATAAATAACACCCGTATTAAGATGGATAACTCATGTTCATAAAGTTAAAATTCACAATTTTGCTGTATTTTTCAGTTTTATAACGTTATTTTTATTCGTAACGTAGCAAATTTTAATTTGCAAGTCGTGCATGAAAGATGAAGTAAGATGAAAAATTATAATCTTTAACGTTTTCGCGTACCCCTTCAATATGTACTCTTGATGTACCTTTAGAGGCACGCGAACCGCCGATTGAAAACCCCTGCTTTTAAATAAGTAATGGTTAAAAAAACTTTTTTATGAATAAATCTATAAAGAAATAATAAAATTCGAAGTTAACATAAAAGTTAATTAAAAGGTGAGAAATTTATCAACGCTTTAACAATGATAAATTAATGTTGCTATGATTACTGAAGGGGTCAATATTATGTATAATTTAATGTCATTAGAAAACATCGACTCTTTTGTTATCGAAAAGCGCATCTGGCTTTCCCAAAATTTTCGATGGGTATTGGAGCGAAAGAACGGATAAATTTCCAAGTAAACTCCTTTTCATTTGGTAGTTATTCAAGTGCTAACTAAAAGCGTAGTTTACAAATTTAATGCCGTATTTTTATTTAATTCGTCGAGAAATGGTCACGAGTTAAATACATGCTTACGTTTTACTTACATTTTTAGCGTAAGAGAAAAACTAAAATCGTTTTGCACGAGAACTACTCCGCGAAATAAAAGGTTAAAAGGGGAATTTTACCGAATAATCACACAAACAAGTCAATCGCATTACGATTCTCTTTTTTGTCAAATAAGCTCCTTAATGAATCGATGATGCTGTTTGATAATCACTCATTCGTTAGCACTGCATTTCTTGACAAATGTTTCTCCAATAGCCATAAAAAAGGTCGAGAAAACTAGACGCGGATTTCGGCTACAAAGTCAGTTGTGATTTACCGGGAGTGGATTCTTAAGAACGTCTATTTCTTATGTCAGTCGAAAAGAACATCTGGTCCTCCCACCCCTTCAATGGATACTGGAGAGAGACAATTTTCTAATTTGATTTTAGCCCTGAGTTGAACTACATAATTAGTCCACTCTTGCCAGGTATATTTCTATGCCTGCCCCCACACAGAAGGGATCAAGCCTTCTTTTTAAATCGAAATTCTTCAAAAACCAGTGAGGGAAGAACTGCAGGGAAAATTACATCAGGTGTTTTTCTTCTCCGGCTGCTATCTTTCCATCAGAGTAAAGAATCGCAGATGCGATGCATTGTTGATTGATTGTAACAGCATGCACTTTTTAGTGATTTTTCCGATAACTCCTCAGTAGAAGTAGGTTTCGAGTACAAAATAGATGGAATAAATATTCAAGCAGCCGACTATGTTGAATATTTAGGAGTAACCATTTGTCGAGATCTTTCATGGGGCATAAACATTCGTCGAGTTATAGGCGCGGCCAACAAGAAACTGGCTTTCATAGGTAGAATAGTACGGAACACTACAGAAAAAGTACGCGAAACATGTTACTTATCACTGGTTAGACCACAAGTGAAATACGCCTCATGCATATGGGATCCGTACGAGAAGGGACATATAATTCAATTAGAAAGAGTTCAGCGCAGAACAACCAGATTCGTAAAACAAAAGTACGAACATAAGGAAAACGTCAGTTCATTATTGAGGGATTTGAACTGGGTATCACTGGAGGATCGTAGATTGAACTCAAGGATTCGGCTTCTGGAGAAATATAGATCGGAATGTCTAAAAGACAAGGTTGTAGGAATAATTGAAGCACCAACGTAGAAACGACCGTGATGATAAGATACGTGAGATCGATTGTAGGACGGAGCGTTATCTAGGCTCGTTCTTTCCGAGGACAATACGAGATCACAATAGAAAATTTCAACCTGCGATAGACAATCTTTAGATAGGTTATGATGCATTGCACCACCTGCCACCCACCAATTAGGTGAATTGCAGGGTAACATGTAGATGTAGCTAACTCTAGATTCACCAAATTTATACCATACTATAGTGCTTTTCATATGACTTGGCAAGTGAAAGTTCGTTCGTACTCGGGACCGCTCATATGCTTTCGGTTCTCAGGGGTAGGTAGAGGCAGTGTCTCTTAGCTAGTCGCTGTTGCCGTTTCTTCCACACTTACGCACGAGGTGAGCGCGCAAGGCAAAGGGAATGGCGAACATTATAACACTTTGTAACCTCAGCGGTGTAAACACGAGGCAACAGAGCACACTCAGAGATGATGTTACCACGACGGAGAAGCTCAGCCTGCTATCGTCTCATTGGTTTATTGAAGGTCGCTCTCAACCATATATCTCTCTCTCTCTCTCTCTAATACACAATGTCATTTGAGAGTACCCGATGTTGCCCGGGACTATTTTAAGCCACTGCCAAGTGTAGTTCACGCGGCTTTCGTCCGCGGCCGCTAATACTATTGTAGCACACCTCACCGCCAAATTTTTTTATCGCCAAATAGCCTATGTATGTTACTCGCAGGGCAAAACTATATATCAGGGGTGGGCAAACTTACCTACCCTCGGAGCTGCATTCGATAATCTTCTGAAGTTTGAGAGCCGCATGACACATTCTGTGCTAATAAATTTACGAACAATAAAACAATCTGTATCCGAAGTAATTCAGATATAATACGTCGCTTAACCATCCAGTACGCGCGCCTATTTTTCTTCCTCCAGTGCACGCAGCGGGCCTGACAGACCCCTCGTTATTTTTACGTGAAATTCCTATATAATCGGGAAAAAATAAGACCAACTTGATTATTTTATAAAGATGCATGTTTGTAGTAAAACACTGGACAATATAATCAGATTTACTATTGTTTTTCTGTTAAAAAATGAAAGTTTATTATACCAACAACCAAAATGTTCTTCCTTCAGTTTAACACCTGAAAACATACTTTGTTTCTTAATTATCAGTGGAAATTACAAGATCAATCTTTGATATTTTCACAACACTGGTTGCACACTGTATTAACATTTTCCAAGCAGATGTACTTCTTGCTCTTTTTGCAAAGATACCTACTTTTTTTGTCCTGCCTACGCAGTCCCCGCATCGACCACTTGAAGTCGTAGGTGTTTCTTGCGCTTTCGTCTGCAGGTCTGACCCAATAATCTTGCAAATTCTCCCTATTTCATTAAGAATGGTGTTATTGAGTGATTTCTGTGTTAGATGTTCATTTAATAGGGCAAGCGACAGTTCTCTCTAATCTCTTCGAGGTTTTTGTGCTTGACCATTACCATGATAAATTACTCTCGCGTTTATAGTTCCAGTATTCAATGGGCTGTAGAATCATCGGCCATCTTCTTGCGTTCCGTGCAACATTGTATGTTGCACTCATTTTGCCAACAACATCGACTGCACCTTTTGTGTCGTTAAAGAAAGTAAATATTTCAAGATTTTTTCATTTCCGGTGTCAACATCGATTTTTTTCATCATGGTGCATAGTTGAACGCAATAAAAAAATTTCGCCTTCTTGGGAATGTATGTACGAGACCAACGAGAAATTCTCTTGAAAGCCAAACATTGAGGATTTCTCTTCCCTGCTCCTAGTAGAAAGAAATTCGAGACGAATTTGGCTCTTGTTTTTTCATACGGTGCCAACCAGCGTTGTTTACCTTTATTATCCCCGAGAACCCCGATAAATTTTCCTGTGGTACGAAAAAAAACCATTAAATTTGCATAACAACACTATAAAATATATAACGAAAATAATTGGATTGAGGATTAGAGGCGCGAGTTCACGCAAGGGGTCTGCCAGACCACCAAAGTTTTTGACGTAAGTAGATAACGAAGGAGAGCTCGACTCAGGCTGTCCTTGCTGTATCACAAAGAACAAGAAATTCTATAGGTATGCCGCAAAGACAAGAACATGCCCGAATTTTGGCAGCGCACGAAGGGGAAGTTCTCTCGGTCATCTTGACTTTCCCCACCCCACTACTACCCCATCCTTCTCCTCCTTAGGTTGTCAGTTCTCACTATTTACAGTTGCTGCCTAAACGAAGTTTTGCGAATAATTGGCAACAGTGTAGTGAGAAAATGACCGAGACAGCGATATCCCGTGCGGTAAGAAAGGATGAGAGGGGAGGGTGCCAAGTGGAGTGAGGGAATAGGCCACGCCCACTGTACACACAAAATGTTCTTTCGATCGCGGTTAACCTATATAAAGCTACTGAGTCACACAAGTCAATGATGCAAACACACAAGTTTTACGGTTCGATACAATGCGGGCTTGGTCTTACAGACCAAGCGCGTGTACTGGAGGGTTAAGCATCCGCAATACGTCTCAAGTCACACTACGACTGTGTGTGCTGTTGTGAAAGACATTGACACGCCTCTCAGTGTAAATTTAAAAGAGCCGCATGCGACTCGAGAGCCGTGGTTTGGGTACCCCTGCTATATATGTACCTATGCCAAGTTTCGCGACGATATCTTTAAAGGTGTGGATTTATATAGCGGACAAACAATAGTTGTCAGAGTTGTAGATGTTGCTATGCAAGTTCTGCAGTTGAAAATCAAAATTTTAATCTTATTAGATATAGATAAATGTAGCCCTAATGTAGGACTACCTATCGTGGAATTTTGGACTTAGAATTGGACTTATTGTTAGACTTGGAATTTTGTAACTTAGATAATTTTTGAGTTATTTTGTACACGGGTAGACGGACGGATGAACCGAATACATAAGCAATTTTTTTGTAGAAAAAAGCGCTAAAAATGACTCCAGTGTCCTCAAAATTGTTACGAAAACCAGATGCTCACGTCCGTTACAAATCAGTCTTGACCAGAGGTAATACATTTTCGCCGAAACATTAATATGGTTTTCCCCGCATTTGTTTTAGGTGCTGGAGTTGTCATAATTATCAATCAAATTCCAGCCATAAGTTGAACGCAATTATTCATTTTTGGAAATATTTATTTCTCGAGTTTCTCTTTCGTACCTCTGCCTCGCGTAGACCACGGAATAAGAATAAGGAAGCGTAAGCGAACAGAGCAAAAACGGGTTATGTGTATACTAGACTGCCCGTTGCAACGTTGCTTGCAAAATAATTATGAAATTGTTTAAAGCTATGTTTGTAATCCTCATAATCATCCGCAGTGTTTTTAGCCTACTTTACAGAGTGAAATAGGGTTATAGTTTCTTCGTTGTGTCCGTCTGTCCCCACATATTAACTTTTGAACCAGTAAACCGATTTTCATGACACTTGGTGGAAATCTCTTGGTAATGGGACCGAGCTCCCGAAGATTGAAAGCCCCGGGTTCGACTCCAGGAACTATTCTTATCATTTTATTTATATGGGAAATCTGAAATCAATCGTGCAGGGTAATTTTCTCTTACACATTAAAATATCTTAGAATTGTAATATCAGAGCAGGATTTGTATGTACTATTCTCTGAGAAAAAGAATAGGGATTCTAATTTTTATCGTATAAGTTTGCTTATCTATCGTATTTCTTCGAATTTTGCGTAAATACTGGCGTTTTTTAAATTTTATCACTCATTACGAGAGCGTTGCCATTGCGACAACTATTGCTGGACTCGGATTCGGTATAGTCTATTACAGGCGTCTCCAACCTTTCAACACTCTAGATCTACTTTTCACTTGTAAATTTACCTAGGAGGCGTAGTTGTGTCTACCTGGACCATGATGCGAGAAATACTATTTAGGGAGGAGGAGGGAAGAGAATCCCCACAAATTTATTTCAAACTTTAGGAGATATAGAAACCTGCGTCATAACCTGTCCTGCTTTACATGCCACACCAATTAAACAAACCGGAATAAAACTTTGTTTAAATTTTCGTTCTGAACAAGAGAATATTTTATTTACAATAAAATTTCATTAATAGTAACAGAAAAATCATATGTTATGAAGAATTATTTATTGAATTAATGGGAACTATGACACAGCATATTTTCTACAATATGTCCTGGAAAACGCTGGTGTGTAAGTTGATACTGCAACTCGAATAGTATCACTCAGATGTTTGTCTGTTAAGCTGGTGCGATGCTTTTTTTTTGTTCCATTCATCTAAGAAAACGTTGACTCACACAAATATATGGAGCCAAGTATTAACTTCACTTTCAAAGCTACATTCACTAATGAACTATAAGAATTTCCATCAACCAAAGTCGAAATCTATAGCGTCTCAACATTTCTCACTTGAGACCCCTGGTTTAATATATACACGCGTTATTTTTGCCACACTAATACGAGTAGTCAATTTAGTTTTCCATTCGCATGTACTTGTAATATTTTACAACGCTAAATTATTAAATTTTGGAACACAAAGAGCAACTCACCCGCGGTGATTTCTGCACCACATTTAATTTAAAATAATTACGTGGAGCGTAGGCACCATAAGTTCCGTTCGGATCATTTTGTTCACATTACCAAAGAATGTGTTTATTCAACATGGAAACGTTCTATTGGTTCCGCGACTGAGATTATAAATTGTATTAATATATTACTACTTTCTCCATGTACGTATTATAGGGGAAAGTGTTGTGTTCATGAAAAAAATCGACTTCGAGATTTCAACTGAAATACACGTTTTGAGGTCCCCTGAACACGTTTTGATTATTTTCTTGATGATATCTGTGTGTGTGTATGTGATAGCTTTTTGTGGGTGCTCTAACTCAAAAACTATTGATTAGGTCAACGCGAAATTTTATAATTAACATTTTTATCAGAAGAACTGATTAGTTTTTGGTAAAAATCGGTCGACCGGAAGTGGGTGTTTACTCTTGTCACATCGGTTATTTTGAAATATTTGCTTTAATATTTGATAAATGTAAAAATATACCGGGATAAAAGTTGTAGGAAATTTTATTTTCTACAACCTTTGTTTGAAACGGTTTTCCATATAATGCATTGTTTAAGAGATATCTTATATTTTTAGCAGCCACCACCACACCACCTACGGACGACTATTGTTAACTCTCTTTTTTCTTTTATTAATTGTTGGAGCATTGTGGCTACATCCAATTTCAGAAGGCTATGGTTTGAGTTTATTTCTGTTCTTTGTAAAGTCTAAAATTTTCTCGCAGTTTCTTAAAATATTTATTATTATGTAACCTATTTGGAATTTGTAGAAATATTACAGATATGGAGAATGTCATGTGGTGGCCACATCAGATTTTTCTGTATTGTTTCCTCGCTTGAGAATGCAAAATATATTCATCGTTTATGACGAGGATTTAATTCAAAATCCTTTTACGTTGCACGAAAAAGTCCCCGTATTTATAAACGCTGAAATTGATCCTTGCAGCCTGTTGTTAAGTCGCCGGAAGCTCCACACGCAGTTACGTAACTATTTTAACATATAAGATGAGCGAAAAAATATAATGGCGAGAGCAAGAGGAAAATACCATGAGTTAAGGAGGGCTCTAGGAAAATAGCCTGACGGAATATGGAGAGTAGGGAGAAAAAGGTAGGCTGAGGAATGACAAGAGTAAGGGACGAGGCGGATGATAGAAAGATAGGAGATAATAGGTTTACGGATTTAGAGGAGTGGCGGAGGCGATTGAGGGAGATAAGGGTTTCGGGTCTAATGCCTCCCGCGCTCAACGGAAAACAAATCGATCGAGATATGCGAGACGACCCCGAACGACACGAATTTCGTGGGTGGTACACATGTCCGCCGATTTATGCTCGCGTCTTTTTTCTGGAGCGGCATCCGAAGAAATTACGGTCTCTGGTAAATCTCATAACCTTCGCTCTGTGCGATAAATGTCAAAGTTTATACAAACATCCACGAAAAATATCGAGGCGGCGTGATGAAACTCGTCGCGTCACCCGTGTGTTGTTTTATTACAGGTAATAAATAATGATACGCGATCCGGTGAATTTTAACCCAATCGTTTATTTTATAGGATATTTATCCTTTGAGATAAATACTAATTAGCGATACTTGTATCTGTTATCCGATAAATTTCGTCATGCCGTCACAACATCTTTTTATCGAACTCTAAATGAACATTGCCACCTACCACATATAACAAGGTTTATGAGGTGATGCGTGAGATTGCTGTTTATGCGAAATTGGAGATTGCCATTTAATTGAAAAATATTCTGCATCCTGTTGTTCAATTTGCGAAACGACCGAGCTATTTCAACAGTTAATCTGGCCTAAAATTGAAATGTTCCAAGTTAAAAATTGCATTACCAGGCATTATTTTCCGTTAAGCATTTACAGTGTACGCACATTTTGGAGGGACTTTACATGGCAGAAAGGCAACAATATTTTACTGTACACGAACTATACAAGTGATTCAATTAACAAAGCAAAATATTTCTAATATATTAATATGCATAATGAAAAAACTACACAAAGCGGGTTATATATGGCTGAATGAAACTAATGACTACCACGCCTACAGAAAAAAACTCCGATCAATTTTGCATTTTTTGTACCACAAAAAAAACAATACCCTTAAATCAGCGAATCTAAATAATATGTTAATGATTTAAAAATTGGATGCCTATCAGTCCCTCGACGATAAAGATACAATGGCGCGACCTCGGGTTTAACAAAATCATTTCCTGTCATAATATTGGAACTCCCGCAACCTCTGACCTATAAATCGACCAAGATTAATGGCGCATGCATCGATTTAATCTTTTTTTTATTCTTCTGGAGAACAGTTTATCGTTCCAACGAGGTAAACAAAGGGAAAGACGGATAAAAAAGGATACGATTTATGAATCATCTTCCCACCCCTCTCCCCGTTTAACCTAACCTTCCGGCAGTTATAAGCCAACCGAAAAAGAATTTAAAAAAACAAGAAATCCTGCCATAACGGGCGAAGGGATTATAGGTATGGTTTTGAGGCATGAATGGAAGCGAGTTAAATTTTCAGGTTGGTAGGAACTGAGTTAATCAGTTCTCGTCGGGGACGCTTTGTGGTGATATTTCGACGCACGAATCGCGAAAAAATGAGCGGATTATTTTTCATATTTTCGTTCTCATATAGGTTGCCGCGTCCATTTCGCTTTCTTTCTCTCTCTTTCCTCTCTCCCTATCATACCCTTCCCCTACCTCTCCCTCTCCCACTCTCTTCCTCCATCTCTCCCTCCGTCTCCCCTTCATATTTACCTCTCTTGCCCGCCGTATTGTAAGTGCGCATGTTTTTGGAGCGCAAATATTTCGGTTTAAAAACTTTTACTTTTAGAATGAATTATCTAGCTCATTCACTGGATGGAATGCGATAGATAGGCAATTTTCAACTGTCTTCCCTTGCGTGCCACCAGCGTAGGTGTATTTGTTATACAATAATAGCAAGGTACCTGTTGAACTTTACTACAGCTACTATTAAGCAACCGTTTAAAAAATAATGATTATTATCGGAATTTCAGTAAAGTTATTCTTACACTTTAAATAATTCGGACATGATAACCGGTATAAAATTACAATGCGAATGTGGAGAGAAAAATAATAAACATATATTTACGAAAATTAAACTCACTCTTCCAATAAGTCCTGAGAAACCTGTGTTAGTTTTCGACACACGAGGTTCTTTACTCTTGGAGGAATACTAACGAAAGCAAGTATCAAGCCTAGATCAGACCACAGGCAGTTGTTTTAAAAATTGGCAAAAATTTCTTCTGATCACGTCTATACACAGACTTATTATCCGCGGCGTACACTGCAATAAGATGATCAACGCAACCCCCGTTATCATACAACGGTTGAGTAAACCAGAAGCGCATTTCAATCCAGAGAACAGCAATACCCAGTTATTTCAAGAATGAACGATCGCTGACTTTACCACTGAGGTTTGCTACGTCGCATTCAAAACTCATGCTCGGTGTACTCGCCCGTTTTGTGGCTGCACGAATTGAGTTGATCACCAATTAGGTTCTCGAAAATTAATATTACTAGGGATAAATATATAATTTCTATCGATTCTGACAATGATAAACTATGATCATCATTATTTTTAAAAAGTTTCATGGAGAATAGCCAGTTCATATCACAAATGCGCGTGAGTTACCACCAACCGTTTTGTTGCTCCTAGGAACAAAACGAAAACAACGATCTATGCTCCATTATGTATTTAAAAAACAATTTCTAGTAATAAATAGAGCATTTAGCATCAGCTACCAGAAAATAGATGAAAAAACAAATTAACTGTCGGTTATTCAAAGCCCTCGCACACGTGTCTCCATAGCGAAAATAGGGATTAAAAAAGTCGACGCAGAATTACTAACGCGAAGGAAAAAACCGAACGAAAACAAATAAATAAATAAACACGTCACTGAGGCAGCGAAACGAAACAAGGAGGAAAATATAATGCGGATATCGGGCCGTGGGATTCTGAAGGGGGAGTGAGGGGGGGTTGCGTGGAGCGATTCATAAAAGAGGCAGGGTTAGGATGAGGGGAGGAAAAGGGAAAGGGGGGGGGGGAGCTTTAGAGGAGGAGAGACAACACTCGGCACGACACCACCATATGGTTCGTATGAAATGCTCCACCGTAAATAACCTCCAGCATCAATTGGAGCTACATCGTGGAAGTCCCATTATTGTGTATAGAGGTCTACTCGATAGCGAATTTCGTCTCAACCCTTCCCTTCCCATGCACCCACACGCATTCGACCCTCTCTCCTCTCCCCCCACTCCTCCATCCTATAATCCCGGCCCGCACTTCACGTCCACTTACGTGCGGAACTAGCTATAAACAGCCAAACGACGGATTAGGTTTCAAAACGCGCACATCCACGCAGCGCGGATTCCTCAAAGGGCTTAAAAAGAATAAATATGCACGTGGCGCGGTCCGCGTTAAGCGAGGGAGCGTTCATCTACCTAGGTGCGAAGGGTTTTTTCGTTTTATTTATCACATAAGTCTTAATCAATCGAGAGAGTCGAGGGAAAGTAGAGACACCAAGCCATTGCTTCGCATTTCCGGTCGAGGACAATATTTACCAAAAATTTCGATGAAATGTCTCGATCGAGCTGCGAAAGAAAGGTCGATTGCGTTTTTTTAGGGATCATCAAGGGACGTTGGCTAAAAATATATATTTAAAATGACGATCAACTGCCACAAACCGAGATTTTGCGCAATAATTAAAAATTAACGGAAATCCCGATAGCAACACGCGAAATCAATCCTAGAGAAGTTCTTTCGCAAACTAACAACTCCGTGAAAAAAATCGAAAGTGAGATTTAACTTTTGACGTATCTACGTAGATGAGTTCGGCAACGCACCACGGCGGTGACAACCGGATTTGTTGCTCCAACGGCTGAGGTCATAAGAATCAGCACGCGGCATAATAGAGAGCGAATTACTGACTCACCAGTGCAGCAGAAGACGGCGAAAAGTAGGATTCCCCGCGATCCCGGCCAGGGTGGTGCCGAGGACTTCATCTCTCGGAGTGTTTTTCCCCCTACTTCAGGGTCTCATAGGACCAGGCGCTCGTCGCCGCCCAGTTGATGAATGGAATGCCCGAATGATTGGCGAAAGAAGTCTAGGCCACTCCCTCGGTGAGCGGCCTCTATCATGCCACGGGAGAGGGCAGAGAGAGAGGTTGTGCGCAGAAGGACCCTGGATCGGAGCTTCCTCAGCGCAAACCAAGCAGTCCCTTATACCGACCCTGACTGTGTCATTGCTCGCGGTCTCAGGACGCGCGCCCGGGTTCTGGTGCAGTAATAGTTACGAGCGAACCCGCTAGGCGCTAGTGAATCTCGACGCCGAGGCGACATCAGGTAGCAGATAATGAAAGCTTTTGTTTGGCATTGCTGAGTCGACGATGGAACGACATCAACATTCTGGTTGGTTGGATGAATTGGCCGCCTAAATGGCACTAGAATAAACAAGTCCAAATTAGGATTAATGCAGGCTGGTTTCCCAAAGTTTACGTCCCGAATAGATTGCTTATATTGACAGGAAATGTTTCTGCATGTGTTAGTCATTCCAAGAAATTCTCATACCATAGTTTATCATTGATAGAGAAAAATTGGAAAACAAATTAATAGAGCATTATCAGGTTTTAAATACCAAAAACAATGTCAAAATCTCCTTCTGACTTATTTTTGGATGTATTTTTTTTAAATAAAAGATTTTAATAAATGTTACTGTTTATACGATAAAATATGCTTGGATAAACTGTCCATTGCTGAAGGTTAGTCCAGTGGAAAAGAAAATAACCCATTCGTTCACTTGTCTATGCTCAAGCCGAGTTCGGTAATAATCGTCTCCATGGCAACAATTCGATAAAATGCGATTTAAAACGCAAAATAGCTATTTTAGTAGAAATTCAAGAAAATGCTATCAATTATCTACATTCCTTGGTAAGAATTACAATCTACATTCTTTCCCCCTTATGTTAGATTGGTACAAACCTCGCTCCGATATCACAATTTTAAGAAGAAATAGTTACATTATCGTAATGGGAGAATTCGGATGCCCGTTGGAATGACCGTTGCAAAAAAGCGAAAGCAAAGTAGTGGTTATAAGTTTTTTTCTGTCATTTTTATTGTAATTAACCATAGGATTCCAAAATTTTAATTTTTGGCACTAGAAATTTAAATAAATCAAAAACTACGGTGAAAATATGAAAACCATGAATTTCTAAACAATTAAAATTAAATTATTAATACATATACCTTACCTTTAAATTCATTTTACATTAATGCAGCATCGAGGTATTTCATCCGGCAATTAGTTTATTCAAGACATTTTGCGATGTAATTAACTTGTCCGGAGATTTTATGACATTTGGTTTTGGAAATGTTAAGGCTCTTTCATATACATAGCAGCACAACTTCAATCTGTAAAGATTCGAATTATACTTTAAGCTTATCGAACTAAAAGCAATGCATTACAGCAATTTGCAATACCGTTAACTTTATAGTCGATCCATTTTTTCGAGCTGTTTAGAAATAAAATATTTCCTAACTGGTCTGATATACAAGAAGCTTATAGTTCACCAGGGAATTTTCGAGATCGTCTAATAGCTGAAATCAAATTCAATAATACAGACTTAAGTATACAAAATAGATAAATCAAGTACTAATCTTAGATAGGTAGTATCTCTTCATTACCTCGTTATGGTAATTGGAGATACCAAAGATAAATGATTTATTAATTTTTTATATTTGAGTGCTTATTCTTGAAGACTTTTATGGTAAAATAGCTTCTAAGTCACAGGCAATAGAAATAACAGGAAATAAGTACAACGGCAAATAAAATTTTATTGTAACTCTGAAATTCAGTTTTACATTACCTTTATTTATGTTCATTCTGATCAGCTTTGTCCAGATTCGAATCTTGTTCCTTTTATAATAGCTTGATGACATGAAACAGAAGCTGTTTATAATAAATTGATTTAACTCATAGCAGTAGCAATACCTGAAAACCGCCATAAAGATGTTTGGGTATTTATGATTCTCATTTGTCGTCATTCTCATTGGTTGCAGAAAGCGGTTAAAATAATTTTAACGAGCTATTCAGTCCTGACGAAATCAAGAGAAAAAGGTACGAACCATTCAAAATGTCATTAGAGTTTTATAATGAAAATCAATCCAAACTTATCTAATCTACTAATTTAACTTACAAAAATGTATAACAAAGATATATATTTAACTTGTACGGAGCATGGCTACACAAAGAATGCCGGTGAATTTCTTACGCTTACAAAATAAATTTTGAAGCCAGGAATGTCATGAAAAGTTCTCTCGTGCCAGGAACTGAGTATTATCATGTAATACGCTTTATATTAAAGCATGGTTAGTATGATAAACTGAAAATTATCACTACAGTCGTAAAACCCAATGGCAAACGACATTCATTGTCCAGTTTTCCATAATATAAAGTAAAAGAACGAGCATGATACAAGTGAGAAACAAATGTTTCTCAATGTATGATTTATCTGTAGCCATAATTGTAGCTTTAGTTCATCAATCAATATTTCCTTGCATCTCCAAATTGTTTATCTGAATGATAAATATGTTACTTGCAAATATATATACATTAAGGTGAAATTTTAAATTCTTGTCATTGCCAGGGATATTATGTATAAATAAAAATTAATATTCACTAACAACATTTTCATATGATGCTTTCAATATTTATGATTTTATTTAAATTTTACACTCCAACACATTTTAGCCTTGTATTTAGACAATATAGTTGAGAGACATTTGTTATATTGAAGAATCAATTTCATTACAAGGACAATATATTGCCACAATTTCCTAGTTAATGACTTAGACCAGAATTTTCTTAATTATAACATGATATTATTTGTTGTAATTGACATTTCTAATCAAAACATTTCATGTATGTTAGAATACAAGCTGTAAATCATGTGCTTAACTGTGTGATCAATGATACATTGTTAATACAACTATAATATTATCTTATAGACCTGTACACATGTTCAAGAACTGGTTTTCAACTGCTTGATGAATGATAAGAGTAGTACTCTACTCCTCCAGCATTTTCGGGTTCTTCTAATTGCACACTCACTTCACTGCAGAAAAGTAAAAAAATTATCTGTCATTAGAAGGTGATATCTCCTTATGATTGAGAGGTATATTATGTTAAGAAAAATAATTAAGTTGGAATTCTAGTACCCAGTGAGTTATTTGTCATATGGAACAACTCAATTTTTAAAGATCTGTTTTTGTAAGCTGAAATTTCTTAAACTTGAGGTACTGTTTTCCTAACTTAACTTATTATAATTCATCAATCCTGTTACCCTAATCCTCAGAGATAATTTGAAAATAGGCGAAAGGTATTCATGAAAATTTGATTGAAAACTAATTGAATTATTAAGTTTTTAAGGTTCAGTTTTGTAATGATTGTTATGTTTATTTCTAGGTTTTGTGGTGAAAAGACTGTGCTATAATTCATGTCATAGTACAGTGATTCTGAATTTTAAAAATGCTACACCATGCATGACAAGTTTGTATTATACTTTATATTTTAAAAATCTTTCTCATTATATAGTACTACCACACAAATTTAAGAAAGTAAAAAAGTAATTATTTTCTAGTATTTATAAGCTAAAAATGATTAATAATGTCACTGTTTTTAAGTAAAAAATAGTGATTGAATATTTAAACTTAGAAAAATATATTGTATAAGCATATAATTTGGTTGAACGATTTTTTTAGGCTGGTTTCCAGAGGAAACATAGCCTTATGAAATGGTCCTGTATGTGTGTTTGTCCCACGCTAACAACTTTTGCATCAATGGACCGATTTTCATGAAACTTGGTATGAGGCTCATGCTGCCAGGGCCCACCTCTGGGCTATATTTTATTTGGCAAAGATTGAAGTACTGGGTTAGATTCCAGGATCGTTTTTCCCTATTTGTTTTACATATTAAGTCTCAAATCCATTGTGCATGGTTGTTTTCTTAATACTTTAAAATATCTTAAAATTGTGATATCGGAGCGAGGTTTGTACTGTTCTAAGAGTAAAAGAATGTGTATTCTAATTCTTATCACAGAATTTTGATAATTGATCGTATTTTCTTGAATTTCTATAAAACAGCATTTTTGCATTTTAAATCGCATTTTATTGTATTGTTACCATGGAGACAGTGCTGAGCTGGAGCCAGTCCGCTCCGGTTCACAGGAACTGGTAGTTAACATAAACTTTTTAAAGATTTTAGAACTGTTTATTTATTGGATTGCAAAAGCTTTTGAACTGCTGGTGAAAGACTAAATGGGCCTTCAGAGTCAAAATCTACGCTGAAAATTAAGAACCAATTTGAATTACTTCTTACCTTTTGTTAAACAATAGGTAAATGTTTTATCTTAAACAAGTTTTTTTGCAATCTAGCAGCTTTCAAATAATAGTAATAAAAGGTTTATTTTACAAAGAGAATATTATAAATTATCTACACAACAAGTACACTTTGAAATATTTTTTTGTTTTTATAGTGTTTTTTATTTAGATAAAAATTTATTTTTTATAGAACCAGTTGTTAAAATTTTGGCAGCTCAGTACTGCATGGAGATGATTATTACTGAATTCGGCTTGAGCATAGACGAGCGAGCAAATGGGTTATTCTCTTTTCCACTGGACTAACCTTCAGCAATGGACAGTTTATCCAAACATATTTTATCATATAAACAGTAACATTTATTAAATTCGTTTATTATGAATATACATGCAAAATATAATGTCAGAAAGAGATTTTGACATTGCTTTTAGTATTTAAAACCTGATAATGCTCGATTAATTTGTTTTCCAATTTTTCTCTATCATTGATAAACTATGAATTACAAATGGTATTTATGGTATGAGAATTCCTTGGAATGACTAACACATACTGAAACATTTCCTGTCAATATAAGTAATGTATTTGGGACGTAAACTTTAGGAAGCCAGCCTACATTAGTCCCGGTTTGGACTTCTTTTTAGCATAGTGATCTTTAATGTATTAATATATATACATTTATGCCATATGTTTTTGTTTGCAATCAGTGATCTTAGATGAATTTTATTTTGCACCCAAAGCCCATGTTTTTCTACATCAAATTCCATCATTCTATTAACTTGAAATATTTTAATTCCTATGATGTCATGAGAGAACAAGTAAAACTTGTTGCAGGTTATCTTACTTACTGGATGAAGAAACCTTAAATCAAATTTTACAAACCCAGCACTTAATGTTCTTAGATTGTTTTCAAAATTTACATTATCAAATATGTTTAGATAAGTTAATAATCATGAATCAGTATGTTATAAAATAAAATTTTCTTTATGTATTAACTGATAAATACTACTTACATTATAATAATTTCCTCATGATTTATGTGTTGCAATCTGTTATTACTGGAAAACCTGACTCAAATCAATTAAAGGACCTGTGTGTTTCTAAGGTCAAAGTATGATATGAGGAATCTTTGATACTAGAAAATATGGTAAAACATTAGAATGAGTAAAGAAAATTACCTGCCAGATGGCAAACTTGCATGGAAGTGAACTTGTGATGATGGAGAGAAAGATCTCTTCTTTCTTGATTTTGATAAATCATCATTTTCTTTTGATAATTTTTCATTCATTCTAGGTGAACTTTTAGAGTATTGATTACCATGCTGTCTCATCCTGTATGTTGTATCACCATGAGTTTTAACTGTTAATTTCGGTTTCCTGCTGCCATCAAACTCTACATTGTAAGAGTGACTTCCTGTTTTAAATGAACAACTCTGTTTTTGTGAGGTTCTTGGGCTGGACTTAGGTTGATTTGTCCTTCCAGAAATTTTAGTCCCCTGCTTTGGAGATTTGTAACAAGATGATTTTTGTTCTTCCTTAGTGTTAGTGAATATTTTGATATTTTCCGGTCTATTTGAGGTTTGGCATAAGTTATCTTCCTCTGTTTCAAAAATCACCTTGGTTCTTGTTGGTGTGGAGGGAGAACGCAAACGAGGACTTCTTGTGTATTTTTCTAGCAGAATACTGTTTTGTTGTCTACCTCGACTAGTATTCCTTCGCATTTCTTCTAGCTGATTACTGAGTTCTTGGGCTTTTCTTTGGTAATGCTCAACTTCTGCTGTTTCTGACTCCCTATTGGAACAAATGTATGCAATTTGCAGTGAAGAATTAACACAAATTTAAAAAATAAAATAATGGTAATTTAAATGATCAATAAAATTTTACGTTATTATGACCAGGCTTGACAAATTAAAATATCTATCTTTTATTGTTTAATATATTTTTTTATATCAGAAAATAATTTTTTAAATCAAGGCTTGTTTTTCAAATACAGTGATCATTATTTGCAAGCTGAATAAATCTGTGGTTATATTGAGTAATTATGCACAAATTTTATGGTGTTTGTGCTGATTAGAAGGTTTGATACACAGTTAAGCAAACAAATTAATGTATTGAGGTAATAGTTAGGAGAGATAGTGGAATCATCATTATTACAATACTAGCATAATTGCCCATCATATATGATGGGGATGTTTGAATTAAGTATTAAGTTCAAATTGAAATATAAATTAATAAACCCAACTTTTATATGCACTAAAAAGTAAACAATAAATATAAAATTCACATAATTGAATGTTCCAGAGATTAAAAATAATTTTGGGTGAATATAAATTGTATGGCAAAGAACTACATTATGCTATACAATTCTTATCCAAAATTATTTTTAATTTATGGAACATTTAATTTTGTCTTTCACTCCCTCTCTGTCTCTCTACTTTATTTCTTCCTCTCATTCTCTCTTACGTATTAAAACATTCAAAGCATGCTTTCCTTACACATATAGTATATGGGTTGAGACGACAATACAATCTCGAGGTTTAACAATGAAACAGTCGGCAAGATAACATATGGTTAAAAAGCATAAATTTTTCAAATAAATATCATTTTAATGTAGAACTTGAGCGATTTTGTAGCATAGGCATAATGTGATGATAAGAATAAGAAACATTATTTATTTTTATTTAAAATGGTCCAGGTTCAAAGATTGTGGGTCAATTATTTCTAATTTTAATTTGCGAAAGAGTAAAAGCCTGTAAGCTGAAAAATTGATTTTATGTGCTATCTTATGGGAAATGGCACCCCCCTCTACTTCTCCCCTCCTCGCAAAAATCAAAATTCTGGCCCTGAGGTGCATATCCCCATGGTTCCATTAGTAAGTGTACCAAGTTTTAAGTATCTAAGTTTCTTGGTTTTCGAGATATGCTGTCCACACACACATTGCCTTTTATTAATATAGATGTAGAATAAACAGAAATGAATGTGAAAAAGGCTGTCATAACCAGAAATCAATTCTAGATGCTGCAGCTGCCCTGCAGAAGCATTACAATTGAGCTACCATCAGTGGTGCAACTACTGTACATGCAGGTAATGCAATCACATGAGAACCGAAGCTCATCAGGGCTCTTGATAAAAACCATTTTATGGATTTAGTGAGACAAGGGCATAAGCAAGCTATCTTACTTGTTGGGCTAGCAGATTCAATGGCTAACGGGACAGTAAAATCACTTTTACATTTCTGAAAAACCTTAACGATATATTGTGATTCAAAGATCTATCTAGGATTTACTTGAACCCTTTATGTCTACCTTTCAATAATGGCATATGCAGGGCTACCGTACATATAAATTTTCTGGATATTTCCTTATTTTGGGCTCAATGACCTGAAGGGATTTTTAAGAAGATTAATTTGTTTGGGGTTTTGTAGCATGGAATTAAAATTCACTCAATCCTTTAGGAAAATATTTGCACTGCTGGGTGTGAAAATATGCATTGTTAGGTTTCATTTTGATTTCAAGATTTATAAAGCAATATAAAACAAAATTTAAAAGGGGTAGAGGCTGAACTCATGATGTTGTATCGTCTAATAATATTGTTTCTACAATTCAGCAAATGAAATTTGCCAAATTACTCAAAAACTGTTGACCAAATGCATATATTGTGCAAGTACCATGTTTTTAAATTTAAATGAACATTTACCATTATTTTTTAATCAACAAATTTTTAGACTTAAAATGTCATTCTCATTTTTACAGCTCAGAATATGTTTGTTCTACACATGCGAGAGTGATGTTGTAGGATGAGCTTCTTGTCCTAGTTAGTGAATATGTAAAGCAACTTTGATATCCCAGCAAATATTGCTTAAAATATTTCAGAGCTACTTTTATACTTGTAATGATGAAAACTAATATGTATGAATTACTGGATTGAATTGTTTACTTACAAATTTCTCTGTAGATCAGAGATTAAATTTTGTAGTCTTTCCACTTCCAGTTGTAGTTGTTGATTTGACAATTGGTGCTGCATCAACTCATCCCTTTTACTAGACAGCAGCTTTTCTAATGAGGTTATATTTTCTTTTTGTCTGTCATTCATGCTCTGAAATTTCTCTAGCTGCCTTCTGAGACATGCAGTATCATGTTCTCTCTAAATTTTGTAAAACAACAATGAAATAGACATAAATAATTTGAACAAATAAAATCAGTTGGAATATTTTTTCCTGTGATAGAACTGGCACAAAAAAATAAAATGTATCTTATAGACATCATTATTGCTAATATTTTGGTGTGTTTTGGCCATCTGACTATTAAGTTTGGCACAGGTGTCATGTGCTACCCAAAGATGTGATTCAAGCTTGTCTGTTTATTGATCTTTTGAGTCTTGTTGATTTTGTAGTTTATCAATTTGCTTGGGTAATTTGTATATCTGCAAAACACATAATGTGTTGAAAGCACAATTTTAGTGACTGATAAGTTTAATTCTGAGGGTCATTATCATAATTTTCAATATTTTATTTTTTCAGACAATCTTGAGTATATAACTCTCTCTTTATTCTTGGTCTTTAAAAAATCTCTTGAGATGGTAGAATGACAAATATGCCTAACTCATTTTTCAAAACATTTTTTAATTCATCACCTTATTTTTGTATTCATGACATGCATCTTTCCTGTCTATCCTTAGACTCAAGATTTAATCATTTAAATTGTTTAATTTTGTATTTAATTCATGTTCTTGGCTTTCAGAATGTTGTTTTCTTGTTTCAAATAAGATAAGTCATCTCTTAGCCTGTATATTTTTCCATAAGTTCATAAGTGCCCTCTTCCTAAACAGTGAACAAATTTATGCATTAATTCCCATTAATTAGGATATTGATTCCACTGATGCTCATGTTTTTAGACTTAGGAATTTACCTTTATATCTATCAATCTTTTCAATTGATTATTTTCATAATCTTGGACTCCTAATTTATTCTTCATTTATCTTATTTCTTTCTGCATTTTGTCCTCCCTATTCAAGTTTTTAGCCTCTTCAGTAACTGATTCTAGATTTTTCTTGACTTATCTTTTGAACAAAGCAGTAAAAAATAAATAGCAATGTAATCCATCTATTTTTCAACATGTGTCTTGAATAAGAATGATTGTATCATAAGAGGATATTTTTAAAATTGAAAGCTTTGATGTACTTTTTTAAGTTCAATATTTGATGCATGATGGTAATGTTTAATTCTTTGTCTCTTGTGGAACTTTTGCACCACCATATTATTTTAATGATGATTGTGTAATACTTACTTGTTCTTATTTTGCAGTTAATTTTCTAGACATAATATATTTCAATTTATAGTCATTTTCTAAAGTTTTCAATGTGATTTTTCATGTATTTTTCTGAAAATATAATTGGATGAATCTTAACATTGAAAATTCAAGATAAATAATTATAGATTGTGGGAATGGTATATTTTTAATATTTTCTGCTTTAAATGAAAATTGGCTCAAATTTAAAGCAAACAAATGGAAATATATCTTCCATAACTTTTGTTTATCTTCCATTTTGTATCACATTTACTTTTATGGATAATTATAATTTTATTTGAAGTTATTGTACAGTATCATAATTCAATGGTTCGCCAACCATATACCTGTAAGCAGGACCGGCTCAAGGTGTATGGGCACCCTGAGCACCAAATTTGTTCGAGTGCCTCTCTCCACCAACATTTTTCATTGCTATTACAAAATTCATTTTATCATCTGATATAATTGTTATTAATTTTTAATTAATTTTTTAAACTGTCCATCATTCACTACAATACATCACAATAAAGATTAAAACTAAAATAATAGCAAGGAGTCTGTTTGGTAGCTGGCAGTGGTCACATTTGTGTCTGAACACATGGTGGGGAGAGAGATTGTTCACCCTGCATTAGGTAGTGTAATAGCATGCCAACAGTTAGAGTCATAGTATGGGGAGCCATCACCTATGGCAACTGTACACCTCTGGTCATTTTCTAAGGCACTTCAGCTTCCAAATGTTATGTTGATACCATCCTGAGACCAGTGCTTTTGCTAGTCCTATACTTTGTCCCAGACACCATATTCCAGCAGGATGATACCTGGTCACATGTCATATAATTAACTACAGCATCTTTATGATATTGATGTGCTTCCCTGGGCTCAAGGTTACCTGATCTCCATGTTTGGGACATGATGGGAAATACATTTACAGCCATGCCTCAGCTAGGCTAAACTGCTGCCTACCGTAGAGCGCAAGTACAGCAAGATGTCCCACAAGATAACATTTGTCACCTTTTTGACTTGCTACCATGAACTAGGGGCCTGTATCACCAGGGCCGTACTAACCTAGGGTGCAAGGGGTACACCTCACCTAGGTGCCTTCCCATCAAGTTCATTATATCTATAGATTATTGGAATGCGATTTATACATACTGAATTGGCAGCGCTTGTCACCATTTCACTGCAGATCTTTTAGTACATTTGTGTTCAAGCAGGAATGGAAAGGATGAAATACCATAGTGATACAAAATCTCTCTGGCAAAATTTACCCCTGAACACTTGCAGTATACATTCACATTGGGTCGAGTGAATAAAAATTAAGCAAATGCTTAAAGCAAACAGTAAAAGCAAAAGCATTTGCTAAAAGCATAAGCAAATGCTAAAAGCATTTGCTTCATATTGAGTGAATAAAAGCTTGCTTTTGCTTATAAGCATTTGCTACTCAGTTTTAAGCAAATGCTTAAATTTTACGGAAGAAAGCTCTTTGCAACTATTCCCTCACTTGTTTTTTTTACATTTAAAGTTTTACATAGTTGAATTTCAAACTAAAAACATAAATATATTGAGTAATATTTTTAAAAAAATTTAATAATTTTTAAACTATTTCTTTTATAACCAAATTCAATAATATCACAAATCATGGGTGCATATGTATTCAATTAATTATAGTAATTTTATCCAGTCATTTGCCTATATAGTAATTTTGGAAGCCACAAATTTTACTGTCTTACATACAGTTGTGCATTGTACGTGGTGTTCTTCCCTGACTACTATTTGAAATCCAGGATCAATTAAGTACCTTAAAAATATTTCTATCTTCTGTTTGGAAGACAATGCACCATCACGTCTCTCTTGATATTCTCTGATTACAGATTTGAAATATACTTAACATTTTCTTCAGAGAAACAATATAAATTTTTATAAGCATTGGTTATTGAAACTTTTCTCATATTTTTTATCAGTTTTTGTCACCATAAATTACCATATTTATATTAAGGGTCAATTGTCATGAAAATAGAGTACTTAGAAATATCTTAGCAAGACCTTTACCTCACTTAAAAAAGTTAAAGCATATGCTTAAAGCATTAAGCAAAAGCTCGGTTTTATTCACACAATTTTAAGCAAATGTTTAAGAAAAATCCTAAAAATAAGCAAACGCTTATTCTTTCTAGCAAAAGCAAATGCTATTTTTTTATTCACCCAAAATTAAGCATTTGCTTATTTTATATTCACTCGACCCAATGCTTTTGATTTTACTGTATGCTTTAAGCATTTGCTTAATTTTTATTCACTCGACCCATTGTTCTACTCTTGGAAAAGAATGTATTAGAGGCAACCAAAAATTATGGTTCAGAAGGAGTTGGCAGGGGGTAGGTGTGTTGCCCTAATTACATTCTGCACCCTAGTGAGGGTCTGTAGCAGCATTTCTTTAGAGGTGATCATAAATCAGGACCCTGATGGAAGCAGTAGGGGATGGGTGTGCTGCCCTTCTAATTGCTATCTGCACCCTTGCAAGCTCATGTTAGCTGTGGCAGCATTTCTTTTGTATAGTACCATTGACCTTCAACACTAATCTTTTTGTTGAAAGGTTACAAAATGTCTAACCTCACTTTTGTAGATTCTCTCTTATTGATTAATAGATATCTCAGTTCTGTTTTGGAGAATTCTTTCCAAAAACAGCTTTTATTACTCCTTTGCAACCCCTTCCTGCTTCATATACTTTTGGAAATATCACAGAACTCTTCTTAAATCACTTTTCTTTGGATATTTCATGGAGAAGGGACTTTCCAGATCTAAATAGTGTACCTGACTGAGTGCCAGAAGAAAGGATGATTTTGTTCTTTGATTAGAGGACATCTTGTGATAAAGAATTTTTGGAAACTGAAGAGATTGTATCTCATACACAAAAAAGTGCACATTTGGAACATCAGAGAGGTTTACTTTCTATATTAATGTAAAGAGTGATTTCATATAAGATCATTCTTAATTTCCATAGTAAGATGAGATACTTTTTTATGCTTTTTGATTATAAGTAGATAGAATTTTAGATAAAATTGTAATTCTTTATGAAGGCTATGTTGAATTCACAGCTAAGTCTGTGACAACTATTACACTTTATCATGTTCAACATCCTATTAAATTTAATTAATTTTTGAAGAGGAATGAAACTGCAATGCTGTCCTGTATTCAGTCATTATATTGAATTCATACAAAGAAGAAATTCAAAATTCTTTTATAAGTTCTAACAATCCAGGTTTGTGGCTTGAAAATCTTCACAATAAATAAGATTAACATTAATTGAAAATGGTCCAGTTACTATACAAAATGTTGTGTTCCCTAAAGATAATTTAGGTAGAAAGTTTTCATTTAGTTATTTTTATTGAATTTCATATAATGGAAAAAAATTGTCAAATTGCTTTTCTATTCTAAATGTAAGCATTTGTTGTATTGTTTCTTTCCAAATTTTCAATTGTGATGGAACTGTATTGGTTGGTAAAAATGGTTTTAATGATTGGCAGCATTTATTTAAGCATTTTAATTGATATGAAAAAGGGCAAATCATATAGAAAATCATAGTAAATGGACAGAAAAAAAGAGGAAACACTATTAATAGTCTGAACCAAAATGTTATTCATCAGAAAACCAAATATTGGTATTCAGTAATTGAGAGAATTGTTTATATTATTTATATTTATTATTTATAATTCAGTATTTAGCAAAAAATTTAGTTCTGAAAGTAAAAAGTAATTAATTATATGAAGTGAATAATGATAGTACTTTTAAAATGGTAGAAATGAAGGAGAAATTTGATCCTATTACAGCATAGTATATTCATTGCGTTCAATCTAACAGTAACAGTTTGCTGCATTATCTTGGAGAGAAAATTCAAAATGAAATAATTGACATCCTTGCAATTAAAATTAAAGAAAAAAATAGGTATGCTTAAAGCTTATAAATATTATTCTGTTGTATTGGACTGTACTTATAATATGAGTCATCAAAAACAAATATGTATAATAGTTTGTTTCATGTTTTTAAATACTGGTAAAAGAAAGTTTGAAATATAAGGGTAAGCTTTTTATTTTTGTCATTTCTAATACAACTGCCAATGATTTAGGTGTCTATTAAATTAGTTTTCTAAAAAACATATTATAAACATATATATGATATGTGCAGTAAAGGTTATGATAACGCATCAAATATGAAAGGTAAACAATGGATTTCAAAGGAAAATTTTAGATATTAATCCTGGAGCCTTACCTATATGTGCCATGTCCTGCCCATAGCTTAAATTTAGTTATGTTTGATGCAGTTAAAATATCCTATGAAACTTAATTTTTTACTTTCTCTATACATAGCATAGGGAAAAGTATTGTTTTTATGAAAAAACTGATTTAGAGGTTTCAATGGAAATACACATTTTGAGATCTCCTGAACACGTTTTGACCATTTTCTTGATAATGTCTGTGGGTGTGAGTGTGTGTGTATGTGATAGAAATTTTGTCGGTGTCTAACTTGTGTCTAGTTTTGGTTAGAGTATACTGTGGGAGTGCCTTTCGGAGGATTTTTATGATTCTGCACGGGTCTCCTTTTGACTTAGGTCCTGCGATGGTGTTTACCAGCAAATTGCAGCATGAATTTGAGTATTCTCTTCCTGTTTAGAGTGAAGAAGCTTTTGTTTATTTAGTATTGTATTGTTTCACCATCTCACAACCCTCCCTTTTCATATATTAATCAGGTCAACAGGAGATTTTATATTTAACATTTTTATGAAAGTCACAAGAGTTGAGTAGTTTTTAGTAAAAATCTGATTTGGCCACCATATGACTTTCTCCATACCTGTAATATTTATAAAAATTCCAATATAAATGATAATTTATATATTTAAGGAAGTGCGAGAAAATTTTAAAGACTTTACAAAGAACAGAAATAGACTCATACCGTAGCCTTGTGATATTGGAATCTCCAACAATTAAGAAAATAAAAAGGAGCGTTACTAAGATGTAACTAAGCATCGATTGTTAACAATAGTCGCCGGTAGGTGGTGGCAGCTAAAAAATTAGTTGTAAATATATCTCTTAAACAATGCATTATATGGGAAAATATTTCAAACTATCTGTAATATTTCTAAACGTTCCAAATAAGTTAAATAATAATAAATATTTTAAGAAACCGAGAAAATTTTAGACTACAAAGAACAGAAACTCAAACCATAGCCATATGATATTGTATATAGGCATAAAGCTCCAACAATTAAGAAAAGAAAAAGGAGCATTACTAAGGTGTAACTAAGTGTCAATTGTTAACAATATTCGTCAGAAGGTGGCGTGGTGGTGGCACCTAAAAATATAAGATATCTCTTAAACAATGCATTATATGGAAAACCGTTTCAATCAAAGATTGTAGAAAATTAAATGTACTACAACTTTTATTCTAGTACATTTTTAAATTTATCAAATATTAAAGCATATAGTTCAAAATAACGGATAAGTGACAAGAGTAAACACCCACTTTTGGTTGACTGATTTCTACCAAAAACTAATCAGTTATTGTAACTTTCATAAAAACATTAAATATAGAATTTCATATTGATCTGATTAGTAGTTTTTGAGTTAAGCGCACCCACAAAAAAGTTGTCATATATACACACACACAGACATCATTGAGAAAATGGTGGAAACATGTTAAGTGGACCTCAAAACACGTATTTCCATTGAAATCTCAAAATTGATTTTTTTTCATGAAAATAATACTTGCCCCTATACTACGTATGGAAAAAGTAAAAATCTGTCAACCAAAAGTAGGTAATCCATAATTTTAAAATATTTGCTTTAATATTTTATATATGTTAAAATGTACTGGAATAAATGTAGAAAATTTAATTTTCTACAACCTTTTTGAAACATTTTCCCATATAATGTATTGTTTAAGAGATATTTTAAAAACTATATTTTTTAACTCCCGCTATCACACCATCTACCAGCGACTTTGATAAACAATTGATGCTTAGTTATGTCTTAGTAATGCTCCTTTTTATTTTCTTAATTGTTGGAGCTTCGTGGCTAATATCCAATACCAGAAGGCTACTGTTTGAGTTTATTTCTGTTCTTTGTGAGCTCTTTAAATGTTTCTCGCATTTATTAAATATATAAATTATCATATAACTTATTTGGAATTTTAAGAAATATTACAGCTATGGAGAAAGTCATGTGATGGCCACATCAGATTTTTTAAAATTACCTTTATGTTTTACAAGTCTCAGATAAAGTGTACATATAGAATAAATACTCCTTTGAATGTTTTATATATCTTTCAGTAAATGTATATATAATATTACTCAAAACTGTATTGTTCTCCCATTACTTATTTAATTTATTGATGTAATTTTATCTTTAAAATAAAATTAATTTGTAAATATTACTGGCAGTTATTAATTTTTTGTATAAATATGAAAAAATCTTTTATAGCATGGGATAGTTGTGAGGTTGGTCAGCTGTCATCATCAAACCATCTACTATTGTGTAATAATATATGAAGCATCTTTGTAATATCTTAGTTTATATATTTTTTGTCTATTGTAATTTATAGGCTTCTTTAACATATATGAACTCTTACCCTGAGGTTTTGCTTTTCATGACCAAGTTTAGCAATGGTTTCTTGTAAATGTGTGATTTCTCTTCGTAGAGAATCTGCTTCTGACTGGATCATTTCCTTGGAGTTTATTTGTTGCTGATAGAATTTCAACTCTTCTTCTAACTGTGCAGCTTGTTCTTGTGACTCAAGCAGTGATCTCTCAGTTTTTTCTTGAAGGCTTCTAAATGAAATTTATAATTGTATTACAACTAAAGTGGCAATTTATAATGAACGAAGCACATCCAATACGTAATTTAAGCCAAAATGGAATTTTTAGCATGATTCCTTTATTTGAGATATAGGCTGTCACATTTATATGCATTCCCCCAAAAATTTTAATGCTGTGAATCAGTTCAATTGTTTTCTCAAAAGGAGCTTACTCTTACTTTTTATTTTGTTGCAGCGATAGTTGTTTTTAACCTATCATTTTCATTGTGTATCATAATTTTCTTCTCTGTTTTTAAAAAAGGTGGCAGATGGCTCTTCTGGTGAATTCGGTCCAGAAAATATGGTCTACTTTTACCCCATCTCCCCATGAATCCTCTAGGTAAGAGTATTACTTCTAGATTTAAACTTCATATACCATTTAGTTTATGGAACCTCAGATTAATAGATATTTACTAACAAATCATCGTATGGATCATTAATGGAAGAGTTGCATGAGACAGTGTTTGAAGTGAAATAATATTCACTAAAAATTTTAGGATTTAATAATAAATGATGAAGTTCTGAAAATTTTCACTCTTAGAAAACAAATTGGAAGCTTACTTTAACTGTTTATTAAGGTTTTCTTCTCGTTTTAAATCTTCTGTAGCCATTTGCAGATATTCCTTGAGTTTAGATATGCTCTCTCCCTGTACTTCAACTTTCCCTCGCAACATGCCCTGATTTTTATGAAGATGGCGGCATTCTTTTTCCAACTCTCGAACCCTTTCTTCCTCTACTGCTAAGCTCTTCTCAAAGCGACTCTTCTCCTCCAATCGTACTTCGGTTGCCATCTAAGTTATGAAATGCAGGGTTGGGATTTCAAAAAATAAACGTTAAAGTGAGATGGTCTAAAGTTGTATTTAAGTTTTCATCTCTTTTGATTAGTTTCACTATTGATTATCATCAATATATTATATCAATGTCATCAGTTCTTTTCCAATTTAAAGCTATTAAAACACTGATGAGTTTAAATGGAAGATATTATGTATTGATTATTATTGCTCAAATATTTTACCTGTAATCGTCCTCGTAGTGAGTCAACTTCCTCTTGCAAGCGCTCGACATCTGCTTTGGCTAAGTCCCTTTCCCTCTCCAATCTTGCAATTACATTCTGTCAAAAAATTTATATTTCATTTGACTTAGAGTGAAAGTCATACAATGCAGATTATGTGGTTGCAACTACAGTTTTGTGATATATGTAAATGAAAATAGAAAAATTTCACCTTTATTGAAAATGAGCAAACTGGAGATGAAGACCTAGAATGTATTCTAACACTCAAGGGTTTGTCTGTGCCTAAATTATTTTCAAGCATATTTATCTCTTGACTCAATTCTTCACATGACTCTTTTAGCTCTGTTAGTTTATTATCTTTGTCCTGAAAATTGCTGGGTGCATTTGTTTCCTGCAACAGTCATTGACAGTAATTAAAATTAATATATAATAACTAGCATAATTACCTAGGAAAAACATAATGGGTAAAAATTTATTTAGTTAAATTCTACCTTTTTCTCGTTTACTGAATCCAATCCCTTCACTTCCTCCATTCTCTTGACACTTTAACATGAAAGCATAGTAGTGCCTTAAAAATATCACTAGAACCAAATCTCAAAACAACTTTTTAATAAATACTTACCCTTTCATCGCACTATTTTCTGGCAGGTGTTGTTAGCTATCATTTATAAGAACTAAATGACATGTTTATGGTATGTGGATGCAATATACCGCATTAACCCGAAAGGAAGATGTCTTTGAATTTAAGACGACCACATAAAAAACAAGATCCATTCAGGAAATAACGTGATAACAATATTTAAAATATAATATAACCTAATAAAAATTTTTGCTTGTTTTGTAACTTTTGCAGGAATCATATATAAAATTAGGCCATAAAATCTATTTTCTGTTTTATAGTCTACAGGGGGGATTGTCTTAGATCCAGCATCGTGTTACATTCAGGCTTGTCTTCAGTTCAGGTAATTAGCACTCATGCTAATATAAAAGCACACTTTGGCAAAGTAATACTTTATGAAATGAGCAACACACCAATGTAACACACACTTATATGACATACTGCCAATAGGAGAATCACCAGGCAGGCAGTGTTTACATTTGAAATACAGCATTGAGATTCACTTAAAAAATGTATAGGTTACATCGTTACATTTATAATTGTCAAGCCAGAGCCAAAATTGTTTTACAAATACTGATACATAGTTTTATTACAAAGTGACCATCTTCTTCTTTTAATGACAATTATTTTTTAACTAAAGTATGTGTCATTTGTTTTATAAAACAACTTAGATACTAGATTCTTTCTTTTCTTCTCCTCATATTGAAGGAATTCTACAAAATATTGGCATCTCTATATAACTGGGGTGCATGTTTACCCTCAACACATAAGACAGGTTGATTTTAGGTTATGTTTTTCAAGAAAAAAGTGCATTTTATGCACAAGGAAATATGGTAATTAACTTTCACATCATAATTTTAAAAATATTATTGTTACAAAGTGTACTTTCATATTTTGGTATGAAATATCAGTGAACATATTTGTAGTGGTATGAATGTTAATTTAACAACTTAATTTTGTTGAACTGAAATGAATCTAGTTCCTGGTATTTATTCATATGTTGCCTTATTTTTTAGGATTTATAAGTAGTGTATTTACCCAAATCCAAGATGACTCAGATTCTAAGACGATCCCCCCTTTTAGCAAACTGTCAAAGCAGAAAAAAGATTTTGTTAACCTAATTTCTCAGTGAATATATTTGGTGTATATTTTGAACACGCGAATTCGGTATAGGTATACTAGTTGTTTCATTAATTGAAATAGTTTGTTACAAATTTTTCTTTGAGAAAAATTTTTTTTAAATTGATACTGTATTAATTGAAATCCGGATGGTAAGTTTGAAATGAAAAATTTAAGTAGATTCAGTTATTTTATCTTGTTTAATTTGTTTAAAAAACATCAATTAAATGCATAACCATACTTCCTATGGTTCTATGACAACTTTTCATGCGTCAATTCATCGCATGAAAAATTCGTCGCACATTAATAAATCACAATGCAAAGTGATCATGCATCTCTTCATCGCTCCCTGCCCCTCCCTACCTGCTATACATCATTCATGATGTCTTGCCTTCCAATTTGCCTTTTGACGAATCTGTCTTGCAACTAAATTGCCTCATGACGAATTTGTTGAGCAATGAATTGACACGTGATGAGTTGTCCTGCAGTGTATCAATGTGTGACGAGTTTGTCATGCAATGAATTGATGCATGGCGAATTGATGCATGATGAATTGATTGTAATGTATTGAGGGTATACCACTTCATACTCGAATTTAAGACGACCCTCGATTTTTGCAAGCTGAAATTTGGAAAAAATACTCTTCTTGGATTCAGGTAAATACGGTCTTTTTTGTCAGCAAGTTCAAGTCCTGAGTTTGATTCCAGGTCAAGTCAGCATTATCCTCCTGCTTTTCCATTATATATTATTTACCAGTATATGACTGCCTGTATAAAAATTAGCATCAACACTTTAATTTCTGTTTAACAGTTTGATTGATTTCTTATTTTCTGAATCTCGAAAGAAAAGCGTTACTTTATCAGAAGCATGTCAAACTCATGGACCACATGCAGCCCTTACGCTCTTACTGTGACCCGATTGCTAATTGCTAAATGGTTCAAGATTTTATGTAAATGCTTTATTACTTACTCCAAACATAATATAGGAGAAAGTATTGTATTCATGAAGAAAAATTGAATTTGAGATTTAATTGTCAGTGAAAATATGTATGTTTTAAAATCCACTGACAATTAGTATGATTTCACTATTTTTGAAAATATATCCTTGAGGACTTAATTTATGTGAATATTTGTTATTACCGAAGTTATAGAAAATACATATAATTTTCTACAAGTTTTTTTTTGTAACTTTTTTAAAAATGGACTGTATAAGAGATATTTTGATTATTCATCTGAATTTACAAAGTATGTTGCTAAGTGTTACCTTTGCTTCCATTGCTATGATAAAATTTCTAATTATTGATAGAGATGCCTATGCTACCAAGGGTTAATATATTTCAATCAAAACTATCCCAATGCCATCTAGCGTCATATTTTGTAAACAAATTTTCTTGTAAATATTGACCAATCCCAGTGCCACCAATAGAAATTTTGATTGTACATCAATATTTTGTTATTCATAGCAACAAATAACAATTTTATTTACTTATTGTTATTATCCAATTTTTTTAAATTATTCACTGATGTAATTGTTGATAATTATTCTTGAGAACGTTCATGTCGAGAGCAACCTATAAGTATTATTACAATCATATTCATTACTCTGTAAGGAGAAAGTCATGTGCTGGACACATCAGATTATATATGTGAAAAGGAAACAAGATTTATTTACAGTTATTGTGGTAAAAAGTAGAATGCATTTTTAAAATTACCTTTTTCAGTAGCAAAATGAACGTTTTTGTTTGTTTTATGCCCTGCTGATTCACCTCTTTACATGCAAGAGGTAGTGCGTTAAATAGCCAGATAGGAAGGGAGGAGAGAAACCTGATACTGGTTTTTAGCCTGCTCTTAATGAAGAGCACCAAGGGGACTAACTGCTTAGCATCCCTTCCGAAGGATGGGGTGCTGACTTTGTGTGATCTCCTCAAACTGCACAAACAGGGGGCCTGGTGACCTTGGAAAAAATCCTACCTTTGCAGGATTTGTGCCCACTGCCTTTCAAGCAGCAGGCTAGTAGCAGCCAGCATCCTAACCACTACACCACCAGGACCCAAAACAAGCATCCAATCTTCTAGATTATCTCTACTTTTACAACTCTGACCATCATTAAACAACTATATTCCTCTATAACATCCATTGCGTCAATGGGAGCCTGATGTCTCTTCGAGTTTGATATGCCTGCTTTATCAGGATTTTCGAAAAATGTCCTTTATACTTTGTTCAGCTGATTGCTCTCAATTCTTTCTATGAAAATGTTGATATTCTGATTTTTAAGATGTAGTATACCAATGTTATTATGCTGATACATGTTTCTTTATGATCAAGATATTTTTGAGATAAATTTTCATAATGTGACTAATTCAAAGTATCAAAAAGACATAGTTACCTCAATTTCCACTCTTGTAATGGTTTTTTGATTCCCCATGTTCACCGTTTCCTCAGAAATCCTTTGATTAAGCTCATTGAAATCATCCTCTGAACCTTGTGATGAATGAGTTGACTTTGTCATTTTTATATGTATTCTTGTGATTCAGGAAAGAAATTAAAGAGAAATTGACACCCAAGATAATTTTAAACCATATACATACTATTATACCACATAATTGTAATTTTCTTAAAAAGGAAGTTTTGATTCAATATGCTTGCTATTATCCAAGTTAAATTTAACTGGAATCTTTGAGGGAAATATTGGCATTCTGTAGCATTGTGTCACTGTTATGTAGTTTAAATTCCAGTCTTTATGATGCACTGTTATTTGAATTAAAACAGGGATCCCCAAACCATGGCTGCAATGTTATGTAGTCACTTATTCCAGATTGTTTATTTTATTCTTAAAATACATTTTAGCACCATCATCTTTATTTATGGACCATGATTAATATCAGATTAGTAGGGTTTGTGTCAACAGATACAAAATGCTTCACTTTTTTACCCAGTTTATACTTTACAAAAATTATAGAAACTAGGAACTTGACATATAGCTCACTCATTGATAATTATATCATTGGGAATAATTTTGAAACGAGAAAAAAGTCTGCTATGACTGGGAATCAAACCTGGGTTCCACCACTGAACTATTGTAGCAGATCAATTTTCTCGTTTCTGAATGTGGATGTTTTCTTGGTTGGGACAGAACTGATATCATTGGCAGTTTCTAGATAAAAAGTTTAGGAACCTCTACTATTGGAGACCAGTAGTAGCATTATCTACTGCAATGCATAAATTATACTTATATTGAGAAGTACATAATGGAAGAATATTGGAATATTGCTAATGAAAAGCTAAGAGATGGCTTTCATTTGCTCACAAAATGTAATTACCAGCAAAAACAGCCAGATGATTATTTGGAGAATATTAGGAAATTAATTAAAAATATTTTTGCAACAAATTTCCTTAATATAATACAGAATTATAATTACCTTCGTGAAGGGCAATTTGGTTCTTTTGAATTATCTCTTGATAGTTCATTTTTTTTAAGCTTGTTTTCTAATTCCATAATTCTTAACTTTTGGTTTTGCAAAGTATCAGTCATCTTATCTATTTTCTTTATAAGTTCTCTCTCTGTTATAAAATATTTTTGCATTTTGAGAGCTAAATCCTGGTTTACAGAGTTATAAATAAGCTATCATAATTTACCTCAATTAAACAAATGCTTAATTCAATTCCTTACCATTTATCATTACTGCTTTCAATGCAGTATCCTTTTCAACCAAAGCCTTCTTCAAGCGCATTATAACCTCTCTGTTATTCTTTTTAGCTTCATCAATCATTTTCTTCATTTCACTCTTTTGTTCTTTCAGTTCTGCCATTTTCTTTTCTAACTGATAAACTGTATGCATGCTTGCATCTAATTTTTCCTGAAATTTAACACTGCACATAAAGTTAGGTTAAGTAGGCGAATATGGTTTATGTTTTTATTAATTAAATGTCATTCATAATTAAGGTAACTCGACCCAATATGGTCTCTTCCCCAATATGGCCTAGTCGCCATATTGAGCGTACTACGTGACAAAATTGATAGATGTTGGTTGCAGTATACCGGTATGGAATTCCGCTGGACGAGCTCAGTTGGCTGAATTTGCTGGAGTGTTTTGTTTGAGACCAGCGTTTGTGGTTATATGCATCTAATTTCAAGACGTTGGTTAAGTCATTGTTTGTACAGGTAAAAGTTAATTAATTAACTTGACCTTAGGCATTCTACAAGATAATTGTCTCTACTATTAGTGGTGTGATTGGTTTGGCAATTCATTGAGATGTCATGTGGTTCCAATGGAATATGTTTTACTAGTCCAAGTCTCCCCAATATGGTCTATGTAGGCCATATTACCCATTTTGTGAGCCTTAAATAATGACAATGAATTTTTTGAATGATTTTAGATCTCATTTTGTTGTTCATTTCTTTATTTAAATTAAATTTTGACTTCATGTGCCTAAATATTTGGTGGCACAATTTTATGATTTTGACCTGTGTAAAATTTGAATCTTGACTTTATTCCTCTCATATTTTAGTTATTTTTGCCTACTGACAATTTATTGTAACCATTTATAAGCAATCAAGCATTAGAATTTTGATACAAGTATTTGATAAATATTTCAGATTCTTGTTCTCTTATATTTTGAACAATAACCCAAAAGGCCATGTTGAGATCCTATGTTCCTAATATGGCCTAACAGCAAGATTTTGCAAAAATGCTAACCAGTAATTCCATGTTGAAGCATTATAGTTGTAACATTTTTTCTGTTTACTTAAATAAACTGCCTAGGAGTACACTATGTTAGTTTTACTTTCAGCATTTGGGAAAGATACTTAAAAAATTAATAAAGCTTAGATAGCTGTTTGTGTTTCGAAAACATATAAAGGACGCGAATATGGCGTCATGTGCAGTCGCGTATTGCTGTAGCTCCTGTAGTAATGACTTTAAACATTATGATAAGTTCACTCTTTGTGGTTTTTGTACCTGACCTTTTCACATTGAGTGTATAGGAATTAACGAGACAACATTTAAAGTTCTAATTGAGTCTTCCTCCATCTTCTGGGCTTGTATTAACTGTGTCATCGAGAAGACGTTGGCCATTACGAAGAAAATGACTGCCTGTTTTCCTGAGAGGAAGGAAATTTCAACGAGTCCACCTGCAGCAGAGAATAAAATATTGTCTCCTGCAACCACGGATGACTGCTCGATTTATGAAACCAAGATTGTACATCCTAAGCTCATTCCTCCAGTGAAACCATCCGTTCGTGAACATGTGGCTACGAACCCATCTGATATGTCTCATCAGGTTAACATCTCTTACTGTGAGGCAGTGAATAAATCGAACAAGGTGAACTTAAGTGATGATAATATAGAAATCAATCCCAATTCACCGGCAGTCAATGACGATGATGATGTACCTTTCAAAGTTGTTGTGAATAAGCGCCATAAGCGTAAAGTGATTGTTGGCACCGGAGTGAATTCTAGTGTATCCTCTCTTCAAAGTGCCACAAGGCAAGTGCACCTTCATGTTTGGAGACTTGCACTTAATACTACGGAGAGTGAGGTGCTGAACTATGTAAAGAATAACATAGGTTGTGAGGCAGTGGTGCATAAACTTAATGCATAAGGTGATTACTCATCCTTTCGAGTATCAACAAACTCAGATTTCTCAGAGAAACTGCTTGACCCAACTAATTGGCCTGCCAATGTTGCTATTAACAAGTTTTACTTTAGGAAAAGTCATTTCAATCCTTCCCTCTCATTAGCAGCCTCTAATAATAAAATTGAAAATCATTCCTCTAGAATGGTTAGTAATAGCACGGTCCATGATGCTCTTTTGGTCCGCGATGCTCTTCCGGTCCCGGTCCATGTTGCCGTTCCCGTCCAGGATGTCGTCCCCGTCCAGGATGTCGTCCCGGCCATCATTACCTCTCCGGAGCCTAATGCCATCTCGTTTCCTAACATTGTCCCGGTTCCTAACGCCGTACCATTTCCTAATGCTCAAGTTCACGATGCTGTTTATAACGATAGATCTAAACCCAACAGTAGGCCTGTTACTCGAGGTCAGAGTGGTATTGTTAGATCTAAGAAATTGTGACTAGGTGCAAGTGAGGGTGCTCTCTCCAATTCTATATTATTAAATTGGTTTTATATAAATATTCAGTGCTGGAGGAATAAGGGCCTTAACCTTGAGCTCCTACTTCAGGAGCTTAATGTTGATGTCTTGATACTTTCTGAACATTGGTTAAGAGCAAATGAAATATCTGTGTTTCATATTCATGGTTTTAATCTAATAACATTCTTTTGTCGTCAGCAATTCAAGTGTGGAGGAGTGGCCATCTATAGCAAACCCTCTGTAAATATGAAGTGCCTCAGTTTTAACAAGAGCATTGAAAAAGTTTTGAATGCTCAGTTGCTTTAATCAATATTTGATACCTATTGTTATGCTCTTTTGTCCATATATCGTTCTTCCAGCAGTAATACTAATGATTTTTTTAAGTGCCTATATGATACCATTATATTTACATCAATGAAAAATATCAACGGCATGATATTGTTTGGTGACATCAATATTGATTTATTGAATGAATCCTCTGAAAAAGCTGATCTCATAAATCTTCTATCCACTTCTGGACTAAAGGTAGTGAATGACAATCCTACCCAAATCTCACCCAAAACTCAATCACTTATTGACTATCTAATTTCTGATTTACCTCCTAATACCTTCACTTCTGAAACCATCTTTACAGGCTTCTCTGACCATCTGGGTCTAAAAATAACCATTAAATTAAATCAAACTCTCTTTCAACCCAACCCCATGTACATATGTAAACGTATCTTTGATGACTATTCTACTAAAATATTTCTTCACCACCTCTCACATGAATCTTGAGATGGTGTTCATAACGCAAGTGATGTCGATTCTAAATTTAATGCTTTCATGCAAATATTTACTCTCTGCTTTAATGCAGCCTTTCCTGTCAGAAAAATCAAACAAAATGTAACAATGCTTAAAAGAAAGTTATACTCTCCTCATCTCATTATCAGGTCCCAATATGTTCGTGATTTATATTTTCAATATAAATTTGTTGACTCTAATCTTCATGGCGCATACTTATATGCCCTAAAGGACTTTAGAATACACTTATTAGCCGAGAGAAAAGCTGCAAATGTTAACTACATAAATAAATCCAAAAATATGATTAAAGCATCATGGAACATTATCAAACTAAATTCCAATGCTGCAATCAACAACCTAAGTCCTTCTTACATCGAATTCAATGGGATATCAGTTTTTGACCCAATGGATATAGCTATGAATTTCAACAATCAATTTTGCAATATTAATACTAATGCAGCATCTTCTCCTGAATATCCCTCCAGTAAAACCAGTTCAGTTTTCACACCTTCTGTTTTTCTTCACCCCACTGATCCCTATGAAATAATAGATATCATTAAATCTTTTGAAAATTCCTTTTCTTGTGGTATAGATGATATTCCTATGATTGTTGTTAAGGAAAGCTCTTTTATCATTGCACCTATCTTATCTGACATAATCAATCTATCCTTCAGCTCTGGCCAGTTCCCTACTAATTTAAAATTTTCTTGTGTGTCTCCAATACTAAAAAAAGGTTCACCCTCTGACTCAGAGAACTATAGACCCATCTCTATTTTATCCGTATTTTCCAAAATATTTGAAAAATTATTTTTCAATCGCATACTGCTTTTCCTCAATTCCTTCAATTTGTTAACTCCTAATCAACATGGATTCAGGAAAGAGAAGTCTACATCTACTGCTGCCTTCAACCTTATCAACAGAATATACCAAGCTCTCAATAACAACAAGCATACTTTAGGTATATTTTATGATCTCAGTAAAGCTTTTGACAGAATTGACCACAAAATGCTTTCGGTGAAACTTTGCAACTTGGGCATCAGAGGCATGCCCCTAAATTGGATTATTTCTTTTCTAAGTAATCGTTATCAGATTGTGAAGTTTTCCCAAAGAGCTAGAAATGGCTCTACCACTGCCTTTTCTACACCTCTAAAAGTCAACACTGGTGTCCCCCAGGGATAAATTCTTGGACCCTTACTATTCATCATTTTCATGAATGACCTTCCTAACAAATTTACAGAATGCTCTCCGACCTTGTATGCTGATGATACATCCTGCCTGGTAACCGCTGATAGTTTCCCACTTCTGACAGAGTTTGCTAGTAGATCAGTCAACCAAATGTTGCAATGGTGCAATCTAAATAATCTTGACATAAATATCAATAAAACCTCTTACCTGCTATTTCACAAAAAAAAATACCCCACCCTGTAGCCCCCTTCTTAAAATGAGCAGTAAAAGCATCTCTAGAAACACATCAACTAATTTTCTTGGGCTACTTATTAATGAAGAGTTGGATTGGCTAGATCACATTAATGGAGTTGCTAAAAAAGTTGCCACTGGTGTTTTTATGATAAGAAAGTAGGCCCCAATACTTCCTATTGAAAGCTTACTATCTCTCTACTATGCTAAAGTGCATTATTTGTTAAGCTATGGAATACTATTTTGGGGTAATTGCAGACTGGCTAGTAAAGTCTTTTCTTTACAGAAACAAGCTGTCAAAGCTTTATGTAGAGTGTCTTACTGCACACACGGTAAACCCTTGTTTTCATCTCTCAATATCTTAACTTTTCCATCCATTTACATTTTGAGCTGTGCAACTTTTGTTAGATCTAATCATCAACTTTTTCCCACAAATGCAGAATATCATAGCCATTTCACCCGTTCATTATTTGACATTCATATTAATGATAACAATAATGTACTTTGTCAAAGAGGCCCTCACCATTCAGCCTCTGTAATTTATAACAAATTACCTGGGGACATAAAATCAGTTTCATCCCACAAATTGTACAAAAGTAATGTTAAGAAGTTCCTTCGGAAGAATACTTACTATAATGTTTGTGAATACCTTGATGATTGTGTGTGAAATTTTTTCCTTTTATTTGATCTTTTCTTATGTATGTTTTCAATCTTGTATCTTGCTTTGTATTTTCTTCTTCTTTTTCTTCCCCCTCTCCCTCTCCTATCTTTTTTGTAATATTTAGTGACGAAACCATGCAAATGTATTTGCCAACGGTGAAATCAATTATAAATAAATAAAAATAAATAAATAGGCCATATTGGGTCGAGTTATCTTACTAGTAAATTAATTAGCTAAAATTTAAAAATCCTGTAGGAACATAGGGTGACCAAGTCTTGGTGATGCAAAACAAGAAAATTATGCAGTTATTAGAGTTTTAGTTATTTATCCTTGTTTAAATGAAATATTTTTATGCATAACTGAATATATAAAATAAAGATATTTTACTGCAATGTTGAACAATGATCTAATACTCTGAGATAGCCTACCAAATATATCACTGCTCTGAGTAAACCAAGATTCAAAGTCATATGTAGCATATTGTAGTATAATAAAATAGCATTTAAGATTTATTTATTCTTTAGTTTTTAAAAGGTTTCATGAATGAATTTTAAATCATGAATAAATCATCTTATAAATCAGTGCTTTGTTCACAAAAAAGTTACTGCTAACAAAAACTGCCATAGTCCTAGGGGGTTAGGTGAATTTAAAAAATTTTAAATATAGAATTTACGATTCTTAAATTATTTTTAACATTTTAAAAAGAAAATCTGATGTGGCCACCACATGACTTTCTCCATACCTTTAAAAAATTCCAGTCACATCTACAGACATCATCGAGATGATTGAAATCTCGAATTTGATTTTTTTCATGAAAACAATACTTTCTCTATACTTTGTATATGGAGAAAGTAAAAATTCGATATCAAGATTTCAATGGAAATACACGTTTTGAGGTCCCCTGAACATGTTTTGACCATTTTCTCGATGATGTCTGTCTGATCGTGCTATCGCCATCTGTTGTGAGATGTATGATCGTGCATGGAAATGAAACATAAAACAAAAGTTCCATTACCTGTCGATACATAAGCAAATGAAAGTTTCCTTTCTAACTCATCTCATCATTGGTCCCAATGATGATTGGTGGTTATAGATTATTAATGTTTTTAATCAATCAACTGAATTTCTGAGGAATTCATAAAAAAAAATTTATTTATTTATATTATTGCACTTTTAATGAACGTCTGTCCAGTTTATTTTCTTTTATACTTTCAATGATCCTTTGCCTGATATACCTCTGCCTAATGGGTATATTTTAGATATTCGGAGGAAGTCCTTGCAAAAATAATTTCAGGGATACTTTCCATGTCATAAGCACCAATATAGGATGTAGCGTGTGCCGAGATCAATGAAGAATATACGATTTAATAATTTAAACTTTATTGAGACAATCATGCGTTGAATGACTTGAGAAAAAAATCTGGACCACCACCTAAGAACATAGAAAAAAAACATTAAAAAATGGACGTGGCTGCCCAGTTAAATTTTAATGTGAAATATGAAAAAGGATTTGTAAAAGGAGGAATGAAGGAAAAAAATCTACCAATGAGGGAATCGAACTCACACACTCACTATATGCTCACCGCCAACAATTACTGGATCAATTAGGCGTACATTAAGAAATTATATATCAGTTGACGAGAAATTGCAATATTTAATCATGATTTTCGGAAAAACTATCGGCCGTATATGCCCAAAAGGGGGGCTTGCAGTGATCCTGAAATCCAGAGCTATACACCTACCAATTTTCATATAAATCCGTGATCCCACTACCGTGTCATCTCCTTGTTAGTAACGCTCCATTTTATTTTCTTAATTGTTGGAACTTTAGTGTCTTATGTTCAATATCAGAAGGCTACAGTTTGAGTTTATTTCTGTTCTTTGTAAAGTCTTTACATTTTTCTCACAGTTCTTTAAAATACTTATTATCATTTAACCTATTTAGAATTTTTAGAAATACATATTACCAATAATAAAGAAAGTCATGTGGTGGCCACATTTGATTTTTATTGAAGTATTTTTTTAATCTTTAATTTTTAAAGCTTTTTAGTGATAAAATATCCTGACTAGAAGACATATTATCAAGAGGCTACACAAATTAAAAATACTGATAGCTACATATATTTAGATGGTTTATTAATTTTGGAATGTAAAAATAAAAAAAATCAATGTCATGCATAGCACTGATTTAAGCTATTGACTGAGTGAAAGTGTTTAAATGGGAGGGGTTGGGTTTCACTATGATCCTTATAACAAAAATTTGTTTTATTGATTAATGTGTGGCAATTTTAAAAAAAATCAGATATTTTATTTTTTGATTGTGCTGGTTCCACCCATTGTTCTGTGGCACTAGAAAGATAGCCTACAATTAAGTACATAATCTAATGCAGGCCATCATTAGGTATTGTCATTCATGTCTTCTAATTTTTTCCATGGATTTATATATTGTATCTCTAAGAAAATGATGCCTTAGCGCTTCTTTAACAAATGGTATTCTTGAAACTATGCATAGTCTAATAATAGTGATATTCAACCTTTTTTGTTGGCATTCTCCTTAAAATATTTTTAAAGAAATTTGTAGCCCATGATATATAATGAGTTACTCTTTCCCAGTAATCTATTCAAACTTTGTAACCAATCAAATATAATTGCATTAATTACTGCCAAATTGCCCTCTTGACTCTTTCTCCCCTCATCCCACATTGTCTTTTCCTGTGCTCACCCTTTGATTGTTTGTTTTTCTAACTCCCCTCCACCGTTTCTGCATTCAGTAATGAAATACCATATGCTGACTTTATCACGAATGAAGTGGAGTTTCTACTAAAATTTCTTCGTGTTGGTATACTTAACCAAAAGAAATTGATGAAAAGGTAGATAACTTCAAGGTAGATGTGGAGGAGGTGGAAGATGGTGATGACAGTTGTCGAGTAGGGGAATACTGTGGTAAAACATGAACCTTCTGCTTTAATATATTTGCATACCCCCAGGGGCATGCATGCCCCAGTTTGAATACTGCTGGTCTAATGTATGCATCTGTATTTTTTATTTAAGTCTGTCTTGTGTGTCTTATGGCTGTTTCCTAAGCGTTCTGGCATATTCCAACAAATTTAATGAAATTCCTGTTATCTATGTCTGTCTCCTATTAAGTCTTAAAATGTTTCTTGAGATCCATTAATTTTTTTATGATTCTCAGTTCAATCATGGTAGTTGTTGCTAATTTAGAACTCTTCACTTTTCAAGTAGTACTCCAAAGACTTCTATTTTATGTTGTATCCTGTAATTCTCTTTCCAGTAACTTCAGTTAATCTCCAGGATTCACTATTTTGTAGCATTGCTTGAACATACAGGATTTCCCTACTGCAGGAGTCTCAAACTCAAATTTCATGAGGGTTAACTAGATCATTTTGAATTAAGAAGAAGGCTGCCTATCACAGTAGTCAGCCTTAGTATTTTGTTGAATCTTAAACATGGCATTAGAATTGCACATATTTTAATGAAAAACAAACGAATATAATTTCTGAATATTAAATATTCTTGTCAAGTTTTATATTCGTATCTTACTCCAATGTACCAACATATGCAGCCACTACTAGAAGCCCCATCCTGCACTACTGAACAATGCTGCGGAAGTCTACACCAGAAACTAATCTTTCTCCAATCTACACTAATTACAGTAGAATCAAAATGATGGGAGGGCTACATTTTTATCTGACTGTCAAATAATCTGTTTTTTGTTTTAATAATGGTTTGATTGTTTTGGAAGAGTAATAACAAGCATTTTAACCCAAAAATCTTTTTTTCTCTCAGTTACTATTGCTGTTTTATTGACTGCAGTGAAGCATGTTTTAAAATTTAAATGGATGACTATTCATTCAGTGTTCAGCAAGGTGCCCCAAATATAGAAACTGTATACAAATCACCTAATTTAAGGCATTTGTGTATCTATTCATTCTATTTGTTATGGAGAAATTTTGATGCAAAAATTAAGACATTCATGTAATTAGTATTTACTCTGTAAATCTCATTTTTATATTCAATATTTCTACCTATGTGTAAGTCCTTGGTTCATTCTATAACTTATCTGAAGTACTTCCACTTCAAACTATCTCTTTTTAGTGTTTTTAAAAAATTCATTAATGTAATCGTTTTGTCCATCAGTCACACTTCTGTGTCTGGTGAACTACTTCTACACTGCTCAAGTTGGAGCAACCAAATTTTGAGTGACTGCTCACAGCCATAAGTTCTTCCTGCCATTGGAGATTACAGGTGCAGCTTAAGGGGTGTAGTAGGGGGCAACAAAAAAAAATTGCACTTATATCTGATTCATCAGTTCCTTCCTTATTTGTTTAGTATCTAAAGTCATCTTTCTTTTTCTCTTCGTCTCTTCAATAGCAATTCCCATTCAAAGATTTCCTTCAACAGTCTCTCACACCTTGATCCACCCATTTTCCTTCCTCTTCCTTATTACTCTAATTATACTCTTCTATTCTACTTCTATATTTCCATCTTCTTCATATTTTCAGTTCACCCTAATTGATTTCTCCTAATTTATTACAATACTCAAAAATATCTTTTTTCCTCATAGTTCATGTCTCTTACTCACATACTGCTACTCTCTACATAAATGTTTAAATTAATCCATTTTGATATTTATTATTCAAAATCCCTTTTGTCTATTCTTGCAATGATGTAGCGGTAACTGTTAAGCCAGTAGTTATAATTTTTAAGTAGTTGAATTTATAAAGTTAATATTTTATTCTGTTTAAATGGATTTCCACTAATTCACATCTTATTTAGTGAAGTAAATCTTCTGATTTCACAATTTCATGCTAAGCTCTTATTCTTGTTGTGATCAATTTGGCATTCCTTCCATCCTGAGTCAAAGTAAAACCTCAGTAGGTAAAACATTCCACCTGTTTCACTCCTCCCCTGTAGTCATAATCACCTTCGATTTTTTTATTCTTAGAACATTTTCATAACAATTCTCACAACATCTTTGCTATTTTCTCTCATCACATATCTTGGCCTGGCATCAAGTCACTTGTGCTCTTACTTCATTAATACAATTGGAATTAAGCCATCCTTAGATCATCTTATTTCAAATTAATTTAATATTGGATAACTCTAACCTTAATTGATGACACTTTTTCAATGTTTCCCTTCATAGTAGTGTTACACTCCTCTTCAACAGCTATAGCTATTCGATCAACTTCCCGAAGTTCTCCCTCCAGCTGGCGATTTTTTTTAGCTAGCCTGACAGCATTCCCCATTGCTTCATGCTGTTTTGAAAGTGCTTCTGTGAAGTGAAAAAAATGTGACTATGGCAAATATACAGCACATGTAGATGGAAAGTTAAGATTAGAAAACCGTTACTCAGATCATCTATGAATTCTAGGAAACTGTGATTTATTTTACTGAAGTTTTAAACATGAGAGAACATATCAATGGAAACTCATCTCAAGCTACCTCTGTTAATAATAAATTAGGGAAACATTAGGTAAAAAATGTTTCCAAGGCCTAGAATTGAACCCAGATGACACTCTTGCCAAGTGGATATCCTATTGAACTATCGTGTCAGACTAGTTCTTAATTAATTAGTCTGCAATGATCATTCAGAGGTAGAGGTAGAATAACAAGGCAAGTGGATGACCTGGGTTCAATTCACTATCATCACAGATTTTTTCTCCTGATTTCTAATTTCTCCTATATTTCAGCATATGCCTTTTGAACAGAAGTCTATGACCCGTACTTTCCATCAATGCTAAATTTTTAAATATTAATCTACTATATATGTTATTAAAAATAATTATAACTTTATGGTGTATGGAATTAATGTTTTTAACTTTATTAACATACTGGTTTACTTGAAATTTTTATATCAAGCCTGAATAATGTTCAAGGTAATCTGTTTTCAAATCATAAAAGCAGTCAAGCTTACGTATTTTTGTCAGTGGAAATTAAAAAATTACTATCGCTCGATCTAATATATTCTCTTTCCAATAATGTTGTTATAAAATTAAATACTGTGGCAGTGAGGCTTCAAATACCTTTCAATTGCTTTTTTAAGCATTTAATAATTTGGTCCATTGATTTCATTTCATGTATCATTTGAACTGTAGTCATATTCACTTTTTCACCCAATTCAATTTCATAAGCTTGACTGTCCCGTGGGACTTGACACTTGAGACGGTCTTTTTCATTCTCCTTGTCCGGTGTCTGTAACAAATGATAATACAGTGCAACATTTGTTATGTTTACTTATACGAAGACGGAAAAGTTTACAAGTAAATACAGACTATCAGTTTCAGATGACAGCTCAAAGAAAATATACCTAATATTAATTTCCTGAAATTCTGTGGACAAAAAATGTTTTCTTGCACAACATAACAATCAGCACCTTAAAATCTTGACATGTTAATTCATTAAAGTGAAGTCGAGTTTTTAACAAATGGAATGATAGTTTAAGTAAAATTTTGATAAATTTATCTTTCATCTGCTTTTGTTTCCATCCAGTTCTTTAACTCCGAGTTATATTAATTCCATGAAAAATCTTTTTGCTCTATCAAGAAGCAATATTATATATGTTTTGTAAAATTATCTTTTTATACTTAACGCTTTTGGCATCAATTTTTAGTCATAATTTATTTTGCTTATTTTTAAATATGATTATGACTACGAATTAAATCCAGTGGTTTTCAGAGAACTCAGCCAAGAATTAGCCGATTTCCATTGGTTTAAAATAAAAGAAGATTTATATTATGATTTTTAAAAAGCAAACTATCAAATGAATAAGCAATTACCGCTGGCTAGCACTGATTATTTTCTCGAGAATCTAGAAGTTAATACAGAACAACTACTCGGTAATATACAGTAACATACCTTTGTACAATAACAAGTGCTCAGTTTTCCTTGTCCATCCCGAAGCTCCTTTAATTTCTCTAATTTCTTCTTGGTTTCCTTCGACCCGCCCATCATAGCATTGTTTGGTGAAAATTTGTTTTAAAGAGGCATTTAATTTATGATAGATTAGGATGTCGTTATCTATATATTTTCAACTTTTCAATCACATTAACAACGAAAAATACATATTATAAATAATTCTAAAAGAGGTAAAGTTTTGGTGGAAATTTGAATTTAGCATAAAAGTGAAAGTAAAAACAGTAAAAATGAAATGTTTGTTTAGTATTTAAATGGAATCAAAAAATACTTGTTCGTTCAATGATATCAAGATTACTTTCTATGGCTTATATTGGTAAATATTTGTTCAGTTAAATGTTTTATTGTTATTTGTTACCATAGCGTCAATAATTTACCAATTATAATTAATTTATTCTTCAAACTGAAATATTTTTAAGTATCCCTTTCCTTCACTCTTATAGAAAATGTTTACTGATAAATTGTTTCCCAAACTGTAGACGATTTTAGCAAATTATGTTATCATATTTCCATGTTATATATTTTCTTCTTCATTTTACGAAGGATAAAATTGCATTTTATTCGAGTTTCAATGTTGTGTGCTTTATAATTTTAGTTATAGACGTCCCGGCATTTTATTGTTATTTAATTATAATTTACGAGTTAATTACATTATTCGTCCTGTAATTGTAAATATCGATGATGTTTGATTAATCTCATGCTGCTGAGAGTTGTTGCTGGTACTTTTCCGTAATAGTAGTTTATGTTCGTTTTGCATGATTGCACGTATCGTTTAAAAAACTAGCGCATGAAGTGATGCAAGGCAGAAATGTATCGAGTAAGATTATAATGATGATTATAATGATTATAACTACGGTAGAACAAGAAGTTGGGTTGTACTAAAAGAACATCAAGTAAATATCCACTTGAAACTATAATCGTTTATTTCAGTACATTTTATGGAAGATAGACTATATAAGATGCATCAGAATATTTACTAATTCAGATTAATTATATCGAGTTTCATTCCAGATTGCTGCCTTCAAATGGAATATTTAAAACAGCTTATGGTTGAATCCTCAAAGGATTTACGCAAATGTAAATGAAGCGGTGAAGTATTTTGCTTGCGATCAAGATAATGATCGATAATTGTTTTTAATACTACATTTGCGATCTTTAGCTGGAGATAAAGTAAATACATTTCAGATTAAACCTTGGACGTTATCATTTGTACCTAGTTTCGTATTGGTTTACTCTTTCGTTGATTTAATGAAATATTTTACTTTTTGGTCTTTTTCACAGGAATGAAATCTACATTAAGTTGTTACGTTGCAGTATCAGTATCAGTGCAGACAAGCATCTACAACGTAATTATTCGACAGGGTCAGAAGGAAATTAACTCGTAGAAATACCATCTCACGTGTCACCATGGAGTAAGTAAATTTTTATCAAAAATTTTCTCTGAAATATGCATTGACGACTTTGTATATTTGTCTGTGGACATTCATAATTTTTGTTTTCAACTTTTATTGCTAAAAATCCATTTATGAATATACTCCAAAAATTCGTTTTTGTTTACGGATCAATTTTATCCGAGTAGTTCAATTTTACGCTTGGCTCGCTGATTGTTGGAATATTGGAAGAAATTTTAAAATATTTTGCCGACACAAAATTTTATGACTCTATTTTATGGAGGAGTGTATTTTCAATTTAGTTTGTAGAGAAGATTGAAATCACAACTTAAATTTCACTTCTCATATACGTAGTATATAGAGTAAGCATTGTAATCGCGAAAAAAATCGACTTCGAGATTTTGGCGGAAATATACGTTTTAGGTGTCCCAGAGTTTAAAAAAAAAATATTTTCGCCATGCTATTTGTCTGTCCGTCTGTGCGCGGCTCTAGAGCCTAAGCGGTTCTAGAGCCTAAGCGGTTCTAAGAAGTCGAATGCTATTTCGTATTTAGGCGTACTATTATCTACTACTATCTACTATTATCACGTTGTTCTTTACACTCAATTGTAAATGAAAATCTAACGTGATATCGAAGGAATATTATGCATTCAGAAATCGTTTGTGCTATTCACACCTTACATTTTGTGACATCCGTATTGATTACCTCAACAAATATATTTGCGGTGCATAACAGTGAGGATGTTATTTCTTCCGCGGATCCCCTGTAGTAGCCTCTCGGACCACAGATTGGGAACCACTGGCTTAGTATAATGTCTAAGTACTGAAAAATTATATTCAAGTAGTGACGCCAAGGAAGTATCGAATTTTTGAATCGCCGATTTATTTCCTAATCGGTTGTAATTAAAAAAACAATCGACATTTTTAAAAACATACCTCACCCGAATAGTAGTAATATAAACTTTATGTTCACGTTCGTTCCTTTGTCGTAAATTACTCATTTATTTTCATTTACAAACGTTTTGTATACTTAAATAAAATAGACGTGTTTACGTTTATTTCTTCTTCTTAGATAATCCATTTCTCTTCATTTACCAAATGTTGCGTGCGCACGAAATAAAATGAAACGTAATTAGGTATTTACAGCAGATATTGTTTACTTCAGTAGCCACGAAGAATGTTTTCGTTGACAACAGTTACAAAACACGGGAAAATCTTTCTAAGTTCAAAGTGAATTACAATTTTCTCTTTTGATTTTCTTGAAATCGGCTACTCCTTTGACAAAAATGTACCGAACAAAGCATCATTATATATAGACGTTCTTTACAGAGGAGGAGAATGATATAACATGTAGGATGATACTAATGTTTATGCACTTCCAGATGAGCTGGAGATTCGAAATTTTTTTCTTAGGTAGCATTTTGTGCAAAACCGACTAGAAAAAAACGAAAATCTTGGAAAAATTCAACAATGCGGCCGCTAAAAATTCGCAATTGTTTATCAAATTTTCAAGGTTTATGTATTTTAGAATGTGCTACGGAGCTGAAATTTTTTTTAGAGGTAGGAAATGTAAAAAAACGAAATAGTGATTATTAAAATTTTGATATTTTAATTTGTTTGGCAGTTAAAAATTCTTAAAGTTTAAACAAATAGATAACTGTTTAGGTACTACGGGATGAGCTAGGAAGCTGAAATCTTCAAGTTATGTACAGAGTAGTACATTTGCACAAATAAACATTTGAATCTCTCCATAAACATATTGCGGCGGCCGTTAAAAATGTTTAAAATTTAAACAATTAGAAAAATGTTATTTCACTTCTAGAAGTGCTACAACTTTAAAATTTGGCTTAAATGTGTAGCATTAGTACCCCATAATGAAGATTGTGTAAAATGTTGAAAATTGCAACATTTGGGGATTGTTTTAAACTATTATTTTTACGTGGGAAAAACGAAATTCGCTGCAGAGGTGAAATCTTTAGAATTAAAATTCAGCAGAAATGTGTAGCATTAGTACCCCATAATGGAGAAAGTATAAAATTCTTAAAATTGCATAGTTTGGGGATTGCTTTAATCTATTATTTTTACATAAGGGAAAAACGAAAATCGCTGCGGAGGTGAAATCTTTGAAATTAAAAAAATATGTCTGAAAAATGAATGTTTTTTCAAGGTGAGATGATATGCTTGCAAAATGCAAGCACCTTCTACTAGTATGCTATATGACTAGTTCGAGAAATTTTTCTCGAAGACTTTTTTGTTATACTTAATATTTTACGAGATATGAAAAGTTCATTTTTGTCACCAGTAAAGTGGCACTCCCGATTAAGCTACGTGAACCATTTATATCAGTTTCTTATTTTCTTTACCCTTATGTGCAAAATACCAAATTTTATGGACATCCGTCCAGTGTTTTAGTAGATGAAACATGCGGACGGATACGATCTGACCATAGGACATTGTTTTTTAACTTTTTGTAAAGAACTCCCAAAAACTGTGAAGTGACGAACGATACAGCGTAACAATGAATAATAGTTTATTCGTGTTGATTTCACAAAATGTCGATTTATTCAAAAACAATTTAACGATTTTGATTAAAATTCACAGTTGTAGAACTTGAAGTCATAATCAATACTGCATAAGCCATATCTCTTTATATTTTGAAAAAATCTCTCTGTACTTTAAAAATGTTTTGAGGCGCTATACCGTCCGATGTTTCACATTAAAGGGGAGAGAGTGTATATACTGTTGGTAGTATGGTTGATGATGGGGCGGATAGAGTGGTGTGGTATCTTGCGCAATCTTAAAGCAGGGCTGCGCTAACTTTTTCCAATGGCGGGCTGCATTAATCTTTCCGAGCACCTCTGCGGGTCGCATTTAAAGTATCCGATGGTTCGATAGGCCGCGTTAAGACTAGAGCCCTAGGGGTCGCGCAGAATATTGTAACGTAAGAGTTGCACGCGGACATTTTGACGGCGTTGGGAAAACTGTTACCCATTTAAAAAATAAAATATATAAAAAACGTTCGCGAGTAGATTCTATGTATTAATAGCGTAAAAAATGAGTTTTTAAAGCGAAGGTGACAGCCACCTGAACGTGTGATGCTTCAAATTAAACGTCTTGAACTGCAGATTTGCAGAAAAATTATAAAATTGAAATCGGTCATATGATTGTCGAGATATTTAGATTTTTTGTTACCGGTTAAACTATGCTCGACGTAGTTGTAGTGGTTGATTTTAAGGTGGCGCTGCTAGCGGACATTAGTCGATGTAGGAAATAACGGTTGATGTTAAGTTGGCGCTCCTAGCGGACATTAGTAGAAGGAAATAAACCTTGCAGTCGCTGAACTTCATGGCAATGTAGCAGAAAGCTAACTACCAAGACAATATTTAATCTAACCAACCAGTTGATTTATGGACGGGCAACTACTAGTTAGTGAATGAATTGTTGGTCTGTAAATAATTGCACCCGTACTTCTCATTTTCGAGGATTATGCCGAGAATTGCGAGCCAAAATGAAGGCGTATGGCGCCGTTCAACGTGGAGCTAGCGGTGAAAGAGGGTGGGCCCCATAGGCACCAGAGACGGAGTCCCTAGTTTCTCAAAAAAATAACTAAAATAACTATATACCATCAAGCGACATTGTAATATATCGATTTTTACGCCAAACTCTCTCCAGTTCTTTCAACAATCTTTGCCCAGCAATAATACTTCAGTGCCTGTGTAGATTTCCAATCAACATAATACCGTATTTCCCCGATTATAGGTCGAACTCGAATTTAAGACGACCCCCTATTTCAGAAACCACGCGAAAAAATATTTCGGGGTATTGACACTAAATTTTTATTTCAGAATACTTGATCGGTTAAACTTACTTTCCAGTTTAAATATAATTGTGCTATAAGACTAATGAATAATTACGATGAAACATGCACATTTATTGACTTCCAGTGATTTACATTAAATCAGTAGTTTTATTACTTAAAAGGTTTAATAAGGGACGAAGACATGAGCGCTGGCTCTAATGCAGGAGAAATTTGGCAGCTGCGCGTGCCATAAACGTAATACTGTCTTCTAAGAGTGGAGTAGACTATAGAACATAGAGGGCTGAAGTTGAGTGGGGGTGAGAGGGAGAGGAGGAATAGAAGATATCTTTGGTCGCGATTATATGGCGAGTGTGAATGTTTCAGCTTATATTTTAGAAAAAAACTGTCTTATGATCGGGAAAATACGGTGCGTACTTTATATATATATATATAGTAGAGCTATGAATCAAGTTTAATTTTCATGTATGTAAGATTATTAATATATTAATACCATTTACGTACAGAAGGCATTTTTCGCGGTTTTCTTGTTTTTGTAGCAGTGGTAGTTTTTCCAGTCAGGAAAGCGAGTAGTGAGACCAAACGCGCACATATATGAGAAAGCTTGTGCTATGTACATAGTATATTGAGCCGAATTTTTTAATTCTGTTTCCTTCAACTTCATATTATTCATTTATATGAACCAGAATTTTCGGATTGCTATTAGAAAAGGCGAAAAAGTTTCATTTAGTGAGGGTTATTCCTTTTCCTTAATTAAAAGATCTTACAGCCTATGAAATAAAAAAATTCCAGAAGCATTATTTGTATATATAAATTTTATTATAAAATTGTGCTACAAAGATTAAATTATGGCTTCTCGAATATGACGTGCTGCCAATTACCATTCGCTCCGAAGATACCTTGGCATTATTGTTCAAATGTAGGGTGTGATGACTTTTCTTCTGGGTGGAACTCTTTATGGATGAGATCTATGAGGCTGTTGTACAGTAACGTCTTGACATCTATGGCCCAGAGAAAATCGACGTGGTTGAACTGCGGCAGCGGAACTATGTACTTTCCAATCGGATTCGGAAGTTTGTGGAATAATAGAGCCACGTCCTGTGGGCGTAGGGAACTCCGATTAGCAGTTTTTCATACAGTTTGATCAGTGGCGTATTGGAAAACATGTAGCCCACCCCCGCAAAAACAAAATTGAAGTCCCAGAAAAAACATTTAAGTGCCTCACGAAAAAAATATGGGCCCGCTTTGGCCATGCCCCCCCCCCCCTTTCCCCCCCTCCCCTCCTCCCCCTTTCCCCCGCCGCGCGGGGGTGTCCGCCACGCCACTGAGTTTGATGTGTTTTCCGATTGAATTTGAATATACTCACGTCAACGTTTGCCAGCCAGTCATTTTCGGAGTAATGGAGTGATATTGGAACTTGTATCTCGCTTATGTTATATTGTGGAGGGTAGTGCATTCCATATCTTTTGATGTTTCCTTCGGATCCGTAATCATACATTTGAAATTTACCTGAAAAAAAAAAATGTTAAAGTTAACTATCTTGACGCCGTTAGCGTCATGATTAGCTTTGTTCATAAGCTGGCCGTTAAAGTACCTTTATTAATTAACTGAACTTCACAAAGGTGTTATTGAAAAATAAATCAAATCATTGATATATTTCTCTGTGAAAAATGTTAATTTGTTGATTATCCATTCGAAAATTTTCCTACCATGGATTAATACGCAATATTGAAAATAAATTTCTTTAAAAAAATTTTATTCACAGCGTCAATTCAACTTACCTACGGCTAAATAATATGTAATAAGTGGAATAAAATGGAATTAGGGTATCTTGTATTTTGGAATGAATACAATTATAAAAGGTGTCGTAGTGAGGTTTTAGGACACAGTGAAATTAAAAAGGATAAAATTGGTCCAGAAAACTGTTACATGCATTTTGTAACACCTAAGTAATTTTTTAAATAAGCGGCTTGGTCTGTCTTAACTTACCCGAACGGATTTCCTGAGCGTAGTGCACGAGAGTTTTTGTCGACGTACCGGCTGGGGTATGGCCGAGGATGATTGGCAAGAGAGACTGTGGGAATATAAAAGAACACAATTTTAAAGCAAAAACGAAAGCGAGAATGTACGTGTTTGTATTCTTCTTCTTCATCTAAAGGCTAAGCCTTGTCTCTGCAACCATGAACTCCTGTCCTCTGCCATTCTCTTCAACATCTCGTACTTCTCAACTCCCATCACTGACTCCACGTCATCTAGGTATTTCTTTCTTGGTCTGCCTCTTCCTTTCTTCCCTAAAAGTTTCCCCTCCAAGATGTTCACAATTAATCCATTATGTCTAATCACATGGCCTAAAAATTTTGCCTTCCTTTCTTCCATTCCTCTGATCAGTTTCCTTTCTTCTTTTACTTCTTCCAAAACTTCAAGGTTTGTCTTTCTCTCTGTCCAACTTGTCTTTATCAATCTTCTCCATATCCACATTTCTGTCGCTTCCAGACAGGACCTCTCCCTCTTTCCTAACGTCCAACTTTCACTACCATAAAGTATGGTACTCCAGACAAAAGCTTTTGCAAAGGATTTCCTTACTTCCAAATTCATGTGACTGCTTGTCAGTAGGCTCCTTTTGCATTGAAAAGCTTGCTTTGCAAGTGCTATTCTTCTTTTCACTTCCTGTACACATCTATTATCTTCAGTAATTGTACTACCTAGGTAGCAAAACTGCTTCACCTGCTCAATTTCCTGATTGTCTATTTTGATCTTTGATATTGTCCCTGCATTACTTTTGCCTATAACCATCAATTTGGTTTTCTTGATATTTATCTTTAATTCCCACTGTTTTAACGTGTCCGATAATACTTTCAGCATTTTATTCATTTCTCTTTTTGAATCGCTGAATATTACAATGTCATCTGCAAATCTAATGCAGTGTATTCTAACTCCATTTATTTTTATGCCTTTTGTCTTTTCCTTCATAACTTCTATACTTTCTTCAATGAACATATTAAACAAATATGGAGATAGCGGACATCCTTGTCTTACTCCTTTCCTTATCTTTGCTTCACTCTCTAATCCATTTATATTTATTCTTGTAGTTTGATTTTGATAAAGCTTAAAAATTAATCTTCTGTCCCTCCAATCAATACCTATTTTTTTCATAGTCTTAAACAACAGTTCCCAATTAACTGTATCAAAGGCCTTCTCCAAATCAATAAACGTTAAATATAATGTCCTGTTCATTTCTAAACATCTTTCCATTATCACCCTGAGGGCTAATATAGCTTCTCTCGTTCCTCTCCCACTTCTAAATCCAAATTGATCTTCACTAATATAATGTTCTATTTTCCTTTTTATTCTGTTTTTCACGATATAAATTAAAACTTTTGAGGCGTGCGAAAGTAGTGAAATTGTTCTGTAGTTACTGCACTCCACTGCATTCCCCTTCTTTGGTAAACTTATAGTTTTACTTTTTATAAAGTCATCAGGTAATTTTCCTTTTTCGTAACAATCTTTTATAATTTTAAAGAAATGTTCTTTTGCTTCCTCCCCTAAGTTCTTCAAAAGTTCTGCAGGTATACCATCAACACCTGTTGCCTTGCCTGAATTAAGATTATTAATAGCTTTATAAAACTCTTCTTTGGTTATTGTTGGGCCTAGCTCGTCATTTCTTATTTCCTCTTCATTTTCAATAAATCTACATCCATCTCCAACATCTCTTCCACTATATAATTCTTCTATGTATTCTTTCCACCGAGCACATACTTTTTCATTTTCCCATAACATATTTCCTTCCTTATCCTTAACTATTGCCGATTTAGTTCTTGGTTTGTACTGGAGAGTTTTAATTTTGAAGTATGCTTTGTCTTGCCTTCCTCCCTTTGTATCTTCCTCAATTTCCTTCACTATCTCTTTGGTCCATCTCTCTTTTTCTTCTCTGCATTTGTTAATAATCTCATTCTTAACTTTTTTATAAGTTTCATCATTTCCATTCTTCCTCAACTTGTTCCTTTCTTCAATTAAAATCAGTATCTCCTCAGTCATCCAAGGTTTTCTAGGCTCCAATTTTCTCTTTCCAATAACTTCCTCTGTAGCTTTAATAACCCCTTTTTTAAATTCCTCCCAACTAAGTTGTCCTTCATAATTTCTCATCAACTCATTTGTTTTTTCTTGGTAATTCTTAGCCGTTGGTAACTCTTTCAGTCCCTGTAGATGCCAGTTCTTTTTAACTGTTCTCTTTATTTTCTTAAACCTAATATTGCATTTTGCCATGACTAGCTTGTGGTCACTGTCTACATCTGGACCTGGGTAACTATAACACGATTTTACCTGGTTCTTATATCTTCTTTTTACTAAAATATAATCTATTTGAAACCTTCTTCTGTCTGGCGCCTCCCATGTGTATCTTCTTCTTTTGGGAACTTCAAAGAAAGTGTTTGATACCATCATCTCATTCTGTTCACAAAACTCAATTAATCTTTCTCCCCTTTCATTTGTTTCACCTAAACCAAATTTTCCTACCATTCTACTATTTTGACTAGATCCAATCACAGCATTAAAGTCTCCCATTATTATTACATTATCTTTATCTTTTGTCATCTTTATAAGTTCTTCTATTTCTTCATACACCTTTTCTACTTCTCCTTCTTCTGCACTACTTGTTGGGATTTGTATTTTCTGGATCAATAATAGTGAACTCAGTATTAATAGCCTTATCGGAAGGAAGAAATGGCGCGGTTATACGAATAAAACAACATGAAATTTGATTTTGAAGTTCTCACATTAAGTAGTTTACTAAGCATGATTGTAAAGCCGTCAGTTGTTAGCCTTTTTATAGATCTTGAAGCAAATGCATGAATATAAGATATGTGTACATGTTGATTTTCAAACATTTAATCTCAGATCTCTAAGGCAGAATGAGGTATTATTGTATAATAATAGAACATTTATTATAAAACATTATTTCACTTACTTGATTAAATTGAGCGTTATCAAACCCAGTTATGGCGAATATAGAATTTTCGCATATCTTCTCCTCCGTGGTAAACAGCTCGCATCCATATCTGGATAAGAATTTAATTATTTTGTTTTGTGGAAGGAATTCAGCAGCTCCAAGAAAATGAGCTATGAACTGCGGAAATAAACAAAGAGAGTTTCATTGAAATCTATTCAACTGTTAATATTTTAAATGTAATAATATTTACAGTTTATTTTGAAGTAGAATACAATTAATCATCGGCATATGGCATTGAGAATTTTGATCGATATTCATTTTTTCGCCAATGGCAGACAATTTAGAAACGTTTTGACATTTAACAATTGCTAGGCAGTGACATTTCTACGAAAATGGTACAGGAACGCAAAAATTGTCAACATTCACGCTGCAAAAGAAAAAAAGTGTAATGCATGCTATAACCGTAGCAAACATTTCATGCATTTCTCTCCGTATGTTTTGCGACAAGGCGGCAACCCTGACAGAGTGACATGATACAAATACTGTATCATCTCATGGATTCATTGAAATTTTATGAAAATTATATTTTGTGAAATTCTTTCCGAGGATGTAGGTGTTGAAATTTCTAGTTTTATTTGCGGTCTAAAAAGAAAATACGCACATCAGAGTGACTTTGCGCATAATTATACGCTCCCTCGTTGGAGTATTTTAATCGAAAATGTTTGTTTAAAATTTTCAGTTATTATGGAGAGTGATTCTACTGATTTTAGCCCTACCCAAAAAAGTTAGTTTTTCTTATGTGAAACTTTGCGTCCCTCGAACAACACGTGTATGTTAAATCACTGTCTCGCGACCTGTGCGGTAGTTGATGTATTTTTGCCGTCGAGGCGCAATAACTTTAATATAGTATGTAAACATTACTCTTTTTAAGAATAGTTTTAAAATTTCAATTTGAATGTAATCTCACGGCTTTTGACATTTTTTCAAATTGTTCTTCCTTCAACGCCGAAAGGTCAACAAACTATTAAATAGGACCAACCTCGATGTCATCAGAGAAGGGTGCCAGCAAACGAATGGGACTCTTCACCCTGGTCACGAAAGCCACAGGTGCTAGGCTGAACATGGCGCGTATTTTGGGAGTGTACTCCTGTCTTGTCGATGCTAGAACGTAAAACATGGTTGTTCCCATCGAATGTCCAATGTAGACCAGGTCTTTGTGTCCCGTGGCGTTCAAAACGTGGTCTATCTCTGCTGGGAGGTCTAAGTAACCCATCTCGTGAAAACTGTGAATTGAGAATTAGAATTGAACAATCGGAGACAAAGAGATGATAATTTTTTCACATAATATTCGGGAAATTATAATTCCTGGAAATTTAAGTCGTAAGACCTAGGCGTCCCTAAAATAATTTCGGAGATACACTGCGAGAAAGTTAATTTTCCTCCTTATCTTTGGGATAAGGAGATGCAATAAACTCACGTAATGCGGTAGTTATATCTCTGTAACCCGCCGCACTATACGAAAAAGAGCTACATTAAGCGAATAGCTTATCGTAAAATTACGTCAAGTTCCCAGACTTTTGTCAAGCATAAACTTTATATACGCAAATACACAAAAATTTATTTTATCAAAAAAATCCGACGATTACATCCAAAACTTTAAGACTCTTGTGATACATTATCTTGGAGATGGAGGAAAATACGTTGTGGCATAAAGGTGGTGGTTCATTTGTGGGACTCGAAATCAAAATGTCTCAAAATTTCTGGATTTTTTATCCGCGTTACGTGGCAATGAGCAGTGTTTCGGTAAAGTTGTTATCAAAGTATTATCCGCGTTAAAGCGAAAACGTGCGGTAAGAAGGCGCGTTAAATTAAGAGTTTACTGCATGAAAAATATTGATTGCCCGCTAGGACTCAATGCCCTTGAAAACTCAAGTCTCCTTACATTAAAAGTAATCTCTAAATTAGATGTTCAAAGACAATAAGTATGCTGAGAAAATATGAAATAAAATAATTATCAGAATAAATGAAAACTAGGTTTAAAATACTCAAACTTCATCGTAGATACATACCTAAAATCCCAAAATTCTTGTTGGCTCGAATCGAGTCTCACGTGACTCCTGGAATACGTATTTCCTCTAGTATTACCCAGCCAGACGTCGTAGCCAGCATCCGAGAGTTGGTAAGCTGAAATCAAATAAAAAATTTTCATTATTTTCTTTGGCGACCAGATTTATTCTAATGCATGTGCAAGCAGATCTCATATAGCTTTTTCATTTTTTTAATATAGCATTCTTTATAAATTTTCTGTTACCGAGGGCTGTGTCAGGACCGGCGACTATCCAATCTGCTGAACTTCCCAGAAGGCCATGCTGCAGGAATACGACCGGCCTAACCTTCCCCTCCTCTGGCTGTTGTTCTTTGTTAGAATACGGAATCCGGTGCACGGTCAGTAGGTAACCATCTGATGTCTTCACTACGTGGGCTTCCGCTGGGTATCCATATTTTGCTATGATTTTCGGCTGTTAGGTTAATAGATAAGAAACATATAAGGCCAAAATTTCAATTTTAGGAGGTGATTGAAGGATGTAGCATTAGCATATTCGTTTTCGGGACAAACCATTCGGCAAAATGTATAGATGCGGATCAGACACAATTCCAAAGTCAGGCATTTTATAATCCTTTTAATTCGAATAACTTTTATACTTCCACCTAAAAGGCCAAAAAACAAGATTTTTAGTGAGAGATTTTGTTAGAATTTCCCTTTTTATTTTCCATTATAGTGAAAAACAAAAGTCTTTTTTTTAGGCGTTATTTACGAGCGAAGCGATAGTAGCGGAACGCGTTTATGGGCACGTCGCCTCCGTCCGTACGCATGTTTAATCTCCGAAACTACTGGGCGTATTTTAATTAAATTAAAAATTAGGGACTCTTATTAAAATTTATCGAGAGATTATGATTTTCAACTGCATCCATCAATTAGAACTTCCACTTTATATAAGCAAATAAATAAACGTATCTCGTCAAATGGCTTCCGTCAAGCAACAATTAAATGCCATATTTTTCTCTCTCATCCTCTTATATGATCGGTGAGGTATACATTAAAAAATTTATTCGGATAGAAGACTTCATTTGGCACAAAAAAGTCCGCGAGGCCACATAATTACGACTTATAATTCTGGAGATAAAAATTCGAGAAAATCCCATCCATAATATGACATATTTTGTTTAAATCGATTACTACGATAATTCTATCGACGAAGAACAATTAAAAATCGATATTTTTCTCTCCCATGCTCTTATATGATCTGCGAGGAATACATTAAAAATTTATTCGGATAGAGGACCGCATTTACCCCAACGACTTATTGTTTCGGAGATAAAAATTCAAGAGCCACCCAATTTATACGCATTTCCCATAAAGAGCGCCTTTGAAATCTCTGTGTACTCCATTTATGGAGTATAATTTTCCTACTTTTATCGCCAGGAGCAAGAATTTATTTTTGTTATAGCATCCAAAAATTACCAGAAAATGGAATGACTGTCTAGTAAATTCAGAGTTAAATTACGTTTCCACGAAATTCGTATTTTACGGTCGCATATATTCGGTTTTAATTTTATAAGGGGTTAAATACAGATATCGCAGTCAACGTAAAAGATGTCTGACAGGAAAGGTTTCATGCTTTCGTTTCAAAATATTGGCAACAACGGGTTCCTAATGGATAGTATTTAATATAAATATGTATACACCTATGCTCCACCTATGCCAGTTCTCATTGGGTTGCATTTCTACTGTACAGCATCAAGGAGAGGTATAATACTCCATTTTAATTATTTGAAAAAGTCCAAAATCAAATAAATTAATGAATCCAAAAAAATAGAGGCAGGCTTAAAAGGGCACGGCAGAAAAATTAAGGTTACCTTTCGCAGCAGACAGGTACATAAATTTTTTCATTCGCTAACTTGAATTTCATTCAAGTCAGTCAAATTTTAAATAAATCAGAAATTATTTGCTATGCGAGATACAAATGCCATGGGATTTTTAGCCTACTTTCCCAAAAATGGAAAGAAGTCTTACGAGATCGCCTCGGTGTCCGTGTGTGTGTCCCACTAAAATCTTCTTCATGAATGAACCGATTTCAACTAAATTTAGTACATAGAATATGCACATATATTAATGATCAAAATTACATATTTGGACCGAATCAGAAGGGTGCCACAATTGCAAAGTTGAACTTTTCGGTAATTACGAGTTTGGAAGGAATTGGCCCAACTGATCAAGATGTTTAGTATAGTATACATATGAAAGCAGGGCTGCCACAATACAAGGAATAAAAAAATTCATTTTACACGTATATGTGTTGAACTGTCCACATCAATTTTAACCAAATTTAATACTTATAATATACGCACACAAAACATTATAAGCATATTTAAACCGAATCAGTCACACAGGGGAGCCACAATTACAAATTAAACTCTATCGGTAATTAATGATTTGGAATGAATTGGCTGAACGGATTTCAAAGAAATTTCGTTCCTAGGGCGAGTATATAATGGGAAAACGAGATGAATATGTTTAGAACGGATCACAAAAGCAGGGCTACCACAATATAAGGAGAAATAATTTTCTAATTTCAAAACAAATACATTAGTATACGATTATACTACGACGCATTTGACGAAAAGCACTTCTGTACCACGGGAAACCTGTGTACACCCTTACTTGTTATATATTAAAATTGTGTTGAAAGGAAAGTAGGTGGATTAGTTCTTTCCAGAACTACTTGTTTAATGCTAGAAAGGCTTACGGGAGGTATATATATTATAGGTAGTATATGGAAAGTCATGTATTTCGAAAGCGAACTCGTAAAGGAAAAAAGTTTGAAGCTGGACATCCAATCATACCATTTAGAATATTAAATAGAAATATTAATGTAATTAAGGAAGGGGAGACGTGAGACGGAGGGAGTGGAAATGGAGGGAAGGGAGAATAGGAAGGAAGGATGGTGGGTGAAGGGTCGTTGCACCACGTTGCACATGAAAGCTAAGGGGATGCATCCTTCCTGTAACTCACCTGCCAATTTGCATGAGAAGTAGTTGGAATAAGGAAGGCGGTCATAAGGGTTGGAATAGGTTATTTAATGCTCCCTAAGATCGTTAGAGCGCGCACGCACCCTCGAAGAATCGTTGACCTTCTTTCGAGTCTAGGATTGCCCACGCTATCCTTCAATCCTCTTCCCTCATACGGGGGAGCGTGATTCCCACATGCTGTCGATTGGCGTGGCACTGGAATACGTGTGCGGGAGTGATGTAGCGAGGAAGTAGCGGCTGGAGGTGGTCATTCCTCCTCATCAGACCACGTCGTGCTACAATATGGTCTGATTGTTCTTCCAGAGGATTTTTTTAATCGCAACTAATCGCGTAATTTTCGTCTCGGAGAAATATTTTCGTTTTAAACATTCTCTTAAGGGCCATTTTTAATAAAGAAACTTCCGTAACTAGATTATAAGGACTGCCTTGAAGATATTTCTATTTTATGAATCATTATTTCTGGTTTGGTTTAAATGAAATTTTAATCTATCTAATTCATGGAAGTTTCGGAAATTTTTAAATGAGCGTTTAAAAGATATATCTTCATACGTATATTTAAAAATCAGGAGAAATAAATACTCTAATTTTCCGATATAATTATTAAAAAGTTGCTGAATTTCAACACCTATTGGAATATGTCATTTTATGCAGCAATAGAAATGGAAAATATTACAAAACGGAACGCTTGTTCTGGTAGTGGAACCGAAGGCAATGAACACGAAATTTGCATACTGAAATAATAATAGTACGTAGTTTTGTGCGTGTGTGTGCCCTGTGCAGACAGTTTCCAATGAGTGCTTATAGATGACGATGTTACGCGCACACTTTACGCTGGTGCAGCTAGTATTGAATAATATATAGTTCATTTACGGCCTAGCTAACTTTCCGAAACAGTATTACTAAGTCTGACGAGACGGAACAATATTGCCGACGCGTGTGACGAACCGGAACGGCCTTCTGGTGTGTTCCGGCTCATTCCGAGCACTTATTTTATGACAAAAAAAAGGTTCACTGAAATCGTTACATAAAACAGGGCTCTCCAACATTTTTTATTTCACGGCACACCTATAGATTTTTTCATTCATCGCGGTACACCGAAATTAATTTCACACGAAACTTTGTTGAAGATTTCTATTACAATATCAGAAAATAATCGACAACATCAGAAATAAATGAAAAATAAAATATTTTCTTAAGAAGGGAATACATTGTGGCTAAAATTCATTGAAAATCATTTTTATAATTCAGTGAATTTGTGAATTAAACCAAAATTAATTTTTCAAATTTTTTTTACCAGTATCACTATGTTCAGATGCAGCACAACACGTTTATAACGACATCGAAAAAACGGTGTAAATATTTTCCCTATAATGAATGTCCTAATATCTAAAGATGTATGGGAACTTGATTAAATAATTTTATTAGTGAGAAACCTGTCCCTGTCTTGAAGAACAGTCTTTTGATGTTCGGCTCTATGGTGGAAAGAGCCACTCGAAATTTCTGGTCGAGGTACTGCAGATACGATCTCTTATTACCCTTAATCAGCGACAATCTTGAAAAACTTAATTCACATAAATATTTTGTAGGAAACGGTAACAACGCATCAATTGCACATTCAGCAATGGTTGGGTATTCATTCCTGGCTTGCAGTCAAAACTCATCCAGCGGCATATCATCTAACTTCAGGTTAAGACTGCGATCGTTCCGGAGTTCAATGAATTCCCTCTAATTTTAGGGAGAAACCATCAATTGATAAGTCCGCAAATGAAGAAACTTCTTACGCTAATTTGTAGCTCGAGAATTACAAATTCGGATTTTCCCTTGTATAAACTCCGTACGTCCCGCGGCACACTAACATAAGTACTCCGTTACGGCACACCACTGTGCCGCGGCATACCGGTTGGAGAGTACTGACATAATACACCGCTACCCGGTTACAATGGCGTCGGCTATATACCACGGATTTGGATATACCGCGAGTCTTCCTTACTACTTGGAAAGAAAGTCCTATTGCTTTTTTAAAGTACTAAAGGAAAAAACAACAAAAAATTACCGACTTATTAATGAATCGATTAAATAAATTTCTTGTACTGATTTTATATTTTTATTTTGTTGTTTTGTAGCAATTAAAGAAATTTATTTTATTAAATTTTTTATGCACATGTTTATTGGACATAACGATTGTGTCCTCGGTTATGGCGCGGTTGTCTTATAACGGGGGTCGCAGATCCTCCTTCAAAACCCTTGTCATAACCGGGGAGCGGTATATTTACGATATTCACTTACAGATGCTTTTTTGGCTTTCATCACAACGGATCATAAATGCAGAGTTCTGCTTTGGGGAGCTGATGCCAGCAATTCATGGCAGCTTATGCTGCGTAGCGCTCTTTTTATATGTTTACATAACATTTCTTGCGCTTCTACGGAACGCACTGGGCACATCCGTGACTTGCCATGTTTTTTTGTTGCTGTCTTACTCATCTTTTCTGATCTGGAAGCCTTGAAGCGAGTGTAAATTCGACGCAGTGACCAAAGTCTCTGAAATCATCATACGACGTATCGCTTCAGTTATTGTGTCGCAAATAATTACATACACGCGACTTTCATTCTCGGAAGTGAGATTCGCAATCATCCATTTCTCTAATCTCTTAATATTTTGAATTCCACGTAAATTAAAAAAAGGTAAGTTTTTTATAGGGAACATCATTATGCGATCTTTATCACTGGCGAATAAAATCGTGTTCCTACCGTTATACTGTACGGGGATTGCTGGAAAAGCAATGACTTATAATTAGCCTAACGTTGGAATCTCTAAACTCAGGCGTAATCAGATATAATACTTATATTTTTATTCATTTTTGAAACAACTGTCGGTGATCAGAAACAGACTTGACACTTTAAGTGGGTACTGTTGCTCCTTGTATTGAAGTTCTCATATATGGCAAGATAGAATTGTTCTCTCTGTGGCAGCTTATTGAAAAATGGGGATAAACTTACATTAAAATATGAGTATCTACAGTGACACTCCAGAGTAATTTTATACTGAATTATCGTTTGCACAATGTACCGATGGGAGGGATAGCTCCATTGCAATTCCGATAATAATAAATGTTGTACTCTCCGGCATCTATTTCAAAATTATTTGAACAGATTAAACTTCTAACTATACAAAATAGTTTGCAGAGTGCCTTAACATCGTGCAAAATAAAGCATGATAAGAAGTGTAGCCAAGATTTTTCTCTGAATTGCGAAATTCTTCGTACCATGTGATTGGTATTTTAAGGTATCGTCAGAAGAAAGTGCTTAAGAAATCGGATGGCAGAGAAAGCGCTGTATTTTATCATAAAAGGGCGTGTAGCAGACATACACTGTTGACGTGACTGATACATACGGAATCGTTTTCTACCACTAAACCGATGACATTTTTCACACCTTTCGATTCGCGTGTCCGTGGTCAATACTTTCATTTTCGAGCTCCTAAAGAAGCTGAATACCACAGATGGTTTTACTACCTTAACAGGAAATGAGATTCGAATGGCTGTGAAAGAAATTTAACAGTTTTGGTATTAACTTCTCTTCCATAAGGTGCGTAAATTATACATACAGAAGCACATTCAAAAGAAAAATCGGGTTCGCCTTACGGCTGGAGTCAAACTGACAAACCGTATTACTCCAATTACTGTTGTTGTTGGTTTGTATTTATGGTTAATCAACCTCTAAGATTATTATGGCCATAAGAGAAAATTCGAATTATCGAATTATAAACGTAAGAGTTATTGAGGTTCAACAGGACATATGATTTTGTGCGCACGCATGTACTTTCCGCAGAGAAATTCGAATAACGCGATTTGCGCTCTTAAATAAGTGTAACTTTCAGTAATCTCAGGGAATAAAGAGACAAAATTATTTCTACGTACTACAGTTGCGACCCGCGTTTCGTATAGGTAATATCATATCTGGTCATGCGAATTACATTTATCTCTTGCGCAAAGCAGGAGTTACGTCACTCGAAAAGGTAGCATTGAGCAAAACCGCATTGCGCAAATTTTATACCTTATAGAAAAAAATCACGCGTCCATATAGGGTACGAGCTTTCTCACATCACATACATACTAAAAATGTGGTTCTCGCCTAATTTAGAATCGCGCAGAATTAAATTTTATAATTGTTGGGTAAATAAGTGGCATATTTATTCAACCGTGCATGATAAAATCCGTGATGGGAAAGGGATTATAGTTCGACGAAATAAATCATTTCACTATCAAAGTGTCCCATTAGATGTTTGAAGAATCCAATATAGCTGACGTAGCCAAGTAAACATTTTTGCGCTCTCCAATAGCATTTTATGAGTAGGACTAAGGTTTGGACCGAAAAATGTTTTATTATTTAGACAGTCAAACTTTCGAGCACGTTTTATTGCCAGAAAACAGAAGTACGTATTTGGAAGGAAATCAAATAAAAAATTCGTAGCGAAAAGGCTAAGGGAAGCACCGTTCGGCTGTGATTTATTTCACGCGATAGCCTTACCTTTGAAAAGCAAACGATGAGACGCAAACGCGGAAGATAAACTCAATCGAAGTAACGCGTTATTTTGCGGACGCATTCGCTCGACGAACTCAAACAAGATTGCGTCGAAGTAAAACTCACACGAGTATGGGAATCGGTTTAGGAGAGGTTGTTGGATAAGGAGGTATTTAGTTGGGAGTAGAAAGCCGCTTCAATCCTTCCTACCCTACTAGTTCCAGGTTCGTGGCGTCGCGCTCCGTATGGAACCCTTCCACCTCAAGTATAACCTTTTATCGTGCTGGGCACGTTCTTGTTTAATCCCATACTGGTTCGGTGGAGTGTATGAGAAAGTCAGATTTTTTTCCCATCTGATATTCAGGGATCGATTTTCCCCGGCGACATGGAAACCCCTCGGGACCTTGCGTGCTCCGCTTCCTTTGTTTTAGCACATTACATTTTAATTTATTACGATGGAAATTGCTGAAAGACGTGAAACGAATAGGTCGGCGACCTATGACACGCGGACCGTATAAGGCACGCAATGCTATGATGAAAAAGTGATCGGTAAAATGCAAGGAGAAATTTTTGTATCTATTTATTAAAATAATGGTCATTAAATCTTGAAAGTTGAAATTATAACGCTAAAAATATTTAGACTCGATTTTTACTGATACGATAAAATCAATGCTAATCTATCAAGATGTGACAGCGGTGGTATATTTGCTTATAAATAAGATATTAACCCGATATTCACCAGAACATTGATCGGCTAACGCGAGATAGTAGTATTCCCGCCAGCCACCTTCTGTTACTTCTTTTTTGGGTATTTTAAAAAATCAGATAACTTATAATTATCAAATGTTCAAATTAAAAATGCGAATCGATTAGTAAATGCTAATAATTTCTCGTCAACAGAGGCAAAACAGTGCATTTCAACACATGAAGATATGGCGGCGGTGGTATATTTGGTTAAAAAACCTAAAACCTAATTGTCTTGCTTTTTCTTTCAAAGAGCCGTTTTAGATTTTTCGTCTTTTCGAAAAATAGAAAAACGAAAATCAAAGTGGAGGATTTCCCCCAGAAACTTAACTAGGCTTAGGTAAAAAAATTCCTTAATTTCATGATATGCATGAAAAATTTGTGATATGGTAGCAAAAAGTGAATGGCTATTTCCGAACGAAGTCAAATTAAAACTCCTCAAGTTATTATTTTACGAAACCATGAAACATGATCCTAATTCTGGGATATCATGCGGCCCGCCAATTCAAATACTCATTACTGCGATTCTACTCTTAGTTGGCGGTAGAGGCTATTGCGGAGTAATAAATGCATGGGATAAATATAAAAAAGTTTAATGCGTAGAAAATGTTAATGTTTTTCAATTTAAATATATACCAGTTTGAGTCGCGTATTTTTGTTTCAAAAAATTATTATCAGATGTGGTACATACAGTCAAACTCGGCTATAACGAGCGCCACGGGACCGTTTAGTTTTGTTCGTTATTGCCGTTAAACTTAATATCCGTGAAGGCAAAAGCATGCATGCGTATGGTGAAATATGACATAAGAAGTAAAAGTGAATATATAAACAGAAAGGCTATATAGTAAATTTATAAAAAAACCTAAAAATGAGAATAAACTAGAAAATTTAAAGTAAACATACGTACATAAAATTTACTCACAGCTGCATCCTTAATCACTCCCCTTTTTACAAAAATAACTTTGAATAGTAGCCTGTTTCATAGATTTCACTTTGAAGTCTCTTAAGTTTCCTCTTATTACACTTAGTGCACTAAAAACACCATCGGAAATGTTAATGTTTTAAAAAAAATCATTTAATGTTTCCACGGAATCCTGAGTAAGGATTGTGTCTTCGACACATTCAGCATTGTCTTCATCACTGTCTGCTGTGCTTTATACTGTCTCTATTATTTCACTCTCCGTAGGAATTCCACTGGTAATCAAATCATCATCAACATAAACAAAATTGTCAATGTCATTTACATGGTCAAAATTCGCAATTCCATTTTCTTTAAGCCATTCTGATCTTCATCAACGTTATGGTTATCAATCGAAAATTCTCCCGATATTAAACCAGACTTTCGAAAACAGTTTATGATCGTTGTAGGTGAAACATGCACCTGTCATCAAATGAATTGCATCTAATACAGAGTCGTTGCCATCTAAACCTCTTTCCCTACTTTCAATCAACTGTAGAACAAAAAATCGCTTGAAATGGCATTTAAAACTTTCAATTATCCCCATGTCTATTGGCTGCAAAATAGAAGTCGCATTTGGAGGCAAAAACACCAGTTTTACATTAGATAACTCCTGCATATGTGGGTGCGCAGGACAGTTATCGACGAGGAGTAAAATGTTTCTACTTTTCCTCCGTAACTCGTTGTTCCACTGACTTACATATTGCTGAAAAATATTGGAAGTTATTATTTTAGTTATTAGCTGCATATTCAACGGAAAGCTTCTTTACATTTTTGAAACAACGTGGCTTTTGTGACTTACCAATAACAAAAAGTTTTTTTTTGTCAGTCTCATTCATGTTTGCGCACATAAAATCTGTTAAACGATTCTTAGGTCTTTTGCCACCAACACATTTGTCACCTTTGAATTTAAACATTGCATCAGGAATCATGCTGTAAAACAGTCCAGTTTCGTCGGCATTATAGATGTCTTCTTCTCTGTAACCTTTTCGACACTCCTCCCAAACACTTTTCACCCATTCACTTGCCGTTTTTGAATCTGCTGACAGGGCCTTTCGCATAAACAATGTTATGCCGATTTTTAAAACGGTCAAGTCACCCGTTATTGCATGTGAAGTTCTCGTGTCCTAACTGTTTTGCAAATTTATCTGCCTGTACCTTGATGGGGAAAACAGCATTTCTCTGCCTCTTAAACCACTCCAGAAGTGCTTGATCAACAGTACCCAAGTCACACTTCCTCATTTTCTTGTTCGTTGTTAGGTTGTTCTCTAGTGCAGATAAAATCGCTTCTTTGTTTTTCCATAAGGTTGAAACCGTAGACGACGATAAATTTAATTTTTTACACACTTCAACATTTTTTTACCACGTTCTAACTCTCGAATAATATCAACCTTTTCGCGAATAGACAAACACTTCCTTTTATGTACGGACATGTTACTCGTTCAAGGGCAAAATCTCAACTGATTTTTGTGATCAACGCTACGAACTTTCTTTGCAAACTGTGAGCATACCAATTCCAGGAAGAGTTAATGAGGAGACGGATTAAACGTGGGATTTCCCATCTTTACGTGGGATTTCCCATCTTTACGTGGGAAAGGGTGTTGGGTGCATTCGGCTGAGCGACGGGGGTGGGCGCCATTGTACATGCCCTTACCCCCTTCCAAACACAACCTCCTGGCTGTAAAAGAGCTGGGGGTTGGGGGGAGAGGACAAAGGACCTCCGCGAGTACCACTGTACCTGCAAGTTGGGAATTCTTGGTTTGGACGAAGGGATTATTTTTTAACAACAACGCTGCGGTCTTTAACCTCCCCGAGGGATAGGATGTAGAGGCTGGACTCGAGAACACAAGGTTACATATTTTGGGTCACTATGAGGATTGAAGGGGCTGACCGCCGCCGCGTTTGAGACAGTGAGAAGTGGTCGAAGTTTGCTCGATGTATCCGTGAAGCGTGCTCGTTATATACGTGAAATATTTGTATGTAAATGCATGTAAACTTATCTTGGAGGTAGCATTTGCTCACTATAGCCGTGAACTCGTTACAACCGTGCTCGTTATAAACGAGTTTGACTGTATGTGGTATATTCCATTAAAGTATCGAAATTATCCGTTTGATCCCAGTTTGAATTTTCGACCCCTCCTAGATCATCAATAATAAGATAAATAATAAAATACTATCAGAAAAGTCTGCTCCTAGGTAAATAATTTAATTGAATCAGAAAAAGACTGGACAACACCATAATAATCTACTTTAACAGGTACCTTACGAATGTGAATCTAACCCAAAAACTCGGGTATCGTGTATTTGCAAAGAATGGGAGAAATGTTATCACAACAAAAAATAATCGTCTCAAACACTCATCTGTCGTTTAAAAACGTTTATATGAGACTTCAACGCAATCAGCTTAAAAATACGTCAAGTTATAGTAAAATTATCCAGCACGAATGGTGTAACTATTTTTCGGGTATAAACATTTCAACAATCGGGAAGTCTTGGAAATTTGTGAATGATAAACTTAACCGCACTTGTAACGGAAAGGCTTCCTCTTCGATAAACGCGAACGACGCATAAAACCCGACATTAAATTTTATCCTTGACTGTTGCGAACATAACACAGCGGAAAATCACAGGCTTATTTCAACTGCAGATTAACCTCCATAGTTGTTTCTTCTTGGAACAAAAATTGTTTAACTGACTCCAATAAAGATATCGTTGTAAAAAAAATGTGATCTGCTTTGAAGCAAGATTTATTAATGCTTTAGAGTTTTGAAATTTTCCCGAATGCATTTTCGTTTTAGTTTAAAGTACAAAAAGTAACCGCATTCTATGACTGAACGTATGATGGAGGTCAGCCTGTCACAAATGTTTCACCTTGAGTTGCGTTTACCTTCTCACATTTACCCGTTGTCCTCGTATCTTTGTAAGTAAACTCTTTTACCTCTTACAAATTTACTTCGGCCACATTCCCCGGCAAACTTCATCCAGTAAAAGTCTATCAGTAAGTGCCCAAGTTTTTTCGACTCCGATGCCGTAAAAATGGCATTTTTGCTTATTACTAAAAATCAACAAATGCGTGAATTGAGTCTAAAGAAGAGGGAAAATAGTCCACGATTTAAATTCAGCCAATTAACATTTTACACTTTTTAGATGGGTTCAAAAACAGTGTTTGACGCAAGGGGGGTTGAACTAAATTCGCCAAAATACCGATAAGTGAGCTTCGAGGGTGCATTAAGGCTGTTTCCGAATTAAGAAATTATAATGTCCTTGTATCAGTGCAGAAAATTTTAAGCAGTTTAAAATCTTTTAAATGAGTGGGATAAGTACTAAATCAGTTGGAGATGACGTTGGTGGATTGCATCTTCTAGTTGATTTCCGCCTGAAGCGGCCGTCACTATAGCTTGCCATCCGCCAAGGTCCTCAACCATAATCTGGTTTAACGACTTTTTTCCATAATAATCTCTAAAAATATGGCATGTTCAAAGCATCCGCTATTTTCCCTTTTAGCGCGTTTTATTTTATATAAAAGAGCTTATGTTTTCACTCTGTCTGTCCGTTTATCCGTCTGAGCAATCAATTAAATTTAAATTGCAAGTAAGCGGTAAGGGATATAAGACTGAAATATATTTTGCCATTTATTACGTTTTCAAAGAAATGTTTTGAATGAATCGATTCTGATCAAAATGTTATAGATAGAAAGTTAAAAAATTCCACTGTTTGTGTGAACTTTAATGCCAACTATAACACTGCAGAAGAAATATATTTTTTAATCGGGGGGCGTCAGGAAGGCTCTTTTTTGGAGAAATCGGTGAGTGTAGGAGGGGCCTTTGCAGTAATGAAACAAGAAAATTTTTTAAAAATTGAAATTGATATGTATGCATTCATGTAGAATAAATTGATATCGTCAGCAAATCTTATATGAGATAGAGACTAATTTTTAAATTATAAACATTAAAAAATGCGATATTTGTTTAATCGTGAGATTTTAGGAGTTATTTACTAGCGAAGTAGGAGCAGCGGAACGCCTTATGAGCACGTCTCCGTCCGTCCGTCCGTCCGCATGTTTAATCTCAGAGACTACTGGGCGGATTTTTATTAAATTACCGTAATTTTCCGATTATAATATGCACCCATGTTTTTACGAATGAAATGTGAAAATTGTCTTATCGTCATACATAATTCGCACCTAATTTTTTGTATAAAGATCAGCGGAAATTTTCACTAGATTATTAGCAGTATCGATACAGTTCTCTCTTTGCCGCCAAATGATATACGTGCGAGAGAGTTTACGAGGATATCACGTTACGTTCTGACTCTCTTATTAAAGGTCGACACAACGTATTAAAATATGTACGCCATGGATGGTTCCGAAGACGACATCGTATGGGATGATGATTTCGGTGAAGTGGATAACGCGGATGAAAACGACGTTCTCGGCAATGCCATTTACGCAGACGATGAGCGTGAACACAAGATCGCGGATGAACTATTTGAAAACAGTGAGGGCAGTGACTGTGAATTCGGAGATTTTAGTGATTAGGACAGATATCAATAAATAAATAATTATTCTCAGTTTTGTTTTGAATTAAAAAAAATAAATGCTATCAGAATGCAATGAAAAGTACAATTTATTTAGTAAGTCATGTCCGAAAATAAAATTGTTTCCCTACTAGAAGAAGTTATATGCGTTTGTTACCATGTATAATACGCACCCTAAGTTTTTGCCAATATTTTGAGGAAAAAAATGCGTATCATAATCGGAAAATTACGGTATGTATTAGTGATCATTATTAAAATTTATCGCCGAATTATGATTTTGAACTTCATCAGTCAAATAGAACTACCACTTTATATGAGCGATTAAATAAACTTATACTCATATCTCGTTAAGTGTCACTCGTCAAGCAATAATTATACATCATATTTTTTCCCCTAACTCATATGATCTGCAAGGTATCGATTAAAAAATTATTCGGATGGAGGACAACATTTACCACAGAAAATTCCGCGAGATCATATAATTACGACTAATAGTTTCGGAGGTAAAAGTCCAATATCCGCCCAATCTTTCGATACGTTGTATACGCATTTCTCATAAAGAAAGCCTTTGAAAATTCTGTCTATTCCGTTTTTAGGCTGGTTTCCAAAGGAAAGGATGAAATGGTCCTGTTTGCGTTTCCCCTACTAACAACTTTTGCATCAATTTTCATGAAACTTGGTATAAGGCTCGTGCTGCCAAGGCCCACCTCCGAGCTATATTTATTTGGCGAAGATTGAGGTCCCGGGTTCGATTTCAGGAACATTTTTTCTCTATTTGTTTTACATAGGAAGTCTCAAATCCATCGTACAGAGATGTTTTCTATAATACTTTAAAATATCTTAAAATTGTGATATCGGAGCTATGTTTGTACTGTTCTAATGGAAAAAGAATGTGAATTCTAATTCATATCACAGAATTTTGCTAACTGATCGTATTTTCTTGAATTTCTACTAAAATATAGCGTTTATGCGTTTTAAATCGCATTTTATCGGATTGTTGCCATGTAGACGATTATTTGAACATAGACGAGTGAACAAATGGGTTATTTTCTTTTCCATTCAACTACCCTTCAGCAATGTACAGTTTGTCCAAACATATTTATCGTATAAACAGTAACATTTATTAAATTCGTTTATTTAAAAAAACATGCAATATATAATATCAGAAAGAGATTTTGACATTACTTTTAGTATTTAAAACCTAATAAAGCTCTATCAATTTGTTTTCCAATTTTCTCTATCATTGAATTCCTTGGAATGACTAACGCGTACTGAAATATTTCCTGTCAATATAAATAATCAATTCGGGACGTCAACTTTGGGAAACCAGCCTGCATTAGTCCTGGTTTAGACTTTTTGTTGGAGTATACTTTTACTTCTTGTTTATATTGTTAATAAAACATATGCAAATGATCTAGATCGTAGACCTGGACCTCGTTATCAAGTTACGAAAATAGCTGATAGATTAATAATTTTACACAGATATTTTGAAGCTACGCAATTCTTTTAAAAAACTCAATTTTCTTCATTATATCATTGCTACTTTGTAAATTAGTCTTTAGTTGCATATCTTAGTACCGTGTGCTTTTTTCATAAGTACATATTTTCATTTTTCCAAAAGTTGGTGGTTCCATTATTTTGAAAATTAAATTTTACATAACTAAAGCATATTTTATTACAACTAATAATTATATGGAACCGTTGAACGAAGAAAATGTAATGGTTTGCATCAACAATAAAAGAATTACACCTAACTATCAACTAGACATTAAATACTAATTTTTTTCATTGTTATTTGCTATATTTATAAGTTAAATTTGGAATACATCAAAACTGCGCGAGTCCCAGACTAAATTCCTTCAGGACCTCATTATACATAAGTGAACGCACTCCGTGAGTTCATGGGGAAAATGCGCCCAGATTAAAAATGTTCGGGAACATTCAAATGCATGAAGTCAACGTATATAAGAAAAAATAACTGGTATGTAACTTGGCCTATAATTAATATTTTTCAATCTATAAGAGGAGCATTAGATCTGCCACACAAATATAAAAGTGAATAAAATGAGAAGTATTTATTGATAACTGCAGTAATCACTACGTTTGAGTTAGATCCTCCGTTTCCTCTTGGAAAACACGTTAATGATGCAGTCCATCTCGTTCCTTAGAAGTCACGCTTCCTCCTTCTCAATTGAGAGTAAACTCAATCTGCGCAGTCATTCCTGTCCCACAGTACTTCTCAAATAAATCTTTAATAATTTTAAGTTTTGAATGTGCACGGTCTGAACTTGCAATAGTGAAGGGAATCGCTAGCATTAACACCGTACAAATGTCGGGAAGAGTGGTGGATAGCGCAGTGGTTTCGTTTAGTAGCAGGTTAGCTACTTCCTTCTCAATTGACAGTTTAGCGATGTCACTTTTCAAGCAATACCGAAATGAAATCAAGTGTGCTTTCAATTGGTCGGTTACATCACTGCTCTGTTTTTACTCAAGCTTGTCCTCTATTTTCTCTAACTTCACATCTGATTCCCTGGCAATTGTTTGTTGTTGTAGAACTCTATGCGTGTCAACAAATTCATTTAAACCTTTCAAAAAGTTTTTGAATTACAATCTCAAGGCCCATTGAAGACAGCAATTCTGACTTGTGCTTCAGCGTCCAATCCCGTCTCGCCGTCACACCCAATAAGGCGTCTTGTAACACCACCACGAATACTTTAAAATTTTGGTTCAACCCTTCATTTTATACAAAGATTTGTTGCAGAATGTTTGTCCGATTAAAAGTCATTACTAAATGATTTTAGCTCAATGTAGGCGTCCTTAATAATAATATATGATTTGGAAAGATCTTCATCTTTTGCTTTTAGCATTTTAGGTACTGCATTTACAAAGCTAAGTATTTTTGATTGTATCACAACAATTAATACAAATTCATACGTTTCTAATATATCCTCAATTGGCTTTGTTCCATCTATTTAATCATCGGACTTGCTTGTGAGTATAATTTTAGGCAGAAATCTAGACATTTTTGCATATTTATATCTTGTTACGAGTAATGACTCATGTGTTGATGCCTACCTATTTGGGTAATCTTCTTAGACAGTAATACTTTCTCAGTGCTAATGAAAGATTCAAGTAATTTCCATCTCTCGATGCTTTGTCAAAATAAACGTGAATTCTCATCATGTTCCTGCAAAATGAATAAATTTGAGGTATGGCATGAACCGAAGCATTAAGGACAAGATTTAAGTTGAGTGAAACACATTATACAAATTGCACATTTTCCACCTTTTCCATAGTTCTAACCTGAACTACAGAATCAACTTCATTCATAACCGCAGCTCTGTCGGCCTCGGCATTTCGATGCATCCACTCCCTTACTCTCGACAGGGTCAATTTCTTTTTCAAGAGCAACAGCTGATTCATCTGATATTTCTCGTACTGTATTTTCTCTTTTTTTACTCTTTATTCCCTAAGTGAGGGACGTTAAACAGTTGGCCCCCTTGGTGCTCTTCGCAAAGAGTAGGCAGATGCCGGCACCAGGTTTCCCTCCTCCCTTCTGCGTGTGTCCGGTGTGGAAGGCAACGGAAAACCACCACACCATGTATGTATATTCCTTGGTCAAAACCAATCAATGAATTGGTAGGATGTCGTAAGACAGGACACTAGAATGAATTATGTATTCCCTAACTGTGGATTAGGTCGTAGGATTCAAATATAGGTAAACTACTTACTTTTGGTCCCTAGTTTTTGTCTTCTATTTTCATTTAGGCATATTGGATATATGCCTTAATTTCGATACCATACAGCGCACATGCAATAAGGTTAAAGAATAGCAAGTGCAAACCTTCTACATTCTAATCTCAGCGGGCCCCCGGGCGGTAATTACGCCACTGCGTCAAAAGCATATTTTATTACAACTAATATTTATAAAGAAACCGTTCCAATTTTCACAATAAGAAAATAAATAGGTTATATTCAACAATTGAAGTATAACACAGAACTATTGACTAGACCTTAAATAGTAAATTTTATCAATGTTATTTTCAGTTATGTTTGCAAATTTAAATAATTTATCCTTTTATTTTAATATTTACATTAATTTTTAACATTTTCAAATATCTACTTCACATTGTTAAACAAGAGAGGAATGATGCCCACAGCATGCGTGCATACATGCGAGGCAGAGGCGTTCTTTACGATTTATGCAATCATGTAAAAAAAATCAATATTAATTGCTTAGTATAATGTCTAGGAACTTGAAAAATGATTAGCTAGTAGTGATGCCAAGGAAATAACGAATATTTGATTCACCAACCTATTTCCTAATCTGTTGTAATTAATAAAACAATCGACAATTATTTAAAACATACCTCGCTCAAATAGTAGTATAACCTTTATGCTCACGTTGATCCCTTCGTCGTCCCTTCTTTTCACTTACAAAAGCTGTGTATAAATAAGTACATAAAGAAAACAGACGTATTTACGTTCATTTCTTCGTCATAGTTAATCCATTTCCATTCATTTACTGAATATTGCATGAGCACGAAAGAAAATTAAAATAACTAGGTATTTACAGCAGATATTGTTCACTTCAGTTACCACGAAGATTGTTTTAATTAAATTAAAAAACACGGGAAAAATTTCTAAGTTCAAAGTGAATTATGGCTTTCTCGTTTTTTTCTTGAAATCGGCTACTCCTTCGATAGAAATATTTTGAACAAAACAGATGCTATTTGATTAGTTCTACATTTTTTGGTTAAAGACTTTTTGTTATAAGTGATATTTTACAAGATATAAAGAAATGTTCATTTTATGTCTCTGATAGTGACACTCCCGATTAAGCTACGTAAACCATTTTTATCATTTTCTTTGCCTCTATGTCCTAAATACCAAATTTCATAAATATCTGTTCAGTAGTTTCGGAGATGAAGCATGCGGACAGATGGATGGACGGACGGAGACGACCTGACCATAAAGCGTTCTTTGTTTACTTTTTGTAAAGAACGCCTAAAAACGGAAACTCAATCAAAATGGTTGAACTACTTCCTTTTTTTAATTATCGGTTAAACAACATTATGATTATTATGAAGTAATTGGTTTAATATTGATAAGCATTTTATCTGTGACAACCTCAACAAATAAAAGGCGTTTTTTCATATCATCATCATCATGCTTCTGTCCGAAGACAGGTTTTAACTGAATCGCTGCCTCCATTTCTCTCTCTCCCTAGAAGCCTCTTTTATACCTCTATAAATATTATATCCCTGCTTTATATTCTCTAATATTCCTATTCTTTTTCTCTCTCTTCCTCTTCTTCCACTAATTTTTCCTTCTAAGATCCTCCTGTGTAAACACTGACTTCTCAATATGTGCCCTATCCAATTTGCTTTTCTTTCCCTGATTGCTTTTATTAGCATCCTTTCTTCTCCCACCATTTCTAATACTTCTTCGTTTCTCTTCCTCTCTGTTCATTTCACTTTCATCATACTCCTCCATACATCTCAAAACTTTCTAAATATTTTTCATCCTTTCTCCTTACCATCCACGTCTGTGCACCATAAAAATCTACGCTCGATATGTAGCATTTTGCTAATTTCTTCCTTGTTTCTAAATTTATTTTCTTGCTTATGAGAAGCTACTTCTTCTCGTTAAATGCTGCTTTTTCCATTGCAATCCTACTTCTGATGTCCTGTGTACTACTTCCATCCTAAAACACTGCCAAGATATTTGAAACTACTTACTTGTTCCAATTTTTGGCCATTTATCATTATATTTAATTATTTATGTTCCTTTGAAACCACCATGACTTTCGTTTTTTCGGCATTGGTCTTCATTCCATATTGTTGGCCAACCTCCACTATTCTGTCAATCATCCTCTGAAGTTCTTTCTCATCTTCTGCTATTAATCCCTGATCACCTACATATTTAATGGTGGTAATACTTTCACCTCCTATCTTAAATCCTTTCTCTTCCATCAATGCTTCTTCTGTTATTGTTTCTGCATAAATATTAAATATCGCTGGTGAAATAGGACATCCCTGCCTCACCTCCCTATTGAAGTACTTTCTGTTTCTTCTCCTTCAACCCTGACTCTAGTCTTTTGATCAGAGTAAAGGTTTTTAAGCAGTCTTTTATCTTTCCAATCTATTCCTATTTTATTTAAAATACCCAACATTATATCCCATTTCAATCGGTCAAAAGCTTTCTCCCAATCTACAAAACAAAAATACATACCTTTATTGACTTCTAGCGCTCTTTTTATCATCATCCTCATACATCCTATAGCATCTCTAGTTTCTCTCCCTCTTCTGAAACCAAACTGATTATCTTGCATCTCCTTTTCTATTTTACCTTCAATTCTTTTGGTTATTATTCTGTTTAGAACTTTAGCTGTATGAGAAATTAAACTAATAGTTCTGTAAACCTTACAACTTTTTGCATTGTTCTTTTTCTCCAGTGGTACCATAACAACATCTAAAAAATCTTCAGGCAATATGCCAGTATCATATACTTGGTTAAAGAATCTTGTGAGTTGCTTAACTGCTTTCGACCGCAAAACCTTAAGAATGTCCACTGGTATATCATCACTCCCAACAGCCTTCCTTCATTTCATGTCATCAATTGCTCTTTTAACTTCAGAATCGAGAATACTTGGTCCTAGCTGATCTTTTTTCACATCGTCTTTTTCATTTAATTCAATATTTCTTGGCTTTCCTTCTTTGTCATACAGCACTTCAGTGTATTCTTTCCAAACATTCTTTACATTGTCTGGCTCCGAGACTATTTTACCACTTTTGTTCATGATTCCTTTACATCCTATCTTTCTAGCCTTTTTCTTGAATAGTTCCCTTGCTTTGCTATACATGAGGTCTGTTCTACACATCCTTTCACACTCAATATTTTCCTCGCATTTCTCATTTATCCACTGTTCTCTGGCTTTATCTGTTTCCCTTCTTAAAGCATTGTTTAACTCCTTGTACTTTCTTTGGCCTTCTTCAGTGTTTATGTTCTTCCACTTTCTCCGCTCTTCCATTTTTTGCAGCATGGCTGCTTTGACCCAGGGTTTTTTGTTTCTTCCACCCGTCATCTTTCCTACCTTCTTTTCCATTACATCTTTAATGTTGCTATGGATGTATCTCCACTCCTCATCTACACTCTTCCTATTTTCTTCAGCTCTCTCCCCCAACCTTTCCTCCAGCTCAGTCATGATAGCCTCCTTGTTTTTAAGGAGTTCCTCTAAGTTCCATTTCTTGTTAACTCTTATGTTTCTCTTAACGGTCTTCAGTCTAGATTGTGTATTTTCCACCAAAAGGTTGTGGTCGGAATCGATACCTGCCTCTGGTAGTGTTTTCACATTTTTAATGCTATTTCTAAATCTTTCATTGACTAGTATGTAATCTATCTGGTATCGTCTTTGGTCTCCTGGGCTTCTCCATGTGTAAAGTCTCCGCTGGTGGTGCTTAAACCATGTATTAGTTACAATCAATCTATTTCTATGGCAGAAATCCACAAGTTTCTGCCCTTTTTCATTTCTCTTCCCTAGTCCATATTTTCCCACTATGTTATCTTCCTGTCCCTCTCCGACTACACTGTTCCAGTCTCCCATTACTATGGTGGTGATCCTTCCTTTTCCCTCATCCTCCAATATCTCCATATTCTGTTCATACATTGCATCTACTTCGTCGTCGCCAGCATTAGTTGTTGGCATATACACTTGAATTATAACCATTTCCACTTGCTCCATCTGAAGTTTTTCGGCTATTAATCTATCATTAACTGTCACTACCTTGCTAATTCTTTCAGCTATCTCTTTTCTCATTATAATCCCCACTCCCCTTTCCTTTTTCTCTCCTCCCGAGTAAGTAATCTTAAATTCGTCTGAATTTATCTTGCCTTCTCCTTCCCACCGAACTTCACTAAGACCTACTATACCTACATTATTCCTTCTCATTTCCCTTTTTAAGTTCTCTAGTTTACCTCCTGAATTCATAGTCCTAACATTCCATGTGCCTATTCTTAATTTCTCACTACTTGCTTTCTTATTAATGTTATATTTCATCTGTGCATCCCCTAGGGTAGTCCCCACCCGGAGATCCGATTGGGGGACTATTTTACCTCCGGAATATTTTACCCCAGAGAGATCCATAGAGGTATTTGCAGCTTTTCAGCCTGTCATGGGATACATAATGAGGTAGTTTCCCCTTGCTTTCCTCATCGCAGTTTCACAGAGTGATTACCCATCTCTAGCTGTTCAGATCCACATGATCACCACCTACAGAGGTAATGTGCAAGCTGGTGCCCTTGCACAGGGGGGTGTAAAACCCCAAAGACTGCTTCTTAGTCTGACTCTTCCCCTCAGACCTTTCCGGCTTGGATGTTCCTACCAGGAGAGTTATCTCCCGCCGGCATAGCTCTTTGGTTCATAAGAATACACAAATCCTCCCACCACTGTAAGGTTATGCAGTCCTTAGGGAGGGATATACCATTAGTATAACAAAAAATATTGGAATTATTTCAAGGACTCTTATTTCTTCTCACTGAACTGGAAAGACTAAATTTGTTTCCTTGGCGACGCGATTCTTTTGTTGCCGAAGGCGGCAGACACCAATCGAATTAAAACTTTTGGTTTGTCATACATAACATACGGAGTTGGGAATTAACCGAATGCCATAAAAAATTCAATATACATTTATGCTTTGCGAGTCATCTAAAATCTGTAAAAGCTTTCAGATTTCCCTTTCTCGAAAAAGGTCCTGGGTTCGACTCCAAGGAAGGCATTTCCATTTCCCATAAAATAACTCGTAGACATCGACTTTTCGATGTGCAGGCTTTTATTCTTTTTGAGATCTATATTAGAAAGAATTAACGTTCGTTCTTCGGATCTGAACCACTTTAAAGAAAAAATATCAAGTTTCTTATTCTGTTCATCTTTTTTCTCCTACAGTTCGAAATCCCAGGTTTGATCATATTTCGCTGCAATGGAAACGGGATGGTAGGTTTCGGAAACGAATTTTACTATAAGTGGAAGGTACAAAAATGAATGCACTGATTGCAGAATATTAGTTTTATTCAATTACACAGAAATTAAAATATTTATATCTATATATTCATGGAGACTTCTGGCCGTATATCCTCACTTCTTGTCCGAGAGGGCGATGGTGGTTGTTGCAAAAAAATAACCTTCGGTTCATAAGAGTACACGAACCCTCCCACCTCTGTAAGGTTATGCAGTCCTTAGGGAGGGCTTTTTCATATTGCGTCAGAAAATAAGGCTTCCATTTTAAAAATATTTTCTCTATCTTACAGCTATAGGTATACCTATTATGTACTTTATTAGTAAAATAACTGGTTTAAATTCATAAAAAACGGAATTAAAATTTTTAACTTAAATAAATTATTTTAATTATAACTATTTATATTGATTTTGTTTCTCGCGTCAGTGGATTGTCAAGATTGTCGATTGTCAACAAATGAGCGGTTTCGGAAAAAGATGAATAGAATAAGCGATTTCATTAATTTTTATTTAAAATAGTTCTAATCGGATGAGCGTGGGTCAAGTTTTTTTCCAATTTTTATTCCCAAAAGAAGACAAGCCTGCACGACAAAGTCGATTTTGTCGTGTTATCTTACGAAGAAAGGAGTTAATTTCCTGGAGTCGAATTCGGAACTTTTTCGAGAATTTTCTTTCGTCAAAGCATTTTGATATTTGAATAGATTATTTCTGCCAAATTTCAATTTTTTATCTACATCCGCGATTGCGTTATTTGCGTTTTAATAGCTTGACACTCACAATCAGACCAACGGATGCACAACTCGATTATTATTTTTGCGATTCTTTGATTCTTTTAAACCTCTCTTTCTCTCCCTTTTTCCTAACCTGCCTTCAAGTCCTCCATTCTTCTACCTATCTCCCGTAATCTGTCGCCCAATCCTTCACTCTATACATTTTTTACATCCTTGGTTTGTTTATTAAAACGTACAGCACGTTCTACAGATTTTCATACCGTTTCTGTTTCAATAATATGGAATTTAGCTCATTATTACTATTTTTATTTAAAAAAATAGTATTTCAGCTTTTTAGTATTCCTTCTCGTAAATAACGCAACGAATGTTGTTTACATTGATTGCTATGAAAATCATTTCCCCCTTCTTCTGTCTTTATCTCCTTCTCGTATTAAAAGCCTTCAAAGCACGCTTAAACCCATAAGGATTGAAATTACAATAGGATTTCGTGGCTTAACAGTGTAATTGGTAGGCAAGGCAACATTCCGTTAAAACACCAAGATTTTTACAAAATATATTATTCAAACGATTAATATGACCGATTTTGAGCTGAATGCAAAAAAAGGCGTTTGGAATAAGAAACACCAAAATGTCTTCTTTAGAATGGTCAAGATCCAAAGATCAAAGGTCAGTTTTTTCTAATTTTAATTTCCAAAAAATAAAAGCCTACACGTCCATTTTTACGTGTTACTTTATTAAAAACTATCTGAAAGGCCCGGTTTCGCTCGGGAAAGTTTTCTTTTAAGTAGCAAACGATTTATATTATTTATTATTTTTATTGATATACCACTTTTGATGTCATATTACAATCAAAATAATACAATAAATTCTGAAATATACTTACTTTTGCTGTTGGGTACTCCAAGTTTATCAAACGTTCCCCGTTCCTTAATTACGCAAGCGATGTTAATATTAACATTTACTATTTTGTATTGTATTGTAAAGTTTTACCATTAATATGATTACGCATTAACGTCTTACTTAATATTCTCATGGATAGATGCACCGAAGCCTTTAAAGCAGCAATAAAATTGTGGATTATGTCAATACTATTAGCCAAAACGTAAACAATAAACAACATCTTGGTTACCGAACAAATATAAGTAGATGTATCGAGTTATCATGCGATAAATCTTTCAATGGTAATGGTGAAAGATAGCAATGTTCTAATATTCCTTAAAAATCATTTGACTCACTTTAAAAGTATTCATGGACTATATTTAGGCATGAATCCATTCGTACCCTTTATCTTGGCGTTGGCTATTCTTCCTCCACGGCGTGGATTTTCTTTGCGTTAATCTTTACGTGGCTATCTCCCTTTGAAGAGGACAACAATTAAGAAATTCAGCTTTGTTGCCGCCTGGAAAATGTTAATAATTTTTGCGCTTAAAGGATAATTTCGAGCGATTTAACATGTAACACGACAAAACATGAACAGAATTAAAATATTCCGCTTTCGTGCGTAAAATAAGCCATTTCCCGTGATCGTAAGTTAATATTTAGGTATATTTATATCCAAATCAGTGAAGGGCTGCATGGCATTTTGAGGCTTCTCCACACCATTTCTCATGCATTCTCTCAATGGGAAATAACATTTGAGGCATATTTATATAAAATTTCGTAAACACATGTATTGACGGAGCGAAAATATGTATTGCTAGGGTTATTGTTCGCAAACAATGAAGAGCTATATTAACTTCTATTAATACATTTTTACGATTTTTAGGCGTTCTTTACCAGCGAAGCGGTAATAGCGGAACGCCTTATGACCACATCTGATCCGTCCGTCCGTCGAACTTTCATCTCTTAAACCGCTGGACGGATTTTAATTTAATTAGGTATGAACGACCTTTATCAAAATTTATCGCCCAATTGTGATTTTCAACTGAATCCGTCAATTAGAACTTCCACTTTACATAATTACTTTGTTGAACTTATACTCGTATCTCGTTAAATGGCATCCGTTAAGCAACAATGAAATACCAAACTTCTATCTCCCTAGCTCTTATATGATCTGTAAGGTATAGATTTAAAAAAATTATTCGGATAGAGAACAACATTTACTACAAGAAAGTCCGCGAGGCCAGGGAATTACGAGTTATGGTTTCGGAGTTAAAAATTCGAGAAAATCCACAGAAAAACATCGCATATTTTGTTTACATCTATCTCTAAGGCGATTCTCTCGGCAAACAACAAATAAAATCCATGTTTTTCTATCCCACGCGCTTAGATGATGTGAGGTATAGTTTAATAAATTTATTCGGTTAGTGGGCAACATTTACTACAAGATATTCTGCGAGAACACATAATTACGAGTTATGGCTTCGGAGACAAAAGTTCGAGAAAATCCCGATCAAAACATCGCATATTTTATTTACATTGATCGCGAAGACGGTAAAAGAATATTTCCCAAAGCATTATGTTCGATCACCGCACAAGTTCCGTAGTTATGTCATCATGAAGTTGGGAATGTTTCGTGGTCATAGTGCTGGTTTCCATGGAAGCAAGATTAACTTCTCGTAATAGGATAAAGTTATCTTACTTTCTCTACCCCAAGAGCAAGACATACATTATATTGATTACTAGTAGTTGGTGCTTGCATAATGCAAGCATTTCATCTCATCTTGAAAAAACATTCATTTTTCAGACAGGCATTTCGTCATTACAAATAGTCTTTTAATTCTAAAAATTTCACCTCCGCAGCGATCTTCGTTTTTTCCACATGTAAAAATAATAGTTTAAAACAATCCCCAAATGTTGCAGTTTTAACAATTATACACTATCTTCATTATGGGGTACTAATGCTACACATTTTAGCCAAATTTTAAAATTGTAGCACTTCTAGAAGTAAAATAATATTTTTCTAATTGTTTAAATTTAAATAATTTTTAACGGTCGCCGCAATTGATATATGGTAAAATTGAAATGTTTATTAGTGCAAATTCACTACTCTGTAAATAATTTGAAAATTTCAGCTTCCTAACTCATCCCGTAGTACCTAAACAGTTATCTATTTGTTTAAACTTTAAGAATTTTTAACTGCCAAACAAATTAAAATATCAAAATCCCTATTTCTTTTTTTTAAGAATTCTACTTATAAAAAAAATTTCAACACCGTAGCACATTTGGAAATACATAAACCTTGAAAATTTGTTTAAACAATTGCGAATTTTTAGCGGCCGCATTGTTGCACTTTTTCAAGATTCTCGTTTTTTCTAGTCGGTTTTGCACAAAATCCTACCTATCAAAAAAATTTCGAATCTCCAGCTCACCTGGAAGTGCCTAAACATTAGTATCCTCCTGTTATATGTATGCTATATGTATGTTATGTCCTCCTCTGTAAGGAACGTCTATATAGAATGATATCATTTACTCCTCATGCAGTTTTTAAAAATAAGCCATACTGTTTTGATATTCACACGTGTTCGCATAGTGAATTTATACTGCGCTCCACGCATAGTTTAACTAAATTACAATGCAACGACACGGAAGTGAAAAAAGCGTCACTTCAAGAAAGCCCGCCGGCTGTTATCGTGTCTTCCCACCCCCGAGGCCGGTTTTCGACATGAATCCTTTATGTTAGCGCTCGTCCCTGACCCTACGACACGCCCCTTTACACGCGTGAAAAGACGTTTTCGTGACTCGATACTCACCGTTGGAAGATTAGCGTCGGGATCTTCGATCGCGTTCTCCTTCTTGGTCTTCAGCCTCGGAAACTCCTCCAATCCGACGGCAATGGCGAGGATTCCCATAAGGAGCGCTGCTGACATAAACGAGAGAGCCATTCTTCACGGGTCGTGCTTCCCTTTCGACGGCAGACGACGCACTGTTCCTCACTCCGGGAGTTATTCCGTGGGAGAATCGGGCGTAACATTCCTCAGTTCCTCTCCTCACCCTAGACTTTCTCCCCGCCCTCCTCTCTCTCTTCCTATTAACAGCTACCCCTTCCACTCCTCACAAACCCAATCGCCGCCCCCTTTCCGCTCTTCTTTTATTTTTCCTCGTTTCCTTCTAACAGACGCCGCAGCACCACTAAGCCTGAGCGAGTGACGCATCGGTCTCGAGTCTGAAGTCCTACGACATATCGGTCTATCTTCTCTCTCTGTTTCTTCCCCTCCTATCTCCGCTGACCGCCCACTCTCTCTCTCTCTGCCCTTCGTTTACTCCTACTAGTATCTTGCCTTTGCGTAATCATAGGAAGTGCAATATTTTCCGCGAAGAATTCCTTCGGAAAAATTGTCGATATCGGAAGGGTTGGACTAAGCATTCGATGATTTCATCAATTAAAAAGGTTTTATGAATAAGAGTATTACATGACTTTATCTAAAAAATATGTTAAGGTGATCCAGTAATCGTTTGTAAATTTGCCGAAGGGACACGATTTACAGACAATAAATAAGAAGTTTACCGGGCCGATAATGAATTCTTTCAGTCATGAATTTTACTTGGAAATAGTTTTTTTTTGCAATTGCATCCTAATGTTGAATACATCAATAATTCCTTTGCTAAATTTTGCGTTTAATGGGCCATATTTATATTTATTTATGTTTATGATATGCATCAGAAGTTATTAAAATAATGTTATTGAATTTCCATTAAGGTGGAGATGGTAACTTAAATGGTTAAAAACAGAAAAATTTACTAGTATGTATAAACGAAAAAAGTGTTATTGTCTTATCATTTCATTTCATAATGAAGCTTATCTTACTCAAAATACAGATTTACCGAATTATATCTACAAAGGAGTTTTAACGATGCCCAATACATTACGCTCTTGGCGAATCTTCGATACGTTCGCGTATTTTCTCAAACTGACGGCATCTAGGGATAATTACGTTAATCGCTTAGCGGCCATTAATCTGTCCGTAGACAGAACGATTTACGCGCGGGATGGCAAACATGCCGACACGCAGTTATTTACAAACAAGAGCGCACGCACGCTCTTGGCAGATATTCCACGTGATATCTTTACCTGAGAATTTACCAAAAAGTTCTCAATTCCTCCATATTTTAACGTCAACGAAGTTTAATTATTGGCGCTTCGATCAGTAGTTTGTGACCTTCCAGAGAAGTAAGGAATCGATTCGCCAAGAGTTGCGCCATATTTGTCCTTCAGAGGTTTCCTGGTAATCGATTGATTCAACTCTTAGAATCTACCTCAGATTGTCTGATTTCGATTTGTAAAAATCTTTCCTTCATCTTTCCGCTTGTGCGCCATTTAGTTTTAAATTTACATCGCTGCTTCACTTTTACAATAGGAAAGTAATTGAAAATAAATGAAAAGGAGAAAACACTTGGTAAAAAACACTTAGTAAAAACCTCCCACTTTATTTAAACAACAAACTCGACCCGTTTCGACTAACAATAAGATCTAGTCATCATCAGGTATGGAAGCAAGGAGCAACAGAAGTATATATGGAAAATGAGGGATGTGGGGGAGGGGCAAGTACAAAAGAGGAGACGGGGCAACGAATGGACATTCATTCCTCCACCCTTTTGCTGATGGTGAGCAATCGGTGTCCTTTTCCGACACCTTTGTTTCTTTTTTACCCCCCTTAAGAAAAAAAATTGATGTGGTCACCACATGACTTTCTCCATATCTGTAAGCCTTCTGATATTGGATATAGCCACAAAGCTCCAATAATTAAGAAATGAAAAAGGACCATTACTACGTAACTAAGCATCAATTGTTAACAATAGTCGTCGGTAGGTGGCGTGGTAGTGGCAGCTAAGAATATAAAATATCTCTTAAACAATGCATTATATGGGAAAATGTTTCAAACAACGGTTGTAGAAAATTAAATTTCCTACAAGTTTTATTCCAGAACATTTTTTACATTTATCAAATATTAAAACAAATATTTCAAAATATTGGATGTCACAAGAGTAAACACCCACTTCCAGTCGACTGATTTTTACCAAAAACTAATCTTGTCAATTTTATAAAAATGTTAAATATAAAATTTTGCGTGCACCTGATTAATAGTTTTTGAGTTAGAGCACCCAAAAAAAAGCTATCACACACACACACACAGACATCATCGAAGAAATTGTCATACGTGTTCAGGGGACCTGAATACGTGTATTTCCGTTGAAATCTCGAAGTCGATTTTTTCATGAAAACAATACTTTCCCCTATACTGCGTATGGAGAAAGTAAAAATTATATCGGTGCAGGGAGTTATAAATTTGCATTTTAAAATTAGTTATAAATAAGATATGAGCTCTGGACATAAACATCTATAAATGAAAGACAAGTTAATATTTTTTGAAAACAGAATTCAAATCTTTGTCGAATAAGAGAAAATTTTAGGGTTTTTAACAATGGAAAATATCAACTGCCATGGCAGCGAGTCGTCTGCTTTTAAATGGGAAACATATGTATTATTACATAGCATTGATTTAATACTTTTGAAAGAAATTAAGAGGCTATATGTTACGAAGCCGTCGATCTCAACCAAAGATGTAATCTTATGATGATGTCATGATCCTAAAACAAGAAGAAATAACAATGTGATTTGCCCTGCATTTCTTCCCTCAATTTTTTTCTTACTTTTTTCTAATTTGATTGGAACTTGATTAAATTATAATAGAACATCAGGCTTCATTTAGTAATTTCATCTCTCGCAAGGTATACTTTCGTTAATGTTTCCGAACTGTAAATTTCAGCGTCTTAAACAGCAAATTTACTAAGCTACGATTAACAGCAGGACGATGCTTTTAGGGGCCATTGAATTTTGTTATCTTGTTTTCCACTATGCTTTTGGTTTTCTAAAGTTTTATCATAGCGTTTCCATAATTCACATGGAATTGTTCAGAATACCTATACACCTGGAACTCCTAGGACACAGGATTAAATACAACAGTTTGCTAATTCACACAACGCGGATAATGTTCTCTCGGACTTGGGACGTGAGAAGAGACGTTTCGGAGGGCCTGAGTGCTTTGTAAGCTTAGATAATCGACAGCAACTTATATTTGTAAATATATGCGCCATTCACATTGCACTGCGCTTTATAGGATGGCCGAGAGAACTTAGACCTTAAATTTGTGCATGCCAATAATGATTTAGCGATTGCTTTTGACTGCCCAGGAAACGTTTTTTTCCCATTAACGTTACTATATTTATGAACTTAGCACAAACACGTTGATAACCACGAAGCTATTATTATCAATTACACTCGAAAAATAAAATTCGATTTCCATGCTTGTTAACCTTGGTTCGATGAAGTTTACATTTTTCTAAACGAATTGGTTGAGTAGTCAACAAAATATACGCAAAAAGGAACTCTCGTTTTCCTTTTTCCCTCTTGTTTGAGGCTGATGTCTCTTCATCACGAAGTGACAGGGATGAGTTTGTCTGGCCGAGGGGCCGCCAACTACTTTAAATGAATTCCACTTTCCAGACCGCCGTCATAGACGGAGGCCACCCCTATGCGGTGTTTGCGAGACGCTTTAAAAATGATATGCAACTTGATAAAACTTGCACTCCGTACAAGTGCAAGTTTTGGATTTTTAACGATAACTAGTTCTGTGCTGTCTGTTTATTTTTTAAGGTGTGCGTATACGTGTATACATTCATTTGAAGATCAAAACTCTCCCTTAATCCCTCACTACCTAGGAGTGAGTAAACACTCAACACTTGGTCGTTTACGGAAGATAATGGGGTACAAAATACCAATGTTGGGATCTAGAAAGGCGAAGGAATAATTACAGAGAAAATTACTTAAGGCGCTTTTTTCACCGATTACTCCACAACAAATGATTCTAATTCAAGAACAAGCCTTAAAAAAACTTGTTTCAGGTATCTCCAATAGCCACAGCAATGCCATAAAAACCAAATGAGCATTTTGGCTACAAAGCAGCCTCCTTCAGTGGCAATTCACCGAAAATAGATTCTAAAAGAACCTTCTAGAACTGTGGTGAGCAACCCGCCGGCCGCATGCGGCCACTGGGAGCGTTTTATGCGGCCCGCGAAGCTATGATTAAAAAGTAATCCGTAAAAATTTACACACAAATTCATATCATATACATTCAAATTACGACATTAAAACACTTCCGATTGAAATGTTAAACCTAAAACTTAATTTAGTCTTGATTTTCACTGATATGATGTCTCAGAATATCTAGTTTACATCCGATTCAAAGTTTAACCCGGCCCGCCGAAGGATTGACAACTTGTAATGCGACCCGCCAAGAAATTCGCAAGCACCAATGCGGCCCGCCATGTAGAAAGGGTTGCTCGCCACCAAATTTTTACCATGTACTCATGCAGACCAATCTATCCAGAAAATTTGGCTTCTCTAGGTTGCAAAATTACGGAAATATTGCCCACAAAGACGGACAGACTAACAGAATAGATGAAATCCTGAGTGGAGGGATGTGGGTAAGCGAAAACTTGTAAAACAGATAAGATCTGAAGTGATGCTAAATAGCACGCGAAAGGGAATGGGAAGTGGAAGTGACGGGAAGCCGTTGTAACCACTTGTAAGGGAGTCGAGGTGCTAATTAATATCGATTACAGTAATAGGGAAGCGGTTCTTAAATCGTTAGTTGTTTCCTACGGCAGAAAAGAAATTCATTACTGACGTTTCATTGAAAAAATAAGAAAAAGTAGACCAATTTCAGGAGCATTAAATCAGTATTTACTTTTGTGCCATAATTATTAACATGCCCTCATGCCCTAAAAATATTCAGCAAAATATTTCAGTGAAAACTTTTGTTGAGTTTTTTTTACATTTTTCGCCTCAACTAAGAAATAACGAGTCTCTTCGTTGCATGTATTCTTTAAAACCTGACCACCAATGCCTATGCATTTCAAACCCTCGATTCTACGGACCACGTACATGGGAGGAAGGGCGGACAGGATTAGGCGATAGTCCGTTAGATCGAGGCGAAAAGCACATGGTCACATAATTTACTAAAATATGTCATGGAAAACAGCGTTGTACTTTATGTATATGCTAAGTACGAAAATATTTATCTACTTAAAGCATTACAGAAAGGCATTTCGATTGATTTTTCAAAGAAGTAACATGTCACACAAAAGTGGATTCAATTCGATGAGCGAGATAATCACCTTCGCGATAAAACGGTCGGTTAACCAGATGCTATAAAGCAGTCGCCTTCGGTGGCAATGGGGGACTGTCCAAATATTTAATTATGTTTTTTTAAAATTCTTTGTAATTGACTTAATTACTCACTGTAAACATTTTTTTGTTAAATCATCTTCATTATGCAAAAAAAGTATTTAAAATAACTCTTTTAAATATCCCGCAAAAACGGCATCCTGATTGGAGAGAGAGTAGTAAGGGGTATGTGACGTCATCGCATGCCTTACGACCGTACTGAAAGCACGCGGTTTTGATACTTCGTCCTGTTACTTTTCCTGATATCGTAGCTAAAATGGAGAATATGGAACTTAAGCACCTCAGTGCTTAAATACAATGATTCTTCACGCTACCATGCTTCCTTGGGAAGAAATAAGAAGCGGAGAATATTGTGGTTGAAAGCCAACTGTTATATCGGAACGTACAACTGCATTTGTCTGCGAAGATCATTTTAATCTAAGTACTAGTTATATGTATGTACGTAATTTTATTGCTTCGTATTTTATTTTATGACTAATGTCGGCATTACATTGACATGATGCATATATTTTTGGAGAACGTTGAAAGAGTAAATTATATTTTTGTTTCAAAGATAGCATATATATTTTAACAAAACCTCCATAATGTAATATACCTATTCTAAATACGTAAGATCAAACTTACGGAAATCGTTGGGCTATGGGTTTATTAAGCAAATAATTACTGTTGCAGTGCATATATTTAAGTACCAAGTTTTTAAGCAAATACTTTTACCAATGTTACATATTAAGTTCTGTAATTTAAGTATTTTAATAAATTTGTTCTATAATATCCACGACAGCATGGTATTTTGAAGGACCATGTTTTGCTAAATAAGGGGTCATGACACTCCACAGACGTGACTAAATCTTCTTCTTCATCTACAACTACACTCACTTCATAACCATCTTATTCTGTGTTCAGGGCAAATCTTGCCTTTAACAATACAAATTTTCCCTTCTCGCTTCAGTTTAACAAATCCAACAGCATTACTAACATAGTCTTTCCTCATTGACCTCAAAGGGAGAAAAAAGCCATAAAAGCAACGATGAAATTCGCGACATATACAAAAGAAGCATGCAGCTATAACAAACACTTCTATAGTTTTTCTTTTCACAAATATTGGTAATAACTAAGGCAGATAGACACTTAAAACAACAAACTTCACAACATTTCCGATAGACAAGACACATTAATTTTACTTACAACTATTTTACTTACTAGATACTAGGACAGCATGGGAAACAATACATCAATAGATATTCTATAATATTAGTTAAAACTAGAGTTGTTTTATTCATTTAATATGGGAAAGCTGTTTTAAGACGTCAATCTATCTTTTGCATATCTTCTGCGTTTCAGTCGAAATTATAGTACTATTACAATAACTGAAAATAAAAGCGCTACATCGAACTTGTTTTATCAATTAAATGAATTACATACCTATCTGCCTTCACTCCACGCATTTCAACATCTGAATGTTGCTCCCTACTACTTCCAATGTACAGCAAAAACATGTACGAATCAACGTTGGGCAAATTATCAGATCTGGCTACACAAAACCCTTCATATGCCATTTTGCAAAACACAAAGCGAAATAAATGCAGGAAGGTGCAGTACTTCTACCAATATTTCTTCTAAGACGGCGTATAGAGGAAAACAACAGAATTATGTCTTTTAAGCTATTACTTCTATATCGGTACAATGTCTTCTAGCACGGCTAGCATAGGCTAACATGCTTGTGGCATTCACTGACATCACTAAACACTCGGCAAACTTCGACTACCAATCGGATGTGATCTGGTTCGGCATTAACTCGTCCGTTTTAAATTGATTCTTATAAATATCTATTAAAAGTTTAACGAAAAAACTTTATATTTTCCTATTACAATAGCCATACAATACAACTTAATAAAATTTTCAGTAATTCTCGATATTTGACAGTCCCCCATTCGCCGATTGTTGATTCTGAAGCGTCATCTTGACCGTCAATTTTCTCCCAACCGTAACGCAAGGTCGACATTTCATTTTCGTTACCATTCCCTTTCCATTTTATACTACGAACAGAGTGAATAATTTATTTAAGAATCTTAGGGCAAATTATTCATTACAAATATCCCAAAAGCACAGAAAATAGCGGACTCGAACGATAATTTCGTCGCAGAAAATATCGATCGGACAAAAAACTGGTTTGGCGGACGATGTCCGTAAAATTCGAAGTCCGTATGATCGGGGTCTGTAGAATCGAGGTGTCACTGTAACTTGCTTTTTAGTTATATATTTAATTATTAATACTAGTATAAAATCCCGTCAATATGATGGTATGCGTGGATTAAATATTAAATTTAAGGCACTCCCCATTCTTCCTCCTTTTCTCACTTCCATTCTCCTCCCTCATATTTTAAGTTTACATTCGATTTTTTTCAGATTTTTCAACGTTTCATAAAGAGGTTGCAATGAAACAAAATCATGAGGGAAAAACAGATTGAAAATTTATGTGAAAAGTTTCATGCAAATTTAAAACAAATAAACACGTAGCGTAAAAACTTTAAGTCAGAAACGACTCCAATGCATTGTGTTGACGGACAACTCAACATTTCCAATTGGAGGATACTTCACGCGTACATTGAAAACATCTTTTCGTTTGAAAATTTTATTGGGCAGTTTAAAGCAAATTACTATATTGACAATGATTATGATTAATTTCTTTCGATAATATTTTATTACAAAAATGTGTGAATAAAAAAGTTGCTTACTAAGTTCTTTCGTCGTCAAGGTAAACAAAACAAAAATCTAATTAAAATATTAGCGGTCGTATGTTCGTTCGCATTTCTTCCACGCCTTAAAAATGACACTGCATTAAACAAGCCTATCGTTCAAATTAAGTCATCATTACTTACCTTTCGAATAAAATGCATTCAAAAGATATAAAAAGAGTTCTTACAATTGATTTTAAATACAATAACAAGGTTCATGTCATTGCTTTTAGATATAGACGTCATTTTGCTAGATCAGCAACAATGTCGTCGCCCTTGACGACGAAATTGTTTCCTCTAAAATTTAGCCAAATTTTCGTTTTAGTAACGAATTTGTGGAACGATTCGACGCGTATTCGGAAATCGATGGCTGGAAAATGAATATCCGTTCTTTTAGGCGTTGTTTGGTGCAAGCATGTCGCAATTCTAAGTGATTTTAAAATGCAAATGAAAAATGTGCTGCAACTGTGCAAACGTGAAAACCTGCAAACACAGAATTCTCTTTAAGATATGTATTAGAGTAGTGGTACCCGCAAAATCTTTTGTGAAGTCAGTCAGTAATCTGCATTTTAAAAGTAATAATAGCCCATTTCTTCTTATAAAATTAGACAACTGACATTTTAATTTCAAGTTTGTTTTTATAAGTTATATGTGCAATTTTAATTGCTTCTCCCTTCTCACATTCCAGTATTGAAATAAAGAAAGAAGATTTTTTTCTTTTGGTCAGTCGTTAAAAATGCCCACAGCCCGCGCGCAGTTTACTGAACAATAATAATCTTCAATTATAAACGCTGCACTCTATTAAGTTTAACATTGCTACAACTATAATTTTGATGCTTCATAAAAAGCGCGAAGCGAATAACGCAATTCTTTGGTCTATTTGAAGGTTTATAGACGGTAATTCAACCGGAGGCAACAATGCGGGTTGCCTTGGCAGCACCCGGAAAGAGTACGAAAAAACAAAAAAATTCGAAAAGAAACGCGTTTATGAAAAATTCTTCCGTGTAACATCTAAAAATTTTAACAATAATATATTTTATAGTATTAGCCGTCGAATAAAGCAAAAACGGAGAAATTCGATTAACATTTATGTATTTTAATGAATGAAGGAAAAAACCTTGCACCTTGAAAAATCGAAACTCCTGTGTAAACATGGGAAAATATAACCGTCTCCCGGAATCGAATCCGGGACACTTCCGTAAACGAAAATAGTTTTCCCGGGGTCTCCTAGTTGACAGAAACATAATAGCGTTTACAGCATTTTCCTATGACACACTGTTCAAGAGATAAAGGGGGGACGGACTGACAGACGGACGAACAGACTTTGATTATTTATGTATAAAAGATGTTAACGCACTAAAAAGGGGAAACATTTTAATTCAATATATTTTTATATTATATATGATTTTGGGGATCTATAAAGTTTCTAATCGTAGAGGTTTTAATTTTGGAGTTTACTAGTGATCAGAAGTAAACAGAGTGTATAAAACCTTTATGGGTATTCTTCACTTCATTTCCATGATCTGTTTTAAGTTTACCTTCAAACTATTATATTAACTATTGATTACTATTGAACCCTAAAACTGAAACCCCTAGAATTAGAAATTTTTGTCGAACCCCAAAATCTTTGACTGGTTTTTAAAAAAATCCTCCTTTTTACTGCGTTAATAAAAATTTATTTTAAAGATATTCTTATTCTGTATTCGAATCTCCTCGCTATCTTTGACACCATATTTCCCCATCATTTCACACCCGCACTATAATCTCCCGTTTCCATGGACTCTCGCACGACCTTGAACTTTCATGCCATATGGGAAGGCTCCCCTTTTTATCTGATCCTCTTACTCAATGCAAACCGATGAAAAATGGATAAGTAAGCATGGCAAAGAAATCGATGAGACCGTATCTCACCATTTTCTCCCGTAGGACTTTCTTCGTTTGAGTGATAGACATCTGGACATTATATAAATTCTCGCCCTCTTGTTCGCTTTAATTTTGAATTTACCGTGCTCAAACTTGGAGAAAGTACCCTTCTTTTGGTTGTTTAAATTAGCGCAGAAGCGTGGAGTGACTTGTTATGTCAGTTGGTGCAGTTTCTGGAATTTTTAGACTCAAGTATTGATCTCGTATTTATTCAAAATTTTTAAACTCCTTTTGGTTTTTCACATGATTTTTCAACTTGGAAAATAACACAAATATTACTTACTTCATTAGCTCGAAATGCGGTTATTTGAAAGGGCACTGTATTGATTTGGTTGGTAGCGTTACCTTCGAAAACAATACCAAAAGGAGAAATTTACATTTTACGCAAAAGCATGTGAATAGATATTCTAATGAATTAGTGAATATTCTATAATTTTAGATCTAAAGAATCGGCGTGTCTTATTCGCGTTTATGTCCTATTAGCGCAGGAGTTCCCAACCTTTTCCATGTGGCGAGCACCGACTTGTATTTTGGTACATCAAACGAGCACCAAGCTGTATCCTAGGATATCGAGCGAGCACCACTATACTTTTGTCAACAAATAATGATCATAAATACTAAAATCAAACCATTATAAATGTTATTAGTAATGTTCTTACATAGTAGCAATTTATTTTCAAGTGCGTTGACTGCTATGGTCATTTTGCACTGTCATCAACTGGACACACGCACAGAAGGGAGGAGAGAAACCCGGTGCCGGCATTAGCCTACTCTTTACTAAAGGCGCTAAGGAGGCCAACTGCTTAATGTCCCTTCCAAAGGACGGGGGGCTGACTTTGCGCGGTCTCCTCAAACCACACAAACAGGGCGACCTCGGAAAAAATCCTACTTACGCAGGATTCATGCTCTCTGCCCCTTCGAGCAGCAGGCGAGTAGCAGCCAGCGTCCAAACCACTACACCACCGGCACCCCGTTCTTACATACGTTTAGAAAAAAGGCAACTGATAATTTTGCATTAATGATTTAAGGAACCGCGATTTAAGCATCGCAGAAGTGAACGACCAGGCTGCCGAAGAGCACAGCGCACGAGCACGAGGTTGAGAACCCCTGTATTAGCGGGTATTATGATAATCGTTACCTATTTGATTACCCACTGTTTGGGCTTCCTTTTCAATAACTCGGTGTATATCTCCGAGTTTCAGTGGTATCGTCACATTCGTCCTAATGAATGTATGAGTCACTATGCGCCAACTGATAAGCGCCTGTGTGTCGCCATCAACTCCATCACCAACGTGCGCTAATCGTTGCCCTTTGATAAAGCATTGAATTGGATCACCGTCCTAAAAATATATTAGTTTAACCTTGTCTAAGATGGCCATATTTTCAAAATCCCAAAAGAGGACATTTTCTTTAAAGAGGCCAAAATCTTCTAAATGAGGACTGTCCTCTTGAAAAGAAGTCTGATCAATTTTTATATATGCCGTTCAAAATTCCTATTAAAGTTGGGTAGGTTTTCTAAATTAATTTCTTGAACCGAACCAAATAATTTCTGTAAAAATTCTGGTTCGGTACGCGGCTCAGTAAATTGGTGCGGTTCGGTTTGGTTTGCTGCACTTCTTTTATGTATTTGTCGTCGCTGCTCGCTGCCGCTCCCTTGAACCCACCGCCTGGGTTGCAGTGCACATATTGCACCAGTGGTAAGCAGAGCCCTGGTGTGGATGAAGAAATATCCTGGGATAGTAGAATCGTCCAAATATATCAGAAAACCTTAATCCGAACAGTATTTAATTGCTTTTGTGAATTCCACATGTGTAAAAGTAAGCATATTTAACCGTTTACCTAGATAAAAAGATGAATTCAGAGGAGAGCTTTTTTACCGGCTCAGCTTCAGTCATATTCCAACCAGATTGGCGGTAGTACGTTTTTAATAACTAACTTGAAAACCTTTATATATAAGGTGGAGTGGGGTAAGTGCGTTTTCGGGGGAAGTGCGCAGCTGGCCAATAAAAGTGCAGCTTTTACCAGCATAGTTCTGCCACCTATTGATAATTCATCTAAATATGATCTTTCAAAATTTGCTTAGCAGAAAGAAACGATTCACTATTTTAGACCTTTTTTACCGCCATTCGGTGACGGACGCCCATTGAACTCGCACATCGTTTCGTTTACGATTTTAAAATATTAATTAAAAATAGTTTTTGAGAAATCTGAATTATGATTCCGTGCGAATATTAATAATCATATTTGACAACCAAAATAAATTAAAAAAAAATCTTGATTATTTTTTTAACATGGAGGCATTTAATACCTGATCACAAAATTGATCCTCAGGGCAAGTGCGTATTAAAAACCATTTATCCTTATTCAAAAATATTGTCTGAATCTCAGTGCTATCCAGTTGCCTTAAAAAATGGAAAAATTCAATTGCCAAGCATTGGATATCTCGTCAAACTCTCGAGCACTCTCAATGTAATAGCGAACAAAATGGATGCCGACGATTTGCCATCTCCTTCTGAAAGCCGATCTACCAGCGTGTAAATCAAAAGAACAACCTCACCAGAGACCTTAGATCGAAGAGATGAAAACGTCCTTGTTGCCCGTGGTCAAACAAATATCGGTAGTTATGGCTACAATCCCAACAGATTCTGGCACTTTGGACACAGCACTCCCACCGTCTCGTCAAGTTACTTTTGAAGAACTACTTTTACGTACAATTTAACTATTTATTTATTTAAGCAGTTATTTCACATACAACTAAAAAATATCATTTTACAGTGAAATGTGATAACAAGTACATAAATTCAAGGAATAACAGTGAGTAACAACGAATAATAATGTTAGCACATTGTATCACTTACTTAAATACTGAGAAGACAATTTCATAAAAGATGGAAAAGAGAGGCGAAACACATCTAGATCGGATGGAAGGGAATATAACAAAGACTGAAGGCGGAAAAAAGTAGAAAGCTGGGCCATCGAAATCCTAGGGGTATTATTATCAAGAAGGTGGGATAATCGGGTTGATCTGGTGGGCACATGAATGTTGAAAAAAGATAATACCTCAGGGCAGCTAATGTGAGAATTTAGTGTGTTATAGAGAAAAGAAAGATCTTGTTTATGGCGAATGGTAGAGAGATTGTCAATATCGTAGAGAGGACTGTATATTTTGTAGCATAATGAAGTGAAGAAACACGTATTCTGATAATTTTTATAAAAAAATTCATAATCTTCTCAACGGAACGTAGATTAGATACACAGGATAAGGACCAGATTGGTGAGCAGTAGGATATTACAGGAAATATGTACAGAAATATGTCCTCATAGCCACAGGATCCCTCAGCTCTGTGTATCTGTAAAGAACGCCATTCATTCATCATATGAATGTGTTCCGAAAAGTTAAGTTTAGTGTCTGTCAGGACCAGGGGTGGATTTAGGCTGTCAGATGTCCGAGGCGCAAAGATTAATTCGAGGCCCTCTCCAGAAAATTATTCATCGATAAAAATATGACAAAATACACGTTGTTAACAAACATATTTAATGTACAGTAAATAAAATATATATCATTTTTAAAACAACATTCATTCCATTAAAGTAAGCAATACATTGATCCACAAAAATAAATAAACATTGCCATAAAAATACATAAGTTATCATAGAAAGGTATATAGCCACAAATATTTAAATAACAAAAAGTGTAGGAACATAAGTGGTAGTGGCATCAATTACAATAAGAAATACGTACATAAGTTACCATAGAAAGTTGTTTTTACATTACATATTCTTTTTTTTAACAGACTGGAGGAGAAACGGTCGAAACACTGGCGGCACACTCGGTTAAAACACATGGTGCTGATATATTTAAATCTGACCACTCGCACAGACTCCTTCTAACGCACTGATGAAGTATTTTTTGAGCAATTTATTTCACTTCCTTCGCCCTATGGGTCGCCCTTAACATGTTTCCCTCTTCAGCGGTCAAACATTGTGACAAAAAGTTTGTGAGAAAAAAATCTTGTCTATCACACGCCAAATTACGTATCAAAATATTCAAAATTTAGTTCTGAATAGGAGCATATTAGTTAAAATGTATTCAAGACTGCATTGTATGCATTGTAGGGGTACTAGTCTTTGATTGTATGTAACAGTTAAGTTTTTCGTCGTCCCGTCTCGGGTCGGACACCGCGCCACCAGTTGGCGCTGTCTCACCTGTCATCGGACCGCATCGGGCGCGCGAACAATATCGTTTCAGGAGTCAAATCACTCGCAGCTGATAATGTGCAGATACGAAGACATAGAAAAAGTTGTTGACTTAACAAGTATCAAAGAAATACAACATAGCAGAATCAACGTTGTCGGATCATTTCTGAGAAAAACACACGGGCAAACACGGCGGTCGGCCAGTGTTTAACCAAGACTAGGGTTTTGGCAAAATTTATAACTAAAAAAGTGTTAAGTTTAATGTAGCCTCCGTGGATGAAGTGATGAGAAAAGGGTTAGAAATTCGGCGTGCTAGGAAAATCGGGAACGATACATTTAAATGACTGGAATCCGAGGATAAATGTGTAATAAACTAGGACCAAATAGGAACTAGGAATAAATAGCCCAACCTATAACTTGGCCAAATGGCTTAATAGTGAATTTAAACAGATGTCCTTCCCCGACAAACACTCTGTTAAAAATACCTATGACGTGATAAGTAAACTAAAAGACATAACATTAAAAGAGTCTGAGATTTTGGTCTCCTTTGACGTCAAAAGCCTCTTCCCAAGTGTACCTCTGGAAGAAACATCCCAAATTTTAAAATTATTGTTACTAAAACAAAATTTTTCTGATGAAATTGTCCTCGAATATTTACAACTTACTAATTTATGCATGTCACAGAACGTTTTTTCATTTAAAAATGAAATTTACAAACAAACTCAAGGCACTTCTATGGGAAACCCCTTATCTCCCTTTTTAGCCAACATTTTCATGTCCTCTTTTGAAAACGATTGCAAAGAAAAATTTCATTACTTTCCAGATATATGGTTGAGGTACGTGGATGACATATTCACAATCTTTGATTTAAAGAAACAAAATGTAGATGAATTTGTTAATCAGTTAAACAACATATATCCTTCAATCAAGTTCTCTTATGAACTTCAAGAAAACAACACCTTGCCATTTTTGGACTTGCTTATCATAAATAATAGACAACACATTGAGTTTGACATTTTTAGAAAACCTACACATATTGATAACTTTATTCCTAACAACTCCTTTCACCCTATGAACCAAAAAACAGCTGTGTTTCAATTTTTAACACACAGATTATGTAACATCCCCCTCAATAAATTCAGATATGCAAAGGAACTTAAACACATAAAACAAATTGCCGCTAAACTTGGATACGATAATAATTTAATTAATAAATTAGTGAGAAAACATAACTTTAATAAAACTTTTTCCAATGCCACTTCCCTAAAATTAGACACCAAAAAAGAGGACAAATTTGTAAAATTGCCTTATTTTCCACCATTAAACAGAGGCTTGAACAAAATTTTTAAACATAAAAATTATACCATAACATATACAAATCCTTTTAATTTGAAAAATTTACTGGGCAGTACAAAAGACAGAACAGAATCTTTGAACAAGTCCGGTATTTATAAAATACAATGCTCACACTGCGACAAAAAGTACATAGGACAAACAAGAAGGAAACTAATAACACGCTTCAAGGAACATATGGCTCACTATAAATATAATCGTTTTGAAAAATCAAGCGTTGCCAACCACATCTTTGAAACAGGTCATAGTATACACGTGAACGATTTAACACTGATAACTTCAGCCAATAACTCACTAAACTCGTTAGAAAACCTTCACATTTACAAAAACCGCGATACACTTATGAACACAGACACAGATTTCAACAAGACCCTATACAAATTGACAGATTTAAACGACACACACGCCGAAAAATCTTTCCGCGTTTCGCTTGTTTCTCGGTCGTCTTCTTAAGACTTTCCGTTTCAGCCTGGCAGTTGGCTTCCAGTCACTGGTGAAACAGGTTCTACCCCTGACGATGCCCACCTTGTGGGCGAAATGCATTGGGTTTGCAGCCCTCTAGTTGTTTTGGCTAAAGGAGTATTCTACTTTTGTTAGGACCAAATAGATTTAATTTCTAAAAATAAAAAGGTGACGTTTTAAGTTTAAAGAAGGGTTTCAAGGATATAATTGAGGCTAAATTTGTATGAATCCAATCCAATGTTTGGTTGTTTTAAACAATTCTCCTGGATGATTTTTTCCTTGATTTTGTTTATCTAAATTAATAGAATGCATTTACCTACTTTACGTAACGTATAGCGTTAGTATTTCATTTAATACGGCAACATACGATGTATAATTCAAGGGATAGGTAATTCATTTTCCGCACACTTACCTTCTGCTTCGCAAAAGGTTTTTTCAACAGGCATGATATTTAAAACTATATGTAGTTTTCATCATTTAAAATGTTTTTTCTTTACGTAATCTTGTTTTTATGTAAAATCGAGACATGCAACATTAAAGAGATGGCTTTATTATAACAAGCCGAGTTTTTATTTGGCGTACCTAATTGTAACTGCACCTACCATCTCCCTACGATAACCAACGGCCTTCTACCTGCTTCTTCCCTGTAAAAAAATTCCGTTCTGCGCCATTTGGCCCGGGCCTCAAGTTCGGAGGGGCCTCAAAAATTAGCCATCGTCAATCGTCACTTTATTCCAAAGTTCATCATCCGACTCCTAGCTGAAATCCACGGGCCCCCGGTTATAGGTGAATCCAATGGGAGGGGTCAGGGGCCTCCAAATCTGGAAGCGGTCTGGGCCTCTCTGAGGCTCTTGGAGGGCCTGTCCTCGATGCAGTCTCTACTTACAAGAGAAAAATATAAATTTACGACTGAAAATTACCCTTGGCCCGCAAGAGTTATTGAGGTTGGTCGGGTCGAAGTATGGTACCGCCATACCCAACTCCAAACTTTTGTTCCTAGCTGAGAACCATAAAAAACAGCTTAAAGAGTGAAGAATGAAAAAAAGGACACTTCCTGGCTGAGGAAGGACCCCATCGGGCATCTCAAGACGAGCGTTCCTAGGGTATGCATCTCCCAAAATTTACTATACTAGTTGCATACAAAATTATGAGAATTAGAAAGAACAGTAATTTCTTGTGAATTCTCCAGCACAATCTCTATTGAGGCCCTCTTTTGACGAGGCCCCCAGCTAGCGCCTCATGCGCCTAAGCATAAATCCGCTCCTGGTCAGGACGCTTAAATCTCTCTGCAGTGTCACCCTTTTTAGAATAGTTTCATCATTGCATAATCCCAAAGAATGGGGTTTTTACGGGGAGTGACAGAGACAACACTGCATTTAAACAAATTTAGTCGCAATTGCCAGGAATTACACCGATTTGATACATGAATAATCGTATTCTGAAAGAAAACGTAATCAGCGAGGAGTCTATTGATTAAAAAACTTTACAGTCATCCGCATACATAAAAATTTCAGCTTGAGAGGGAGATACTGAATTTGCTAAGTCATCTATAAATAAATTAAATAAATAAGTACCAAGGACACTGCCTTGGGGAACACCAGATGATACCATTGACTAACCAGAGGAAACACCACAGCTACTAACACATTGTCTTCTATTAGTTAGGTAAGTGGAGATCAGGCTAATAAAACAACCATGAGCACCAAAACGGTGTTGGAGTTTATGTAAAACAAGTTTGTGGATTAAAGAACCAGATGCTTTAGTAAGATCTTGAAGTACCGTTTCTAATTGAGATTTCTTTGCTATTGCATCAAAAGCATGTTTCTGAAAAACAGCCAAGTTAGTTAAACAGGACCGGCTGGGAAGAAAACCGTGCTGCTTTGGCGAAATATAAGGTGATGTGAAGTAATAGAGACGATTAAGAATGATTTTTTCGCACACAGAAGAGAAAATGGGAAGGATGGAGATTGGACGATAGTTAACAATAATGGATTATGAACCAGTTCTATGTATAGGAACAACTTTCGCCGATTTCCATTTGGTGGGAAAGATTCATAACGAAAAGCTACGCTTAAATATCATACTTAAAGGGGTTGGGAGATAAGGAAGCACAGTTAAACACAATTAAGACTAATCAAACGATTTCAAGAAAGAGAAAAGGGGTAGATACAGGTACCGAAGTAATAACAACAGCAGAAGTAAAAGAAAGAATGAGGAAAGCGAAATAAGAAAAATAAAGAGACAAAAAAAAACAATCAAAATACAAAACAGAAAGACAACAAAAGACAAAGGAATTCAACTGACGGTGATTCCAGTATGACGGTTCTTGACAGTGAAGAATAAGAATAGACAGTGACAAGTCTTTCTTGATTAATAATTCACTAATACACGAAAATCATTAAGCGGTACTTGTGTTAATAATTTTCTAATAAAACTCAATATTTCCTTAAAATGTGTTTCTATCAACTTTTGTAGTAATTTCCTAGGTATCTCGCTTCATGCACTTGTTTCGCATAAACGCTATCAACTCATGAGCAAAGAATGATAAACTTATCAGATAAAAAGTGATTTCAAGCTCACGGCCTATATATTACGCACTTCCCCTGCAAAATATTTCGACTTGAAATGTATCGAAATAAAACTGATGTGCGCACTTACCCCCGATTGCCGGGAAATTGCGCACCAGGGTAGTGTGGTTGATTAAGAAATAATCTATCCAAATCGTATTATGACTACCTATTTCCCGCATTCTTACATATCTTTATTGGAAGTTTAAATTAATTACATCAAATATGTGCAAAATAAGATAACCTCAAGGTTCGACTTAAAAAAATTTTGGTGCGCAGTTACCCTATTCCACCTTATATTAAATGTTTTCAAATCCCAAAGAGTGTCTAACGACTCAAAAACTGCTGAATCTATTTAAATCATTCTTCCAGTTTTAAATAGATACCTAAAGAGGCTCATGTGTAATCCCTGCAATATAACGGATTGGGTTCAATTCCAGGACCGTTTATTTCCTCCATACACAGATTTCTTTTGAACACGAAAATTTTACGTTTTTTGAAGAGGAAATCATCAGTCGTCAGGGGGAACTCCGTTGTTGCTGATTTAGCTAAATTACATACATTGCATTTATTATATGGAAAACAAGAAATATTTCGTGAAGATACACCCGTGACCGCCGATAGTATGGTTTCATTCAACTACGGATGAATATATAAGTGCTGAATATGAATATGTGTAAGTGCATCAAATATCTTCAATGTAAATGTTGTAAATAATGTGACCTAAGTTAATGTAAATAAAATCAAATTAATGCATATAAAACCGTTATCTGTATAGAAGTTAATTATATAAATTCTTTTTATATGAATACTTGTTATAATCTTACCTCGTCATTTTGTTTCAATGTCCTCTTTGGTTGAACATGTGCGAGAATATCTTAATGACTTGCTATTTTATTCATATTTTTCTCCAATTCCAGTTACGGCGTGTCACCTTTGTCTATTCCCAACTAGAGCTTCGAGATTCTTTTCTGTTGTCACCTCTGCATTTTTATTGACATTGTGATGCATAATGGCCATTCTGAAATATAGCGGCGTACGTCTGGGCGCGTGTCTTAAGAGGAACTTCTACGGTCATCGTGGACGAGCGGATGTCTTCTAGCCCTGGAACCGCAGCAATGGTAGGGAAAGGTCGGCTCTTATGAATTTAAGGTGTCCAATTTGCGTATCTTTTCAGCTACGGTGGATAGGTCGCGGGCAATATATTCGATCGAAACGAGCCTTGCTGCCCTCACTGGGCTTGGTAAGGAATTTCAAATGTAGAGTTGGATTTTAGGATGTTAAGAACGAGCGCACAAATCCGCTGTCTGAGGCAAAAATACAAAATACCGCCCCAGTTCGCGGGACATAGATGCAGATAGGCGACGACCCTTATATCTCACGCGACGGCCCTGTGTTTAGTTAAAGTTTAGATGCAAGGATAGTAAATTTTGGCTACTGACCCTATGACCATTAATAACTTTACTCTATAATAAAACCTTCCTTCGGTGATCTTTTCTCTTTTACACGAAGCAAAATTTCATACGGCAAGGCGCAATATGGACATGAATAGGTACGTATTGCTGCAATTAGCGAAAGGAATGTAGTTGGCTGCAGTTTTTACATCTGGCATTTGAAAAAGTGGCATCCCTTACTAGGGCCGCATAAACATTACCAATAACTAATGAGACCCTCACGTGTCTATAATATTTTATCCACCACCGTTTCAAATAATGGTCGTTCTTGCGCTTGGCATGAGATGATTTCTTCGTTTATGCCGAATGACGGCATATGAAAATGAAAAGGAATATCGGACGGACGCAGTGCTCTCTCATAACGGCTTCGCTCATCCCGAAAAGTAAGACTAAAAAAAAAATTAGTTTAACTATTATATTATTACGCAATAAATAGTGCAAAATAACATTTCGACGATTATTCTGTAGATTTTCTCATAAAATATGCATGACAATTTTCCCAGAATTTTCAAGTTGAAGTAGGTAATATAGAACTTTCATAAGAAAATTAGAGGAATTTTCATTAAAATCTATTTTATATTTTTGGTGTGTAATGTTAAAGTTATTATATAGAGAAAGAAATTTCTAATGATTTTCCTTTCACCTTTTAGTCCTAAAATTTTATTGTTAAAATTAACTCTAATTCATTAGCAATCGCACGAATTAAGAGCGAGGAAAGATAAAAAAATGTCATATAAATAAAGTATGGCATATGGAGGAAACAATAAATTTATTGATCGATATTTTGAACATGACTTTAAATTAAAGCGAAGTTATTCAGCATCTGGATCTTCTTTGTCGAAATTTTGCCGAACCCCACGGTTATTACGCTTTGCTCTCGCGTAATTTACATCTTCAATAGTCGTACATTAGGCTCAGGATCTTGTCATAAAGCAACTTCTTGACTTCTTCCGCCCATAAGAAGTCTAAGTGGTTAAACTGGAGGTGAGGAACTGCAAGCATGCCTTCGGGGCGACCGAGTTTGGTGTACAGCGTGTAAACATCCTGATGGGCGAAAAAAAGGATAACGACGTGAAATAGGACAATATCAAATGAGTGGCATCGGTTTAACGATACGTATCTAGGGTTTCTGACTCATCAGGATTGGCCCAAACTCTTAGGTTTTACAGTACAATTTTCCGGCTCCGCGTTGCATTTATGTATTCATTTTAAAAAGCTCATAAACAGCCGTTACCAGCGTAATAGCTACTCCAGTATTGGAAACTGGACACATCCAATGAAATCTCCGGCTTTATAGGAATTATGTAATGCCTATATCAAGAAGGTATTTTTACTTTCTCCATACGTAGTATTATAGGGGAAATTGTTTTCATGAAACAATCGATTTCGAGATTTCAACGGAAATACATGTTTTAAGGTCCCCTGAACACGTTTTTACCATTTCCTCGATGATGTCTGTGTGTATGTGAGAGCTTTTTGTGGGTGCTCTAACTCAAAAAATATTAATCAGGTCAACGCGAAATTTTATATTTTAAATTTTTATGAAAGTCACAAAAACTATTTAGTTTTTGGTAAAAATCGGTCAACCTGAAGTGGGTGTTTACTCTTGTATCTTATCCATTATTTTGAAATATTTGCTTTAATATTTGATAAATGTAAAAATATATCGTGATAAAAGTTGTAGAAAATTTAATTTTCTACAACCTTTGTTTGAAACATTTTCCCATATAATGCATTGTTTAAGAGATATCTTAAAAACTAAATATTTTAGCTGCCACCACACGTCACCTACCGACGACTATTGTTAACATTTGACGCTTAGTAACGTCTTATTGTTAGTAAATTTCCTATAGTTTCTTAATTGTTGGAGCTTCGTGGCTATATCCAATATCAGGAGGCTATGGTTTGAGTTTATTTCTGTTCTTTTTATTCTTTAAAATGTTCTCTCAGTTCCTAAAAATATTTATTATCATGTAACTTATTTGGAATTTTTAGATATAATACAGGAATGGAGAAAGTCATCAGATTTTTTGTGATGTACGGACGAACGTAGTCTATGGGTAACAGTAGTCAACCTAAATTTCACTTTAAAATGAATTTTAAAACGAGTTGCTCTGGTTTCGTAAAATTAATATCTGCGATGGAACAAATAAACATTAAAATTTGTATAGATTCATTTAATTTATTTTATATAATATGCAAATACACACTACATGTATTAGTGAAGAAGATGTCTTGTTTACTTTGAGAAGTTGCAATAATACCGTTTAGTGTATTTTTTGTGGATCAATGTTTTTACTAATGGTCTCAAAACAAATTAGAAACCTTCTTTTTTAATTTTAAAAGATGATACGTTGGTATTTAAGATAACATCCGATTTTTTTAGTTAAAGCAGTGATTATTTAGTATTTTCAATATCTGGTGCTTATTGTAAAAAATATTCCGAGATTATCTGACGGATAAGAAGTCCGCCAGCTAATAAATTTTTCCATGCCAATTAATTTTAAAAGTTATACATTCAAGATAAATACATTAAAATGAATAAATCTACGATCAATGGTTAAATTAATGAAAAATATATGGTACAAACTAAAGCGCAGGACACTCGAGCATGTTACCAGTATTTGCAAAGTGTAATGGTCATTTAAGCATAATTTGTCGCTCTACGAGGGTAATAAAATAAGACAAAATAATTTGCGTGAGCGCGCCAATATATATGTTAAGGTCAAGCCATTGACCTATGCGTGGAATGCGACACTTACTTCTTCGTGCGACATCCAGTCGTTCTCCGAGTAGTGCAAGAAAACTGGCGCTGTCACCATGCTCAAGTCGTACTCCGGAGGACTAATGCTGTGGTAGTTCTTCAAGTTGCCGATGAGGCCGTAGTCATACTGGCGGAACTTTTCTGTTCAAACGAAACCTTTCATTAATTAAGAGAGACACGAAATTTTTCTCAGAGCAGAAAACGCTGCGGGTATGTGATCGATTGTTAGAAAAGTATTTTGTCTCATTCCCACCAATATTCTTATCCGACAGTCGCGAACGATTACATAAGAATGAAAGTATTTGTTTGTAACCCTTAAATCCATCAATGGCATTATTTTCTATTAAGTGCTGTATTTACCTAAATCGAAGACGACCCAAAATATGACGACTCTTAATAGACGTGCAAATGAAAAAATATCGACAGTCGTTTTTATGTGAAACTGAATAACGTTTAAGAGAGTAGTTAAGTGGCGGATTAAGGTACCTGGAGGCCCCAGGCGCAAAAGATTCGGGAGCCCCCCCAACTCTCAAGCTACAAAAATTTTTATAACTTACGAATTGAAAAAATGTATTAAGCAGCAGATTAAACAAATTGAATTACAGACTGCATAAATATAAACTTTAATGCTTATTATATAAACCCCAGCGGCAACTGTGAGATGTGTTTGCGAATGATGCAAGGGATGTTACAATGTTACCGTTACATTGTAACAAACCTAAGTAAAAACCCAAGATGTTTACGGAAGTTATAGATTATACTGATTGTGAAACATTTTACTAAATGCGCATATATAAAAAATTGGGTTTTCACTGTTTTGAGGCTCCCATGAGCGTCGAGGCCCCCATGAGTGTCGAGGCCCCAGGCGAGCGCCTCATGCGCCTGTGCGATAATCCGCCACTGTAGTCGTTAATGGTTATTAATCATTACCTTAAAACTGGTTAATTTTCTCTAATCACAGGAAATGTAGGAGACGGTGTTTTTTAACTGTAGAGAAGAAGGCACGAGTACAGTCTACAGCCCTTAGGCATTGACAAAAAAACTATATCTTAACTGTAATTTAACTAGGAAATTTTTTAAACATTGATAATATTAAGTACTTAATTTCACGAGGCTTCGTTTTTAAAACGACCCCATCTATATCAAATGCAAAAATACAAAATAAACTCACCTTAAATTCAGATAATTCGTTAACATTTAACAAATATATCTCATAAAAGCCTTGAAAATATTCGAAAATTAAACGGGTTCGAGTTTGCATCGCTTTACTTTTCCGCATTAACGGTTTTATTTATCGCTGATTGAAAGAATATCTTTGATGGTGGCGTAAATTTGTGAATTTTGACTGTGAAGTTATATATCCTTTGTGTCAAGCGTAATCTATGTTGGTATCGAGTAAAAGTTTTAAACAATGAGGTAGATGAAGGCATTTACTTGAATTAATCTCTTGAGCGAAATGAATAAGAGCCCTTGTCGAAGTTCCGACTGGTGTGTGGCCAAGGATCACAGGTATGGTAGTCTAAAAGAGAGAAAAAATATCAGTTATAGCGGAACAACTTTTACATTTGCTGATATTATCATAGAATTTATTTATTTCCTTTATAAAGTTTCATAACTCTCTGACATTTATCTTTTTCTTGAGGAAAAAGCTCAAATTTAGAAATTATATTTTAGCACATATATAGTGATTATATTCGTGAAACTATTCTATATTATACAAAAATATTTAAATTTTAGTTAAATTTCTATCCAGTCTCTTACTTCTCTATTAATTAATTCTTACCCTCTGCATTAATCATTCAAAGAGGCCAATGACCACATTGTATATTCATTATTAGACCGGAGTTCAACTTGAGGGAAGTTTTTTAATAAAACATTGAATTTTATTTAGAAAATTACTGTATATAATGGAAAGTTTAAAGCGAATGGAAATCTTATTCTTGAGAAGCATAATTTATACTTTTAATTTAGTAGGAAACATACAAATTGCATAAAAAAACAATAATAATAATTTCAATATATCCAAGTTTATTTAACTCTAACATTTCTATAGCTAAATGACTCGTTGCGTTATTAAAGTTTTGATTTTAGAATGGGCAATGGGTCAGATTAAAACGAATGATAATTTTCTGCTCTTCACGAGCATAAATACGGGCATTTTTATCTTTCAGTAACTGTTTTCATGATCTCAATTAAGCACGTCATTGCCACAACTAATTGACTAAAGGGCAATTGACATTTACTAATAATGCCCGGCATTTTCCATATTGCTTACTAAGGCAAGTAAAATAAAAATAAGTAAAAATTTTCAAACAGTTTTTCAGTGTTTTGCATCTTCGTGAAATGTGGAATTGAGGAACGTGTTCGTTGGGAGTGATACACGGAAAACATGAGTACTTTCACATTACTTTAGACAAGTTTTCACCCAGCAAAACTCCCCGAAGGCTGAAAACTGTGAATGCCGTAAAAAAATCCGGAAGCAATTTTTCTTATATGTATTTTAATCTCACTAAGGCGTACGCATAGCGCACTTATGCTGATTACGTGTAACTAAATTAATAATATTGTAATTAATAAATGAAAATATATTGCTTTCATTTTTTTAAATAATTGGGCAACTTGTAAATTACGGAAAACCTGCGATAGGCGGAAAATAGGGTTTCCTCCCGTCTCCGGATTTCAGACCCAGAATCTCCGGGTTGTGACGGTCTTCAATGTTGGAAATCCTACACCTACCTGGTTGCAAGCAAAAAGCTATAGGAATTGATTCAGCCATGATAAAAATATTACGGCTTTCACTAATCTTCACATTTAAAAAATGCCCCTAATTTCAGTCAAGATAGAGACGCTTAACTTTCTAACGAGTAAGAAATCAGGTTTCTGTTAGATATACTCATTTTATCTGGTATCAAAGAAAAGAATGTTCAAATTTTTTAAACAATTACGGAGACAAAACAGAGTAAACACAAAATATTACCAGAGAATATAAAAATAATAAGGATAAATATGGTTTCAAACTTGTTATTACTGCTGGGGTAGTAAAATACCCAGTACGACTATTCGTGTTACAAAATATAGCGAGAATAACGCAGGATTAAGTTGTAAACCGTAGTCTACCGAGCGTTCTCACCGAGACACATGTAGAGCACTCCTTCATTTCATTTCATGTATGTGCACGCTGACCATACGTCCCAAATTTTTCAGGACAGTCCCAATTTTAAAGAGTCCCGTTGTCCCCATAAACCGCCTAAATGTCCCGAAAATTCCAATATTTAGGCATATCATAACTGAATGGATCAAATCAGTAAGCATTACAAAAGCACAAAAGGTTAAGAGCCACATTATCCTTATTATTCTTTATTGACACATTAAACTTATATTTGTGTTAAGGTTTAGTTCAAATGTTCTCAGTTTGGACGTATTTTTAAGAAACCAGATTTCGCTGGTACCAGAGGACAAAAGTAGATCGAATTTCGAAATGACCGAAGATAAACATTCCGAGAGGGTAAACTGCAGAAGTGTCCTAATTTTTTAATCTAAAGCGTACCTATAATCTTTGCTTTGAAAAATATGTAGATTTAGTCTATATGTAGAAAAAATCTGAAAATTTTAACAAACATAAAAATCTGTAGATCTACAGATAAATCTGTAGAAACGGCTACACTTGACTGTGATACGAGTTGATAATGACGGTGAATATTTCCAGGCGCTTTTCTACTAGTTACTTTGCCTGTAGTTCTAAGTTGATTGAAGTGTGTTCAAAATTATTTAATTATAAAATTTTACTTTAGTGTCAAAATGAATGCAAGGGGCAAGAAAACGTGACATCCCGCATGACATTTTCCCCCAATGCAATAGTGAGATAAGCGTTGCACACGGCGGAAAATCTGACATCACATTACATATTAAATCTAAGAAACATCAGTTAGGTGTCAGCTCTGTAGCTTGCAGTGCTTCCACGAAGAAATTTCTTATACAAGATTATCCTGTTAAAATGGAGCTTGTAGCAAAGGAAGCGGTAATTGTGTATCACATCGTAGAACACAATCACAACTTCAGATCTTTAGATTGCTAATTTTGACATTATTTGAACCTAATTCTCATCATCACGATCAAAAAGCGAAGCAACTGTGAAAAACGTTCTTGCTCCATAAGTTCAAAAGATTTTGCTACAGGAATTTGGCGAAACTTCGTGTCTCGCCCTTATGATACCCTCATCTAACCACAAGGATCGAAAAGTTATTCCTATCTTAGTAAGATATTTTCATGAAAATACCGGAATTAATGTGAAAGTTCTTGAACTTGACGTCCTGCAAGGTGAGAAAAGTGATCAATTAAATTCTTGTTTTCTCTGTTCTGACAATGAGCCTCAGCAGACTTATCGATAAGATTGTTAGCATGTCAGCTTATAATACTAATAGATTTCGGAGATGCAAAACGTAGTGGTTCTGATAATCTTTCCCGGAAATTGTCGGATAGCTGCAACAGAACATTGCTGGGGATCGGTCAGTATTAAAAGTTTTACTATAAAAATTTTCATAAAATATATGAATTTGTGTGTTTAATTTTTCGGCTAGGTTTTTGATCCTACCCCCGCGACCCACATCTGGCCCGCGGGCCGTACTTTGGGCACCGCTTCCTTTGGAAGGAATATCTTGATAGTCTAAGTAATGAGGTCAGGCTCAACTCGGTGGAATTTACTCATAATGAAAAAATAACTTTGTATTTTCCACAATTTTTTTGTGGAAACTACAAAGTTATTTTTTCATTATCTTAATAGTCTCTTTCAATTATCCTGGATTCAGTTGAAATGAAAAAAAAGCCTTCAACGGAGTGATCTGGAGAAGACATGGAAACTTTTCGAAAGTGCTCTTTCCAATTTGCCGTATGATGATCTTTTTAATGAACTTTGTATCCATAAACCATATTAATGACAACTTGCTAGCCGAATGGGACATGGAGAAAGTATCTACAGATCAGAGATGGTTGAATGTACTTTTCGTCTTAGGAACATTAATATTCCAAGCATAAAGATAATGCGCGGATTCGTCCTCTCTTTGCCGGGTATGAACGCTGCGATCAAGAGGTCATTTTTGCTGATTAACAACTTTTGGGGATCGGAAAAGTCATCGATGACTATTGAAACTAAAATCTCTCTTGAAAATCCAAATGAATTACTAAGAGACATGGCAAGAGATTTTTGAAAAAGTTAGGAAGAATAAACAATTATAGAGCAAGTTGAGGTCTTCCAACAAGTACGAGTGGAACAGTATGTCATAAACTTTAAAAGTAGATGAATGACAAAAATGACAACGCAAATATTGTATTACTTGATATATATTGTTTTGCTGAATTTTGTATTTTTTAAATTAAATTTTATTCTTTTTAGTGAAGGCGAATCGTTAAATATATATCTAAATACGATTCAATTGGTATACTATTGTAAATAATAAATTCACAAATCAGGAAAAATCCTTTGTCGGACCATTTGTCCTGATTTTTGGTTCGTAAAATATGGTCATCGTACATATGTGAGACAAGTAAAATATTTAAGTTCATATGCATGCCTGCACATACATAATTCAACATAATTAAACGACTACACCTTTACAATAGCGCTCAGTCAGTTTAGACACGAGTCAAATTGTTTTCAAACCTCGTTGAGCTCCTTGCTGTCGTATCCGCAGAGAAGGAAAAGGACGTTGCTGCACAGCGCCTGGGTTACCGCTTCGTTTTTGCAGAGAGCGCTGCCGATGAAAGTCATGAATTTCGTGCTTGGAAGAAACTCGTTCATTCCAATCATTTTAGCTATCCACTGCAGAAGAGAGCACGTTATTTAGAATAAGTGTTTGTGGTAGGGTCGAAGGATGATATGAATTCACGTGTTCCCGAGTACTACAATCTTTCATATTGCTGTTATGAAAGAGTATATTTATTGTAAAATCCCTTCTAATTAGTCTTGTTGCTTCAAAATAAAACACTAGTTTCCAAAATTTAGGATGATACATTTTAAAAATCGTAGTATTCCTCTGGTACGGCAATATTTTAAAACAAGTTAATATGAACAAATTAAGCTTTTATAATATTAAAAATTATTCGAATCTAAAAATGCTGTGAAATTTAGCACTTGGTATAATTTCCACTTAAATTTATTCTCTCATTATATTTTTAATTTTATGGTAGATGCTGCTTAATGTGATGGAATTGGGCTACATTTAACTAATAAAATTAAGTGTCCGATAACAAAAACCGGGAGTCGAGCTTAAATTGGATTAATTTTGAAAGTCCACGTTTCATTGTAATAACTGACTGTTATTTATAACCGGTAGATTATAATAAGCGGCATGAACTACAAAATTTGCCAACAGAATAAATTCAATTGCACTAAATTGTGACAGATGGCACTCACCTTTGCCTGGTTGGCGAAAGGTGCCAACAGTCTAACCGGGCTCTTAAGTCTTCCCATAAACGCCACAGGGGCAAGGGAAAACATGGCTCGTATTTTGTTGTTGTACTCCGGGCGCATGGAGTTCATGACGTAAAACATCGTTGTTCCCATGGAGTGGCCGGCGTAGAAGAGCTTCCTCTGCCCAGTTTGGGCTAGGACGTAGTCGATCTCGGCTGGTATGTCGTAGACACCCATCTCGTGGAAACTGGACGGGAGTTGATGTAAAGGTGGATCGTCGCGTTGTATAAGAATAGCGGAGTTTTGTGTGTTATGCAGTTGTCAGCTTTATGGATGTAATAAATATTTTATTTATAATACTAAGTTGTGTGTTTTGTCGAAAAAGTCGGTAATTGCAGATTTTTTCAATTGAACTTTATCAAAGTTTTGAATCGAACTACGTAATGGAGGATCTGGCGAAAATAGTTCTTTCTGCTGAAGAGAGAAAGGCAGATTTCAAAAGCGCTAATTTTAGAATGTTATAAATCTTCGACCTCTCTCTCTCCTTTCCCACAAAACGTAATATCTAAAATCGATCAAACGTTATTTTAAAATACCTCACCACAGTTAAGTAGATGTAATATGATCATAATCCCTTTTCGAAAGTAAATGGAAGACATTTACGCTTAGCTTTAATTGTTGTGGCAACGTAAACAAAACGAAACTTTACCGTAGTAACGGGCCCATATAGAGATTTCATAAGGATTTTTTTAAATACTACCAAAATGCGGAGGAGAGACAGACAGACCCAAAAATCAGTAGGGTTCATTTCTTTCACAAGCCTAATTTATCCCGAAAATCTTAGCTATTCTCGTTGCTTCAAAATTTTGCTCACGGACGGACGGACAAAGTGAAAACATAAGCGACTTAAAAAAGCGCTAATTATAACGTTTCAATTGTATTTAGAACCAAAGAAATGTTATAAATCCTTCTCTTACCATTTACTGCAGGACATTCTGTTTCATATCTAGTTTTGCGAGGATGATTTAGATTTCAAACGATACTTAATTGCTTTCACATCAGAAGAGCATTCTACGGTTCTGATAGATGGAGCTTGATTGCTATGAACCAAAAACTCATTTCTAGCAAAAATATTTACACCTCTTCCAGATTAATTAAAAAACATGCTATTGATTCAAAAACGCAGACTTCCGTTTTGATTATTGCCGATATTATTTTTTATTTTAGACTTATTTGGTCATACTTGCAAAATTTCATGAGTCGATTCACTTTATATGGGATTAATCCTAGTATACTAAAAAATATATTTTACCTGAATTCCCAGAACTTGGCCTTATCGGGGTTAAGAGACACGTGAGCTCGGGAATACTTGTTTCCTCGTGCGTTTCCCATCCATACGTCGTATCCAGCGTCAGCCAAAATGTAGGCTGCCGATTGTGAAAAAAGGAAGGCATTTACCCTTGCTATTCCGTAAAAATGATCGTACCCCGTCGCACTTTGTCTTGATACTTAAGATATTTAGTAATTCTATGATCAAGTCAATTTAATATAGCCAAATTACTCTTCTAAAAAATTAAAGCGAAGCAACTTTAATATTGCTCCAAATTGTTACTATAATTTTAATATTTGAATATTTTAAGTGATATCGTCTGAAAATGTATTTAATCCAGAAATATAGAGCTCGCCCAACAGCTTGAATTAAATTGACATGGGAGGAAAGGGGATACGCATTTCTGCTACAAAGCAGCCGTCATTAGTAGTGATTCTATAGGAAAATATTATAATCTATTATTGGTGAATCTTCAGTGATGGCGGCTGTTTCGTAGCCGAAATGATTATGTCATTTCACTAGGCAAGAATTATTATCGTATCAAACAAAATCTTCAGGAATAAAACATTGAAAATATATGCTCCCTTAGTAAGTTTTTATACATTATAGAAATGAATTTAGAGGCATCCAAGAAGTTTAAACAGACAATTATTTTTATCCTTCAAGAATATAGGTGTCGAGGTCGCGTATCAATTTCAGTATCTTATATTTTTGTCAGATTATCTGAGATTTTAAAATGGAGAGCAGTTATGTTAGCAATCTCTACATGTATCGTCCTACGATTAATCAACTTCTAATGGCTTTCTTTAAAGATTTGTACCGAATCCTTTCGCTGGTCCCATTATGACCCAATCGGACGAACTGCAGATGAACCCGTGTTGGAGGAAAACAACTGGTTTCGACTTGTTTCCATGAACTTCGTTTATGCCGTGCGGTATTCTGTGCATCGTGAGGACATAACCGTCTTTTGTCTGGACTTTGTGAATCTCCGCTGGGTATCCATGCCTCTTGATCAGATCTGGCTGAGAAAAGAGAATTGCATGAAAAATGAAGATAGATAGATAGATGCAGAGTGTATATGCATCGCTGCCTATCTGATGTTTAAATTTAGCATATGTAGAGTTTCCGATTTATCAAATCTATTTATTCTCGTATAAACATTTTGAAGTCTTAGGTTCCAGAGATGTTGGTGACGTCGATTTTATATGCGCGAATTTGACTAAGAAGGTGCTTATCGGTTGATGAAGTACTTTTTTCGGAATATGATTATCGTTATCTTTTTAATGTACGAAAATATAGAAAAAATAACATTCTATCACCAAAGCTAAATATATTACTTATATTATTCATGTGAGCCAATATTTTCATATTTTATTAGAAGAATAAATAAATATTTTGACCAGGTTATGGCCCAAGAAGACCACTGAGAGAAAAACTTTCTCAAAGTAGTTAGCTGAGAACATATATTCGCAAACTGCATCAGAGAAGTTATATTGCTTTTTTTAAAAACTTGTCACAGAATTAAGATAATATTTCGGGCTATCGTAAAACGAATACCCTTTAATAGCTGAAAGCCTGAGCGTTACAATCACGAGGCTATCGTTGGATTTGATACATTTTAAATTTAACCTTCTTCTTTAAATCACCAACAAGTTACCAGGTAATTAAAATCTTCAGAATGAAAAATATATTTGTAAATGATCGCCCGAGGTTAAAAACTTGTTTTAATTTAATTAAATAAAATATTTTTTATTGACATACTCACCGTGTCCAAATAAATGTCCGGATTGTCATTTCCTTGGGCGACCATTTCCAAGTACTCTCCATGTTTCGAATACCATTCCAATGGATCCTCTTTCATTTGATTTCTCGCGTCAGCCAGGCCAACGGTCAGCGCCACCAACGCACTAAAGACAAACATCAGAACCGCCATTTTTCGGGATGGCTCGAATGAATTTTCCTTATTTTTCGCTAGTGTACTTTAAAGCCTTCATCCAAGAGAAAAACCATATGCTGGGCGCAAGCACCCGTTCTTATATATATGTAGATACTTACTCATATTATCTACAACGATTAATCTTTTACTTAGCTGAGTATCGTCGGTAAATTGATGTTTTCGTTTTCATCGATTTCTGATGTACTCAAGAAGCTCAAGTACGCCGCACGATGTGTTTTCCATTTCGCTAATTCTCTTCTTTCCCGTCGATCGACTTTTTAGAGATTATAGTTTTCAGAAATTCACTTAGTTTGCGCAAATCAGAAATTCACTTAGTTTGCGCAAATTAGATGTGTGTTGTTTCGAGTGCCTCTCCTTTCACTAAAGTGGAATTGCATTAGTCTTTTTTCGCTTCGGTTTTATCTTATACTTGGATGATATAAGTCGGAGATATTTCGTCACGTCTATTACACCTTATGAAAAAGTTTTCCTCATACTGAGTGCGAAATTCTCAATGTGGAAGAGAACTAAAATGATAAGTAATAAAAAGTATGTTGGAAACGGCTTAACGTTATGTTTCTTCTAACTAACTGCAATTATCTTAATGGTTTTTTTGCATTTGAGAAGCACTTTGAGCGCATTTATTTTCTTTAATGCAATTAGCGCATTACTAATAACCTATCTCAAGCTGATATGGGGTCTGATCAATAAATACATGCGTGGAGATGGCGTCATTATCTACGTATAAACCCACGTATCTAAAAGTAGTAAAAGTAGAATTATCGCAGCTCCTTTTTGTATGGTTTTTGGAAAGAGGATTCAGAATTTAATGATTACATGATAAACGCAATTAAAGCCCAAACTAACTTGTTTGACTATTGCTGAAGGTAAAAACCTAGGCTTTAGTTGTGTTCTCGCTGGAATCTTTCTAGTAGAGAGATGGGAACAATGGAGTTAAAGATTTGGTGTTTTTTATAGTTTTATTTATAAACACTGACCGAAAAATTATTTTTTTAATGTATTGCTTGGTAAATTTCCCTCTGCATGTCTCGTCTGCCCCAAAAAATTGATTTTATCGCACTTGGTAAACACATTTAGCGCTTTTGAAGAGTATCCATTTTGTCAAAATAAAAAAATATGCGCATACTGGAGAGGTAAAAAAATGTATACATGAATCGGGCTGCGAAGAGGAAATCTGTCGCTCAAAACATGCTATAAGGAATCATATGTTGTGGCTGTTAAAACTGCGTCATTTGTTTTCTAACATTTTAATTATCAGATCTAAGCAATAAATCGTGTTTCCGTGTTAAATTTTGTTATTAATAGTGGGAGCTTTTTAAAGTAAAGCGTTCACATAGAACATAGACCCTAACCGATAAATAGATTTTAAGTACTTGTTTTTCACACCGAATACTAAAAAACAGGTCTATTAAGTAGGTTAAAGAAAACAAAGGTCTTTTGAATATGTAGATGGTTTTATTCGTCATCGTACAGTTTTATTGTGAGTGGAATTAATGTAAATAAAAGATTTGACAGTCCACAAAAGTATTTTGCTTATACCTGAATTTATTACAGAATCCACAGTATGGTGTTCTCTTTTATTAAACACTCCTCACTCGAAGAAACCTTGAAAAAGTTGGCTGAAATGGACGTTGTAGTGAATAGGAATGGTTACTGAACCTTTTTTCCGAGGTCAGTTATCAGTGCACCTTCATAAGAGTCATGACAGTGTCGTAGACTAAGGTTTTGACGTCAATGGCCCACAAGAAATCCATATGGTTGAAGGAATCCAAGGGAATGAGGATCTTGCCGCGGACATTGGGTAGTTTTTCAGAGAGCGTATCCACGTCCTGTTTTTTAATGGAGAAGAGATCTTGAAATGAAAATTTTGCCAAATTAAATAGAACTCTTAATGATAACTTTAGTTATTATTGACGCGAAATATGATTTGCCGGGAGCAGTTGTGTATAGTAAAGAAAAATTATGGAGAGGAAAGCAGGATTAATAAGTACAGTTTTCTGAAATTTCCCTCATCATTACATTTCAGTGACTGTCATGATTTCGGCAAGAAATTTCGATCCTATACTAAACGAATTCCCTTTGGTACTCTTTACATTCCTTAGAAAACAACTAAAACTGCTTATTTATCTCAAATTTGCAGGAATGTTGGTTGGAGGAAGGTTTAATGCGCCAAAACGTTACTAAAAATGTTCGCTTTTAGGCTTAAATGCTCTGCCATTTTCCGCGATTCTCACAGGAAAAATTCATCTCCAACGCCGCTTTATGCAACTGATCGATCTCATGTATATAATCATAGTGATAGCGTCTTTCTATTCCTATAGGTTGAAGAATACTCTTCTTGTCTCGGTAATATTCCATCCCATTCCTCTTAAGGAGGTCATCTTCTTGCTGGGAGGAACGACAGTCCGTCAAAGATTCATTACATTAAGAAAATTGCACATTAAGAAAATTGCAACTCGACTTCTGGGACTTATAACGGCAAACTGTACTATTTTAATGTCACATAAATTCTGTGCAAATAAAATTAATGATCGCGTTTTCGATTAAATAGCAGCAATTGCGTTAATGAAGTCTTTCGTTTATTTTATTATGTAGTAACAATAAATGTGATTGTAAAACATTTTATATGAATTTTATAAGATGAGCGTGATCTCGTTGTCTTCTGTTACACATGAATAGGCATCACGTGCGAATTTAGAAAAATGTCCGTTTAAAAACATAATAAGTAGGTAGAGATCCTGACCTTCCAAAAGATACAGTGGTACCACAAATAGTTTTTTCTAGATATGATAAATCCATCGATTGCATACTTGAAATGTACCACACGAGTCTTGACCTACATGATTGCAAAATATTTATCCCGATCAATTTTCAGCTTAAAATATTTTCATTACGAGGAAATAGCTGTTAGATCAAGGCAACGATGGTCGCCCATATCGATTATCTACGACGGTGTCGTTCTCGAAATATTTTATTTTATTGCGAACAGCTGAATTTTATCACAGCGGCGAACCTTTATTTGTGGAAAAACGGACTCAGCATGAACGGAGTTCTATCATATAACACATATAGCCCATCTTACTTATCCTATGACTCGTTTGCTCTTACTAGATACTCTAGATGTCATTTTAGATGGCTTTTCCTCGGAAAATATCGTGCCATGTATTTAAATATAAATTACGAAGGGCATATTTCAGTTTCTGTATCACATTATTTACAAAATTACTTTGTATATAATATTATTTGTAACAGTTGATTCTTCTTTAGAACCATCTGCTATTTAAAATTTTAACGTTTTTATTTTTAGCTCTTGAGCATCCCACATAACGTTCGATTTCTTCAGCGTTGATTGATGATTTATTTATTTAAAAGCTATCCATTTCTTTTGAGGTAGGATGGCGCCTTAACAAAACGACGCTAGATAAAAGATATAATGTAATGTTTTATACGCTAACTTATGTTATAGACCAGGGGTGGCCAAACTTACTTGCCCTCGGAGCCGCATACGATAATCTTCAGAAGTTCGAGAGCCGCATGACACATTCTGTGCTCATAAATTTACGATCAGTAAAACACAATCTGTATCCGAAGCAATTCAGATATAATGCATGTCCCTTAGGCATCCCCAACACGTCTCAAGCCACACTACGTTATTGTGTTCTGTAATGAAAAACGTTGACATGCCACTGAATGGAAATTTATGAGCCGCATACTAAGATAAAAGAGCCGTATGCGACTCGCGAGCCGCGGTTTGGCCACCCCCGTTATAGACAATATTATTGATAGGATTCATTTCTAGCATTAATTTTCTGAAATAAAAACAAAAATTTATCTTATATTTAATCTTCCATATTTTAAATTTAGTAATAAGCATTACAATTCTTACTTTAAAATTACACGGGCGAAGTTACAACTTCAAAACACAAACAAAAGAAATTGAAATTAAAAGTATTATTGCAGCTAAGAATAACAGTAGCTCCTAATACTTGTATTTATTAATTGTTAGGCTATGGCTGTGGTTCCCAACCTGGGTGCCGCGTAGGGATTGCAATCCCGGAGGGATTTTCTAATCCCGGGATTGTGATTTTTTCAATCCCGGGATCGAGGAAAAGTGGTGGGAAATAAAAAACATTCAATATTTGTAAACAATAATTTTATGTCAGACACAGACATGAAATCATCATATGCAGTTATGGAAGTAATATCAAGTTTACACAAAATTTAAGTAACGTCAATGAAAATAACTTTTTATCAGCAGGTAAAACTAAAATAAAACACGTATTTTTGGAGAAAATGTAAAGGAAATTTTAATAACTAAAGTAGCAATTTTTGCAGTATCTTAAATTAAATTGGTTGCATTTATGAAAATAAACGGTACTTTTCGATTAAGGTTCTCCTCAATTAAAAGCTATTGACATATTTCTGAAATATGGCCTTAAAAAACAAAGTGCATCTAATGTCGCGTCACTCATTCTTGATCTGAATTTATTGCGCAGGATCCCTGCTAATGAAAAAGCCCTTTCTGATTTTACACTGGTAGGAGGAATAGCTAGCAACTGCTCGTAAAGAAACTGCAGCTTTTCTCCTTTACGCCCACTTTCACGGAAATCCTTTAGCTCTCGTGCTATTGATACTGCTAGGTCATTTGAATTACAGCGGGAGGAATATTTCTTGGAAGGAACTAAACATTGAGTAATGACCGAATCGAGTTCTTTCTTTAACTTCTCTGAATATGATGTATCAGTCTCAAAGTATTCAGATGCTGCCGTTCGCTCAGTGTCATCATTTATAGATCGGCTTCTTGATGCTGATGCAGCTTGCTCTTCTTCCTTGTTCAGTGCTTCAAACGTTTTACTAATATTACAATAAAATGTACTCAGGTTTTCTGTAACAAACATTTTTATGTTCGCTAGTGATGGCACAGAAAATATATTCCCCAAATCATTATCACGAGCCTGTGACCCGTACTGAAGATACCTCAATACCCCTGATAACTTAGTTCGTCTCTTCTTTATTTGATTCTGCAAGGCATTTCTCATATTATATCCTAACTCTTTATTTACATCATTCAGTTTCTTCATCATGAATTCCAACGCTGTCTCACACGTCAAAAGATTTGCATCTCTTCGGAAGAGCTTCCATAGTAATTTTTACTGGCTGAAGTGTTACAAAAATATAAGAAGCACATGTTCACTCTCACTGAATGATATATCGGAATTCAGATCAATCAAAGCCTTCATTATGCAGGTTTTAAGCAATATAAAACGTTCGATCATTTCAACTAAACTGTTCCAGCGAGTTTTTATATCCATAACAAGTGATTTTTCATCACCTCGATTACATATTTCTGAAGGAATCTCTCGTTTTTTGCGGGTGATTTTCTGAAGAGAAGAACAGTATTCCGTATTTTTTTAATCAATAACTTAATGTTTGTTTCTGATAGTTTGTACGCACCTCCGCCTTCAAAAGAATCATCTTCGTCTGTTTCATCACTCGAGGAAAAGGCCTCATCACTTGATTCATGCCCTTCCAATTCTGCGGATTCCATTTCTTCTTGATAATATTCATTCTTCTTTAGGTTTGCCACACCCCAATCGATATTTTTCATTTTTTTCGTTGTTCCTATTTTCCAAGAATGATGACATATTATAAACTCAGATAGAAAGCTGTATTACACGGTGAATTCTAACGAATTATGTATTTTATTATACATCAAATATAATTTAATCGTTAGCGCCACCTGTTAGCAAAAGCAAAAATGTCAATCGCGAAATCCTGGGATTTGCGTCTACCTAATCCCGGGATTTTGGGATTAAAATTTTGGACGGAATCCCGGGATTCAGGATTTCGGGATCCCGGGATTGCAATCCCTAGTGCCGCGGTACACTGGGTCGCCGCAGTTGATTTTTAGGGGTACCGCGAAAACTTAGTTTAGTAACTAAACCAACGATTTGGATGTAGTGGAGCTTCCATAACTCAAACGTCTATAACTCGAATTTTTCATAACTCGAAGTGAATTAATTTTACCGGGCAAATAGAAATGAGAAAAACGTATTTCCATAAGTCGAATTTTCTATAACTCGAATATTTTTTTGTTTCCCTTAAAGTTCGACTTATGGAAGTTACACTGTATTTATAGGTGACTAGAGCAATAATTCTTCTCTAATAAATTGATTATAATGTGGCGACAACAAATGGATCTTTCTAAAAGTTGAAATAATTGTATGTTAAAATGAAATAAAAACCTTGTAGCGCTTACTTTCGGGTGTGCCATCCAGTCGTTTTTGGAGTAAAGGAGGTAGATGGGAGCTGTCACGCGCCTCAGGTCATAGTCAGGCGGGCTGTACCATCCGTATTTCCACAAGTTAACGATAATGCCATGGTCATATTGACGAAATTTCTCTGTTCAAAGAAGAGCAATTTAATGAATGGTATTGGCATGATACTATTTTGGACCCTCGCAAAATGGCGCTTTTAATATCAAAATACTGCTAATTAGACTACAAACACATTTTTACGTGATAATTTTCAATTGCTTTGTATAAACCTTTCGCTCACAGATTATAATATTTAAGCTAGCTAGCTGAAGACCATCCGAACGACTTCTGTATTTTGGACCGGATTTAATTTTTTACTTTGTTCTTAATCATAGGAAGTAGTTTTGGTCGCTCATAGGAAAAACACCGGAGCTTTTCGATGTGATCTTATTGCGTAATAAATTCGGGAAATTAAACACGAAATTTTACTCGTAGCGTTTGCAACGACTAAAAGAAATAATCGGAGTTGACTTACTGGATCTGATTTCTTGGCCGTAGTGTAGAATTGTTCTGGTCGAAGTTCCAGCCGGGGAGTGGGCCATTATTATAGGAATTGTGGTCTGAAACGATATGAAAATTCTGTGTACTTAGTTTCAGAATAAATCATTTACCATGCAATAGGAAATAAAGGCGGCGAAACTAGAATATTCCCACCATTTGGTGCTCTTCCCGCTTCCCTGACGAGTTTTTTTTCAGTAGTAGGTCTAAAAAACTACACATTTTTTTATTGCATTTTTTTAATACTTTCAAGTAGTTAAATAAAGAAACGTAATCATTTCTGCTCTAAAAGTTATATTTAACATATTATTTGACTCATTATTTTTAATTATTTTAAGGTAATTTCGTTATAGTAAGCACCTTTTCATTTCATTATCGAAATATAAAACTAATTTTTGAAAAAAATTATATTTAAAAAATACGAAAAACTCGTGATACATTTATTACACTCCAGAACGTTTTCTCAAATATTTGTTGCCGTATGGTAAATTCTGAAGCAAGGAGTAACACAGAGAGGCACTTCACACTGGGGGCAATAATACCTGCTTTCCTTTCTTATTTTTTTCCCTCTCGCATCTCGTTTGCGGCAACACAAAAAGCACTGCTTTGTGGGGTTCGTCTTCTTTTCCGTAGGAGGGATTGTCTCAGGGAAGTGCCTCTCAGTGAGGCGGCAAGGATGTGGCATTGCGGGTGGCCTACCCACTCTCGGGGAGACTGCACTAGGGTGGTAGGCCTCGATTATTTGCTCAATCAAATCAAGTCTATAGTCTAAATGCACTTTTGTGCCACTAGTCTTTCGGTAAAGAATTCCACAGGGACAGTTCTACCAAATGGAAAAAAATCTTTTTTTAGTATGAATAACTAACACAGCTGTCCCTTTGAAAGTATGCAGCGGTCGCAAAAGTGAGATGCCCGCACCTCCTGCGGCGCCTTGGGCTACCGCCCAGTATAGGGTACATTGGCCTAAGAGAGGGGTTTAGGGAAAACCCCAAATATGACGGGGAAGGCCAGGTTTGATTTTGGAAGGGGAAAGGGAAAAGTGGTCAACACATGGCACTACGGGGGAGGAGGTTGGGGAAGGGGGCATTCTTTCTGGAGCGGCGTTATAAAGACTATGGTTGTAAAAGGGAAAGTAGGAGGTGGAGGGGAGAAAGGATTGGAAAAACCAGGAGCTGAAAGGGGCCCTGAGAGAGAAATGTACGGAATAGTGGACTTGTTCATAAAATTATATACATTTGTATACAGATTTCACTATAACTATCTAATTCCAAATTTTGCAAAAACTACGTCAAGCGGTTCTTCAAATATTTTTCAATAAATTCTTTTTCGAATTCGAGTATCTTGTAAAATGCATAGCTCTTCCTGTCAAGAGGTCGTAATTATTTTTCGATCACAATCAAAATTAAAATTTATGCACAGGTTAAAGGTAAGCCGCCAAATATTACATATGATCAGAATATCTCAACTAATTACTGAATTTTATTTGCGAATTATTGTAAAATTCATGTTGATCTTCATGAAAAGTTGTCGTAATTGTCCGATCGCAAAATAAAAATGTAAGTGCATAATATAGCTAAAGTACCAAATATCAAATATGATAACAATATCTCAATTGGTTCTTGAGTTTTACTTGCGAATTATTGTAAAATTCATTTAGGTCTTCATGTAAAATGGACGTAAATATTGTCTGATCGCATTCAAAATAAAAAACGAAACGCAAGATATTGGTAAACTACCAAATATCAAATATGATAAAAATATCTCAATTGGTTCTTGAATTTTACTTGCGAAGTGTTGTAAAATCTATGTAGGTCTTCATGTGAAGTGGTCATAATTATTGTCCGAATTCAACCAAAATCGTAATTCCTGGAGATATTTATGCCAAACTTGAAAATATAGAATTATAGTCATTGGTTCTCGAGTTGAAACATACGGACGAAATGACGGACGAACGTAAGAAACAATGGACAGACGGACGAATTTACATACATCACCCCACTGCATGTCTTTACAGTGCGAATATTATACAAAAAAAGGATAAAAGAGATTCTGGGACATTTTCCCTCCTTACTAGCGATGTTTTAAAAATAATAAGTTAGAGTTTTACTAACAATACGCGAAAACGTTATTCCTTTTATTTACGTAAAAAATACTAAGATATCATTTGAAAAAACCGCCAGCAACAATCAAAATTGAATCCTTGTATGTCCTCTGTCGACGGAAATACGAAATACTCGCAAACAACGAGAAAACTCGGGTGTGATCTGCTTGAACAGGAAACGGAGGCATTGCCCGAGTTAACTCGGGCGCGTCAGAATTTTCACGGCTTTGTTGCCCGAGATAACTCGGGTGCGTCAGGGAAGTGGTTAAGAGTAGGCCAATGCCGACACCACGTTTCCCTTCTCCCTTGTGAGTGTGTCTGGTGTGTAAGGAGTTGTAGGTATAATAATCCAAGAGGTTGATTAGGCAAAAATACATACAAACAAATTCACCGCTCTTAGGAGAAATTTTCGGTGTCTCATGTGTTATATAGCGATTAACGTGAGAATGGTGGCTATATATCTGTCTAAATACTGAAAGATAACCTTGCTAAAGAAAGAGGTGGAAGAGTGTTTCCTTAAAATATTTTAATGGGTCTGGTTTTTCTCTCCCTTTGGGGAGAGGGAAACGTGCCCAGTTTGGATGTAGACCCTCAATAGAGCTTCCCATCGGTGAAAACTTCATTCCTCTAGCTTCAGTAGTTTGACTACATATAATAATCGTTTTGAAATTTGTATTTTTCCGAATTTGAAGCCACCTAACGGAAAAACTATAAGCTACCAGGAAAATCCAATAGGGAAAAATTCACGGACTAATAGGATCAAATAGAATTTTTCAAATATCATAAAGTTGATTTTCCACGGACGGACAGGCAGAGTGATCGCATTAGCATGTTTATTCTTTTAAGAAATCTTGCTAAATTCAACTAAGGAGGAGTAATTCACTGATTGCTTATTGTATGGACGTATATATGAAGACCTATGACGAATTTATAATACTTAAAAGAAAGTCGAGACCCAATATTCTTATCACATTGACCAAATTGACATTCGACATGTTTTTATATTGTTACCATTGGTTAAAGGTAGTTTTATTTAATTAAAAGTTGGATTTGTCGCTATGCTATATTTCTTTCTCGAATTGGAAATTTTCAACAACGGGAACGCTATAGTTTAAGTTATTTGAATTCTATTAACTATTTTTTTCCAATGCATGCATTAAATTAATAACTCAGTTTTTTAATTTAATATATCTTATTCCTTCCGCCCACACGACTTTTTGAAATATTTTTACAACCGGAACACTCTTATCAGTTAGTGCCTGGCTGTCGAAGGGTAAGGACGTGCCTTTCACTTCCTCCTGCAAGAGCTTCTGACCTGCGGGTGACCGGCGCTTTAATAGCAGTAGCTGTAGAGTAGCTGTAGCAGTTGTCCTTCCGTAGCTGTATCGTTGTGTAGCAGTAGAAGTAGAGTCGAAGTAACCGTACTGATAAGTAGAACTAACATTTATTTATATTGTTTATTGTAGTATCTCTTAATCCCAATATCGTCATTTTTCAGTAGTATTTTTCTAGCACTTGCTTTAAAAAAACTCATATTCAGGTAGTAATTGTTTCTGTAAGAACTCTACGCTGTTTGTGTACTAACTTAACTTGTTTTAACTTGATTATCGCTGTTGGTGTACTAATTTAAATTGTTTTAACGCTTGCTTGTGTTTCTATCTTGCCTGTTCGCTAACGTTGTTTGTGCGGTGAGTCAGCGCTTCCCTTTCACTTTTTACCTGCGTTCCTCTCTAGCGTAGACCTTAAGTCCACGAATTAGTTAGTCACTTAGTATAACCTTAGCTTGAAGTTTAATTTAATTCATAGCTAGTACAGATTAGTGTTTAGGATGGCTTCACCTAGGATTCCCGTTTCCTCCTTTCTATGCGACGCTGATTTCGAGGGAATGAGGTCTCGAATCACGGAGCTGGTAAGAGAGGTTACGGACCTCCGTCGGAGGGTGGCAAGAGCGGAGTCGGCCCTTGTTCGTGTTGGGAGAACGCATCCATCCCCGAGAACTCACCGCGCCATGATGGCGACTCGGGTGCGCTCGAGTGCGAAAGTCGGTGGTGTGATCGAGGGTGTTTGTGGGACCTCTTCGGGGGCTGGGGTCGCTCCAATCCTGAAACCCAACGATTGGAGAGTGGTCTCCAACCGGGGGGATCGTGGGGTGGTCCTGCGAAGGCTGGGAGCTGGGAATGCCTCGGCAGACCCTCTTCCAGTTTGCAATCGGTTCGCGGCGTTGTCGGAGGACGACACTTCGGCCGATGCTCTCGCATCCGCTCCCGTCTCTTTGGCGGAGGCTGGATCTATGGGAAGTCGGGGTGGGAAGGGAGGGCTCCTAGTAATAGGTAGTTCTAATGTCCGGCGTGTTATGGCTCCCTTGCTAACTCGGGCCCGCCGGGAGGGAGTGGCTGAGCGGGTGTTCTCCAGGTGTATACCAGGAGGAACGGTCCCCCAAGTGACGAGGGCGGTACGGGAGTCGGTGGAGTCAACGGGTTGCTCTAGGCTGCGGATGGTGGTCCATGTTGGGACTAACGACGCCTCGAAGCGCGGGTCCGAGGAGATTCTAAGTTCTTTTGAGGACTTGGTCGCCGAGGTCACTCGTGTCCGAGAGGAGTCGGGTTCTGATGTGCGGCTCACCATTTGTAGTATTGTCCCGCGGATTGACTGTGGTTCGGAGGTTCGGAGCCGCGTGGCGGGGCTAAACCAAAGGCTATGGAATTTCTGTGTGGGCATGGGAGTCGACTTTGTTGATCTCCGGCCGGTTCTCGGATCGTGTAGGGTACCCCTAAACGGCTCTGGAGTTCATTACACGACCGAGGCTTCACAGAGTGTAGCGTGTAGGATCTTCGACCATGGTAGGTCTTTTTTAGATTAGAGAGTAGGGTAGGGTGTAGGCGTATTAGGAGATTTCATAGGGGCATCGAGTGTAATACAGTTTCTGGTCGCAAAGTGAGAGAGTCCACCTGCGAAAGCCGTAATAGAGCAGTTAATGCTTCGGGCGATAACGAGAAATTAAATATTATAGTCTTAAACTGCCGCAGCATTCGTAGGAAGTCTGCCGAACTCGAACACGTAATTCGCACGTTGCATGCGGATGTAGTTATAGGTACGGAAAGTTGGCTCACTGAAGATATCGCTAGCCAAGAAATTTTTCCGAAAAGCTATAGAGTATACAGAAAAGACCGCGCCAATAGAATAGGTGGCGGAGTATTTTTGGCAATAAGTGAAAAGTACGATAGTTGTCAGATCCCTATTATCGATGAAACGACCGAGAGCGTGTGGTGCCGCCTAGGTAAGGATAATTCGAAAAAGATATATTTATGCTCATTTTACAGACCACCTAATGCCACAGTTGATTATATTTTAAGTTTAGAGAGGCAATTAGCCGAGCTTAGATCTATTATGAACGACGGTTACGTGATAATTGGAGGCGATTTTAACTTACCGTCAATCGATTGGGAAAACCTATGTTTCGTTACGGGAGGTAAAGAACGCGAATCGTGTGAAGCCTTAATTGACACGTTTCATGAATATTCCTTAATCCAGATGGTACAAAAAGCCACGCGTTCGGGCAATGTTCTCGACTTGCTTGCTTCTAACATCCCGCATAGGATAACTAAGGTATCCACAGAGGAGGGACTTAGCGACCATCGAGCTGTGTATGCGGAGTGCGAATTAAAGCTCAAAAGACATCCTAAGCCTCTTCGGAATGTATCCGCTTTCGCCAAGGCCGACTTTAAAAGTTTCAGCTTACATCTCAAAAGTACCTTTGTCAGTTATCGTGAAAAGACAGAACGATTAGGTATGGAGCCATCATGGTTATTATTTAAGAATATACTAGGAAGAGGTATCAATAGATTTATCCCCAGTAAGTTAAAATCTGATAAGAAAGAACCTCGTTGGTTTAATAAGGAAGTCAGGATTGCCTTAAGACGACAGAGGCGTAGCCACGCAAAATTGAAAAACATACCTACCACGGCTTCCGATGAGTATCGCACAGCTATAGTCCATGAGTATAACAGTGCCCGCGTACTAGCGAGAAAAACCATGCGTAACGCATTTAACACCTTCCGGAATGAGGTATTAAATACAAAATTGAAGGAGGATCCAAAAGCGTTCTGGTCCTACGTAAGAGAAGTCAAGGGAGTGGGTCCTTCAATGCCCTCCCTGCGATGTGATTCCGGAGACATCCTTCACGATGGGGAGGATAAAGCTAATCTACTAAACGTTTACTTCGCGAAGGCGTTCACGGCAGGTGGAAATATACTTAAAGATGATCTTATTCCCGATGGATGTACTCGGATGGATAATATTAAAATCTCTGAGGCAGGAATAGCGAAGCAACTGAGTGCGATAAAGCCCAACAAAAATCCTGGACCAGAAGGAATTCCCGCGCGTGTATTAAAAGAACTAGCAGAAGATATAGCTCCCTTCCTTCGGATAGTTTTCGAGAAATCTCTTACCCTCTGTGAGGTTCCTGATGATTGGAAACTAGCACACGTCACACCCATTCATAAGGGAGGTGACAAAGAAAACCCCGAAAATTATAGGCCGATTTCTCTAACATCATTATCATGTAAGATTTTGGAGCACATTATTGTTAGCAACACAATGCGTTATCTTGAGAGTAGATCGCTCTTAGTCAGCTGTCAACATGGCTTCAGAAAAGGTAGATCCTGTGACACCCAACTCGGTCTGTTTGTGAATGATGTTTTATCATGCGGCGAAAATAATAAGCAGGTCGATGCAGTGTTCCTTTAAAAAGCTTTTGACAAGGTTCCCCACCGTAAGTTGTTATTAAAACTGGGAAATCTTGGCGTTAATGTTAAAGTCATTAACTGGGTTCGCGCTTTCCTTTGGAATAGAAAACAAAAAGTAGTCATCGATGGTAAGTCCTCGAGTGTGGCAGATGTAGTCTCTGGAGTGCCGCAGGGTAGTGTGATCGGACCTATGCTTTTCTTGCTTTATATAAACGACATCAGCTCAGTTGTAAAAAGTAATATCAGGCTTTTTGCGGATGACACCGTAGTCTATAGAGAAATTAGTGGTCCTAGCGACCATCGTCAGCTTCAGGATGATCTGGATGCGTTATCTGTTTGGTGCAAGGAATGGCAGCTAGAAATCAATCAGAAAAAGAGTAACGTTCTAAACTTTTGGAAATCTAGAAGCCCATCGTCCGTGTTTACCTACTCGATAGATGGTGAGAGCATTCCTGTTTCGGAATCCGTGAAATACCTCGGGGTAACCTTGAATCGTGACCTGTCTTGGGACACCCACATAAGACGAGTGATAGGTGCGGCAAATAAGAAGTTGGCTTTTGTGCGTAGGATAGTCAGGAAAAGCACGGAAAAGGTGAGAGAATCCTGTTATTTATCGTTGGTTAGACCTCAAATGGAATACGCAGCAGCGGTTTGGGATCCATATCAGAGGGGACTCATAAAGGATTTAGAAAAAATACAGCGGCGAGCAGCTAGATTCGTGAAAAAGAATTACGATAAAAAACAGAGCGTTACGTTACTCATTGATGAGTTGAGTTGGCCATCGTTGAAAGATCGTAGATTACAGGCGAGACTTAAACTTCTAGATAAATATAGGTCGGAGATATTCGTAAATGAAATGAAGGATATTATTCGACAACCAACGTATATCGGACGGAGGGATAATGACGACAAGATTCGCGAAATAGATAGTAGGACGGAGAGGTATAAGGAGTCCTTTTTCCCTAGGACAATACGTGACCACAATAGATAACAGTGAATAATAATTAGTTAGGAACTTGGTGCGCGGCACCCCCTGCCATCCACCGTCAAGGTGACTTGCAGGGTAATATGTAGATGTAGATGTAGATCTGATCTTTAGTCGTTCTTCACAAAAAGTTAAAAAAGGTCTTATGGTCAGGTCGTGTCCGTCCGTCCGTCCGCATGTTTAATTTCCGAAACTACAGTTTGGATATTCGTTAAATTTGGTATTTAGTGCCACTTCACTGGCGACAAAAAATTAAATTTTTTTCATATCTCGTAAAATATCACTTATTCCAAAAAAGGCTTCAAATAAAATTGTAGAACTTGTAAAATAGCATATGGTTCTTTCTGTACATTTTCATCGAAGGAGTAGCCGATTTCAAGAAAATCAAACTTTAAAGCGGTAAATCACTTTGTACTTGAAAAAATTTTCCGTGGTTTTTAATCTTTGTCAACGAAAGCAATCTTCGTGTCAGCTGAAGTAAACAATATCTGCCGTAAATACCTAACTAGCTTAATTTTATTTCGTGCGCACGCAACATTTGGTAATTGGAGGGAAATGGATTATCTATGACGAAGAAGTGAACGTAAATACGTCTATTTTCCTTAATATACACAGCGTTTGTAAGTGAAAAGAAATGGGTAATTTACGACGAAGGAATGAAGGTAACATAAAAATTATATTACTACTATTCGCGTGAGGTATGTTTTAAAATAACTTTCTATTGTTTTATTAATTACAACTGATTAGGAAATAAGTCGGTTAATAAAACATTCGATATTTCCTTGGCATCACTACTGGCATATCGTTTTTCAGTTCTTAGAAATTATACCTACTAAGCCAGTAATATTTATCTTTTTTGACATGACTGCATAAATCGTAAAGAACGCCATTAAAGAACGACTCAATGTTGTCAAGTTTCCAATTTCGTTCAGTTCAACAGTAGCTGCGGACGAATGAAGTTTTACGGAAGCAAGAAGGACAAGTGTTACAGAAGCACTGATCGAGGAAAGTGTGAGCAGTCGTGTCAACAGCGCTCGTCAAAAAAAACGGCGAGGGAAATTTACTACCTCTTATTGGCTGGCTTTTTCTTCCCCTCACCCTACGGGTCTAACTGTACACACGTCTCATCCGCATGAAATGTAGGGATGGATTATAGTAAGCAGTAGGAAATGGATTATCTACAATGGAAAAATTGACGTAAATACGTTAAGGTTGGTTCACAGTGGAGGGACGGTCGAAGGACAGTCGCGGTTGGGACATTTTAGACCAAATATTAAAATTCTATTTTCAATGGGGTTTCTATGGAGTAGGCCCAAAGGCGTTCACACTTGCAGGGGAGGACGCGGTCCGGCCTTGGCACGAATCTCTTGGGTCGCTCGAGGAGGCAACTTTTGTCCCAAGCCCCTTCGAGTCCTAGCCTCTTCGGTTACTATCGGCAATCCTCGGTGACAGTTAGGAGCATCCATAAACTACGTCACGCTGTAGGTGGGGGCCGGAATGCGATCCTGCCGCGACCGAGACCTAACCTACAAGTGTGAATGGTCTCCGCAAAAATAGTCCTGTCCCTAATAAAGCCCTCACCGCGACCTTCCTCCGACCGTCCCTCCAGTGTGAACCAGCCTTTATTTTCCTTTCGTGTAAACAAAGTGTTTTGTAAGTGAAAAGGAATGGGTACCACGAAGAAAGAAACGTGAACGCAAAGAGTACATTACAATATCTAAGGTGAGGTGTCTTTTAAATATTTTTCGATTGTTTGATTAATTAAAATTGATTATAAAATAAATCGGCAACTTCGAAATCCAATATTTCCTTGGCATCAATTCTGATATATCGTTGTGCAGCGTTTAGGCATTAAACTTGGGCATTAATACTTTTCTACTTTGACATCGTTACTTAATTTGTAAAGAACGCCTCTACTCTGCATGTATGCATCTTTTCTCTCTTGTTTACATGTCGATTTTTCCTCTCACCTCGTTGAGCTGCTCTGAATCGTATCCGCTGAGGAGGAAGAGGACGTTTTTGCATATAACGTTGGTCACGATCTCTTTCTCACACAGTAGAGCGTCCATCAGATGCAAAAACGCGTTACTAGGCAGGAACTCGTGTATTCCGATCATCTCGGTTAGCCACTATGATGGAAGAGAGCAGAAGTTGGGAAGTTAGCGCGAGTTACATCCATACCTTTCTTTCCGGATCTTTTACCAGCTATGTATATGTTACGCTAAAGGTACGTAATCTGGAAATATGTGCATATACCGGTGAATGTGCACATTTACCGATGTACCTTGGTAAATGTGGAAATAAGTAAGAATGAGAAATGCTACACTTTAATAATTACGTTAATTTATAACAGAAATCATCGAGGGTTCGGCTCCACTGGTATATATTAAGATGAACGCTGCCCAACCCGAGGGGGGAATACAGTGAACGTGAGGAGGAATCAAAAACACTTCGACTAACCTACCCAACCCGGTGGGGCAGAGTATAATTTTCCTTCATGTTCAAATTTAGTTTAGTTAGTTGTGCACATTTACCACGAAATTTACACATTTACCGGACAACGCACATTTACCGTAATTCTCAACTGCAACAGATGTTCGCGACGCCGCCATGTTGTGGCCTGTGTTGCGACGTTTATCCACATTTAACAGTGTCTCTAGGTAAATGTGTACATTTCCCCAATCCAATCGGTAAAAGTATGTTATACTTACATTTACCGAACTTGGTGGTGAATGTGCACATTAACCGAGAAATGTACACATTTACCGGACTTCGCACATTTACTGTGACATATACCTTAAATAATTAATTTTTATAATTATCTAGTCACCAGCTATTTCATGATGCTTTAATAAATACGGTAAGAATATAATATGCTTGAATATACATAAAATAGTTCGTTGTCGTACAAGCATTTAAAACGCTGTGTAACTTTTTTCTCACGTGAAAGATATCAATCATTCTTCTTTGAGGCAGAAGTTCCCAAACTGGGAGGCGCGAAAGGGTTTTCGGGGGCTCCACGAAAAGGAAAGTAAGTAATAGTTTCGAAATTGTAATGTTTTAGTTTAAATTCAATTTCATTGCATCATTAATATTAACATAAGTCTTGATTTTCTCTAGGTATTCCGTTCACATTTCATGCTTATCGGGAAATGGATGGGATTAAGCGGGTTTCGAAAAGGTTTACTGTGAGAGGTCGCAGATGCGTCAAGTATGAAACAACTTCTTTAAACTATACCTTTAATATGGAATCGCGTACAAACTTGCCATTCAATCACCATGGTCTGATTTAGATTGGCCTTTCGCGAAAGTGTCTGCTTCATTTTTCTTATGGCGAAAATCATCACGTTCCTAAGCTAGAGGTTTTTTGCGATTCACGCGCGTTTTTTGATCATGAAAAGTCCGCATTCGGCTAAAGATTCAAAATTTACGCTAGTATTTGCTATAATAATTCTTTCTTAAACTTAACCAGCCAAGGAAGACGTAAATTCGCTAAATTACATTTTTTAAATAAAATTTTAATGAAATCTTTAAATAACGCATATAAATTGGATAATTTTACACATTTTTCATTACTATAAAATAAGTAGGAAGTCGTAAAATATTCGAATATTAAATTGTGCATTAAAGATTTTTTTATTTAATTCAATGCGTTAAAGAGTTTTTCCTCACTTTGAACTAATTAAAATTAGTGATTAATGATGTTCCTTTAATTAATGCTCTTACTATTTTTGTAAGGCTTTAATTTTCTACTTTTTAAATGATTTCAAAAGACTCATTTATAATTCCATGATTACTCAGTATAAATTAAATCGATAGGAGGAAAATTGGAATGCGCCCGTTGAATGCCCACCGAAATTGTGTAGAGAAAAGGAGTAATGTATCTGATTGGACTCCGGACTTTCCCCATGAAGGCAACAGGAGCTAGGGAGAACATAGCGCGGAACTTGGAGTTGTATTCTGGTCGCAATGAATTCATGATGTAGAACATGGTGGTCCCCATCGAGTGGCCAATGTAAAAGATCTTCTTTTGTCCCGTGTATGAGATGATGCGGTCAACTTGGGCCGGGATGTCGTAATAAGACATCTCGTGCCAACTGAAACATTAAAAACGAGTGCATGGGTTAGTCATAATCAATGAAATAAGGGATTACCGCACTTGGTACACACGATGCGTCTCTATAATAGTAAATGTCTGATTTCCGTATTTTAGGTTTTGGTACTACACGTAATGTGTACGCAAGCTTTTAATGCCGAAGTGGAATTGTAATAATAAGCTCTTACAATTTCTTCAATACAAGTGTTATCACATTGCAATATATTAAGTTTTAATAATAAAAACAATAATATTAAATGACTAGATTCCTATCATTTGTGAGAGTGGTGATGCAGTGGCTAGTGTGCATGCCTTGCACGCTCTGGGTCCGAGTTCAACTCCGTTTGAGATCGGTTTTTCTCGGCCTTTCCCCTCCTGCCGTGTGTGTCTTAAAAAACAAAGGGACGTTAAGCCGTTGCCCTTTTTGGTGCTTGCCCTCAAGAAAATTATAACGCCAGCACAGGGTTTCCCTCATATCTTGTATGTGCGTATCATTGCGTGTAACTCGCTTCCAACAGTAAAAGTAGTTTCGTGTTGGTCTTAAAATATCTGCGTAAAACCGTATATACTTGGTAATAAATAAAGAAATGACTGGTGAATGAGATATTAAGAGTTCTGTTCGCATAAGTGGAGCGAAAGGTAAACAAGACGACGCTAGCGCTGGAAACGAGAAAGCGAAGAGAAATGGAACTAGTTCGCAGCGTGGCATACGCGTACTCGGCCCGCGGCATACGACTATTCGGCCCGCAGCATGTTCCAACTCGGTCCCCCGGGTTGAGTAATTAGTTGGTTGATTATGGTTTTCCTTTAAGTATTTCTCTTCTACGGCATAACTATCTTTTCTGCCCGTCGAGTTGGGTAATTGGTTGGTTATGGTTTTCCTTTAAGTATTTCTCTTCTACGGCATAACAACATTCTTTGCCCGTCGAGTTGTGTAATTAGTTGGTTGGTTATAGTTTTCCTTTAAGTATTTCTCTTCTACGGCATAACAAACTTTTCGGGTTGGGTAAGTTTGGTTAGGTGATATTGGTTTATTCCCACGTTCGCTGTGGTCTTCCCCCTCTCCCTCGGGTTGGGTAGCATTCATCGACAGTGATATTACTCTTCTATGTTGTTTCATTACATTACTCGAAATACTTCCTATATTTACGTTTGACTTCCACTTTTTCACCTTTTCCCCAGTTAGTTCCATTTCTCGTTGCTTTCTCGGCGCCGCCAGTGCTATCGTCGCCTTGTTTACCTTCGCCCCAGTTATGCGAACAGTTTAACTTCACCCCTTAGGCTACCCCTCGATTTTGCAAATTTAAATATCAACCGCAGTAAGAACTTATGGCCATGAACAAACCCTCAAAATTTAATTGCTTTAACTTAAACGGTGTAGAAGTAGTTCACCGGACACAGAATGTGACGAACTTACGGACAAAACGATTACATTAGCGGATTTTTAAAAAATCGTTAAAACTTAGTCAAGTTTTTAAGATAAATAAAAACTTATTATGACTAATAATTACGATATGCACTGATGGTGTAGTGGTTAGCGTGTCGGCTTTCTATTGAAAAGTTCGGGGGTTCAAATCCCTCGAATGGAGGTTTTATATATAAAAAAAGCTATCATCAGTGCCAGGCAGTAGGCAGCAGTACTGTCAGTATGGTATAGAGCCGAAAACAAATGATGTTGGTTGGGTCTATATCCAATACAGCTGTAGGCGTGATCAGGACGATTTGAGCTGCTACAGTACCGCGATGTGGAAAGCAAGAGGGAAACTACCACATTACAATCCCTAGTAATGATTATATGGTTGGACAAAATGAGTTCTCTCGAGGTAAAACAATCCGGAGGTAAAATAGTCTCCCAATCGGATCTCCGGGTGGGGACTGCCTTGAGGAAAACATTTGTCGAAAGTATTTTACGAATAGGTACTTGGAACGTAAGAACTATGAGAAAGACAGGAAAGCTAGAGAACTTGAAAGAAGAAATGAGAAGAAATAGAGTTGACATTATAGGACTGAGCGAAACTAGATGGGAGGGAGAAGGACAGTTCGACTCGGAAGAATTCACGGTAGTTTATTCTGGAGGAAATATTGGGGAAAGGGGAGTAGCTCTGGTACTTAGGAAAGATACGATGAAAAGTGTGACAAAGATTATAGCAACGAACGATAGAGTGATGGCAATAAAGCTAAAAGCAGTCCCAGTGGACATGCTGATAATCCAGGTATATATGCCAACGTCAGCTCATGAAGATGAAGAAATCGATGAGATTTATGAGCAAATTAATGAAATTTACGAAGAAGACGGAAGAGGAAAGGTAAACTGCATAATAATGGGAGATTGGAACAGCATAGTCGGAGAAGGACAGGAAGAAAATGCTTTCGGGCAATACGGACTTGGGAAGAGAAATTGAGGAAGGGAGAAACTCGTAGAATACTGCATCAATAACGACCTTGTAGTGTGTATTATGGAGAGCGAAGTAGAAAAAGCGATAGTGGAACTAAAGAAAGGGAAAGCCACGGGCAGCGATAGTATACCAGCTGAGGTACTTAAAGTCATGCGATCAGAAGGACTAAAAGCGATCACGAAATTAATTAATAAGATTTACGGCACGGGAGAGTGGCCTCGGGATTTCCTAGAAGTAACAATGATCCCTCTAAAGAAGATGCCAAAGGCAATGCAGTGTAAAGATTACAGAACGATAAGCCTTCTGTCACACGCATCGAAGATCATCACGAGGATTCTTAATAAAAGGCTGGAGAAAAAGGCAGAAGAAATAATAGGGGAAGATCAATTCGGTTTCAGAAAAGGACGAGGAACTAAAGATGCTATAGGAGTAGTTAGAATCATATCAGAAAGGGCAATAGAGTACAGTCAAGTTATCTGCGCATGTTTCGTAGACTGGCAGAAGGCCTTTGATAGAGTAAATTGGGTAAAGTTGATGAAGATATTTAAGGATATAGGTGTAGACTGGAAAGACAGGAGACTGATCAGGAATCTATATGTGAATCAAGCTGTAAAGGTCAGGTTGGAGAATTCGGACATCTGCGGAGTAAATATCGGTAGAGGAGTAAGACAGGGCTGATGCCTATCGCCGACCCTATTCAATATAAATGGAGAAAGTGTAATGCAAGAAGCTTTAAAAGGCACAGGAGATTTCAAAATTGGAGGAAGGATTATAAGAACAATAAAATACGCGGATGATCAAGTACTTCTAGCAAGAAAGAAAGAGGAGCTACAAAAAATGATAAATAGTAACAGGTAGAAAATACGATGTTGAAATAAATACAGAAATATCCAAGGTCATTCGTATATTAGGCAAAGAAGAGAATCTGAACATAAGAATTCAAGGAAAGCCTTTAGAACAAGTTTCAGAATATAAATACCTTGGAAGCATCATAACACGAGAAGCAAAATGTACGGATGAGATCAGAACTAGAATAGGAAAAGCAAAAGTAGCTTTCAGGAGAAAGAAACACCTACTTGCGGGGAATATAAGGGAAGATATCCGCAAGAAGTTCATAAAATGCTATGTATGTAGTATTGCTTTGTACGGGGCAGAAACATGGACGCTAAGGAAAAATGACATCAAATACTTGGAAAGCTTTTAATGTGGACTTGGAGGAGAATGTTGAAGATAAAATGGACAGATAGGATGAAAAACGATGAAGTGCTACAAAGAGTAGGAGAAAAACGAATGATTATACAGACTATTAGAAAGAGGAAGGCAAACTGGGTTGGACATTACCTGAGGAGAGAGAGTATGGTTAAAAACGTGTTAGAAGGAAAACTAGATGGAAATGGGGAAAGAGGTAGGAAAAGGTTTCAGCTGACAGATGATTTGAAAGGGATGTAATGTATGTATTGTAAGTTGATAACGAAAAGAAATATCGAAAAAAGTTCTTTGTTCGACTCCAACGCAGGCATTTCCATTTCCCATATGATAACACGTAAAAATCAACTTTTTGACTTACAGGCTTTTATTCTTCTTGAGATCTAAATTAGAAATAATTCACCTATGATCTTCGTATCTAGCCCATTTTAAAGAAAAAACTATGAAGTTTCTTATTCTGTTCATTTTTTCCCGCCTACAGCTCGAAATTCTTCGTTAAACGTTTTCACATATCTTGGGGAAATCTTGCCATTTTAACGGGATGTTGCCATGCCAACTCATTACATTGTTAAACCTCGAAATCCTATTGTTATTTCAATCCTTATGGGTGAAAGCGTCCTTTGAATGCTTTTACAATTAGTTCGAGAGAGAGGAGAGAGAATTTCTTTTCATAGCAACCAATGTAAACAACATTCGTTGCGTTATTTACGAGAAGGAATAAATTTGAATGTGGAACATTAATCATTCGCATATTAAAATTCGGTACTTAAAATCATCGTATGTTTGAAACATGAAGCAACGAAAGTGTTTTTTGTCATCCAAAGAAAGTCAAGGTATATTTATGTTCATTTTTTATTTCACAAAAATCTTTCTCGTTGAATTTCAACGGGCATCTCTCTAGATATATGTGTGTGTGTATATATATATATATATATATATATATATATATATATATATATATATAATATTTACCCGAAAGGAAGACGACCCCTAAAAAAATTAGGTTCACTTACAAAAAACTTTTACATATGTGTATAACAAGCTAACATTAATAGGATGAATAAAAAAAGTAAACTTACTACTTAAATTTCCCTCTCCTCTGTTTCCTTCCTTATTTTTGCTGTCCTGTTCATTTATCACTACTTATTCAAATTCGAAAAAGTCGTCTTCCATACCGTCCATGTAATTTGATATGCAGCATTTTTTGAACCCTCTTGGGATAATGTTGGGATCTATTTTTTCCATGCTGCAATGATCCAATTAGAGAGAAGTGGTATACTGGGCTGCTAAATTTTCCCTGTAGGAGTTAATGCATGGTCCCCTGCCAAAAGCCATTCTAAATAAAATGACTTTATGTAATCCTTAAAGGGCTTCATCACTACAACATCTAGGACTTGAATTTGTGATGTCATACCTCCTGGTCAGTATTCATACCATGAAGGGTATTTTGTACTTCCTCTGTAAGGTGGCCTTTGAACGCATCTAAGACGAGCATTGCTCTCTGCCTTAAAAGTGCCCCAGGTCGTCTATTCCACACTATGCTTAGCCAGTCCTTCATTAAATCAGCTGAAATACATCCTTGGCCTTGACATTTAACAATTATTCCATTTGGTAGTACTTCCTTAGGCACTCTTACATTTTAAATAGCATACGGCGGCAACTTTGTTCCGTCCGCTAATACAGCCAGCATTACAGTAATGCGCAGTTTTTCATTCCTGGAAGTTTTTATGATGACATTTTTTGTACCTTTTTCGTTGACTGTGTAATTGGATGGCATGTAGAAGTAAATGGGTGTCTCATATGCATTACCCATTAGGCTCAGAAGGTAATTGACTTTTCCGCAACCGAATTACTTGCCTCTGGAAAGTTATTAGTTTGTCCGTGAAGTCTGAAGGTAGACGCTGGCAAAGTGAAGTTCTTCTTCGCAGGTTAAACCATTGCGACGCATCATACGCACACACCATCCATTGCTAACCTTAAATTCTTGGTGTGGAATGTTTTGCGATCATGTTAATTCTTGGGCTTTCAATTTAATGATATCCCGCGTCACCGGTTTACCATCCATTTTTTTAATACGCACAGTTTACAATTTCCTCTTCTAATGAATGAAATCGGCCTCGTTTTGGTCCACTAAATGATCTCCGTGTTGAGTTAGCACCTTCAAGGTTTTATTTTGCTTGCTTCCACCTTCGCACATTTTCTTCAGTCACATTGTATTTCCTCCCTGCCGCACAATTATTTGTTTCTTCAGCAGAGCGCAACACTATTAACTTAAATTTTCTGTCGTAACAAGTTGGACAGAGAGAAAGACAAACCTTGAAGTTTTGGAAGAAGTAAAAGAAGAAAGGAAACTGATCAAAGGAATGGAAGAAAGGAAGGCAAAATTTTTAGGCCATGTGATTAGACATAATGGATTAATTGTGAACATCTTGGAGGGGAAACTTTTAGGGAAGAAAGGAAGAGGCAGACCAAGAAAGAAATACCTAGATGACGTGGAGTCAGTGATGGGAGTTGAGAAATACGAGATGTTGAAGAGAATGGCAGAGGACAGGAGTTCATGGTTGCAGCGACAAGGCTTAGCCTTTAGATGAAGAAGAAGAACTTCTTCTAATTCCTTTCGATACATTCCCTCTTACTACAGTTCCTTTTTTCTCTACGCGATCGGCCATTTCTTTGGGATATCTTACTTAAAAGTTATAAATAACAACTTGTCACTATTTCACTATAAAACTCAGCAAAGCGTGTACTACTCAAGTGCTCTCGTAAATTTTCTACACGGAAACCTACGCCCACGTCTGCCGTTGGCATACCAAACGCAAAGCATCATGTTTAAATTGTAGTAGATACATTTAAATTGTAACAGTCTTGTTTACATTGTATTACTAGACACCTTAATTGGTGCCTACATGACTTTGTGTTTCATATTACGCACAGAACCGCCCGGCTGTAGTCATTTTTTTCAATTTGTCGCGCGATTACCTACCCAGCTCTAAACACTTTCATACTGCCGTAGTGGAACCATTGGCCTGTGGGAGCAAATTTAAGAAATTTGACCTTAAATTTTTAAAGTATTGTAGTAATTAATTAAATACAATGTATTGCTTTTGGCAATAATAAATATTTTCACGGGCATATACTTGACATCTGGGTGTTTCATGGTGCATTTAAAATAGGTGTGTATTCTCACCTTAAATCCCCATACTCCATTCTACGACGATACCTAATATTTTTAATGGCATTTTTGTGAAAAAACCTCGTCTTCCTTTCGGGTAAATACGGTATTTTAGAGAGAGCTTCACATTTTAATGATAATTGCCTTGACGAGCGTATCATTGTCAAAACTTGAGCTCCTATTGTTGTTTCAAGGAAAATGCTAAATGCAACATTTTAAGATGAATTTTATGAACTATTACTTTAAAATCACAACATTTTTTTATCAATTTGAAACTTAGTCTCACTCCATAAATATGGACCATAGGATTTGTTTCCAAGTTTCCTGGTGAATTTAAACAGGCAGTTACTATAGTTATAGTATAAACTGCCTTAGCTTGTAACCTCCCATACCTTATAGCAGAATTTGGTCCTAATCATATAGACTAAGGCAGGTTTTACTATAGTTGTTTATTTTTATAATTTAATTATTTTGACATCAGTTATCACATTATTTATACTATATAACCTTAGTTTCCCTTTGCTGTATTTATATTATTGAAGCGAATCTGAACAAATTGCAAGTATCCATCATAGCAACGAGATTAAACAAACTATTGTCATTGTTCGTGGTGTAATAGAAGTCTCTTTATTTTAATGTGGATTTGTATTGATACGAGCATTCCTACGTTTTTTGAAGGGATATTTCGGCTAATAATTGTAAGTTTTTATTTATCGTAATTCATCATCATCATAGGTAGTCTGTCCGTAGACAGGTCCGTGTTTATTCTTGGTTAAACCTGGTTCTCCGTATACTCCTATTTTCCGCTGTCCTCTTCATATCTTGATAACTCTCTTTCCCTTTCAAATCGTCTGTCAGCTGAAACCTTTTCCTACCTCTTTCCCCATTTCCATCTAGTTTTCCTTCTAACACGTTTTTAACCATACTCTCTCTCCTCAGGTAATGTCCAACCCAGTTTGCCTTCCTCTTTCTAATAGTCTGTATAATCATTCGTTTTTCTCCTACTCTTTGTAGCACTTCATCGTTTTTCATCCTATCTGTCCATTTTATCTTCAACATTCTCCTCCAAGTCCACATTAAAAGCTTTCCAAGTATTTGATGTCATTTTTCCTTAGCGTCCATGTTTCTGCCCCGTACAAAGCAATACTACATACATAGCATTTTATGAACTTCTTGCGGATATCTTCCCTTATATTCCCCGCAAGTAGGTGTTTCTTTCTCCTGAAAGCTACTTTTGCTTTTCCTATTCTAGTTCTGATCTCATCCGTACATTTTGCTTCTCGTGTTATGATGCTTCCAAGGTATTTATATTCTGAAACTTGTTCTAAAGGCTTTCCTTGAATTCTTATGTTCAGATTCTCTTCTTTGCCTAATATACGAATGACCTTGGATATTTCTGTATTTATTTCAACATCGTATTTTCTACCTGTTACTATTTATCATTTTTTGTAGCTCCTCTTTCTTTCTTGCTAGAAGTACTTGATCATCCGCGTATTTTATTGTTCTTATAATCCTTCCTCCAATTTTGAAATCTCCTGTGCCTTTTAAAGCTTCTTGCATTACACTTTCTCCATTTATATTGAATAGGGTCGGCGATAGGCATCAGCCCTGTCTTACTCCTCTACCGATATTTACTCCGCAGATGTCCGAATTCTCCAACCTGACCTTTACAGCTTGATTCACATATAGATTCCTGATCAGTCTCCTGTCTTTCCAGTCTACACCTATATCCTTAAATATCTTCATCAACTTTACCCAATTTACTCTATCAAAGGCCTTCTGCCAGTCTACGAAACATGCGCAGATAACTTGACTGTACTCTATTGCCCTTTCTGATATGATTCTAACTACTCCTATAGCATCTTTAGTTCCTCGTCCTTTTCTGAAACCGAATTGATCTTCCCCTATTATTTCTTCTGCCTTTTTCTCCAGCCTTTTATTAAGAATCCTCGTGATGATCTTCGATGCGTGTGACAGAAGGCTTATCGTTCTGTAATCTTTACACTGCATTGCCTTTGGCATCTTCTTTAGAGGGATCATTGTTACTTCTAGGAAATCCCGAGGCCACTCTCCCGTGCCGTAAATCTTATTAATTAATTTCGTGATCGCTTTTAGTCCTTCTGATCGCATGACTTTAAGTACCTCAGCTGGTATACTATCGCTGCCCGTGGCTTTCCCTTTCTTTAGTTCCACTATCGCTTTTTCTACTTTGCTCTCCATAATACTTGTTCCTTCAATGTTTTCCTCATCTTCCAGTTATATTTTTGCCGATCCTGCTTGCTTGCTGTATAGTTCCTTAATTTATTCTTCCCATACCTGTGCTACATCCTTTGTTTCTGAGACTATCGTTCCATCCGTATTCATAATTCCTTTACGACGAATTCCATTAGACTTCTTATCTTCTAATTCCAGTGCCCTAACGTACATGATATCGTACCGTCCTAACTTCATTATTTGTTGTATTTCATCATATTTATCTATTGTCCGATTTTCTCTATCTTTATCTGTTACCCTTTTGAACTCATTGTTTATGCGTCTATAGTTGGCTCTACCTTCTTCAGTGTTAACGTTTTTCCATTTTCGTCTCTGATCCATTTTCTCCAGCATTTACTTAGTGATCCAGGGTTTTCGGATTTTCTTCTCGTTTTCAAATCTCTTTATCCGAGGTATCCTTGATACTAGTTTTAATTTATTTCCATTCTATATCCACGGTCTTTGGTTTATTTTCCAAATTTCTTAGGCAATCTTCCAACTTCGTGCTGACTACATCCCTGCCTTTCTTTCAGTTTTTCTAGATCCCAAGTCTGTCTTTCTCTTCTCGTTTTTCTTATTTGTTTGAGCTTTGTACTTACGTCAACTATTAGAAGGCTGTGATCTGAATCAATGTCTGCTCCTGGTAATGCCTTGGCGGTCTTTTTGCTGTTTCTAAATCTTTGTTTTCCTAGGATGTAATATATTTGGCATCTCATTCTATTTCCTGGGCTTTTCCATGTGTATAACCTTCGTTTATGGTTTTTGAACCATGTATTATCCACTACAAGGTCATTATTGATACAGAATTCTACGAGTTTCTCCCCTCCTCGATTTCCCTTCCCAAGTCCGTATTGCCCGACAGCATTTTCTTCCTGTCCTTCTCCGACTATGCTGTTTCAATCTCCCATTATTATGCAGTTTACCTTTCCTCTTCCGTCTTCTTCGTAAATTTCATTAATTTGCTCATAAATCTCATCGATTTCTTCATCTTCATGAGCTGACGTTGGCATATACACCTGGATTATCATCATGACCACTGGGACTCCTTTTAGCTTTATTGCCATCAGTCTATCGTTCGTTACTATTATCGCTATCACGCTTTTCATCATATCTACTCCCCTTTCCCCACTATACACACACACACACAGAAAAACCCCTGAAGAGGACGGCGCATGATCTGTGATGTTATGTATATATATTTATAAACTCATACCCATATCAATATATCGTAGGTCAAAGTACATGATATAGAATTATAAAGACTAGATCTGTATCACATATGTACCGAACGTGTGTCAGTAAATGTTTTAAACCAGTGTTGTCCAACAGGAACTATGTTGAGGGTCTTTTAACTTTGTGAAATCGTATTTATATATTAAATATGACTGGCGAGAGGCAAGAACCTTTTCCTACTCCTCTCCCGATGTTTACTCTTCTGGTATCAGCTTTCTCCAATCTGTTCGTCACAACTAGACTAACGTACGGATTATTCATCAATCTCCTGTATATCCAATCTACATCTATATCCTTTAATATCATCGGCATAGCCCATTTTATTCTATCCAAGGCCTTCTCATTTTTTTAGCCTTTTAATAAGAATTCTATGATGATCATCGACAAGTGCGGTAGAAGACATCTTTCTATAGTCTTTACAACGGATTGTATTCAACTTTTTCTGTAGGGTGATCATTGTTACTTTTAGGAAATCTCATTGCTACTCTTATAGAAAAAAGATGACACCACCACCAATTCGCCACAAGTCTGCGACTTATTCGCCACATGCAGCGAGTGGCTAAAGAGTTGGATGACGATGTCTTAAACTCTTCGCGCGAAAAAGACAAAACGCTTATTAATCAAAATGTTTAAATTATTTTTGGTTTAAACTTTCTCAACTTATTTAGATGCATAATTTTTAAATAATAAGCTGTTTCTTGTCTGCATTGAGACAATGGGTTTGATTTCAGGGGCGTATTTTCTACATTAGAGTAACATGGGAAGAGCTCAAATTCGGCGTGCAATCATTCCTTTGTTGTCATTTTAAAATATATCACAGTCTAGATATTGACGTGGGATGATTTGAGCAGTTTTATGGCGAAAATTATGAAGATTAAGTTTCTTTTACCTAGTACTTACCTGAAACACCAAAACGACTCTTCATTTGGACTGAGGCTTTTGTGAGTCCTGGAGTATTTGTTGCCTCGTATGTTACCCAACCAAACGTCATATCCAGCATCGGCTAAAAGATAGGCTGTGGAACAGGAATGCTAGGGTTATTTTCTTTTCAAGAGGTTTTCTGTTCTCTTAGCAAATGGCAATTATGACATAACATATTATAACACTTGAAAATTTGTTCCAATCTTACCATCGTTTTCTGCAGTGCTTCATTTTTCTGGAGTATTATGTTGCTTTTGAGATAGAGAACCTTGCGAGCAGATCGTAGATGTGTAATTGTATGTGATTGAATGAAAAATTTTAAAATTCGCCGTTCAGTAGGTGAATATTTCTCTTTATCATAAATGTAATGTATACACGTTGGGATTTATGCAATAAACGAGGCTGGAAACCTCGAATATCAGGTGACGTGACTGATAGTTTATATACGGAAAATGTCAAATATCAGGAACAATAAGTTCAAAAGCGTTATTTTTCTTCAATTTCAGGAGCTAATTAACGCAATAATCGCTATAACGTGAATTGGGAAAACATAATCTATATTAATAAATGACGGTTTGAGTCTGTGTGTGTGTGTGTGGACAGCATTTCTCAAAAACCAATAAACTTAGACTTTAAACTTGCGACACTTACTAATAGGACCATGAGGATGTGCACCTCGGGGCCAGAATTTTGATTTTTGTGGGAAGGGTGGAAGTGGATAGGGGTGCCATTTACCATAAGATAACAAGTAAAAATGGATTTTTCAACTTATAGGCTTTCACTCTTTTGAAAATTAAAATTATAAAAAATTGACCTACAATCTTCGGACCTAGACCGTTTTAAAGAAAAATAAATGACGTTTCTTATTCTTATCGTCACATTTTGCCTACGATACAAAATCGCTCAAGTTCTACGTTTAAATCATATTTATTGGACATTTTTAAGCTTTTTAACGATATGTTGCCTTACCGACCGTGTCATTGTTAAACCTCAAGATTGTATTCTATCTTTAATCCTTATACTGTATGCTTAAGGAAAGCGTGCTTTGAATGTTTTAATTAAGCGGTTCCCAAAGTTTACATGGCCATTCACTCCCTAAACCTCTTTCAAGGAACCGTGGACCCCGTCATTAAAAAAATGTTAAGAACCCGGCCAAAATAAATGGAGGATAAGTTGTAATTATTACAATGTAATATTTACAAAAATGAGATATTTCACATAAAACTTTTCGTGGACCCCTGGAAATATCTCCATGGACCTCTAAGGGGTCCATGGATCCCACTTTGGGAAACGCTGCTTTAATACGAAAGAGAGAGGAGAGAGAGAGGAAGAAAGAAAGAAGGAGAGAGACAGAGATGGACGAAATGTAATGTTCCATAAACTAAAACTAATTTTGGTCGTATAAGAATTATATAGCATAATGTATTCCTTTGTCATACAATTTCTATTCGCCCAAAACTATTTTTACTATCTGGAACATTCAATTATGTGAATTTATATTTATTGTTTACTTTTTACTGCATATAAAATTTGGTTTCAATAATTCTTATTTCAATTTTTATTTAGTACTTAATTCACGCATAACCGTCATATTTGACGGGCAATTACGCTTGTGGTAAATGAAAGGAAATGGACTACCCACGACGAAGAAATTAACTTATGTATATATATGTTTATTTTCCTTGTGTATACACAGAGCTTTTGTAAGTGTACAGAAATGGATAATTTACGACGAAGGAATGAACGTGAGCGTAAATATTATTACTGCTCATTTCAAGCGTGTTAGGTTTTAAATAAATTTTAGTTGTTTTAATAATTGATACTGCTTATTAAAAAAATCGGTAAACCATAAATTCAATATTTCCTTGACATTGATTGTGATGTATCGTTTTGCAGGTCTTAGACATTTGGCTAATCAATCAATATTTATCTTTTTGACACGATAACATAAATCGTATGGAACGTCTATGAAATCTCTGTGTACTCCGACATGAAGTACACCTTTCCATTCTTGTTAGCACGTTTTCTTACAAGCAAAAACGTGTTTACCCCGTCTGTCAGTGGAAAGACTATTTCTTTGTTTTAGGAGATATTCGTAAACCTTTATAACTATTCTTCGCTATTAATAGACGTATTGAACGACTAAAGAGTTCAAATTAAGTAGTATTGTTTTGGATATTTTTTTGCGCTAAAGCACAGGCTACCTAAGACGGTAAAAGTAATGTTAATTTAAAGCGAGTACCAACAGAATTAGTATGTCGATCCTCACCTAAACCCTTCTCTGGTCCCATTATAACCCAGTCGGATGAGCTTTCAAGTAGTCCATGTTGCAGGAGAATCGCTGGCCTTGGTCCCGTGGAGTTTTCCTTCCCGTTGAAGCCATGAGCAATACGGTGCATGTGCAAAAGGTATCCATCCTTGGTCTCGACCACGTGGGTCTCCACAGGATATCCGTGCAGCTTAATCAAGCCTGGCTAAAAAGTGGAAGGAATAAATGGTCTTTTACGTAATTTCAATCATGGTTGGCTAAAGAACCGAAGGAACAAAAGAAGGTTAATTTTCGAACATGACGTTCTTTTCAGTCTCAAAGCTGGGATAATGCTTCTTAAGAAATACGATGGAAACTGTGAGTTGATATAGGCAGGGAATAAGGCCCCTAGGTGATAGTGGCTTGCTGGGCCTATAAGCCAGTGTTTCTCAACCTCTTTGGTGCCGCGGACCCCTTGCGATGTGCCACAATTTCTTCAGACACCCTCTGCATGAAAAGTCCATACATTTTTCATTAATCGTATCGTTTTAACACTTTTAAATATTAATCAGAGCTTTGTGCGGGATTAAACAAGTTATTGATAATGATAATCATAATGTCCTACTCAACTCGTGGACCCCCGAAATATAACGCGCGGACTCCTAGGTTTCCGAGGACCTCCGGTTGAGAAACACTGCCCTAGACGATAGTCTCGGGACTCGCAAATTCTGAGAACATGTGGTTAAATTTTCTGGAGGAAAACAAGTTATCAAATTCTCAATAATTTCTTTGCATCTATATTTACAATATAGTGGGTTAACTTCTGAGGTCGATATCGATCGTAGCTCAAAGTCTTCCAGTAGTAATAGTAGTAGTAAATGATTTTTTTAAGTCCGTCGACGGCTATGGTCATTTTGCTCTATCATCAACTGGAGATACAAACAGAATAGAGGAGGAAAACCAGGTACCGGTATTAGCCTACTCTTTACGAAAATCACCAAGAGGGCCATCCAAGTCTTCGAGTGGAAGTCTTAAAAAGTTGAGTTGAGTTGAGTCTTACTTAGTCAAATATAGTTTACGATGACCTTGTCGTAATTTAAGATATGCGACCGCTTCTCTTTATTGGGGCTTTTCACAATCGACATATACATTTCTTTCTCCTCTCGCAATAAGCTCCTGACTCTGTTAACACTACTTCTCTAGCGGCTCTAGGCACCAGGTCCCTAGAGGCGTGAGACCCTAGGCCGGGGCTGGCGAGCCTATGGCACGCGTGCCAAGGGTGGCACGCGGAACGATTTTGGTTAGCATGCCACAAAATAAAATAAGAAATGAAATGTGTCTCTCGCTAATACAGCGACATGGCAAAAGTGATCCCGGAAATCTAATAAATATACGCATTGAAACGATGCAAAAGAGAGGCTTCGTTTACAAGAGGTACCAATCAGTTATATTAGGATTTTTCTCATATAATGCATTGTTGAAGAGATATTTTAAAAACTAAATCTTTTAGCTGCCACAACTACACCACCTATCGGCGACTATTACTACTTTTTATTGTATAGTTTTGGAGCTTCGTGGTTTCAAGTGAATTTAGGTAATTTTTTTGTGAATAGCAGTTTATATCGCTTTAAATTTTTATCCTTGAATAATGGCGGAATCGGGTAATAAAAAAGCAAAATTTTCTGGTGAAGGAAGCGAAAGGATTTTTAAGGATTGGTGGACTGAAAGGTATGGTGCAATTGAAAAGAACGATAAAGAATTGTGTGTTTTGTGTGGTGACGCCGAAATTACCTACATGCAGACGCGTGTGAAAATCTAATATCTTGTTTGTTTGTTTGAAAAGAAAACATCTTGGTCCGAGAAGGAACCGTCCCAAAGGTGTCATCGGCCCATAGGGGTTATGCTCTGTGTTCTGGCGGCCCAATCTTCCCCGGGCATCAGCACAGAATTTAGTGTCTGACATTTTTATTATATCGTTAACATCCGATAAGTATTTAACTGGAATTTGACAAACGGAGGTTGATGCCTCGGATTATTACTTTATTCATGTCATTTAAAATTTAAATCGTTTTCACGTATAACGATTTTTCATGAGATACCTAATAATATAAATTTCTTCCAGTGTAGGAAAAGACATACTATATGCTACATTGTAAGAATAGACCCAGATAACATTTTTTTATGATACTGGCACGCGAAGAGGCAAATTTTCTCTTATTAAGTTAATTTTTGGCACGAAAGCTATAAGGTTCGCCAGCCCTGCCATTGGCCAACGTTTCCCAACCTTTTTAATAGCACAACCCACCTAGGTTTATAGAGTTTACCTGGGACCCACCTATTATCCATATTATTATTTTTTCAAGCTGTTGATAGTATGGGAATAATTTTGAAACGAGAAAAAAAAGTCTGCTATGACCGGGAATCGAACCCGGGTCTTCCACTTGCCGGGCGGATATTCTACCTCTGAACTATCGTAGCAGAACACTTTTTCTCGTTTCTGAACACGGATGTTTCCTTGGTTGGGACGGAACTAGCCAAGCTAGTATCAAACTGCCCCAACAGATGTCCTCTAAGAGATACATCGAAGAAAACTTCTCCCTCTCAAATGGTGAGATTGCCAAACAAGAAATTGATGGAATAATATGATCCGAAGATCCTATGCAGACAGGCATAAGCTGTAAAGGTGGGAATAATTTTGAAACGAGAAAAAAAAGACTTTTCTTGGTTGGGACGGAAAATTGATCTGCTAAGATAGTTCAGTGGTAGAATATCCGCCCGGCAAGTGGAAGACCCGGGTTCGATTCCCGGTCATAGCAGACTTTTTTCTCGTTTCGAAATTATTCCCACCTTTACAGCTTATGCCTGTCTGCATAGGATCTTCGGATCATATTATTCCATCAATTTCTGTTGATAGTATGTAAATATGCGTCCACAGAGGTTGCAAACTGTACGAACATGAATGCTTTAACTATTTTATAGAAAACACATTTTTAAAATGGAGAAAATATTCTAATGAACTATTTAGAAATCTTGCCCCGACCCGCCTCAGGTTCCTTTGCGACCCACAGGTTGGGAAACCCTGCCATAGGTCTAGAGCTGTTCTCAACCTTGCGTCCCACTGACCATTCTGTCAAAACAATCCGGATTCCACCGTCTTTTAAAAAAAACACATTTTTTCAATAAGTGGGTTTTTACGTCAAACTCATTAATGGGTACTATTGAGGACCTTTATTTTGTAGTAATTTTGTGAAGAAAAAGTTTTGTAACAATTATTTTCCAAACTTCGCGTCTCATCTAGATGACCTTCGAGTCCCACCGATTGAAGAAAATGGCTTAGATCGCCTGACCCAATATCCGCCTCTGATCATAGGCATTTAGAGAATTCGGAACGTGCTTTTCACCTTTCCACTCGTTTGTCGGATGATGTCCGACAATATGATTTTTACACTTTAGTTATTAACCAGATATCCGGTAACGTATTTTAAAACAAATTCTCTTTCAGTTTTTTTTTGTCACTGCAAGTCTGTATTGCCTTGCCTTTATCGGAATACATCCACTTTTACTATACTTGGAATTTAAGCTCATCGGTAATATTGTCTCGGAAAATGAGTTAAGTAAATGAGAAGTAAACTTTTCCCATCAGGAAAATAATTGAATTGCTCTCTACGAATAATCTTTGATTCAGATCAAATATATCGATGAAATAGTTATAAAACCTTGTGCAGCGTAAGGTCAGCAAAAATAGAAGGGCCATATAACGACAATACAGTGCACTAAGTCAATTTATGAAATACATAAGTATGATATTAGTGAATATCTTCATGGGTCACTGCATAAACAATATACAGCGAACAATCGCAATAAACTGGAGCGCTTTTCATAAATTGTCAAGGTTTGTCATTTTAACCGTGAAAGTCCAGCTGATCAGCTTACTTGTAACGTTTCAGTTTAACCCGACGCGTTTATACTTTGCTATTTTTATGGATTGAATGTTTAAAACTTAGTTATGAACATAAAATCATAAATTTATATCACTCAGCAATGTTTAGAAGGCTTCGAAGTCCTAACTTACAACTGTGGAAATTAATTTAAATATTCATCGGTTAATTTTTTTCTTTTCCTGAAAATAATTTAAAAGAGCAAAAATTGTACCAGAAGAATTGGATTATCAGGAATACCAGATATGGGAGGCTTTAAAATCGAGCTATGGGGGTTTTAAAATCCTTCGGTGGGTGTGATCCGAAATATGCTGTAGCAGTTGAGCTTCAGATACGACTCTTCATAAAAATTCTTGTCCACCATATCATTCATGTCATGAGTAGCTTTATCTTTCGGATGTCGGTAGATTTACTCTAATGTATGTTTTTGGTATATGAACAAATGTGGATGTTCTAGATCAGTTATCATTGAAATACATTAATATTATTATTATAACGGCGCAATTTCTCTTAGCGCGTTACACTTCTAAACGAGCAGCCCTCACAAAGTATTTTTCTCATTGAGTATGTCACGTTTATCGAGATTTACTTACAGTACCCAAGAAGTCGTCTGGATTTAATCCTTCGATATCCTCTCTGACGGCTCCGATTGGATCTTCTGCAAGCGTTTTCCCTATTGCTGCAGATGCGGCTGCCAAAGCCAGAAAAGTGGCCTTCCATGCCGTCATTCTTCTTCCTCTTTCCAAGGGAGAAATTACTATATTTCAAGAATCTTCTTTGAGCTTTCAAGTAAAAAAGCGATCTCAAGGTTTTAACAGCCAAATCTTAGTTCTATCGGATTAATATATGAGACATGCTTTTAATTTCGAAATGAAAAAACACTACTTCCATTAGTTTCTAACGGTTGAGTCTGAACGCTGATGTGCATGCTCGAAAAGGGACATAGGGAAAGTTCAGACTTCATTTCTATTGGTGGAGATTGAATGTTCACCTTCAAGTTCGATTATGTAACGTGGATGCAGACGTGTGTCGCGTATAATTTGCATCGTCCTCGCGATGCCATATATGCAGAATCAGCCGATAAACCCGGTCACGGCCTTTTAGCGACGTTTGGTAAAGAAGCGTGATACAATATTTTAGCATTCACTCACTATACTCGAATACATCACTCGTTTGGTTACGAATATTAAAGTAGGGTTTCTTTATATCATTTTGTAAACACAACTTGTAATGTTTTTATGAACAATAATCAATATTAATATTTCATTTAAGTATAAAAAATTCAAGCTAACATTAAACTTCTTTTAAATATAGAAAATATCCCCTTTCAAATGGCTGATGAGAAAATGAAACGTCTCTCAGGAGCGGAAGCGTAGAAAAGCAGAGGGGATATATCTCCCAAGCTCCTACGGTGGATTGACCAAGTATTTTAAAAGGAGACATCCCAACACTGTGGGCGATGACATGTGCCAGAAACAAACTTATGATATAGATGCAGGTATAAGTGAATAAAATATTGCGGTAGTAACAGAATCGTGTGATGAAGATTGTAGCACAGGAACCCAAACCAATTACAGCGATATTCAGGATGAATATCTACATGAAACAGTTAACGAGGAACTAAACTTGGATTTGCTCGAAATTACTGGTGATCCTGCTTCTTGGCCAAGTGTAATGTCAAGTAATGTCTCTCACCATATAGTCAAAAGGGGCCCAGTTCAGGTTCAAGATTTTCTTTCCAAAAAAATTGTGAGGGAAGATCCTTTACCGTTAAAAATTACAAAAGGTTGCTGTCAAATGGCGAGGAAATGCATAGAGATTGGGTTAGTATACTAAAAAATACCTGATTCGGTTTATAGTTAATGCTGTAAACTATTTAAAAATTATGACAGCAGTTTATCTGATGAAATTAAAAATTGAAAAATATGTCCTGAGTTTTGAAGCAACACTAAACAAGTAAAACGCATTTGTTGAAGTAAGATGATTGGTTGGAAACTCTCAAAAGGCTTAAAAATCACAAAACCATCGATTCCAACTACGGGGCGAGCTAGGGAGCTGAAATTTTAGTTATTTAGAGCTTAGTGCAAATGCACAAAAAATATTTGAATATCTCCATGAAGTTGTTATTGCAGCCGTTAAAAATTTTTAAAATTTAAAATATTAGATTAATATTACCTCAATTCCAGATGTGCTAGAAAATTTGGGACAAATGGAACCCCACAATGGAAAAAGTATAATATTCTTAAAATTGCAAATTTTAGGTAATGTTTTACTCCAATATTTTTCCATAAGGAAAGAAAGTAAATTGGTGCAGAGGGGAAATATTTTGAATTAAAAAAATATTTCTAATAATGAAATATCTCTCTGAAAAATTAACGCCCGCGAAATCTCGTGGTCGGCTCAAATGTAATTTTCTTGGTTCAAAGTTATGATTTAATTAGTAAAAGATCAAAATAACAATTTAAATATACTTTTTACGTTGTTGAAAGTGAATAGTAGAAATTTACCACCTTGTATAGCCAAAACGATTCAATTATCGAAGAACTAGGAATGTATACTATGTAAAAATTTAAATCCGAGTATTGTAAAATAAACGTAAATTTTAAGTAGAATTTATATGTTAAAAGTAAATCTAAATCATCGAATTGAAAGGCCGAAAACTGGCAGTCCTATATTTAAGTAGTAATTTTAATCGTCCATAATCGTCGAAAATCTCTCGGAAAAATAAACCTATATTTTAATCGTCGATTTAAAAAAAAAATAAACGTCGAATCCTACCAAGCCTAGTTATACTCTTAATTAACACTCGCAGACAACTTATGAGAAGTTTTCTTACCCTAATCTAGAAATCAAGCGGAGTGGTTAGGTAAAATTAAAATTTCTTATGAGAATTGGTGTGCACACTATTCTCTTAAAGTTGAATATCTGAATGAGACTGATCAAAATGGATGGAGTAATGAGTAGGAATGATTGTCGATTCTGGCGTCATCTCAGCGTTCAGTGATTCTTCATTAGTTCCATGATTTTGTCGTAGACTAAGGTCTTGACGACGATGGGCCACAAGAAATCCATGTGGTTGAAGGAATCGAAGGGAACGAGGAATTTGCATCGGACATTGGGTAGTTTTTCAGAGAGATTCTCCGCGTCCTATTTATTGAGTAAAGATATGGTGAAACAATAAAACAGACAACAGAATTAATATGAAGCAAATTAGCATTCTAAGAGAAAAGCTAAATGAGAAAACATATGAAGTGAAACCTATCATTCTAATACATTTTAAGGCTTCGTTAAAGTAATGTGACCATGTAAGTTCAAGATACTCATTTGAACTTTTCAAACGATTTTTATCTCTTCTATCCCCAAGAAAGTTTGCTGTGCATGGTTTCAATGCCACAAAATATTACTAGAATGCGTTGTTTTGGTCATGAATACTCTTTTATTTAACATACTTTTTCTTGAATAAATCCATTCCCGACATCTCTCTCTCCCAAAATTGATATATGTTATTCTATAATTGTGATATCGTTTTCAAAATCCTACAGCTTTAACCGAGGTCGCCCGGCGACCATGAGGATAACAAATACTAACTATAATCTTACACTCGTCGATAATATTCCATGGCATTACTCTTAGGATGGACATTTTCTTAATTTTAGCCACGAGATATATGTCATCGATTATATCCTGGCCAAATATCTATGACGTTATTTTAATCGAAGATTCGTATTTTGCTGCGAACAGCTGAATGGATACAGTTCACTTGAGCTGAGAAAGCGGCCACTTACTTGTATATCCACGGACGACTTTAAGCTTTAATCACTCTTATCCTCTACTCCTTGATAAATGCCCTTTAAACTTGATTATTCCCAAAAAATATGGCCATTCAATTTTCCTTTAATCGCTGCTTTGATGATATTATCGAAGGTTCAAGTTTTGGAATGGTAATGGATCTATCATACATTGGAGAGGGGAATAGAAACGTATAGGAGGTGAATCGAAAAGTTCCCGGAATTATCATATAAAAACAAAAGAAACTCAAAAAGAACCATTTATTTTGGAGTTATTTTTCAACATATTCACCATTTAACTCTAATCACTTTTCCATTCGATGTCGCCATCATTCTAACCCATTTCTGTAGAAATTTTGATCGTTTGAATGAAACCAGTTCAAAACTGCTTGTTTGGCCTCAGATATCGATTTCCAGCGAACTCCCTTGATGTGCTCCTTTAATTTGGGAAACAGAAAGAAGTCCTAAGGAGTCAAGTCTGGACTGTAGGGTGGGTGAGACAACGTTTCCCAGCGCAATTCTCGAAGCAAAGCTCTTGATACCGTAGATGAATGTGCTGGAGCATTGTCATGGTGAAACCGAATTCGCCGATGCAGTTTCCCAGGTCTTTTTTTATTAGCGCAGCGTTCAGTTTTTAAAAACCTTTTTGTAATAACCTCCTGTTACTGTCCGCTGCCCCTCAAGAAAATTGACCATGATTATGCCTTCACTATCCCAAAAAACAATTGCCATAACCTTCTTGATTGATCGTTCAGCTTTGAACTTTATTGGTCCACTTGTTCCCCTTGGTAACCATTGTTTAGATTGAATTTTGCTTTCCGGATCGTACTGGTAGATCCATGTTTCATCACCAGTCACTATTCGGCTAAAGAAATCTTCTGGGTCTGCATCAAATCGGTTGAGGAACTCAACTGCATGGTCAGCTCTCTGAGTCTTGTGTTCAGGGCGCAACGCTTTCGGTACCCATCTAGCAGAAAGCTTGCTTAATCCTAAACTATCTTTGAGGATTAATTGAGCTGAGCCATATGAGATGTCCAAACGTTTGGCTATCATTTGCACTGAAACTCGTCTATCTTCTACCACAATTGATTGGGTGGAGACAACGGTTTCTTCGTTGATCGACGTTGATGGTCTTCCACTTCGATAGTCATCTTTAATGTCTTCTCGTACTAGCTTAAACCGTTTAATCCATTTATAAACTGCAGTTTTCTTAGATGCCTCATCCCCGTTAACTTTTTGCAAAGCCTGAATAACGGTGTTCGATTTTCAGCCAAGTTTTGACAAAAACTTTACGTTTACTCGAATCTCAAACAAAGGTGAAATACTCCTTTAGCCAAAACGGCTAAAGGAGTATTTCACCTTTGTTAGTTTTGGCCAAAGTTATTGAGCTACTATCAATTATCGAATCTCAAACTTTAAGTTATCCATAGTCATGAATTAATGGGTCGGAAAAACTGCTTTTACATTATAACAAATGAATAAATTGTTATGAAATATTGAATTATTTTTGCTAAGATAATGCTAGTTTTAGGCAACAATGTTTTGTTATTATTTGGAATGCAGGAACATTGTTCCTGAAACTTTCGGGGAACTTTTTGATTCACCTCGTATATTGCCTTCCATTCAAGACATCTACCATTTACGTAAATAACTCAGCAGGATCAAGATCCGAGACATTCTTGTGATATTTAGCTGAGTTGATTAATGAAATTCGTTCCAATAATGACACAAATCAAGATTATTATACCTATAAAAGGATCATCATGCTGCTGTCCGAAGACAGGTTTCAGCTGAATCACTGCCTCCATTTCTCTCTCTCCCTAGAAGCCTCTTTATACCTCTATAAGTATTATATTCCTGCTTTACATCCTCTAGTATTCCTATTATTTTTCTGCTTCTTCTTCTTCTTCTTCTAATTTTGCCTTCTAAGATCGTCCTTTGTAAACACTGCCTTCTCGATATGTGCCCTATCCAATTTGCTCTTCTTTTCCAGATTGTTTTTATTAGTATCGTTTCTTCTCCCACCATTTCTAATATTTCTTCGTTTCTCTTCCTCTCTGTCTCACTTTCAACATTCTTCTCCATACCCAATCTCACAACTTTCTAAATATTTTTCCTCCTTTCTCCTTACCGTCCACGTCTGTGCACCATGAAAATCTATCCTCGATATGTAACATTTTCCTAATTTCTTCCTTGTTTCTAAATTTATTTTCTTGCTTGTGAGAAGCTCCTTCTTCTCGTTAAATGCTGCTTTTGCCATTGCAATCCTACTTCTGATGTCCTGTGTACTACTTCCACCATGCGCCAAAATACTGCCAAGATATTTGAAACTACTTACTTGTTCCAATTTTTGGCAATTTACCATTGTATTTAATTCTTTATGTTCCTTTGAAACCACCATGACTTTCGTTTTTTCGGCATTGATATTCATTCCATATTGTTGGTCAACCTCCACTAGTCTGTCAGTCATCCTCTGAAGTTCTTTCTCGTCTTCTGCTATTAATCTCTGATCACCTGCATATTTAATTTCATTCATTTCATTAATTTAATTTCTTCTGTTATTGTTTCTGCATAAATATTAAATATCGCTGGTGAAATAGGACATCCCTGCCTCACCTCCCTATTGAAGTACTTTCTGTTTCTTCTCCTTTAACCCTGACTCTAGTCTTTTGATCAGAGTAAAGGTTTTTAAGCAGTCTTTTATCTTTCCAATCTATTCCTATTTTATTTAAAATACCCAACATTTTATCCCATTTCAATCGGTCAAAAGCTTTCTCCCAATCTACAAAACAAAAATACATACCTTTATTGACTTCTAGCGCTCTTTTTATCATCATCCTCATACATCCTATAGCATCTCTAGTTTCTCTCCCTCTTCTGAAACCAAACTGATTATCTTGCATCTCCTTTTCTATTTTACCTTCAATTCTTTTGGTTATTATTCTGTTTAGAACTTTAGCTGTATGAGAAATTAAACTAATAGTTCTGTAAACCTTACAACTTTTTGCATTGTTCTTTTTCTCCAGTGGTACCATAACAACATCTAAAAAATCTTCAGGCAATATGCCAGTATCATATACTTGGTTAAAGAATCTTGTGAGTTGCTTAACTGCTTTCGACCGCAAAACCTTAAGAATGTCCACTGGTATATCATCACTCCCAACAGCCTTCCTTCATTTCATGTCATCAATTGCTCTTTTAACTTCAGAATCGAGAATACTTGGTCCTAGCTGGTCTTTTTCCTCATCCTCTCCTTCATTTAATTCAATATTTCTTGGTTTTCATTCTTTGTCATACAGCACCCCAATTTATTCTTTCCAGACATTCTTTACATAGTCTGTCTCCGAGACTATTTTACCATTTTTGTTCATGATTCCTTTACTTCCTATCTTTCTTTCCTTTTTCTTGAATAGTTCCCTTGCTTTGTTATACATGAGGTCTGTTCTACAAATTCTTTCACACTCGACAATCTACTCGCATTTCTCATTTATCCACTGTTCTCTGGCTTTATCTGTTTCCCTTCTTAAAGCATTGTTTAACTCCTTGTACTTTCTTTGGCCTTCTTCAGTGTTTATGTTCTTCCACTTTCTCTGCTCTTCCATTTTTTGCAGCATGGCTGCTGTGACCCAGGGTTTTTTGTTTCTTTCACCCGTCATCTTTCCTAACTTCTTTTCCATTACAACTTTAATGTTGCTATGGATGTATCTCCACTCCTCATCTACACTCTTCCTATTTTCTTCAGCTCTCTCCCCCAACCTTTCCTCCAGCTCAGTCATAATAGCCTCCTTGTTCTTAAGGAGTTCCTCTAAGTTCCATTTGTTGTTAACTCTTATGTTTCTCTTAACGGTCTTCAGTCTAGATTGTGTATTTTCCACCAAAAGGTTGTGGTCGGAATCGATATATCTACATCTTCATCTACATTATACCCTGCAAGTCCCCTTTTTGGCGGATGGCAGGGGGTGCAGTGCACCAAGGGTCCATAGTTTTCCTACGTTATCTTTTTCTATTATGGTCTCTTATCGTCCTAGGGAAAAACGATCCTCTATATCGCTCCGTTCTACAGTCGATCTCGCGAATCTTATCCTCACTGTCCTGCCTTCCGAGATACGTCGGGCTTCTGATAAGTCCTACTACCTCATTCGCTAGTCCCTCCGACATAAATTTTTCCAGTAGTTTAATTCTAGCCTGCAGCCTACGTTCCTCTAACGATGTCCATTTCAGATTATCTATTAATGATGTTACGCTTTGTTTACTATCGTAATTCCTCTTTACAAATCTAGCTGCCCTGCGCTGAACCTTTTCTATATCGTTAGTGAGTCCCTTTTCGTAAGGATCCCACACAGCTGAAGCATATTCGACCTGCGGTCGAACCAAGGATAAATAACATATTTCTTTCACTTTTTCGGAGCTATTTCGAACTATTCTCCCTATAAAGGCCAGCTTTTTGTTGGCGGCGCCTATCAATCGGCGAATATGGGTGTTCCACGAGAGATCACGATGGCTCGTGACTCCGAGGTATTTAATCGAGTCTGAAACTGGAATCTCTACTCCGTCCAACGAATAATTATTATTCAACGAGATACTCTTGGTTCTCCAGAAGTTGATGACGCAGCTTTTCTTTTGGTTTATCTCTAACTGCCATTCCTTACACCATGCAGAAATAGCTTCTAGGTCATTTTGGAGATACTGGTGGTCTTCCGGATTGCTTATTTCTCTATAGATGACGGTGTCGTCCGCGAAAAGCCTAATTTTACTTCTGGCTACTGAGCTGATATCGTTTATATAAATTAGAAATAATAACGGACCAATTACACTACCCTGTGGAACGCCAGAGACAACCTCCACTAAGTTCGAAGATTTCCCATCTATAACAACCATCTGCTTCCTATGATTTAAAAATTCACGGATCCAACTAACGATTTTAGAATTAACGCCTAAGGTTTCTAATTTTGTTATTAACTTCCTGTGAGGTACCTTATCAAAGGCTTTCCTAAAATCTAAGAAGATGGCATCGACCTGCGTATTCTTTTCTCCGCTTCTCAGTAAACAATTAACAAAAAGACCGAGCTGAGTATCACATGACCTACCTTTCCTGAAGCCGTGTTGACAATAATCTAACAATAAATTACTATAAAGAAATCGCATTATGTTGCTAACGAGTATATGCTCGAGAATCTTACACGATATCGAAGTTAAAGAAATCGGCCTGTAATTTTCTGGGTTCTCCTTGTCGCCGCCCTTATGAATTGGGGGTAACGTGCGCTAACCTCCAGTCGCTAGGGACCTCTGCTCGAGAAATGGATTTCTCGAAGATTATCAGAAGAAAAGGTGCTATTTCTTCAGCTAATTCTTTTAAAACGCGAGCAGGAATTTCTTCGGGGCCAGTGGCTTTGTTATGTCTGATGGAACTTAATTGCTTTGCTATTCCCACCTCAGAAAATACTATATCGTCCATCAGATCCCCCCTTATTGCGGGTGCATAATGTACGCAATGGTCGCTGACGGCTGTGAATGCTTTTACAAAATGACCGTTTAACAGGTTGGCTTTCTCTACGCTATCATGAATAACGGCACCCGAGTCATTACGCAGGGAAGGTATTGTAGGGCCTCTACCTTGGACCTCTCTCACATAGGACCAAAACGCTTTAGGGTCCTCCTTCAAATAATTATTTAATACCTTATTCCGGAAGTTAGTAAAAGCCTCGCGCATAGTAGTTCTCGCTTTAGCGCGGGATTCCTTATACGTCTTAACTTTAGTTGCTCTATATTCATCGGATGATGTAGACGGCATATTTTTTATTTTCGCGTGGCTTATTCTCTGACGCCTAAGCGCACTCCTAACTTGCTTATTGTACCAACGTGGCTCTTTATTGTCGACCTTCAATTTAATTGGAATGTACTTATCGATACTCTCTAGCATTATATCCTTGAATAGTTTCCATGACGACTCAGCACCTGATCGTTCGGTCATGTCACGGAAGCCAGGTAGTATTTCTCGTAGGCGCGACCTGAAGCTTGAAAAGTTTGCCCTAGCAAATATATAAAACTTTCTTTGAGGCTTAGGGTGCCTATCGATTTTCAACTTACACTCTGCATATACGGCCTGATGATCACTTATCCCATCTTTAATGGTGACTTTGTTTATTCTTTCTGGGACGTTAGTTGCTAATAAATCTAATATGTTTCCCGATCGCGTTGTCTTTCTGACTAATTGAAGGATTGAGTGCTCGCAGAATGTTTCGATTAATGCCTCACAAGATTCGCGTTCTTTACCTCTAGATTCGAAACATAGATTTTCCCAATCAATTGTGTGTAAGTTAAAGTCACCACCGACTATAACGATACCATTTTGATTTATCAGTCTAAGCTTTGATAATTTTTTCTCGAGACTTAAAATACAATCTACACCAGCGTTAGGTGTCCTGTAAAACGAGCATATGAACACCTTATTGGAGCCATCTTTACCTATGCGGCACCAAACACTCTCGATATCCTCGTCACTTATCGGAATCTCACTGCTATAGTACTTATCGCTAACCGCTATGAAAACTCCCCCGCCCGATCTATTAGCGCGATCTTTTCTATAGACACGATAGTCTCTAGGAAATATCTCCTGACTCTGAATCTCATCCGTTAACCAACTTTCTGTGCCTATCACGACGTCGGCATGCAGACATGCGAATTAGATGCTCGAACTCAGCAATTTTCCTACGGATGCTGCGACAGTTCAGTACGACGACCTTTAATTTCTCACTATCACTTCGCATACTAATCTCACCCTTGACTTTCTCTTCCACTCGAAAACTACATGCGCTCCCACCACAATCACTCCCACGACTGTATGGCGTCGCATCAAAATTGGAATTGCGACCCGTCGCGCCCTTTACGGAACATTCTATCAATGACCTATCGCGAAATTGGTGCTGCATGTTACGCTCGGTGTATATTCTATCATTAGATAATCTTTCGGGATTCTTATTTTCTACAAATGCATCGATTATCCCCTGACCCAAAACTGACCTACACCCTGCCCTACTCTCTAGCCTAAAAAATCCCTACTGTGCTCGAGAATCCTACTCGCTACTCTCTGAGCCGACTCGGGCGTGTAGTGAACACCAGACTGATCCAGTGGTGCCCTGCACGATTCGATATTCGGTCGTTGGTCGACGAAGTCCACTCCCAAGTCCCGACAGAAATTCCACAGCCTTCGGTTCAGACCTTCAACTCTACTCCAAACGTCAGAACCGCGGTCAATCCTAGGGACTATACTGCAGACAGTAAGCCGCACATCAGAACCCGACTCCTCTCGGACACGAGCAACCTCAGAGGCCAAGTCCTTAAAAGAACTTAAAATCTCCTCGGACCCGCTCTTCGAGGCGTCATTAGTCCGAACATGGGCCACCACCCGCAGCCGAGAGCAACCTGTCGCCTTTACCGCTTCTCTCACCGTGTTGGTCACTTGCGGCACCGTGCCTCTTGATATACATCTGGAGAAGACCCGCTCTTCAATTCCCTCCCGGCGGGCACTGGATAACAGGGGTGCCATTACACGCCGAACGTTAGAGCTACCTAACACTAACAAACCTCCCTTCCCAACCCGACTCCCCTTGGGCCCGGCCTTCATCGAAGAGACGGGTGTGGGTATGGGCGCAATGGCCGTGGAGTCGTCCTCCGACAACACCTCGAACCTATTACTGACAGGAAGAGAGTCCGCCGAAGCATTCCCAACTCCCTGCCTCCGCAGCACCACCTCACGATCTCCCCGAGTGGACACCCCTCTCCACTCATCGGATTTCCCAGCCCGAGGACCCTCAGCCCGCGGTAAGGAGTCAGAGTCAACCCCGATCACTCTACTGGCTGCCGCACCCAGGCGAACCCGGGCCGCCAATTTGGCGCGGCGAGCTTTCAGAGATGACCCCGCCTCTGGAAGTGTTTTTACATATTTAATGCTATTTCTAAATCTTTCATTGACTAGTATGTAATCTATCTGGTATCATCTCTGGTCTCCTGGGCTTCTCCATGTGTAAAGTCTCCGCTGGTGATGCTTAAACCATGTATTAGTTACAATCAATCTATTTCTATGGCAGAATTCCACAAGATTTTCCCCTCTTTCATTTCTCTTCCCTAGTCCATATTTTCCCACTATGTTATATTCCTGTCCCTTTCCGACTACACTATTCCAGTCTCCCATTACTATGGTGGTGAACCTTCCTTTTCCCTCCTCCTCCAATATCTTCGTAATCTGTTCATACATTTCATCTACTTCGTAGCATTAGTTGTTGGCATATATACTTGAATTATAAGCATTTCCACTGGCTCCATCTGAAGTTTTTCGGCTATTAATCTATCACTAACTGTCACTACCTTGCGAATTCTTTCAGTTATCTCTTTTCTCATTAAATTCCCACTCCCCTTTCCTTTTTCTCTCCTCACGAGTAAATAATCTTATACTCGTCTTAATTTATCTCGCCTTATCCTTTACACCGAACTTCACTAAGACCATCTATACCTACAATATTCCTTCTCATATCTCTTTTTAAGTTCTCTAGTTTACCCTCTGAATTCATAGTCTTAACATTCCATGTGCCTATTCTTAATTTCTAACTAGTACTTGCTTTATTCTTATAAATGTTACATTTCCTCTGTGCATCCCCTAGGGTAGTCCCCACCCGGAGATCCGATTAGGGAACTATTTTACCTCCGAAATATTTTACCCCAGAGAGATCCATAGAGATATTTGCAGCTTTTCAGCCTATCATGGAAAATATTATGAGGTAGTTTCCCCTTGCTTTCCTCATCGCAGTTTCACAGAGTGATTACCCATCTCTAGCTGTTCAGATCCACATGATCACCACCTACCGAGGTAATGTGCAAGCTGGTGCCATTGCACAGGGGGGTGTAAAACCCCAAAGACTGCTTCTTAGTCTGACTCTTCCCCTCAGACCTTAGCGGCTTGTATGGTCCTACCAGGAGAGTTATCTCCCGCCGGCATAGCTCTTTGGTTCATAAGAATACACAAACCCTCCCACCCCTGTAAGGTTATGCAGTCCTTAGGGAGGGATATACCATTAGTATAACAAAAAATATTGGAATTATTTCAAGGACTCCTATTTCTTCTCACTGAACTGGAAAGACTAAATTTGTTTCCTTGGCGACGCAATTCTTTTGTTGCCGAAGGCGGCAGACACCAATCGAATTAAAACTTTTGGCTTGTCATACATAACATACGGAGTTGGGAATAAACCGAATGGCATAAAAAATTCAATATACATTTATGCTTTGCGAGTCATCTAAAATCTGTAAAAGCTGTAAACGCAAAAGGCACAAACCTCTTAAAAGGCGTCTCTGGCGGCTCGTGTAATCTCTTAATATAGGCCATCGCTAGGATGATCAAGGTATATACCATTAGTATAACATAAAATATTGGTATCAATTGAAGGACTCCCATTTCTTCTCAGTGAACTGGAAAGACTAAATTTGTTTCCTTGGCAACGCGATCCTTTTGTTGCCGAACGCGGCAGACAACAATCGAATTCAAACTTTTGGTTTGGCATACATAACATATGGAGTTGGGAATAAACAGAATGCCAGAAAAAATCAATATACATTTACGCTTTGCGAGTCATCTAAAATCTGTAAAAGCTTTCAGATTTCCTTTTCTCAAAAAAGGTCCTGGGGTCGACTCCAAGGAAGACATTTCCATTTCCCATCAAATAACTCGTAAACATCGACTTTTCGACGTGCAGGCTTTTATTCAGGGTATCATGGTACTGCCATAGGATAAGGGCAACCCCACTGTAATCATGACTAAGGAAGAGTACCACCTGAAGGTATTGAGCCTCCTGCAGGCATAAGGGCGCCTACCACGTGAGGAGTCGGTGGCAAGAAAAACTTCGTTAATCAAGAATTCTGGCCTGCCTCACGTGCTACACAAATCGCTCTTACCCCAGGCAGCAGTTTCCCCAAGGCTGCACGGCTTCCCAAAAATCCATAAGGAGGGAGTGCCATTACTACCGATAATATTTGGCATCAAACAAGAAAGTTGCGATTCGCTTAAAATTAGAAAATTTGGTACTTACTTATTTTCCGTAGTGACGGAAAATGGAACTACGTGAATCTCTGCTGGCATGGAGAGGACATTCATTTAAGGCAGGGAAATAGAACGAACCCACCAACCTAACGTTACCCAACCCGGTTGAAGAAAAAGCTAACGTTCTTTATATAATTTAAAGTGATCATTTTATTAAAAATCTTAAATGGAAATAGAACGACCCAACCTTACCCAACACCGGTTGGAGAAAAAATAGGAACATCCACGCAGCAGTTCCAGGTTTTTCTTATAATTAACGTGTTCATTTAATTGAACTTTTATTATGGAAATAAATCGAACCAACCAACCAATGTGTTTACCAAACCCGAGTTGGAGAAAAAACAACAAAACTTACTTATTTTCCAGGAGTCAAAGGAACTGCAAAAATGCTAAAGCAGTATGAATTATGAAATGAATTTATTAAGACGAGATGCTAGAATTTCCTGGTCAATAGAAAAGTAATAATAATGTTATAACAAATGTAAAAAACTGCTATTTTCTGAATAAAAGAATAGGAGGAATGAAAACACAGGAGTATTATACATCTCTCCAGTAAAAATTGCAAAGAACAAAATACGAACATACGATTCAATATATTGATGGCAAAAGAAAACGGCGTGTACAATAAGCTGTTATTACGGTACACAGATAAGCTGGTTCACCAAATATTCGTGCGAAAGACGTGGTGAATTATTTTACCAATGACATGCTACAGTGGTTTGCACAAAATATTTTCAAAATTAGTCGGATGATTTCGAGTCTAATTAATTCTATGACGTGTGTGATAATTTGTTGTTAGTTGCTTTACTTTTTTGCTACTTAATATAAAACAGCTCTACATTAAAAAGTTGACTTAATGTATTCGTTTTCGTTTTTAGTTTTCATTTTCTCATATTGAAAACGTAATTTTAAATGGAAATTTGCGAAGCAAAACATAATTAGATACGAAACATCGGTGAATATAAAAAGGTTTCCAAAAATGGTAAAAATGCGCTAAAAGTACTTCGTATGTATCTGCCAGATACGTTGCCAACATTTACGTCAGTTAAATTATTACGACCGATGCAAGTGGAAGCATTTTTATTGCAATACGCATTGCCTCCTTTTGCAAGTTAAATATGTATTGACAATCAAAGATGGCTCAAAACACTTTTGGCGTAAACTTCATGTATTGACAAATGGATTTCAAAAGTTTAAAAATTTCAGAATAAATCAAACGTCTATCATGACGTCTCAATCTTTGATGAATATTTACTCGTCTCAATCTATTTTTGACGAGGGCTATAAAACAAGAAAAATTATTTCTGTGTAATCTCGTCGATTAATTCTTTAAGGTCAGGTCAGTTATATAAGATAAGAACATCATCATTCGTCAGTGAAAAATCCAACCGTTAGCCCAGTAGTTCATGAAAAACGGCGCTGTCATCGGTCCCAAGGTGAATTCCTGATTTCTATTGCTGCGTAGTTCATAAAGTTGTCGATGATGCCGCATTCGTACCGGCGGATCTTTCGAATGAGAAAATGCTATTAGGATAAGGTGACCGATTTTTCAGGAAGCCAAGAAAGGATATTTTCAAATAGGTAGCGACTATAAGGAGGGGAATATTACAGATGTGTGCATTGGTGGATTAGCCTTATATTGATAGATGTAATGGCATTTTTAGATGTAAATCATGATTTTTCAAGAAACGGGACAAAAGTTGGGACATTAAATGAATCAGGACGATTGATGAAAATGAGGAACTGCCCCTTCAGATTTGGGACGGTTTGGTCACCCTATATTAGGGGAAACCTAGAGTAATAAACCATTAAATAGTTATTATGACATGAATAATTTGTCTTATTGTCGATTTACATCTTCAAGCAATGAAGTGGTTAATTGTAGCTTGAATTGCACTCTTTAGCAATGTGTGACACCTCTCGTCGAAATCCCGGGCGATTTCTCAGCAATTATTACAGGAGTGACACAAAATTCACAATCCCAGGGATCGGCGACCTTTTTTCTCAAGAAGAGCCACTTTTTTTAATGATGTATAACACGCAACATAAGGATTGAAAGGTCCACCGTCTCTCTTTAACCTTGCCGTTGTTTTATCTCTTGCGATTAACTCTGCGAGACAAACATTTCTGCTAATAATACGTCCATACATTTTATTTTTAGCCTACTTTCCAGAATGAAAATAGACTTATAGTTTCATCGTTGTGTCTGTCTGTCCATCCCACCCCAATTAACCTTTGAACCAATAGACCGATTTTCATGACACTCGCTTGGAAATCTCTTGCTACTAGGATCGAGCTCCCGAGGATAGTTTTTGTTCCGAAGATTGAAAGTCCCGGGTTCGATTCCAGGAACTATCCTTCCCATTTGATTTACATGGGAAATCTGATATCCACCGTGCAGGGTAATTTTCTCTTACACATTAAAATATCTCAGAATTGGAATATCGGAGCGGGATTTGTGCCAATCTTCGAGGAGAGGAATGGAGATTCTAATTTTTATCATAGAATGTTGCTTATCATTTGTATTTCTTAGAATTTCGCATAAATACGGGCGTTTATTTTCAGTTTTTATTACTTATTACGAGAATGTTGCCATAGCAACAACTATTGTTGGACTTGGATTCGATATAGTCTCGTAGCGTTATTTTTGCGGCACAAATACGCGTGATCAATTAAGTATTCCGTTCGAATGTGTTTGTAACGCTAAATTATGAAATTTGGGAACACAAAGAAAAACATATCCGCGGTGATTTTAAAGCTATTAAAGCCAATATATGTAAGTATTAAATAAATGATTAAATGGAAAGCAGGCATCATAAGTTCCATTTGGATCATCTTGTTATATAATTTCTTTTGATATAATATACGATTTCAATTTCATTCAGGGGGGTTTTCTATCAGGGAGAGTTGCTGTCGTGAGCAGCGCTCAAGTTCAAATAGCCGCATGAGGCTCAGGAGCCGAAGGTTGCCATCCCCTGGCCTAGGCAAAAATGACGTCTCTTAAGTTTATTTTTAATAATATATTTCATACGTTATTAAATCACATTAATAACCATGTTGCCTTTACAATTTCTCATTAATTTGGAATATTGCAACCAAATGTAACATAATAAAATCTGGATATAACACATCCAATCACATTATCTTATTCTTGCATGCATTAAAATTTGTACAATTTTTTGTTAAAAACGTATCGGAGGTAACTTGCTTACTCGTTTGAAATTCAACATGTATAGATTCAGTTTAGGGCTTTAGGCTTGCTTTTGATTACATTGAAATAGAGATACTTTAATGCACAGCATGCACGTTAAATAAAATTAAACATATATTATCGGTAGAGAACTGGGTACTTTTGCCAGAAAACAGAATAATGAAAATAGAACCAAATGATTAAATAATGTTTATTTACTTATAAATCCTCGATTAATGAATGATTATTACTGTGGCACTTATATTTCCTCGATTTTAATAATGAAAATAGAACGCTTGACAATAAGTCATATTTATCTGCTTTTTTATATTAATTTATATTTTCATATTAACAGCCATTTTAATTAAAGTTTTTGTTGTGACATGCCTTCAGCTTATTCTCGTGCTACAATTTTTTATTTATAACACTATTACCTATTGGAATTGATTTGTGTTGGTCAGTACTTCTTTTATTCTAAGTTCTGTTATCATTCTGCAGAAACCTAAAAAAGAAAACCTTTCTCTCTAGCTGTCCCCCATTTTTTTGGCGTTCAAATAACCGCGAAATCCGGAATGGCGAGACAAGTCTGAAGTTATTTATAGAAGTAAGAGTAAGGCGGTCAACTTTTTTATTGACTCTCGAGGAATGCTGATTCTGGAATCGGCTGACAGGGTTCAACGGCCTGCGTTGAGTGTCGCGTCGGCCGAGGCTGATTGCCTAAGACGTTCCATTCAGTTTTCTGCTCGAGACTAAGTTAATAACATTTCTCTGTCGAGAAAGTGATTTTTTGACTGCTGTCAGGATACATATGTTTGCTCGAAAGCGTAGAAAATTCTTCTTTTTCGGCAAGAGCTACATTGAAGGTGATCGTATTACTATTAAGAAACATTCTTTTAATCCTACAGTGGCAAAGTTTTACTTATCGTCGATCGCAGCGGACATTTTAAGATTTTTGCGGTGAATAGGAAACATCCATTTTAAAGACTACAGCTTTTTCTTTGGTTTTTTAATTAATTTGGAATTCGTGCGATTTTCTTAAAATTATTAATACTTATATTAGGCAGTTCACAATTTTGTGATGTCTCCAAGTAATCTTCCTTATATCGTTCGTAATCTCTTTCTTGGATCCTAATTTGAGACCAAATGCGACCGTTTTACAAAGGAAATTGATTAACTTATGCTTTTCACAAAATATTTCACTATACTGTAGTTTTCATATGAGACCTGTGCTTGAGTCACTTCGCACATATTACACAACCTGTTGTTACTTGACGTGGTTTTCGGTAATTTTTCCTATCCTAAGCACGGTGAGAATATAGAAAAGGTCTTCGAAAGATGTTCACACAATATAAATCTTAGTAACGTCTATCCAAATTAGCAATGCGCCCATAAACGAAGGTCGAGTGAACTTTTATTAAAGAATGCTTGAGCGATAAGATCATAATAGCGTCAGGGAGAGACATCTCAACGAATTTACGTAAGTGGTAATAAGGCACGAAGATATGTTTTTAAAATGAAGTCAAGATTCCCGCGCGCGAGGGGATGTCGTAATGTTTATTAACTTAAAAATAAACCTTTCAAAGGTCGTCAACAAATTGACAATAAATGATAGAAAATACATTTGTAAATAATAATTGAGGACTTTAATGATGAAATGTTTTAAAACATTTACTCAGCAGGTAGTTGAAAGTTGTGTCTATACCTACAGGTGCGCATCTTGGATGGAGGTGCCGACATGAGAAGGAATCGAGATGTGGACCCTTGCACACCCTATTTGTTAATCTATTCCTCCGAAAAGGATCTGAACCTCAAATTAGCAGGAACATCCAGATTAACCGTTGAAAAGATAACCGAATAGATGAATTGTGAGTTATCGATTTTTTTACTACTTTTCATTGACGATTTAATCAAATCAAAACTATTCTTGATTTCTAATATCTATGGCATATTTCAAAATATTCTACTTTATAAGTGAAAAAATAGCGTTTTTGTAATGGCGCGTTTTACTTGCTACTTTTAAACCCCACCTTTCAATTGATAATTGAAGAGATAGAAGAAAGTTTCAAGCGTGTTTTTCCTATGGAAGCCTAAAATTTGGACGAAAAGGTGTTTGAAATAGTAGAAATTTTGCCTTTGAGCACTTTAGATGCTATTTATTCGTCAAAATAAGTTTTCATTACATTTTGGAAAGCGATAACTTAATGGATTCGACAGTCTCCATAAGTATTTTGGTTAGGTCAAAATTTCTTGGAGAAGGCACATTTTGGAGTTCGCCCCTTCCCTCGAACACCCTACTCTCGAAGAAAGCTTCTCGATAGAAGCTGACCGGAGAGGACGTAAGAGGGACGAGGAGCGGTTCCTGGATCTGAGGTCAGTGCCTCTTCATTAGGCTCATGATCTTGTCGTAAAGAAGGGTCTTGACGTCGATGGCCCACAAGTAGTCCAAGTGGTTGAAGGTGTCCATGGGGACGCGGAACTTGCCCATTACATTTGGAAGGGCTCGGTAGAGCGTCTGCACGTCCTGTTTTTTGGGGGTAAAGAAGAGGAAGTGGATTTAAAAATTATCTCGATAGAGTAGAACTCGTCTTTATCAATTACTAGTACAATGCCCGTCAAAAATGACGGCACCACATTTTATGTAAATTCTGGATTTTTTTTAAAACTAAGGAAAAATTGGAAATCAAGTCAATGAAAGACTATATTTATGGTGTAAAAGCCAGTATAAAATTGACCTCCCTTTCCCACCTTCTCCCTACTCCCTCCCTTCCCATCTCCCCATCTCCTCCATCCCCCTCCCCCCGCCCAATGTTCTTACGAAATCAAACTAGCCATAAAATTAGCTTATTTTCAAATTTTAGTGAAGATTCATTAAGAATTAGTTGAGTTATAGCGGTTTAAAAACATTAGAGAGACAGAGATAAACTAAGCAAATTATAATATAGGATTGCATCACGTTAGGTGGTTGAGTATAATGCGTTGAAATCATAACGGAGGAGTTATTGGCTATAATCATTGGCGGATCAAAGGGGGCCGATTGCTTCCATCTTTTGATGCTCCATTGCCGTGCATTGGATGCATTCTTAGAACAATTTCGTGCAGAGATCCTTGATTCTGCGCCATTGATTAGGTCAACAGGGCGAAGGGAAGAAAGATTCTTAAGGGGTTAGAGATGTTCAGAATTAAGAATCGTAAGCAGTGATGGATTCAAGATTGGCAATTGGAGCGATCGTTCTCCCCCACCCATCCCCCGCCCCTAGAAGTTTCTGATCCTCCCTTTGCTAAAATCAAATCGGGAAGAGTTTTAAGTAGGAATTTCCCGAACAATATATTTTAATCGTTTCTTTAGAGCATTGTGAAGCACTTATACGCCCTTTATGTGGCACCTGGAGATGTGAAAATATCAGCTTAATAAGAAAATTTTCTTGAACTGCGTGCTAGGACAAAACAACTCAACTATTATTAATCGTTCAAATCGGCTTATCCCAAAACGAGACACCTTTTACGGCAGTCCAAAAGATCTCGCATGTAAATATAAATAGTAAAGCATTTTAAAATCTTACAATTTGAGACTAATTTGCATTATGAATGGTGAAAAATGATATCCTTACATCCTGGTGCGACATCCAGTCGTTGTCAGAGTAGTGGAGGTATATGGGAGCTGTCACGAGGCTCAGGTCGTAGTCAGGTGGGCTGATGCTTCCGTAGCGCTTCATGTTTCCAATGATTCCGTAGTCGAATTGGCGGAACTTGCCTTTTCAAAGAAAAAAATTCAAAGAACCGTGAATAGAGGATATTTTTCTCAGGGAAAATTTCCTTGCAGACAGCCTTCAAACTATCATCAGTTTCAAGTAAGGAATGGGACGGAATACCTGATGTTTTACGTGTGACGTAAGGCCGCTCTTAGCTATTATTTTTATTAAATACCCGAATCGGAAATAATTTCAATTCGGCCGGTATTTTTCTGATAAAAGAACATTTATCAAAATGATTCGTTATTTATGTCAGAATTATGTTACTCTGTAGGTTAAAAAAGTAATTACCGAACAATGCAAATGACTTACATCGAATTGGTAAACAATGTTTCTCCGCTAATCATGAAAAGTTTCGGTAAACCGAATTTGCATTTGGGCTACAAAGCAGCCGTCATTAGTTGTGATTGCTACAGGTGAATCGACACTGATATGATGACTGCTTTTTTGCTAAAACGCTCATCTGTTCTTGCCATCCTTTTCACGCCTATCCAGGAAAGGTAGTTTTTTAATTCGTTGTCTAGGTTATTTATTTTAAAAATTAACTCGAATATCCCACCACAATTTTCTAACTACTATTTCAAAAAAATTGTAGCGCGTAATAATGACTCAAGGTCGTATAAGATATTCGGGTCGCAGCGTTTGCATAGACAAGAATTTGGATTTGACTCACGGGATTTGATTTCTTGGCCGTAATGAACGACAACTTTGGTGGAGGTTCCAGCCGGGGTGTGACTGAGCATGACGGGCAATGCAGTCTGAAAAGAACAAGATAAGAAAGGTTTTCTCATATACGGAGCACACAGATGACAAATGGTTTCATTCTGATTAGGTGAAGAATTCATCCAAAATCGTCGAGCATGGTAGGTTTACAATAATGGATCTTGTGTCGAATATTTTACTAGCAGATTTACTAGTGATTTACGATCAAAATTTAAAAACCTTGGCTCTAATTTTTATATTTAATAATTTTGCACGTTTCCAGAATCTTGAGGATATTTCAGTATTCACCTCATTTTGAATAAATGCTTTATGTGAATAATGTCAAATTTATATAATAATACACATCTCTGTATTCTTGAACGGCTTCTGTCTTTTATCGCATTTAACGTACTGATGTCAGATGTCAGAAATCAGTCTCTTTAGGAAAGAATATGGACCGTGTCGGTGTGCTCATTTTTTCTCGTGTACGGGTCGACTGTTTCGTCTTACCTCGTTAAGCTCTTGGGAGTTATATCCGCAGAGGAGGAATAGGACGTTGCTGCAAATTGCCTGAGTCTTGACCTCATCCTTGCAAAGACCGGCGCCGACGAGGTTCATGAAGGCGCTGCTGGGCATGAATTCGTACATTCCGAGCATCTTGGTCAGCCACTGGAGAGGTGTGAAATGGTTAGAACTAACAGAATGCATCGCACGTTTTGGTTGACGATTTAAAATAGTGCTAGCGCAATAAATGGCACATGGTAATTTATGTTTTGACTAATAATCAAAATTTGAACTAGTGCAAGGGTAGCTTATCAAAATCAAAACTAGCGTGAAAAGCCTTTTGAGTGAATTGAGTTGGCAGGCAATGATGAGTAGAAGAACGGAGTATAAATTGAAACTCTTAGAAGACTTTAGTAATACCGGCTTTATTGAGGTCATGTCATGTCATAGTTACTAGTACCTCTGCTAATAAGATTAGTGATAGACCAATAAAATAGGTATAATTACTTACTCGAACCGATAGTTACCATTAATCAATTTTTCCCAAATGATATAAGAGAGGATAAAAGAAATTAAATACAATATAGGTATTGTACAGAGTAGCACCTTTGCTATACTCTTTTGACAGCTTTAGGGGTTAACATATAAGTATCATCGGCAATGAATGTTTCTCATCTCATTTTACTTTTATAAATCCGATTCTCTAACGCCGCTAGGTTATTTCTCCTCGTGTTGCACAGCACAATTACCATCTCGATTCGCTAAAATCGGTTGGGTTGAGCCGGTGCTTACCGCAACTTGGTCGACGAACGGGGTGATCACCCTGATGGGGCTCTTGACTTTCCCCATGAAGGCAACAGGGGCGAGGGAGAACATGGCGCGGAACTTGGAATTGTATTCTGGATGCATTGAGTTCATGGCATAGAACATCGTGGTTCCCATCGAGTGTCCAGCGTAGAAAATCTTATTTTGTCCGGTCTTGGAGGTGACGTAGTCTACTTCGGCTGGGATGTCGTAATAAGCCATCTCGTGCCAGCTGCGGTACGTGAAAGAGAGAGCTCATTCGTCGATTATGATTCAAGTGGTACACTTTACTTATTTATCCAGTGCTGTATTAATTTGGCGATTTTCTACCGGTTAACTTTTTGTTGTATTTTTTTGAATTTTATTAGTTTGCGGATGTTATAGTGGTATATAATCTAATAATTTCCGTTAATAAAGAAACTGGGCTCACTTTTCGGTTTTTTGACACTTCAGTTTTCTGTCCTCCAGATTATTTAGACTTTTTCTCTTTCAGTTTAAAATTTTTATTGATTGACTGAACTTTAGGCTTAAAATATTTGTTAAAACTAATACTAGTATGTTCCTGACTCTTGCAGTTGATACTCCCACTTTTAGCCAGGGAAGTTCGTTGTGATCCTCTAATTTATCGTCAAGTTCATCGTTTACTGAAACATGAATGGGAAATATGTAGTGGGTTTTCATGGGCGACATTCATAGTCTAGTTTAAGAATTGAAACCTTGAAATTTTGTCTATAGATGCAGATCATTGTTGTGTTTTTTATAGGTACAACCGCTTCCATGCTTAAACTTGTAATCATTCAGATATCTTTTTCCTCCCTTTTCTCCTGTGTAGAAAATTTTGAAATGTTGATATCTGCATTTAGAATTTTTAGATAGAGATGGATGGAAGCTAATATATTTCATTATATGTGTCTTATAATTAATATTGCATGGCTACATTTGGCGGAAATCAATTTTAAATAAATTTATTTGTATAAAATGACAAACATTTTACAACAACTTACAATTTCCACAATAGTATTTAATTCAAAATCGTAAATGTTTTTTAATAAAAATATGTATTTTTATACAAACAAATTTGTATAGCTTGTGTCCTAATGGGAGGCAATATTCAACATAAAATATACTTTAGAAATAATGCGCAGTTCTTGGATGTATATTGCTCATATTTCATGTCACTAGGGGAAATATGGCGACATTATAGTCATATATTTTTATAACATCGGAAACCTGCTGTGCTCCGAGTTGCAGACAAAATTTGAGTATTTACTGAAGGTTTAAGGCCCTTGAAAGAAAGACAAATTATAGGGAAGTCTTAACCGTTGTTGGCTAACAACCAGCAAACATTCTCGGAATATTTCAGATTATTTTTATGTAATGCATGGCGCAAAAATCAGGATTAAAAGTATTCAAAAAATGTTTTAGCATATATTTTAGTTAAACCTTTTTTATGTGTATAGCGTTTCACAATAATATCGTACATACTTTATATAAGTAATTGCTTTGTTCTCTTTTTGTTTCAATTATTTAATCTTATACAATTTTCTTATCTTATCATCTTGACTCCGAAAAATGTTCGCCTTTCGTTACGTTTCTTATATTTGATATAATTTGGAGACATTTTTGGTTAGCATCGAAATCCTATTGGACTACATGACTGCAAATAGGGATTGAGTAGTTATGAATGGAAAGAGGTCTTGGCAAAATAAGGAAAAGTTGTAAATCATAGGATAGCTCTACAACGGAATATTTACTAATGCTGGAGTTTTACTACTCTTGTCTGATACTTACCTGAAATCCCAGAAATCCTTTTTGTTTGGATCGAGCGATACGTGTGCCCTGGAATACCTGTTTCCTCGAGCGTTACCCATCCATACGTCATATCCGGCATCGGCCAGAAGATAGGCTGTTGAATATGAAATTCCAGGATTATTTTCATATCAAGGAAATGCCCCGCACCTGCGGCATCTTTACGTAAATGAGAGGGATTTCAATAGCAATATAGGGGCGCAGGAAATTTATATTCCGCCTCTACGCGATTTTATACCAAGGATGAAATGTCTCACTTCCTCTTTAGTGATTTATTCGTTTTGAGACAAAAGAGCGTCTTAATTCTCGTGGCTTAAATATATTAGTAGAGGTTTGAGATCAAGATCTGATTCAAAGGGAAATGTTTTCCCGAATTGCGTGCTTCAGTAGATAAGTAGTAATTACAATTAGTATGGTACCATACCTAATACTTCTCTGATAAATATTCAAAATGAATTTCCATGGACGTACCCTATTATCATTATTATTATATGCTTTATCTTACACTTCTGGTTACCTCAATATATTTAACAATTACGAAACGTTCATCTGATTCTATTATAGTAAGAGAGTTGTTTTTAAAATATCTACTATTAATCTATTGCTTAGCTTTGGCGTGTGTATGACCATCCTGTAAAATTTTATTTTCTCGTTTAATCGCAACACATTAAGTTAAACTGGTATATTATACCTTCCGATAGTAGGAGGAGAAAGCTCGCTTGTCAATGTGACATTATAGTTTAGACTATTTACCATCCATGAAAGTCCCTCCTCAAGAAGAGGGATTTTAAGAGTATAGGTATGGGCTAATAACACCCCCTGCCACACTCCCTTGGCGGTTTGCGGATCAAAAATTTTGTTCAAAATGAAATTGAAGTGATTTTTTTCACCGATCATTGCCTGTATAGATAAAGTAGATAATCCGGATATTTTAATTCTTAGAAGACGATTATTTTTCAAATTTGTCTACCTTTGGCAGAATGTCTGAAAAGTCATAATTAAAATTTAATGCCGAAGAGAGACAACAAGTATTAAGTAAACATTTTTTCCTGCAAGAAGTCTTCGAATCATGTATTCATAAGGTGCGTTGCTTTCGTTAAGTTTTATGTTTTATATTTGGAATGGTACGTGAAATACTATATGAATAGTAAGGTTTGGGACGAGATAGTTTATCTTCTTCGATTATTCAATATAATATTTAAAAATTTTGCATTGCTCGATCGATGGTTATAAATAGTTAAGAACTATTTTTGACCACTTTTTATTTTATCTTGTTATTTATCAAGCGAAGATAAACACTTGTGTCCCCTTAAAAAATTCATGATTTGCAGTATATCATGCAATTAGCTATTTCTAAGGTAGCTTATAATATTTTATCGTTTTCCCTCTTCTTATCAAATTCTCAGAAATTGTGTAATAAAAGCTCGTCATTAGCGTGCTTCAAGTCTCGCCAAATAACCAAGAGATATAACTACGCTAAAAGTAAATCATAAAAATAATGGAGAGGGTTAAACTTAACATTGGCTTTTGGAAAATTCTTACATCAAGTGGTGAAAAACAAATATATCTAGTCGAACCACAAAAATCCATCCTCGAAGGGCGATGTAAAAGATTCCTGTTATAGAACTTCATTTAACGTATATATGAATACGAATCGTAGAAAATATTAACTTCGACTCATCCAAAATTCGAGTCGTGAGCGTTTAAGTTATCGAGTTTCGGCTGTATTGTTATCACATCTTATGATGAAGATGAGAAACTGAGGCACTTTCGGAGGAACGCGGAAAAAAATTTCAAAAGATGCACGAAATGGCCACTGGTTGGCAATGTTAAAAGAAGACGCCAGCACGTTTAGCATGCATCGCACTTTGTTCTTCGCATTGTTATTTACTCCATTAAACGCAAATCTGGCTCGTTTTCCTTCTTTAAACTTCTCATTTAAAATTTTCATATTGCGACTTTATTTAAATTTAGGATATGTTCCTATATATTTTTATTATGGTAAATACACAAAGAAAATAAGACAGCTTTGTTTTCTGTAGGTTTTCTCGGCGATTAATTTCTACTTTGCACGGTTTTTAATCATTATACTTCTTAATTAAAAATTAAATTATGGAGATCGTCTTATGGCTGAAAAAAATTGAAGAACAAGCACAAAAATATTTGTCTCACGTCAGACTGTGACATAGCCAGAAATTTGGTTTGAGGGGCGCACCATACCATTTAAAAAAAAATAATAATATATAAATTAATACTCACACAAATAATTTATTAAATTTTAAAGAACTATTGATTAATATTGATACTACGCTCGCGTTTTAATTAGCATTATTACTGCGTTGGTTAACGCACTGAAACTTCATATTATCTCGAGCAGTTTGGGGGGTGCACATGCACTCTTGCACCCCCCCCCCCTGGCTACGCCACTGGTCTCAGATATCTCGAATAGTTACAGCAAGGTTATAAAAGACCAGATGCGGGTTTCGGCTATAAAGTATCCGTCTTCAGTGGTAATTCACCGAAAAAAGTTCAAGAATCTTATTTTCGAATCTATTTTAGAGGAATTATCACTGAATACGGCTACTTTGTAACCGAATTGCGCATCTGATTTTTCATAACCTACTTGTGACTATTGATAGATACCTTAGGCGAGTATTTTTGAAGTGCTTGTCCTTGATTACTTTGAGAGTTCGGGTTTCTTGATCTCTACGCTGTTGGTCACGAAGTGGACAATTGCGGATAAGATAAACCGTAGGTAACGAGTGTTAACTTGATCTGTTTCTCAATTCTCACCGAATCCTTGCTCCGGTCCCATGATAACCCAGTCTGAGGAGCTGGCGATGAGACCGTGTTGCAGGAAGATCACTGGCCTGGGTTCGTTGGAGTTGCCCTCCTCCTTGATGCCATGAGGGATGCGGTGCATGCTCAGCAGGTAGCCGTCCTTAGTCTCCACCACGTGGGTCTCAACGGGGTATCCTCGCCTCTTTATCAGGTCTGGCTGAAAAGTCCAAATAAAGCATCCTATATAAACAAGCCGTGAACGACTACGTTTCTCATTCGTAAGGACGTTCATAATTTCTCCTTAATAACGCAATTTGAAGACAAACGATAATGATAGCGGTGAAAAAAAATTTTAATAGAAAATGGTTTTGTCTTTTCCTCTTATCACCTCTTAAAAGTTGCTCTTCATTTCAAGAAAACTTTTATTTACTTTTTGGTTTTCCAAACAAATCCAAAGCTGCGTGGTATTTTAAAGAAGACGGAAAAGTATACTCCATAAATGGAATGCAAAGAGATTTCAAAGGTGTTCTTAATGAGAAATGCGTATGAAACGGCATCGAAAGGTTGTGTGATTCTTGATTTTTTATCCCCAAAAATATAAGGCGTAATTATACAGTCTCGAGGACTATCTTGTAGTAAATGCTGTTCTCTATCCGAATAAATTTTTTAAGCTATACGTCACTTGATATAAGGGTGTGGGATAGAAAAACATGGATTTTAATTGTTGTTTGCCGAGAGAATCGCCGTAGAGATCGATGTAAACAAAATATGCGATGTTTTACGCGGGATTTTCTAGAATTTCTATCTACAAAACTATAACTCGTAAGCATGTGATCTCGTGAACTTTCTTGTAGTAAATGTTGTTCTCTATCCGAATAAATTTGTTAATTTCTACCTTACATATCATATAAGAGCTAGGGAGATAAAAGTTTGGTATTTCATTGTTGCTTGACGGATGCCATTTAACGAGATACGAGTATAAGTTTATTAAAGTAATTATGTAAAGTGGAAGTTCTAATTGACGGATTTCGATATAATGCATTCTTTTAGGGATATTTATAAAACTAATGTTCTAGCTGCCACTACCAAACCACCTACCGGCGACTATTGTAAACACATGACATTTAGTTACGTCTTAATAACGCTCCTTTTTATACTTAATTGTTGGAGCTTCGTGGATATATCCAATGTCAGAAGGATTCGGTATGAGTTTATGTCTGTTCTTTCTTTCTTTTAAATTTTGCTCGCATTTCCTTAAAATATTTGTTACCATTTAACCTATTTGGAATTTTTAGAAATATTACACGTGTGGAGAAAGGCATGTGGCCACATCAGATTTTTTAAATAAATATTTTAAACTCTCAATGCCGAAATCGGTTTTATTCCTCGTAGAAATAATTCTTGCGATACTCAAAGGTGGTCTTTTCGTGGAAAAGCCGATCTTCGAATTTTTTATAATCTTTCAATATCTTCCTCAGTACTTTATTTTAACGGATAATATTTCAATAGAAAATTCAAAATGTAGGATATTCCGTCACATTTAAGTTAAAATTTTAAATACTCCTTTGAAAAAAAACCTCAACATCGATTTTAGGGAAAAGTATTCCAGATTTTAACTCTCTGTCTGATTGGTATTATTAATTTACTATTTTCTTTATGACGGTATCAGTTTATCGACTTATTTTGTCCAAATGTTTTTCAATTAATTCATAGGGTTTGTGTAAATCGATTAAAACGGTATTCATGTTAAAACAAGTTGGTCCAAACGGAACCTATGATTGTTACTTTCTACATAATTATATATTTAATTCTTATATTGGCTATAATAGATTTAAAATCACCGCGGATGAGTTGATCTTTGTGTTCCCAAATGTCATCATTTAGCATTATGGAATATTACAAATACATTCGAACGGAAAACTAAATTGATCACGCGTATATGAGTGGCAAAAATAACGCGTGTACTTATTAGAATTTACCGAATCCGAGTCCAACAGTAGTTGTTGCTATGGCAACACTCTCGTAATGAGTGATAAAAACTGAAAATAAACGCCCGTATTTATGCGAAATTCTAAGAAATACGACCAATAAGCAACATTCTACGATAAAAATTAGAATCTCCATTCCTCTCCTCGAAGATCGGCACAAATCTCGCTCCGATATTCCAATTCTGAGATATTTTAATGTGCAAGAGAAAATTACCCTGCACGATGGATTTGAGATTTGCCATGTAAATCAAATGGGAAGGGTAGTTCCTGGAATCGAACCCGGGACTTTCAATCTTCGCAACAAAAACTATCCTCTGGAGCTCGGCCCAAGTAGCAAGAGATTTCCAAGCGAATGTCATGAAAATCGGTCTATTGGTTCAAAGGATAATAGAGGCGGGGCGGACAGACAGACTCAACGACTAAACTATAAGCCTATTTCCATTCTGGAAAGTAGGCTAAAAATAATTGAAGTATGTATTCCTCACGAGATAGTAAGAAAGTCATTGCAGTGGCATAACTACGAACTAGGTTTATTAAATTTGCTATTGATAACTAAACCACGGCGTAGGAGTTTTTATTATGAAAGAGAAATTACACCACATCTTTGATCATTTTTTAAAAAATATGTAGATTTCAAAATTCGCATTTAATTAATTTAATTTCTATCATTTCACCATGTTTGCTATGCCATTTCGCAATCGCTGAATTATCCACTTTAAAACTGGTCGGTCAATATGTATCCACGAATGGACTATTGTTTTCGTATCTGAATTAAGCAACATTCCGACTTTTCCCATGTCATATTTTCTATAAATTTGCTCGTATTCACGAAATCGCGGTATTTAATATCTTAGTCCTTGTATTGCGACAAACGAGGATTTTCTGAACGTCTCAGTTCGCGCGTAGAGTACTTACCGTTCCCAAGTAGATGTCTGGATTTTCGTCCCTGAAGAGGTCCTCTTCGCTGGACTCTCTGGAGGTGAATTCTTCCGGAATCATGGCACCCATGGCTACGCATGCGACCGCCAATGTCACAAAGACAATCTTCCCTGCCGCCATCTTTCTTTGTTTTGTCAAAGGAAAAATGAACGGTATTTGAAGAATATTCTTCGCACTGTCGAAACAAAGACGATCACAGTGAGTTTATGCTCAGACCATAGGACGTGTCGAGATCTCTCGCGAGTTATATATACGTGCGAGGTTCGATTTATCTCGCAAAAAAATTGCTGGTCAAGTACAGATCAATCGCGCGCCAGATTAAAGCGAAATCTCGACCTTATTCTATAGGTGCAAATTGGACGTTGATCTGCAGGTCCGATTAAGGATGGTTGATGGATACGTTTTGACAGCGTCCCTTTGTGGGAATAGGATAGTGGATGAGCAGTTACTCTCTCAAGAAAGGAGAATGAAATAGCGTATCCGAAAACTGTGCTTCTAGATTATTTTTCCGCATTTCAGCATTATCGGTGATAATAGTTGCCCTTGAAATTGGCTTCTCTCTATGGGTAATAACATTTTAGACATATTTGTATGAAATTTCGTAAACACATGTATTGACGGAGCAAAAACCTGTATTGCTATGGTTATTGTTCGCAAACAATGAAGGGTTATATTAACTTCTATTAATATATTTTTGCGATTTTTAATATTAGGCGTTCTTTACCACCGAAGCGGTAATAGCGGAACGCCTTATGGGCACATCTGATGCGTCTGTCTGTCGTAACTTTTATCTCTTAAACCGCTGGACGGATTTTAATTTAATTAAGTATGAGTGATCTTAATTAAAAAATTTATTAGGATAGAATACGACATTTACTACAAGATGGTTTAGAGATCACATAATTACGACTTATAGTTTTGGAGATAAAAATTCGAGAAAATCCCGAGCATGTTTTGTTTACATCGATCGCGAAGACAGTTCTCTCAGCAAACAACAATTAAAAATCCATATATTTTTCTCCCATTCTCTTATATGATTTGAGAGGTGTAGATTAAAAAAATTATTCGGATAGAGAACAGCATTTTTTACAAGATGGTCTAGAGACCACATAATTACGACCTATAGTTTTGGAGGTAAAAATTCGAGAAAATCCCTAGAAAAACACCACATATGTGTTTACATCGATCACGAAGTCATTTTTCTCCGCAAACAAAAATTAAAAATCCATATATTTCTCTACCATTATTATTATTAGACTATAAATAAAAGCCGTAATCTGTTGGTTGGAACGCTATATGGGATTTCCCATAAGAGGGATCTTAAATATGCCTCTTTCACACTTGCAGACTTATTTTATTTTGCAAAATTAAATTAAAAGTAATTAACGCACGATCTTCGGATAAGAACCATTTTAAAGGAAATTAAATTAAAATTCTTATTCTTATCGTCGAGTTTTGTTTTAGAATCGAATTTGCTCACATTAAGCTAAAATATTCGAGAATTTGTCAAAATTTTGCATTTTTATTGAAACGTTCCCTTGGTGATCAATAGCATTGTTGTTCATACAAAATCAACGTATCTGGTGAGTCCATAATAGCTAATTTTTTCGGATTAAAACGTTATAGATGTTGTTAACTTAGTTAAAATCTGACAACATTGTAATATTAACAAATATAATAATGCATTAGATTTAGCTCACTTCCTTCCATTATAGTTGAATATATTAAGTTCCAATTTTCCAGTTGAATTTCAACGGGCAATTACGCTAGTTCTCTTATATAAGGTGTGATGTATAGATTGAAAATTTTATTTGGATAGAGAACAACATTTACTCCAAGATAGTCACCGATACTATAGTTTCGGGGATAAAAATTCGAGAATCACCTAGTCTTTCGAAACCGTTCCATACGTATTTCCCATTAAGAACGCCTTTGAAATCTCTGTGTATTCCATTTATGGAGTATACTTTTCCATCTTGTTATTGATTTGTCTGCATATGATGTACCAACACTAAAACATCGAAATATTTTTCTACGCTTTAATTTGTTGTCTAAATCAGGGTTTCTCAACCGGTGGGTCGCGATTCACTAGCGCAGTGGTTCCTAACCTGGGTGCCGCGGCACCCTGAGGCGCAGCAGCTGATTTTTAGCGGTAACTAGGGCATTAATGTTTTCTCTAATAAATTGATTATAGCGTGGTACCAACAAATGTGTATTTCCAAACGTTGTAGACAATGATATAGTTGACACTCGTAATAAGCTCTTGACCTCGCGTATTTTTAAGCCGTTTATTCAGAATGATTAACTATTCAAGAACGAAGGACTGAAAAATTGCGTCTTTTTGTAATCATGGAATCTAGAATTTCTTAAATTAAATTAATACTTCAAATTAGTTACTCAAGTTTTATTAAATTCTTAAGGAGTATCATTTTAAACATTCATGTCATCATTCCTTTTTTAAGCTTGAGGTTAGCATTTAAATTTGCTAGCAATTAAAACCACCTCTAATACATGTTTTTTAGCCTACTTTCCAAAAAATGGAAAATAGTCTTATGAGTCGTGCAGAGAGTTTATCTTTTGCAAAATATTTTAGAATTATGATATGAGTGGGATTTGTACTGTTCTAAGGTGAATAAGCGAAGATTCTTATTCTTATCGCACAATTATAATTTTCGGTCGTATTTGTTTGAATTTCTCTCAGAAACCTTTATTTCGGCTTTTTGAAAGCCATTTCTTCGATTTGTTGCGATGGTGTTGATAATTGCCGAACTCGGGTGGAGCTTAGCCGAGTGCACATTCCAGCCGTATTTCGATTCATAACCATCGAGGTAACAAACTAACCCAAAGGTCGCGGGCTCCATTCCCGCCTAGGGCATGGATGTTGTGATCGTCTAAGGAATTTTCTGAATAGAATATTCAACGGTGCGAAATGAACTTAACCGTCGATACACCTAAAAATAAAAATTATTGCTACTACTAACATGGTAATTTATTAATTTTGATGGTGGTATTCATATATTAAAATGTTATTGAAAGGAAAGCAGGCGGATTAGTTCTTTCCAGAACTACTTGTATAATTCTTGCCTTCAAATATTTCTCAGTTTTGTTTATTAGCATAAGATGCTTGTTTGAAGTGGTTTACATAGATACGTTAATTGTCGTTATGTTACCGTAGTTGGGCTGAGTGTTTGGCACTTTTATGTTAAGGTTTTAGTTCTGTTGATGTAAACCTTGACTTTGGGAATATTCAGCTCAGTTTAATCTAATCCTCAGAGCACATCATTACTTATTTGATAAAAGAAAGCTAAAGGTCTTTTATCTGTATATCAGTATATGATTCAGTACCAGCAGAGAGATAAACCTTGAAGGAAGGTTATCAATGCATGTAATGAAAAATAATTTATATATATATATCATGCACAACTATATGTTTTGTTGCTTTTTCTTCAGTGCATCGTTATTTTTTATAGCGACGCTTTGGACATCATGGTTCACAAGATTTTGCCAATTGTTTGGTTATTTATAGGAAGTTGTTGAACAATTCTATAGGGTTTATCGTCATTGCATAAATGCTTGCAGGTGTTTACGAGACATATCTCGTTGCTGTGTTATATCTGAGATAAGATTAAGGGAACATATGTATCTCCCTATGAAGTTTCGCGAAGCCACATGCATTAGCGGATTTTTGGATGAAGTTATGCAGGGGAACACATGAAAGCGTCCAAACTACATTATAAAAATTTTATTTTCAATTTACTTCTATTTAAAATGTCTAATTAATGTCGACCAAATATAATTTTGGGTATGCTTGATTGTCATTTTTTCATTCGTGAAATCGATGGGCAGTTGAATGGATCAGCACTAGTCCGTATCAGGAAATGTAAATTATCATTTGATTAGGGCAGTGTTTCTGAACCTTTTTTTTGTTTGCGTCACCTCATTTCTGTTCTGTGTCACCCCGTTCACTGTTCCATTTCCTTCAAGTCATCTTTATGGATAAATTAGGCTTTATCTACAACATAAAGATCAAAATTTATGCGTTCAAAGAAGCAGAGGCAGGTATTCTTCTGGTTTTATTTATTTTTATAAGCCAGAATATGGTACACTGTGAATTTATCAAATATTTGCGTCACCCTTCAATAACTCTCTCGTGACCCTGGGGTGTGATGTCACCCTGGTTGAGAAACACTGGATTAGGGTGATAAAATAAATCGATTTTTATACAGTAATTCTTCCATGTCCGCGGGGTTTACGTTCTTGAAAAGCGTCGCGATTATAGAAACCTCTAGTAAAGGTTATGGGGAAAAATATGATTAGGGAACAAGTATCTTCTGTTCATGCAGTAATAACATTATTATTGTTTTTTAACTTATATTTAGTAATAATAAGCATGATAATTCTTTTAAGATGATATATTTCAAATTCACGCCTATCTGTAATTCAGGCACCCTTAATTCTCGACGTAAAGTTAAGAAAAAATAAGTTATACGCGGTAGGCGCAATAACTCTCGTGATGTTATATTCACAATATTTTAAGAAAATGTTGTGAGAATTATTCGAGTAAATACGGTGATTCATTTAGAATTTAATACATAAAGCCCCGGGTTTACAGTTTCGAATTTTTCATGCACATTTCATTCGCTACTATTTTCATGCAAACTCAAGGTACTCTCAAGATAGGTGACCAATATTCCCCGTTAAATGCTATGAAAAATTAAATATAGACTCGAGTTTGATACCTCCCCGCAAGAAATCATTGTTCTGGCACCGAGGAGCACATCCTCAATGTCTCTTTAGTATGTGTACCAAGTTTTTAGTCTCTACGTTTCTTGGTTTAACACTCGGACGCCGGACCTAATAGTAATAACACAAACTTTGGAGCTGGGTCCCGAAGGACACAACCATTTTAAGTATCAAATATATATAGTTTAACAAAATTAAACAAACAATTAATGTTTTATAAACGTTTTATTATTAAACCTAAGGAATTCCACTATGGATAATATATGTTATTCAAAATTCAAATAAAGTTTTAATGTAAATAACGTCATCCAATTAAAATTCAGCCATTAAAATATGGACCTCAAAAATAATAATAGGGAACAGTGAAAGCAAAATCATAAAAGCAATAACATTGGAACGTATAATTATAAAAATGCTATTCTTAATCATCTGATTCGTTGCCACACCTTTCACATGTTATTTTGATGTCTTTTTCCGAACGACAGAGCTGTGTTTACCGTGATCCAGGCGGGAATAAACGTTTGATACAAAGTAAGTTTCTAACAATGTTGCTTGAAAATACCATAAAAATGAAGCTTACTTTCTTATGAAAGAATAGCTTAAAACTCAAATGGTAGATAAAAATGACACTTAAAAAAATAAAATTATGAGAAGGGGGTCCTTCGTGACTCGAGGTCCGGCGTCCGAGTGTTAACATTGATATTGTGGAGGATTCATTAAAATCGGTCAATTGGTTGCTGAGATATCTTTAAAAAAAAAACGAAATTTGGACCGACCGTTCCATAGAGACCACTCGACCCCGTGGGCCTATTTAAATTAGTATATTTTGGCGCTGCAACTCTCGTGAAGCTGCCGCCAAATATTGAAGCTCCTACCTTTATTTTCTGATGAGATACGACTGCCACAGACACACAGACATTATTATATTATTATTATTATAGATGTCCCACTTTATTGTTCTAAACATCTGGCAACCCAACTAATAGCACTCAAACATTAGATTAGCTCTCTTTCAAACATAATCAAGTGTAGGCCTTCTTAGGTGCGCCTGAAAATATCTTTCTTATTACTGCGTTGTAAACGAAACTAAACTGCTAGGAAACAAAGACAGTCAATGTGGTTCTATACGGACAACTCGCGATTTCAGTTAGTGATCCCTGCAATGTTTGCTGCGGTAGGCGAGTGCGAATAAATGAAATTTATCTCTCGCGAACATTGAAACTTGCTACAATAATTTCTGCGCCAAATCGCGAATATGATAGGTCTAGTATAAAGAGGAGGAGGAGGAGGAGCCTGTAACCTCTAGAGGGCGCGTCCCCGGGTGGCGGATAGGGGAATGCTCTACAGATATGTAGGGTAGGAGGGAAATAAAATACCTCCCGCGGACCAACAGGCAGCAGCGTCTGTTCTCCATATTAGGGGCGGCTGCAAACAGCGTCTGTTCCCCATGTTAGGGGCGGCTGAATATATAGGCGGAAGGCAATGGGAAACCACCGCCACAATATATCCCATGTAGAGGCATCATGACGGAGTCTTCTCTTGTTAAATATTCCGGAGGCAAAATGGTCCCCCGCTCGGATCTCCGGGGGGGACAACACGAGAGGTTCCGTTTAACACAAGGAAGGAAGGATGCTGGAAAGAAGTTGAGAATTGGCACGTGGAATGTTAGAACACTCCTACGAGCAGGGAAGTTGGAAAATTTAAAGAAAGAGATGAAAATAAATAGAATGGATATGATTGGCTTAAGTGAAATGAGATGGGAAGGAAGAGGGGAAATAAAAAGTGATGACATCACAGTGTACTATTCAGGAGGTACTAGAGGAACGAATGGAGTAGGGGTAATTTTGAATAAGGAAATAGCAAATTGTGTACAGAGGGTGATATTTGTAAATGATAGAGCAATTGGTCTTAGAATAGGAATGCACCCGAAAGATCTACTGTTGATACAAGTTTATATGCCGACCAGCCAACATGAAGATGAGGCTGTTGAAGAAATATACGAGAAGATAGAAAATATTATGGAGGAGGAAGGTAAAAACTGTTGCAAGATAGTGATGGGCGATTGGAACGCTGTGGTAGGAGAGGGAAGAGAAGACCAAGTAGTAGGAAAATTTGGACTAGGGAAAAGAAATGAAAGAGGTGAAAGACTTGTTGAGTTCTGTAAAGAGAAGAGGATGTTTATATCAAATACTTGGTTTGAAAATCATAAGAGAAGGCTATACACGTGGAAATCACCAGGAGATGGAGCCAGATATCAAATAGATTATATTCTAGTGGAAGAAAGATATAGAAATGGAGTAAAAAAGGCATATGGACTTCCAGGAACAGACATTGACAGTGATCATGTGCTCCTCATGGCCGAAATAAAACTAGCCTTGAAGAAGGTTAAGAAGGCTAAGATAGTTAGGAAATGGGATTTAGAGAATATAGCCACAGTAGGAAAAGAAAGAATAGGAGAAAAATTAGCTCAGGCAATCAAAAGAGAAAACGTGTCGGAGGAAAATGTGGATGAAGCATGGAATAGGATAAAGAAGGCTATAAGGAAAACAGCAGAACAGGCTATTGGGTTTTTCAAAGGAAAAAGAATAAAAAAGCCATGGGTGACAAAGGAAATGATAGAAAAGATGGAAGAAAGAAGGCAATACAAAAGCAGGACTGATGAAGATGGAAAAAGGAAATACAGGAAACTGAATAATGAACTAAGAAGAGAAACCCAAAAAGCAAGGGAGAAATGGCTAGAGGAGGAATGCTCAGATATAGAAGATCTAGAGAGAAAAGGAATGTATGACTTGATGTATAAGAAAGTAAAAAATGTAACGTGGGATAGACGGAGAACAAGTGCATGTGTGAAAGAGATTGCAAGTAAAGAAGATAAAGTTCTATATAAGGAAGAGGAGGTCCTTAATAGATGGAGAGAATACATGGAGGAGTTGTACAAATCAAATGAAAAACCAAAGGATCTCCGTATTGAAGAGCAGGATGAAATAAATAATGACGAAACAGGGGTTTCGATATTGAAAATAGAGGTGCTACAAGCAATAAAGGATATGAAGAATGGGAAGGCAATGGGGGTAGATGAGATACCGATAGAATTATTTAAGTGTCTTAATGAGGAAGGACTGGAAGAAATAGTGAAGTTGTGTAATGCAATCTATGACAAGGGGATGTGGCCAGAGGATTTCGTCAAAACAATTATGATTCCAATTCCGAAAAAGCAAGGAACAAGAAAATGCAGTGAACACAGAACAATCAGTTTAATTACACATGCAGCAAAGGTTCTACTTAGGGTTATGAACAGGAGACTAATTAGCAAAATGGAAGAAAATGTTGCAGAGGAACAGTTTGGATTTAGAAAGAGTAGAGGTACAAGAGATGCAATAGGATTGATAAGAATGAGTGGAGAGAGATATATAGAAAGGGGTAAAGGAATTAGTCTGTGCTTCATAGATATGGAGAAGGCATTCGACCGAGTGAACTGGGAAAAACTGATGGAAATACTAAAAGCAAAAAAAGTAGACTGGAAAGATAGAAGGTTAATTAAAGAGCTGTATATGAAACAGAAAGCAGCTATGAGGATAAAAGATGCACAGACCGAATGGTATGATTTAGGAAGAGGAGTAAGGCAAGGTTGCTGCTTATCGCCAACCCTGTTCAATATATATGCTGAAGAAATGATTGACAATGGAATAGGGAATGATAAAGGAATTAGTATTGGGGGTAGAATAATAAATTGTATAAGGTTTGCTGATGACATGGTAATTTTGGCAGATGAAACGAGGCATATTCAGGAAATGGTTACAAAGCTAGAAGACAGAATGATGGAATATGGAATGAAAATGAACATAAAGAAAACAAAGGTGATGAGAATAGGGGATAGAGAGATTATGAATGTGTCAATAAAGGATGGAAGAATAGAGCAAGTAAAACAGTATAGATATTTGGGAAGCATGCTAACTGAAGACTGGAGAAGTGAAAAAGAAATAAGAACAAGAATAGCAATGGCAAAAGAAACATTTAATAAGAAAAAACGGGTACTATGTGGTAAAATGGATTTAAATCTGAAGAAACGTCTTGTGAAGTGCTATGTTTGGAGTGTATTGCTTTATGGGTGTGAAACATGGACGCTAAAGAAAAGAGAGAAAGAAAGACTAGAGGCATTTGAAATGTGGGTGTGGAGGCGGATGGAGAAGGTTAAGTGGACGGATAGGATAAGGAATGAAGCAATACTAACAAGGGTGAATGAGAAGAGAAGATTACTTGAAACAATTCAGAGGAGGAAAAGTAACTGGTTAGGGCATATCTTGAGAGGAGAAGGTTTACTATTGATGGTGTTGGAAGGATCAGTAGAAGGGGAAAGGAAAAGGGGACGTAGAAGAATAAAAATGTTTGACGATCTGAAAGAAAGGGGAGGGTATCAGGAAATGAAAGAAATGGCAAGGAACAGAAATGAGTGGAGACAACGCTGGTGCCAGGGACCTGCCTAGAGGCAGAACACCTCATGATGATGATGATGAGTATAAAAACCCGTCTATATTACGGGAAGAAATATATTTACGTATATAGTATAAGTGCCCATCAAAAATGACGGATGTCTCTCCCTTCATCTTTCTCCTTCCCTTCATCAAGTCTCGTATTCATATCGCATTCCTAAGTAATTTTAAAATGTAAATAAATAATACGCTACACCATATTTACTCTCATATCACATAAATAGTTCTCGATTCTCCCACTCTTTAGGAGATGCGCCACAGTCGAGCGCTGAAACGGTCAATCAAACAGACACTTGGCTTTTATATAAGAGAATTACTGTATTTTATTTTGAGAATTGACTTACATTCTTGGCGCATCTTTTAAATTGAATGAGTTTCTGAGTCGATAGCGTAGGAGTAGATCATTGAAACCAATAATTCAACCTTCCGTTGGACTGACGGGACCCCCGAATTAAAGATTAATTGTTTCATTGTGCAATTCAACGTAAACTTAGAAAAGAGCAGTTCTTCCAAATGAATTTTTAGTGGCAAATTGAATGATTTAGCTAAGTTATAATGGGGGATAATAAGAGGCGTTGAAAGAGGTGTAATACGCAGTTTATCTATGAAAATAATATAGTTTTCAGCCCGGGATAAACATGCATACTTATGCCATCTGTTGGACAATGGTGGAATAGCACCTACAATTTCTCTGTTCGATACGAAAATGTACGCGCCTGCCACCTTATTAAATAAATATAATTAACAAAATTATTCACATACATGAATTTTAATTTTCTAATTTTGATTTTGAAATTTATATATCTAGTAATCGACGTTAGGATAACCAGATCTCCCCTGCAGAAATACACAAAATTGAAAGTGAGATATACAAATCAATGGTAAAACAAGCCATTTAAATTAAAAATGATAAAAATGTATTGTCTTCTGGATGTTTTATTCACCATATCTTATATTACAGGCATATCAGATAAATATAAACATAATAGAATTCATCCTATCGGTTGCACAATCGATCGGTTGAATTGTATTTTTTAGTTACATAATAGCTGGAATCATGCTGGTCATGGTTAATGTGTTGGTCGACTTTAGATCCAGTCAATTTAAGCTTAATTACAAATAAAACACCTGCCATCCAAGTTCTTCATTAATCCTTTTTAATGATGTCTCGCCATGAGGCTAAGTATTTTGTCATACAGTAGACTTTTCACGTCGATGGCCCATAAGAAATCTAGGTGGTTGAACTTAGCGAAGGGAACTACAATTCTTCCTTGGGCATTCGGTAGTTTAGACGCTAGCTTCGTTACATCCTGGTGTGTAAGAAAGATCATATTAAGCATTTAATAGAACATCAAAACAAAAGAGCAGAGGATTTATAATGATACCCATTATAGATGATAAGTTTTAAAGGGATATGACGAGCTGTTTCTCAAATTTATTATCCATGGGTTAGAAAACACTAATAATATTTCAAATTGGGAATTAAGACGATTCTAATATTCGGTCATTTGTGAACCATATAAGGTTGACTCGTTTTGTAAAAATGGTGAATGCAGTCGACGCAATCTTGTTGGTGGTTTTGAGAGATTTAAGAGCATAAGGATGCAATTCTGGAGGAAATTCATACATATAAAAATTCAGTTAAATTTAATGGGAAAGTAGGCTGTAATTGTGTGTATTGGTTTGAGTGCAGAAGGTACGTTATTGTTATTCCTAGAACTCTATTCTTGCCGCACGTCACCGATAGCTTGATGAGGCAAAAAGAAATTCAACTCTTTTAAATGAGAAATATGGCCGAAATGCCCAATGCTTTACTCGTAAAAGAATGGCGCTTCGATTGCACTGATTTTCTAAAATATATCTTTGGATTCAGCGTTTATTTTTAAATATAATTCATGCAGATTTTCTGCATGTATGAAAATTTTAAACTTGTAATTCCAATCAATGATGAGAAATTCTTGAAACAATTAAATCCCTGGATAACAAATCTATACTTTATCAATTACTCTATTCCAGGGGTCTCCAAACATTTTTACTAGTGGGCCACTTGGTCAACGAATTTTATGCTTCCGGGCCAGAGCATCAACATGAAAAACTTATAGAAAATATAGACGCACAATACACAAATGTAGGCTATTTTTGTATTAAAAGGTGGTTTAGTGAATTGGGTAAATTACGGTTTTTTTCCGGGAAAATTTTCGACAAATCACACAGTAAAAGCATAAACATAACGAAATAAGGATTTTTTCTTTTTCATTATGTGTTTCGTTTCAGTTATTTTGAAAATTCCATTAAAGTTTTACGTGACTTTATTAAAAATTATTTCGTTACGTTACCCATAACGTTTTACAACAACGCTTGAATGTTATTTCTAGCAAAAGAAATAGCATAGATTTATTACAGACTTGAGGGCCCCATTAAATGGGCTCGCGAGCCATAGTTTGGAGAGCCCTGCTCTAAGCGAAACATATCTTTCGCCTATATGTATGTACTTGAATTGATAGAATTACCTCGTAATTCACGACACTGTATTCCACTGTGTTTATATAGAGTAGTTGGTTTAAAATGGCAAAATTAGTGCAAGTAGGCTTTTGGAATCTTTATTGCGAGGTAGAAAAATTTAATCCGATGAAAAACAAATCATGTATGAAACGTTTTACTCACTTCAACGTTGGCCATCCAATCGTTTTCTGAGTAGTGCAGGTAGATAGGTGCCTTCACTAGGCCGAGGTCATACTCAGGTGGGGAGACGCTACCGTATTTGTCCAAGTTTCCAAAGAGGCCGTAGTCGTATTGTCTGAACTTGCCTGCGTATAGGAAAAGCCATCAGCGATGCATTGATGAACGGCATTCATAGCAATGGCAAATAAAGTGGAAGGGAATTTAAATGTTATGTTCATAAGAATTACGTGAGTTAATTTCCTGGGCGTAATGGATGACCGTCTTAGTCGAAGTTCCAGCTGGCGTATGTCCAGTTATGACTGGAATCATCGTCTGATGAAAAGAAAGAATTTATTAGGATACCAGAAAAATGTTATGATAATTCCGATTTCAACAAAATAACTGACGAGAATGGGAGTAGGAATCTTGAAAAATCAGCAATTAAGTTTGTGAGGCACAGATTCATAATACAGGCTTCGTATATAGGAGCGGTGAATTTTTTCATTTTCGGTACAGATAATCACCAATTGTTTTGCTCTAAGGTTCAAGATTCACCTCGTTAAGTTCCTTGGAGTCGTAACCGCAAAGGAGGAATAAAATGTTGCTGCATATATCTTGAGTTATTGCATGATCCTTGCAGGCAATTGCTCCGATGAATTCTAGGAGGTCATTGTTTGGCAGAAACTCGCCTATTCCAAGCATGTCCGTGACCCACTGCAAAGTACATATGTATTTATAGCGCTGTTTTGTAAATTCCTTATAGTTTCACTTTGTCCGTCCGTCCGTGCGCAAAATGTGAAGCAACGAGAAGAGCTGGAAAACTAAGATTTTTGGGATAGTTTTGGTTGGTGACAGACACGAAAGATATTGATTTTAGGATCCGTCTGTTAATCCGTTTGTCTTGTAGTAGGATTTAAAAAACTGCTTGTGAACTATCTATACGTATCCGTTACTATGGTAAAGTTTCGTTTTGTTTACGTTGCTACAGCAATAAAAGCTAAGCGTAAATGCGATCAATTTACTTTCCAAAAGAGGTAAACCTCATACTGCAAATGCTTAACTGCGGTGAGGTACTTTTTAAATAACTTTTAATTGATTTTGGGTTTTAAAAATTGTGGGGATTAAGGGGGAAGTCGAAGATTCCGAAAATGTACGTTAACATTCTTAAAAAAAGTGCTTTTATAATCTGCTTTTGCATTTCTTTTTAACTTGTTACACCTGTTTTTAATAGCATGGTGTGACCCAAAAATCTCCGCACCGATGATAAATTAAGTCACAGGCATGAAATGAAGAGATCCAATAGATATTTTGATATTTGGACATGCACTTATTCTGGAGTGTACCCCAAGTTCTGATAAAATATTTCCACCCTTGACTCTGCTTATGGCGTTGCTACGCCTGGAAGCATTTTTAGAAGTCTTACCTCAAATCCACCATTTATTCCCCATCTACTGATCCTGGATCCACCAAATTTTTATCATAACGCCCTAATGCAGTACTATCGATTCTGGAATATTGGTGTTTGTAACTTACGTCATTTTTGACCTATTTTGTTTACAGACAAACAGATGGACGGATAAACCGAATAGATAAGCGATTTTTTAAGAAGAAAGCGCTAAAATTGCAACAAAATCCTCTTTACCTTCGATTTTGACAATCGCGCCTTTCAAGTATGCCATTCAGGCATTTTTTACTGATGGTTTTGAAATGTGGCCTCTCAATTGTACTGGAAAACCCATCCTTAATAATCAACCGTTTTAGGAAACTTTCAATACCTTGAATTCTTTGGTTGAGATCAATACGAATTTCCTCCCGTCGCAATTTAATTCGTCGCTCATAACTTTTGGAACCATTTTTAAGACAACGGTAAAAAACCTGCCAAAACAACTGGCAGAACAAAAATCAGACGTTGTAACCTAATGCAATATCGACAACATAGAGTCGGGAAAAGTTTTCAAATGCCGCCAACTGCATAATGTTACTACAATGTCCACAATAAAATCAGTTCGGAAACCTTCGGGCCTCATCTTACATATTTAAAGCGATGCACCCAAGGGTGGGAACATTTTATCATAACTTTGGGTTCGCTCCTGATATGATGCATGCCCAATTATCAAAACATCATTTTTAGTTTTCAGAATGTATGGGTACGTTACATCCATTATTCCATCAAAGTTTTAAAAATGGATAAGTCGTAGTTACAGAGCAGATAGGATGAGGTTTTAATTTTGTAAAGAAGCTATCTTACCGCTATTATGTCGACAAACGGTGACAACAGTCTGACGGGCGATTTTATTCTTCCCATGAAAGCAACTGGAGCCAGAGAGAACTGCGCCTTGATCTTTTTGTTGTACTCTGGACGTGTTGCTCCCATGACGTAGAACATGGTAGTTCCCATAGAATGGCCAGCGTAGAAGATCTGTTTCTTCCCTGTTTTCTCCAAAACCTTATCAATCTCCGCTGGAAGGTCGTATTTTCCCATTTCGTGCCAGCTAAGTCGTAAAAATAGGAAACATTTCAGTATAAGGCGATGTAAATTGTGGATTCTAAAATCAGTGTTATCGTGAAAATTTGCGGCCTTTTTGAGAGAGACAGTGTTTTAATTAAACAATTTATACGATATTGCCTATTCTTATTGAACTGAACGTATTAACATGTCCAGAATTGTTTGTCTACCATATTCGATATAGAATTTTTATTAGAGTAAAATTTAATTTAAAAAATTCATGCACCTTGGATATCGCCAATAAATAAACGGAATTTTTAAAACTATCGTAGGGCAAATTATTTTTGAGTAATTTGAACTAGGTGTATATATATATATAGGCATACCTCCCATAAAGAAATAGATGCGTTCCTAGCATCCACTTCGTTCTCGGAAACTTTGTTGCCAGAAGTAGATTTAACATGTAGTAAATGGGGATAGGTTCCAGTACTTTGTTAACCATATCGTAGAAGATGTATATAACTTAAAATAATAAAAACATGTATGTAAAACAAATGAAAAGGCAAAAAAGCTTTGAATATCTCTTGCCAGAGACTTTACATGGAACTTTAATCGTTATAATTACCAACGTCTTCGCCATAACATGGCAACGGTGGATTGCAGACCTTACTGGGGGTTAGTAGTGCTGGAATCTCGGGTTGGTGTACCTGGATGGACTGTGGAGTAGACGAATTATTCTTAAGGAATGCATCAAGGGTAGATTGTCTTGATTTGTTCTTCCTTTCTTGAAACATCTCACGATAGCCTGCTTGAATCTATTCGTCGTATCGTTTGCATTTTCCCAGCAAGTGAGATGGATTTTCGTTTCTTCTTAGGTGCACTTGGATCACTACCACTCGTTGGTTGTTTGGCTGACATTAGGGTTGCTGTTAAATTCACTTAATAAAACCCTAAAATATGGATTAAAATTCCAAGTATAGCTTTTGAGGAAGTGTTTTTTTACGAAACATTTTGTAAAAGGCGTCTGAAAAAGTACGAAAGCAATGCTCACTGCGCGACTGACGACTTAGAACTAAAAGAGAACGATATTTTCCTTTGATATCAGGGACTTCTTTAAAGGAAGAAATAGGTAAGACAATCCCAAGACACTTAAGACCCTTGAAACTGTTTACGGCGAATAGAGCATTTGGAGACTCCTGTGCATACATGCGGCGATGTATGATGTGTCTCGCCACGTCCGTGCAGTAGGGGCTCCAATGAGGCATATTTTCTCTCTCTCTTTGCCCGAAAAACTCTCACCAAAGATAGCCTCGAAGTAACCTCCATACTTTTACCACCCGAAACAGCATTAAAAATCACATTAAAATGCCATTTTTTTCTCCGTTTTCGTTTTTTAGATTATTTTTCGTATTTCGTTAAAAATATGTTGTTTTATCATCCTGCATAAGATTCACAACTTTAAGCTGCAAGAAAATCACTCAAAGTTTGTAATAACAAAAAATTCTTTGTTTTCTCTTGCGTCTAAGTATTTAAATACATTTCGGGGCAGATTTCGGAGTAAAGTGCTGACTTCGTAAAAAAGGAGCTTTGTTGATGGAGGTTTGCCTCTATATATATATATATATACGCATACCTAAATTCAAAGAGCTAACCATACCAGGAGGATGACGTGAGAAGTCGGTGATATTCTCCCCCTGTCACTCACCAATTGCCGTGGCTCGCAGGGTATTATTCACATTCAGAAATATCATCCAGTTACCTTCAAATTCTTAAAAGGTACTTCTAAAAATCTAAATTATAATTCAAAGCATCCTTTAAAGGCTGATATGCGAATATAAATCCTTTACTAAAATTGGCTTGTCATAATTTGGGAAGCTTTGACGTGCATTCGTTTTCCAGAGTGAATGGTTCAATCTATCCATCCATATCATAACCCTAGTTTTTACTTCTCTGTATTGTCATTACTTATTAATAATCCGAAAATTATGATTATCTACCTGAAGCCCCAGAATTTTTCTTCACTAGGTGACATTGTGACGTGCGCTTTAGAATAAGTATTTCCTCTGGCGTTTCCCATCCAGACGTCATAGCCAGCGTCGGCGAGGATGTAAGCTAGGCGGAATGAAAAGCAAAAATGTCAATACACAATAAGAAGACATCATTCCAATTTAGTTGAATGATGGAAACGGGATTGCGAATCATAGGATCATGCTTTGGCATGCGAATCAAACTGAACAGTAATTGCATATTTTCAATGCGCCAGAATTATAAATGTTTTATCTGACTATCATTATAAATTTTAAAAATAACTAAGGCAGGTATGTTTAAGACACCTTGAAGGAAACTTTTCAGATTTCGTTTAAATAAGGTAATTCATTTCAAGTTTCTTATTTACGCATTTATTTACAAAGAGCCCCTATTAAATCATATAAGTTATAAAAGATAGAGCTAGAAAGTTTATTTTATATAAAAATTTTCACAATAATACGATGTGTTCAAGCTACGTAAAGAAGGAGTTACATAATAACATTTTAAACTTCATATTTCCAAAATGGTTCGCGATCAGCGAGTCATCTAGGGTTAGGGTCTTGAATAGCTAGGTATTCTTACTCTGAATTATTTGCAAACCAGCGAAATCGCGAAAGACACGCTCAGATATGCCAATAGTTGACTGTGAATTTTATTCTTATCTATTATCTTATGCAACCGAATCATCAGTGTCCTTCCGTTGAGTCTAGTGGTTCCCAACCTTTTTCTAGGCGAGGCACCCTTTCAAAGATAAACAGAATTTCGCGGCACCCCAGCCTTCAAATAAGGTTTTTATATTACAACGTTTGGACATATCTATTTGTTGGTAGAACACTATAATCAATTTATTAGTGAAAACATTGATGCCCTAGTTACCTGTAAACACATCCAAATCCTTTATTTATTTACAAAACTAATTTTATCGCGGCAACCCTAAAATCTGCTGCGGCGCCCCAGTGTGCCGCGGCACCCACCGGTTTAGTCCCTAACAAAATTTTCGGCGAAACTTCCTTTACTTCAAGCTGGAAAACAAGTTGTGTCACTCCGTGTTAAGGAACTTAGTTCGAATTGGGCGGTAATATAAGTCAAAACCTATCAACTCCTAGAAATTTATCTTCCCACTCCTTTGTATTGGTGTTTCTATTTTCTCTCTTTATCTCCACTCCTTTACCCCCTCAATCGTCTTTTCCCTCCCCTCTTTCTTTCCATATCTCTTCCCCTCTCCTCTCCTCCACCCTTTCCACCCCTTCTCCTCCCCTCCTCTCCTCCTCCCCTCCCCTCCTCTCTTCCCCTCCTCTCCTCTCCCCCCTCCTCTCCTCCTCCATCTCTCTACCTCTCTAACCCCTTTCATCCCACTTTTTCTCCCCCCTCTCTCTATTCTTCTCCCTATCTCTAACCTCTGTATTTTATTTAAGATGATATAATTCTCTTGAAGTTAAAATTTGTTTTATTTTTATCAGGTAAAACGAGATTTAATTTAAGGAAAATAAAAAGCTTTCTTTTCTACAGTTTTTGCCAATGTCGATAAATTAAAAGATTTTAATCTTTGATTTTTGATCTATGCCGTCATTAATAAATAACAAAGCATCAGCATCCTTTCGAAACTTCGCCAAATAAATTGATCGATTTTTGAATCATGAAGCTACACGAATTTAATTAGCCAGTTAATTGGCAGCGGTGCCGCTAAAATATAAGATTGAAAGTTATTCTCTAGTTTTTTATGCAAACATTAATTTTAAATGTTAGGAAAATGTGTCGTATATAATTATATTTTTGGTGGTGAATGCAATTTGCTATACATCATTCAGACCAACAAATTTCCCAAATTACTGTGTAACACCAAAATGATTTTTGTATCGGTATCTCACAATCAATTGCAATGGACAACCGATTTGCCAGGTCATTTTAATGCCTAGGATGGACATTGCAGTATGAAGATTATGTTTTTGTTCATCCCTTTGTTCCAAAATAACAATTACGGAGTTCAACTCATGGATAAAGTCTAAATGGAAAAGGTTTCTCTCCAAGAACCATTAAGAGGTTGGAAAAACCAGCCGCGAGTTTCAATTACAAAGAAGCCATTATTATTCACCGATGGCAAATTATACATTTTTACGGCTATTGGAGAAAGTTTGTCAATTTTATTCCTTTGACGATCGCGTAATTTTAATTATAACTTTTTAATTCATTTCAGTAATGGATGATATTTTTTCGATTTTTCTATCTCTTGAAAGATCTCTCAGATGAAAATCTCCTAAAACCTACGTCTTACTTGGTTATGTATCTAACTCTAAGGGGAAATTGAAAGATTTTGTTGAACAGATGACCAATTAGAGTTAATGGTGCATTGGTAGATTTGAATTATTACAAGAAGTCCAAACCAGGAATAATGCAGGCTGGTTTCCCAATGTTGACGTTCCGAATTGATTACTTATATTGACAGGAAATGTTTCAGTATGTGTTAGTCATTCCAAGGAATTCTCATACCATAAATACCATTTGTAATTCATAGTTTATCAAAGATAGAGAAAAATTGGAAAACAAATTAATAGAGCATTATCAGGTTTAAAATACTAAAAACAATGTGAAAATCTCTTTCTGATATTATATTGTGCATGTATTTTTTTAAATAAACGAATTTAATAAATGCCACTGTTTATACGCTAATATTTCTGGATCAAATGTCCAATGCTGAAGAGCAGTCGAGTGGAAAGTAAAATAACCCATTTGATCACTCGTCTATGCTCAAGACTAGTTCGATAATAATCGTCCTCATGGCAACAATCCGATAAAATGCGATTTAAAACACTAAAGGCTGTTTTAATAGGAATTCAATAAAATACGACTAATTATTAAAATTCGGTGATAAGAATTAGAATGTACATTCTTTTCCCCTTAGATCAGTTCAAATCTCGCTCCGATATCACAATTTTAAGATATTTTAATCTGTTAAAGAAAACATCTCTGCACGATGGATTCGAGATTTTCTACGTAAAACATATAGGGAAAAAACGTTCCCGGAATCGAACTCAGGACTTCAATCTTCGCCAAATAAAATAGATCCCGGAGGTGGGCCCTGGCAGCACGAGTCTCATATCAAGTTTCATGAAAATCGGTCCATTTGTGCAAAAGTTGTTAGCAGGGGACACACACATACTTACACACAGACATGACCATTTCATAAGGCTATGTTTTCTTCAGAAACCATCTTAAAAATCAGGAGTCACCAAACTATTCTCCTGCAAGGGCCACATTATAGTATTGTGCGGACCACATACGACTTTTCAAACTACTGATCGAACCGTGTGGTATTTGCAATGAGCTAATATTGAGAATTTTTTCATTGTGTAATGTGTCATACTCCTATACTACAAGTATGTTGCATCCACATACCTGAAAATATCTTTTATATTTCAAAAATTATATCTAATGACACCTCCTACTGGCAAATACGCGATTATGAATGTCTTCAAGAAATCGATGAGGAAATATGGCCCGCGTGCCGTAGTTTAGAGGACTTGGCTTTAAATGTGTTACATTCGTCCATTTTACTATTAAACTATCATTGAAATCTGTAACCTCGAGAATTGAACTCGGACTACTTACCGAATCCCTTTCCTGGTCCCATGACGACCCAATCAGACGAGCTGCACAGGAGGCCATGCTGAAGGAACACCACTGGTCTGTCCTTGCTTGGCTCCTGTCCGATGCCGTATGGTATGCGGTGCATGGTCAATATGTATCCGTCCTCAGTCTTGACCTTATGCGTCTCCACCGGGTAGCCATAGTACGCGATCAGCTCGTCCTGTTCAAAAGGATAAGAAAGCACAAGTTGTTGAACCGAAGATACCTTGTTGCTTTATATTCTCGAATCGTTACCTTGCGACGTGGGTTATTAAAACCTTCCAATTAATCTTTCATATTTTTAGGCTAACGTAATTGTTGAGACGCGCTGAAAAATAATTGCATCTATGCATTTATTTAAATTAGAATAAAATAATAAAAAATAACGTTTTGCACTAAAAAGTAAAACATAAATTTTGATTTACTAGATTCGATTTGAAACTTTTGTAAAAGTTGCATGTTTGTTTTTAATTCTAAGAAGGTTAAAAGCCATATAACCTTCACAAAATTTGTAAATCAAGTCTAGTACATCAAAATTTATTTTTTACTTTTTAGTGCAAAATTTAAGTTATTTTTATTTTATTTTGTACATTTTAGTCTCCAGGAATAAAACGTTGCTTGTAAATGATTAATAACGTTGTAAATTTCTCATTCGTAAATTGTATAACTTATTTTACATATTCAATAATCAAATTTCATATAGTATAAAAAAGTTACAATTAATATTTCCGCAAATTTTCACCGGAGATTTCAGACTGTCGCTAGATGGCGAGCGTGTATAGTGACGCTGAAGGATACAAAAACTTGCGCAAATTTCGGTTTGTATACCTCGATAAAGTGTGCTATTAAGTAAAATTTTCGAATTCTTAAGCCTTAGATTAGAATTTCTTAGTGTTTCCTAGTTATTAATGATTATTCTACCGTCTCCTTCTATCGGGTTGAAACACTTATGGCCTTTCTCGCATTGTTCTTCGTCAAAAAAGTTCCATAAAGATATATTACTCACCGTATCCATAAATATGTCAGGGATGGTTTCTCTGGGTTCCGTGAGAGATAGATCATGGTGGACCGGTGGCCTTGCTGATGCAAACGCCAAGAAGACAGCCAATAACATATAGCAGATCCTCGCCATTTCGGTTTTTCCCGAATGTTGGATTATGTAATTATGCAAATCAAATAAGGTAAGATAAGAAGCGCCCTGAAATATATAGGAAAGAGGCGTTGGTGAAGTGCTCTGCGTTCCGTACGCCAACACCACCAAAGAACGCTAGGCTACACATTTCCCGGCGTAGAGAGAACATATATATAGATTCACACGCGCGATTAATCTAAATGATTTTTCTCGGTATTATGGAGGGGAAGAATCTTAATTCGTAAATAATCGGCGTGGAGGGAGAGTGGGCATTCTTCGTCGAGTTCATTTTACTACCGATTGCGATCTGTTTGTGACAAACACTTCAGTTTTTAATGAAGTATGAAAACATCATTTTGGGTTCATTTTTTATCTCCTTTGATTGTAGATTATTGTTTCAAAGAATCGTTCTCCTGTCAGCGGAGATTTTCGTCTTTTTGGATCGATCAATCTTCGCGGTATACCGAGTTTGTTTTTTGCGTGGTGATCCTCAATGCGAATATCAGACATGTTGTGCAACCGCAGTTATCACGAACGTATCTTTCCGGTATCGCTTTGTTTTTTACGCCTGATGGATTTTTATCGATGTTCTGCAATAGTTGATTTAAACTTCAGGAAAATCTCGTTTAGTCCAAACTCAAAGGACCAAAAATTCATAGCTTCGATTTAAACGGGTTCGAGTGATCCGATATTTCATTTTGGCATCACAATTTGAAAGTTGAAACTCCCCCCTCGTTCAGGTTCTCTTCATCCTCTTCTCCCTCGCTCATTGAAGCTGCTGTGACAACATTCGCTTCCGTTTCTCTATCTATTGGCCGGAAGTTGCTAGCATTCTTTAAGACATCTGAACTAATTATAAGAATTGCAACATAACTTTTATATATTCAATATCTCTATTAATTCGATAATTTGTTTTCCTTTCACAGTTTTATTAAAGTTAACTAAAGAACTATTTTATTTTATTTATATTTTTTCATTTTAGTGTGTTTTATATCAGTTATTAATAAAAAGAATTATAAAATTTTTATTTGTTCACTTTTTATGTTACGGTAACTGCACCGTGTGAGTACTTTCAGCACCAGCAGAACGACTTTAACATAAATTACATTTAAATTGTAATGGAATCTTTAGGGAACAACGTTAAGGTGAAATAACGTCCCATGAAACGGCGTTGTTGGACAACTGTAACATCAATTTCAGCAGTGTGCACAGAAATGGTGATAACAATGTTTTCCCAATCTTGTCTTCAATGCTTGAGCAATTAATAGAATTTGGATGTCCTACCTATATCCTACCATTCTTTCTACATGCCCGAACCACCTCAGCAGACCTCTCTCATACAAATCTGTCACACTAGCTTTCATACCACATTCGTTCATCACCCAATTATTCCTTACTTTGTCCCTCCTAGATTTTCCACAAACTCTTCTCATGTATCCCATCCCAACCGCATTCAAACTACTTTTATGCTTCTCCTGACACACCCATGTTTCACTGCCATACAGCAAGGTAGGCATTAAAACACTCTTGTTTACAGGCATTTTCGCTTCTTTTGACAACCATTCATTCTTTGCAATCGACCACACACTCCCTGCCACATTTCTACCAGCATTCACTCTCCTTTTGATTTCCCCATCTACTCTACCATTTTTACTAAACATTCTACCAAGGTATACAAATTCACCCACTACCTCAATCGTTCCACCATTTATGCTAAATTGACAGTCGTTCACCTCATTCTTCCGATGGAACACAACTACCTTGGTTTTGGCCACATTTATCCTTAAGTCCATTCTCACAGTCGTATCATGCAGGCTATCTAACATTCTCTGTAATTCTCCTGGGTTCTCAGCCATTAACACAGCATCATCAGCATACAAAAGTACACGAACATTCTCTCCACCAACCTTAACACCCACCATATCCATACATGCCTGTCTCACACATTTATCCATGAACACATTAAATAACCAAGGGGACATGACACATCCTTGTCGTACACCTTGCTCAACTCTAAACCAATCACTCATCATGCCATTCACCCTTACACATGCCCTACTTCCAATATACACTACCTTTATAGCATTCAGCAACCAACCATTCACTCCATACTCGCTCAGAACATTCCACAATTCATTACGATTCACTCTGTCATATGCTTTCTCTAAATAAACAAATGCACGGTACACTTTCTTTCTTACATCCATGCACTTCTGAACCACTTGCTGTAGGGCAAATATTTGATCGGTGCAACCCCTTCCAGGCATGAAGCCACATTACACTCCCCACATTTTATCCATAGTTACCTTTTGTACTCTTTCAATCAAAACTTTCCCATACACATTTCCAGGTATACTCAGCAAACTAATCGCTCTATAATTCTTACATTCAGTCCTATCTCCCTTACCCTTGTAGAACGGTACAATTACACCATCCTTGCATTCAGCAGGCACTCTCGAACTCCTTGCACACAGATTGCACAGATCCCACATCCAACACATAAGCAAATCACCTCCATACTTCAATATCTCTCCCGTTATGCCATCCACACCTGCAGCTTTTCCATTTTTTAACATATTCACTGCTTTAACTACCTCGTTCTTACTAATCTCCTCATATTCATTAATATTCACTCAACAGATTCACTGGGATTTTTAGACCCATTCACAACATTTCCATACAACTCTTCAAAATACTTTTTCCAACACTCCCTTACATCACTCTCATTCCACACCATATCACCATTCTTTCCTTGAATTCCGCTCACACCATTACTCACTCCTTGCCTTGCTCTCTTCACCCATTTCCAGAACAACTTCTTATTCCCCTCACAATCATTCTGCATTTTCTCAGCTTCATTCATCCACAATTGTTCTTTACTCTCTTTCACAATATTTTTGCAGCTCTCCTTTTCTCTTTATACATTTCATACAGTGCCTTTCGCTCATTTTCATTCTTAGCAGCAATCATTCTCACATATGCCTCCTTTTTCTCATTCACAGCCACTTTAACTCTTTCATTCCACCATGCATCACCTCTCATTCTTTCAACAACTGCAGTCCCACACACCTTAGTAGCACACTGCAAGATAATACCTTTCAATCTATTCCAAGCCTTCTCCACATTCTCTTCTCTCATTTCCTCCTTCCATTCACTCTCTTCGGCCATCAGCCTTTCTTTTAGCACACTTTCATATTCCCACCTATTCATTTGCTCTTGCAATCTTTCCACTTTTACTCTAGTTACCTTCTCCCCTTTCCTCTTTCTCACAATCCATTTTCTCCCAAGATCTACTCTAGAGATCACTAAATATTGGACTGATCCACATTCCGCACCTCTCACAACTTTCGTATCATTCACAAGCTCCCTCAACCGTTCATCATACACAACAAAATCTATCACACTCTTCGCTTCCCCTCTTGTCCATGTAAACAAGTGGATTGACTTGTGCTTGAACCATGTGTTCGAGACAAACAATCCCATTTCCATACATACATTCACCAAGCTTTCAACATTATCATTCACTCTTGGGTCACCAAATGGTCCAAGGACCCTTTCCGTGCCTTCTCGTTTTACTCCCACCCATCCATTCATATCTCCGAGCATAATTACTCTTTCTCCTGGTTCACACTCACTCAAAATATCTCTCAATTCTTCCCAAAATTTATTCTTATCATTTTCATTCTTACCGTCAACCGGAGCATAACATGTAACAAGCATAATCCTGCGCACACCCACTTTCATCCGCACCCACAACAGCCTTGGTGACACTAATTCATGCTTTCTCACATGCATCTTAGCCCTTTCATTCAGTATCAATCCCACACCTTGACTACCGTGCACGCATTCATCTACTCCAGACCCGAAGGCCAAACTACCGTTATTCATTTCTTTCACATCCCTCCCTTTACGCTTAGTTTCACTCACACACAAAACATCTATCCTCCTTTTATCCATTTCATTCATCATTTCACTCTCTTTCCCATACACACCTCTTACATTCTATGTTGCAATCTTCCATACCGGGTCATCATCAGATGGGCCAACCTGCTTCGACCTACGCCGCCCATCATGGTTTCGGTTGTCCGAGACATTCTTATAGCACATTGTAGTAACGTTAGAAATAGGGTAAGCCTATACTGTACCCGTGCCACATGCAGCATTCCCTACTAAAGGTATGGGCACAATACCGGTCAGTTTTGGCACAATTTAGCCGTCATGCTACAAGCGAAACCAACACCCAGTATTACCCCAGGTATGCTTACGCTATTCTACACAAGCTAGGATCTCTACTCTAAAGACTACCTTGTGAGCCAACATTCCGTTGCCCGTGTCCTACCAATTAGGAGGTACGTGCAGTTTACTGACACACTTTGTCAAACATGTATATGAAGGAAGAGTGAATGGCGAGAGAGGGAGAGGCAGACCGCGCAAGACTTGGTTGGATGTTGTTAGTGAGACTCTGAGAAAAAGGGACGTGAAAAGTATGAGGAATAATAGGAAATGTGTGACTCAGTGTATGAGTGTAAGTGAAGCAAAAGAAGTGCGCAAGGATAGAAGTGTGTGGAGGAAGCATGTGGTGATGGGTTGGTAATTGGCAGACATATGGCATGGCTTACCCCGCAAGGGAAAGCGTCAAGGTGTGTTGTTGTTATATCCTAAATAATCATGTTCAACATGAGACATTCCTGGTCAGTTGAAAATTAATCAGTTTTGGTTAAAGTAGTAAACATTTTTGGCATTCACAATCAAAATAGAAATGCTAAAAAATGTTTTAAATTTGTGTCTGTGGATTATAATCAACTATTATACCACTTAAATAAAAATTATGAAATTTTACTGTAAATTTAGTAGACATCGTTTTCGGACATTATGTAGAAATAAAGTACCTACTGTTTAAGCAGTCCATGACTTTGAATATTGTATTTGTGTTATTCAAAACAAACGTTTTGAGACTTCAATCACCTTAGCAACAAGATCTCATAAAATAATTGGTTTACGGTGAATAAATGCTTCAATTTGACATTGAAATGTAGAAATAACTCGTAAACACGTTTATTTTTCCAATTGACTGTTCTTCCTGCTACAAAACTGACGAGTTTAGATAGCGTATAACTCTTAATTGTAATTCTAAAATATTATTAGTGTTATGGGGCATTAAAAAGCGAGAAGAGGATACAGTTTTCAGAAAAAATAGTTATTTGTATTTATGCTAACTTTGATACTTTTTAAAACATTATTTGAGAAAAAACGATGTGTACAATAGACTTTTTACATCGATGGCCCAAAAGAAATCTAGGTTATTGTATGTGTGTTTGTGTATTTCTCCAATAATATATTTTTTAGAAGTTAAATATTAATAGCAACAAAGCTTATATTGACTGAAAAACGAGGACTACGAAAAGTTAATTGTTAATATTATATTTTATTTAGTAATATCAACGAAATCGAGACAAGATTTTAAAAATCAATGACATAACTATGAATCCCCATTATAAATGATAAAAGTTTGTTAGACTTTCGACTTTTATTCATCTTTCTTCATAATACAGTGTTTGTGCTTACCCATAATTGAGTTATTTGTCGCAGAAGTTAACAGTTAAATTTTATGTTTCAAAAGGCATGCGTAGTACCAGGGCATTTGGAGGCCATGGGTCATAACCTTTTTGAGGCCCCAATCTATTTGCAGAGGACGTCTTATTTTTCAAATTTTTGCATCGATTGTAAATTGTTGAGGCGGTTACTACCTATCTGATTTACAGTATTACGCTATTTAGGGGGTGGGTGGCTGGGAGTGTATAAAGAAATACTGGAAAAATTAAACAAACAAAAAGTATTAAGTAAACTCTCAATTTCATATTATATATTTATTAAAAATTAAATTTAAATAATTTATGGGCTATTTTTTCCTGTTTCTTTCCTCATGTCTAATAGTTCGTAATTATTATTGACTTTTGAGTATCTGTTTTATTTCTCCTTTCCAAATTTTGAGGCCCCCTCTAAAGTGAAGCCCTGGGCCAAGCCCCATGTGCTCTTTCCCTTAAGATAGCTATGCGTAGTACATAGTCAATATTCATCCTAGATGCTTTTGATGTGTCGAGCAACTTTGGCCACTGTCAGTTTTACCGTCAGCTAAAAAAACCTGTTACGAAAAGAATGAATGTGCTCTTCATTTAATTTTATTAATGGTATCTCGCCAAGAGACTAAGTATCTTGTCGTACAATAGACTTTTCACATCGATGGCCCATAAGAAATCTAGATGATTGAACTGAGCGAAGGGGACGTCAAATCTTCCCTGAGGATTCGGAAGTTCTCTGTAGAGCTTCGTCACGTCCTGGTGATAGAACAAAGTACATATCAAAAAATTAATATAGTATTAACACAACAGCAATGAAAAAATTAATGTAGTATTAAAACAACAGCAATGGTCGACGAATTTTGATGAACTGACTTAATGGGTGCCGTCGAGCTTTCATCGAAAATTGTTCTTGGGAAAGAAACTAATAACCTTTAAAAATAGGAGTTTGGGTGAACACAATGTTGGTCATCTCGAAACACGAATGAGAATATGGTTGGCCATGTTTTCAAGTTCATAATTAGATTTGAAACCGGCGTGACGGCGATATTGAAAGACATGTAGTCCATTTGGTTCACACATCATATTCCAGCGGAAACTAAAATGTTTGAATATTGTTCTAAAATATACGTTAATTTGATGAAATAAAACTTAGTAATTGTTTTAAGAGCAGAAATTACGTAAATTTGATCCTTGTAGCGCAATTCACCGTATTTTTCCTAATCGACTAGGACCCCAAGTTTAAGACTACCTCCAGTAATACAGGCGAAATGCGATTTACATGTATACAGTCAGAACCCGATTTAGCACCACCGTTTCTCCATCACTGGCAAAAGCGGAGATGGCTAGATAGATGCATGCTCTGTGTAGTCATAAGATGGAAGTTTTGTTCACTACGATTCATGGCCTGTATACGGGGGTGACGCTTTGTAGGGGGGACTAAATCGGAGTCTAATTGTAAAGGATAAAACAACTTTCGAGGAGAAAAAGTCGACTTACACCTTGTTAAAGAAAATTAAATTACCTACATTAATATTAGTAATAAGAAAGAAAAAGTTTGAAACAGAGGAATGGGAACATTCCTCCTTGGTTAAGCCAAATGTCGTATAAACTATTTTACTCGCCTCATTGCTGGCCATTAAATCGTTGCAATTCACGGCACTGTATTCCATGAAGTTGTGATATTATATATATATATATATATATATATATATATATATATATATATATATATGGAGTAGTTGGTTTAGAATGGCAAAATTAGTGCAAGTAGGCTTTTGGAATCTTTATTGCGAGGTAGAAAAATTTAATCCGATGAAAAACAAATATCGTATAAAACGTTTTACTCACTTCAACGCTGGCCATCCAATCGTTTTCTGAGTAGTGCAGGTAGATAGGTGCCTTCACTAGGTCGAGGTTATACTTAGGTGGGGAGACGCTTCCGTATTTGTCCAAGTTTCCAAAGAGGCCGTAGTCGTATTGTCTGAACTTGCCTGCGTATAGGAAAAGCCATCAGCGATGCATTGATGAACGGCATTCATAGCAATGGCAAATCAAGTGGAAGGGAATTTAAATGTTATGTTCATAAGAATTACGTGAGTTAATTTCCTGGGCGTAATGGATAACCGTCTTCGACGAAGACCCAGCCGGCGAGTGCCCGCTTATGACTGGAATCATAGTCTGCTAACAAGAAAAAATGTATTACATCTCCGAGAAAAAAAAACTCGTTTTTACTATCGTTTAGATTTTTCCGGAATAATCAACTGTTTAAAATAAAATATTTGAAGTTATTACTGATATTTTGTAAGGAGAGGAACGTCATGTAGCATAAGTAAAGTTTCGGAAAAATTTCCTGTTTCCGAATAGATTGGACGAAAAATTAACCTTGTTAAGCTGCTGAGAGTCGTAACCACAGAGGAGGAAGATGATGTTGCTGCATATCGACTGAGTTATTGCTTGGTCCCTGCAGGCTGCTGCTCCGATTAGGTCCAAGAGTTCAATATTTGGCAGAAGCTCACCGATTCCCAGCATTTTCGCGACCCACTGCAAAAAATTTAGTTTGGATGTGTATTTAATACACCAAACCTGAGCTTCCGAAGTCGTTGCCACTTGTTGCTGCCTAACCCCTATAATCAGTAGTGGATTTGAAATAAGGCCAAAGCAGGCAACGGCCTAGGGGCGGCAACATTTCGGAGCGACAATAAATAAAGGATTTCGTGGCACGAATAAAAAAATATTATTACCCAGACTTTTGATGAATTTAACTATTATGATCCACAGACGGACGGTTGGACAGACGAACTATATACACGAGCGATTAAAGAAAAAAACGCCTAAAAGGGGGCGGAAAAAATATTTGGCCCAGGAGCGGGAAATTTACAAATCCGCCACTGCCTATAATACGTGTTAATTGTAAATCATGGAGAGCATATTTTTTCAATATTGAAAAATCGATCCAGGTGTTTTTATGGCTCAACTTTTATTTCCCAAAAATCTTAAAATTGATCTTGGATTTTAGGTTCGGTGGCGGTGAAAAATGTCATAAAATCCGGCCAACCAAAAGTGTATAGGTTTCAGATCATTCTAACTGGTAAGAAGGGTAAATAATATTAAAAGAGCATACTTATGATGTTTATGACGATAAAGTACTTAGAACAACTACCTACATACTATACAGTAGTTATGAAGGTGAAAGGTAGAAAAAACACTGGAAACACACTGGCACACATAATCTCTGGCTTAAGTGTAGTTTCAATACTCCAGAACGCACTTTAGAAATAAACGTTTAGGGGATATTATTACACAGCTGGAACCCTATCTTCAATCACAAAAATTTTCTTCTTTAAGGAGCCCCAGAATTTTTCCTTAAATACGCGTTTAGACATTAAGGTTGACATGGGCCGAAAAACACCTATTGAACGTGGGCCCTTGAAAAAGCGTAGGAGTTATATGTTTTATTATAATGATTGTAAATCCGGATAATTGGTCTTAAAAAAAGTGAATGCTACTTTAACGGATGCATTACAGAAATATACATTGAAGTGGTATCGTTAAATTAGCCAAAAATTAAGTTCATATTTATATAATATAAGAAAAAGGCAATGAATGAGCACGATACACTTCACGTAGGCCGATTCTGAAGAGTTAAATGCGATTAGCGTTTGTGTTGAAGTTTTTGGTAAGATATTTATATTTAACCGTTATTTATCCCTCTCACCTTCTCACAATTTATTGGCTTCTAAAAATGTATCGCAACCGAATTTTTCTTAATTTGATCCGTAAAATTTAAGTTCGGATTATCGGAACTCTACTTTACGAATCAATACTAAAACGCTCAAGATCTGCTGCAAGTAACCTCCAAAATAACAAATTTTACCCAAAAACCTACCTTCAGATATTCCATGCAAGTCATGTGCAACGTTATCAAATTGAAAGTTCACTTCGCTTACTACATCTAATGCCAACACTTTGTTTGGGAATTCGGGCCTTGGAAATCTTCAAGTGTTCACCTCACCTCTATTTTATTAATGAACGGTGTCAGAAGTCTGATGGGTGACCGTTCATGGCTCATGAAAGCGACAGGGGCTAAAGAGAACTGCGCCTTGATCTTGTTGTTGTACTCTGGACGTGTTGCCCCCATGACATAGAACATAGTAGTTCCCATAGAATGGCCCGCATAGAAGATCTGTTTCTGCCCGGTTTTCTCCAAAATGTAATCAATCTCCGCTGGAAGGTCGTATTTTCCCATTTCGTGCCAGCTGCGTCGTAAAAAGAGAAAACATTTCAGTATATGGCGAAAGTAAATGAGATAGGTTGATTCTAAAATCGACTTTTTCGTGAATTTTTTACGTTTATAATTCTTTTGCGAGAGTAATCGTGTCACTGAGTGGCCCACACAAAATATCGCTAGTGTTAAAGCGGCTAAAATAGCGATTGCGTGCTTTACTTAGCCTATATTAGATCCAATGTATAAAAAAGACGTTGATAGTCTTATCTTAATTATATTCCATATTAATAAAATTCCAAAGCAAATTTCTTTCACAAATCACAGCTTTATCGGGCCGTGCATGTTAGTTTAAACTTTAAACGGTGATTAGCAAAAGGAATTTTTGTGGGATTTTAGTTTGAAGATATGTATAGGATAGTTCTTCCGGTAATATTTTCTGTTCTCTCGCTTTCCTGTTTTTTCGTCGTATTGCTGTTGTATATTCACCTGAAGTCCCAGAATTTCACGTCGCTTGTCGACAGAGAGACGTGGGCTTTAGAGTAGGTGTTCCCTCTTGCGTTTCCCAACCAAACGTCATATCCAGCGTCGGACAGGATGTAAGCTGCGTGAAATGAAAAACAAATATATCAATAAAGGATTCTAGAGCATTGCTCTAATTTAATTGGATGAAAAAAATGAGGTGGCGAATCGTTTTTTCCCCAAAGAAATTAAAGGAAATAATCAAATATTGCGAGTGCACCAAAATTCCATACGTATATACTAAATATGAGTGGGATCAATTACTTTTAAAAAAAAAATTCAGTCGTTGGTTAACCAGTCTCATTTTGAAAATTTTCTTGAGAAATGTTTTCTCCTTCAATCATTGCGATGGACTCTGATATCGTATAGGAACAAGAGCATTGAACGTTTTCGGCATTTTAGTATTACTCACCATCAAATGCGTAACTGGGAGATATGGCGCCTATGGCAAAATTTTAGGGAAAAGCCTCGTGTACGTAGAATATGACTTTCGCTACATTTTCATAAAGAATATAAGCGTTTTTATTAACAATAACTTGAATATTTGAGTATTAAATTAATATTTATTTATGGGAGAATAAACTTTTGGCATTTTTGTGGAAACGTTTGGCGCCTATGGCAAATGCCACCCTCGCCATACCCTAGTTACGGCACTGCTCACCATATTCGCTATCCTGTCATAATTTTTAATGTGAAAGTCTTGACCACAGATATATTACGTTCACCGATTTGTGGATGAAATTTCATAGAAAATAAGATCTCGGAAGTACTTACCGAATCCCTTTCCGGGTCCCATGAGGACCCAGTCGGCAGAACTGCCCAAGAGGCCATGCTGCAGTAATATCACCGGTTTGTCTTTGCTAGGCTCCTGTCCGATACCGTTTGGTATGCGGTGCATGGTCAGTATGTATCCATCTACAGTCTGGACCTTATGCTTCTCCACCGGGTAGCCATAGTACGCGATCAGCTCGGCCTGTGGGGAAAGGACAAATTTTTAAGGCATAGTTACACTATTGCGTTGAAATGTTGAATGGTAGAAATAATTTGCTAACGTATATGATGACCCTTTTAAACAAGTGAGGGAGGAATTGCAGAGGAAACTATATAAGGCGTTTTATCTCCGGCTGCTCTTTTTCCAGCGGAGTAAAGAATCACAGATGCGATGCATTCGCGATTGCCTACAGCAGCATGCACTTTTTTGCGACGTTTTCCGATTACTCCCCAGCATCTGATCCTAGATTCACCAAATCTATACCATACTAGCAAAGATTGCCCGGCGTTGCTCGGGCTACGCTGGACGCCTTCGGCGAATAAAACTGTCCCACCCACCGCCACCACCAATTAGTTGAATTTCTTTCCGCTAGTCCGCTCTAGTGCCAAGGTTGTCCCACCCACCGCCAAGTCATTTTTATATAGTAGTTATAGCTCTAATGTAGAACTAGCTGTCCTGAAAATTTGGTTTCTCCAATTCCAAGTCCAGGTATATTGCCCGTACAGAGAGAAGGCAGGGCGGACGAACGGACTGACATACAAACCGAATATATAAGTGATTTTTAAAAAGCACTAAAAATGGTTAGACGCTTTTAGAGCATATAATTTTCGAATTAATCTTTAATATTTTCATGCGCGATTGATTATTGATATTTCGCTGAAAATTAACTGCTCTGAAGCATATATTTAAATTAAAAGAACTCCAGGCCGTGGAAAATTTTTAATTATCAAATTTTCCGTAATATCCTGTCCGGCCAAATTATTGTTCCTTTCTTAATTATATCGTCGAATTTATCATCTGGAATCGTAATTCGCCAAAAACAATCAATGAAAAACATATTACTCACCGTATCCATGAATGTGTCGGGGATGATATCGTTCGTATCAATCTCTGTCAGACCATTGTTGAACTGTGGCCGTGGTGTAGCAAGTGTCAAGAGGGCAGCCAGGAACAAAATGCAGATCCTTCCCATATCGCGATTTTTCCTTCGGTCGACCTATAAAATTTTATGACATAAAACTGAGTATATCGCGCCCTAAAACATATCTCCAGCCGCCAGCACCAACACAGGAAAGGCTGCGTGTTTCTCGCTGTTGACTGAATGTATATAGATTCGTAAAGGTGATTAATCTGGAAGATTATCCTAACTTGGAAGGAGGGGGTGAACGGAAATCCATAGCAGGTGGTGTGGGATGAGAGGTATTTCTTTGCCGATTCAATTTTCATTCTATCACTGATCCAGTTTTCACGAAGTAAACACTCCAATTTTTTTTAGAAATTTTGGAAGTATTGTTTGAGATCTTTTTTTATCGCTGTTGACTGAAGTTATCTTTCCACAGAATCGGACACCTGCCAGCTGTGATTTGCCTCTCTCTGGATGGAGTTCATCCTTACATGATATCAAATTCGTTTTTTGCATAAAGTTGCTTGATGGGAATGGCAGGTGTGCTTTCCCACCTCCGTTTTATCAGGGAGCCATATATTCGGCATACCTTTGTTTTCGTACACCTGTTGTTTTATAACGGCCTTCCGGAAAAGTGACAGCCTATAAAAAAGAAATTCGTGCATGAGAAAGAAGACCTACTAGTTTCCATTCACCTACGTTTTCTTGTTGGAAGATTTGAATCCTCTTGGCAACAAATTTGCGGAAAGTAAATCGATTTACGGTAAAATATTGTTTTATTGAGTTCCGGTGTCATCCTGATGGTAAGTGGTATGAACGAAAATACCGCAGCTCTCAATATAGAGAATTACATACTAACTTCTTATGTAATAAACTACTGTAGTCTTAGTTATTGTTTTCAGTGCTATGTGAAAATCCCGTGTTGGTGTTTTTGTGGTTTGTACCTTTCGGATACTGGCGGTGTTGTTTATTCTTAGTACTTTCACCCTACGTTACCTTACTAAATAATTTCCTTAATGTTATACTAATAACCATTACGCGGCAAGAAAAAGAGCTCCACACTTTTCCAGTCGTTTATCCTCTCATTAACCCCTCAAGCCCGGAGGAGATTTATTAAATCCCACCCGTACGGCCGGATGAGGTTTTTAAATTTTCTTGATTGCGTTGCAAAAACGTTCGAGAAAAATTTTAAAAATCATAACTTTATGAATTGTCTCTCGATTTTTCTGATTTTTTTTGTGGATTTACGAAAAACATGAAATTTTTAAATATCCATTTTTCGTATCATATTTTACAAACAAACATTGTTGCAGTAGAAGAGAATGTACACCAATCGCTAATTTTCCGGCGCGCGTTCGCGCTTTAAATATAACATTCAGCACCGGGAAATCTATGAAAGATATTGATGTACAATCTTAATAAAAGAATAACTTTAATAAGTAACAATTTTATTCTACGAATCTACCCATATAAACCAATTAGGTGAAAAGTTTTACGTATCTCAACTTTTTCATGTCTTGACTGGAAATTTTTAAGTAAATCTAGTATTACTGATTTATTAGTAGATGATTAATTATATTGTAAACGTTTTAGTTATATAGTCATTATTCTTGGTCATTACAAAAGTCACACAGAAGAAATGATTACATTTCGTTCATTGGAAAGAGAGATAAATGAATTTAGATGCAAAACACGGAAAACTTTCAAAAGTTAAAGTAGCTTATGAGTCCTTTCCAAATATTTTTAGAAAATTTACAGCAAGAAATGCTTTATAGTTTAGTAAACACTTCTAGTAAAATAATGTGTAAATATATGGAAGAGCTTCGCTGTTCGTGATTTTTGATGACTCTTCTTGCTCAATCGCTTCATCGCTGCTTTGGTCCCAATAGATAGCACAATAGAGAAAGCCCTTATCTGAAGAGGAAAACAAACCCATCTTCTTTCAGATGACAAAGAAAAGGAACCCAATTTTTTGGGTTCCCTTTCCTCAGGTATTTATGTGTCAACTTTAGAAACTGAAAGTCCTTAGGTCATTGGTAAAAACTAAAGTTCTATCACAAAACTAAACGTATATTATATGTAAACAAATACATATAAATAGATATACACAATTTCTCGCAATTCCCCTCCGAAAAGAACAAAGGCTCCTTCTCAACTAACTTGCTTTGGGAATGCAAAAAACCTTAGTAATCCGAACCACCTCGAAGAGGACGAAATAACAGATATTGGTTGGATTGACGCTCTCCTATGCAGCGAGGAACGAAGAATCGCACGTTCATGAAAGCGAATGTTTACAGAAATGATTTTACTCAACCCAATTCCATTCTTCATGAATTGCATCGTAAAAATTTCTAATAAGACCATTGTCGCATGATATAAGCCAAATGGCTCCACCAGGAAAAAAAGAGGAGAAAAATCGTGCTCTCCTTTGAAAGGCTACACAATTGCTACATTGCATTTCAAACACCATGGAAAGGTTCCTTGCCGCATTAAAAAGCGATTTTTATATTGAAAAATACCATCATATGGTAGCAACATTGAAAATTCCATCGCAAAATTCAACGTTGATTATATATTTTTTAAAACAGGAAAAAAATACAGGACAATAATAGACAGGAAGTACAAAGCTTCCTCTTTCAAAATATATAAAGGTTATTTAGATTTAAAGAAGTGTCTACTGTCAAAAGATAAAAGAAATTATGGCTGACGCAGGACATAATAGTACGTCTGACGGCCGATTGGACAATTTTCGCAGGACATAATAGTACGTCTAACGGCATTTACGGGTTAAGATGTAAATATTTGTCGCAGATTTGACTCCCGTTTGAAGTTATAATTTAAACTTCTATTTAATCAGCAGCTCTATTTGGCCGTGATCACTACTCTCACTTTCCGAATTCCGGAGCCCTGGATAGAGGAGAATATAGGAAACCTCTTGATTTTCTTATCCAATCGCGTCTAGAAATATTGATGAGTGATAAATATCTCAGGGTCTAGACTCTAAATCTCTTAGGACAGTTTTTTTAGGAAGAGACACGTCAGTTGGTATTCTTACGATAATTATCTTCTCTTAAGCACGGACGGGTGCTTTTTCCATTACAAAACTGTTATTATCTTTCCGTAAAAAAACACTTAAATACCCAAAAATTTATAAAACACAAATCTAAAGATGAAATTACCAGCTTCAATTTTTTTACTTTCTCCATATACGAAGTATAGAGAAAGTATTCTTTTCATGAAAAAAATCGAATTCGAATTCGTTTTAAGGTCCCCTGAACACGTTTTGACTATTTTCTCGATTATGTCTGTCTGTATGTGATAGATTTTTGTGTGCGCTCTAACTCAAAAACTATTAATCAGGTCAACGCAAAATTTTATATTTAACATTTTTATAAAAGTTAGAAGATCTGATTAATTTTTGGTAAAAATCGGTCGAACGGAAGTGGGTGTTACTCTTGTCACTTATCCGCTATTTTGAAATATATTCTTTAATATTTGATAAATGTAAAAATATACTGGAATAAAAGTTGTAGGAAATTTTATTTTCTACAACCTTTGTTTGGTACATTTTTCCATATAATACATTGTTTAAGAGATGTATTATATTTTTAGCTGCCACCACCACGCCACCTACCGATGACTATTGTTAACAATTGACGCTTAGTTACGTCTTAGTAACGCTCCTTTTTCTTTTCTTAATTGTCAACCGGAAGTAAATATTGACAACGATCTCAGAGCTAACAACATGTAATTTGCCATATAAATATAGTGAAAGTCATGTGTTGCCCACATCAGTTTATTTTCATTCTTTTGGTATTGCCCTTCTTTTATGCAATCCAATGTTCCTTTTCATTTTCCACTTATTGCCTATTTTCTAACATCTTCCCTTCTGTGACTTATTTTAGCAGACCATTGCGTCTCAAAAATTCACCCACCCATTTCTTTTTTCTCCTCCCTATTATTAAACCACGCTCTTCGGGATACGGGATAAAATGGAATTAACCGATCACATTAATTATTATATACATATACATGTTACTCTGCAGGGCATCTTTTTGGTGGATTGCAGGAGGTGCAGTGCACCAAAGGTCCCTAGTTTTCCTACGTTATTTGTTCCTATAATGTTCTCTTACCGTTGTAGGGAAAAACGATCCTCTATATCGCACCATTATAATGGCGAAGAAAAAATAAAATTAATTTGATTTTATATTTCGCATTCATAGGCAATAAAGACGAATTTACAGAACATTTCTGCGCTATTTAATATTATTTCAATTTAATTATTTTTAATTGAGAGATTTAAATGATCCTTATTTTCCTTTGTCTATGTTGTACGTATGATGCTTTTTTGGAATTATATTTGAAAAGTAAAATCTTGTGTTCTTGAATTCAACGTTATTGATTATTATAGAAAACATTTTTTGAGCAACTGCTTTTCAGATGTTTCAGCGAAATATAAATTTCATTCATTCACATTCAATTGTTATTGCATAAATTAGTTTCCGTTGGTGTTTCTTTTATATTGTTTCCTTATACGTATTTGTTCATCCAGCTGGAATGTTAGAAAATGTTTTACCTTTAGAATTCTAAACATCATAAATTTAGTATATCTATGTAATTGATAACTACAATTGGTTTGAATATTTATTCACACACAATATACTACAGTATAAACTTTCGCTAGCATTTAATGCTGGTTGCATTTTGGATTCTATGGATTCCATCCGACGTTAGTAGTTGTCTTCAGCAAAAAACTATAAATCTTTTATTAAACCTTCATTTCAAATGGCTTTTCATTATTGCCATAATGTTATCGTATAGAAGCTCTTTCACCTCGATGGCCCATAGGAAATCAAGATGATTGAACTTGTGGTCGGAGACGTCGAATTTTCCTTGAAGATTCGAGAGTTTCGAACCCAGTTCGAGAACGTCCTATGAAAAAAAATTGGAATAGGTTTCATTAATTAGGTACTTATATCTTTGTTATTCGTACAAATTAAACGCGGGCATTTTTATCAGGCTGATTTCCAAAGGAAACATAGCCTTATGAAATGGTCGTGTCTGTGTGTGTCTGTCCCCCAATAACAACTTTTGCATCGATGGACCGATTTTCATGGAATTTGGTATGAAGCTCGTGTTGTCAGGCCCCACCTCCGGGCTATATTTTATTTTCCGAAGATTGAAGTCTCGGGTTCGATTCCAGGAATGTTTTCCTCTATTTGTTTTAAATAGTAAATCTCAAATTCATCGTGCAGAGATGTTTTCTTTAATTCATTAAAATATCTTAAAATTGCGATATCGGAGCGAGATTTGTACTGTTCTAAGGAGAAAATAATGTAGATTCTAATTCTTATCACCGAATTTTGATAATTGTTCGTATTTTGTTAATTTATACTAAAACATAGCGTTTTTGCGTTTTAAATCGTATTTTATCGGATTGTTGCCATGGAGACGATTATTACCAAACTCGGCTTGAGCATAGACGAGTGAACAAATGGGTTATTTTCTTTTTCACTCGGCTACTCTTCGGCAATGGACAGTTGATACATACATATAAGCGTATAAACAGTAACATTTATTAAATTCGTTTATTTAAACAAATACATGCAAAATATAATATGAGAAAGAGATTGTTTATACGCTAATATGTATGGATCAACTGTCCATTGCTGAAGAGTAGCCGAGTGAAAAAGAAAATAACCCATTTGTTCACTCGTCTATGCTCAAGCCGAGTTTGGTAATAATCGTCTCCATGGCAACAATCCGATAAAATACGATTTAAAACGCAAAAACGCTATGTTTTAGTATAAATTAACAAAATACGATATATTATCAAAATCCGGTGATAAGAATTAGAATCTACATTATTTTCTCCTTAGAACAGTACAAATCTCGCTCCGATATCGCAATTTTAAGATATTTTAATGTATTAAGGAAAACATCTCTGCACGATAAATTTGAGATTTACTATTTAAAACAAATAGGGGAAAAACATTCCTGGAATCGAACCCGAGACTTCAGTCTTCGGAAAATAAAATATAGCCCGGAGGTGGGCCCTGACAACACGAGCTTCATAGCAAATTTCATGAAAATCTGTCCATCGATGCAAAAGTTGTTACTGGGGGACACACACACACAGACGACCATTTCATAAGGCTATGTTTACTTTGGAAACCAGCAAAAAAATGGCAAAATTCTTATGAAATGCGACCTGACCGCATTCATTATCCGAAATATTTTTTAATGTACTTTAGCTAGGATCAATTATTGCGTTGCGCTATCTGCTTTACCTGCACGTTGGAAAGATAGTCGTTTTCTGCGTAGTGAAGATAAACAGGCGCGGTGACCAAGCTGAGATCGTATTCGGGTGGTGTCTCCTGACCGTAGATTTTTAGGTTCTCATCGCTGCCGTAGTCGTACTGCCCGAACTTCGCTGCAGATTGAGATGAGAAAGAACAAATGATTGTTTTTATTTTGGAAGTTTTTCAAAAGGTTTTTAATAAAAAATGGTACAATGAAACGATGGCAATATGCAACTTGAAAAATAAATAATAGTGCTTGTTGGATTTGGATTAAATTTAACGTATAAACTTTCAATTTGCAATGTTTCAAATGTAATAAGAAAAACTTAATATAGCCAATCATCAACCATTTTAAGTTTTCTACTCGGCAAATGGAATATTATCACTAAAAAAGGAAACTAGGCATCTAGAGTATAGTGATCATTCATTCCGATTTTCAGCTCATAGGGTTATTATCGTGATCCGTTAAAATAGCCCCGACTAAACAGTCCCTTCAAAAAACAAATTAGCCCAATTTTATTTTTATTTAAGTGTGAAAAACCAATACATAAGCAATACAATACTTGTAAAAATAGTCAAAATCCAATTACATAATAGATAAAAAATTTCAGTTACAAATACGATGTGTATAGCTGTGGTATCTATATCGCAGGATTGTGGGAAATTCCATGAAGGTAATCAAGAATGCCAGAATGTATTATCATAAGTTGGAACTAGAGTTTGAAGTCGTTGATTGAGTTACATCTATGTACTTCGTCTTTGATGCTTCTGGCAGCCGAATCCCTGCACGAAAGCGCACGATATCTATCTCGACTCGATCTTACTCATTTTGAAACTGGTCGACAATTTTGTATACCGACGGATGATGGCAATCTATCGTCTTCTGGAACGCACGATGCCACCCTTCGACTGAGTTGGTGCGAGGAAGACCGCCGATGACTTGATCACGGACCTTCCATATGCCAGTGTTTCTCAACCGGGGATCCCCGGATCCTTAGGGGTCTGCGCGTTATTTCTCGGAGGTCCGGAGTTGAGTAGGATATGATGTTTATTTTATCTATAACTTGTTCGATCCGGCACGGAGCTCTCATTACTATTTCAAAGTGAAAATGCGAGAAAATGAATGAAAAATTCATGAATTTTTCATAGAGAAATTGTGGGACTTCGTAGGTGGTCCGCGGCTCCAAAAAGGTTGAGAAACACTGCCCTATGCGAATGGCGAATCGAGGTTCTGCTCTGCGGTTGCGACTTTGTCATCCTATGTAATTATCTTCCCAGTAGTCGACTATTGCATTCATTTCATCAGGACAACTGTCGGCCAAGTTTTCAAACGCAACCGTTACGTCAGCAATTGAAACGAAACTCAAAAGTCAATAACATCTTGACATGCATTTTATTAAGTTATTTTGTCGGGGCTATTTTGTCTTGGTCTGTTTTGTTGGGGCACCAGTTATTAGAGTTGGTAGAAACTGCTCTTTACCTGAATTAATCTCTTGTCCGTAATGGATAACCGTTCTAGATGAAGCCCCAGCTGGCACGTGTCCGATGATGACAGGAATCATTGTCTGAGAAAAATCGGCAATTGATGAATGATTGGAATTTTGAAAATGGCCAATTCAGACGGAATTGCCGAAAGCTGCTTTCACTTAGTACGATTACAAAGGAAATTTAAGACTGGTTATAAACTAGCTAGCCTATTTTGCCAATTAAGCATATATTATGCATGTAATTTATGTTCTATAATGGCTTATAAAGAAAAATCCGACCCAATTGCAATAGCTGCAGTTGCTCATATGATCAAGAGTAGTTCAATCTTTTGCTATAAAGGACTTTTAGAGTTCTATATTGAGATGAAATGATTCTCGAATTATTCATTTAACATTTTTAAAAATTTGGTGACAAAAAATAGTTTTCTATTGATGTTCACTCAACCTCATTAAGCTGTAGGGAATCGTAACCGCAAAGAAGGAACAGGATGTTGCTGCACAACGACTGCGTTATAGCGTGATCCTTGCACAGGGCTGACCCCACTTTGTCCAGAAGGTCTGAGTTGGGAAGAAATTCGTCGATTCCAAAAAATTTAGCGACCCACTGGGAAATGGAAAATAGAAACATCCAACATTTCAATTTTAATCGTTGAATTACATCGTCATATGATTCTAAATACCTAGGAAATTTTATTTAAACTTGGGGTAATTAAGAACGAGGCATCAGTTATAACTTACAGCAATTAGTAATTTAGGAATTTGTTTTTTTGCTCCTGTGATATTAATCAAAATAACAGCAGCATATTTAGATAGCATTTAATGCCATAGTTAAAAGGATATATGAAAATGTATTGGAAATGTTTATTAGCGCAGTAAATATTGAATGAGGCGTACAAAGCGTGGCGGAGATCAACATAAGTAAGAATAATGGATTATTTTAGAAGCTAAGATACATAAAAATATCCTGCCATGACCATATTTAAAACTGAAGCTCCCCATATTTTCAAAAGAATTCCTTTAAGGCACCTGAAAATAAAGGTGCATATCTTTCTTCACTATATAAATGTGGATATATATTTGCCTGAACAAAGAAATTATGATTTTATAAAAGGGATTCAGAAGGCCATCTCTAACCTCTATCTGATTCACGAAAGGAGCCAGAATCTTGAGCGGCGTCTGGAGGTTGCTCATGAAAGCGACAGGAGCCAAAGAGAACTGCGCCTTAATCTTTGCGTTGTACTCCGGCCTGAGGGATCCCATTACGTAGAACATGGTGGTTCCCATGGAGTGGCCCACGTAGAATACTTGCTCCTCTCCAGTTTCCGCCAAAACGTAATCAATCTCTTCTGGAAGGTCATATTTGCCCATTTCGTTCCAACTGTGTCGTCAAAAGAATATACAGAAAGACCTCTATTATCCTCATGAAAGGATTTAGATAAACTCCTGATTACATCTATTAACATCTCTCTTTGTCATAGATAAATTTTCTGGCCATTTTGTCAGTAGATTAATTTCATGAACGAAAACTCGTGAACTGTGCTCTAACGTAAAATACAATAAGCTAAATTATTTTGTCACAACTTAATTGCATTTTATAAGAATCATTAAACTTAATAAAGCAATGACCTTTCTGCAAAGACATTGTCCTCATTCTGGTGAATGCGGCATGTGATATGTTTTTATTGTGTTTAACAGATATTTTAAAGAAATTTGTTTTTGAAATTTGATTCTTTAGATTATCCGTGTGTTCTTGTTAGCCGTGCTAATCGTCTCAACAAACACGGATAAACTTGGTTATCCGTTATCCTGTATATATAATTTTGGAGTTTGAGGTTTTCTTTCAACCAGTTGTTTGAATACTGTTAGCATCGACTTATTTCATTTGAATACTGTTCTTTGTTTTTAAATATATATATAGTAGATCAAATTATTTAATCTTTTCGCAGTCTATCGCAGTTTCATATCAATTAACTCACGTAAACTTCCAGTACTCAGAGTCATCGGGTGACAGCGTGGCGTGAGCTCTGGAATAGTGATTACCTCTCGCGTTTCCCATCCAAACGTCGTAACCAGCATCAGCTAGGATATACGCTGTAATAAATGAACTGTAATATAATTATAAATTAATTTGAGTATATTCTCAAATTATTTACAAACACACTATTAAAAAGTAACTGCAAAATCTTGAGTGAAATCGGGTACATCACCATATGTTTGCAAACAAAAATTAATAGTAAATGTATTTCTACCTCTCTTAAACAATTGCGGATCTTCTTAACGACATTATTATCTTTCTATCAAAAATTGCTCAACGTTTCGAATATGGTTTCATATGATTGCAAGTTTATTTTTACTCTTGGGGAAAGAGGTTTGAATCGCTTTACGAGTCGAGATAAAACGCACTCTCCTATCGCTTTATCTTGGATTATATTGTTAGTGATAAGATCGAGGTTAAATTTTTTCCCCGTTTGCTGCTTCTTATCAGTCCATATTGTTACAAATTCTTTTCTTAATAATATTTAGTGCTAAATTCCAGAATAAGCGCTTAAAAGTATCAAAACTTGATAAAGTAAGTACTTGTCTTAAGCATCTCTAATAACCATTACAAAGTTGAATGTAGCGATAGATTAATTCTGGAAAACATCCTGGAAAATGTTTTTTATTTTCATCGTTATAACATTATTAATACCCACAGTTTAAAGTTATTTATTCACAAATTATATACATAGACCTTAAGATCCTTACTTAAAAAAAGAAACGTCTACACGGAAAAATACTTCGTAGAATTGTACAGTTTTTGTGTTGTTTTGAAGCAATTGAATATATAAATCTCGTACTTTTTCATTCACTGATATTAAAAAGACAGTCTGTTTCTTAAGAGATTAATATTTTCCCAGGTTTACATTCACATGTGATCACAGTTTGACTATCAAGAGAATTCGCTCGGCAGTTTAAGAAGCTGCGTGTTTTAGTCACAAATAGTAATTTTGAAATTGCGCTATTCTAGAAAGTCTATTATAATGGACTTAAATAGAGCTTATAGCAGTACTATCCATTTATTTTCAGTGTTTATCTTAGTTGCTTTGAGGGACGAATGAGTCAATGATGTCAAAATCTGACATTATCCGACTTCACCTTAACATATACCTGTCATATTATTAGTTTTTATGTGTGGTTTGCTGAGTAAATTGTCAGTCTATGCTGATAAATATATGTTTATATCGATTATGTCGTACAAAAGTGTAGAGTGATTTACATATTTTATTCAGAAGCATGAAATACGTGTCCAAAATATAAGAAATTGGATCTGGAACTAGCGGGGGCTTACCGAAACCCTTTCCCGGTCCCATGATGACCCAGTCGGACGAGCTGCAGAATAGTCCGTGCTGCAAGAACACCACGGGACGACCCTCGCTCGTCTCCTGTCCTATGCCGTGAGGGATGCGGTGCATAGTCAGGAGATATCCGTCCTCCGTCTTTACCTCATGCTTCTCCACTGGGTAGCCGTAGTATGCAATCAGTTCGGTCTGTAGGGAATTAGCGAGTTACGTGACTTCTGATTTAGGAAGTCTCGCGGAAGATATGCAGTTAAAACTTTTCATTTTCATCCCTTCCGGAAATAAAAATAACTTTTTAAATTCCTACGATACTTATGTAGTATTGCAGGAATTTACAGTTATTTTTATTTCTGAACTATGGATTTCTGGCGAGTAACTGCCGAAACAGTTGACTATATTCATTTTTATTTTTCAATTTCTTCAGCTTACGCGTAATTTACAATGTAAATGCAAAAAATTAAAAAGCAGTGCACCGGTTTCGTTCAGGAAAATGAATATGTAACTCAATATACGCGAAAGCTAAGTTCCTGGAAAAGGACGATAACTTAGCAACCGCGAATATAGATAACGAAAACTTATGGTAAACCGGGGTTATTTCTTCCTCTTCCTTCGCTTTTTGTGGCCATAGATTAATCACAGTTTTCTACGTCATTTAAAATAGATTGCACTAACTACAGTCAGTTGCACGCGTGAGAACAGAGGACACAAAGACTCATTAAACATATAGCAATATGTGAGCATCTCGCTTACCTTGTTCTTTCAGCGGTTCTCCAGGTGCATCATTATTTTTGTAGTATTTATTTACTACTTGTTTTATTGTCGAGAGGAGGTTGCGCTGTTTCATGGGCTTTGCTGCAGTCAGTCATTTACCTTCCGCAAGCATTGAAAATTGCTAGGAAATCCGCGAATATGAAATCCTCAGAAATTTCACAATTTATCAGACAGCGGCTGCTTTCAAGATAGATATTTAAATACACTATAAACCGCATAAGCAATGGCGGACCCAACGTTACACGATTCGCCACTGCAGATTGTCCTTCGAACATTGTGAAGGGTAAACTAACAGCGGTACGAATTAAAGCGAGTTATCGAGCTAACCTTATGACTGAAATCAAATCGACGAACTGCGTCTCTCCAGTAGCTATAAAAAGGTTGAGAAAACTAGATGCGCATTTCAGCATCCGGAATGTGCATCTGGCTTTTCCAAACGCTTAGATAGTTTGTCAAGCGGATGATGGATCATTCATAATGAAGGATCGTCGTCGGCGTGGTGGGTTCAGTGGGGTTGAGGAGATGAGGAGGATCGTCGATGCCCCCCCCCCCCCCACCTTGGATTACCCCATCGCCCCCTCCTCCATCTCTTGGGAAGTTTCTAAGATCTACTCCAGCGAGGGGACGAACAAATAAAAATCCACGGTTGTCAAATTATGAGACGAAAGAAGGCCAACTTACGGTGTCCATGAAAATATCCGGCAAGGAATCCCCGGTCGACCCGATCGGCAACGTCTCCAATCCGGTCGTCCTCGTCGGGGGTCTTGCGGAAACCAAAGCCACGTAGGCGAAAAGCGCGAAAAAGATCATCTTCGCGTACTTTTGGCTGCTAAATTGAAAAAAAAAAACGTGAAAAATTCTCTAAGCAGGTATCTTTCTGGAGAAAGAAAAAATATCACAGAAGATACGTAGATGCTACATGGATGACAAATGCCAGCATCAGCACTCACCAAAACCGTGTGTTGACGCCTACACTTTATATGTGCGACTCAAATCCTTCATTTTTTTAACTTTGGAATTTCGCCGATTAGGTCGCTAAAATGGACCGTGGCCTTTTCATATATTTTCAAACGCTTATTTTTCGGTTTTGTTTATCTCCTTCATTTTTGGAGATAAAAATCGATTAGTTATCTTTTTTGTATGGCTATCAATAGGTATTTGATGTTTTCTTAATGTGGTGATCATCAGGTTTTCACTATTAGGAATTACTTCAATTGTATCAAACAATACCAGTTCCATGTTGAAAACCCAACATATCCTTGATTAAAACTTCCTATTGTCTTATTCATTTTTATCTAGTTTGATCGAAGAATAATGGATTTAGAGTTTCCGTATTTCACCGCATAATCGTCGCCACCGCATAATCGTCGCACCCTGTTTTTTAGTCAAAAAATTGGTTAATAACCTTTCATCGCGTAATTGTCGCATAGTATAATTCTGTTCGTCAAGCCGCTTAAAAGGTAAACAGAGCAGCAATGTATTCACCAGTGGCATATGGATACGCATTTATTTAGCCGTCAAAAGCTTCAAAAAGACGGGAATTTCGAATACACTAGATGGATATGAAGATGACGCACGGTGGCAGAGCGTCGACGAAGTAAACACATCTGATGTGGCGCTGAGGACGGCGCGTCAGATAACGAAACCAATGATAGCGGCGCAGAATCTTCGAACACAGAAGATTAAATTTTGTAAGTCCGTGCTTCGCAACACTGTAGTAAATTTTCTCAAGTGTAATATTTCGACTATAATGCACAAATCAATAACAACTAACGTGTTAACCTTTTTTCAGACCGGAAAAATGTTCGCTAAACTGTCACGAAGAAATTATGTGCGTCGATTTGGACTATTCAATTTTAACGTATATCACGAGTATTCCGTGCATCCTAATCTTGCACCATAGACAGTTTAGTAATAAATAATTTTTAAGTAATACCGGCACAATTTAAAAAAAAAGCTTCACATAATGGTCGCACCCCACTTTTTTGCAAAAAAATTTGGCATAAAATCTGCGACGATTATGCGGTGAAATACGGTAATTACAGAGTGACAATACACTTTCACGTAGAAATTTGAAGATTTCCACCGTGATGCGTAGATTATAACAAGAGAGGACAGACGCACACACCATGCATGCATACATGCGAGGCAGAGGCGTTATTTACGATTTATGCAATCACGTCATAAAAGATAAACATTAATGGCTTACAAATAATATAATGTCTAAGAACTGGTATGACAAAGAAATATCGAATTTTTTATTCACCGATTTATCTCCTAATTGGTTGTACTTGATAAAAAAATCGACTATTGGTTATAACGTACCTCACTCGAATAGTAGTAACATTACGAATACGTTCACGTTCATTCCTTCGTCGTAAATTAACCATTTTTTTCACCTACAACCGCTGTGTATACGTAAAGAAAATAGACGTTCATTTATTTGTTGTAGATAACCCATTTCCCTTCATTTACTAAATCTTGCGTGCGCACGAAAGAAAATTAAATTAATTAGTTGTTTACAGCAGATATTGTTTACTTCGGTTGCCACAAAGATTTTTTCGTTGACAACAATTAAAAAACACGGGAAAATTTTTCTGTTCAAGGCGAATTACAACTTTCACGTCAGGAATTCTTGAAATCGGCTACTCCTACGATAAAAATGTACTGACAAAACATGTGCTATTTGAGTAGTCCTACAAATTTAGTTTAAAGATTTTTTGTTATGTGATATTTTACGAGATATAAGGAAAAGTTCATTTTTTGTCTCCAGTTAAGTGGCACTCCTGATTATGCTACTTGAAACATTTATATAATTTTCTTAGCAGACGGGACCATATGGCATTCTTTGTTTACTTTTTATAAAGAACGCCTAAAAACTACTTATCTTAGTTGCATGTTGTTAGATATGCGTAAAATAATTTTAAAGGGGCGAAAAATCTCTTTAATAGGGTTTCTACTACTTATATGTATTTTATTTATGCTAATGCGCAAACCCATCTTTTTAATCGGTTTTCCAATAAACAGGAGATGTGTAGCGTTCTTTTTAGCCCTCGTCTAAATAAAGTCAAAGCTGCGACTTGAGATGTGAATTCTGGTTCTAATACAAACATGCATCATGCTGTGTCTCGCTCTTGACTAGCGTAACGGAAATTAGTAATCGAGTTGACCTTATGGTTTGAATGCATATTATGATGGTGTTTATTCCTTTTGCTATAAAACTGCTTAGATGTTTATGGTGGCATTGCTTCTATAAAGTACCGTTCATAATTAACTTTCGGAAAAATTACACTGAGGATGGCTTCCCGGTACCTGAGATGTGCATCTAGATCACTCATCCGTTTTGTAACTGTATTAGTTACCTTTATATGAAGGAATAGTTATTCTTATCTGAGGAAAAAACCTTCGTCACCATTAACCATAGCAATTTATGTATCTATAATAGCCATAAAAATGTTGGGCAAACTAAGTGCGCATACTGTCTACAAAGCAGCCGTCATCAGTGGTGATTCACGAATTCTAAAAAGAGAAATTTACTTATGACGACTGCTTTATAGCCGACAAGCGTGTCTAGTTTTATGGCTGATGGAGATGATTAACTTGTTAATTTAAGCCATAAGGTGACCTCGATATTTCTCTCTGGAGTAATTTTTAGGCTGGTTTCCAATGGAAACTCCCTTACGTATGAAATGGTCCTGTCTGTGTGTACGTGTGTGTCCCCTACTAGCAACTTTTGCACCAATGTACCGATTTCATTAAACTTGGTATGAGGCTCGTGCTGCCAGGGCCCACCGGCCTATATTTTATTTGGTGAAGATTAAAGTCCCGGGTTCGATTCCAGAACGATTTTTCCCTATTTGTTTCACATAAGAAATCTCAAATCCATCGTGCAGAGATCTTTTCTTCAATACATTAAAATATCTTAAAATTGTGATATCAGAGCGAGGTTTGTACTGTTCTAAGGGGGAAAGAATGTAGATTCTAATTCTTATCGCCAAATTTTGACAATTGATCGTATTTTCTTGAATTTATACTAAAATAGCGTTTTTGCGTTTTAAATCTCATTTTATCGGATTACTACCGAACTCGGCTTGAGCATAGACGAGTGAACAAATGGGTTATTTCCTTTTTCACTCGGCTATCCTTCGGCAATGGACAGTTGATCCATACATATCAGCGTATAAACAGTAAAATTTATTTATTAAAAAAGTACATGCACAATATAATGTTACAAAGAGATTTTGACATTGTTTTTAGCATTCTAAACCTGATAATGCTCTATTAATTTGTTTTCCAATATTTCTATCATTGATAAACTATGAACTACAAGTGGTATTTATGGAATGAGAATTCTTTGGAATGACTAACACTTACCGAAACATTTCCTGGCAATATAATAAGTAATCAATTCCGGACGTCAACTTCGGGAAACCAGCCTACATTAGTCCTGGTTTGGACTTCTTGTTCTTGTTTGTTTCCTCTTATGAGTCTTATTGTTAGTCATGTGTCGAATTCGATACAACCATGCCTTAGCACTAAGGGCTCTCCTTCTGCCAAAAACAAAAACTTTCTGTCGAATTTTTATTATCAGTTTTACCTTAATTCCTTTCCCCCTCCTTCAGTTACACTCTTCAACGTTTTTTTCTCTAGTGCATTTCCTATGTTCAATTTTAATCGGGTCATTTCAGTTTTTCATTTCTTTAGCTATGCTCAATACATCCTCATTCATGCTCTCACTTATACATATTTCTTAAGTTACACTCATCTTGGAAGCTTCTTGTACTGGTCGATTCTATATTCCCATTAAAGTAATCTCTCACCACTAACATATGAGAAAAGGTTGAACAGTTTTTTTACCTATGAATGGGTATAAAAATATAAACAAATTATATATATAATCTACACCAAGATAGATACAGGACTGATATTTTGAAAGTAATGAAAACAAGCCATTAAAATAAAATGTCTTCTCTTGTCCTTCATAGTAGTCTTGAACAGCTGATTTAAACTCTTTTTCGCTTGAAAATCGTTTTCCCCTGATCTGTTTCTTCAAATTTCTGAACAGGAGGTAGTCACTGGGAGCCAAGTCAGGACTGTAGGGTGGGTGGTCAATTTGTTCGAACTTTAATTTGAGCACAGTCTGCTGACAAATTAGGGCCTTGTGAACGGGTCCGTTGTCGTGCAACAGGAGAACGCCCCTAGACAACTTTCCACGCCGATTCTCCTTGATGACATCTTTTGCCTTTTCCAAAATGTTGACATAATAGGCACCTGTAATAGTCGTTTTTGGAGGCAAATAGTCAATTAAAATAATTCCTTTGGAATCTCAAAAAACTGGGTCCAAAATCTTGCCGACTAATGGTCGGAGAACCTTTGTCTGTATTGACTCGTTTACTTTCGCCATCATAGTCATTCCCGTAACAATTCTATTAATCACTTCCACCTCGCGTCCCTTGCCCAAATCCAAAAATTGCTTTAAGTTTCTACTCGTCTCTGTTTGTGCAATGGCGTCAGCATTCGAGGTATCCACCTTGCACTCACTGTGGACATCCCCAATTGTTCTTTAATAATGTTTCCTTGCTTACGCCCACTTCCTTTGCTAGCTCCCATGCCTTGATTCGCCGGTCTTCGAGGATTAGACGTTCAACTTTCTTTCAGTTTTCTTCAGTAACTGCAGAAATGGGTCGACCAGACCGGGGATCATCTTCAAGAGACTCTCGGCCACGCTTAAACTGCTTGACCCAAAATTTGATGACACCTTCAGACGGAGCAGACTCCCTATAGACCGCGAGCATACGTTCGCGAATTTCGGATGGCCTACGTTTCTCCTTGGTGAGGAACTTAATGACTGCTCTATACTCCAACTTGGAAATTTTCACTGGACACAGTGATATTAACGACTTCAACCTTTCACTATGACTGAGCTTGTGGCTTGGCTGCGATAATTATATGTTTATATTGTTTAGTAGATAATCCAAGAGTAATGGCGTAAACACTAACAATGAAAACAAATTTTTCAGTTAAATAACGTTTCAACCTTATCTCGTAATAGTTTCTAGTATTAATCTATTTTGCGGTCTCCTTTTAATTTAATAAAAATATATACATAGATAACCATATTTTGGATCCGAACTTTGTAAAACTTCTTTCGTATTGCGCTGTGAGCTGATAAAATATTTGGCCGTTCTTGATCTATATTAAATTTATGCTAAATATTTTAACTGTCTTGAGAGCGTAGGATGAATCAGATACCTTAAAAATTTTCTTTGTGGCAGCATATTGTCATTTTTCACGATATGTAATTTAATCTGTCATAAATACAGCAATAATACATAAAGTAGTCACGGATACAAAATTTTCACTGGTTAAGTTGTAAAAGAATCCCAGTTTTTCCCATTTAAAACCGAAAGTAAGTTGATACGGATTTTCTTCAAGTTTTATGGGTCGGAAAATTTTACTTTATTCTTTTTGTTGCCCATATTTTGAGGTCATAAGTTCATGTCTCAGTCCTAATCAATTTTAAAATTCGAACAAAAAATATCCTGTACTTAATCAGGTTTTAATTAAATGGAGAAAGTAAATGTTCTTATTATCTAATCCATGGTTTTACTTTGAAGAAGGCACGTCTAAATCATGAAAGGATTCCCACCACGAATCTGGTGGTTGATTTGTATAAATAAAATTGACCATTCTTGAGTATTTTTTATTAATTCTTACAAATAGAATGACAGAATGAAGACAATGTAAAGAATGAGGCAGTGCTTTAAAATTCGTTTGTTAACACCTTTCATTTTTATGATATAGAGTAAGATATGAGATGATAAATAAATCACAACTCGGCGTGGTTTTTATGAAGATTTTTATTTGAAGTATATTATCGTTATTAAAGATCCTGATTCAAATGCTTATTCATGAGAGCCATGATCTTGTCGTATAGCAGGGTCTTTGCATCAACTGCCCAAAGATAATCAAGATGATTGAATTTCTCCTCTGGAACCAGAAATCTTCCCCTGCAGTTTCCTAATTGATTGTATAGATCTAGCACATTCTGCGAGATAAAAATAATTGTATATGATATTAGAAGTATTAATATCTCTAATGCGTTTTTAATTTAAGAGATTAACTATGTTTTTCATAATATTATTTTTGCACCACATTAGTTTGGAAAAGCATTGAAGGCCATACAAGCCGATACATTTTTCACTTATTTGTAATTAGAGGATATATTTTATCATTAAAAAATTTAAAGAAAGAATGGAAAAAATCAGACTAAAAAACACTTTCCTGCAAGAAGCCCTCTAATAACGTGATGGCTTTGAGAGATGCATTCAATAATATCTCTTGTTTTGAATAAAAAAGTCGAAGTCATTACAAAAGAGCGCACAATTATGGACCTGTTTGCTGACATTTTATATCGTGATGAATGTTACTCACCTCTGAACCAGATAAGAGATCGTTCGTGGAGTAATGTAGGTATACAGGGGCAGTGACGAGGCTTAGGTCATAATCCGGTGGTGAAGGCCGTTTGTATATGAACAAGTTCTTAATCAGTCCGTAGTCATACTGACGAAACTTGTCTGTAAAGAGTAACAGCAAACGTTTATTTATTTCCTACACTAATAAGTTTCCTGTAGCATTAAATTTTGGTTTACGAATTCTGATCACTGCATTAAAAAAATACTTTATGAGCTGCCGCCATTGAATACAGCTTCTTTGTTCAAGTTCAGACTAATTATATATAAACAGAATTTTTCAGGAAAAGCTACATTCTTTAATGCAAAAAAGATTTAGGACATGTTAAATAAATTTCATTACTGGATTTGATCTCTTGACCGTAGTGGAGGACCTCCTTAACAGATGCTCCAGCTGGTGTGTGGCCGAGGATCACTGGAATCATGGTCTGTTAAATGATAAAAATTCCTAATCAGAGTTAATACAAAATATATTATTTTCGTTCACTATAACTAAGATAAGTCATGCAGTTTATTAACCAGTGATATAAAAGTGGACTTTTAAAATTACTTATATATATTGTAGGAATAAACGATATTTAAATTCAGATGTACTTATTTCACGAATGACACTAAGAGTGGACTTAATTGCCATCTCCAATGTATATTGGAACCTTAAGGAAAGGATTCCGATGTCCCTAATTTTTTTACTAGTATATCCACAAGTATTAGTTTACATTTACGTCAACACACCGGGAGATATATACATAAATATATATATGTGCACATGCATATACGGATTCAGTAGGATTACATTTAAAGCGGTCTTTACCAGCAAAGCGGTAATAGCGGATAGCCTTATGTAAACGTCTGGTCCGTCCGTCCGTCGTAACTTTCATCCGCTAAACCGCTTGACGGATTTTAATTAAATTAAGTATGAGTGATCGGTATAAAAAGTTATCGCTGGATTGTGATTTTTAACTGAATGCATCAATTAGAACCTCCACTTTACATAATTAATTTAATAAACTTATACTCGTATCTCGTTAAATGGAATCCATCAAGCAACAATGAAATACCAAACATTTCTCTCCCTAACTCTTATATGATCTGTAATGTATAGATTAAGAAATTTATTCGGACCACATACTTATGGGTTATAGTATAGGAGATAGAATTCTAGAAATTCCCTCGGAAAACATCGCATATTTTGTTTTAATCTAACACTAAGGCGATTCTCTCAGCAAACAAAAGTAAAAATCCATGTTTTTCTATCCCACGCCCTTGTATGATTTGAGGTATAGTTTTAAAATATTTATTCGGGTAGAAGACAACATTTACTAAAAGATAGTCCCCGAGACTTAGTGTCGGAGATATAAATTACAGAACCGCTCAATCTTTCGATACCGTTGCATACGTATTTCCCATTAAGAACGCCTTTGAAATCCCTGTGTATTCCATTTATGGATTATATTTTTCCATCTCCTTTCTCCTGAATCACATTCGATGCATGGAAATTATATCATTCACATTACTGAAAATTAATATCGAGTCTTACTAGTTATGTAAAAATTAAAATGATTCTAACCTCTGAAATGAGCAACATACCGAGTTCAGTTCCTTAGAGTCAAATCCACAGATGAGGAAGAGAATGCTGGTGCAGAGACTCTGCGTTATAGCCTCGTCCTTGCATAGAGCTTCTCCGAGGAAACCGTATAGGTTGATGCTTGGGAAAAATTCGTTGATGCCGAGCATGCTAGTAACCCACTGGAAAAGTATGAAAGTTGAGGAAGAGCGGTGGAATTTTAGAGTTAATAGTTGAATAGAAATCTTATAAATATAGTAAAAAAACTATTAGACAGTTAATGGGCGACTAATGCCCGAAACAGTAGGAAAATACACACCTGATTGTTACCGGATAATATCGGCGATAGCCATATAGATACGGGAAACTTGAAATTGACGAGGTTTTTGAAGTTTTAAAAAGATTGTTGTGTAAAGTTTCATAGAAGAATATTGATTCGAATAGGTGACTAACTTCGTATGGTATTATGAATAATTTTACGGGGAACGGAGTTGAAGGATTGAATGAGTTTAATTGATTATTTTTATTTGCATTTTATGCGTTAAAGCTGTCTAGGTCCTTCACATTCTACCCCGCTGACTTGGCTTGCTAGCCCGGTGATGGAGAATATTCTTATAAATCACCCATGACCGGTTCTTATTCAAGATAAGTATTCTCGATCTTACTTTAACCTTGAATTTACGTGAACAAGAATGGATGAAAAGACCGGCAGTTTATAATGGTGTATTTAACAATAGAAAAGAATACAACTGATTGACGAAAGGGAAAGAGTTATCAAGAACTGAAAAAGTGTAACGTGAAGAACTAGGGATAATATATAATCACTGTTTAGTCTGCGGACAGATTAGTAATTATCATGATGAACACCTTTCACCTTAAAATCTATTGTAATAAAACACATTTTGAGTTTCTGCATCAGTGTCTTACATCAATGACATCGAGGAAGGGCACCATGAGGCGCATGGCCGACCTCACACCGCCCATGAATGCGATCGGAGCGAGCGAGAACTGAGCCCTTATTTTGGCGTTGTACTCTGGGCGTTGGGATCCCATCACGTAAAACATGGTGGTTCCCATGGAATGGCCGACGTAGAACATCTGACTCTGTCCCGTCTTCTCGATGACGTGGTCTATCTCGGCAGGCAGGTCTTTGGTTCCCATCTCGTGCCAGCTGTATCGGTAAATTCAGAACATAATTTAGAAGTGCAGAGTACAACAGTTTTACTTCGCACTCTAAGATTAAACATAAGTAGAATTTTTGTTTTTGTTCATGGAAAAGTTTCATGGCGTATTATGTTATTTTTCCGGTATTATGTGCCGGATATATTCATGGAAAAGGACACTTATTTCGACAAAGAGTAAATGGAATTCTAGCGGCGTTTCGTTTGACTCACGTGAAGTCCCAGAATTCATCTTCCGTCTTGTCTACGATCTTCTTCGAGTATGTGTTTCCACGTGCGTTTCCCATCCACACGTCGTAGCCTGCGTCGGCGAGGATGTAGGCTAGGTTTCAGGAAAGAAGATATTGCAATTAGAAAGGAATCGTAGTTGAATTTTGACCCGAGATATATAGCTCAGTAGTTAATTTTCTACCTTGTTATTTATAGTGTTGTCTCGAGAAGGCAATTTGTCAATATAAAAATTTTATTGGATGAGTTCTTATACTGCTGATTTTCAAACGGGGTTAGTTCCGATTGCATCAGTATAAGTCCCCGACGCTGTTCCTTTCACGCTACACAAATAATTTAAGATTTTTATGCCTACTAGTTTTTTAAGTGGCAGTTGGCGCATTTAGGGTCCGTAAACTTTCATTACACTTATACCAGCGAAGCGATAGTAGCGGAACGCCTTATGGGCACATCTCGTCTGTCCGTACGTCTGTCCGTACATACGTCAGAGTGTCGCGACTTTCGTCTCTTGAAGATCTTGATAGTTTTTTAATTACGTATGAGTGATTCTTATTAAAATGTATCGCCGTAATATGATTTTGAAGTGCATCCGTCAAATAGATTTTCTCATAAATAATAAAAAATATTTCGGACAGACGGACGGAGTCATCGAGCCCGTAAGGCGTTCCGATACTATCGCTTCGCTCGTAAAGAATGTCTCTAAATTCGGTAACTGGCCAATCTTTCGACACCTTTATGTAGTACGTAAATTCCATAAAAAATGCCTTAGAAATCTCCGTGCATTTAATTTATGGAGTGAACTTTTCCTACTAGTTGATTATCTAAAACAATATTTTTATCATACATTGTACTTTTTGTTATTTTACATAATATATTATTTTTAATTTAGGAACAAAATTTATATAAAAAATATGCGTATTTAATATGCTACCGTTCGTTTTCGCGGTTTTGTGAACTGACGCCAAATTTGCGTGATTTCTCTGTCTTCGCGGTTTTGCAATTCACGGCTATTTTATAGAGCGCACTCACAAAAAAGGAGAGGGATTATTGCACAATTTTTTTCATGCTAAGGTGGGAAAAAATTAAAATTGGTCCATGGGTAAGGACAATTCGGATCGACCGCCCCTTGCCGCGCGCTTCATCATCACCGCAGAGAAAGTCTAATTGTAAGTTCAATTCGATCGTTAATTTTAAGGGGGCCACACAGGAGTATACTTCCCGTGTCCCAAACCCCTCTAGGGAGGGCCCTGTTGACAATCACCTAACCCTTTTCCCGGTCCCATGATGACCCAATCGGATGAACTGCAAAAGAGGCCGTGCTGTAGGAAAACCACGGGTCGTCCCTCGCTCGGTTCCTGCCCTATTCCGTGAGGGATGCGGTGCATGTTGAGGTAGTAACCGTCCTCGGTGCGTACCTCGTGGACTTCGATGGGGTATCCGTAGTAAGCCACCAGTTCGGGCTGCGATGGGATAAATAAGGGTTGCTTGAATGTCAGGCGCCGGAGGATGAAAGAAAGTTTACAAATTCGCACTTATTAGGGCGCTCTGCAGATTACGGCCATAGTTACCATTAGTATATCAGTACGCAGGATTTGGTGTCATAACTTAATCGCAAGTTGTACCTTCTGATAGCATGAGTGACTTGAAGCGTCACTTAGTGAAACTCGTTAACATTCATAGAGAAAGAAGAATAAATTATTTCACCTTTTTACTTTGCAATTTTAGCAAATTCACATTAATGTTATGTTATTATATGTTACATTTTGATGCAATGAACTTCGTGTTACTTGCTTGATAAAGTGACAAAGCTCGCTTCCATTTGTTCTTGAATCTTTTACCGTATCTGCTATTCGTGGTATTTTCCAGTATCCAATCGTGTTCGACATTGCTAAATTTTTGTTCTATATCAATATATTTTTCTATTTGACGCTATATAATCTTCCAAGCTACCTACACTTTCTCCGTCGCTTAATCATGTTTAATAGTGTGCAGCAATGTCTTCTTTTTGTGTCCCCCAATAAAAATTTATCGTTTATATTCTTTTACGGACCCATAAAGATACAAGTAAGATACTCTTGTTAAAGCAAGAGAAGGAAGCTCGTTTACTTAAAAAATTTCATGTTTGTGGTTTATCTCGCCCTTTTGGGAGGCGGCAACTGTTTCCATCTGTGAAAACTCGACACCTTCGCAGCTTCAGGATTTTGGTTACGTTACCATTTCAAATTTTTGAATTTTCCGAATATGAAGCCATCTAGCGGAAATCTATAATCTTCCGGGAAAGTACAATCAATGGAATATTTATAGAAGAGCTAACTAATATTTAAAAATTTCCATATCTCTTTAAAAAAACAGTTGCTCGTCCACGCACAGATAGAGTGGTCACATTAGCACATTTTTTCTTTCAATAAAGAGAGCTAACAAACTTAAGGGTAAACGTCATGGAAGCAGTTCCTAATTTAGCGGCAAAATATAGCATTTATTAGTGAAACTGTTGCTATCGGATTAGACTAATTCCTGCAATCATAAATTCAACGTTTTTATTGTAGTTAACACCTTTTTTTCTGTGCACTCTGACATTGGTTCAATTTACAGTTTCTGTTGTTTTAAAGTAACTTGCTTTAACGATGAGTATAATTCTGGGGGAAAACACAACGTGGTTTGTTTTGTAGTTGACTTTTTTTTTCTATTTGTAGTTTTTTTATCAAAACTGAAACTAAATCGGTTAAAAATGAAAAAACCCTCTCATCTGCCGTGAAAACTTCATCCGACCTAACAACTTTTGTGTTTAATGATTCGCCGGGAACTCGCAAAATCTTAACTTCTAACGCATGTTAGTTTAAATAAAAATATTTTTATGGGTGTTGTCCTTCATAGTAACACTATACTATCTTTGAAACATCTGTTAGAGTGTCTTGTTGGGCTAAACTTGGCTTACTAAAAATTATCAAAAGGAAATTTTAGGGAATTTAAAAAATTTTATGTTGCGTTTGATCTGGAGTACTTCAAAAGAGAAAGTGAAGATGAGAATTTCATTAATACCCAGTGTTTAATGCGCATCAGGCTGTACTCGTTTCCTGAGAACTAGCAGCCAAAATTACCAGCAAAGTTCGTCCGAGTTAAAAATAAAATTACTCGCAAGAAAAATGCTACTATAGCCATAAATTGCTTTATATTTATAGGATTTATCTTTATAATTTAACTCAGAATTTACAATTTCAACTTTAAGGGCCTTTTGGATAACAAATATCATCCATTAATATAAAAGACGTCTAATAATTCTAACCAAGCTTCCAATTGTATTAAAGTATTTATAGTATAAATACCATATCAGATAGTATCCCGCCTCTATTGCACTGTGATGACATCAGTTTGGTCTATATATTTAGATATTTTGTGGAATCAGTTTTCGATCCCATATAAAAACAGTAAACCTAGGTGTTTTTGAGGAAAAATATCATAAATGTTTAAAGAAAATTATAAATATAAAAAAAACTTCCGCTTACGGTGGACATGTAGACGTCAGGGAATGAGTCTCTGATCTCCTGCAGTTCCATGGGAAGAGCGGAAGCTAGCGCCAGGGCGGCGGCTAGGAAAACTATGGCGGCCTTCTCCATTTCGGACTAGAGAATTCGCGGTTGTTTTCGTTAATTAATGGAACGTTGCGCCTACGGCCGGGAAGTCGAAAATTGGCGAGACGAGGTGCTCTGCGAATCCGAAGTACGCCAACACGCCCTGCAAGCCAATATTCCTCTTCTGCCGTGTCGCAAATTCTTTATTTATACCTATTTCTTCTTCCCCGTTCCACCCCCCCTTCATTTGCACTCTTATCTTCCCTCGGATTCCATTTAGGAAACAATTAAACAACTCGAATTATAGATCGGAGATGATTATCGGTCGGCAGGGAAGCATATAAAAAAGTGCCGATAATTTCTCCTTTAAATTCGAATTTAATTGACGTGTTAATCGAAGGGAAAAAAGGTGTTCATACCGCTTTGTTTTCTTCGAAGGTGACATTTTCAAATTCGATAAAATTCCTGGCGATAGTGAGGATCGCCTTTTTTAAAGATAACACTAAATTATTCCCTTCTTCGGTAACCATGATTTTTGCAAAGTTGCGTAACGGTTTTTGTCGTGTATCACGGAGATAAAAATTTTCGGTCTTGAACTTTCTATTTTAAAAAACAAGAAAAGATGATCAAAATATTTTTTTAAATCACTTCAAATGATCTATCTCATGCAGTGGATCGGCAAAGAAAGGATTTGTATTAGAAATAGCTTGAGTTAGCTTGTTATTAATCTCCGCGAGAGTGGCATTGAATAATTCGTATTCTCTCCGTCAAAATCTAAATGAATCGCTGCAGGTTCTTGTTCTCTGGCTACGATTTCCATTGGGAAGTACAATCACGTTAATGCCAAATAAATAGAATCCCCACATATTAGTAAACGCACATTCCGCAAGGCTGGAAATTTTCAAGGTAAACATGCATCTAAAATAACAAACTTTAAAAAAATTAGAGTAAAATTAGTTATATTTAGTGTTAAATGATGTATACTGTTGTTTCAGAAAAAGTTTTCGAGCATCTTTTGCCTCACATCAAAATTGGAAAAATAATATTTTTCAAATTGCCATTTTCCCTACCTTTTTAGGGCTATTGGAGAAACATTGTTTTCAAATTTGTCGTTTTTGATTGACACTATATATAGCACTGAAAATCAGTGAACTTTTAGTATCAGGGAATGAATTGACATTTTCTAGAAAGTGTCTCTGTAAAATTTGTTTAAGCTAAAAGTTGTTATAACTTAATTAAGTATTGGATGTTTGGGTGTTTGTAAGTGCCACAAATGTTTTTTTGACTTTCAAGTATAATTACACGCATGCGCATGAATAATCACGCACATAATCATAAGAGTTTTTTTAGCTTTATGATTTATTGCATCGCGCCAACGAATCTCGGAGAACTTTTGACTGTTTTTGAAGCAATCTTAAGTACCCACTCATGCTCCAATCGCTCGATAAAACGCAAAGAAAAATTAATGACGTTCCTCGAGGTTAGTGATTTATGAAACACAATCTCATAATGCATTGCAACTTTTTAATCATTGCCGTCAAAAGATACCTTTAGGTAATTATGATTGCGACGACAGCTTTTGTGCGAATTATCTGATACGAGCCTATACAATAGATATTGTTTCTCAATTTCTATATATAGCCAAATATTTTTGTTGAAATTTTGACGGATCGACGAGGTAGGAAAGAAAGAACGTAATCAAATATACATTCCTTCGGATGATTGTAAAAACTTAGTGATATTTGAGAGTAAAAGGGGATCCTTATGAATTGAATTTCATGTGGGATTCTAATTATGGGTTGATTATTTATGATATATATATATAAGTACATAAAACCTTGTAAAAAATTATGCAAAACAACCATTATATTAAATTCACCGAATTAGCTAACATGCTGAAATGCCCACAGAGATAAAGATAACAAATACAGCGGTGATAAAATCCCTCTTTAATTCCACTTAAATAGCTGCCCAAACATTGTTATACTCTCTGAATGCTAAATGATGTTTATGTTTGTGAGTGTATGTGCGCCAAATGCGAGCTCATAGTATGTTTTAATTCAACCTCGGAGTAAAAAATTAATGAAAACGGGAATAGGCAGTAGCGGAACTAAAATACCGCCGAGTCCGCGGCCTTTAGGTAACTGGTAGATTCCGGAGCCCCTGGAGGTTCATTTATACATGAAATTCAACCACGGATTACGAAGGGATTTAATAATTATTTTCGCGAGGGACTGCCAGTTTTGCCACTGGGAATAGGTTGTGTGAAGAAAGAAAGGTGATTGGCAGAGATTTACAAGATCTCCTGAAAGGGATGGATTTATGTTTACAGATATTTGTATCACCTAGTTAAATAAAAACCGACATTTTTACATATAAGGTCTATGTCCTTACATTCTTTGGAATGATATTTACTGGATATAATAATAATGAGCGGATGTGTACAAAATAGGGTTCTCAAACACGTGGCCAACTGCTCTAAAAGTGTGGCCCTCTCATTACTTTAATGTTACTGTAAATCAGGAGAAAAGAAAACTTATCCGTATCAACAATGGAGTAAAAAAGATATACGAAATAATAGGATAACGTTTAATATTTAGGAATCTAATTTTATTGTAATAAAAGGCAGTTGTGCCTTGGAATATAAAGCAGCCGATCGCTCCTCTGGTGACGATTGACGGTAAATAACTACAGAACGGAACGTGCGATTTTTTCACAATACACTATGATCTACCTCTCGCACATTTTAAATTTGTCCTGGGTTCGATTCCAGGACCGTTTATTTTATCCATTTTATTAACTCTCGCACGTGTGCAGCGTTTTATTAATCATTTGCATTCTAAAATTACTTCATCATAGGAATTCGGGACTTTAAACAAAGCTAAAAGAACGTAATTTCATATTCCACCCGTCGATCGACTTGCAAATTTTTTTACGCCATAAGTTGACGTATTATATACATAATATCCTTATTCTGTCCGTCCGTCCGCCGGAACGATTTATACAAATCTCTATAAGAGAACGCTTAAAAATCCCTTTGTAGTGCTTTTCGTCATTGCTGAAAAGCACTATTATATTCGTAATGTCCGTCCGTACGCATGTATCGGAAAAATTGACTTAACTGATTTCAAATTTAGTACAAAAAATCCTCACATAAATACAGTACTAAAATGACATATTCCAACCGGATCGACTCAGCAGGGATGCCACAATTGCAAAATTAAACTTTTCGGTAATAATGAATTTGGAAGGAACTGGCTGAACCGATTTCAACGAAATTTTGTACGAAGAAGGTGTGTAACATTAGAAAACAAAATCAATATTTTTAATGTATATATAGAAAGCAGGGTCGCCACAATACAAGTAATAAAAAATGTTCTTTTTACAAGTACTTGTGTTTAACAGTCGACATCGTTTTAACCAAATTTAAAATTTTTAATGTATACAAAACCAGAATAGTATATTTGGACCGGATGAACCAAACATAGGTGCCACACTTTCAAATTAAATTCTTTCAGTAATTACGGATTTGGAAGGAATTGGCTGAAGTGGTCAACTAAATTTTGTATACCATGATGAAATCAAGATGTTTAAAACTGAGATCAAGAGCAGGGCTACCACAATAAAAAGCAAAATAATATTTCTTTTACACGTACTTATAGATAAATGACCGCTAGGATAATCCAATATGGTATACCTATATAATCGTCATATAAATAAATAACCAAAATAGCATATTTAAACCGAGTCGACTAAACAGGGTTACAAAAATATCAAGGCTGAAAATAACTTCGACTCGAAGCAACTTTTCCAAGATCATATTAAAAGTATTTCCTCCCGTGCTATGTCGTTAGTTGGTTTAATTTATCGTTATACAGAAATAACTGACATTTCCGCTCTTCGTACCTTTTTCTTTAGCCGCGTTCTCCCCATTCTTGATTACTGCTCCCCAATTTGGTGCACTGCTTCGCCTTCTACTCTCAAGCTCCTTGACCGACCCATGAATTTCTTTCTGTCTGTAATTAATTCGTTTTCGTCACCCTCCTCTCCATAACTCTTCACTCAGTGGCATACGAACCTCCCTATGGATTCTATTCCTTACCGATCGACGCACTCACACTGACATTAAAGTATTTTCAAAAATTATTGATGGCAATTTTAGGTCACATGAGCTTATTTCTCTATTTCCACTCCGGGTCCCCGCTCGTTCTACTCGCTTGAATGAGCTTTTTCACTGCCCTACCCCTCGCCTCTCAATCACTAAACGTTCCTTTCTCTATCGCCTTCCTTATCTTTGTAATAGTTTGCTGAAGCGCTTCCCTTCCCCCTTCACTAAGTCTCCTAACTTCCAATTTAAATCTAATATTTGATTTGTTTTGTTGCCTATTTTCCTTCCCCTTTCTCCCGATTTATTTGTCTTTCTATTCGCTCCTTACCCTGATTTCGTGTGATTGATGTACTATGTATGTCTCCTGTGTATTCATTGCTCGAGTTTTAGTTATTTTGTTTGATAGTTTTATTTTTGTTTTATTCTTGTTACTTCGTTGTTATGTGCCCAATGTAATTGGCCTTGTGCTGTTTTTGGGCTTTCTCAAATAAATAAATAAAATAAATAAACTATTATCTTCGTGATGTCCGTCCGTCCGTACGTACGCATATATCAGGGAAAAATTGGCTTTACCGATTTCAACCAAATTTGGTACGTAGAATACTTACATAAAATAATGAGCAAAACTGCATTTTTGGACCGGGTAGACTCTGCAGAGGTGCCACAATTGTAAAGTTGAACTTTTCGGTAATTGTGAATTTGGAAGGAATTTGCATAAACGATTTCAGCGAAATTTTGAATAGGTAAATGATGTGTACACCATAGAAAAACAAAATCACTGTTTAGTGTAGATATAAAAATCATGGCTGCCAAAGTAAAAGTAATAAAAAATTTCACTTTATACGTATTTGTGTTGAATTGACCGAATAAATTTTAACGAAATTTATTATATGTAATTTACACATATATACTAAACCATAATAGCATATTTGGACCGGATCAGCTAAACAGTGGTGCCACATTTACAAATTAAACTCTTTCAGTCATAATGGGTTTGGAGGGAATTGGCGGGACGGATTTCAACTAAATTTCACATATAAGATTTTTGCAACATATCACAATGAAATCAAGATGTTTAAAGCTGAGGTAAAGAGCAGGGCTATCACAATAAAAAGTTAAATAATATTTCTTTTACACGTTTTTCTAGAGAACTAGCCGCAAGGATTTTAACGAAATTTAAAATGTTTGTGTAACTATGAATTTGGAAGGTATTGGCTGAACGGATTTAAAAGAAATTTCGCTTGAATGGTGAGTATAGATATTGGAAACAAAATTAACATGTTTAGATCGGATCTAAAAAGCAGGGCTACCACAACGTAAGGAAAAATAATTTTCTGATTTCAAAGCAAATATATTAGTATACGATTATACTACGGCGAATTTAACGAAAAGCACTTCTGTACCACGGGAAACCTGTGTACACCCCTACATGTTTTCATTTGCAGGCATTTTTTCTTTTCCAAAATTAAATTAGAAGTAATTGACCTACGAATCTTCGGATAAGGACCAATTTAAAGAAAAATAATTATAAATTCTTCTTTTTATCTTCTCTTTTTGCCTTCGGTTCGAAATCGCTCAAGTTATACGTTTAAATTATATTTATTTGGAAAACTTGAAGATTTTTGACGATGTTTCCTTGCCGACCGTGACATTGTTAAACCTCGAGATTGAATTGCCGTCTTTATACTATACATGCGTAAGGAAAGCGTGCTTTGAATGCTTTAGTACGAGAGAGAAGGCGCTCGAATTTTTAGTCTACTTTCCAGAATGGAAATAGGCTTATAGTTTTGTCGTTGTGTCTGTCTATCCGTCTGTCTGTCTATCTGTCCGACCCCCCCCCTATTAACTTTTGAATCAGTAGAGCGATTTTCAAGAAACTTGATGAAATCTCTTGCTACTAGTTTCGAGCTCCCGAGGGTAGATTTGGTGCGAAGATTGAACGGCCGGTTACGTTTCGGTGAAAGGGTTTTTCAGGTATTTCATCAAAAATGAGATGAGGGCGTTAAGAAGTCGCGCTCCGCAATGCTCTCTCCGTCGTTCTTGTGGCTGTTTGAGGGGTGAAATATTAAATATAGGAAAGAGAAAGGTCGCCTGTGAAATACGAGAATTTTGACAATTGTGACGTATTCAGCATAAAGCAGAAGAGATGTATATATAAGCGCCTCGATGATCTCTCTCAGCCTGTCTTATTTCTCCATGACGTAGTGTGTGAGATTCTGATGCGGTGTTGGGGAGGTGGAGAACTGCTTTACCTCAGACGAGATCGTTCAACTTTTCCTTAGAGGTGCGTTTTCGTCTTGGGAAAAAATTACATACTTCTCTTGCGATTCTCTATCGTAAGGTTGAAAATAGAGACTTAATAGCTAATCTATCTGCATACGAGGAGATGAAGAAGGTGATTTTTGATACATCTCTTCGGGAAAGAGATTTTATGAAGATGGCTGAAATTTTAAAAATTTTCACCCCGGATAAGATAATCCAACAGTTTCTGAGAGGAACATTCACAGCTCGTGAAAAATTTTGGGATGCCATTGAGGTGATTTTAAATAAAATCTATTGTGGTGAAATAATCTATAGCCAGACAGCGTATAAAAATATGAAGAAGATGTTTTTTGGAGAAGCAGCAGCAGTAGAGAAAGTGGAGGAGGAAGTGAGCAACGCTCCAATAATGGTAAATATTATTTTTATATTATTTATTCAACCTGTATGATAAAATTTCAATTTCACCGTTCGTTATATTTTCTACGTTTTATAATTACAGATATAAAATTACCAGGTGGTGGAAACGGAATCGAAGAGGAAGAAATTCTATAGAAAGACAATGGAGAGGTAGCGGAATCAATCAATTGTAAGTACCTCATCTAATATTGAAACTATATAGTGAAATTCAATCATAATTTGATGATTAAAAATGTATAGTTAAATTTCAATATCGCTATATGTCATAAATTTTTCAGAAGTGCCATCTACATTCGGTGTCGGAGATAAAGACGGATCAAGATTATCGACGACGGTCCGATTCATTACGGATGGGAAATATAATGTGGATAAGTTTAAATTTGGAAGGAGACGAACAGATTTCACATTCAATTCCCTGCCAGCCAACACCAATCCGGAAGAGTGGTTGCGACTTGGAGTGGAAGAGGTTCTCAAACGTCTGATGTGGAACATATAGCCAAAGCTCAAGGTTGGTGTGTCCGTATTCAACGAGAATATTCCCGAGAACTGTGCTTTTATTCCATGGATCAGTTGAACGCAGACATAGTGTGACACAAATTGGAACTAATTTTAGAGAGTAGCAAAGAATTTTTCTCAGACGGCAACTTGGTGATTACTCTAGATCAGGGGTCGGCAATCGGTCGATCTCGAAGCATATCGTGGTCGATCGAGCAGGACTTAACAAAAATCGAGAAATTAAAAAAATACGTCTATCATTGTGAACAATAAGTTTTGAATGTTCACGACGACAAAAACAATAAGATACGATTTTAGCTCATCACTTTGTAATGTATCACATGAAAATATTGTAATAATAATTTACTGTAAAAAAAGTCATCGGAAAAGTGGTCGATCTTGAGATATCATTTTTTTTCAAGTAGCTCATATGATGTTCAAGGTTTCCGACCCCTGCTCTAGATCAGCGGTGCCCAAACTACGGCCCGCGGGCCAAATGCGGCCCGCGAAAAGTTTTTGTTCGGCCTGCGAAGCTAAGGCGAAAAATAAATTCGAAAAATTTAACACAAAAATTCATATATTTTTTTAAAATTTTCTTAATAAAACTCTAAATATTGAAATGTTAGCCATGAAAACCTATTTAGACATGATTTTCACTCAAATTCAAATTCAAAAAATACTCTATTTTCCTTGTTTATAATACATTTACAAGAGTTTTACATAGTAATAAACATTTTACATATTCGTCATTCTTATAATTCTGCTCACTACCCGTGGGTATTATGCTTTGTTTCTTATTTGCTTCTTTATCTTATTTGCAGATTCTTTCATTTATCATTCAGGGAAAAATTATTTGCAGTGTAAAAAACCCTGTTATCTTGATAAAATATGAATTTAACAAATTATATAAAACAAACATAAACAAAAAATTTGAAAATGTGCTATTTACAATTTACAATTTACTTCTTTCTTGTCTTGTTCATTTCTCTTCTTCTGGCATATTATATACAAAAAACATCAAGCAAAATTAAATAAGTTAAACAGTGAGAAATAAACTATTTAATATATAGAAAATTTCCGATTTAAATTCTAATCCGGCCCGCCGAAGAATTGACAACTTCCAATGCGGCCCGCCAAGGGATTCGCAACCATTGATGTGGCCCGCCATTAGAAAAGTTTGGGCACCGCTGCTCTAGATCATGCCGAAACGCCGCCGAAACGTATTAAAAAAGGGTTGAGGATTGGATTTTAAATAAAACAAGCCTCCTCAAGATAAATAACTACGATTCTCTTTGCCTTGCGCGTGCTATTCTGTTGCCATTGCTCGCGCTAATAAAAGCGAATGTACTGAATGGAATTCTATCAGTCAGGGGCGGGATATCCAAAGGAAACGAGCGGTGGAGTTGTGTGATGCTGCAAGGGTAGATTTATCCAACGGGGGAGGAATTGAGGAAACCCGCGATTTCCAAAAATATCTAGCAAGGGAGTATCAAATTATCGTTTACGATCAAGATTCCTGTGGTGAAAAATTATTTTTTAAGGTAGTCGTAGTACAACATGTAAAATCACACTTAGAATACTTTATAGCAATGAAGGACATTACGATGTCGTGTCATCAGTAACAGGGTTGCGTAGCTGTAAATATGTTTGCGAAAAATGCAAAAGAAAATTTTATGGGGGAAATCAAAATATGAAAACCATATTTGTGTTGCTAGTTGCCCCACTTTTCACTATTTTCCTCCTTGTGAGAAAGAATCTATCGTAAAATCCTGTGAGGAGTGTGGGAGGTTTTTTTATGGCGAAGAATGTTTTAGGTGCCATAAGCAAGGAGACGCAGGGAAAGAATCTCTTTGCGAAAGATTATTACAGTGTCCCAAATGTTCCAACAGTAAATTCAGGAAGAAAATAATTGCTCATAAGTGTTGGGAGGGTTATTGCCGGGTATGTCGTGGGTAAAAGTCCGATAGGGCATCTATGCTACATCCAAAAGTGTTCAGGAAAGAATCAACAAAAAAGGAAGGATAATTTCCCGTTCATCTTTTACGATTTTGAATGTAGACAAGAAAAGGCGTATAGCAATATGATAGACGTGTTTGAGCATGTGCCCAATCTCTGTATTGCTCAAAATGCCTGCAGTAATTGTATAGAAAATCAAAACCTAAATGAGAATTTGTTTCTTGCGGAGAGCACCAGGTTATTTTTCTTTCCGACCCTGTTCGGGAATTTATCGATCATATCAGAAAGCCATCTCTACATAAAAGCTTTTCTTCAATTGTATACATTGCGCACAACGCAAGAGGCTACGATAACCATTTTATTCTTAAATTCATGGTGGAAGAACTTAAATGGCCTCCGGTATTAGTGGTGAATGGACAGCAGACACCTTCTGTGCGCATCCCTGAAACCGACATTTCATTCATTGACTCATTATCTTATCTTCCTATGCCTCTCGCCTCTCTTCCTAAGGCTTTCGGTCTCCCCACTGGTCTAAAAAAGGGGTACTTCCCATACTATTTAATACCCTAGAAAATGCAAATTACGTTGGAAAATTCCCTGACCCTGATTTTTACGGGTTCAATTACATGAAAAGTGAGGAACGCGAGAGGTTTCTGCAGTGGCATCAATTGCAAAAAGCTGAAGATGTAGTTTTTAATTTTCAGAATGAAATTTTAGAGTACTGCGTGAATGATGTATACATCTTGAGGAGAGCATGTTTAGGATTTCGAGAAACATTTCTAAAGAAAATATCATCGATCCTTTTAGGGATTCGAACACAATTGCGGGTGCATGTAATAAGGTGTTTAGATCTAAGTATCTAAGAGCCGATTCCATCGGGGTTATTCCTAGAAGCGGATGTCGTTGGCGTGATAAACAACCTGTATTGGCAGTACAGTGGCTGGTCCATGAGGAAAGAGTCCGGGGAATAATCATCCAACACGCAGAGCGAGGGAGTGAAGCAACGATTTGCGGAAGAAAGGTTGATGGGTTCCATGAGGGTCCCGATGGAACTAAAACCGTATTTCAGTTTCACGGATGCTATTGGCACGGGCACAAATGCATAAGTAGTAGAAAAACCTGTTTGAGTAATGATCCAAAAGACAATGCTGATATGCGACGCGAAACGTTACGGAGAGGTTACGTCAAAGTGGGTGCATAGTGATTGAAATGTGGGAATGCGATTTCAATCACATGAAGAAGACGCAACCCGAAATTTCGGAATATGTATCTTCCCATCCCTACACTATTAAAGAAACTATAAATCCGCGAGATGCATTTTTCGGTGGTCGTACAAATGTCTCAAAACTATACCGTAGAACCACAGTCAATGAGGAAATAAAGTATGCCGACGTTTGTATGATAGTTTGTACCCGTACATAGGTAAATATGGAAAATACCCTTTAGGCCATCTTAAAGCGGTCCACGTAGACAACCACGCGTCTATTGATCATTTTGAGGGAATCATGCGTTGTAAGGTTTTACCTCCTCAAGACTTGTTCCACCCTGTACTACCAATGCGAGTAAAACAAAAATTAATATTCGCACTCTGCAGAACGTGCAGAAACGATGGAGCAGGACGATTGTCGGCAGTGGGAAGAGTAGCGCTCAATTACCGAAACATGTGTGGCTGACAAAATTCGTTTAGCTATCAGGAAAGGGTACAAAATTAAAGAAATATACGAATATTGGGAATAGGAGGTAACAAAATATAATCTCACAAATACGGTGGAGTTATTTGCGGAATACATTAACGGATTTCTAGGGATGAAACAAGAGGCTAGTGGTTGTCCGTCTGATTGTGTTGATGATGCATCCAAACAAGGATATCTCAGACGCTATCAGGAGCGTGAGGGGGTGACACTTGAAAGCGCTAAAATTCAAAAGAATCCCGGTCGTAGAGCTATTGCTAAATTAATGCTCAACTCTTTTTGGGGAAAATTAGGGCAACAGGAAAATCAACCCAAAACAGAGATTGTGCAGGAACCCATAGCTTTTCAAAAGTTATTAACTCATCCAAACGTAGTTTTAAATGCAGTATTGGCGGTAAATTACGAAATAATATATGTAAATTGGGAATTTGCCGAGAATTTAACTAGCCCTCTCTCGACAGTAAATGTCGTGAAATCAGCGTACACAAGATCGAATGCTCGAATCGAGTTATACAAACACTTTAAGGCATTAGAGCGCAGAGTTTTATACTATGATACGGTTAGTGTAATATACACTCATCATCCGTGGCAGTGGTTATCCCCATTGGTGATTTCCTTGAAGATCTCACAGATGAACTGACAGACTACGGTAAAAATAGTTATATTACCGATGTTGTTAGTGGTGGCCCAAAACATTATGCCTACCGTATTGCTCGTGGGGGTAATGTTCATGACACAATAACAGTGTGTAAGGTTTAGGGTTTGACTCTAGATCACGTGAATTCCCAAACGATAAATTTTGAAACAATAAGAACCATGGTCCTTCATGATAACCAAAATTCTGTAACCGTAACTTACCCAAAAAAGATATGTAGGACCAAAACTCACGATATCATTTTCCGTAAACAAGAAAAAATTTACAGATTAGTTCACGAGAAACGACGAAGAGAAAACGAGTATGAAACTCTACCATTTAGATTTATAAAACAAAACAAAATTTTAAACCTTTTTTTAATTTATTCAAACAAACATAGCTTTAAGCATTTTAATTGAGTAAAAATTTGTATGTAATGAATGTGTGCACTTATGTAAATATCATTGTATCAATGTAACAATATTTTTTGTGCAATGAGTTTAAATTGACCTTTCAGAAAAAGTAATGTAATTTTTTCTCATTGATGTGAACAAAATGTGTATATATTTTACTGTACAAAACTGAAAAAATATAAAGAGAGTGTCCATAGTTTTTATAAAATGTATATATGAACAAAATTGGTTTGTAATTAAAACGTAAGAAGATGTAAATATCGATTTGATGATGCAAGAATTTCCCTAATACTATGTTAGATGAATAGCTTTTCTGGAAATTTTGTGACTTTCTTTTCTGTGTGGTATAAATCTTCCTCATGAGAAATAAAGATTTTTTTATAAAAACTGAACAACTTGGTCTTTCGTTTTCGTTTTTCACTATGAATACAGCCCTAATTTCTGGTCCCACCTCTTGCGGTAAATCGGTCTTTGTTTCCCGATGGTTGCGATCGATGAAAGACATGTGTAGCGAAAACTTCGAAAAGAATATATGGCGAATGGCAATCTTTATACGAGTCCCTTCGCGATGTGAATAATTTACGATTTCATGAGGGGATTCCTGACATCAACACAATATGCGACCAAGACAACCCAAGAGCAAGATTAATTATTATCGACGATTTGATGCGAGAGGCGGACGAGCGAGTAGTTGATATTTACACTAAGGGTTCGCATCATAAAAATTTAAGCGTAATTTTTACAACACAAAATCTTTTTCATCAGGGGAAAGGACGACGAGATATCGGACTCAATTCACATTAAATTGTGTGTTTCAAAAATCCGCGTGATCGCGCTCAGTTTCTTCATCTTTCGCGACAAGTTTATCCCGAGAATCAACGTTTCCTTCAAGAGGCGTATCGCGACGCAACCTCTCAACCTCATGGCTATTTGTTACTTGATCTCAAACAAGCCACTCCCGACGCATACCGCTTTCGTACTTGTATATTTCCTGACGATAAAGAGAACTACGTGTATATTCCAAAAGAAGAATAAAAAACATTGACGCAGATATAATCACTTTTTAGTCATGCCCTGTTCCTTAAAGAGCAATGCGTCATTGATTCGTCTTTTAGCGAAATCATCACCATCCATGCGAAAGAAATTAATCCGCGATGCCGATGAGGGTCTCGTTCGCTGTGTGTGTGCTGAAAACACCTTAAAAGGCAATGTTAAAATCACCACTAGTCAGAGGTCGCGTCTCTCCCGTCACAGACACATACTCCACAATCTAGTGAAGAGAGGGGGATCGTGGAAGAAGAAGAAAAGATCGCAATTCAATCGGGTGGGTTTATTCTCCCACTCCTCGCACCGATAGTAGGAAGTTTCCTAACCAGATTATTGATTAACTGAAGATGGAGCACGCTAAGAAAATGTCACTAACCTATAACAGACTAATGCAAGCAAGTAAACATACGCCGTCGATAACTTAACATCACATGATCTAGAAATGAGTAAGATACTCCGTACTAAAGGAATGCCGGACTCTGACAAATGGAAAATGTATTCTCAGGCTTTACAACATTTTCTTAATATATCCGACAATATTCGTCTACCCTTTGAAATATCTATAAAGGAGGGTAAAATCAACTCCGATGATTCAGTTGTTGATAGCGAATCGATAACGGATGAACAATTCGTTTCTGCAGAACGGGACACTGTTCTCCATAACCTTCTTTTAACTGTGCCGCAAGCCTTGAAGAAAAAAGTCGAACATTTGTTTCAAATGCTTGATTCTTCGGATCAGATATCATGGGATAAAATGGTAGAGTTAAAATAAACAAATTTCATTTACCCGACGCAAATATAATTGATTTGATAAATGATATTATACGGAGTCGTAAAAGACGTGCTCTAGCGAGACTCTTACGTGAATTAAATATTTCTCGTGATTTGATCGGAAACGATGAAAGTTGGAATCAATTTTCATCTGATGTACTGAAACATTCAGACCCTGTCTTTAACCCTTAGTTAGTCGCGTGAAAAAAAGTTCCGTAATTAGTCGCGTGGGGTCAATATGACCCCAAAATAATTTCTTAACATAAGCAATAATATATTAATTTATTTATATTTTACTGGAACTAAAATCAATCTTACATTATAATACAATTATTTATTAATAATTTTTACAATAAACATTGATTAAAATAACTTAAAATATTTTTTTGTATTTTCTAATCACTTTCCCTCTTCCCACATTCAATGCACTTCATTATCATATGGTCTTTGCAAGTAAAAGCTCCACAATTTCCACATCTAGTGGACACTTTATTGTCCTTATTTCTTGGGCAATGTTCGCATCTTCCTGTTGATAGTCCCGATCCTGGTGATGGACCTTCCTGCGCAAGTCCCTGTTGAGTGCATATGCGCTTTCGGAGATGCCTAGATATAAACTGACTCTGAGACCTCAAAATCTGTAGATCCTTTATTAATTACTTCGATAATTATTTCAAGAAATTTCGCCTTGTCATTTCCTTTTGAACGTTTTGTTTATAAACAATAAAGGCATTTATGGCAGAAACGTTCAGCTAATAAAAAACACAGCTAACGGCCATCTTTTCGTTCTTCTGCCAACATTATAAGCAGCGCAGAGCTGATCGCACTTTTTGTTGCATTGTTGCATGAAGGTCGCGTTGAGGGCTTTATTAGTGATAGGACTATTTTTGCGGAGATCACTCACACTTGTGGGTTAGACATCGGTCGCGGCACGGTCGCTTTCCGGCCCCCACCTACAGCATGAAGTAGTTTATGGCTGCCCCCAACAAGCAGAAAGATTCAAGCTCACTTCTGCTGTCACCGAGGATTGCCCTCGATGGGGCTTTGAACAAAAGTTGCCTCCTCAAGCGACCCAAGGGGTTCGTGCCGAGGTCCAACCGCGTCCTCCCCTATAAGTGTGAACATACTTGGGACTTCTCCATAGAAACCCCATTGGAAATAGGATTTTTATATTTTGGTCTAAAACGTCCCAACCGTGACCATCATGCGACCGGTAGGAGATCCAAAAACTTTGAAGATTGCCGATCTCATTCGTGTTCGTGCTTATTCCGAAAAATAAGGGAGAAACTCGTGCTAAAAAGGGTGAGCGGTAATGAAAGGCAAACCGCTTTCTTTTATCCTTTTTGCACATGGGTACTAAGAGCTTCATCCAATGAGGGTGATAAAAAAGCTGCCAAAAGTCGCTAGAAAGATGTTCCATTTTTGAGAGTATTTCACAATAATGACGAAAGCATGTGATAAATAATTACTGTACAGAAAAGGGAATAATATGGATGTAGTTCAATTATAAAATCTAGAAAATAGTTTCAAAAATCATGCATCGGTCTTGATAGAATACGTGGAATTCTGCGTCAAAGAAGTCATCCTCGGGTCAATTCTTCGACAGCAATTTCTAGAGAGACCACGTGCGTTTGTTTGTGACTTTTATTGCGGGTAGAAAACGGTTGCATGTGTGCGGCTGAAGTAAGAAAACACCCGGAGAATTCCGAAAAGAGGGAAAAAGGTACATTGGAGGGGGGAGAGGGGAGGGGGAGATGGGTGGAAGAAGGGTAACCAACCTATAGTGAAAATTAGAGAAGTAAAAATGTATCATAGGAGAACTAGTGTTAAAACAATGAAATACTGCTTATCAGGAAAATTATTTGTATTTCTGATGTGATAATAATAATCTGTATTGCATTTAACCCTTCTAGACCAATAGAGAAAAAAGCAACAGGTAGAGAGATGTCATAATAAAAGCAACTTTTTTAACCTCATATATACATATCAAATGGATACACACCAAAATAGCACATTAAAATAGTTTAATTTTCTCAATAATTACAATATTTATACTATATGTGTAAATATAAAAATATCAAAAATAACAAATTAAAAAAACAAAGAAATGCTAATTTCTCTTCTAGAATGTCAGTTTCGAAGGTAGAACAAGTTTGGGTTAGATTGACAATACATTTCTTTAGATATTGACGAAAAAACATTGCTTGGGGTCATATTGACCCCACGCGTCTAATTAAGGGTTAACAAAGAGGAAACAGTTGGTGCAGTGTTTAGTAAGGGTAGGAAAAGGAGAAATATAAGTATAGCCGAAAAATCCGACAATACTCTACTTAAGAAGTTAAATATAGAGCGGCACGAACCTATTAGAGGGAGGAGGAGAATCAGAAGCGCTCCGTGGACATCGTTTAATTTTTGATAAATATGAATGAAAAGAAATTCGCCAAAATTTATTATAACCCTCGACATCATGCTAGTTTTTCATCGATTGACGCGTTCTGGAAGGCGACAAATAAAGAAATACCAAAATTAAAAGTGAAACAATGGTTGCAGTCTCAAGACGCATAATATACATTACATAAGATCGTTTTAAGACGATTTTCGAGAAATCAGTTTATGTATCTTCAATAGATAAATTATGGCAGGCTGATCTTAACGATGTGAGAGCTCTAAGTGGTCTGGATAATGGGACAAACTATCTTCTTACTGTGATTGATGTGTTTAGTAAATTCGCGTGGGGTGTTCCATTCAAAGGAAAATCGGGATTGGAACGAAGGGATGCGTTTCGTCGTATTTTCCGAAAGTGAAAGAAAACCTTTGAATATACAAACATATAAGGGTAAATAATTCATTAATAGACCATTACAGCATTTTCTTCGTGATCAGAACATTAACTTTTACACCGCAAATAGCCCCGATATAAAAGCTAGTATAGTCGAACGTTTTAACAGGACGCTTAAGACCCGTATGTGGCGGTACTTTACACACAATCAGACTCAAGATTATGTATAGGTGCTCCCTCAACTCCTCAAGGGTTACAACGATGCCTTTCATTCTTCCACAAAGTTTGCGCCGTCACAAGTGAACTATTCTAATGTTTACCAAGCATGGAAGAATCTTTACCCGGAATTTAACGTACAAAGGTCCGTTGTGGCAACATTTTCTGTGGGTGATCACGTTCGTATTAGCAGACAAAAATTGGAATTTGAGAAAGGATACAAACCCAACTGGTCAGAAGAAATATTTAAAATAAGAAGTATTCGTTGAAGGGTACCAGTTGTCTACGAGATAGAGGACCTGCGCGGTAAACCAATCGAGGGAGTGTTTTACGAACAGGGGTTGCAAAAAAGTTGAATTAAAGAAAAATACTACTTTTAAAATTGAGAGAATATTGAAGGTGAAGGGTAAAGGTAGACGGAGAAAATTCTTCATAAAGTGGTTGGGGTATTCTGATAAATTTAATTCTTATATTGATATTAAAAATCTGAAAACATGAAGGACCAATTTATTTGACTTTACCTAGTAATAATTCTTCCCGCATTTCGGCCCAATTACTTCAACGCATACATCTTCAAGGTGAGTGGGAAATGTCTCTTGTGGACTTTCATTACACACGCTCCATCTTCAATGCAAGCAATGGTCAAAATATTATTAGAATGACTGTGGACGGTCAATTGAGTGACAAAGTAAAAATCACTCCAGGGAACTACAGCATGATTCAGGATTTATTACATGTAATCAATGAAGATCAGAAGATCGCCATTAATTTCTCGCTAAAGATTCAAAATGACTCACAACACATCAAACTTATATCTAAGTCAAACTCTTACGCTCAAGATGTTACGGCATCATGGGACGAAAAAATTGCCTTAAAAACCCATCCCCCCTTCGAATCAGTCCGTTTTGCATTTCTCGCCTAGACTGGCTTTGCAGCTAGGATTTGATCCTAAAGTCCGCCTAAGTAATGGAGACATGTCCCCGAGACCTGCTATTATTATGTTAGGATTACCGAGTAAGATGTACACTTACTGCGATATCGCAGAACCGCAATTAGTGGGCGATACATTTGCACCTCTTTTAAGGATTGTGAATGTTAATCATAGATAGTACACATAGGGCTTCAACAGTTACGTTTCATACGAGTCCCCCACTACATCCCCGTTCTTAAAAGATAATTTGAGCTGATCGAGATTGATATAAGGGATGATACAGGCGCAGTGATGCCATTTCATAAGAAAAAAATGCAGAAGATGAATTCACCACACACGAATTATTATGTTAATCAGGCAGGGACGGGTGTAGGAAACATATATGCCGGAGTTAGGTATAAAAAGGGGCATGGTATTGGCAGTTTTCTAAGAGGAATATTCCACACGGTATTTCCTATAATTAAAAGCAAAAAGCAATCAGTAAGGGCGCACTCACAACAGGAGGACATATTTTGCATGGCGTTGCTAACGATACCGCATTGAAAGATAGCGTCAGCAGACGAATTCGTGATGCTAAAATCAATCTGTCGAAGAAAACTATTAATAAGATCGACAATATGATGGGGTTGGGATATAAATCTTCCAATAGGAAACGCACAAGACAGTCTGCAATTTACTCTCGTCGAGTGATCATCTCTCCAGGAAAGATTGTTAAAGACAAAAAGAATCAACATATTGACATTTTCGGATAAAAACGTCGTTTCTTCATAATCAATCGTGCGAGTGTTTGAAGAGCGAGTTGGATCTATTTGCTATTCTTCCAACTCAAACGAACATCGAGCGCGGAGATTGGGTCTATTACAAACCTATTTGCATCGTTAACCGACGAATCACCGATCGAATTCATCGTACCCGGCCATGGAGACGATTACATAGATCTCTCTCATACTCTTCTATTAGTTAAAGCAAAAATCATCAAAGAAGATGGTAAAATAATTGAATCTGATGATATGGTTGCGCCCGTTAATAATTGGTTGCATACCCTGTTTAGTCATGTAGATGCAAGTCTAAATTCGAAACCTGTTTCTCTACCGAGTCACATGTATCCATACCGCGCTTGTATCGAAACATTACTCAATGACAATCAAACAGCTAAAGATTCGAATTTGTCATCATCATTATGGTATGCCTACACTTCATTTTCCTTTGATGACTTCCTTATCAGTAATAGCGGGTTCGTTATCCGTCAGAATTTAGCTCGAGGCAGTAAATCTATCGAAATGGTAGGTCGTCTTCATTGCGATATTTTCGCCCAAGAAAAGTTTCTCAATGGGGTTGGTTCAGTTGAATGTTAAAATCACAAGAACACCTACACCATTTTGTGTGCAATCGCAAACACCGATTGATGTAAAAGTCCACATATTGGAAGTAGCTTTACTTGTGCGTAAAATGACAGTCCCACGATATTGATTGCGCACAATCGATCTTTAGAACTAGCTACCGCTAAATATCCCATTACGCGCGTGGATATGAAAGCAATTACTATCTCCAAAGACGTGCGGAGTAAAAGTATCAACAATTTATATTTGGGGCGAATTCCTACTCGATTAATTGTAGGGTTTTATTTCTCAAGCAGCCTTCAACGGTGAGCAAACAAAGAATTCGTTCAACTTTCAAAATTTTGATTTAAATTTTATATCTCTCTTTGTGGATGGTCGACAAATCTCCTCCAAGCCGCTACAACCGGACTTTGAGAATGTGAATTTAGTGTACATACAATCTTATCATACGTTATTTTCGGGGACGGGAATTCATTACACCGATGACGGTAATTGGATTTCGCGGTCAGATTATCCTGGCGGCTTTTGTCTCCATGCGTTCGATCTCACTCCTAACTTATCAGCCGAATCACGTCATTGGAGTCGTCAAAAGCAATGGAGTTTACAATTGGAAGTTAATTTTTAAAAATCTTTACCCGAAACAATTAGCTGCATAATTTACGCGGAGTTTAACAATTTGATCGAGATCGACAAATATCTAAATGTTCTTATCGATTTTTCCGGTTAAATAAATAAAGCGTGTAATATTATGGTCTAGTCTTTCATAAAACGAAAATCATGACGTGTGTATCTATTTTAGACACAAACATTTGTCGGAAAAGATGGATCGTTTGTTCCGAAAGAAATAACCGTATACAGCCTCAATAGAATGTCAACAGCGAATTTTATTCTCCGACCACCTCGAGAAAAAAATAGTAATGGGGGGCCTAACAGTTGTCTGAGTGAAATTATCACGGTATTGTTTGGTATGACGGATATTACAAGTATGAATCCTTATGCGAGTATATTTGGCTTTTGATCAGGGGATCGGATATTATATATACAAAGGGGAAAGATAAAATGGAATTCCTCAGAGAAACTTTTGATATTTTTATTGTAGATCTAGAAACTATAGGATGCCCGTCCTTAGAAAAATTAAGGGAAGGAGTAGGATAGTGTATATTTCATCAAGGTAAAAATAAGGTCTGTGCATTCAATAACGTACAGCGTCTTTGATACTGGCTCGGTAAAAATGTGTACGCATGAACTATTTGCGGCTCTTAAAAACCAACCCAAACTCGTGAATTTTTCATTGGTGTTTACGCTGCGGATAAACTACCTCGGATTGTGAATAAACCCGGTGTTGTTGTCGCTAATACCGTTAAAGCTAAAAAACCAGGAACCCATTGGATAGCCTTCTTCATCGATAAATCCGTTCATGGAGAATATTTCGATAGTTATGGTATTGATTCCGGATTTCTGTTGTACTGAGCTCCCGGTGGGTCGTCTTCAGTCCATGTCGTCCACATTTTCTTGGCCTTAAAACTCACATACAAAGGGTCCATTGTACCCGCCGCATTACCTCAGACCATCAGCGAAGTGCATGCCTTGGATGCGTTACGGATTTGTTTCGGGTACTTTGTTCCACTCTTCGTAATTACCTTCTGACTCCCCGGGTACCTCACTACATTAGTTTCATCATAATTCCATATGTTTTCGCGTGTAATGCCCTCCAGTTCCACCACCAAATTTTCGAAAAATTTGGTGATGACCTCCTTGTCCTTAGCAGCGCGGGAATAGATGATATTCTTGGCTAACCGTTGACTCAAGACAGCGCTGTACCTCTTAATGAATCTCTCGGTCCAACCCACGCAAGAAAATTGTTCTTAAAGCCCCGCTCCTTTCTGCCAGGAGATAGGCTTTAGCTACACATCGCAAGTCGAAAGTAGTGATCGGGAAGCCGAACGATGGCATCACTACTGCATGGGCAACAAATCTTTCCTCCTCCGCTTCCGTAAATTCGGGTTGACAGCCGCCGGTTTTTGCATGATTTCTTTGTGCCTTAAGCAACAGCGTGTTCTTAGGAATTCCATGACTGCAACCAATCAAAACGTGGTATTTTCGACTTTATAATGTTGACAGCCGATTTAAGAGCTTCTTCAGAGCAATTACGGTAGATCCTGGACCAAAGGGCCCGTTTATATGTTCTTGCAATCTTTTTTATGTCCTTGAAAAGACAGAAGTTTCGCCTGAAAATGAACAAATCTTTAAGGGGTAACTTTGGGAGAGTCCCAAGGTTGCCCCGCCAATCTTGGATTTAAAAAAAACTGAAATATCAAGACATATCAAGGCATAACGATAGTCAAGGCATGTATTATTTAACATGAATACCTGTTTTCCGGCGTTTGTACGTTGGTCTCCTCAGACGAAAGTTTCCGGAGAAAACAAACCGCTTTGACTACTGGTCGCGAAGGCAAGATGGCCGGAAACAAATGAGAACGGAACAAAAGCTTCCTAAAGCTTTCACAAGGTGGGAGAACAAAGCGTCGCTCAAGATGGCAGCGTTTATTTTGATGGGAATGCAATTAGCCGTGGCGAAAAATAGTGAGTCCCAAAATTACACCCCCAGTCACAAAGTAACGCCGTTTTACGGTATCGGAGAAGGCACGTCTAAAACATGCAAGGATTCCCACCACGAATCTGGTGGTTGATTTGTATAAATAAAATTGACCATTCTTGAGTAATTTTTATTAATTCTTACAAATAGAATGACAGAATGAAGACAATGTAAAGAATGAGGCAGTGCTTTAAAATTCGTTTGTTAACACCTTTCATTTTTATGATATAGAGTAAGATATGAGATGATAAATAAATCACAACTCGGCGTGGTTTTTATGAAGATTTTTATTTGAAGTATATTATCGTTATTAAAGATCCTGATTCAAATGCTTATTCATGAGAGCTATGATCTTGTCGTATAGCAGGGTCTTTGCATCAACTGCCCAAAGATAATCAAGATGATTGAATTTCTCCTCTGGAACCAGAAATCTTCCCCTGCAGTTTCCTAATTGATTGTATAGATCTAGCACATTCTGCAAGATAAAAATAATTGTATATGATATTAGAAGTATTAATATCTCTAATGCGTTTTTAATTTAAGAGATTAACTATGTTTTTTATAATATTATTTTTGCACCGCATTAGTTTGGAAAAGCATTGAAGGCCATACAAGCCGATGCATTTTCACTTATTTGTAATTACGGGATATATTTTTTCATTAAAAATTTAAAGAAAGAATGGAAAAATCAGACTAAAAAACACTTTCCTGCAAGAAGCCCTCTAATAACGTGATGGCTTTGAGAGATGCATTCAATAATATCTCTTGTTTTGAATCAAAAAGTCGAAGTCATTACAAAAGAGCGCACAATTATGGACCTGTTTGCTGACATTATATATCGTGATGAATGTTACTCACCTCTGAACCAGATAAGAGATCGTTCGTGGAGTAATGTAGGTATACAGGGGCAGTGACGAGGCTTAGGTCATAATCCGGTGGTGAAGGCCGTTTGTATATGAACAAGTTTTTAATCAGTCCGTAGTCATACTGACGAAACTTGTCTGTAAAGAGTAACAGCAAACGTTTATTTATTTCCTACACTAATAAGTTTCCTGTAGCATTAAATTTTGGTTTACGAATTCTGATCACTGCATTAAAAAAATACTTTATGAGCTGCCGCCATTGAATACAGCTTCTTTGTTCAAGTTCAGACTAATTATATATAAACAGAATTTTTCAGGAAAAGCTACATTCTTTAATGCAAAAAAAATTTAGGACATGTTAAATAAATTTCATTACTGGATTTGATCTCTTGACCGTAGTGGAGGACCTCCTTAACAGATGCTCCAGCTGGTGTGTGGCCGAGGATCACTGGAATCATGGTCTGTTAAATGATAAAAATTCCTAATCAGAGTTAATACAAAATATATTATTTTCGTTCACTATAACTAAGATAAGTAATGCAGTTTATTAACCAGTGATATAAAAGTGGACTTTTAAAATTACTTATATATATTGTAAGCATAAACGATATTTAAATTCAGATGTACTTATTTCACGAATGACACTAAGAGTGGACTTAATTGCCATCTCCAATGTATATTGGAACCTTAAGGAAAGGATTCCGATGTCCCTAATTTTTTTTACTAGTATATTCACAAACATGAGTTTACATTTACGTCAACACACCGGGATATACATACATATAAATATATATGTACACATGTTGTACGCATTAAGTAGGATTACTTTTTAGGCGTTCTTTACCACCGAAGCGGTAATAGCGGATCGCCCTATGTGCACGTCAGTTCCGTCGGTCCGTCGTAACTTCCATCTGCTAAACCGCTTGACGGATTTTAATTAAATTAAGTATGAGTGATCGGTATTAAAAGTTATCGCTGGATTGTGATTTTTAACTGAATGCATCAATTAGAACCTCCACTTTACATAATTACTTTATTAAACTTATACTCGTGTGTCGTTAAATGGAATCCATCAAGCAACAATAAAATACCGAACTTTTCTCTCCCTAGTTCTTATATGATCTGTAAGGTATAGATTATGAAATTTAATAGGATAGATAACAATATTTACTACAAGATAGTCTGCGTGACCCCATACTTACGAGTTATAGTTTAGGAGATAGAAATTCTAGAAAATTCCTCGGAAAACATCGCATATTTTGTTTTAATCGAACTCTAAGGCGATTCTCTCTGCAAACAAAGGTAAAAATCTATGTTTTTCTATCCCTCGCCCTTGTATGATTTGAGGTATAGTTTTAAAATATTTATTCGGTAGAAGACAACATTTACTAAAAGATAGTCCCCGAGACTTAGTGTCGGAGATATAAATTACAGAACCGCTCAATCTTTCGATACCGTTTCATACGTATTTCCCATTAAGAACGCCTTTGAAATCTCTGTGTATTCCATTTATGGAGTATATTTTTCCATCTTGTTTCTCCTGAATCACCTTCGATGCATGGAAATTATATCATTCACATTACTGAAAATTAATATCGAGTCTTACTAGATATGTAAAAATTAAAATGATTTTAACCTCTGAAATGAGCAACATACCGAGTTCAGTTCCTTAGAGTCAAATCCACAGATGAGGAAGAGAATGTTGGTGCACAGACTCTGCGTTATAGCCTCGTCCTTGCAGAGAGCTTCTCCGAGGAAACCATATAGGTCAATGCTTGGGAAAAATTCGTTGACGCCGAGCATGCTAGTAACCCACTGGAAAAGTATGAAAGTTGAGGAAGAGCGGTGGAATTTTAGAGTTAATAGGTGAATATAAATATAGTAAAAACTATTAAGACAATTAATGAGTGACTAATGCCCGAAACAGTAGGAAAATACACGCCTGATAGTTTCCGTATAATATCGGCAATAGCCATATAGATACGGCAAACTTGAAATTGACGGGGTTTTTGAAGGTTTAAAAAGTGTGTGTGTGTAAAGTTTCATTGAAGAATATTGATTCGAATGGGTGACTAACTTCGTATGTTATTATGATTAATTTCATGGGGGACGGAGTTGAAGGATTGAGTTAAATTGATTAATTTTATTTGAAATTTACGCGCAAAGACTATCTAGGTCAAGATAGGGCGCATATAAATTAAAGATAGTGAAAAGTAGAATATTTCTTTAACTCGTTCTCCATTCTACCCTGCAGACTTGACTTGCTAGCCCAGTGATGGAGAATATTCTTATAAATCACCAATGACCGGTTCTTATTCAAGTTAAGTATTCTCGATCTTACTTTCACCTTGAATTTAAGTAAACAGGAATGGATGAAAAGACCGACAGTTTATAATGGTGTATTTAACAATAGAAAAGATTACAGCTGCTAGACGAAAGGGAAAGAGTTATCAAGAACTGAAAAAGTGTAACGTGAAGAACTAGGGATAATATATAATCACTGCTTAGTCTGCGGACAGATTAGTAATTATCATGATGAACACCATTCACCTTAAAAGCTATTGTAATAAAAGACATTTTGTGTTTCTGCATCAGTGTCTTACATCAATGGCATCGAGGAAGGGCACCATGAGGCGCATGGCCGACCTCACACCGCCCATGAATGCGATCGGAGCGAGCGAGAACTGAGCCCTTATTTTGGCGTTGTACTCTGGGCGTTGGGATCCCATCACGTAAAACATGGTGGTTCCCATGGAATGGCCAACGTAGAACATCTGACTCTGTCCCGTCTTCTCGATGACGTGGTCTATCTCGGCAGGCAGGTCTTTGGTTCCCATCTCGTGCCAGCTGTATCGGTAAATTCAGAACATAATTTAGAAGTGCAGAGTACAACAGTTTTACTTCGCACACTAAGATTCAACATAAGTAGAATTTTTGTTTTTGTTCATGGAAAAGTTTCATGGCGTATTATGTTATTTTTCCGGTATTATGTGCCGGATATATTCATGGAAAAGGACACTTATTTCGACAAAGAGTAAATGGAATTCTAGCGGCGTTTCGTTTGACTCACGTGAAGTCCCAGAATTCATCTTCCGTCTTGTCTACGATCTTCTTCGAGTATGTGTTTCCACGTGCGTTTCCCATCCACACGTCGTAGCCTGCGTCGGCGAGGATGTAGGCTAGGTTTCAGGAAAGAAGATATTGCAATTAGAAAGGAATCGTAGTTGAATTTTGACCCGAGATATATAGCTCAGTAGTTAATTTTCTACCTTGTTATTTATAGTGTTGTCTCGAGAAGGCAATTTGTCAATATAAAAATTTTATTGGATGAGTTCTTATACTGCTGATTTTCAAACGGGGTTAGTTCCGATTGCATCAGTATAAGTCCCCGACGCTGTTCCTTTCACGCTACACAAATAATTTAAGATTTTTATGCCTACTAGTTTTTTAAGTGGCAGTTCGCGCGTTTAGGGTCCGTAAACTTTCATTACACCTATACCAGCGAAGCGATAGTAGCGGAACGCCTTATGGGCACATCTCGTCTGTCCGTACGTCTTTCCGTACGACTGTCCCTACATCTGTCCGTACGTCTGTCCGTACGTCTGTCCGTTCGTCTGTCCGTACATACGTCAGAGTGTCGCGACTTTCGTCTCTTGAAGATCTTGATAGTTTTTTAATTACGTATGAGTGATTCTTATTAAAATGTATCGCCGTAATATGATTTTGAAGTGCATCCGTCAAATAGATTTTCTCATAAATAATAAAAAATATTTCGGACAGACGGACGGTGTCATCGAGCCCGTAAGGCGTTCCGATACTATCGCTTCGCTCGTAAAGAGTGGCTCAAAATTCGGTAACTGGCCAATCTTTCGACACCTTTATGTAGTACGTAAATTCCATAAAAAATGCCTTAGAAATCTCCGTGCATTTAATTTATGGAGTGAACTTTTCCTACCAGTTGATTATCTAAAACAATATTTTTATCATACATTGTACTTTTTGTTATTTTACATAATATATTATTTTTAATTTAGGAACAAAATTTATATAAAAAATATGCGTATTTAATATGCTACCGTTCGTTTTCGCGGTTTTGTGAACTGACGCCAAATTTACGTGATTTCTCTGTCTTCGCGGTTTTGCAATTCACGGCTATTTTATAGAGCGCACCCACAAAAAAGGAGAGGGATTATTGTATAATTTTTTTCATGCTAAGGTGGGAAAAAATTAAAATTGGTCCATGGGTAAGGACAATTCGGATCGACCGCCCCTAGCCGCGCGCTTCATCATCACCGCAGAGAAAGTCTAATTGTAAGTTCAATTCGATCGTTAATTTTAAGGGGGCCACACAGGAGTATACTTCCCGTGTCCCAAACCCCTCTAGGGAGGGCCCTGTTGACAATCACCTAACCCTTTTCCCGGTCCCATGATGACCCAATCGGATGAACTGCAAAAGAGGCCGTGCTGTAGGAAAACCACGGGTCGTCCCTCGCTCGGTTCCTGTCCTATTCCGTGAGGGATGCGGTGCATGTTGAGGTAGTAACCGTCCTCGGTGCGTACCTCGTGGACTTCGATGGGGTATCCGTAGTAAGCCACCAGTTCGGGCTGCGATTGGATAAATAAGGGTTGCGTGAATGTCAGGCGCCGGAGGAGGAAAGAAAGTTTACAAATTCGCACCCATTAGGGCGCTCTGCAGATTACGGCCATAGTTACCATTAGTATATCAGTACGCATGATTTGGTGTCATAACTTAATCGCAAGTTGTACCTTCTGATAGCATGAGTGACTTGAAGCGGCACTTAGTGAAACTCGTTAACATTCATAGAGAAAGAAGAATAAATTATTTCACCTTTTTACTTTGCAATTTTAATAAATTCACATTAATGTTAAGTTATTACATGTTACATTTTGATGCAATGAACTTCGTGTTACTTGCTTGATAAAGTGACAAAGCTCGCTTCCATTTGTTCTTGAATCTTTTACCGTATCTGCTATTCGTGGTATTTTCCATTATCCAATCGTGTTCGACATTGCTAAATTTTTCTTCTATATCTATATATTTTTCTATTTGACGCTATATAATCTTCCAAGCTACCTACACTTTCTCCGTCGCTTAATCATGTTTAATAGTGTGCAGCAATGTCTTCTTTTTGTGTCCCCCAATAAAAATTTATCGTTTATATTCTTTTACGGACCCATAAAGATACAAGTAAGATACTCTTGTTAAAGCAAGAGAAGGAAGCTCGTTTTCTTAAAAAATTTCATGTTTGTGGTTTATCTCGCCCTTTTGGGAGGCAGCAACTGTTTCCATCCGTGAAAACTCGACACCTTCGCAGCTTCAGGAGTTTGGTTACGTTACCATTTCAAATTTTTAAATTTTCCGAATATGAAGCCATCTAGCGGAAATCTATAATCTTCCGGGAAAGTACAATCAATGGAATATTCATAGAAGAGCTAACTAATATTTAAAAATTTCCAAATATCTCTTTAAAAAAACAGTTGCTCGTCCACGCACAGATAGAGTGGTCACTTTAGCACATTTTTGCTTTCAATAAAGAGAGCTAACAAACTTAAGGATAAACGTCATGGAAGCAGTTAAATTACCTAAGTTAATACTACTTTAACTTGCTACGATATAAATTGCCTTATTCCGATTAACTTTCCAAATTAGGTAAATTTTTACGATTATATATTTATTTTTGTATTGATTGGGCGAAATAGTTTATCGTAAGTCGATTGCTAACCTTTTTTTCTACATGTAATACTTATATGCGCGAAGAGAAAGGAATGAAATCAGTTGGATTTCAACAATGCTGTAATACTTTCAATGTGCTTTACGCGAAGTGCGTGAAATAAACGCTTGAAGGGGTCTTATATTTCAGTTCATTCGTCCGAATCTTTCATCTCACTAAACACGTTTTTATGAGACTGTATGAGTGACCTTCACTAATATATTTCGATCGAATTTAATTTTGAATTAATATGGCTAATTATAACATCCCCTTTACGTCATTCCCTAAGCGTAATTTCTGACGTAGCACGTTATCCGGTAGCTAAGTAGACGTTTACAATTCTTAGTCTGTATTAAAAGTAAGAATTTCCTAATTTAGCGGCAAAATATAGCATTTATTAGTGAAACTGTTGCTATCGGATTAGACTAATTCCTGCAATCATAAATTCAACGTTTTTATTGTAGTTAACACCTTTTTTTCTGTGCACTCTGACATTGGTTTAATTTACAGTTTCTGTTGTTTTAAAGTAACTTGCTTTAACGATGAGTATAATTCTGGGGGAAAACACAACGTGGTTTGTTTTGTAGTTGACTTTTTTTTTCTATTTGTAGTTTTTTTATCAAAACTGAAACTAAATCGGTTAAAAATGAAAAAACCCACTCATCTGCCGTGAAAACTTCATCCGACCTAACAACTTTTGTGTTTAATGATTTGCCGGGAACTCGCAAAATCTTAACTTCTAACGCATGTTAGTTTAAATAAAAATATTTTTATGGGTGTTGTCCTTCATAGTAACACTATACTATCTTTGAAACATCTGTTAGAGTGTCTTGTTGGGCTAAACTTGGCTTACTAAAAATTATCAAAAGGAAATTTTAGGGAATTTAAAAAATTTTATGTTGCGTTTGATCTGGAGTACTTCAAAAGAGAAAGTGAAGATGAGAATTTCATTAATACCCAGTGTTTAATGCGCATCAGGCTGTACTCGTTTCCTCAGAACTAACAGCCAAAATTACCAGCAAAGTTCGTCCGAGTTAAAAATAAAATTACTCGCAAGAAAAATGCTACTATAGCCATAAATTGCTTTATATTTATAGGATTTATCTTTATAATTTAACTCAGAATTTACAGTTTCAACTTTAAGGGCCTTTTGGATAACAAATATCATCCATTAATATAAAAGACGTCTAATAATTCTAACCAAGCTTCCAATTGTATTAAAGTATTTATAGTATAAATACCATATCAGATAGTATCCCGCCTCTATTGCACTGTGATGACATCAGTTTGGTCTGTATATTTAGATATTTTGTGGAATCAATTTTCGATCCCATATAACAACAGTAAACCTAGGTGTTTTTGAGGAAAAATATCATAAATGTTTAAAGAAAATTATAAAAATAACAAAAATCTTCCGCTCACGGTGGACATGTAGACGTCAGGGAATGAGTCTCTGATCTCCTGCAGTTCCATGGGAAGAGCTGAAGCTAGCGCCAGGGCGGCGGCTAGGAAAACTATGGCGGCCTTCTCCATTTCGGACTAGAGATTTCGCGGTTGTTTTCGTTAATTAATGGAACGTTGCGCCTACGGCCGGGAAGTCGAAAATTGGCGAGACGAGGTGCTCTGCGAATCCGAAGTACGCCAACACGCCCTGCAAGCCAATATTCCTCTTCTGCCGTGTCGCAAATTCTTTATTTATACCTATTTCTTCTTCCCCGCTCCACCCCCCCCTTCATTTGCACTCTTATCTTCCCTCGGATTCCATTTAGGAAACAATTAAACAACACGAATTATATATCGGAGATGATTATCGGTCGGCAGGGAAGCATATAAAAAAGTGCCGATAATTTCTCCTTTAAATTCGAATTTAATTGACGTGTTAATCGAAGGGGAAAAAGGTGTTAATACCGCTTTGTTTTCTTCGAAGGTGACATTTTCAAATTCGATAAAATTCCTGGCGATAGTGAGGATCGCCTTTTTTAAAGATAACACTAAATTATTCCCTTCTTCGGTAACCATGATTTTTGCAAAGTTGCGTAACGGTTTTTGTCGTGTGGCACGGAGATAAAAATTTTCGGTCTTGAACTTTCTATTTTAAAAAACAAGAAAAGATGATCAAAAGAATTTTTTTAATCACTTCAAATGATCTATCTCATGCAGTGTATCGGCAAAGAAAGGATTTGTATTAGAAATAGCTTGAGTTAGCTTATTATTAATCTCCGCGAGAGTGGCATTGAATCATTCGTATTCTATCCATCAAAATCTAAATGAATCGCTGTGGGTTCTTGTTCTCTGGCTACGATTTCCATTTTGAAGTACAATCATGTTAATGCCAAATAAATAGATGAATCCCCGCATATTAGTAAACACATCCCCCAAGGTTGGAAATGCTCAAGGTAAACATGCATCTAAAATATCAAACTTTAAAAACATTAGTGTAAAATTAGTTATATTTAGTGTTAAATGAAGTATACTGGGGTTCCAGAAAAAGTTTTCGAGCATCTTTTGCTTCAAATCAAAATTGGAAAAATAATATTTTTCAAATTGCCATTTTCCCTACCTTTTTAAGGCTATTGGAGAAACTTTATTTTCAAGTTTGTCGTTTTTGTACGACACTATATATTATAGCAAACACACTGAAAATCAGTGAAATGCTAGTATCAGGGAATGCATTGACATTTTCTAGAAAGTCTCTCTGTAAAATTTGTTTAAGCTAAAAGTTGTTATAACTTAATTAAGTATTGGATGTTTGGGTGTTTGTATGTGCCACAAATGTTTTTTTGCCTTTCAAGTATAATTACACGCATGCGCATGAATAAGCACGCACATAATGATTTAGAGTTTTTTAAAATTTTATCATTTATTGCTTTAACGCGATGCCAACGAATCTCGGAGAACTTTTGACTGTTTTTGAAGCAATCTTAAGTACCCACTCATGCTCCAATCGCACGATAAAACGCAAAGAAAAAGTAATGACGTTCCTCGAGGTTAATGATTTATGAAACACAATCTCATAATGCATTGCAACTTTTTAATCACTGCCGTCAAAAGATACCTTTATGTAATTATGATTGCGACAACGACAGCTTTTGTGCGAATTAACTGATACGATCCTTCGGATGATTGTAAAAAGTTAGTGATATTTGAGAGGAAAAAGAGATCTTTATGAATTGATTGTCATGTGGGAATCTAATTATGGGTTGATTATTTATGATATATATATATATAAGTACATAAAACCTTGTAAAAAATTATGCAAAACAACCATTATATTAAATTCACCGAATTAGCTAACATGCTGAAATGCCCACAGAGATAAAGATAACAAATACAGCGGTGATAAAATCCCTCTTTAATTCCACTTAAATAGCTGCCCAAACATTGTTGTACTCTCTGAATGCTAAATGATGTTTATGTTTGTATGTGTATGTGCGCCAAATACAAGCTCATAGTATGTTTTAATTCAACCTCGGAGTAAAAAATCAATGAAAACGGGAATAGGCTGTAGCGGAACTAAAATACTGCAGAGTCGGCGGCCTTTAGGTAACTGGTAGATCCAGGAGCCCCTGGAGGTCCATTCATATATGAAATTCAACCACGGATTACGAAGGGATTCAAAAATTATTTTCGCGGGGGATTGCCAGTTTGTCCACTGGGAATAGGTTGTGTGAAGAAAGAAAGGTGATTGGCAGAGATTTACAAGATCTCAAGAAAGGGATGGATTTATGTTTACAAACATTTGTATCACCTAGTTAAATAAAAACCGACTTTTTTATATGTAATGTCTATGTCGTTGCATTCTTTGGAATGATATATTAACATTTGACGGCCGGGCGTTCCCATATGAGGACAGTAAATGTATGCTTTCCCGACCGAGCGACATTTCAGAATGGAATTTTCCTCAATTTTATCGATGTTTTGCGAAATATTTCCATTTCCTTTAGTCAATATGTTATTGGATAAAGAAATTTGTTCACCAGTCTCTGTTACTATCATTCTTTTGACCATTTCGCACATTCCGGCGGAATTTCTGAGGTACATTGATATTCCGCATAGCTCAATGTGTTATATGCCAAGTAGGGATGTACACGGGTTTCCCGTGGTCCAGAAGTGCTTTTCGTCAAATTTGCCGTATTATATTCGTATACTAATGTTCTTTGAAATCAGAAAATTAGTAGTAGCTCTGCTTTTATGATCCGTTTTAAACGTATTCATTTCGTTTTCCCATTCTATACTCGCCCTAAAAACGAAGTTTATTTTAAATCCGTTCAGCCAATAACTTCTAAATTCATAGTTACAAAAAATTTCTAACTATACTTGATTAAAATCCATGGGATCAATTCCCTAGGAATACGTGTAAAAGAAAATTTTTTAACTTTTTCTTTGGTAGCACTGCTATTTAGCTCCGCTTTGAATATCTTGATTTCATTATGGTTTGTTGTACAAATCTAACATACATAATTTAACTGAAATCTGTTAAGCTAATTCCTTCCAAATCCTTAATTACTTAAAGAGTTTAATTTGTAATTGTGGCACCCCTGTTTGGTTGATTCAGTTTAAATATGTTAATAAGGTTTTGTATATATGTGTATATTATATTTGATTAAAATTGATATAGACAGTTCAACACAAATACGTGTAAAAATATTTTTCTTTTAATATCTTGTGTTGTGGCAGCTCTGCTTTCTATATCTATACCAAACATCTTGATTTTGTTATTTTATGTTTAACGTCTCATTCATTCAAAATTTCGTTGAAATCGATTCAGCCAATTCCTTCCAAATTTATAATTACCGAAAAGTTTTACTTTGCAATTGTGGCATCCCTGCTTAGTCGATCCGGTCTATATATGTCATTTTGGTCATTAATTTATGTAAATATTCTATGTACCAAATTTGGTTGAAATCGGTTTTCCCAATTTTTCCCTGATATATGCGTGCCGACGGACGAACGGACTTCACGAAGATAATAGTGCTTTTCAGCTATAACGAATTCACTAAAAAAGAACGTCCATTATGTAAACTATTTATACTAATAAGGGAAAATTGCTGCAATGCCATGGTATAAGTTCTTTCCATTGGTAGAAGAATCTAAACATGCATAGGATTATTGACACTTTGTAATTCGTGCTTTTATGTATCCCTTATACGAAGTATAAAGTTTTATATCGAGTGAACGATATGTTAAACATTGGATCTTAAAATTGCAAGGTTGCAAGGAATATTCTTTTTTAGGGGTAGGAGAATATTTTATCCCCCGAGAAATCTACTCATAAGAATTCCTTAAAAACATTAAAGCGTCTGTAGCTTCTTTCATTTTCCGAAGAATCGATTGTTTGATATTGGCTCTTAGTTAACTTCCTATTGAAATATTTGGTAATTAACTATTTTTATAGTTATTTTCATAGTTTTTTGCAGTGCATCTTATAATTTACCGGAGTTATAAATTCGCATCGCATATATGAACCACGCAAAAAGCCACTCCTTGACGTGCAGACCTTTTCCGTTTACATTTTAAAATATTTCAAGGAAGAGGCATTTAACTTAGTTATGATGAGAAGAGAATAATTTAAATCTCATTCGTAAATCTCCAAAAATAACTTTTCACGTTTTCACGCATTTTATTTATATTGGGCGACTGTTTTCCCAATTGTTGAATTCTATTCTTGGCCTCATAATAAATGCACCAATTTAATGTTTTAACACGGGTCAGACTTTTATGCATGGGTATAACTTATTTACTGAATCTATTAAGTAATTAGAGGGAGGAAGGAAAAGAGAATGGGAATGAGCAGAAATGGAGAAAGAGGAAGAGGACGTAGCATTTGTATAGGATTAAAAGTAGCTGCAGTGCAAAAATAAAATAATAAATTATAATTGATTATAAAAACTTGTATACTATCGAATCTTGCTCCATTGCCAAATGGTGGGAATTCATAAAACTAAATATAGGTAACGTAAATATTTCAAACCGAATTTCTAATTGGATTGAAAAAATAACATTTTATGACTTTTATTTAAATTTCTTTAAATAAAGCCAATTTTCATAAAAAATTCAAAGCTACTATATGTATTTAAAAGAAAATTGCGATCTTTAAATATATTTATAACTCATTGCAGTTCATGTAAGTATTCAGTTCATAGTAAGTCAATACAAATACGATAGTGCCATCTACATATGAGCTCCTCCCAGAATCATTTGGAAGCGATCGAAAAATAGTTTCGGACTAAATATACACGGCGCGTACAAAAAAAGTCCGTAATATTTAAAGTAGCTAATAAAGAAATTGGGTCAATCTACCGCCCGCCAATGTTGTGGATCCTTCCCTCAGGGTTCAAAGCCCTCGTTACAGCATCAGTATACCTCATTCCAATTCCAGCTTCCCCTTCTCCCTCCGCTCCATGCATTGCGCGTTCCGTTCTGCCCTTCAATTGCTGTCGTTTGAGGGGGTGAGTTCGCATAAGGAAGAACTCCATCATTCAATTGACTCGGTCGAAGGGACAAGGACAAGAGTTCACGCTTAGCGAATTCCGAATCTATGCTATGCTACTGCGCACGAAGGGATGAGAACGAACCAATGATCACGGCGGATTATCCGCGATTGGGCGTGGCTGGCGCGAAATGGTCCTTCTAAGAATCATCCCCTCGCTCGAACCTTTGAGACAGCTTAAATGTGGACGTAGTTAACTACGTTTGCGTTCGCGAAAACCGAGTTTTTTAAAAGGACCTTCGAGAGTAAAAAGTGATAGGATGTGATGGATACGTAAACTCTTAAACGAACGATCAAATAACATGCAAAGAATTATCAAGCTCGTCTTGTGACTACGATGAAACTGACCAATCGGAATTATCTGAAAGCCATAATATGGCTGTGAAAACCGAAGGCGCATAGTAAGTCCTAAGAATCTACTGTCGGTGAATTGGCACTGATGACGGCTGCCTTGCTGCCGTAATGCGCATTTGGTTTCCACGACCATTATATGACTTTTGGAAAGTCTTATTTATAAGAATTTCACGCTACCATTTTATTAAAATAGTAACATTTGTAAGAGATTCTGTCACGCTGAGAAAACTTTTCGGCAAGGACAATCCTATTTTTGTTTTATTCATTAAATTATGTATACCTAATTGGATTTAGATATATGATAGAATTTTGTTTAACTAAGTAAATAATGTGAAGCGTAGAATGCTATTTCTTGAGCCGTGCAGACTGAAGTTAAGCCGTAGAGAGTGTATTTTTGTATTGTTTAGGCGCGCGTCAACAGTATAGTTATTAGCGTTGATTTATAGCGAAAGAAATAATTGATGTATGCATCTCTGAATTTTAAAAATTGTCAAACTGTTACATTTGATTTTTTACAAATTTAGTATTTTCTTAATTTATGTTGCAGTTTGCACATAAATGTTTGCTGTGATATATATATTTCTTCGGATATGAATTTCAAAAAGAAAAATGAGTAGATAATACATATCTTTCTTCACATTGACAGGCAATTACATACGAATTTTCCATGGTAAATCGGTTTTACAATTGCTGTACACCATTGATATAAAATCAACTGAAACCGTTTGGAAGTGTCCCTAGTGATATTCCTCTTTAAGGAAGTAAAGATTACTCCAACATTGCCATTAATATTATCGTTCAACATTTTAATATTATCTCGATTTGAAGAGTTAGGTACGCCACATGCGATGTGTGATGGGATTATATTATTATCCCTACATCAAGTCAGTTATCCCAAATCTTTCGCTGGATGCACTATTCGTTGCGAATCACAATTTCCACCCATCCCTCAAGTTTTATTTAATATATCGGTAGCCTCATTTCACCTTTATTTCATGTATATACCTTTTAATTAACCTTTCGTCTTTTCAACGCGCTTTCACAGAAAAAAATATTATGGTACCTAATTTCTATTTCTCATAAAATAACACGTAAAAATCGATTTTTCGACTTGCAGGCTTTTACTCTTTTGCAAATTAAAATTAGAAAGAACTGACCTACGATCATCGGACCTAGACCGTTTTAAAGAAAAATAAATACCGTTTCTAATTCTTATCGTTACATTTCGTCTACGATTCTAAATCGCTCAAGTTATACGTTTAAATAAATTTTATTGGAAAATTTAAAACTTTTTAAAGATATGTTGCCTTGCCGACCGACCTCGAAATTGTGTTGTCGTCTCAATCCTTATACTATATGCGTAAGAAAAGTGTGCTTTGAATGCTTTAATACGAGAGAGAGGAGAGAAACGAAGAAAGAAAGAAGGGGAAAGACGGATTGGGAGAACGAGGGAGTGAGAGAGAAGGAGAGAGAGGGAGGGAGGCTGAGGAGGGAGAGAAAGATAGATTGATAATGTACTTTATTAGGACGAGAAATAGACCAGATAGTCTAATTTTTCAGGGGAGAGGGGGAGGGAGGGAGAGGAAGAGATAGTGAGGTAGACAGATAAAGGGAGAGAGGGATGGAGAAAGAGAAGGATGGAGAGGAGGAGAGATAGCTAGATAATAGTTCATTAGGGCGAGATTGAGTCTAGGAAATCTATTTCTGCAGAGAAGGAGAGTGGAAGGGAAAATGGGAGGGAGGAAGATGGGAAATAGGATTAGAGAAAAGGAGGAAAAATGGGCCTTATATTTAATACTTAATTCACGCAAACCCGTCATATTTTACGGGAAATTACGCTAGTTATAATATAAATCCTTAAATCTCGTTAGAAGCACTAAATCAAAACTATTATAATATATAGGTAAATATTTTCCCTATCGCCGTATATCCGCGCCCATTCAATGCTTTTGTTTTTAAAACTACGCAATTTTCTAATAATGTGTTATTTAGGTGTCCTATCATCGAAATTTTTCACCATTTATGCCGATCGTCGAAATATTGATAATTATGAAATGACGTATTATTGAGAATTTTAATGCTAGTTGAATCAAATTTTCAAGGGCGAATCTGCCGTTGAAATTTCGATGATTGAGATTGGTTGTGGATTTCCTGATAGTCCTTTTGTTTTGTTTTGCAAAGTTATTAGAATATTACAGATGAAAACTCTTACTTCTCTAAGGATACTTTTTATATAGTAATTAACGTGTTGCTTCAAGTTTTATTATAATTTATAATGCTTCAAATAATTAAATTCGCAAAATACAAGAGAAAATGTAATCGACATTTTAAACGTAAAAATTATCATTTATCTCTTTTCGTATATTGAATTTATTTCCGATTTTTACGCAAGAGTCGTGTTATCAGCCAAAATTGAGAGAGTATCTCAATATATTTTTTGTTTGCGGACGACTTACTACTTCCTGGTTTGATAACTCCAAAGTTTGGCATATATTTGAGAACATTTCGTAAAAGGCAACATTATATGTACTAGAGCAGCGTTTCTCAACCTTTTTGAACTCCGAGGACCCCTCCAAGCCCTGCGGACCCCCTCATTACTCACACTGACCTATTTATTGTATCTACGATTAGGAAAATGGGGTACTTGGTTGCTTAGTTTATTTGACAATTTTCAAGTATACGCGCAGGCGAATTCCAAACGGCATGAGCACTCTCAGCTTACGAGGTAATAAGATCAGTAAGTAAGTAAGTTACGGATGGCAGAGAGGTGGAATCGGGAGATATGAAGGAGTGGGAAAACGACATTAATGGAAATATTCAATGCCTATGATAGTGTACAACTTGCTTAATATTTCCCAAAAAATCCCAGCTAAAGATGAGGCGCGGCCGAAAAATAAACTAATTTTGGAAACCTCCGCGGACCACAAGTGGTCAGCGGACCATAGATTGGGAAACGCTGTACTACTAGTACTACTAGAGCAATTGCTATGCTCGCGAAACTTGTAGCGAACAAGTTATCGTATTCGTCACATGACATAAAATATACGCAATTTCAATGTGGAATAGATTTACACTTGGTTTTATATTGCATTATTTATTGTCAACTGTTATCATCATTATTATTAGTTATTTGGAAATTTATTATTATTTATGGTAAATAAGATCTATTATTCATTCAGAAAAAAGTATTAGTATTAGTGTGTATGCACCGATAAAATTAACATAACATAAGAGTGAGGTTTTCATTTATATTTATAATAAAAAATCAAGCGTCGACGATGCCATGGAATTGGCTAGGAGAGTAAATGAAAATATATAATAGATGAATCGCATGCTAGTGACGAGTGGCCATCATATTGGACACCCCTCTATTAGACTATTTACAGATATATTGAGCTATGCAGCAAACTTTGTTTTAGGGATTGGCCTAAAGCGTCTCTGCATGACAGACCAAAATTTTATATTAAACAAATACTTGACTAATTATGTGTCTTCAATAGCCATAAAAATATGTGCATTTCGGCTACGTAGTAGCGTCTTCCTGTCAATAATAATTTTAAAACATTCTCGGCCCTGACTAGCAACAGAATAAACCAATTTTTAAATATTTATGAAGTTTATGTTTTATATATATATATATATATATATATATACACACACACACCATATGTAATCTGCCCGTAGACAGGTCCGTGATTATTCATGGTTAAACCTGGTTCTCCATATACTCCAATTTTCTACTGTCCTCTTCATATCTTGATAACTCTCTTTCCCTCTCAAATCGTCTATCAGCTGAAACATTTTCATACCTCTTTCCCTTTTTCCATCTAGTTTTCCTTTTAACACGTCTTTAATCATACTCTCCTCAGGTAATGCCCAACCCAGTTTGCTTTCCTCTTTCTATTAGTCTATATAAAGTTTGGTGGCTTGGTTAACTTATGGCTCAATTTTCATCAGCGAAACAGCTCCTTCAGCCATAAAAATTTACTAAAAACCCGATGCATTTCGCCCACTAAGTGGGCAGGGCGAACTTGTAACGACAGTGACTGAAAGTCAACTGTTGACTTTCAGTCGCTGTCGTTTTAAGTTCGCCCCTAAAGATGCGCACTTAGTGGGCGAATGGCATCGGGTTTTTAGTAAATTTTTATGGCTGAAGGAGTTGTCTCACTGATGAGAATAGTCTGTATAATCATTCGCTTCTCTCCTACTTTTCGTAGCACTTCATCGTTTTTCATCCTATCTGTCTATTTTATCTTCAGCATTCTCCTCCAAGTCCACATTTCAAAGCTTTCCAAGTATTTGATGTCATTTTTCCTTGGCGTCCATGTTTCTTCCCCATACATCGCATTTTATGAACTTCTTGCTGATATCTTCTCTTATATTCCCCGTGAGTAGGTGTTTCTTTCTTCTGAAAGCCGCTTTTGCTTTTCTTATTCTAGTTCTGATCTCATCCGTACATTTTGCTTCTCTTATTATGACGCTTCCAAGGTGTTTATAGTCTGAAACTTGTTCTAAAGGCTTTCCTCCAATACTGATGTTCAGATTCTCTTCTTTGCCTGATATACGAATGACCTTGGATATTTCTGTATTTATTTCCATACCGTATTTTCTACCTGTTACTACTAGTCTATTTATCATTTTCTGGAGTTCCTCTTCCTTTCTTGCCAGAAGTACTTGATCATCCGCGTATTTTACTGTTCTTATAATCCTTCCTCTTATTTTTAAATCTCCTGTGCCTGCTAACGCTTCTTGCATTACACTTTCTCCATATATATTGAATAGGGTCGGCGATAGGCATCAGCCCTGTCTTACTCCTCTACCGATATTTACTCCGCAGGCGTCCGCATTCTCCAACCTGACCTTTACAACTTGATTCGCATATAGATTCCTGATCAGTCTCCTGTCTTTCCAGTCTACACCTATATCCATTAATATCTTCATCAACATTGCCCAATGTATTCTATCCAAGGCCTTCAGCCATCCTACGAAACATAGGCAGATATCTTGACTGTACACTATTGCCCTTTCTGTTATTCTAACTACCCCTATCGCATCTCTAGTTCCTCGTCCTTTTCTGAAACCGAATTGATCTTCCCCTAGAATTTCTTCTGCCTTTTTCTTTTTTTAAGAATCTTCGTGATGATATATATATATATATATATATATATATATATATATATATATATATACACACACACATATACAGGGTCACCCAAAAAAGTCGCTTCAGTTTAAATTGCTTATATTTTTTTATTTACTCAATGTACAGGAATAAAATTCATATTAATTTACACAGTAGACTTGGGAGGTTAACGGAAATCAGTTTCATTATGTGAACCACCAGCATCCAAGACCTTTTGTAATCGACTTTGAAAATTGACAACTACTCTGCCTTGAACGTCAGGAGTGATTGTGCAGATAACAGATGCAATTTCTTTTTTGAGTTCATCAATTGTGTGGGGATTGTTTCTGTAGACGTTATCTTTCAGATACTCTCATAGAAAGTAATCGCAGGGATTGAGATCCGGAGAATACGGTGCCCAAGACGATCCACAGCCAAAACATCCAAAGAAGCGATTCGAGATAGCACGATGGTCAAAATGCCAATGGAAGAAATAAAAAATTGCATTTGCAGTATTCAGTCGAGCTCCATCCTGATGAAAGAACGTTTCCTCGAAGTTAACACTTATGCCTTGAAGAAACGGGATGAAGTCTTCTTCAAGGAGACGATGATAACTTTCCGATGTCACTGTATCAGTGAGAAAAATTGCCCCAACAATTCCAATAGCTGAAACAGCGCACCATACCTTGCATTTCTGCGGATGTAATGGCCCCTCCATTATTGTGTTGGTGTTTTCTGAGACCCATACTCGCATATTCTGCTTGTTGAAAAAACCGTGAATGTGAAAAGCGCCTCATCGGAAAACCAGATGTTTCGAAGAACTCCAGAATTTCCCTCCAAAAATTGCAGAAATGGGTCACAAAAATCTAACCTAACACCTTTGCCGCTTTCGCTGAGTGTCTGGAGCACTTGAATCTTATACGGAAACATTTCCATATCTTCTGTTAATACCCTATTGACCGATGATCGCGATATAGCTAATTGTTGTGACAGACGTGCAACAGGTTTGTAAGGATTTCGCGTAATTGCTTCACCAACACGTGCAATGTTGTTGACTGATCTCACTCTTCCGTTCCTATTGTCGGTCACAGCGCCCGTATTTTCAAATTTAGTCACCAACCTGTTTATCACTGATCTGCTTGGACCTTATCTGCACTTGAATTCATTGCGAAAATCGCGCTGCACTTGCACTACACTACCGGTAGAATAAAAGGTTTTCATTATAAACACGTGTTGCTGTACATTTCATGCCATCTTGTTTAAAAAATACGCCATCATGTTTAAACAATGTTTCAGGAATATTCCACCGGGTCTATTGTGTAAATTAACATGGAAATAATTCCTGTACGTTGAGTATATAAAAAAATATAAGAAATTTAAACTGAAGCGTCTTTTTAGGGTGATCCTGTATGTATACACATGAATTTTCGGTTTGAGTTTAATTTATCTTATATTAAGAGGACGTTTTGATACTTTAGGAAGGGTGTCACTCCTTCATGTAATGACTTCTTGAAGAATAGTTATGCTGGATGTGGATAAAGGTACCGTAAATTTCTTATAGACATAAGTGTCCTACGTGCTTGAATGAACGTAAGACAATTTGACGTCATTAATTACCCAAAACTTTGGAATAGCCATCATAAACTGATTCAAACTGACCTTAGCGTGGTGATTATGCTCCATCTTCGGCTATATCATAGCAAATATTACCACTTGTTTGTTTTCCTAATCATATCAAAAACTTTCAACGATAATACTAGTTTCAGATTTTAGATAATACCAGTTCTTATATAAGTATACTTAATTGCAACATGTTTTTATTTTATAACTTTTCAAACAACCTTTGATCTTTTTTCCTCTATCTGCTACGAAATTTCTCCAAAATAGAGTCTTTAAAATTAATTATTTCCCGTAATTTATAAATTATGACTGTCGAGAAACAATTTCAGAAATAGTTGCGAAACGTAGTCCACTTGGGAAGGCTTAATTTTCTGGAAAGATTCCATAATGTAAATTAAAACGAAATTTTATAAATTTCCGCTAGGGACCTTTACTAATTTTTTTTTATATACTCATATTTTTTAAGCGAACGCTTTGCTATTTAACTTCAGGTGTTAAAAAAACAATTAATTTATATACAGTGTTTTTAGCATTGGTAAAAAATTAAAACGAGAGAGAAAATTTTAACACATTTTATTGCAATTTTGAAATTACAAAGGAATGTTAGGAACAAAATGATCTTCAAAATATATATAAAATTTGCTTTACATTATGTGTTCAATAATTATGCTGTTGTTTTCAAAGATCGATGGTATTTTTTTAGGATTCCTCCTGGAGCATTCCGACTATTTTGTCGTAGAGCAGTTTCTTTACATCCATAGCGAAGAGAAAGTCCAAATGAGAGAACCTGTCGTGTGGCACCTTAAACATTCCGATCAAGTTCTGTAGGTACAGAGACAGATCGTGGACGTCCTGTTCCGATCAAGGAAAAAAACACCTTAGTCTGGATAAAATTATCATCTGTTGCATGCTACACATAAAGTTAAATTTTGTAAAAGACGGTGAAAAGCATCAAAGGAATAATTACCATAGTTTGTCGAAAATAGCGGATTTGGGGATTGCTTTAATGTTCAAAAATACTTGCTAGCGAAATCGATAAGGATTAAAAATCATAAAGACCATGTCTAATGGGCATTCACTTTCTTCGATCTTAGTTTTCTACATTGTTTTGCATAGATATCAATCAACTCCGTATATTAGATTAGTATTATAAATATTTATTGATTTAGATATATCTGTTGAATAAAATCAAGATGATTCTTAGATTTTTTGACAATTAATTGCATTGAAATGTAATTTGCATGTCCAGTGTAACAAACGTTCATAGGAATTAATTTTTAATAATTTTGAGTAACACTTAACGGGCTTTGCGGGGGAAATGTTTGATTTTTAATTCATGTGAACATACTATAAAGCGCTGGCTATCGTAGCCGCTAGCTTCTTAGTTATATTTTATCACAAAAATTGGAAAATAGCGCTTTTATCGTGTTACTAATTATAAGTCGGATTACAAACCCGAAGGCGTAAAACATTTGAAAATTTTCATTTAAATTTTGTCACAAATGCTTATTAAAACCCATATATTTATTTCTGTGCTAAAAACAATGTTGTCTTTCACTTTATCTAAAACCCGAATTCAGATCTGGAAGAAACTTCGTCTTCTTCAGTCGCATATGAAATTCGTTTTTTCTCCGGTTTGTACAATTAGAAATTAGAATTATTCAAAAGTAAATTTTCAAAACTCACCTCTACGTGAGCGAGCCAATCGTTCACGGAGTAGTGTAGAGCCACAGGAGCAGTTATTGCTTCCAGGTTGTATTTAGGTGGAACCTTCTCACCATAGTGTTTGAGATTTCCTACCAAACCGTAGTCATACAAACGAAAATCTCCTGTTGCAAGGTAAAAAGAATAGATTTTTATTATTATGTGGTAATGACTGGATACGTAGAGTTGGATAACAATGGAAATTTTAATGCTGGAAAGTCGCGATGAGACTTTATCGAGCGTCCAGTTTGAGCAATAGGTAAGTACCTTCTTGATGTTTTTTCTCAAATGTGCGTATTGCGATTATTATAATATAAGGTCGAATTTCACCAAGTCAGTAATCTATTCGCCAAAAATGCACTACATGCTGGCATGTTTATTAAGGATTATAACATAAATTCGTGTAATTAACGAAACAAAATCTCCATGATATTTATCGCTCATATTCACGAGATTTTTTGATTCTGTTCTTTCCTATCTCCACTTTTTTGTTGGAAATCATAGCCATTAACATTAGATAATAATAATCTCATGTGTTATAATACATTTATGATAAGAAAATACGATCAAGCCCTCAGCAGGATTCGAACCCGCGACTATTTTGATGGTAGTTAAACACGCTAACCACCCCTATATCAAGGCAGGCGAGATGAATTTGTAATTATACCGAAATCATTTTCAGAATTAATACGAGTCGCTAAATTACGAAAAATACGGCAGGGAACTTGGCGTGATTCGACGCCTCGGATTAGGTTTATCCGCCGGTATAAGTAGACGAACGAAGTCATAAACAGTCTGATATTTTTAGAGGCTTTAATTGTGTTGCTGCCAATTCCTCTCTTTTCGAGATCGGCAATTTTTTCTTCTCGTCATGATCGCCTCTTATCGAGACAAGTACCTCCTTCTCTCCCAATCTCTTTTCCATCCGAAGCGAGACTAAAAGATAATAATGCCATTGCCATTATCAGATATCGATCCTCCTATCCTGGGATGTATTACTATCTCATTTTTGCAAACGCATATCTCAACAAGAATCTCCAATCAGCGAGTGACGCAAGTCTCAACTCGAGTTTAATGAGATAACAGTTATCTTCTAATGGACATGCATCTTTTATCCTTGAACTTACCGCTTATATCGACGATTGCATTAGTTATTACGTAAGAATAGGTGAAATGAATAATTATAAATGAAATAATTCATTAGAAAATTTAAAAAAACTCTAATCTACCATTAAAGACGCAGCTTTGTGGAACTTATTCATTCTAAAAATATAATAAAATTGACGTACTTGAAGCACTAGCAATCTCGGATTTTTAATTTTTCAAGAATGATTTATTTTGCTCCGATTTCGTTTAAATATCACAATTTTTACTAGTCCATGCGGCGGCAATGTAAATATCTCTTTTCAATAATTTTAACAGTAACAAAAGCATCAGGTAGACTTTAGCTTACATTATTGATACTTTATTGCTGAGATATCTGCGAACCAAAAAGCTTTCATGTACTAAAGCAAAAAATGTTATTTAGTAAAACTTTTAAACCTCGCATAAAAGCTTACTCTCCTGATTCACAGCAGTATTTTAAGGACTACATTTACTACATATGGGTGAGCATTAGGTCTTAGTTTCATCCATCCAAGTTCATTTCCAAATCTCATATTTGAATCTTTCATGGTCTTTATTTACGATATCTTTTCTTTGATATTCTTGTTCCTAGAATCCTCTCTATCAAAACCCATCTGAAATATTTTGTTCGTTTCCTTATGATAGTGTTATTCGAATTTTGGAACGTACAACCAAGTTTGTGGGTGGCAATTAATCTTGCTTGTGTTCCTTTATTAGCGTCATCTCGAGTGAGCAGATACATTGATCATATAACTGGGGACACCCACCTGTCTTTACTCCTTGGGCGAAATGGATAACAGTCTTTGTTGATGTGCCAGCTGGCAGATGTCCCAGGATGATGGGCAGAGTGGTCTGGAAAATATTTTGTTTTACGATATTTCTCATTACTTTGAATTTTTGCGTCATTCATTCTAAGCTGTTATAGAACTACGTCAATATTTTGTTGGCTTTCCAATTTTAAAAATATTTTTTTATAAAAATACATTTTTCTACTCTTTTATTAGGCTTTTAATCAAACATTATAATAAGAGATTATCATCGTATTTTTAAAATATATTGCTCACAAGAATAATCGTTGAAAACTAAAATTTCAACTTCTTTCATATTCTCATTGTCATTGCATCTCTTAATTGGAATGCATTTATAAACTTTTATCTATAATTTATCGAAATAAAAAAAAACTTCATGTTTTGACATCTATTTGTAAATTGTCGTGAATTGAAGCAAGACCATAGGACTGATATGAACTGTTTTAAAAGTGCATTTTTCTTGAAATAATCTCAAATCGAGTTCAATGATTCAGATATCCATCCGCCTTTGCGTTGTTATTTTTCGATTATAAATACTTTACAAAGGCCAGTGCCGATTAATCGGCGAGCATCGCTTCGCAACACCACTTACAGTGTTCAGTTGATCCGTATCATATCCTGACAGAAGGAAAAGGACGTTGGAGCAGACCTCCTGGGACGACGCCTCGTCGTTGCAAGCAGCCTTGCCGAGAAACGAGAGTAGAGCGGAGCTTGGCATGAACTCTGCTTGCCCTAGCATTTTAGCCAGCCACTGTAGACAGAGTGTGATCGATTATTTGTTAGCATAATTCTGTCAGGGAATTTGTATTTTAAAATTTTAATGAAGTCACGCGCGATTACCCTATTATTGACAGGGTGTATTTCGTCATGGAACTATTATAATTCCTTTAAATACAGAGCTGAATTAACAGGCAAAATACTATAAAGGTATCTCATACAAGCCTGAACTTCCTGTAGTCATAAATGGTATTCCATTGATTGTTTAGGCCTACCATTAATAATAATATATTAAAATTACTAGTAGTAAAAAGCTTATCCTGTTGTATCATCGTATTTATTTTTTTAAATGTACGATATTTAGATACGCTAGAGGTGAATATCGGATTGTCTCTTATAAGTGAAGCACGATTATAGGGCAACCGTCAACCCCCTCGAATAGAATATTATGGAATTAATCTCAAAAACTTGCAAAAAATTATTTTTCAAAATATTTAACAGAAATTGGGGATATTCTAGATTAGCGTGAAAAAGGACGTGCAAGGCTAATTTAGATACTTAAATTAGGATGAGAAAGCCCCTGCTGCTTAACTTCATACTCGGAGATACTCGCAGATTTTCGAATCTTTTGAAAGCCACGTCAAAAATTTCCGCGTTATCTATTACCAACGGTTAAAGGCGCATTTATTTCTAATGATCTCCTACAATTAGCACAAAATTAGCCAAAGTGAAAAATTTCGCCGTTCTTTTCTCTATCATCATTATACTCATGTTGGTTAATCTTTTTTTCTTAATATTCCCTTTATGGGACAACAAGACTAAAAAACTCCACGGTAGATTTAATCCTGGTAAATTCGACCCATTAGCAAGCAATACAATGCTCGGTCTCTCATTATTGAACATAAAATTTAGCATCCTGTGAATATTTCCAAATTCGAAATTCTGCTTATAGCTCCGATTTGTCGAATCAAACGGTGAATTTTCCGTCTCACCTCAGAATGGCTCAAGAAAGGAGCAAGCAGTCTGACTGGACTCTGCACCCTTCCGACGAAAGCGACGGGGGCGAGGGCGTGCATGGCCTTGATCTTGTCGTTGTATTCTGGGCGCATGGACGCCATGGCAAAGAACATCGTGGTTCCCATGGAGTGACCAACGTAGAAGATCTTCTCGTCTCCCGTGTCCTTGAGTATATAGTCGATCGCGGCTGGGAGGTCGTAGTAACCCATGTCGTGCCATCTTAATTGGAAATGAGATAGACACATGAATGGTTGGTTGGACGGCATGAATTAGGCGCGTCACTCGTTTTTCTAAAAAGGTTTCATAGCGCTTTACTCTAAAAGATAATTTTTGTTTTATCGTTGATAAAAACACGCGAGAATTTTAGGATTGAAGGAAAATTTTCTTACTTAGTTTTCGGTTAATTTCCGGTATCTACATTATACCCTGCAAGTCACCTTTTTGGCGGATGGCAGGGGGTGCAGTGCACCAAGGGTCCATAGTTTTCCTACGTTATCTTTTTCTATTATGGTCTCTTATCGTCCTAGGGAAAAACGATCCTCTATATCGCTCCGTTCTACAGTCGATCTCGCGAATCTTATCCTCACTGTCCTGCCTTCCGAGATACGTCGGGCTTCTGATAAGTCCTTCTACCTCATTCGCTAGTCCCTCCGACATAAATTTTTCCAGTAGTTTAATTCTAGCCTGCAGCCTAAGTTCCTCTAACGATGTCCATTTCAGATTTTCTATTAATGATGTTACGCTTTGTTTACTATCGTAATTCCTCTTTACAAATCTAGCTGCCCTGCGCTGAACCTTTTCTATCTCGTTAGTGAGTCCTTTTTCGTAAGGATCCCACACAGCTGAAGCATATTCGACCTACGGTCGAACCAAGGATAAATAACATATTTCTTTCACTTTTTCGGAGCTATTTCGAACTATTCTCCCTATAAAGGCCAGCTTTTTGTTAGCGGCACCTATCAATCGGCGAATGTGGGTGTCCCACGAGAGATCACGATGGATCGTGACTCCGAGGTATTTAATCGAGTCTGAAACTGGAATCTCTACTCCGTCCAACGAATAATTATTATTCAACGAGATATTCTTGGTTCTCCAGAAGTTGATGACGCAGCTTTTCTTTTGGTTTATCTCTAACTGCCATTCCTTACACCATGCAGAAATAGCTTCTAGGTCATTTTGGAGATACTGGTGGTCTTCCGGATTGCTTATTTCTCTATAGATGACGGTGTCGTCCGCGAAAAGCCTAATTTTACTTCGGACTACTGAGCTGATATCGTTTATATAAATTAGAAATAATAACGGACCAATTACACTACCCTGTGGAACGCCAGAGACAACCTCCACTAAGTTCGAAGATTTCCCATCTATAACAACCATCTGCTTCCTATGATTTAAAAATTCACGGATCCAACTAACGATTTTAGAATTAACGCCTAAGGTTTCTAATTTCGTTATTAACTTCCTGTGAGGTACCTTATCAAAGGCTTTCCTAAAATCTAAGAAGATGGCATCGACCTGCGTATTCTTTTCTCCGCTTCTCAGTAAACAATTAACAAAAAGACCGAGCTGAGTATCACATGACCTACCTTTCCTGAAGCCGTCGTCTAACAATAAATTACTATCAAGAAATCGCATTATGTTGCTAACGAGTATATGCTCGAGAATCTTACACGATATCGAAGTTAAAGAAATCGGCCTGTAATTTCCTGGGTTCTCCTTGTCGCCGCCCTTATGAATTGGGGTAACGTGCGCTAACCTCCAGTCGCTAGGGACCTCTGCGCGAGAAATGGATTTCTCGAAGATTATCAGAAAAAAGGTGCTATTTCTTCAGCTAATTCTTTTAAAACGCGAGCAGGAATTTCTTCGGGGCCAGTGGCTTTGTTATGTCTGATGGAACTTAATTGCTTTGCTATTCCCACCTCAGAAAATACTATATCCTCCATCAGGTCCCCCCTTATTGCGGGTGCATAATGTACGCAGTGGTCGCTGACGGCTGTGAATGCTTTTACAAAATGACCGTTTAACAGGTTGGCTTTCTCTACGCTATCATGAATAACGGCACCCGAGTCATTACGCAGGGAAGGTATTGTAGGGCCTCTACCTTGGACCTCTCTCACATAGGACCAAAACGCTTTAGGGTCCTCCTTCAAATAATTATTTAATACCTTATTCCGGAAGTTAGTAAAAGCCTCGCGCATAGTAGTTCTCGCTTTAGCGCGGGATTCCTTATACGTCTTAACTTTAGTTGCTCTATATTCATCGGATGATGTAGACGGCATATTTTTTATTTTCGCGTGGCTTATTCTCTGACGCCTAAGCGCACTCCTAACTTGCTTATTGTACCAACGTGGCTCTTTATTGTCGACCTTCAATTTAATTGGAATGTACTTATCGATACTCTCTAGCATTATATCCTTGAATAGTTTCCATGACGACTCAGCACCTGATCGTTCGGTCATATCACGGAAGCCAGGTAGTATTTCTCGTAGGCGCGACCTGAAGCTTGAAAAGTTTGCCCTAGCAAATATATAAAACTTTCTTTGAGGCTTATGGTCTTATTCTTCGTCTATATTTTTAATACAAGTATTGATTGCGGAAATTCTTGTCCCAACTTTAAAGTTTTCAGTGGTAAAACCAATTAATCACAAATTATTAGGAAATCTACCTGCACAACATAACATAAGGTATTATTTCCTACTCCTAAATTTGATACCCGGCTGTTCCACATCGTTTTGGCTTCTATCGGCTATCATTTTTAACATAACAGGATAAAAATTAAACATTAAAATTTATTCCAATGAAACAGCTCTTGTTAAGTGAACACAGAAGCAATATACAATTAAGATAGAGATCTGGTTATTGTTTAATCGTTCGAATTGATAGTGGTGACGTTACATTAGTATAAGTGTTAACCAACTCTACTGAAACGATGTGTTTATAAAATGAATAAAAGCGACCGATGATGAAATAATTTATTTGAAGGGTCTTAAATTCAGTAAAACTGTTTGATGTACGGTAGTTTATTTTTGAATGGTCTTGAGTATTTAAAAATACGTGTTGCCATATTTTGAATGCATTTAAATTATGTCGACAAGACAAATATTATTCGTTCTTTTAGTTAGAAGTTCTTATTATAGCTATAATTAAAAGTGCGATCTTATTGTAAGCTGCATTTAAAATCCAGGCATTTTGGTGGGAAAATGAACGAGCTTGGGTTAATTAAAGCCCCAGCACTTTTTCAATAATCTTAAAAATAGGAGGATCATTTTAGCGAAACTTGGAGGCGATCGGTAAAAGTAATAGACTTTTTAGCGTAAGTAGCCATCGTGTTCTGAAGATTTGCATGCTAAGGAATAAATGCCAAGACAAGTTAAATTAAAAGTCGTCTGGCAAAGCAAACTCTCCTCGGCTCGACATTTTGCACCGCAAATCTCGAGGGATTGCCCCATTTTGGGACAAAATATATAGTCACCTCTGCAATTAATGGTGATGTGCGTAATTTTCTTGCGAAAGGGTATATTCTGTCATGTAATGATATATATTCCAGCTTTTTGAGAATTTTCTTACGAAACTTGTGATTTAGCTTGTATGAACTCCTTTAACACCTGTATGAATTTCCTGTTCATTTTTACATATGAGTGCCAAATTATGAAACCATCTCAGCATCGCATGATGCACCTACTGGGCCTTTTCAAATATGCGTAGCATTCCTCTGATACTTTTTCTCTCTAATATTTGCTCCAAGTATTAGTTTAAAAAATCTAATCCTTATAGGAAAAGCTTCTTTTACGCAACTTGAATGATAAAGTTGTAATAAAACCTTGCTCGGCAAAAAGTCGAGTTTTACGGTGGCTCTTCTGACTTAACTTCTAAGTCAATTCTGTTATCGTCTCATCTTTACTTAATATATAAGCATCATGAGGTTAACTTAGCCATTATCTTCATCATTCGTGAACAATGAGAAAAGAAGATGTGGGCAGATTAGACGTGTTTGAGATATGGGTATGGCGTAGAATGGATAAAATTACTTGGACTGAGAGAAAAACAAATGAGGAAGTATTAAATTGAGAATAGAGGAGTTTCTTTATAGTATAAAGGAAAAGACAGAAGGAAGAATGGAAAATTCTACTAAAGAGAGAGAAGAGAGAATATTGGAAGCAATAAAAGAATGGGATCGGTATGCGAAGATGAAGAAAATGGCTTTTTACTAGGAAGATTGGATTGAGTGAGTCAAAAATCTACCGAAAAATAGAATAACTAAAATGGTGATAGTCATCATTAGAAATACGTCCATAGAGAGGTCTGTGTTATATTTTTTTAGCTGATTACCTTCGCCATAGTACCCTCAGCAACCTAATTCGTCTAACCTAGGCCCCATGTTAAACAAAAATCATGCCAAAATTCATTATATTGACGCTTTTGTCTCGCTAATCGGTAATTACGGGAAGAAAGTTCTAGAGTTTCAACTTCAAAGTATGCGTTATATATTCTTTTAAATCTATGTAACAGGGATGGCCAAACCACGGCTCGCGAGCCGCATGCGGCTCTTATTTATTCACAGCCAAGGGCGTATCAAGGCTTATCACGTCAGAATGCGATAACGCTCTGCAAGTAAGACCTTTTGGGGATAGTTAATGGGCATGCAGTCTCTCTGTATTGCATCAAATACAAGTTATGTTTATTGTTCATAAATATTTGTGCGCAGAATGCGTGTCTTGCGGCTCTCAAACTTAGGAAGATTATCATATGCGGCTTTGAGGGTAAGCAGGTTTGGCCACCGCTACTATATAATTTGGCTCAAGATTTGTTAATTTGTGTATTGACCAAAGTTACTACTTTAATGGAGATATATTCTAACCACGTAAGTGGTTTTACCATAGCAGCGTCTCCTTCCTGAATTTCTTCCTCCTAATTGCTAGCAAGAAAACACCCAGATTACTTTTTCGAGACTTGGTCTTCTTCTCAAATGAAATAATGGTATCTTATCATTGAATTGCAGAGGAGAAATTTGCTGTGCTACCTTATATGAGATGTCACCATGTACTGGAGCATTCAAGAAATTTGACTACAGCCTCTAATATACTGCCAGAAACAGATTACGATACGTAGTACGAATGATTAATTAGAGAAATATCTGCCATACTCTAGCTGTTTCTACATGTTAACATATTTACTGTTTCTAAATACGGTCGAGCTCTTCAAAAACGGCTTAGTTTGGGATAAGAAATGGACATATTTAGGAAAATCTGGATTTTAGAAATGTTGTAAATGTGACTTGCTTAGCGAATACTTTAGTATTAAAGCTAAACAATATCGAATGAATAAATATTAAATAACCAAAAAGTAGTGAAGTATGAATTAAATTTACCATTTTTATGCGTTTTTTGCACGAGCGCATATAGGGGAGGTCGTTTCCGTCCGTCCGTCCTCATGTTCCAACTCGGAAACCGTAGGACGTATTTTGATGAAATTTGGTATTGGAGGGTTTGACTAAAATTTGTCAAGCGATTTCCATTTTGTTTAAAATCCGACAAAAATAACGACCGCTTGATATGAAGACCTACAGTTAACAACGTACCTCTGTTTCAACTCGGGAACTGCAGGAAGTATTTTGATGAAATTTGGTATTGGGAAGTTTGAGTAAAATTGGTCGATCGATTCTAATTTTGGTTATAGTCAGACGATAATAACAACCACTTCAAATAAAGACCTAAATGTTGTTTACAACGTACCTGTTTCAACTCGGGAACCGCAGTGCGTATTTTAATGACATTTCGTATTGGGAAGTTTTTCTAAAATTTGTCGATCTCAAAGAATGCATTTGGAAACTGTATACTCCGACATGAAGTACACCTTTCCAAATTAGTTATCAATGGGCAAACTCTACAGTAGATTTATATTGGTAAATATAAGAATAAGGGTATAGGTGTGTTTTATGAAGAGATAAGAGATGTAAGACAGGATTTTATCAGAATATAAAATGGCATAAGCCAGAGGATATGGTTTTTGGCAGTATTTTCAAAATAGTCAGAGGAATAGGTTTAAAGTTTATGCTGCATTCAACAGACTTACATTTTGATTCATAGGTTATGAAAGAGTGAGTGGTCATAGGAAATTGAAATCTATTGGAACAGATTTATAAAATAATCCATAAGCAGCGGGAATTTGATTTTACTTACCTCGCAATGGAAATACATTTCCCATATAAAACACTGTGGAACCTTGTGTATCGCGATTTTATTCGTTGGTATTACAGTATCTCTTCTGGCTTAAATTCTTTATTAATGTTTATGAAATTGATTGGGTGAACTTTTACTTATTTTTAGTCAGCAGTGCTCACGTTCAAGCATGACGATACTATTATAAGAATATATATATAAGATCCTCTTCAAAATATTCGGTTACAATTCAAGAAATAAATATTTTTAAATGCTCAACCTTTATTTTAGATAAAATATATTTATTTCGTGTGGAGATTATCGGTAGTTAGGTGTGTGTATTTCAAATTCAGTAGTCTTTGACCTGTTTTTAATGTAATTTTTGATCTTATATTAATAAGATCCTTCAGTAGTCTTAAGGCCAACTTCCTCCGTAAATTTCGAAATTGATGTCAAAAATCGGCTAAAATTTACTATTTTCTTTTAGGAGCTTTTTGTTGATATGAAAAGCAAAACCTGAAACAAAAAATATGCATCGTGCTGTTAAAAATTTATTCGGAGACTACGATGAAGTTGTAAATATGACAAGAAACTTTCCATTGCTGTCTAAATTTGATGTTCGACTTTATGCTGCCTAAGATCCAAATTCATCCGAATCCAAAAAGGGTTAATAAAAATAACAATAAATAACTTTCCCCAACTTTTGATTCTATTTTTAACAATATCTACTTTAATTGAGCGAACGGAAGATATTCTTAAAATTATGTATTAAGCGACCGGAGTTTTTATATCATTAACCCCCTCCGTTGGTATTTTTTATGTAATGTATTCCGAGCTAAATGATAATGAAGTAGTATTTTCTCGTATCTCGATGGACGAAGAAAATTGACTCGACTTTAATGGATTAAATAATCTTGCGCACGAGTTGAGTGAACGTGAATCGCGGAATCCGACCCTCCGCCTTTTTATACAAGATAAGACGCGTAATGCAAAGCCTTCGGTCAATTTCATCAGTTGGTTTCAGCGAACACTGCGGTTTTTTTCCATTGGACAGCATAAAAATGAAAACGGAAGGTTAGGTTATCAATCGTGAAATTCGCTCATCTTTCAAACCGATATCACTCTTTTCCTCCTAGGTTGATGAAACGATGGAAACGGATTGAATAAGCTAGAAATTCCGCGAAATGGACTAAGAACAGGACGTACGCGATCAAATTTTGGATATCCATAGGGAAATATCTGAGGAAAGAAGTTAAGTTTTAGGTATCCATAAACATGAACATAAAGAACCTAATTGCATTATGAAGCTTTGTGTTTTTTCTGAACTTAACAATCTATTTCCCAAAGCATTCCATTTTAGAGAAAAAATTATTTTACGAGATTCAATAAATAATGTTTTAATGGCTCATGTTAAAACGTTGGGACCACATTGAAAAATGACCGCTGCTCAGAGCTTTCGATGGTCATTAACTCGGATTAGCCGTTCAAAACTCGAGGATTTTTCCCGAAACAGCTCAGGTACCTGTCCCCTCGCAGCAGGGGATCTCTAGCCGACCAAATCATTTTCAATAGAATTTGAACTTTTTATATTGTTAAATTTCTGAGAAAATAACTCAAGCATAGAACCCGGATAAATGCGCTGATTAAGAGCGTCTTTTAAACGTAATTCTACGATAAATAAGATATTCACACTCACATGTAATCCTGAGGCCCAGGAATACCAATCTTTTAAGAATTTCTGGCAAGTTTGTGCTGCAACCAACCAAACTCAACCCAGCCAACCCAACCCAACTTCCATATAATACATATATTTTTCATGTTTTCAATACAATCTCGTCCCAGCAACTCTTTAAAGGTTGGTATTCTTGGGCGTCTTTATTACATGTGAGCGTAAATATCTTATTATTTATCGTAGAAGTACGTTTAAAAGGCGCTCTTAATCAGCGCATTTAGCCGGATTCGACGCTTGAGTTACTTTCTCACTAATTTAAAAACATAAAAAAGTTAAAATTTTATTGCAAATGATTTGGTCGGCTAGAGATTCCCTGCTGCGAGGAGACAGGTACCTGAGCTCGGTTTCGGGACGAATCCTCGAGTTTCGAGCAGTTAATCCGAGTTAATGACAGTCGTGAGATCTGAGCAGCGGTCAGTTTTGAATGTGGTCCCAGCATTTTAACAAGAACCGTTATAATAATTAGGTTTTTAAAATTATAATCGCAATAATAAATTATTATTCATTGAGAATAGTTAACTTAAAGATGTTCATTATTTCTGGAGCATAATATTGTTATATTAATTGACGTTTAATTTGAGCAATAGAGAGTTAATAAGGTTCGTTATTTAAGCCTCTAACAAGGCTCATCACACTGAAAAATTTAATCATTAGCGATCGGGAAGCAAACCGCGAAACAAGATATACATTCTCAATTTATTTACAGTTTTAACAACTCAGAATCAATGTATATAGCTACCGTTTGCAAATTTTATGGTGTTCGCTAAGTTTGCAGTAGACGTTTTAATCCATTGAGATTCAATCTTTCCAACAAAAAAAAAATAAAAAATGTTTCTTTGCTAATATATGTTGTTATTTATAGAAGCGTCGTGATTATGACGGGATTTTACTCACAAATACCAAAAACTACAGTTTAATTTTTAGTTGAATTAATCTTTGAGTGTTAGTGTGTAGAAGTCGAGGGTTATTTCGGATATCGACATTTTAATATCGCATAAGGAAGACAGGAATCGTCGAATATCACATGATCTTTTTTATCGATTGCTTTCGAATCCACATCGTCAGCGCAAGTAAAGCTATATATCACATTTTTTCTATTGCTAAATTGCAATATCTTTTGATGAGATAACGCAACAGGTTCAAGACGACCGGCGACTGTACGATATTTCGACATCAGTCAACAAAGATGTTTTGAGATCATTTATGTTTTCCTAAAAATGTTCTAACGTTGCCGTTTATACGTCCTCTTATTTGCGGTATATAGGAAAATTTTTAATTGCATTTCACATTTATGTTCGAGTCAAAACGAGAATTATAAAAGATTTCAGTCTAATCAGTTTTCTTTTGAGTAGTTAACTGAATAAAAAAATTAAACGAAATAAATGCTCACACGATGCCTCTACCCTAAGCTAGGATATAATCGTGTATATTCGTTTACAAACATACGAAGCATCTAAATTTTCCAAAAGTTAATGCCAAATTCTGGTTATTGTGTGTAAAAGATCATAAAGTCGAACGAACATGTGACGAGAATCGCTAAAGAATTTTGTTTCGTTGGAAACGAAAGGAGCCTCTGACTGAAGCTGGTTTCATAATAAAAATTTTAACTGTGAAAATCAAAAGTTGTATTCAACTTACGAGAAGTCCCAGAATGCAGTCTTGTCAGGGTTCATCCACGAGTGGGCCCTCGAGTACTCGTTACCACGAGCATTTCCCATCCAGACGTCGAAACCGGCGTCGGCCAGAATGTAAGCTGTGATGTAAGAAGTGGACAAACTCAACCTTAATTAATAATATTCGTCTCTTTTAGAATCGGATCAAAAAAGTCGATAAAATATCCAAATCTTCCTCCGTATTTAAATAAATTATTTATAATAACTAAAGCTATACCAATTGTATAAAAAGCCGGTTTTTTCACCACAGGTACCTCCTAATCCTTCCATTTACCCGATATATTAATCTTAATGGTTTTCTATGGCAGTTATTTAACATTATTAGAATTTTAGTCACAAAACTATGCCAGAAAAAATAGAAATTCCATTACGGTCGAAATAATAATCGCTATTATACTGTTTTAAAAGAAAAAACATCGTGATTCTGCCAGTTTAATTCATTGAGTAATAATTTTTCTTGCTTTTTATATCTCAAAATTTCTGAGAAACCCATACTAAAGAGAAAAACGCTATTCATTCATTCGTTACGTAAATGATAAAAAAACTTTGGGGAAACTTGGCAGCGAGAGCACTTTCAGACGCTTCGGACTGCATTTATCTATTTTTTCAACCCTGAGTGAACTCTGTCGCTATGACACCATCTTTTATATTTAATTGAGCTTAATGTCGTTAATTCGAAAGCGCTAATATTTTGTAATTCGCGGAAATTGAAATTTAATAAACCAAGTTGGAAATTTTAGGTGTCACGCACCCATCTTCGCAGAGTTCTAGTAGTTATGTATCGACTTTTAAATCGTCTTATTGACATTATGCTAAGGGATCCAACTATGTGCGCTTCAAATACGAATCCCGCTCCACATGCTCTTGGAGGGATCCATCCCCTTCAGATTTTATCCTGGTTTTCTATTATTTGTAAAATTTTTCTCTCTTCGTCATTTGATGGACATGTTAGCTAGTAAACAATACTATTCTACGAATTGTACTCACTTATTAATAGAATTCTTTTTAAATGCCTTTCCAAATTAAGAGTATAGTGCACTTAAAGATTTTGAATGGAATTCCTTTCCTATAAATCGAGAAAATTTTCAAAATGATTGCGAGAACATTCATATTTTATTCGCCATTTTTGATCATCGTTACTTAATTTATATTTATAGTAACCCTCGATCCATTTTTCTTTTCAAATTAACGTAAACAGCCGAAAAATCTCGCTTTATTCTTCGTTACACGTTATCCTAAGACTTTTTTATATAATAAATACTAATCAACCTCTTGGATTGTTATAGCAAGAAAAATAACTTTGACTTGGGTCAACGCTCACTTTTCAAATGAGGCTTTCTATTTATGACTCGGACTTTGATACTCTTTAGCAAAGAGAATTAAAGAGGATAATAATGCGTAAAGTTAATGGACGAGGCCGAGACTTCGTGGAATTCCATACGGAAATTAGCAAACGTTTTGTAACAAAAAATATTATCTCGTATTATTTATTTTGTTTTTTATAATAATACGTGTTTAATATCTTACCGAGCCCATTTTCTGGTCCCATGAGTACCCAGACAGCCGAGCTGCAGAGTAGGCAATGCTGGAGGTACACCACTGGCCTCTTGGCCCCTTCCATCGTTGCGTTAGCGTTCTTCCCGCTCGGGATCCTGTGCAAGGTCAGGATATAGCCATCTTTCGTGGTCACTTTATGAGTCTCGATAGGGTATCCTTGCCTTTTTACTATTTCGGGCTGTAAGAGGAACATACATATTTTATTTCGTGTTCATCGAGGAGTTGTATGACTACATACTGTCATGATATCCTATCTTTGAGACAGTTGATATTTTTATCCCGTATCGATTACCAAAAGTTCACGATTTTTTAATATAAAAATATATTAAATATATATTAAAATATATTTAAAATCTTACTTATCATAGCTATTTAAACGAATTCGAATAATTGGCAAGTAAGTGAAGACGCCGAAAAGTATCTTCAAAGTTAATGTACTTAACCTAAAGGGAATTTTTTCGGTTGTTACATAGTAGTTTTATTTTATCGAGCAATAATTTAAACTGATGCTAATAATATAGTTATTAAATATCACAAAATATACGCCAAAGATAGCGTAAGTTCTAGACCAGAGATGGCAAATGCCGAACTTGGCACGTCATGAAATATTATTGGCAGGCTAAAACTTGATTATTTTTTCGGATATTGAATTCCAGGCATTAGCCATCTGGAATAAAATCTGTATACGTGTGCAGAAACAGGCTGACAGGCGAAGTTTCAGCTGATAGCGTTGCTATTCAATCAACAAATTATACGCCAAACTCCAATGAACTTTCTTCAAAAATGACCCAAAGTTCAAACGAATAAATGAATATTTTAATTTGCGAATTTCTCCAATTTTATATTTATGTAATTGTTTCACCGTAGGTGAGGTTGACAATTATCAATACGCAAACTAGTACCCTTTGTACTGTTAAATGTTCATAGAATATATACATATTAATACTATTTAAGTACGGATGTAAATTTATTTTTAAATAAATGTATAGCACGCCCAAAAATATACAACAGAAATGTTTACATTTTTGGCGCGCTAACGAAGAGCTATTTGCCATCCCTATTCTAGATAGTATAGAAATTCTCAAACGTGGAATTTGAAATGAATAAATAGAAAGTTTGCCTTGTGCTATCCAAAAGTGCCTGAAGAGTATGAATTTTCAAGATTCCGGTCAGATTTTCAGGATAATTATTTTATCAACTGACTGAACTATAGCAAATGATTTCTTATTTGAGCCAAAATGCCACCGATGACTCACCGTGGGCAAATCTGCTTCCGGATCTGTCTGGTCTCTGAGCTGAGCTCTCATTCTCAGCTCTGCAAGATCATCTGGCATTGGCGCCATGGCGCCGGTCGTCGTGGCAACTATCAGGCATGTCACCAGGATCGAGACTCGGATCACAGTAGAGGCCATCTTTCTACAACTCTCACCCATGAAAAGGTGTCTTCAAAGAACGCCCAACTCGCTTTTATACTGTTCAAGCAAATGGCAGAGCCCTTTTTAAATTTAGTTTTTTCCCTAGAATTTTTACTTTGTGAAGTCCTTTTTTTCGGCGTCGCTTGAGAGTGGAGCTTAATATCTCCTTCACCACCTGAGAGCTCTCGAGAGGGTTGGTTTTTGTCGTCACCAAAGTTAATAGTTTTATCTTCAGACATCATGGAAGAATCCTTTGATACAGTCACAAAGGTCAACGACTTGTCTATCGCCTTTCGTAGTTGAGAATAATTGCAATTTTGTCTCGAGATAGGAAATTTTATAAATATTATCGCTCCACCAGATTCGAATTCCTTTTCTGCTTATTTTTATTATTTCGCATGTAAATTATGCTTAGGACGAAAGGTAGATAAAAAATTTTTTTAGCGTAAAATAGTTGATCGGTTATTTTCGTCAGCCTATCCAAAATTTCTTTCCTGACTGATTGGCAATTATTATGGAAAAATAGGTTATAACATATGAGCAATAGAAATCGCCAATCGCAGTGGGTTTCTTAGAAGTGAATAGACATGTTTTCTGATCTCATATTCAGAAAATATTCGTAATTGTTATTGAGATACTTTCACGTATTCATTAATTGCTATAAATATTCTTCATATAAAAAGGCGATAAAAATCCAAGTTAGATTACTCTGGGATACAAATTTTCAGTTTTTTTTTATTATTTATATGTACTTTGTTTTATAATCTACCCCTATTTAGCACCAAAACTAAATGCTTTAGGTTTAAACTTCTTCAAATGAGAAACGTGACAGTTATAAAAAAATCAATAACTATATCCTTAATTCCATTTTAACCAAACGCACTCATGCATTAATCTTTTCCGCAGAGCTATTCCCAATAAAATAAATCATTTAAAATACAACGCATCCATAACGGTTTGAGCAGTCTCTTTGAAATATTATCAGTCATTTACACTATCCAGTCATAAATTGCAACATAAATTGATCCGAGAGTTAACATAAATTTATTAAACCCTTTAATATAATGTAAGGAATTCGGCTAAACTTTGTAGAAAGTAATAATCACGTTTAACAATAAAAAGGAAATCTTTATAACTTTCACACAATAATTTTATTGCACTACCGGTTTCGCAATAGAACTAGCATCACAAGATAATAAAATTTTGAGGAAGTTATTGTTTTCCCTTTTGTTAATTGTTGATTGTTAATCATTATCAAATTCTTTATTATTTACTCATAGATTACTTAGCATTATGATGTTCTAATTAATGGAGGAAGAAAGCTTTTTTCTACGACATTACTCTGTTATCGAGAGAAAGAGACCCATTTGAAATTCCGAGAAATACACCTTTGATCATTTCCTCGACTGAAATGTTAGAAGCGAAGCGTGAGATCGCCACGTCGAGTGCTCTCGATCTCCACCTAACCCTTGTAACTTTTCATTAGAGTACTCGTACCTCGACTCTCAAAGCAACACCTGCGGGGCAAAGATTCTCAGACCAGAGCGCAATGCGCAATTTTCTTTTATCGCCGCGTCCACTCGATTCCTGTTCGCTATCAACTTAGGTGATTCAGTTAATATCTCTCTCTCTCTCTCTGATGCATTTATTTTTAACGAGGCAAACGCATTTTGAAAAGGAATATTAAATTTTCAGGATGGGTAGCGAACGAACTATTTAGCGTGAATTGCCCTAGTGCCCCGCTGACGTTAATGTGGTTTTGCTGTTTTACAACTTGACCTTTTAAACGCATATTATCTATCTAAACACATTAAATTTTCGTCTTGTTTATTTTCTCTTCGCCTGCTAATTCAAGTGTTTAGCTAAACTGTTATGTTTCCTGTGTATAAAATTCGGCGAAAGGGTCCTTCTACGTAACATATACACAGAGGCACGATAATGAAGCAATAAAAATATTTAATATAACTTGTTTTTAAAAAAATCGCAAAAACAGATAAACGAATTCCCCTAGGCCAGGGTATCCACACCAATGGGTCCCAAAGGAGCTTGAGGCGAATCGGCGAAAGATTTCTAAATAGTTTATTTTGATACATTTTGCCATCTTCTTAATGACTTCGCGGTAAAATAGTCAAAGAACTCATGATAGTACAGTGTGCGCCCTCTGTGGGCACACGTACAATCTACTGCTTGAAGAAATTAGTACGTGTATAGATAATAAGTGAGGCCCAGGTAAACACTCAAAGCCTAGGTTGTGCTATTAAAAAGGATAAGAAACGCTCCCTAGACGACATGCCCGGTAAGTTGAACTTTTGGCTTATCCCTGAGATTGTAGATGTATTTCAAGCTTAGATTTGTCTCACTTAATAGAATAATGCTTGGCAATTTTTCAAAATCAGGCGTGAATTTATTGTGCTAAAAGTACGAACAGCGGGAAATTTTACAAATAGCGCTATTTTCATTTCACGGTATGAGGGATGAACCGATTGTTTTAAAACTCAATCGTGGGCTGGTAAGCAAAATCCCGCTGTAAATTATTATTTTAGATTATTGTAATTAAATTTTAATGGAGTGGAAACTGATGTACATTGGTATAAACCAGCTTTGGCTCGTTTGCAACCTTGCGTTTCGACTCTTTCGAAAATCTACTCGAAATCAACGATCGTTTTAGAGATTTATTTTTGGTTTTGATCTGTCTATCGTATATCGGCATTTCTTACCAGTCGCTTGAGGGAGATCGTACGAGATAATTTTAGTACGTCGTATACATCCGGATGCTCTCCATCGTGGTTCAAAACCGCCCCCAATTGACGCACATGCTGGAGGAAAGAACCCCAGCGGCGCAATTTGTCTGTTCTCTTGGAATACCTTATTCTCATTGGTCACTTTTCCATTTATTCTAAATGAATGATTCGGAGTCTTATTAGAGTTACCGTTACCCGATGAGGAGATTTCATTTTTGCCTCTTTAAATAATGGGCTAAGACATCCGGTCAGGATCAACTACTATGAACTATTTATGACTGACTGGAATGCTATTTTAAGAAACTTTCCGAGTAGGTAGAAGATTGAAATTTGGTAGGAATATTTGATTCATATAGCAAAAATCCGCGAAAAAGATCAGAGTTCGACTCCAGTTGATAATTTCTGTTTCCCATAAGATAACACGTAAAAATTGATTTTTCGACTTACAGGCTTTTACTCTTTTTTATATTAAAAATAGAAAGAATTAAACTACGATATTCGGACCTAAACCGTTTTAAAGAAAAATAATCGAATTTTTTTATTCTTATTATCCCCTTTCGCCTACGATTTGAAATCGCTCAAGTATACGTTTATTTATTGAAAAAATTTAAGCTTTTTTAACGATATGTTGCCTTGCCGACCGTGTCATTGTTAAACCTCGAGATTTTATTCTCATCTCAATCCTTATACTATATACGGAAGGAACGAGTGCTTTGATTGCGTTAATAGGAGAGAGAGGAGAGAGGAAGAAAATAGGAGAGAGAGAGAGAGCGAGTGAGACAGAAGAAGGGAGAGGGTGAGATAGATAGATAATATTTTTTATTAGGGCGAGATTGAGACTAGGAAGTATATTTTTTCAGTTAAGAAGAGGGAGGGGGAGATAGTGAGGAAGAGATAGATTACGGTCTTCATTAGATCAAGATTGAGACTAGGAAGTCTATTTTTTCAGGCAAGGAGAGAGGGAGAGATAGTGAGGAAGAGAAAGATAAAGGGAGAGAGAGGGAGGGAGACAGAGGGAGGAAGAGGGAGAGATACATAGATAATATCTCTTATTAGGGCGAGATTGAGACTAGGAAGTCTATTTTTCCAGATAAGAAGAGGAAGGGAGAGATAGTGAGGAAGAGAGAGAAAAGAGAGAGAGGAGCCCGAGGAGGGGGATAGATAGATAATGGCCTTTATAAGGGCGAGATTGAGACTAGGAAGTCTATCTTTTCAGAGAAGGGGAGAGGGAGGGAGGAGGATGGGAGAGAGATAGAGAGAAAAGGAGAAAGAATGGGAAGTGCCTTAAGTTTAATGCTATATTTTATCCGCTAGTTTAAATAGGATAGAATGTTGCTTTACAGCATGTTAACTGTGTAATTTCTATCCATTTTAGCAATAAAATTTAACATTTTGTTTATTCTCCGTGACAAAATTTATCAACGCTTATTATAAGTTAGATTTATCATTATGTGAAAATTATACATCACTTGATTGATGTAAGAATTATTTTGAATTTTATCTTTAGAGATTTGTAATATATTCTGAACCTGCTAATGTTAAATGTTATCGAACATCAAACACGCAGACTTTACATTTCTTCAATTTATTCCGATTAAATTTTGAAATTCGTGAATGTCGAAATATTTAACTAGTATTTTTGTTTATTAAGCGATAGTTTGATTTGTGTTTAACGTTATACTTAAGCGTTCAATGGGTAAGGAAGAAATTTTTATCGATAAAAAGACATTCTAGAGCATGGAAAGTTCAAAGATAGCACCAATAGATCCATTTGTTCATGTTTCCAAATTCACATGGCATTGCCTACGAAACCTAGAACAATACATTTTTTATCCCCGCGTCCTTACAAGGATAAGCATTAGCAAAAAATCAGAATCTACAAGTCGATATTATCTCTATTTCAGAATCATATACCTTTGTGACTATACGATGAGGGAATCCAAGCTCGAGTATCGCGTACCCGGGTAATCGGAATTTGGAAGCCTTTTTCGAGTACTCGACTACCCGGGTAATTTGATCGAGTATCGAGTTGCATATTTTTTATGAAAATTTTACAATTTTCTAACATTTGAACCAACAGAAAATAACAAAAATAACGAAAAACTACGCGTAATTAAACACAGGTGGCGGGGGCGTAGCAAGGGGGGCGAGCGGGGCGACCGCCCCGAGCGCCGTAGTCAAAGGGGTGCCGATCAGCCACTTTATTTAATGCATAAATCGAGACTTTTTAAAAATTGGATATTTTTTTGTATTTAAACTCCAAAGTTGTCCACAAGCCGAAAAATGTGACAGAGACAGATTCACTTCAAGCCGAGCCTAATACGGTACACGTAAGAAAATGTTGTACTTTTTTCAGCACATACGTTCATCTACATCTACAGTTTACCCTGCAAGCCACCGCAAGGGTGTGTGGCAGGGGGGTGCATTAACACCAAGGGGAAAACTCCAAAATTAGGCCTTGGTTTACGCCCCTACGCGAGGTTACTTTTGATCGCAAGTTTTATTCTGCTCAGCTATCGTTCTAGGGAAAAATGAGCCTTTGTATCTCTCTGTCCTACAGGCTATCTCTCTTATTTTACGAGGATGGTCCATTCTACCGATATAGGTGGGAGTTCTTATTATTTCTTCGACGTCGCTTGAGAAAGTACTCGTTCTAAATCTTTCAAGAAGTTTTAACCTAGCACATGATCGGCGCTCAGCTAGTGATTCCCATCCTAAGTCCTGTATCATGCCTGTAACGCTTTTATTTTTATCATAACAGTTTTTGACGAATCTAGCAGCTTTTCGCTGCACTTTCTCTAACTCGGCGATTAATCCTTTCTCGTACGGATCCCATATGCTCGACGCATACTCTAGCAGCGGTCTAACTAAAGAAAAGTAACATGTCTCTCTGACTTTTTCTTCGCTTTTACCTACTATCCGTTTGATGAATCCGAGTTTCTGCTTAGCTTTCCCGGATATATTTCGTATGTGTGTGTCCCACGAGAGGTTACTTGTTAAAATGGCACCTAAGTATTTGACGGATTCGGCTAATTTTAGATGTACGCCTTCTATACTGTAATTCATCGCCTCAATTTCTTTGTTTCTTCAGAATCTCATGACGGAACACTTACCTAAGTTCAGCTCTAATCCGTCTTGTCTTCGGGAGGCAGGCAAAACGGCGAGTAAAAACTGAGCGTGTGTGGCGGCCTTTACAAAGGCAAACAAATCTTTCAGAGTGAGAGATACCCAAATCGTGATCGTTGCAAGTAGCGTATCTGAGAGGAGAATCGCTCCTATTGAATAAGACCTATCGCCTCTCTTTTGAGAGTTTTGTTTACGCCCTCGGAGGTGTGGATACTTTAAAAAATGGATGAAACGAATGATGATGCTGCTGCATCTTCAAAAAAGGAAGGAATATTGAATTTTGTCAGCCGAGAAACATTAAATGAAATATTAGCGAAATGTGCTGCAAAGGACGGATTTAGCATTAAATAAATAACGTCATCTGAAACCATTAGAGGTTTTGTAAGAAAGCGCAATTACATCATGCCAAAAAGCGAAACAACGGTGATGAAATACAAAATGAAATTCTAAGAAGAAACAAGGAAGAAATGAAAGCAGCTTTATCGCAACAACAAAAATCTGAAAAGAGATTTAGTCTCACCGAAGACGAATGGAGTGACATAAATATCAGAAGACACATGGATGTTACAGTCCACTTAGCAGCAATGTCGCCATTCGTTCTTGAGCTGGTTCCTATTGAAGGTTCTTGTGATTCTAATTCCACCATAGCTCTAGTCAAAGGAAGACTTAATGAGTTTGGAATCGATATGGATTCTGATGTCGCCGGATCAACTCAAGATGGAGTTGCATTAATGGTAAAATATGGAAGGAATATTCCAGCATTGGCTCAGTTATGCTACAACCATGGAATCCATCTTGGTGTCCTTGATATATTTTATAAGAAAACAGTCCAGCCTCTCACTGGTGACGAAGAAGAGAATGATGAAGATGAAGAATTCCAAGATGATGATGATTACGCTGATCAGGATGAGGAGGATATCAGCAATACTGAAATTGATACGTATGTTGTTGATGGCAGTTTGAATTTTGAACCGGAGAGTCGCAGTGAATTTCTACAGTCCGTAGAGACATTGGAATAGTACTTGCGGAGACACGAAATGAAAAATGAGATTTTTCAAAAAATCTGCTGTAAGAGGCAGTGTTCTTCAAAAGCACCTGCTGGCACAAGAAGGCAAGAAACTGCGATTGTTACTTAATGGCAAGAATAGATTAAACACTATTATTCCGATGGTGAATGGTTTTTTCAAAATTGAATGACTGCATAAACAAGGCTATGATGTAGTTCGGCCGGCAAAAATTTAAAGATACAAATATCAATGTTTTAAAGAAAATATCGGAAGTTCTGCAACCTGTAGAGCTTGCTGTCCAAGAGTTAAGCAAAGAGGATTGCAATTTACTGAAAGCTGAATGAGTTTGCATCTTTCTTTTGAATAAATTACAACAAGCAGATAGGGATCTCGCTACTGAAATGATGGATGCCTAAAAAAAAAGAATCGATGAAAGACGAAACAAAGTTATTGTGTCGTTGTTGCTTTTTTGCAAAGTGGCAATTGTCCTAATTCCCACTTTAATGATCATTTTATATATTCCTCAAAAAATTTAATCAAATCATTGGCAAAAGATACATATGATAGGTTATTTGGTGAAGATGAACATGAAAATGTGCAAGAAGAACCAGCTACGGAAAATGAAGGTTCTGCTAGTTCTGTCTACGGTGAGATCCAGAAAACAATACAATCTGTTATGGCTATTCCTAAAGAAACTTCAACAAAATCAACAATGGACAAGGAGCTAAAATTGATCGAAGGAAATCATGGCAAAAGAGGATATTGCACAGAAAAATTGTTCCAAACTTTGATAACAATTCAACCTACTTCAACAGCTAGCGAGAGAGTGTTCTCAGTTTCTTCAAACTTCATTACTAAGATCCGAAACAATTTAAAAATGGATACCTTAAATGGACTTGTATTTCTAAAATATTATTTCATGATAAAAAATAAATGACCTTTTTAATTATATATTTTTTAATTACGCTGGATACTCGGGTACCCGGGTATTTCATAAAAGAATTACTCGATTACCCGGGTAGTTCAAAATCCGAGTATTTTGGATTCTCTATATACGATGAATCAATAGTACCCGTTTAAGGGGATATTTTGTTTCCCATTAAAAGCAATCAGTCTATCAACACTTTATTCGCAATACGTGAAGGGTTCAGTTTGTTCTCTCTAATTTTTGCTTTACTCGTGGAAAGCGACGGAGCCTAATATAATAGGCAACGCGCTTCGCGAAATTAAAATCCCGGGCATGAGTAGTTTCGCTGTGGCACGTTATTTTTCTGAAGCGATCATTCATACCTTGAAAGTGCACAAAATTTCAATCATACTCGACGTTTACTTTGTAATTCTTATCCAATGATGGGCATTCGTGTATGTGAAATAACTGTTGCAGCGCGCAATTACGTTTTGCATTCGCGGTGGCGAAACTAGAAAGAGGTCTCCGAATTTCCCCGCCCTAATTACATCACTGTATGTCTCAGTTGACGAAACCTTTCCCTGACAAACTTATGCGTATTTGTGATAAAATGAGGCAGAAATAATTTTCCCCGGGTTGTTCTGCCTGTCGGTATAGTTTTGCGATCGTCAGCTCCTGCCACGCTCCGATCTAATTTGATTGCGGACCGTGTATTCGAACCAATTCCGTTTTCCTGCACTCCCTTCGTGCTTTTAGCTGTTTTTTCTTCCCATTCCGCCCCAGACGGTTTCTTTTCCACCGCTTCGTGCAACTCTATTATAAAAAAAGAGTTTTGGGGGTGGGAACAAGAATCCCTCGCCCAGTGGGTGGGTAAAAGGAGGTTGGAGTTCGGGTCTAGCAACTTTCACCGAAGCCGTTTTAAGGCGTGGTTCCCTCCCAGTCGTCTAGAAATAATAATAGGGGTGGGGGCCGAAAATAGGAGTGGAAGGAATACAAGGGGTGGAATCTTGAAAGGAATATCGACTGTCGTTAGGTGGCCAAAGTCGTTTCCCGCCGAAGGCGCGTTCAAATGCAATAAGAAGAAGAATTTTGCGTCGCGAGAATATGTGCGCGAGCCTCATTGGCAGCCCTTAATAGCTTGGAATTGAGGGATTTTATTTTTTTATTCGGCGCCAAATTCGCCATTCTAAAGCGTCGAAATAATATTAGCACCCAAATGTAAGTTTTGCTCGCAAAATTTTATCATTAGAAAGCATCGGTAGCCTATTACAAGTAACACGTTAATGGTAACAACGACGAGTACAAATGTCAAAGCTCAAAGTAGGATTTAAACTACGTATATAAATTCATTTTCTACTCACTTCTCGGTCTAAGCGAAGAATTAAGTGCGTAGAATGGAAGCTTCGAAACGCAGGCGTGACGTAGATGAAGAAATTTGATCGGGTGTAGAAAAGAACAACGTAGAAAAATAGTTTTTTGGTAGAAGAAGATTAGGGAGTTGAATGACTGCTATTGAAAAGTAGGCTGAAGAAAGGAGAAAGGGTAGGGGCGGGTTCCCAGGAGCGGGGAGAATGTTGGCGGTGGTTGTCGAAGTTTCTAGAAGGAACCAAGGAAGAGGTAACCAGAGGAGTTGGAAGTGTCGAGAAAATTTAAGGAATGGGTCTGTGGAGGACGAAGGTTAAAACTGGATAATTTTGGCCTCAACTAGATTGAATCGTAAGTGCCATCCACACACTTTCTAGGACTGGAGTATCTTCAAGAAAGAACTTCAAAATATGGTGTACATACATATTTCGTAGTAATGGAGAGAGTCCAAATGGGTTTCAACGTCTAATTTTTTAAAAGAGCAATCAATGGATTGTTGAAAAGAGATTATAAACGAACAAACTCATGCACAGACTCCCATGGTGGTATTCGAACCCAAATTCTTAACGTTGGGAGGCAGACTCGCTAACCTCCCATCGGCCACCGTTTCTTTCCTTTTATAGGGGAGGGAACGTTAGACTGAAACAATTCTCGAGTGCGAAATTCATTCATTTTTCTGACGCTTTGTTGCTCGCTTTTAACAAAAGTACTTTAAATTTGGAAGGAACTTCGTTTTTCTGCACGATCGATGATTTTAATCCCTTATTTAGTGTTTTGAGATTACTGGTAAATTTATATAAAAGAAAAATACAAAAAATGAGTAGTTTATCACACTTTATGGATTTAATCTATTTCAACATGCTAGTAAATTATTTTCACGAAACGCCAGAAAGAAACTACATGCGCATTTCTTCCACAAGGTAGCTGCTCTCTTTGATTATAATCTGAGCTTCGATTCTATCCTGAAAACCTCGTAGTTTCAACGTCAAAAAGGGGCAAATATATTTCTTAGATTGTAATTTAACAAGCATAAGGATTTTGCATTAAAGAAGGAGAGTTCGGATTCTTTTCGCGTCTGCAATGGAAAGCGGAGGATTTCTTTGGAAAAAACCTATCCAACTTGCCTCTGAGCGGAAATTTAACACCTGTTGGGGTTATAGAACCATGAACATAAACCTAATGATAATAAGTCTTAATTTGTAACAGCTTTTTTTAGTCATAATATGTGTGTATTTCCTTGGAGAAAGCTCCAGCGATGAAAACAATACGTTGTTAAGCTGCTTATCGAGCTCAGTTTGGCTTTGTGTCACATAAATGATATAACAAATACATTAACCATGAACGCATTTTAAATAGAAATTCTCCGGTGGTAATTTTTCGATTAATAATCCTTTTGAGAATTATGTAACTTTGTATGTATACTTTGTATTTGAAATGTACAACTGGTTTTCCCTACCGTGTTATGACTGCTGGAGTTATCTTAATCATGTACATATTTTGGACGTAAGCTATAAGTAGGCTTGGTAGGAATCGATTTAAATCGATAAATGTAGATAAACATGGAATTTTAAAAATGTTTAAATTCGACAAAAATGAAGTGTCGTCGATAAGTGTCGATTTTCACCACAACATTTTCTACGAAATTTATGCGTCATGATTTTATAACTTTGTTATCCGCTCTCAAACGTAACATATTTTACCACCAAACATCCAAAACGGTAGAGACAAGCTGTATTTGTCATACCAAACGGCCACACAACATTCGAAATTTGCTTTCTGCTGTTGCTTATGTCACTGTCTTAAAGGCACGTACTGAGCAGCCGTGGGATCCAAAGGTAAAGGCCAAAATGTTATGATCGGTTTATTGTGCTCTTTCTTTACCCTCAGCCAGATCCGATAATCCATACGCACTTTGGACTCCATATACCGAAAAATCGGGGGACGTCTATTGCGTCATCTGCGCGACATTTTCTGTCGACTTCCTCCAAGAGGCGAAATGAAAGGTTTTCCCGGACTGAAAAATGAGTACCGATCGTCAGATGGCCTTATGGCATTTCCGAAAGCACCCTGCCATAAAATTTATATATTCCATCTGAGAGTGTCCCACGTGCTTAATTTCTTTTGTTGAAGGAACGTCGTTCCATATACGCACTCAGGGCTTTTTTCCGCATTCATATTCGTTTATTACTCCCACAAAATGATATATTTTTCATCAAAATATTTATTCATACATTAGGTTGTGCATTATACTCACGTTACATTAATTTCTCACTAATGATCACGATTTCGTGAATAAGGGGCGCGAATTAACGAATAGAATACATATACTTTCTGATTTAATGCGAAAAATTTACTGTTCCAGGTTGGTGGGCGAAGTCAACAACAACATATTCGCCAAATTATAGATAAAAACAAACAAAGCAGCATAAAAGAAACCTTTTTATTTATACACTTTTAGTTCAATTTAATTAGGAGGAATTCAGTTTATAACACTTTTCTAGATTAAAATTGATGAAATGTATTGAAATAAACATCGATAGTAGATATCGCTTTTTAAGAAATATAAACGTCGATGTTTGTGTGTATTTCTGTCTACTCAACCTCTTGGATTATTATAGGCAAAATATAAACGTCGAAAACTAATATGCCCAGTTAAATGTTTAAAAATAAACGACGTACGTCTTTGATCTTTAGTTAAAATTAATAATGGTAGTGGTCGCTTTTTAAGAAATATTAACGTCGAAAAATAACAAGCCTAGTAAAATGTAAACGTCGATATTGGTCGCCAATTTTTAGGAAAAATAAACGTCGATTATTAAAAAAAATAAACGTCGAAAACTACCAAGCCTATAGCAGTAGTAATTCGTCGAAAATCTCTTGGGAAAATAAACGTCGATTTTCAAAAAATAAACGTCGAGTTCTACCAAGCTTAGCTATAAGGTATGATCGATAATTGATATTTTAAATTATTCTTTTTTTAATACGAGTGAATGTGTCGTAGGATGGTCAATTCATTGCTACAACTAAATATACTTCTTTTACCTAATATCCCAGAATTAGAGTAATTTACTTTTGTGATATCTCTTCATTTCATTTAGTCACCGTCAGTAATACCGTAATTAATATTTCGTAACGTCTGCCGAAAAGAGTTCTTGAAATTAGAGGCAAAATTAGTGATATTAATACCGCTTCCGGACAAAAAGCCTCGGCTTCTTGAATCGGTGAGAAAAACATTAGTAGATGAAATTTCCTGGATGGTTCAAGTTTAGGTGGTCTAAAATTTATTTTTTCTCACTTAGATCTGAATGAGGCACAAGTTTAACGCTCGCGTCTCGGGCTAATTTTTGAAATTATTATTTGGGCTGAAGAGAGCCTCCGGGCTCTGTACCGGTCTCTACCCTTGGGGTAGAAAAAAAAACAATATTAAAAATTCTTCTCGAAAGTCCTTTCAATCCGCCACGAGGACTACGCAGTAATTTTTGTAATAAACAAATATCTTTCCCGTTTTTCCTCACCCTTTTACGAACGTTGTCCGTGTTTTTTATTTCTTATTTACCTTTCTCAACCGGTTTGTTGCAGCCTGGGAAGTTAGCGCTCTGGACATTTTTGTAATCAAAATGCAGCGAAATTTTCCGCTGATAATATTGAAAATAACAAAGAAATGTCAAGATAATCTGTGGACGTTAAATATTAGCTATATACATTGTTCCCTTTCTCGGTAATATATGGTAATGTAAACCACGAGGCAGTTAGATTTGTAAATACTGGCAAAATATTATTTTGCTGTGGAAATGTTTTGGTCATAATCTTGCTAATAGGAGGTTTGATAACAAGTGTCTTCTAGGGTAACTAACATGTATTCAAAACAGTTGAGAGATAATCGAATTATCATTTTGTAATTATAAACATTCCACTTCTTACTAAGTTAGCTTTGGATGTTGCATCATGCTTCGACTGATTTCATGTTCAGCGTTCGCGGACACCAGCTGTTCGTCTAAAACCTGTTCTGGTTTATTTTGGCAGAATATAATTAATGCTTGGGCTGTTTTATATTAGAAAACTATCTTTAGGGAATTAATACTCTTCGCAAAAAGAAAATGTCTGCCTATCCGAGTTCCATATCTTTTACAAATTTTATATTTGAATTGTCACCAAATAATTTTTCGTGAACTAGAATTTTTCTTGTAGTTAGATGGATTTCCAACTTTCACAGCTTATGCCTGTCTGCATAGGATCTTCGGATCATATCATTCCATCAATTTCATTGTAGTTAGATATTAGAAGGATAAAGAAATGAGTTGACCATGTGAGGTTCAATATTGATAACTGCGGTGAGTTATGTTTTAAAGAGCGTTTTATAGTAATCTAAATAGATTTATAGAAATAATCCGTTGATAATCGATTATTTTTATTGCTATAACAGTCGCAATTTTGTTGGTTAAATTATTATACCAAAATTTATGCTTGAATTTTAATATTTTTTATCGGAAATCAGATAGTTTTTTTAATCCTCGATACTGAGATGAAAATATTTTTTATATTCATAAAATTTGAACGATTAAGGATAGCCATTTTTCTGAAAAAATGATTTGAAATCGTTTAGATCAGTTGCAGCCAGTATGACAACGTTGGCTTTTTATTATATTATCGCTATTGCAGGGCGGCTGCAATAAAAAAGTAATCCTTTTTCGTACTCATTTTGTTTTCTCCGGGTAGACGGCCCAATGAGAAAAGAAGGCTATTTCTCTCCGAGTCGTCCTTGGATTTTATTTTTTTAGGATTATGTCTCGGATCCAGCTGGCATGTTTTATTTTTCCAAAGATACACCGCTAACCTTGTAGGCTAGTACCGTTTTCATCTCAAAGGTGTTCAGAGAAGGTCTTCGCTTTCACATAACTCAACCTCGCGATCGACGCGAAATGCCGATAACGAATTAATTTGTTCAGGATTCGAGAATTTTTTATAAACGACAGAATAATTGGATTCAAAATTAATAAATCTTCGGGTTAATGTGTAGTAGTTGTAATTTAATGGCATTTTTGGTGATAGTATGATGGTTTGATTGCTGCTATATGTTTGCGAGTTTCGTTATTACTCTGAATTAGAAGATTGAAGTTGGCCATTAATGCTGTCAATGGTCTGATAATAATTGAATGAAATCTCATTTACTCGCAGATGAAAGTGTTGCTTTTTTTATAAAAACTTAAAAACATTTTAACTTGCAATACAGTTAGGTTCTTTACAACACGGATGTATAGGAACTGGAATTAACATCCTTATTATGAAAATGTGCTCTGAAATAAGAAAAAATGCCTCAATGACATCTACATCTACAAGTTACCCTGCAATTCACCAAGTTGGTGGCAGGGGGTGCAATGCACCAAATCCTACCTAAAGATTGTCTAACTTAATTCGAAATTTCCTATTTTGATCTCGTATTGTCCTCGGCAAGAACGAGCTTAGATAACGCTCCGTCCTACAATCGATCTCACGTATTTTTTCGTCTCGATCATTTCTACCTATATACGTTGGTGCCACAATTACTTCCCACTACCTCCTCTTTTAAACATTCCGACCTATATTTCTCCATAAGTTTCAACCTTGAGTCCAATCTACGGTCTTCCAGTGATACCCAATTCAAATCGCTCAATAACGAGGTGACGCTTTCCTTATGTTCGTACTTTTGTTTTACAAATCTGGCTGCTCTGCGCTGTACTATTTCTAGTTGAATTATGTGTCCCTTCTCGCACGGATCCCATATGCTCGCTGCTCGCTCTATTGAAAGAAATTGCAAAAGTTTCATAGCCATAGCTTTTAACACTAAAGCTTTCTGATGCTCGCACATGCTTCGTTTACTTAGCTCCGCAAAATTATTCAGATATTTTCCTCAGAAGCGACTGATGATGACGTGTCCTCTTGCTCGCCAGATACAAGAGATTCGCGATCACATTGCTGATCCGACCACGTCATGGCTAAGTTAATGTGCTTCAAAGTTTTGCTTTGGGATTTTTACGTCATTATCGATGTTACCGTTCCCTTTTTATCAATAGGCCTTGGTTTGGCCTGCGCCATGCTCTAAACCGCGGCGTATATATTCACCTTATAACTAGCTTGTACTTGATTTGTTGCAGTAACTTACTTCTCTGATTTCTTTTTCCTGTCGTGTGGCTCGATTATAGCTGTCCTCTCGCGTCAACGCAGGTCGTTAACGTAAAACGATCAAATATTGCGGACTACTCGGCGTTGGCCGGCGTCAATCATCCATCTTAATCGCTTGGGAAACGTTTCGCGTGGGAAGGGGAGGAGGAGAGAAATGCAATTCTAAGAATTTTTTTTGGGTTGTTTTCTCTGTCTCGCGGTCTTTCTCTCAATCCGGTTTTATCCAAATCGTTAGAGGAGACAACGACCGGTCCGTTCGAGTTTCTCAGACCGAAAAAATATATTCTACCATCTGGACTGTCTATATTTATCTATATGAACGTTTCATTCCGTGAGTTTTCAAATTAGGCGTCGAAGGAATGTTTTTTTGCCCGATCTCCCATCGCACGTGTTTGGGGTACTTCGTTTCGTGAACCGGTCCTCTGCCGAGTTTTGTGCGGATTTATGTCATATGTTTTGCAGATTAAATGACGCAATCATTAGCGATGTTGGGCGAGACGGGGATTTTCCGTAAAGTTTAAAATGAACAATATTTGTAACGAATAGTCTTCCTTGGTCAGCATTTCTCTATGATCGCATTAGTTTCTGTACTAATTAGTTGTCAGTGGGTTGATTTCTAAGAATTTGAAACCTCAGCCGTACGATTTACTGCTTCGTCCACATTTGTTACGGTAACTATAGAGTTTTAAACTATTTCTTCGCCAACCAATTGATTAATAAGAATCTCATTGAGTGAATCCACAGGCACATTTTTGGTAATAAGAATAGCTCTTTCACATAACCATGAAACCGAATTTTCGCTAAAATGAGAAACTTCTGGATGAACTTTTGATTCCAGTTCATCAACCGATTTTACTACATCACTTAATTTTTCTGACATTTCAAATACGCCTTTTAACATCTGGAATATTTCCATTGCCTATTTGCAAAAATTATTCTGAAAATTCACAAGCTCTATTAGCCGCTTTTAAATATACATACTCGTATGTATGTTGAGAGGAATAAGTTTTTCCGCTTTCCTCCGTATAAATTATGATTTTGTATAAATACGTCTTAGAGAAGGAAAATTTGAAATCACGTATACAAAACTGTTAAGTTAAGTTAAGTTTGCCTGTAAACAATCTGTAACGTACATCTACATCTACATCTACATATTACCCTGCAAGTCACCTTGACGGTGGATGGCAGGGGGTGCCGCGCACCAAGTTCCTAACTAATTATTATTCACTGTTATCTATTGTGGTCACGTATTGTCCTAGGGAAAAAGGACTCCTTATACCTCTCCGTCCTACTATCTATTTCGCGAATCTTGTCGTCATTATCCCTCCGTCCGATATACGTTGGTTGTCGAATAATATCCTTCATTTCATTTACGAATATCTCCGACCTATATTTATCTAGAAGTTTAAGTCTCGCCTGTAATCTACGATCTTTCAACGATGGCCAACTCAACTCATCAATGAGTAACGTAACGCTCTGTTTTTTATCGTAATTCTTTTTCACGAATCTAGCTGCTCGCCGCTGTATTTTTTCTAAATCCTTTATGAGTCCCCTCTGATATGGATCCCAAACCGCTGCTGCGTATTCCATTTGAGGTGTAACCAAGGATAAATAACAGGATTCTCTCACCTTTTCCGTGCTTTTCCTGACTATCCTACGCACAAAAGCCAACTTCTTATTTGCCGCACCTATCACTCGTCTTATGTGGGTGTCCCAAGACAGGTCACGATTCAAGGTTACCCCGAGGTATTTCACGGATTCCGAAACAGGAATGATCTCACCATCTATCGAGTAGGTAAACACGGACGATGGGCTTCTAGATTTCCAAAAGTTTAGAACGTTACTCTTTTTCTGATTGATTTCTAGCTGCCATTCCTTGCACCAAACAGATAACGCATCCAGATCATCCTGAAGCTGACGATGGTCGCTAGGACCACTAATTTCTCTATAGACTACGGTGTCATCCGCAAAAAGCCTGATATTACTTTTTACAACTGAGCTGATGTCGTTTATATAAAGCAAGAAAAGCATAGGTCCGATCACACTACCCTGCGGCACTCCAGAGACTACATCTGCCACACTCGAGGACTTACCATCGATGACTACTTTTTGTTTTCTATTCCAAAGGAAAGCGCGAACCCAGTTAATGACTTTAACATTAACGCCAAGATTTCCCAATTTTAATAACAACTTACGGTGGGGAACCTTGTCAAAAGCTTTTCTAAAATCAAGGAACACTGCATCGACCTGCTTATTATTTTCGCCGCATGATAAAACATCATTCACAAACAGACCGAGTTGGGTGTCACAGGATCTACCTTTTCTGAAGCCATGTTGACAGCTGACTAAGAGCGATCTACTCTCAAGATAACGCATTGTGTTGCTAACAATAATGTGCTCCAAAATCTTACATGATAATGATGTTAGAGAAATCGGCCTATAATTTTCGGGGTTTTCTTTGTCACCTCCCTTATGAATGGGTGTGACGTGTGCTAGTTTCCAATCATCAGGAACCTCACAGAGGGTAAGAGATTTCTCGAAAACTATCCGAAGGAAGGGAGCTATATCTTCTGCTAGTTCTTTTAATACACGCGCGGGAATTCCTTCTGGTCCAGGATTTTTGTTGGGCTTTATCGCACTCAGTTGCTTCGCTATTCCTGCCTCAGAGATTTTAATATTATCCATCCGAGTACATCCATCGGGAATAAGATTATCTTTAAGTATATTTCCACCTGCCGTGAACGCCTTCGCGAAGTAAACGTTTAGTAGATTAGCTTTATCCTCCCCATCGTGAAGGATGTCTCCGGAATCACATCGCAGGGAGGGCATTGAAGGACCCACTCCCTTGACTTCTCTTACGTAGGACCAGAACGCTTTTGGATCCTCCTTCAATTTTGTATTTAATACCTCATTCCGGAAGGTGTTAAATGCGTTACGCATGGTTTTTCTCGCTAGTACGCGGGCACTGTTATACTCATGGACTATAGCTGTGCGATACTCATCGGAAGCCGTGGTAGGTATGTTTTTCAATTTTGCGTGGCTACGCCTCTGTCGTCTTAAGGCAATCCTGACTTCCTTATTAAACCAACGAGGTTCTTTCTTATCAGATTTTAACTTACTGGGGATAAATCTATTGATACCTCTTCCTAGTATATTCTTAAATAATAACCATGATGGCTCCATACCTAATCGTTCTGTCTTTTCACGATAACTGACAAAGGTACTTTTGAGATGTAAGCTGAAACTTTTAAAGTCGGCCTTGGCGAAAGCGTATACATTCCGAAGAGGCTTAGGATGTCTTTTGAGCTTTAATTCGCACTCCGCATACACAGCTCGATGGTCGCTAAGTCCCTCCTCTGTGGATACCTTAGTTATCCTATGCGGGATGTTAGAAGCAAGCAAGTCGAGAACATTGCCCGAACGCGTGGCTTTTTGTACCATCTGGATTAAGGAATATTCATGAAACGTGTCAATTAAGGCTTCACACGATTCGCGTTCTTTACCTCCCGTAACGAAACATAGGTTTTCCCAATCGATTGACGGTAAGTTAAAATCGCCTCCAATTATCACGTAACCGTCGTTCATAATAGATCTAAGCTCGGCTAATTGCCTCTCTAAACTTAAAATATAATCAACTTTGGCATTAGGTGGTCTGTAAAATGAGCATAAATATATCTTTTTCGAATTATCCTTACCTAGGCGGCACCACACGCTCTCGGTCGTTTCATCGATAATAGGGATCTGACAACTATCGTACTTTTCACTTATTGCCAAAAATACTCCGCCACCTATTCTATTGGCGCGGTCTTTTCTGTATACTCTATAGCTTTTCGGAAAAATTTCTTGGCTAGCGATATCTTCAGTGAGCCAACTTTCCGTACCTATAACTACATCCGCATGCAACGTGCGAATTACGTGTTCGAGTTCGGCAGACTTCCTACGAATGCTGCGGCAGTTTAAGACTATAATATTTAATTTCTCGTTATCGCCCGAAGCATTAACTGCTCTATTACGGCTTTCGCAGGTGGACTCTCTCACTTTGCGACCAGAAACTGTATTACACTCGATGCCCCTATGAAATCTCCTAATACGCCTACACCCTACCCTACTCTCTAATCTAAAAAAGACCTACCATGGTCGAAGATCCTACACGCTACACTCTGTGAAGCCTCGGTCGTGTAATGAACTCCAGAGCCGTTTAGGGGTACCCTACACGATCCGAGAACCGGCCGGAGATCAACAAAGTCGACTCCCATGCCCACACAGAAATTCCATAGCCTTTGGTTTAGCCCCGCCACGCGGCTCCAAACCTCCGAACCACAGTCAATCCGCGGGACAATACTACAAATGGTGAGCCGCACATCAGAACCCGACTCCTCTCGGACACGAGTGACCTCGGCGACCAAGTCCTCAAAAGAACTTAGAATCTCCTCGGACCCGCGCTTCGAGGCGTCGTTAGTCCCAACATGGACCACCATCCGCAGCCTAGAGCAACCCGTTGACTCCACCGACTCCCGTACCGCCCTCGTCACTTGGGGGACCGTTCCTCCTGGTATACACCTGGAGAACACCCGCTCAGCCACTCCCTCCCGGCGGGCCCGAGTTAGCAAGGGAGCTATAACACGCCGGACATTAGAACTACCTATTACTAGGAGCCCTCCCTTCCCACCCCGACTTCCCATAGATCCAGCCTCCGCCAAAGAGACGGGAGCGGATGCGAGAGCATCGGCCGAAGTGTCGTCCTCCGACAACGCCGCGAACCGATTGCAAACTGGAAGAGGGTCTGCCGAGGCATTCCCAGCTCCCAGCCTTCGCAGGACCACCCCACGATCCCCCCGGTTGGAGACCACTCTCCAATCGTTGGGTTTCAGGATTGGAGCGACCCCAGCCCCCGAAGAGGTCCCACAAACACCCTCGATCACACCACCGACTTTCGCACTCGAGCGCACCCGAGTCGCCATCATGGCGCGGTGAGTTCTCGGGGATGGATGCGTTCTCCCAACACGAACAAGGGCCGACTCCGCTCTTGCCACCCTCCGACGGAGGTCCGTAACCTCTCTTACCAGCTCCGTGATTCGAGACCTCATTCCCTCGAAATCAGCGTCGCATAGAAAGGAGGAAACGGGAATCCTAGGTGAAGCCATCCTAAACACTAATCTGTACTAGCTATGAATTAAATTAAACTTCAAGCTAAGGTTATACTAAGTGACTAACTAATTCGTGGACTTAAGGTCTACGCTAGAGAGGAACGCAGGTAAAAAGTGAAAGGGAAGCGCTGACTCACCGCACAAACAACGTTAGCGAACAGGCAAGATAGAAACACAAGCAAGCGTTAAAACAATTTAAATTAGTACACCAACAGCGATAATCAAGTTAAAACAAGTTAAGTTAGTACACAAACAGCGTAGAGTTCTTACAGAAACAATTACTACCTGAATATGAGTTTTTTTTTTAAAGCAAGTGCTAGAAAAATACTACTGAAAAATGACGATATTGGGATTATGAGATACTACAATAAACAATATAAATAAATGTTAGTTCTACTTATCAGTACGGTTACTTCGACTCTACTTCTACTGCTACACAACGATACAGCTACGGAAGGACAGCTGCTACAGCTACTCTACAGCTACTGCTATTAAAGCGCCGGTCACCCGCAGGTCAGAAGCTCTTGCAGGAGGAAGTGAAAGGCACGTCCTTACCCTTCGACAGCCAGGCACTAACTGACGTACGCATGCGATAGAAAATTTAAGCAATTTGGCCGCTTTTTCAATGGCGATATGAATATCAATCATAACTATAATTCTGACATAATTTGTCTTTAAATTTTCGAAACTTATGAAACACCACTTCACGCTATATTTTATGTACTTAGATAATTACTAAACGTACCCTCCATCTCTATGTAATTGGATTTCTATATTGCCTTAAATCGACAACAATTTTAACCACGAAGTAAAACCGGATTAAAAACCTAAGAGACACCTTCTTTTTGTTTCTGCGTTCTTTAGTTGTTGAGTTATAGAATCACACACATACATGCAAACACTTTATTTTATAGCTATAAATAGAATCGGGAGCAGACTAGTTTTTTCGACTTCCAAAATTTATTGTGCATTTTTTGAGAACTTCTTTGATAACATGCGTAATAAATCAAGCTTTTTACAATGACGGCAAGGAGTTATTCCGTTGTACAGCGAAGACATACTATGTATTCACTGATGTATGAGTGTGCCTGCAATCAAGAGGCTAGGAAAAACAATTAATCTGTTTGGAGCACGAACATTTAAAAGTATATGTTCTTCGACAAAAATTTTTAAATTGAACGAATTACAGAGAAAGGAAAGATCAGTTTCAGCTTTATAAACAGAAAGAAGGCCAAAGGTGAGCAAAGGCTTATACTTCATTATTATTTGCCTAACGTAAAGAAAGTTCAAGATGCATTTAGTTTATAACAGGCAAACGAAACAAATGCAGGAGTCGGTTGAATTGGCGCAAATAAAGAGAATTCTTGTATCAGTGGCAACAATACTTCATTAGATAATTATCGAGCTCGTCTTATGGCTGAAAACAAATTCAAGAATAAGCCCTTAAGTAACGAACTTCAAAAAGAAGTACTTTATGTCATAATCCTATAATAGCTATAGGAGATACCTAAGATAAGTACTTGTTTTTTAAAATTTTGATACTTCTGTGCTTATCCTTGAAATGGTATAAGTAAGAAAAGAAAAAAGCCCTAAAAAGTTATTTATTTGTTTTATTTTATTAAGTTGAAAAGAAAAGGTAAAATATAATTAGGCCACCCACTTCGTAAAAGCGGTGCCCAAATTCCAGTGTATGGTTTCAAAAATTTATATCTGACAAAGCTTTAAAGCGCGTTTCTCATTATCATTATTATCACAGAGGTTAGCGCCATATACAAGGGGTTGGTTTTCCTGGTACTGACTTCATTAAGAAAGGTATTCTGTCCTAGCCGCGTCCAAAGTTGCACAGTGAGTGTTGAAAGGCGAGGAAGTATTAGGTATACACAAAGGAATGGGTTCAAGACCGTTTTCAAGTTGGTTCGGAGGGACCAATGAGGGAAGGCGGGAAGGATATGGGACACCTACTGAGTTTACACTTAGCAGGTAGCAGAACAACGTCAAGAACGCCAAGTCCGAAAAATTCCTGTTAGGAAAATGGAATCCTAAGCCAGGGTTGAGAAATGCCCAACGTTGCCAAATCGCGAGTTTTGTGCAAGTAATCCTGTCGCATAGACTTCAAACGATGAATTAAATGCGATTTAAGATTAAAAAATATCGGTTGAATTCAGCGTCGTTTTCTGATTGGTAACGTGGTTAGAGAATGAAGCTTAACTTGTACCATATTTCATTATAACAGCAAAATAAATATATGTTGTCCAACATAATTAATTCTTACTTTTCATGCGAGCGAACAAATAGATATTTGCACAAAATGATAAATGACGCATTTCGCAGAAAGCAGCATCTTTTCCAATTCAGATTTATATTTAATGGGTGGATCTATTAACTTCCCAAGGGGAGGAACGGTCGCTCCAATCCCTTACCCCAATTGAATCACTTTCGATGGCCCTTTATTCTTTGTATCTATACCGCTATATTATCTATTTTCAAGGACCTTATCTGCAAATACGATTCGAGGAATTTTGTGTGGAATGGGTCTATTGTAAGATCGCATCCAAGTAAAGGTAATAAGGACATCGCCCCCTCCCCGTGAACCCTCTAGTTCTTAGTGTTTTTTTTAAGTCCGCTTATGCGTTCGATTTGTCCGTAGGTCTGACTGACCCGTTAACTCCTCCTAAACGAAAGCAGCTAGAGACTTCGTTTTTTCGCCATTCGATTTAGCATTCTGCTGCGTTGTGCGCGTTTTCTTGTGGAAGTTCGTCTGTCCGTCTGTCGCTCCGACTCGTAAACGAAAGCCTTTATAGAGACTTCGTTTTTTCGCCAATCGATTCAATATTCTGTCTCGTATTCTTGCGGAAGTTCTAGTGAATAGTAGAATGGAAATGGGAATAGGAATAATTTAAATTTCCTTTTTTTATGGGCGTTTTGTTTAAAAAATTTATCTTCTTAATTATATTAAATTATTTTTTATAATATTATGTCAGACCAATCATACTACTAGATAAAAATTTGAACATTCTGTATTAACAATTTCTTTTGAAAAAACCGTCTACTTCAGCACTCTTTCCTTGTTAATGATGGTAACGATGAGATAGTATTTCTTCAAAATATTTAACCAAAAACCCTGATTTGGATGAAAATAGATCTTGAAAAAGAGAGTAATAAACATGTGGATTCTTAGGAAAAAATACTTGAATATTATAATGTAATTGGTCGCGTTCAAGCCGTCCGAGAAAGCGCTCCATTATATAGGAATGGGTGAAATAAACGCGAACCGCGTCAAATGAAAGAGGATAAAATTGCGTTGTTACCAAGTCTTCTGCCTCGCTGATCTCGTAGCCAATGAAATCTCCAAAGAAACCACAACAAATCCTGATATGAGACAAAACATGTGATGTAAGAGCATTTCATTCGAACCCAGCGGTCAGAGTGTCGATAACAGCGGCGGTAACATTGCCTGATATCCTTGGCGTATTATTTCCAATCCGCCATGAAATTGAAATAGTTTTACATTCATCGCCAAATCAAGGGGTTGGCGGATATTTTGAAATCTCCATAAGGTCATCAATCACTTTATAACGAAGAATTGTGCGATAATTTACCATCGTAAGAGACTTTTAAATCTTTAAAAATAAATCAAAGGATATGAAGTAGGGCGATAATTTTGTTTGGCTGATTTGTTAAATGATGTTCCGTTTTAATTTCATTTTATGTTCCTTATATATCATCGAAACGATCCGCAATTCAATAAAAATTAATTCAAAACATGGTTTTCAATGTTTTTAATCCATAAAATTCTACGTATTGAATGTCTTATTGAGTTTAGTAAAAGGTTATTCATAACGGTCCCGTTTTTCAGTTATTTTTTGCGCAGTCAAATTTTGGTTTAAATTATTCATTTAATGGTGTACATTATGTTAATGTACCATAGAAACAATTACAGTCAAGCCCCGATTTAGCGACACCCCCGCATACCGCCCATTAATCGTAGTGAACAGAACTTCCACCTTATGATTACATAGAGCAAGCATATACCTCGATTTACCGCCACCCCCGCTTTAGCGCTATGTCAGTGATGGGCAAATAGGGCTTGACTGAATACATACTCAAATCCGTTAATCAGTAGAATAAGAAAAATTCCATATAAAGTTCGCAAAAATCAGTTGCGCATTTTTACTGCGCAATTACTGTTATCAGTTCATCGCTTTTTAGCCTAATTGCTCATATGATTTTTCAATTCTTTATATGGCTTTTGGAGGAACGCAGTTTTTCAGTTTGATAAGGTGTGCTACTTCTTGAATATGATAAAAACACTTACATCGTTTGAAAACTTAGCAGCAAGAAATTAATTCCCCTATATTTTCTAAAAGAAAATCTGAGTTTAGAATCTAGAGTAATGCGAATAAACTCGCGTCTCTTGCCGTTTTCATTCTACGGAGTTAATTCAAACAGCCTTTTTGCTACACTTGACCTATTTGAGAAAAATCGAAAAATAATATATATTTTATTGACCGTTTACTTCCTCTCCGAATCTTTCTGCTTATTTGGAGCATTTCCCAATGCTGTTGACGTCGAATTTCTATACACTTCGTAAAAGCCTTTAACGTTCTAGATTTTTTTATCGCTATCAGCTTGCTTTGAAGTTAGTTTTGTTTTTGTCATCTGAAACGCTAGTGAAATGTTTCTCGGACAGATCCTTGGTTGTGTAAGAAGTTTAGTATTTGAAGCTCTCGAGCATTTTATTTGCGTATCTTTGGCGGCGGATCATTTGAAATTCGTTTGGGTCAAGCCTCATGCGTGTTTCGTTGACGTTTGTGTACATATTGAACGAAAACCCTTTCCATCCGTCTCATTAACTTAAGTCGTCTTGAGTGAATTCCAACTCGTGAATGAAAGATTTTTATTTCTGATCATGACAGATTCGCTGTCGAAATGCGTGTTTATGAATTCTGTGCAATGATATTTAGAGATGTCGCGTAGGCATGTTAACCGATTGTGCCTTTTTGTTCCTATTGCGCTCCGGTCGAAAGAAATATTTCTTCAAAGCGGTAGATTTTTGGAACACCAGATCCCCGGCGCGGAATAAACTTATTATTAAAAGAAAAGGTGCATATTTTATTAGGTGTGCTAGTCTGTCCTTACGGATCTATCAGGCGCTCTACCGCTGAATGTATTTCTAAAAAATTTGGAATTTAGGATTTATATAAAAGTAAAAGATAAAAATTATTTCTTGGGGACAAATCAGGACTACCATTATTAGTGAAAACAAAAAATGTATTTTCACGCTTAACTCGCAAAATATCCAAGAAAATGTCCTTTCAAAATTTTTGGAGTTCAAAAAGTATTCGGACTGTGGCTCTAATACACAAAATACGAGGCGTAAGGCTAATTTACAGTTATTTTCCTTCCGTTGTATGCGGCTAGCTGTTCCTGCGATTTCAAACATTTTCGGGAAGTTCTTTTTAGACATAATGCTCAGAATATCCATTACTGTGCTTTGTGAATCTTATTGTCTGACGAAAAATGATGTCCCCGATGTTTTTCAATTCAGAAAATAGATAAAAGTAGCAGAGAGCAATATCCGGCAAATATGATGGGTGGCCCATCTCTTCCACATCTTAATCTTCAAAAAGCTACGGCGTGATTTGTGACCTGCGAGCCGGTATTTTTGCATTGGAGTTTGATCCATCGTGTCCCTGTCTACTCTGGCCTTTTGCCTGCGATTTTTCGGTTTAGCTTTTAGGACTTATTCATAAAAGGTTCCAGTTACAGTTTTTCTCTTGGTTAGCAGTGGTCACAGAAAACTCCCGTTTTGGCCTTCTTAAACAAGATTCATTATCGACTCTTTCAGCACCGTTTGAAAGCTCCTTTTGCCAATCAAAAATGCTTGTACGAAATGAGAAACTTTCCATAAAAGTTGATTTTATCATTCCAAGTGTCTTCGCGGGAAATTTCCCCAATGGCACCCGTTAAAATATACAAAGAGGACTTTGGATGAATGGAACCGTCCGTCGTTGTGCGCGCAGTGGCTGATGGGTGGCAGATGCAGTCGGGAAACTTTCTGAGCATCCCTCTTATAAGCAATTCTTATAATACGCAAAGTTTTGACAGAAGTGTGATAAACGCGTCTAATCTATGCTACGCTTTTGACGCGTACTTGTTTCACATTCATTTTTATAATTTTCACATTTTTATTAATCTCACGTAATTTTTTATTATTTTTTATTTTCAATTAATTTTTATAATTTTCACATTTTTATTATTATCTCACGCCATTTTTTTATCATTTGTATTTTTCAGTTTATTTTCTTTCTCTCCATGTATCATAAATGATGGGATTATTAATGAGGGATTATTTCCAAATTAATCTTAACGCCGCGGTCTTCCTTACACAAAATCCTATTTAATCTATCAGAAGTTGTCCGTGAGGGAAGAGTACTTTTCTTTAAATAAAAATTTCCTTTGAAAAATGTAACGAGGAAATTTCGCGTAGCGATGGAAATCTTTTTTCTTTTCGCAGTTTCTAGGAGGGGTCGGATTTTATCCTCCCTTTATCAATTTAACGCCTCGATCCGGGGAATCCTTGAAGAGAAGCGGAAAAAAATGGAGATAAGCGACGTTTCCGTCAGATTATTCTCCGCCCGCATCTCCTTCCTCCTATCAACGGAAAACCCAAACGTAAAACAAAACACTGATGACCTGGCGTCGCGAGGTGACCCCTCATCGGGTTGCATTTTATCCCCCCCTACCCCGAAGCCACCGTGGTCGATGGAAAAGGAGCGAGAAAAAGACGAAGGATGTTACGAAATGAATCGCGAAATGCGACCCACCAAGAAGCTCGCTCTTTATTTTTTGTTTGTTTTCTGTGGGGCGCAAAAAATATGCGCTTGACGCAACCTGGGAAAAGCATCTTGTAAATCTTATCGCGGCGTCTCGAAGCTGACGGCTATGATTCCGTCGCTGATTTTCCTCGCCTTTAAAAATTTAATTAGAGACGAGATAATTTCGCCGTTTAGTTTTTCCTTCCTGCCAGGAAAAGCTCTGAGTTGAAAATTTACGAGGAAAAATGGACCAACTTGGAAAATATCCTGGCGTTTTCAGAGTAATGTTTAAATCTCTATAATTTGGCATTTTCGTCGCATGACATATGAATAAAATACCTCCTAATTACTTCATAAAATTTTATCATAATTTATGAAGCATCCTCTTGTGTTTAAGACCTACAATTATGACCAATTCCAAGCAGAAGTAGCCCATCGCAATATCCTCCATAATTCTAATTGAAAGTCTGACTCTCCGTTCGCCTTTCCATCCGTCTGTGTACGCTCTGCAGGAGCGACATTTGCGAAATCTTGCTTTTATGTATAACGTGATAGATAGATGGATAGAGAAATAGATAGATAAAATACTTAAGTCATAAATCGGAGTTGGTTACTTTCCTAAGTACTTAAATGGATCCACTGAACAACTGAGGCACGTGGAAAGTTTTAGAAGACGTTTCAAAGGCAACAGATATGAAACTTACATAAGATAATAAGCTTTTTAACTCATTGTGCAACTGATTTTCTGTTGAAACAACCATTATAGTTTTACTTTTATCAAATGCTGTTTTACATAAAATTATGACGTCTTAATGACCCTCCTTTTACCCAATAACATGAAATTAATACTTAAAGAAATTCATGATTTATCAAAATAAAGTTGATTATTTTATAAATCGTGTAGTTTGTTAACTGACTTCGAATAATAATTTTACAAGCATCAACTTTCTTATTAAAAGCGTAAGTAGTAGTCAGAGATAAAAGTTAACCTTCCGTCATTTTTAAATTCATACTCTATGGCTTATTACAGCGGTGCCCAAACTACGGCCCGCGGGCCAAATGCGGCTCGCGAAGGTTTTCTGTGCGACCCGCGAAGCTAAGGCGAAAAATCAGTTCGAAATATTTAACACACAAATTCATACATTTTTTGAAATTTTTCATAATAAAACTTTAAATATTGAAATGTTAGCCACGAAAACCTTATTTAGACTTGACTTTCACTTGTATGGCGCCTCAGAATATATAGAAAATTTCCGATTTAAACTCTAATCCGCCCCGCCGAAGAATTGGCAACTTCCAATGCGGCCCGCCAAGGGATTCGCAACCACTTATGTGGCCCGCCATTAGAAAAGTTTGGGCACCACTGGATCATTACGTTATAATTTATCCTTTACTGGTAGACGTAATAATCTATGCAAGGAGTGTCCTTTCGCGATGTAATGTTACTGAATTGTCTTTCAATGGTGAATGGTGAATTATCGCGTCTTGTTCTGGTATTTATTTTATTGCTACCTAGACCTTCTCGCTTGTAAATGATTGATAAATATATAGACGCGCTAAGAGTATTTCATTTTATTATTCTTTTAAGTAAAACAACGCACACAAGGAGTAAATTCTAAACTTAAATGTATAATGTGAGCGATTGCCAATGCTTATCTTTTTATATAAGAAAGCAACATACAAATATTTCGTAGATCATTGGGAAAAAATAAGGAAGCATCTGTGCCAAATAAGCCTAGAGCAAGCGAAACGATGAGCAGGCTTTACCAAAGGCATCGTTAGTCACTTAATAATGCCCATGGAGCCCCCTACCCCAAATTTTTTTATTGAAACTTTTTAACTTCTTTTAAAGATTCTTATTTTTAAAATCGGGAATATTATCGTTTTGAAATGAAGTAGAATATGGTAGAATAGCAAGAATTGTTATGTAAAAAGTTTTTTTTGCTCGAAAAATCTCGAGTTTTTCATTTTCACATACACGGATGTATGCGGAAAAAATATCTTCCTCGAGCTATCGAAGATACGAAATGGAGACGTTCGAGTTATCGAGTTTCGACGGTATTTCATCAGCGGTATCGTCTTAATCGATATGCCGGGGATGTGGTGGGCCGCATTCGTAGATGTTAATGCTTTGGCAGGCCGTATTACAAGTCCCGAGTGCCTTGGCGGGCAGAATGAGGGTTTACATCGGAACTTACCCCAGAGACCTTATGGGATTTTAAAAATGAAATTCAAATCTAAAAAATATTTTTGGGTTTAAAAGTTTATGAGACAAGATTTTATGGTAACAATTCTATTTAAAATATTTAAAATTATCTGTGCTAAATCTACATCTACATATTACCCTGCAAGTCACCTTGACGGTGGATGGCAGGGGGTGCCGCGCACCAAGTTCCTAACTAATTATTATTCACAGTTATCTATTGTGGTCACGTATTGTCCTAGGGAAAAAGGACTCCTTATACCTCTCCGTCCTACTATCTATTTCGCGAATCTTGTCGTCATTATCCCTCCGTCCGATATACGTTGGTTGTCGAATAATATCCATCATTTCATTTACGAATATCTCCGACCTATATTTATCTAGAAGTTTAAGTCTCGCCTGTAATCTACGATCTTTCAACGATGGCCAACTCAACTCATCAATGAGTAACGTAACGCTCTGTTTTTTATCGTAATTCTTTTTCACGAATCTAGCTGCTCGCCGCTGTATTTTTTCTAAATCCTTTATGAGTCCCCTCTGATATGGATCCCAAACCGCTGCTGCGTATTCCATTTGAGGTGTAACCAAGGATAAATAACAGGATTCTCTCACCTTTTCCGTGCTTTTCCTGACTATCCTACGCACAAAAGCCAACTTCTTATTTGCCGCACCTATCACTCGTCTTATGTGAGTGTCCCAAGACAGGTCACGATTCAAGGTTACCCCGAGGTATTTCACGGATTCCGAAACAGGAATGATCTCACCATCTATCGAGTAGGTAAACACGGACGATGGGCTTCTAGATTTCCAAAAGTTTAGAACGTTACTCTTTTTCTGATTGATTTCTAGCTGCCATTCCTTGCACCAAACAGATAACGCATCCAGATCATCCTGAAGCTGACGATGGTCGCTAGGACCACTAATTTCTCTATAGACTACGGTGTCATCCGCAAAAAGCCTGATATTACTTTTTACAACTGAGCTGAAATATAACCGGCCACATCTTCATGAAAGCTTAATGGGCCGCATTAAATGCTCTCGCGGACAATATGCTTCCCACGGGCCGTAGATTGCACGTCCCTGCCTTACAGGATTCGTAGGTTTCGACATTTCTTGCTCACAGCACTTTTGCTAAAGGGGCCGTATATTTGTTATCAAATCTTTCTGTCGGATTGAATGTAGTTCCTAACAACTGAATGTGTTAATTGTTGATAAGTTAAAACCTTCGAATGGAAATCTTTGTCAAAAATATTAACACCTTGGAGGTCTTGGAGTTAAAGAGTGGTGTTTCCTTGTAAGTCGTTATTGTTACATGAGAGACTTGTCTCCCAAGCAGAATGGGAAAAGGTTAATTTTTCTGCGACAAATTATTTCTCACGTAGAGGAATTTTCTGAAGATTTCATAACAAGCGAGCAACTACGTCTCTTTTCCGTATTCTGTCGCAATCAAGCTTAATGATGGAACCGTGACGTCCCCACACTCGACCTTATACTGATCAGTTGCTGAGTGAACTGATCTTCCTTCCTGCCACTTTATCTAACTAGGTTTAATCTAACATCACGGGCATTTTCTAATGTTCCTTCCACAAGGCTGATAGCACCCTTAAGACCTTCTGCTGCGTCAATGTGGAATACCAAGGAAGCTGTTTAAGAGTTACGCAGAAATAAGAGCAAGGATAATGAAGGGAACTTGGGCTGAGGGTCAAGATTTATTAAAATATCCGAGCATTACGTACCACTGCAAATGCAAAATGCAGTCAAATATCGCTATTGACGAAGTTGACTGCTATACTATTTTGGCTAATTATATAACATGATCTATGCCAATTATTTATTTGGTTAATGCACATAAAATTATTTCTCGTTCAAAAACAACGCGTCCGAAAGAGAATTCTCGAGCTCGCATCATGGCTAAAATAAAATTGACAAACTACGTCTCTCCTATACCCACAACAAGTTTTGAAAACCCAGATGATCATTTCGGCGACAAAGCAGCAGTCATATGCAAATAATCTACTTGCAGTGTATCAGCACTGATGTTGGCTGCTATGCACCCCAAATCCGCATCTAGTTTTCATGATCTTTTTATATCTGTCGAAGAGAGAGAGAGAGTTTGACAATTTAAGTGCGTTGTGTAAAGGTTTGCTCCGAATGAAATCACCTTTTTATTAAGCGGTATGAATGCTCTTTTCATAGCACTTTAAACATTATTTTCTCTAACAATGTTCCTGGAATATTCTAGAATGCGTTAACAAATTCATTTTACGGTTTGAATCCAATGAATCCGTGTTTTCTTAAGAGTGGATTGCAACTCAGTAATTGGCTACTGTGGGTAGTCTCCTGGGAATCATGATTTATTACAGAAATGTTAAAATCGTAGCATACATTGCATGAAATAGAAGTACAACACTTCTATGAATTAATTTATTCTATCATGCGTTGCCTTTTATCCATGTTTTATGAAAATTTTGGTCGGAAGGTTCTTTGTTCGGAGAAGGAATCGTAGAAAAGTTTGCAAAGCACCACAGGAAAACTCACTTTGCATGCTACTTGGGACACTCTATAAAGGTATAGAAAAGAATATATTGAGCATTACAAGTCCTTGAAAGGAAAAGGAATATTTAAGAGATTCGTCGGAGCGAAGAATTAAGCAAAATAAGTGAAAACGAGCATTCTGGATCATCCGATGGAAAATGCGTTTTATGTATCGAGAGCAATGCAGATAAAGTGGGAAGATTAATGACCTCTGACCTCTTGATGTTACCGGGGATCAATTTGAATTATCTCATCCTTACTGCCTGACGTCTGGTTCAAGGACATAATTTTCTCTCTACCGTCATAGAACGCAGAAAACGCGAATATCTGAAAAATATTACTTCCACTGTATATGTTAGTCGTAGACGGTATTTTATTTCGCAAAAACCATAAAAAATGACTCCGCTCGTATTTTTATACGCGTGCATCTGCATTTTAATATATATGTGTGTGTGTGTGCGTGTGTATATATATACTTGGACTTTATTATCAATTGTACAAAGTTTAAAAATTCACTGGCCAGATCAGGGGTCTCAAACACGCAGCTCGCGGACCTCATTTGCGTCCCGCTAAATAAGGCACCTTATACTATAATACAACCCAAATTCAAGTGTTTCTTATAGTTTTTGAAAATTTAAATTTAAGAAATATTTTGAATCAAAATTTCCGAAATGTTCGCAGTTTATTTCTCATTCCCTTTAAGTGTGTCCTTGACATGGAATCTGACGTTTGCATTTGGTGCGCTACCTTTATGCAACTCGCGCCGTGCCATAATTTGCCGCACGCATGGTTTGAGTATGAGACCTCTGGGCTGGATGAAATTTTCTTAATAATAATCTTTTTCACGATTTCAAATCCATCTTTGAAATTATAACTAAGTCATTTTTATCTCGTAATATCCATTTTGTGTTATCTTTTAATGATATGGGGCGAGTAGAGCCAAGCGATAATGTAACCATAAATTATTAATTTTTGATCTAAACATATTCTTCGCCGTTATATTACCCATAATGCGTCGCGTGCAAATTAAATGCTTAGTATAGTCCGAACACGTTATTTAATTTTACGGGAATTTTATCTGGCAAATATTTTTATAGGGTTTGTCTTGCGAAAATATTCGCGAATAAATACGCACATATGTTTTCCCAATTCCCCGTTTTTTTATGAGCATTTTATTACGTACATTTGGTAAAACCTATGCAAATCCAATCGGATAACTCGTTCAATACGAGAGATCCGAAGACCCAGGGGATATTAACTAGATGACGCGTGAATACTATCACTGAGGTTCAGGGGTTCACGAAAAAAAAATAGATAAATCCCGATGGAGCGAAGCGTTCGCGTAGAGGAATGGGCTGATAATCGAGTCACGTCGCGCGAAAAAATAACGCACCAAAAACGTTCTCAATGAGGATGTTAACCTCAAATAGCTTTTATCTTATTTGGTGCATGGTTTATAGAGTACACATTCCGAGTAAATGTGAAGATAGAACATGTCTCTCCGCAACTCATTCATACGTAACTTATTTTAATAATCATCACAAACACCCTTCCTTCTTTTTCAGTGATATAATTAAGAGCAATAAGGATTAGCAGGGAAATGTTTGCTCGTGGTATGATTCGAACCCGTGACCTATTTAATTGAAGACGGACAAGTTGCCCATCATTCTTTCAAAGGCCTTGCATCCGATTCCGCATATAATACAAATTTCAAAGACTATAGAGATTATAAGATTAAAAGACGATAAAATTAACGGTTCACTTAATTATTAATTATTTAATCAAATTAGTTTTTATTCAAGGCAGCTGGTTCAATCTTTTTTACTCATAAAATTCAACATCTAGAACAGACCGATCAAGTTTTTTTATCCCAAATCGGAACGCTTTCCCGAGAAAATGCAATGAGTTGCCATTTATTTTTTATTTGAGATTTTTTCGGGTTCGTCCGAATTGATGTAAAAGGTGCAAGAGTTTTTTCTGTAATGCGCAAATCATATAAAATTGCGCTTTCACAAGAAAATATATGGCACCTTAATGTAAGTATGGTATAGGTACTGATATAAAGTAATTAGTAATTGAGCAAATTCGCGTCCGCGATCTCGCCATTTTCAAGCGCAAAGAAGACGAAACATAGTGATTGTTCTTAGAGAAAGTCAGTTTCCATATTTTTTTACCATTATTATAGATTCGCCATTGTTCGATGTAGGTTAAAAGAGAAATTCCTTTCTGCAACATGATTTCGGTCTGTTCCATCTCACTCAAACTTTCACGAATAATGGAAACACTCGACGGCTATTAGCTTTCCTTCTAATAGATTTATCGTTTCTTGCTATTAATTTTTTTAAGCGTCCCCTACGATTCGTTACTCCGTATGCGGTAAATTCTGCGAAATGCTCCATTGCTAAAGATCATAAAAAATCTATCGTAAAAGTGCGCCTGCGTCACCAATCTGAATCTTTTTTTATTTAGCGAACTTATTTCCTTTGAGGATATTTTCCGGGTTTTCCGCAGCAACATTGGAAGGAACCAAGACAAAAAATAATGCGAGCGACAGAAAAACAAAATCGTTGACGGATATAGTTCCGTCACGAGGGGAAGGAGTAAGGATCCTCTTGTCAAGTTTTTTTCGCCGACGTCTGCTTTAATGTGCCAATAAGGATATCACCCCACCTATGACGCACTAACGCATGCCATCCTACGATTTCTGACGCTCGTCCCAACGTCCTTGGAAACACTTTAAGCCCAATAGTCCCCCTCGTCCTCCCTCCGCGTCCTCTGTTGGAAAGCCGTGACCGCTACGAAGGGTGTTTCTCTCACCCCCTCGTTCTCTTGGTTTCTGGAGTTGACACCCTCTAATTGCTGAAATGCCCCTCTCTCAAGCATGTGTCATTCCTCTTTCTTGTTGTTTACTCCATTCTGTTCGGGTAGATGCGAGGGAGCCAGACGAGCGTTAACGGCGCCAAAAGTAACCACCAATCGCCTCGCCCCTCCTTCCCGCTTCGAGCTCCCTCATTGGTCGAGCGCAGGAACGATCCCACTCATCAATAATGGGCGATAACGCAACAAGTGGTTGCGTGGCAGAGGAACCCCTTTGCCCTCCCTCTTCCGCCCTTTTCTCCCTTCCCGGCAGCCACGCCAACCTCTTCCAGTCCTTCTCCCCCTTCTTGCTATGGAACACGAACATTCTCGGCAGTGAACCCTTGTTTCTCCCTCACTCCCCATTCACTTCCTCTCCCGTCCCTTGGAACCTTCCCCTCCAACCATCGCCTTGCCTTCCCTTTCTCCACACTCTCTCTCTCTTTCCAACCGACTTGTCCTGAAGTTGGAATGGTTAAAGATAGAGGAGGGGGAGACGTGTTTATAAATAAGGATCGGCCTTTCGACTTTGAATTAGTTTTACGACGGACACTCTTCTGTTCGAATAACCTACTCGAGTCAGTGTGAATTTTCTTCCCATCGCAACATGCCTGGAATGAGGAACCTATGGCAGCTGAGGTTGGTTTCCTTCTGGTCGCGATTTTTGTGCTGTGGCTGTAATTGTGGAGTTTCGGACAAAAGAATGAGGCATATTAATCGAGGAAAACCTGTTAGAAAAAGACTTTTTTTCAAAATGAAACCAGGTTAATTAAGTTTCCATCCAATTTTTTTTCAGTGTGGTCGTTCTCGAATCCGTGTTGTGCGTCCTTTTAACATGACCGTGTGACATAAGGTGCAATTTTTGAGCCGCAAAGTTAGCTTTCGAAGTAATAGCGCCCGGAAACCTATTATTTTGCCAGTTTCCTTTGTGTTTACATTTTTGGGCGAGTGTCGTTATCCCATTACATCTCGTGTTTCGCCATTTCCGGAAATCTATGGCGCGATTTGTTTTGAAGGCCGGTTCGATAACCGTGATGAAATTGGTTAAGGTCAACTCGCATGGCTAGCTAGATTGTATACATCACCTGCCTGTCCAATTGCATCATCCTGTTTTTTTTACACCCAAAAACAGTCCTCGAGTCGTCTTTGAATAAAGTGGACTGAAGAATTTATTTTCGGACCTCGTTCCAAGCTTTAAACTGGTTTCGCGTGAAATTTAGAAGTTCTCAATCTCCGATTTCAATGGTTTGGAGAAAGTAAACCCCACTTCATTTGACTTTCCCGCTTGCCGTTTCAGTGGCCAGATACTTCGGAAGCAGAAGCCCAGTGTGGTAACGGATTACTCCTACTTCGTGAATGACTTGGCGAAGGGAAGGAAACCATCCCCATTGAGGGAACTGAGTGAGTAAAAAAAACATTTGAGAATTTTCCTTTCTTACTCCTTTCAACGTCCTAGTATTTTTGGCAATTTTGGTGAATGTAGCTCATAAAAATGTCAACCCCCATACTGCACGACGACGATGGCACGGATAATCGGGAACCTGAAGGAAAAATCATTTATTATATATATTCTGTCAAATCTTTCCATCCTTTTTATGCCGGGGGTTGGAAGGTTTCGAATTGCTCATGGGGTGACTAGCTAATTAGTCTACTTTTCTACTTTATCGAACAAAATTCACGCGAACAAATTTCAAGCTGTCATTAAAATTACGGCGTGATTTGAAATAGACTCGTGTAAATTTCGCCTTGGCCGGAAGTCCAAGAAGGGTAACATGAATGGTGTCGGGAACGTCCCTCGAGGAAATACGCTAGAAGAAGAAAGCCGCATTTATTTATTTTTTGTTATTTAGTCCTCGTGGTCTCCGTAAATGCCGAAAATAGTTTTCTCTCTCTCTGTCTTTCCCCACAGGTGACGCGCTTGAGAAATGCGTCCCGCGTCTTAAAAATAGAAATATTTACAAACACTCAACTCTATAATAATTTACGCGTTTAAATTGTAATACGATTTTTTCGTTTTTTAATTTTAACAGTTACTTTTAGCAGAAAATTTCGCATAGGAAGATATCCCTCCGATATTTGTATTATTGTTTATACTATTTGAAATTCCCTCGGCAAAAATGCCGAGAGATTAATTGGAAGAAAGTAAAAAATTGCAGGTTAAATCACACAATTTATTTGAGCGATTTAAAAAATAAAATTTTACGCGCGTGGATCGCTGCATAACCAGTTTTATCCCCCGCGATTCCAAATATGTGTGCATGGGGGCGCTTTAAATAACGTCACTGGAATGCAGCCAGCGATTCCTCGCTTTTACCTGACCTTCTCGAGTATCCCACTTCACCCAACCTTCCAGACGGTCTAGCGAAAAAGACAGCCAATACTGGACACTCACTGGGAATGTTTTTGTCTCCACCCCTACGTTGGCAAATTTTGAATCAACGTAACGGTTAAGTGGCGTAACGTAATCATTTGCTACTCGTGTAATACGCATCGCTAATAAACTTTCGAGAAAGCTTAAAAAATAAGCTGTTGGAAGTTGGAATAGCGGGGCAAAAAAATCGGCAACACGAGTATCAATTTTTTTGGGTGATAATTGGAATTCGATTCAAGGCCAGCTGCTCATGAAACCGTTCACTTATTTTGTGGAAATATACCGTTGCAGCGAACTTGGATTGTCCTTGTAGACATTAAACGACATATGAACGAACTGAATAATGAATACGAACTTTTAACTTCTCTAAGTAAACGTTAGTTTTTTTCATGAACATTGACCTAAAATGTGATATTATCTACACAAATAATTAGCTGAACAGTTTGATGTTTAATATTTTCATAGTACTATAAGGGATATTTCTTTCGGCCAGAAATCCAATGTTTATTTGTTAGTTTAAGGACTTGTTGGTGTAATTTCTTCTAATTGCAATGCCTTGTTATTGTAATTGCCTTTTATTGTAATAAATAATATTTTCCTTTGCGGTTAATGAAATGCATTGCCCACTCTCGTATTTTTCCGTCCAGTTACGTCTTTTAATTTTGAAGAAATGCATTTGTATAAAATTTAACTAGGGATATTTTTCTTGCTCTGTGAATGTAGTCATTGTAGACTGAGGCCATTGGATGTAAAATGAAATTATATTTGTTCAGGTGAATGTGTAATTGTATAATTAGTCACATTCGGGCTATTCATCACGTTGCAAGTGACGATGCAGTGATGTCATGGTGCAATGTGCGACCATATGATCTTATATAAACTACAGCGCCCTTGCAACTTTTAATTAAAGAGCGTCTATATGAAAAATGCATGTGCAGTGATTAATCAATAGCACAAAAAAGTATTTAAATTTTGAAAGAATGATTTGTTTTTGCGCCGTTCATCCTAGCCGCTAGATAATCACGAGATAAAGAAAATGCTTCGGCCAATAATGTGTGCAGTTGTAAAAAAACATGAATTCCAGAGTTAACTCATGGTAGTTTTTTGGAGCAATGTCACAAATTATATCAACTATAATACTTTCTTTTTCCCTGTCTGCATGTCATTGAAGAATCAAAAATTGGCAGGAGGAACAGCCTAAATTATGCTAAATGTAAATGTTAAATAATAGAAAACATAAATCAAACGTTTAAAATAGAAAGTGATGTAGTAATTGAAATCCTTTTTGCAGCAGCAAAAAAAAAATATTTTCATACGAAAACGGTTATTGCGAAAAAGACTTCATAAATCGTAATCTTCCAAATGGAGTTAAAAATGCAGAATATTGCTAAATATGGAATATAATATCGTTTATATCTATGTTTTGTCCATCTATGAAATTTGAAGTGTTTATAAATGTAGGACGGATCTTATAATATATATATTACCGATGAAATCGGAATATGTCGAGAACGTGTGTTTATTCGTCGTTTCTCTTGCAGTGAGGATGCTGGCGACTGCCGATTCAGACATGATTTTCTTGGCGGAAGGTCTTCCCCACGCAGATACCCACCCCTTCAACGAGGCTCGATTCGCACTCAAGGATGGCTCGTTCATAACACTGTCCGGGAAGTTGTTGACCTCTGCACTTCAATACGGCCCGACGGAAGGGTAAGTGGTCAATGTTATGGCACTCGCGAAGCAATTCAAAAAGAACCGTGTGCTTTAACACGAAAGCTAGATAGGTTGGATGAAACCAGTAAATGGAATTTTTATAGCCGAGCTCTTATTTCTCAAGTGAGAGAATTTTTTCCTTCCTCGTCGGCAGATTTTGATGGAAAGTATGTTTACAAGGGATGATTAACGTTAATTCAAATTTTAAAAATCGTGAAACGGAGACAGGCGCGAAATACTTTCGCGTATTTGTGAGGATTATTTTGCAATATACTTTGCAAAAGTATAAAATAATTTATATGTTGCTTTTTGATCAAATAAAGTGTAGGTAAAAATATGCTCAATTTCATTCATTATGGTATTGGGAAGAGCCTCGGTTACAATTTATAATTATAATTTGATATCTATAGCAACAATTGTGCAAATCCGTTTTATATGCGGTACTTAAATTATTTTAATCAATAGAATCGTTATCATATAGATAAACGTAATCAACCGCATTAAAATTTTTAATCTCTATTGTTCTATGGCTATCTTTCGTCTCCAGATATCCCCAGCTTCTTCACAAACTGAGAGAGTTCCAGGAACGTTTTCACAATCCTCCAGGGTTTGATGATCGTGATATAATTGCAACTGTAGGTGGACAAGATGGCCTCTGCAAAATGATTGAACTCTGCATGGACTTCGGTGATCCAGTGGTTGTTCCATCTCCAACATACTCTGGAGTATTGGCTATGGTAACGTTTAAATTCTCCACACAACTAACTTTCAGTATATGTAAATAATAGTACTGTAAAAACATATGATTGCTCATTTATTTAACCATGAGGCAGCCATAATAGGTTTTGATGAACTTTCTATATAAATTTTAATTTGGATATTTACATTTTTCTTTAGTAAGAAGACTAATTATTATCTATTTAAATCCTTTTATTGCAGTTGAGACCATATCGTCCACAGTTTATCATGGCAGAAGAGGATAAATATGGAATGTGTCCCTATAAATTAAGAGATGCTATCAATCAACACTGGTCTGCATCACAAAACAGTAATTTCAAACCACCAAAGGTAGGTTCATTAAATATATTAATTTGTTATTATAAGAAATTTCTTGTTTTCATGGTAGTATATAGAGCAGCGGTGGCCAAGCCTGCTTACCCTCAGAGCCGCATATGATAATCTTCCTAAGTTTGAGAGCCGCAAGACACGCATTCTGCGCACAAATATGTATAAACAGTAAACATAACTTGTATTTGATGCAATACAGAGAGACTGCATGCCCATTAAGCATCCCCAAAAGGTCTTACTCACACAGCATTATCGCATTCTGATGTGATAAGCCTTGATATGTCCTTGACTGTAGATAAATAAGAGCTGCACGTTAAGTTAAATGAGCCACATGTGGCTTGCGAGCCACGCTTTGGCCACCCCTGATATAGAATCTTGAACAATGGAAAGTTGAACCACTGCTGTTATTCCACAAATTGTTGCTATGTTTTTTCCTGTCCATTCATTTTGAGCATAATTGGTCTCATCTGGAAATATCATTATGGTAGCAAATTCATACAATTGATTTATTTTAGTCTCAAATACTAAACTTTAATGAGATTATTTGGAGTATTTGGTCTCTTTTCTATTTTGCTTATGCTTCAAAATCAATTAAATTTACTTCCAGTTTCTATACCTGAACCCTACAGCCAGTAATCCAAGTGGAACTGTAATGCCATTGGAGAGGAAGAAAGAAATATATGAGGTTGCAAGTGATAGCAACTTGCTTATCCTAGAAGATGATCCGTATTATTTCCTTCATTTTGGAACTGTGAGTATATTTGCCATGCCCAAAAATTTTGAATATTTCAATGATGTTCCAAAACATTTTTTAAAAATAAAATTTAGCTTTTTGCTAGTGGTGCAAGTTTGAAATGAACTCATGAGACCTTGAAAATGAAAATGTTGACATGATGTAATATTGTACACCTCAACAAGATACAAAGGTGTTGAAATGACATATTATGCATGTTCACATAAAGCTGAAATTAAATTTTGACATTTGAGAAGGAGAAAAAAATCCTGTACTTGACCGGATCAAGTACAAGATTTTTTCTCCTTCTCAAATGTCAAAATTGTACACCCTACATTGAAAGCACATGCTTCATCATTCATTAACATTGCTTGCAAATCATAATAGCATTGCATATTAGTGAAGTTATATTCATTTATGTATTCCTTATATCCATTAATAATTAAAATATATTAACTTTTCCATTGCAGAGTGAACCACAGAGCTTCCTTTCTCTGGATGTAGAAGGCAGGGTGGTACGTTTTGATTCCTTCTCAAAAGTGTTCAGCTCGGGTCTTCGTCTGGGCTTCATGACTGGCCCACGTCCCCTAATTCAGGCTGTGGAATATCACATGCAGGCATCAGTACTACACACATCATCATTATCACAGGTGAGGACTTGATATAGGTAGAGGACTGGATTTAGACCTAATATAATTGGTGCTGTAATAGATAACCTGTAGTTTTATAAATTTCTATCAAGTACAATATTAAAAATAATCTTTTTATTAATAGTTGTGGTTTTCATTGCAAGTAAATTTTACAATTGTAGGTGATTGCCTTACAACTTCTTGATAAACTTGGTTGGGAAGGATTCGTAAACTACATGAAGAAAATTCGCTCATTTTACATGAAAAGAAGAGACCACATGGCACAAGTGGCCAAAATACATTTGCAAGGTGAGCAATCAGTGTATTAAAAAGTTATTTAAAAAAAATATTTATGTAGGATACATGCATGCCTTTAAATGTTTTAACCGAGTCATGCATATTGTTGCCAAATAGATCCTTAAAATCCATTTACTAATATCATTTACAGTGGTTTTACATTAATGTTGCCTTTACAAATTCTGACCTGGTTGTGCCAAGGAATATAAGTTTGCTATTTAACTGAGTTTTGTTCATCTCTTGTTATTACTGAATTAGCAGTGCAATCAAAATTTTCATCATAAATTCACCAGATATATCATCATTGGATATAACGTGAGGCTGAACGATCTAAGTTAATTCTGTCACATTACACAACTATCCTTATAAATTTGACATTTTCTTCAAATAGTCTTTCTCACTTTGATTTTGATGATTTTATTTCAGGTAAGGCTGAATGGACCATACCAGATGGAGGTATGTTCCTGTGGATCAAAATAAATGGGGTTCCAGATGTCTATGAAATGGTAATGAAGCGTGGAGTGCATGGAAAGGGTGTAATGTTTGTTCCTGGACATGCGTTCATGCCAGATCCCACAAAACCATGCCCATACATAAGAGCTTCCTACTCATTGGCATCTTACGAGGACATGGACAAGGTGAGACAAATGATTAGACTGGTCACTTAATGTTATAGGAAGAAATTTACTAGCCTGCCTGATCTCGTGAATATGTTTAGGTAAAAGATTAATTTATCCATATTAAATACACAATACTGTCCTGCAATTTTTTATTCTTGCGACCGATTTCGCATGTGATACAGCATCATCTACAAAGTCATGCCTGATTTGATTAATTATATTAATTTATTTGTTCATTCTGGAACAGTTTCACAAAGTTATGCCTATCATCGTGAATTGAATACTTTCATTGTTGCTTTGAATATTAATGTATATGCACATCTCAATATTTTTTGTCTTAGCAGGCCCATAAGTGCCTATCTGTTAATCCATTATGCCTATAGTAAAATGAGGTATTTTAAGTGTGGATAATTTTTGAAAATCGACTAAACATCTCATAATTGATGTTTTTGTTTCAATTAACAATTATCTCTTTTATTTTTGTTAATTGTATACTTTTCATGATGGAGACTGTTGTTCAATAGTGCACACATTGTCCCAAGTCCTTTGCATGGTATATTGTGTAATTTTCCTTATGAATAGAATTAAACAATATGCCAGACCTACTAAAACTTTCATTCATTTTGGTTTGTTCTAGGGTTTTGCTCGACTGGCAGAGCTCATATCTGAAGAAAAGCAGCTTCAGTTGAAAAGATAGATAATTTAAATTGATAGCATCAGCATATTGTCATATCATTTTACTAGTGAGCATAACACAGATGCTAATGATATGTTAGTCATCAACTTCACAGTTCCGCATGAAGATGGACCATGAGTCATCATTGACTGTACCTACTTTATGAAATGTCAAATTTTTTAGAGATGAACTCTGAAGAGAGAACTGGAAGTAATTTTACTACAAAAAATTCTTTAATGAGAAGTACCATCATAGATTTTTATGTGAAAAGACTAGCATGTAACTCATTCACTCAGATGTTAAGCATTTTTTCTGGCAAAGAAGATTTTTTTCTAACTCTTGTAATTATGGAAAACCTTTGTAAATGCTGGAGTAAGTGCCAATGTCATAGGGACTGTATATTTTAAGGTACCGAAAGCTGTATTCACACTTGAGGGAACAGTATTACCAACAATCAGCATAAGTTAACTGATTCGAGTTAGTCAGATATTTTGTTGTATATTTATTTATTTGTATCATAGCTTCACTCAAATCTCATTTTTTTATTTCCTTCAATCTACTAATATTAAAAGTTGTTATATATTTTTATATTGAAATCATTTACTGTAAATCCTATGTATACGATGTTATTTCATTTCTGTAAATATAGTCTTTCATTTTATGAATAAAAAACTGAATATTAATGTTTAAATATATATATATATATACTCCTTGATTTTATTTCTTACAAACCAAGCAACATTTATAAAGAACAGCAAAAAATATACTCTGGTTGTAAAAATATATAAATTCTTTTAACAGGATAAAAATTTCAACAAGTATTCAACACCAACTGTACAATAGAAAAATGAGCAAAGAACTAAAAATTTTCTAGGATAAAATATGTTGAGTATTGACAGGATTCAATACCTCATAAATAGTCTAATGGAATTACTAACTAGTCAATCCAAAGTTTTCTATTTTTGAAGTGCTTGTTCTTCCCTGATCAGTTCAGCCAAACTTGAAAACCCCTGGAAATTGAAAAGAATATTTACATTGAGCGGGAAGATGAAGACAAAAGTTACTAAAATAATAAGTTAAAAATAAAAAACCTACATACGTTAAAATTATCAAGTAATACCATGAAAGCCACATAGAATGAGGGAGATGAATAACAGCAGTACAGATAATAGCCACCAGGTAATATGACCAAAAATTTCATTCCCAAAACGTGGTTATTATTCAACATATTATCATTATCACACCTTGTCTATCTCTTCAGGTGTTGGTACTGTATAAGATGCCCTTATATATTGGCAAGGTTTAGATGAGTCTACCATAAACGCTCGACCAGGCACCAACAATACATTTTTCTTTGCACCTCTTACCATTACCATGTCATAAGTATCAGCTACATCCTTCACTTTGATCCACAAAAACATACCAGCAAGTGGAACATTCCATTCAGCTAAACCTAAAAACAGATATTTTAGCGTAACCTTTTCTCATAAGATAACTTCAATGTGTAGAATGATTTTTAAAATGTGCATTCCATTCTTTCAATAGTCATACACATCAATTCCACAATTAAATTTTTGAACGTTGCTATTAATTACCAGTGAGGTGTTTATTTGCAGCTTCCAACATGATATCACGCTTTGACTTATAAAAGGACTGGATTTTTTCAAAATGCTCCTTGAGACGATCTTCTCCCCACAGACTCAAAAGGTTTTGAGTGATAACCTGGGAGATTTGTAAGGAAATCAATTTGCATACAAAAATAATTAATGAATATCATAATTAAAGTAAAAAAAAGTAGTAACCTGTGACAAAGATGATGTATGTAGCGTGGACACTTGCATGTGTAGCTCGAGCATTTTAATCAAAGGCTTTGGTCCAGTAACGAACCCTACCCGAATTCCAGAACTTAGAACTTTGGAAAATGAATCATACCTCAATACTCTACCCTCTGTGTCCAATGATAAGAAACTCACAGGGTTTTCCTAAAAACAAACACATGTGCATGTTTAAAATTTGTACAAACTAGCAATATGCAGGTAGTAACATCTTTGGCAATTCAAGATCTACATTCGTACTTTCTGGAAATGTAAGAAGTAATATGGATCATCTTCAAGGATCATCAAGTTGTACTCGCATGCCAGTTTGTATATTTCCTTTCTCCTTTCCAATGGGAGGACAGTTCCAGTTGGATTAGCTCCAGTAGGGTTCACATATATAAGCTGGAATAGAAAATTATATTATTTTGTTTAAGAGATTTAAGTAATTTAACACAACAAAAATAAAAATGAATTCAGTAACTCACTGATGCCTTATACACATCATGGCTGTTTTAGTTACCTATGCAAGTGGTATGGGCCTAAGGTAAGGGGATCCAGAAATTGATTTTATTTTCATTTATTACCATATTTATTTGAAAACCATATGCTCCCTAAATAAGACACAACCCATGTTTTCGAGAAAGCCAACTTGAAGAAATTTTATAAAATGAGATCAATTATGATGGAATTAGTCCTTAAAGTATTATCCTTCATTAGATATTCTCTTTGCCATTTTTCATTCCATAGCCGACTCTGCATTTACTACTCAATGGGAATTAATCATCTTCTTCAAATAGAAAATAAGTTTTGGCTAGAGACCCTCTTCTAAGACATCCTGATTTTCTAAAGAAAATTTTGAAAAAAGGTGCATTTATTATTTGAGTAAATATGATGTTTTTTTGAAAATCAGAGATTATTTTTAATTTGAGAATGAAGTAAAAATTACACATTGAGTCCAGTGGCATAACTAGGAGCAGAAGGGCCCGTGGTAAAATATTATCTATGACCCGCCTCCCTCAATAAAACATAAATCGAGGGCACCCTAAGCCCCTCCCGGGCCCCTGGGATTTGATAGGTGTGGGGGAGATTTGATTTGGCCACCCCTAACAAATCAAAATTTCCTTACAACCTTTTTTTTTTAGAGGATATGTTAGCCCTGTTACCATGTGATTACTTACCTCTCTCATTAGACATCATTACAAATTTCAATAATTGCTAATTGTCTGTGCTTCCATCAAGTTGAAGGGAACACCAGCCACAGTTTACGAGATCAGTGTGCAATTGAACTTTCATATCACTAGAAATAGCTTTTACTCTTTTAGTATATATTTGTGTTATTAAAGTGTTTTAAATTTTTTATCACTTAAAATATTTTTATCTTATTTAAGAAGCTATAAAAACAGTAGCTCACCACTTGCTATGAATGCTTCCTTCATTATAGGTCTATTTCCAACATCAAAAGGCTATGGTTTGAGTTTATTTCTGTTCTTTGTCAAGTCTAAAATTTTCTCGCAGTTTCTTAAAATATTTATTATTATGTAACCTATTTGGTATTTTTATAAATATTACAGATATGGAGAAAGTCATGTGGTGGCCACATCAGATTTTTTGACAATAATTTAACGATATATACATATCATTATCATAACTAATAACGTTTAGCATAACATTATTATAACATCAAAATGTTAATTGTATATTATAACTTCATCAAACCAAAATGTTTTGGCCAGGCAACATTGCACAAAGTGCAGCTAACTTCAGTGTGTTTCATCACGTGCTCAGTATCAGCTGTCATGTCATGAACTAGGGATTTAATAACGTTACAAAGGATTAGTTTTCATTGCATAACATAAATAATGTGAACTGTTAAGTCTGCGAGGTGTTAGCAATGTAATCGGCTATTTATCTTGATCCATGATTCCAAGCCACATTGTCTGAAGAGCATTGCATTGAAGCAAAACTTCATTTAAAAAGATTTGGACAACTCTAAAGAATATAAGTAGAAATTTTAGTAAAGAGACTGAAATCATTCCGCTAAACAATGAAGCACATTCAACCACCAACAGCGATGAATTTGATCAATTTATATCTAAAATTTCTATAAGAAATTCAGTTTCAAATGTGACTACAAATAATGAAGAAATAGCTGCACTTCTGGAAGGTTTTGACATACTTCAGAACAAATGTTTGAGATTTACACATATTTTCTTTTCTTTTTTGCCAAAGACGTATAATTGCACAGTATTATTTTGACTTTTACTATATAACTGAATTAAAATTATTATAGACAATTATTTTGTGGTTTTATTTAATACTTTTATATTTAAAAATTACGATTGGGCTATTGGCCAAAGTAAACTAAAAAATTTTAAATAACATTATATAATGGTTTTACAAAATAACGTTATATAATGTAACAATTAAATTGCATAACGTTATGTTTGTGTTATGTAACAAAACTGATACTTTGTAACGTTACAGAATAATGGAACGATTAGAAATGTTATCCCATCCCCGAAGCAAAGTGAGGAAAATTTGTTAACCATACATCACCTTTGGAACTCCTTTATGGGAATTCTTGTCCAGATTCTTGAAAGAAGACTCCAAAGCTTTGCGTAATGCATTTGGGCACATTCCATCTTCGTCTTGCTCTACTGCTATAAGTTGAGAATTGAAGGGCTTTATCTAAGTGAAATTTAAATGACAAAATATGCATTAATTTTTTCCTTCATGGTAATAAAAATTGGAATTTGTATTAAATGAGAAATAAATATGATTTAATTTCCACACACAACTAGAAATTAGTCCCACAATTATGGTGCAGTATATTCTAAATATAAAATACCTACAATGGCCATTGTTCCCGAGTAAATTGGATCTTGGACTACCACAGGTTCTCCCTCTTCCAAACTCATTTCAATGGTTTTACATAAGCCATCTTGGCTGCCTGCTGTGATGATCATTTCATAATTTTCCCAATTGGGAGGATTATGAGTTTTTAGCTGCAATTCTTTAAGGGTTTTGAGCAGAGGTGGGTAGCTAGAAATAGAACATAGCATTTACTTTCAGAAATAGTTTTGAGCTAATAAAATTATATTCAATTTTTGGTTATTGTGACCATATTTTTACGTTTTTGGCAAAAAAAGTCAAAATGTTTCACCCAAAATTCAATAACAAATTTTGAAATCAAATTCTGCATCATAACTCGAACTACTTTTTAAAATTAACTTACCCTTGAGTGGGTTGATATTGTAACGCTGACTCCAATTCTTTTCCACAAAGAGAAAACGTTGTACCATCTTTCAATTTAATATTTGTTTCAGCAAATGGAAAGGTTCCGGCATTGGGAAGGCCACCAGCAAGAAATATTGTGCTAGGAGGAGAGCTGGCATAAACTTTAGCTGCAATAAAAACAAATACAAAAACTGAGATACTAAACAAGTGATGGCTAATGAGATCAAGTGACATTTATGTTATCATACTAAGTTCTCTTATCAGCGATGGTTCTCTTTTGATAGAGAATGAGTTGATAAAACGATGGTAATCGACGGAAGATTGCGTAGACATGGCTGATTTCTGAGCATTAACCAGTATGCAAATCTTCCTCGGACTACGCTGATTTATCATAAAGTAAAAATATCGATAGGTAGACATTTTATAGGGTATCTACACTTGCAAAATTTGAAGGCTTAAGGATCGAGCATGTCAATTATCACTTTCACCTACATAATGAACAATACAAATCATTTTAGAGAAGCGAATAACAAGTAAAAAATATTGAATTAAATTTGATTAAATTTATTAGATTCTTCCAATACCCGTAGACTCAAGTCATATTATTCAATATTATTTAGCGTACTTAAAGTCGCACCAATAAATGCAATTGAAAAATCGCCAAACATGACGCGTAGCGTAGCAGACGGACTTCCGTCATATGTTTCCCAGTTTTAAAGAAAATACTCGCTCATGCATGCGTAATATTTATTTTGAATAATTTTGTAGGACAACCCTTGATGGGATAAAAAACTGCTTATAAAAGTTTTGTATGTATTCTACTTAATGAAGTTGTTAAAAATATTATCTTGCTGGAATACATTTCGGTGAGTTGGCATGTTGCCGTCCCTTTGTGTATATTGCAACTTCAACAGGTGTCATGTTTATCATTAACTTAGAACATTAATGTTTTTATGAAATAATGTTTATTTATTAGCATGAGAAATACTAGCCAAAATGGCTGTAGGAGTATCATCTGATGGAGGATCCACTAGTACTGTGAAAATAATAGCTAATATTTTCATTTCCTTTATTGGAGCCGGGGTTCTGGGATTGCCATATGCCTTCAAGGAGGTAGGTTTTTGGCGAAATAAGTCAATCTTGTGATGTGTATGTAACATTCATTCGATCAACCTTACATTTCAGAGTGGAATATTGGAAGGAGTCACTATTTTGACAGCGGTTGCATATTTCAGTGTTAAGGCAATGATCATGATAATTGATTGCAAAGAGGAAATTCTCAGGCGGAAATCTCTCAGCACCATTAATTATAGCACTAAAGTAAAAGTTTCAGAAATTTATTTGCCAAGTGGTGACAGAGTGGAGCTGAAGTTACCTTTATTAAATTTCACTGAAGATCATAGTGACTCAGAAACTAATGAAGATAAGGATTATTCTGATCCTTTAATGACATATGGCGACATTGGTATGCTTCACAAGTTTAGCTGATTTATTACCAATGTGATAAAATAACTCTATTATATATATATATATATATATTTATAAATATTGTCTTAATTATAGGCCAATATGCTTTGGGTGATAGAGGACGTGGATTGATTGATGCGGTGGTGCTAATTTCACAAATTGGTTGGTGTTTTTTAAATTGGTTTCAAATTAAGACTTTTCTTTTCCAAAGGTCAGTAATTTTTCAAATGTTTCCATTTCAGGATTTTGTTGTGCATATCTCATATTTATCATGGAAAATCTATCACAATTTTTTCCTTCCCTTAGCCATTTCCACTGGCTCTTGCTCATTTTGCCTCCTCTATTTTTCCTCACGTTGCTCAGGCATCTGAGCAATCTAGCTCTCTTTAGGTAAGTCAGCTGCCATATATTTGTCATTTTCCAGTTTTCCTTAAGAAGTTTTGAATGTTTGCTTTACACTCTTGTATTATCAAATTTTCTTTTCAGCCTTTTTGCACAGATTACAAACCTTTTTGCATTTTCTGTGGTGTTTTGGTTTGATTTTGACCATTTCAATGCCTTGAAGTTTCATCCTAAGGAATATTCGCTCAAAGGATTCCCATTTTTCTTTGCTGTTTCCATTTACTGCTATGAGGTTGGTATCACATAGCGTTTTAGTCACCTTAATATCAATTTTAAATTTGAGTTCGTTTTTAAAAATGTACCATTTGTTTCAGGGTGCTGGTATGATACTTTCTCTAGAACATTCTTTAGCTGTTACTGTGCGTCATAAATTCAATCATTTTTTCATAAATACCATAACAGGAGTGACCATCCTTTACATTTGCTTTGGAGCATCAGGTTATTTATCCTTTGGTCCAGGTAAGCTATGTTATCTCATTGGTTTTGCATCATAAAATATTTGCTTTTGAGTTTTATGCGCTTTGCTTGTAATTATTCTAAGATTATTATAGCATTTATCTGTTGATTTTGGAATAGATTTTAACCATCATAGTATATTTACATGCCTTACCTAAAAATTATCAATGTTGCAGTTATGCACAGTATTAGTATTGATATAAAATTTTAACTTACAAAATAAAGAGATATAAAAACTACAGTCAGACCCGATTTAGCACCACCCTATATATTGCACCTCCCCCGCATACAGCATATGAACAGAACTTCCATATTATGATTGAAACGTAACTGTTGAACTGATTCTTTCTATCAATGTTCCATATATTTGCTGTTAACCTGTTTTCCGCAATTTTGGGAAACATTAAAATCCTTTTGAATACCTCTGCTTTAGTGTATTATTTATTCACTTAATTTAGCAGTCTCTTGTATGAGCAATATTAGGTAAATGCTTGAAAATTTCAACTTAATTTTTTTTTACTCTCAAGTACAATAAAACTGATTAAAGGCAAAGTCATTCTTCTAATTACGTGTTTGAGGCAATATAAGCAAGGAGAGAAATTTTTACTACCACATGTTAATTATAATACATTATAAAATTGGCAACTTGAAAGAGTACCATTTGACTTTCCTAAATAATATTTCCTTTAATTATGAGTAATAAATTATTTCATTGGATTTTTTTTCTTACACTATTACACATAATTGTATGTGTGCTTTTCTTGTCACTGGAATTACAAAACTTATTTTTTGGAAGATTTATAAATTTATAGCAAATTTTAACAAGCTTTGTGGAAAATCTGAAATAAATATTGTTTGACTTCTTGCAAATAAAATCTATCATGTTGTTGAAATCAAATCATCATAATATTTATTAAAATTTTGCTGTGAGACTTTTTGTGAAAACTACAGTCTGTTGCTTAAAGTGAATGTTCTATAAGAGAGAATTTTATTAATAATATTTCCATTTTTTATCGATAGAAATGTAATTATATTTGATAAGTTAGTATGATGTACTTGATTGTGTAAAATATTTAATTTTATATCATTTTCATGTTATTTACCATTTGTGACAATTATTAATTTGTGGTGTTATCAGAATATTTTATTAACTTTAATTCAAGAATATTTTTAATGTTTTGCTCATGTAATAGTTGTTCTTTATCATAAAAATATCTTGTATCTGGGCATTAAACATATTTTGCAAAAGGTTAATAGAAGATGTGGGTTTGCCACAGAATTTGTATATAATACCTCAGGAGATTCCTCTTTCATAAATGTTTATTTAAATGAGTTGATTATAAACGAGCTTGAATGTAATTTGTTGTATAATAACAAATTTGTTATTATAACTACAAAATGTAGGCCAAAGATAATAAATGATCAAGAAAATATCCCTAGTTTAGGAAAAATGTCCTACTTCTAGCCATTTTAAAAATTATATTCTGTTTAGTCATGAAAAGAAAGTTTAACTTGATTGCAAATATTGCCCAACTTCTTTCCTTCATTTTTAAATTTGTTCTATTAAATTACCACTTCGTTTTCACATCCATATTAATTATTTGCATGAATTCTTAATGTATTGATTAAGATTTTTCTGAACAATAATCTCAAATAATAAATCAAACGCTCTTAGTTAATTGAGAGAATTAAACAAAAATTCTCAAGAATTATTGATTTCATACTTGGGGATAAATAAGTAAATAGGTATTGCCTTTGAAATCGTTATCACAAATCTAAATTGGAATATTTTGAGTTTTCACCCATTATTCATAGGCCTAGTTATTTTGCATGAAATTTTATATACAAGATGACTATAGCTATCACCATTATTTTGTTACATAGGGACAAGACAGCTACCTCAGTCATGATATCAAATTGTATTGCATATGCATAATTGCTCATCCCAATATATATAATTTTGAATGTAAGTTCGTATGTACGTAAACTTGACTGAACTCGGGGCCCTGCCCGTCTGCTCGGTGGTCCAACCCGGGAGGGGCACGCTCGCTTACCCTATTGAATGGTACTGCCCTTTGCCTCGCACAAGAATGCTTAACATACGTACGCACGTACTTTAGAGATTTAATATCATGGATTGTAACCATGATTTTGCACATATGCAATAATATTATATATTATTTACATAATAATATATATAATAATTGTAATAATAATGTAATGATAATCATACATAAATATAGCAGGAATGCTAGATTCGCATATTTTAAGGTGATGACGAAATTGATTCATAATAGTGTCGAATCGATCAACAGATCAGTTTTTAACATGAGAATTTGATGCATTCTTAGTGGTTCGTATTGTTGCGGGTTTCATATAATTGGGTACCATTGGCTTGGGTAATAGCATCGCTTCACATCTATTCATGAAATTTCTTAAAAGAACTTTTCTGTTGAATTTCAACGGACATCTCCCTAGTTAAGTCATAACTATCATTTACGTCATAAAAACTTCAGAATACAGGCATACCTTGCTTTGCGCAACCCTGTTTCAAGCGGATTCATTATAGCGCGAGGCAGGCCTGCACCTGCCAGGTGTTCAAAAAAACAAAGGTGGCCGAGTATTGAGGTGGCCTAACCATAAATGTATTAGAAATTCCATTTTTTACAGACTTGTGGATGTTAATAATGTCGTCTATGGAGCCCCACTTACAGTCAGGATGTGATACTATAAAAGAAATCCTGAGGACTGCACGCCATTTCTTGGGGTGCCGGTGGTGTAGTGGTTAGGACGCTGGCTGCTACTCGCCTGCTGCTCGAAAAGGCAGCGGGCACAAATCCTGCGAAAGTGAGATTTTTTCCAAGGTCTCCCGGCCAGGGCCGGTCTGAGCTATGTGCGAGCCGGGCAGCTGCCCGGGGCACCAAAGTTTTGGGGGTGCTATCCCAATAATTTATATACAGATGCATTTCTTGCAAGTGAATAAATATTGGGTACCATCTTATATCGTGGAACAGACTGGAATCTTGATGAAATTCCTTTTAATTTTTCAATATCAATAATGTTTACAGATCGATGAATAAATTAACATGTACTTTGTAAATATCTCAACAAACATTAACGGAGGAGGGTGCTGGAGAGCTATCTCGCCCGGGGCGCCAAAATGTCTCGGGACACCCCTGCGCCCGGCCCCCTGTTTATGTGGTTTAAGGAGACCAGGCAAAGTCAGCGTTCCATCCTTCAGAAGTGATGTTAAGCCGTTGGCCCCCTTGGTGCTCTTCATTAAGAGTGAGCTAATGTCGGCACCAGGTTTCCCTCTTCCCTTGTGAGTGTGTTCGGTGTGGAAGGAATTATGGCTATAATAATCCAAGAAGTTGATTAGCCAAAAATACACACACCGTTTTTATCTCTTAATCAATAGCTATTTTGGAGTTATTTTTCAAGAAAGGCAACTTTCTGAATAAAACTTCCTCGCTGATTTATTTGAGATTTCATTCATACAGGAAATAATTACATTTTTGCCAGAATATAAGGATGTTTTTAGTTTTCCATACCATTTGAAAATTACTGACGAAGATAAGTTACTGAAAAAATGTCAAGATTTGCCTCTGGTGTTGATTGATGGAAGCCGATAAGAAGCTGTTTTTCAGGTTAACGGCATATGTTCATTTATATTGCACTTTAGTTTTTGCATGGACCTATCCTCTTTGACATAAAGATCCTGTTTTGCGTGAATTTCGTTTAGCATGAAATTTTCAGGAACCTATCTGTCATGTAAAGCTAGGCATTGCTGTACATATAAGTAGGGTATTGATTTTTCGGGTTTTTTAAATAAGTTCATTCAGAGAGTAAATATTGAGTTTTATTATTTTATCTGTTTTAAATAGGTTATGGTGTTTTTGAGATTTTTTTAGTTCAATCTGGGATAATTATCAGGTTTTATTATTTTTATAAATTTGGATAAAATCGAGTTTAAAATAAAAACCTTGTTTAAAATTGTAAGGGTTTATATAACTTTTATTTTTATGATTTACATACAATAACATCTGCATAGCTGGTATTTCTTCAGTAATATAACTCCTTTCCAGAGTTTGCAAGTGATGCAAATGGCTAAATGAACGCCCAACATCACAGCACCTGTGGTCATACATAGTAATGTTAAGGGAAACTTGCTTAATTTAGGGTATTGAACTCCAGCCTCAACCCAAAACCTAACAATATCGAAATCTTGACTCTACAAAACAGGCTGCAAGTTCGCATTTAATAATAATAATAATAACAGATTTTTTGTCCTTATGACCATACAACAAATAGTGGCAGGTATTGGAGTCATCGAAAAAAGAATATAAAAAGAAAAAATTACTGCTTAAAACAATATACATATTATACAAAAGTATGACAATGGCTTTCATGAGTACAATCCATGGGTAATACAAAATTATTTTGAAGCATGTTAACCTATTCAAGCTTTTGATGTCATATATTCATTGACAGTATAATAACATTTTGTTTGTAGAAAATTCCTAAGTGAATTTCTGAATCTGTTTAGATTATCTAAATCCTTGATTATCTGAGGTAGCTTGTTATATAATTTGGCACTTATGGTAGCAGGCCCTCTAATAGCTGTTAGCTTTTTATTGTACTCCAGGTGAATGTTGTTTTTTTCTCTAGTGCCATAGTTATGGATGCAGCTATTTTTTTCGAGCAGATGAAAATTCTTTTTAATGAAAATTACTAGGCAATAAATATACACACACGGAATGGATAACATACCCAATTTGTCAAACAGTGGTCTACATGAAGTTCTACATGTTGTACCTAGCATGCATCGTATGATTTTCTTTTGAATAATTAAGACAATGTAATATACTTGGTGAAGAGCCCCAGAAGATAATGCCGTAAGTAGTCCTACTATAAAAATAGTTATAATAGACAGTTTTCATAACCTCCTGAGAGACTGAGCTTTTAAGAAATCTTATACAATAGAAGGCAGAGTTGAGTTTAGGTTGGAGTTTGGATGCATGTAATGACCATTTACCCGACTGCCCAGAAATTTGGTGTATGGTGTGGGGAAAATATTTTCGCCATTCAAAGTGAAGGATATTTCAGTTGGAGTATTTGAAAAAGATAACAGTTGAGTTTTACAGCAATTAAGGGAAAGTTTATTTGCATGGCTCCAATCCATCATATAATTCATGATCCTTGGGCAATTTACCTTAGCTGAATTTATGTCATCTGCAGAGATTAAAAAATTAGTGTCATCAGTTTTAATATGTGTAAGAGGTAGGTCATTTATGTAAATAATAAACAGTACAGGACCTAAAATAGATCCTTGAGGGACATCAGTCAGGGATCTGAACAAAACCTTTTTTCGTTAATGGCAATGGTAACTTTTTGTGACCTGTTGGAAAGGTACGAGCAAATCCAGTTAAGTGCTATGCCTGTAATCCCTAAATTTTGGCATTTGTGCAGTAGTAGTGAATGATCCACCATGTCAAAAGCACAGCTGAAATTAAAAAAAATAGGGCAAACGTTACATTTTTCTATTAACCGATGATGAAATAAAGTCAACAGCATGAAAGAGTGCTGATTCGGTCGATCAATTTTTCCTATATCCCCACTGGGAATCAGAAATTATAGTATATTTTTCAAGGTAGGCCATAATACAGTTAAAGTAAATGTTATGTATTCATTTATTGTATTGTAATTATTATGTATAGAGCCACATTTCATGTTTTGTTTGTTTTTGTTGTGATGCACGATATTCGTTTGTCATTTGCCACTCCGCCATGTCTTCTTGATTCTCAGTGGGCAAGCAGTAGCAACGTGACCATCCGGGAATGCAGTCGTATATCCCTGTCATCAGTATTGTGTATTATAAGTAGCAAATACAGCCATTGTTAAACCAACAATTGCGGTTTGTCATTGCAAAAGCCCATACATTACAGTAAACAAGCTCAAATAGTTTTGAGAATTTAGAGAGGCCGGTAATTTACAAGGCTATTTCTCTGACCCTTATTCTTAAAAACAGGAATAACTTTACTAGTTTTCAAAGACTTAGGGAAGATGCTCTGCTTAAGAGATTCATTTGTTAAGTAAATCAATGGTTTTATTAAAAAGTTCCTGCAAGCAAATAGCAACTTTCCAGGTACATCATCTAAGCCTGGTGCAGCACTTTTACCTTATCTATGAAAACAGAGAAGCAATTCATTTTCATCACAAAGTTGCAAGTAAATTGAGTCGGATACATTGGATAATGGATCATAAAAAAAATTATTAGGGCTATTTGAGCTTTTAGAGTGGTATGGAAGTTTTAGGAATTCATCATTGATGAAATTACATATAGAAATTGGGTCAATAATAGCACTACTATCCTTGCCATAGACTTTGGGTATATAATTGTCTCTTTACCTAGTTCAGATTTAATTATTTGCCATGCTTCTTTGGTTTTATTTGGGGCATTAGCTAGCCTGCTATCATTATATGTTCTTTTTGCTCTTTTTATTAATGATTTATACTGTTTTTTAATATTTAAGAATGCAGAGCAAGTTTCAGGAGTATTAAGCAGTCTATGATGGTATGCCAAGTTTTTAACAGTGTTAGAAATGTCGACTATATCATTGGTAACCCAGATTTTTCTTGTGTGAGCTATTATTGGTTTTCTTTCTGATGACAGGAATAGCACATTTAAACAAATAAAGGAATTTATGAAAGAAATAATTGAAGCTGTCATTAAAGGAAACTGCATTGTACACATCAATCCAACATTCATTCTGAAGAAGATTACAGAGGTTAGAAATATTTGATTTTGAAAAGACTCTTATGTTACTGTAACTGGTAGGCCAAGTTTGAGGTGAGGAGCAAACATCAAAAGTAGCTTCAACAGCAAGGTGGTCTGATATTCCAAGGTCATAAGCTGTAGATTCTACTTTTGTTGGGTCATAATTTGAAATTAAATTATCCAATTGAGTCTGAGAAGATGCATCAAACTGTGTTGGTTGGGATATAAAGGAATTCAAACCAAATGCATCAAAAAGATTAGTCAATTGAGTACATAGAGGGGTATCAACTAGCATATCACAATTTAAATCTCCTGTAACAATAATGGTTTTATCATTTTTATAGATTCTGTTCAACAGATGTTCAAATTTTAGCATAAAAGAATTTAAGTTGCCTATGGGAGAGCAGTATAAAACAACTAACACAAAACTTTGATCACCTATTTTGAAGGAGCATGTTGCATTTTCAAAGACTTTCTCCTCATTCATGGAACATTGCACAACTTGGAAGTCCCAAACAATGGTCTTTTTAGCAAAGATAGCCACACCACCGTTTTTACAAGTTGTCCTAGAAAAATGACACACTAAATAATAATCCTTGATATTAAAAACACGTCATTCCTGGTCCCTGAGCCAATGTTCACTAATACACAAAATGTCTGAGATGACAAACTTTACACCACTATTAACATGGGTCAACTCTGAGGTGGGAGAAGGCGGGTTCTCCGAAAAGAATACCTATCAACCAAGACATTTTTTGGCCAAATTGCCAGATCAATTAGGGAATCAAGTAGCTCAGCATCAGCTGATACTCGAAAAGATGAGTATTATCCTTTGGTGACAAGTTAGGATCATGGCACTGCGAACTCGTTGGCATAACGGTTGGGTTGATTTTGTTATTACTCACAATATGATTGACAGGAGATATATTAATTACCTTTGTCTCACAATCTGTATCGTCCTTCGATATAGCACTTACAGGTGGAAGCTTTTTGGAATGGCAGGTAACTGGCCTCTCGTAAACAGGAACCATCCATGCATCATAATTCCCGGTTTACTAATTTCAGATTTTTTGCTCATTACTGTGTTGCTGAAAGGGGCAGGGGGCAAAGATGTATGTGCATCTTTACTTGGATAACTTTCTGGGGTCGAAACAGCTGGAATTTTTTTCAATTTTCGATTCTTTTATTTTGACAAATTCTTCATTGTATACTTCAGGCAAATACTTTTTTAGTAACGAATCATATTTCTGCATAGTTTTCCATTTAAAAATGAAAGTAAGGGGTTGGAAAAAAAACATTGATATACTCTGCAGCTGATCCTAGATCCACTAAATTTGTAACATGTCTAACCCTCGTGTAGATCGTCCTATTCTGAAAATTTGGCTTCTCTAAGTTGCAGAATTCAAGGGATATTGCCCAAACAGATGGATGGACAGCCAAACAAAATGCATAAATGATTGTTTAAATAAAAAGTGCTAACAAAGATCTTGTGAAACACTTACTACCACATGGTTCAATGCTTAAAAATAAAATAGGTTAAAAATTGTAATAATGCAAAATATCTAAAAGAAAATGTAGCGACACATTTTGTAAGCATCGAAAAAATTATGTATGCATTTTTAAGATAAAACTTACCAAGTAATATTAAACAAAACTATTAGTCATTCATCAACAAAATTTAATATCAGCCATCTTACTATGTGGTCTGTTTTATTTACATTTTTCGTTACCTCTAAAGTAGATATGGTGGTGCTCGTGAGCATGATACAGTATTAAGCATAGTAAAAGAGCACCGTCAGACTGCACTAAAGTGCTGCAGTGCTCACCAGTGCCAGAATGGGAATCCCTAGTCCAAATCAGTATAAATTTTTAGAGGTGTTGGAAAATTAATAATTTAGGAATTTTTTCGGGTTTTACCGGAATTTGAAAAAAGTTATTCGGAGGTTAAAAATCTGGTGAAAATCAGATAAAACCCAAAAAATCCATGCCCTACATATAAGCACTTAATCCTCAAACGGAAGTATCAGTGTCCCTGATCGACGTACTGGTACTTCTATAATAACATTAAAATTTATACTAAGGTTTGAGGATTAAATACACTTGCACATTTCTAGAATTATTCAGGGAAATTTCTGTCCATCAGTATGTTAAAAATCTATGTTTTCCACTTATGTCTTGCATGTTCTTTATTAGCTTTCTTGTCCAACTTATTTTACTAATTTGCTACAGTAATATCTCAAAAGCTTTTAGACTGCATGAATGCACTTTCCTCCTGGCCCAGGTCTTAAATCCTTAAATATATGTTTCATGTTGAATGTTTTATTAACATAGGCTGGAGTGACCCACCATTGGGTTTCCTCACACATTAAAGTTATTGACCACATGTTGGGAAATCCACCACTTAGCCTCAGTATGGTAACCATCACTCAAAATAGAAAAATATCTAGTTATTTTTCTTTAAAATGCTATTTTAGTATATTTTTAAAATATCTTCCTTTATTGTTTAATGTAACTAATTTTAATAATAATAATAATAACTGACATTTTGGATTAATTAATATTTAATAAAATAGTAATTTAAAAGATCACATACTCTGGTAATTGCAAACATGTTATAATCTATGAACAACAAATATGTTTTATAGTTTTTACACTTTTGACTAGTTTTTTTTATTTACTTCATGTTGCTTCTTCCACATTTAAACTGATCTTCTTACTTTCTTTTTATGTTCACAGAAACAAGTGACATCATTACCTTTAACTTACCAAAAACTAGTGGTTTCAACTTTGCCAATCTGGTCACTTCTTGTCTTTGTGTTTCACTATTTTTAACCTATCCTATTATGGTCTTTCCTGCAATACAACTTCTAGAAGCCAGATTTCTACCTTCAAATGACATTACAAAAGGGGTAAGAATCTTACTGTATATTTTGTGCTTACAGGGGCATTTCAATAAATAAGGTAACAAGCACTCTAATGTGAAGGGCTTTATTCCTGTATAGATACATGTGTATCAAATAAGAAGACGTTAATACACATAATTTTATCGCAAAGTTGCCAGAGTTCTTTAAACATTTGTCCCACTGGCATCGATCCCAGCATGGAGGAAATCGGTGTCAAACACCTTGAGCCAGAATAAAATGGCTTGCTGCACTTTGTTGTCAGTTGCAAATCGCCTGCCAGCTAGGTACTTCTTCAGAGTTCCAAAGAGATGGAAATCACTGGGTACCCAGGTCAGGACTGTGAGGTGGGTGAGTTGTTAGGGTGCTACAAGTGGTAGGTGCTGAACAATCCATCTCACAGTCCTGACCTGGCACCCAGTGAGTTTCATCTCTTCAGATCCCTGATGAAACACCTGATTGGTAAGCGATTTGCAACTGGCAGCAAAGTAGGGCAAGCTGTTTTATTCTGGCTCAAGATACTTGACACCGATTTCTTCCATGCTGGGATCGATGCCTTGATGTCATGGTTGGACAAATGCTTAAATAACTCAGTCAACTTTGTGGAAAAATTATTTGTGCCAACGTCTTCTTATTTGTTATACATATCCCTATATAGGAATAAATTCCCCCATATAGGAGTGATTGTTATCTTATTTATCAAAATTCCCTTTTACTTACTTTGATAACCTTAATGAAAAATCTATTCATCAGTTACACTGTTGATTATTTTGCTGTCAAAGCTTTGGCTATGTTTGGCGAAAATTGAGATAAGTATTTGGATGTTTTCATTACATTACAAAATGGATTATGTACAAGTTATTTGTAATATTTCAAACATTTCAGAATTTATAAAAGAAATTTCATTAATTTTGAAAAAAGGCAAAGATGTTAAGTTAAAATTATTTGTCAGTTTTTACATTGCAAAAATCATTAATACATACATTCCATCATAAAAGCCTTAGCCTCACCTGATAGTAACAATGGTGAGGTGAAGAAATTTCACCTGCCCACAAGTTAAGATTTATCAGTAACATGTGTGTGTTAAGTTTTAATATTATTATACATGTTCAAGCTCATATAAGTATAATAATGTGAGGGTTAATTTTTATGTAAATTGTGTAGTCAAAAATGTGCAACATTATACTAGTGGGTTCACACGTTTTGTTGATCATTTTATAAATCATAAAGCATAGTTTACTTGGAAGCACTCCTCGAAAATCATAGTCTCAAATTCCTTTATTAGTAATGCAATATGTGTGTATTATTATCACAGTTTCGACATAGGATAATCAGTTCGTTATTGTCCAAGCTACATGTAAATTTCTTTCTGAGGAAATTTTACTTTTTGGGATGGTTTTCTTAAGGTTAATCAGATGCTATTCCATGCTAGTTAAAATAAGGCCTAAATTTTTTCTTTTTTGACAAACAATATTTTTTCCTCAAATTAGGCATTTTAACTTTTCCATTGGCCTTGAAGTTAAGTTTTTTGTATTGATTTATGGCTATTTTTTCAGAATGCTCTCCGTTTCTTTGTTGTTTCCCTGACTGGAATGATAGTGATTGCTGTGCCGAATTTTGGTAATCTAATGGCTCTTGTTGGAGCAACTTGCTGCACACTACTTGCTTTTATCCTACCAGGAACATTGCATCTAATTATATTTGATAAGTAAGTATGATGTACTTGATTGTGTAAAATATTTCTTTTTTTATCAGTTTCATGTACATAATTTAATATTTCAAGAATTGTTCAGAAGATATATATATATATATATATATATATATATATATATATATATATATATATATATATCAATAAGTTCAGCATGATTATATTATGATATGCATGCACAGATATTCTAAAATTCACTTGAAGAATTATAAGTTTAGTGTAATGGTAATTACTAATGCATTTTTACTTTCTCCATACATAGTCTAGGGGAAAGTATTGTTTTCATGAAAAAAATCTATTTCAAGATTTCAACAGAAATACATGTTTTGAGATCCCCTGAACACATTTTGACCATTTTCTCGATGATATCTGTGTGTGTATTTGACAGTTTTTTTGTGGGTGATCTAACTCAAAAGCTATTAATCAGATCAATGCAAAAGTTTATATTTAACATTTCTATAAAAATCACAAAAACGGATTAGTTTTTGATAAAAATCGGTCAACCAGTAGTGGGTGTTTACTCTTGTCACTTATCCGTTATTATGAGATATTTGCTTTAATATTTGACATATATAAAACATGCTGGAATAAATATTGCAGGAAATTTAATGTTTTACAACCATTGTTCGAAAGATTTTTCCATATAACGCATTGTTTAAGAGATATTTTAAAAACTAAATTATTTAGCTGCCACCATCACGCCACTTACCGACGACTATTGTTAACAATTGATGCTTAGTTACATCTTAGTAATGCTCCTTTTTATTTTCTTAATTGTTGGAGCTTTTTGGCTATATTCAATATCAGAAGGCTATGGTTTGAATTTTTTTCTGTTCTTTGTAAATTCTATAATTTTCTTGCTGTTTCTTAAAATATTTTTTATTACATAACCTATTTGGAATTTTTAGAAATATTACAGATATGGAGAAAGTCATGTGGTGGCCACATCAAATTTTTTATGTAATATGATCTATATTTCTCTTATAAATAGAAAGTTTTCTTTTGCATCATTTAACAATGACAATTATTAACACATGGTATTATCAGAATATTTAATAAGCTATAATTCAATATTTTAAATGTTTTGTTCACATAATTTTTGTTCTTTTTCATGTCTTGTGTATGAGCATTAAACAGATTTTGCAATAGGTTTTTAGAAAATCAGAGTTTGCCATAGAATTTGTACACTGTATATGTCAATCTCATGTATAGGTCGACTCACGACCTTTTTGTGAAAGCTTTGGTTTTTCACATATCTTGTTTTTGAGGAGTAATAGAATGACATTTTTGCATTTACCTGGTGTTTATTGACCCATTTGATTCCATAATACATTATAATTCAATACATTTATAATAAGTAAAAGAATATAATAAACTATTTAAATTGGTTTGTAACAATATATCCTGATGTACATAAATTTTTGCTGGACACCAAATTCAAAATATAGTTAAAACAGTCAAATATAAAAAATAAATATTTTCTATTGATTGAATCAATTTCTATACACTTATCTTTACAATAATCTGCATTTAATTTATGTATAGCTTACTAGTCTTATGTTTGTAGGGCTTAGAATTGCCACTTGAAACCCTTTTAACAGCTTGGTTCATTCAACATGTGACCATGGGCGTCTGCTTGGGGGGAGGCAAGAGGGGGCAATTTCCCTCCTCTGGTTCAGGCCTATGTAAAGGGAAAACAATCATTGATGTCTGATTATGTCAGGGGATTAACGTCATTTTTCCGAGGTCAGGCAGGCAAGCAGGTGGGACCCCCTGCAATATGCTTGAAACAAACCACTAAATTATTAAGCCTCCCAAATCCGACTGTGGGAAATTGCCTATTCCCTTGTCTCCCCCTGGAAAAGTTGCAGTTGATGCCCATGCGTGTGATGTCATGTTCTTGCGTAGAAATATTCTCAAACACCAGCAGAACTTCAGTTCCTACTTTTTAGTGTTGCCAAGCAGTGTGTAATGCCCTTTCAGCTTTCAAGTTAACTTCTGTTATTTTATGTTCTTTACTTTCATGTATTAGTTAGGAAATACTATTGTGAACCTATAGTTTTAAAAGTATGGTTTTCAAAAGATGTTGTTACACAGCAAAGTTGAAACTCAAAAGTCATCGAATTTGCAGGGAAAACTAACAAATGTTTTACAGGGAGAGAGTTTAAAGTATCTGAAAAGAATGTTAAGAATTGTCTACGCCAGGGGTCGGCAACCTTTTCTGCATGGCGGGCCGCATTTGCAGTTGCGAATGCTTCGGAGGGCTGCATTGGGAGTCAAGAAAACTTCGGCGGGCCGGATGAGCGAATAAATTAGCTTTCTAGAGATTCTGCGATTTCATATGAACGAAATCAAGTCTACATAATTTACTAGCTTTAAAACTTCTCACGAAAATGCTTTGAGACCATAATTTTACTCTAAAAATAGAAAATTACCCATGGGAAATTTTCCTGGTCACTTTTTCATTACAGCTTTGCAGGCCGCATAAAGCGTTCTTGAGGGCCGCACGTGGCCCGCGGGCCATAGGTTGCCGACCCCTGGTCTACACAGTTGAGATGGAGCCCGAAAAATATATGTGCAAACAGAGAATAGCCTAGGAAATGGCTGGAGATAGAAAAAGAAGGGGAAAAACATGTTCTTGAAAACAATCAAAATGGAACTGGTGTTTCCCATGGATCCATTTGAATCTTTGTCTTGAAAAAAGCAAAGAATTTTAGTATTACAGATTTAAAAAGTGTACAAGGTTCATGAAGCGACAATGTTTACTGTGACAGAATACAAAAATATCACAGCACCTACCAGCAGAACTTGACAACAAGAACATGGCATTTCTCAAATTTATTATTAGACATCGACAAAATAACAGATACAGGTTGCCCTCTCTTAGAAAGATGGATGAAACTCCCATGAATTTAGATATGCCATCAAGTCAGACTGTGAACAAAGCTGGAAAGAAAACAGTGCTAGTAAAAACAACTGGCCATGAAAAAACTAGATTCACTATGGCATGTATAGCTGATTGAACTAAACTGAAGCCAATGGTAATATTCAAGAGAAAAACTACTCCAAAGCAGAAATTTCCAAAAAGATTAGTAATCCACTTGCACAATAAAGAATGGTTGGATGAAGATGGTTTAAAATTATGGCAGAAGAGAGTTTGGAATTAATGACCAGGAGGGTTACAAAAGAAAAAAATCTGGTATACATCTGGGATGTTGTTCAAGAAGTTAGACTGCAAAATACAGATACCGCAGTGATTACTAGTGGCCTATAGTTGGGAGCACGAACAAAGGAAGGTGAGTCATGATTACTGTGCAGAGAGAGAGAAATACACGTTACATTGCTGCCACTCCGCCAGCCTGCATAAGCTTTCGCTCAGAAAACAATGCATGACGCAGAAGTCCTATGCCGCAAGTGTTTACCATTCGCTCTTAACATCTGGCAACATTGTAACCAGCTGTACGTGTTGAATTATCTACATGCTCCGTCTCATTTTTGAAGTACTGATACACTTTATATACGATTTCTCTTGCTTGTTTTTGCCAAACCTTGTATTTACTTCCTTCGCCCTCCATTTTAGAACACCACAAGATGGTACTATTTAAATCTCAATCGTAAAACATGCAAATAGACATGAAAATCACGCTGCAAATATACAAATCGCACGCGAAGAGCCGCTGTAACTGACTGACACTAATTGGCCAAGTGAAGGAGCGAGAGAAACCACGTGATATTCCTGGCCTTCTGTGCATCCAGTTGCCACCTGCCTTCGTTCATGCTCCTTACTATAACTAACCTTGTACAGCCATTAGATGTCTCCATTAATATACCATTTAAAGATATTATGAGAAGAAATCAGAATGATTAGGTGATAGGAGAAGAAAAACATTCACCAAAGGAGGTTCCATATGGGCTCCGACACTGGCAAAATTGTGCAAATAGATTGTACAATGAAATGAAAATGGAAATAGTGGTGAAATCATTTAAGAAGGGGAAGAAGGTGATATTCTGTAGGATGATGTCTGATGAGGAGGTTGCTACTGTTGAAGAACATCTCGATGGTCCATATGACGATAATATTTAAGAAAATGATTGGGACGAGCTATTTGGATCTGATAAATATGATCATGTAGATTTTTATGAATTATAAGATTTACGTGAATGGAAATGTTTTCTTTTAACTAATTCAAATTGTTTTAATTCTCTAAGGTAGCTCTTTATTTTGTATACATCGATATTTGCTCCATAAAAGTTTAAAAACCACCAGACTGATAACGTCATGGGTATTACTCATGTTTAAGTCAACCCTCTGCTTTTTCGCTAAAACATTTGTTCTTGAAAACCGGACATTTACACATGTATATATGATGTATGAAATATTCTATATCATGTATTCACATTCAACACTTACTATGTATCAGTCTGACCATCTACACAAGTTTTGCAGTAGGTCAGCTATCCAAACCAATCCATTACTCTAAATTTTGTGATGCAATTGAGAAAATGAGGAATTCCTATAAAGAAAGGAGAGTGATGTTGAAGATGATATCTTAATTTCAGTTATAAATTTAGGTTTCTAGTTGCCACTTTTCACAACTTCAGCATTATATCTATATAAAATTGTTCCTGTACTGGCATTTTTATTTCATCAAACTCTGCACCTGCTTAATTACCAAACAGGTTCAATGGTTGCAATGTAGATATTTTGTGGTTTTTAATTTATTTTTCATTTTTCTACCCTTTGCCTGGAAATTTTAAGAACAAAGTCAAGGAGTCTATATTCTCATAGAAAGTATGAAAATAAACCAAAGTTCTCCAATGAATTCTGCGATATTCTGAAATTGTGTCTTTTTCTCTTTGATTAGGAAACTTACAGAGAGGCAGAAATTATTCGATGTGTTCATTATAATTCTTGGTATCGTTGGTGCCATAGTTGGCACCTGGGATGCAGTTAAGCGCATGCAGATACCTAAACAACCACATGGTGCCAGGATAAGTGTCTCTAATGTTAGCCCAAGTAATGGTACCGCAAACATAAAAATTGTCCCTCATTGATCTTATGATGCACAGAGATTTTTGCCATCAATGATCATTTGATGGAGATCTCCCTGTTGCTGCATAAAATTATATTTTTGTACTAATTTCTGCCAAAGAGATGAATGTATTTGTTTTAAGAAGAATTTAGACTTGACTGTGCATATTTTGTATAAAGTTGTTAAATCAAAAAATAATATTTTGAAAAAAGTATACAAATGTTGAAAAGATTGGTAGCTAGATTTAATATCCTGCATTTTGCATGCATCTTATAAAGAAATTATTTTTTCAACCGACTGTGCATTAGAAATTATCTGTATAAGCACAATAGAAAAGAGAGTTTGCATTTATTTGTGGGAAATTTTAGATCAATATTAGATGACATTCCTTAAATTTGTGAAGGGAAAGAATTGTTCATTGGTCCACCTTTCCATTTGAAAAATAAATGGAAATCTCTAGTCATTTAATTTTTTATATTTTACAAATTATGTCTTCTTCTATTTGGTGGTTGTGATTTTAGTATATTTTAGTTTTTCACTAAATGTATCTAGAGAAAAAGAATATGAAGCATTTGTATAGGGGTTATTGCATTTATTACTAAATATACTGTCTTTTTATTCTGTACATATATATTAATGAAGTATTAACTGATTTTGATATCAAAACAGCTGCCACAATAAATGTAAATTGTATAGTATGTACTTCATTTTATGATATTTTCATATTAATTTTACATCTGTAAATATTCATTTTTCCTTGCACTTCATAATAATAATGTTTTCAAGTGAGCTCATTTTATATCACTTCTTTTGATTTTAAATCATAATTTTTTATCATCATGTTTTACTCTGTGCAATAATTAACTTTTATCTTGCATATTATTTTACCAGAGACTGAACATAAATGAAAAAATGTAAGTTTGTCAGAAATGCCATTATATTAAATTATGATATATTATAAATATTATTCGGTATTATGTTGCTAGAACTTGCTAACTGCATTTCTAGCCATTGGAGGATATTTTTCTGTAAATCTGTTTGGGGGTGGGGCATAGGTGCTGAAATATTTATGGTAGTGACTTGTAATTGATGAATGTAATCCTTATTGCATTTTTGTAGTTGCCCAGGATTTTTATGCAAAAATAACTGTATTTATTCTTTCCTCATGTATGTGATAGACTTTTGCAATGATAATGCTGTGATTTTCCATTTATACACATCAGAAATGTTGTCTTCCTTTGCTAATGCTTAGTTTATTAAATTTAAATAAAATTTTTATTAATTGAAGATTTCTTTTATTTGGCTTAACAATAGTTTTTTTACTTTTTAACCAGTGGCCAAATGGATATAGAATCACTCTTCTAATACCAAGCAGTGAAGTTAAATAATAATTGAAGTTTACAAAAAAGTTAAATAAAATAAGCTCCTACATTGGCCAAGGGAAAAATGCAATAGATGTCTTGTTTCCCTCATCCTTTGCATTTTTAGGACTATAAATAGACTTTACACTACTCATGACAAAGTAAACCTTTTTAGAATTTAAATAAATAACTTTATTTAATATAATGGAAAAACTAGCCAAGCTGTAATTGAAACAAAATTAATCCTTTAGAACAGTGGTGGGCAACCTTTTCTGCGTGGCGGGATGCATTGATGCTTGTGAATTCCTTGGCGGACCCCATTGCAAGTTGTCAATGCTTGGGCAGGCCAGATTGGACTTTAAATCAGACATTAACTGGAGATTATGAGGTATCATATCAATGAAAATCAAGTCTAAATGAAGTTTTTAGGATCAACATTTCAATATCAAGCGTTTTATAGTTATAATTTGAATTTATATGCTATGACTTTTGTGTTACATCTGTTTTTAATCGTAGCTTCATGGGCCACATAAAATGCTCTCGAGAGCTGCTTGTGGCCCGCATGTTGCTAACCACTGCTTTAGAAATTTATATAGTCTGAGAAGAAATCACTTGACCAATGATAAGATAATCGCTGGTGGAATGTAAGTAAATTTTATTCCCTAGCCCAGGGATATTCAGACTTTCTGAAACCACAGAACTTTTTTTTTAAATGTCATGGAATGCAGTTTAAAAACCCTTAACTGAGGCCAATAAGGCAAATGCTGAGAGGCTTTAAATTGATCTTACTGAAAATAATAGACCAATAAATGCTTATTTGCCTAAGCGTTAAGATATTCTTTATCTGGCCATGCAAGTGAGCTACTGTGGCATCACATGAAATTGTTAGGGAGTGACTTGTACTGAATTACCTACTTTTATGTGGAATAGTTATTAACCATTGCCTGGTTTGCCCGTATCACGTACAGGCACTATTACACACATCATCTCTTATTTTGATATGCCCATTTCTCTCACTAATTATAATTTATGATGTAGTTTTTTATTAATACATTGAAATTACCATAATGTATAAACTAAAGAAATGACCATTTTCCCCATCATTATTGTTATAGCAAAATACCCATTGAAATGAAATATTTAGCCAAAAATTAAAAAACTGTTAAAGGGGGACCTTTCCCTCTTGTGTGCTTCATATGCCAACTCATACCAATGCTTACTCAGACCTTATTTGGCCTTGTGGGCAGTGCTGGTCCTAGACAATTGGCGGTCCATGGGAAATTCATTTTTGACGACCCCCTTAACATTATGAAACACTCTGTAATGTAAGAAATAACTGTTAATTGATACAAATTAAAAGGGCATAATTAGATTAAAAGTTTCATTTCAAAACACAAAGAATTTATTTTAATGCTTTAAGTTTATTGTATCTTATAACAAACTTCCATCAATGAAAAGTTGATTCTTCTTGTGTCATGAATTGTGAAATCAGTGATTAAAGTTGGGTGACTGAGCAATGATGTTACAGAATTTTCAATTGAAATAATAGCAGGATCAACCCTCCTTTCGTGTGTCATCGTTGAACGTAAGTACATTTAAATTAATTTTAACTTTGAAAATCTACATTCACCACTAGCTACAGTGACCTGTATAGTCAATAAAATTCTAAGCAAATTAGAAATATTTGGCATAATTTCAATGAAACGGTTGTCACAAATATATCGAAAGACATCCACTGCCATTCTAAATTGATCCGGGATTACTTGTGACAATGTTTTAAGTTCAGTAAACAGGCTTAAGCCATCAAGGTAACTTTTAAATTCATCCTGTTGCTCCAAAAGCAATTGTTGCTGTTTAAGAAAATCATCATCAGACATGTTATTCAGGGTCAAAATACTATACAGAAACCCGAAGTTTTTATTAAAATGCTTTGACAACTGAAATCATTTCCTTAGTGACATATTTGCTTGATTCAATCAAGTATTTAAAATTCCGATGCGTAATTTTTTCTCGGGATCATGTATTGTATATGGAAGTCTGCAGAGGTGGAGCATCATTAGTCCCAAAGTACCATTTTTTCATTGATATATTTAGATGAACGCTTCCCTACCCGAGGGGGAAACACTGTGAATGTGAGGAGGAACTAAAAGACTTCCAACAACCTACCCAACCCGGTGGGGATGCATAAAATGTTCCTTCAGGAATTCGTGGTATTGTTTTATTTAGATGAATGCTTCCCTACATGAGGGGGAAACTCTGTGAACATGAGGAGGAACCAAAACACTTCCACCAACCAACCCAGTGGGGATGCCTAAAATGGGCACCAGACGCCTCTCAGCACAGTTAATGTGAGGAGGAATGAAAAACAGTTTCACCAACCGCCGAACCAGGTGAGGTCGAGTAAAAGTTTCTTTTATGTTCAAATTGAGTTCTAATGGAGTACTACTCCAAGTAAGTCCAAATCTTGCCACATTCAGTGCCTTATAGTTCCATACCTCTCCCCTAGATGAGCGTTGCGAAGTTGGTGCCCATGTAACCGATAAGTACCGAAAAAATCAATAATCCAGTTGCCTACAAAGTGTATTGTAACGGAACCTTATATCCAGTGATGTAATTTTGTATCCTATTTTTATAAATATTTAGATTGTAATAATGTTTGCAAAACCATAAACATTTAGTTGCTTCTAAATAAAAATAGGTACTTTGGTATTAAAGGGCCCCCACCACCGGCTGTGCCATGGAAGGGAAATTTGAACATGAAGGAAAATTTTACTCAGCCCCACCTGGTTGGGTGAATTAGTGGAAATGTTTTTGGTTTCCCTCATGTTTACTGTGTTCCCCCCTTGGGTTGGGAAGAGTTCATCGTAATATACACGTCGTACACACGGATAGCAAGCTTCACCATCGACTGGCATATATTAACATGAACGCTTCCCAACCCGAGGAGTGAACACAGTGAATGTGAGGAGTGACCAAAAACACTTCCACTAACTTATCCAACCCAGTATTCATAAAATAATTCATTCAAATAAAATAACCAGAAAAAATGGGAACATTTCTTATACTTCACATTCATTGATAATATTTTCCAATATTACAACATTTTAGCAATTTAGATTCTGAGAGAACAAAATAATCCAAATTGAGAGTTTTTAAATCATTTGAAATGATTTCGACCGAACGGAAATAAGAGATTCCAGAACGAGAGGTTTGAAAACATTCGGAATAATTTTTTTTCATCTACGAGGGATTAATTCGAGAGGTTAGAAATCATTCAAAATGATTTTCATTCAACCACAAGACCACAACGAGAGATTCATTCGAGATGTTAGAAATCATTCGAGATGTTTGAAATTATTCGAGATGATTGAAATCATTCGAATGATTTTGGAATAATCGAATGTTTCGAAAAGTTCGCAATAATCGAATATCTCGATTATTTTCATTCGATTATGCCCATCACTAATATCGTATATAACTTCACGGTCATGGCAAATGGCGTACGTTTACATTGTGTGTCGTCATTAACAGGTAATGAAATTTTTGAAATTCTCGTTAGAATTAACGCCAAGTTCATGTAATTTGTATGTTCAGAATTATCTTATTGTGAGCGAATATCAATGTGGGATTGACTTATTGGTTTGACATTTCGTAGCGTGTACATTTAGCCACACTTGCGAATATTGGATTTTGTTAGTTGACGGCACGGTCCATCGGATCTATTATCGCATAAATGTTTCGTTTACTTTCGTACATTTTTGACTCTCATTGAATCTCCGCTCCATATGAGGTTTCACTAGGTTGAATCCCAAATTTTTCATAAAATCGTTGCGTTCAAGTTTTTTATTATCATTGTAGCAGTTGTGTATAATCATAATAATAATATTAATAATAGTCGGGCCAGGAAAGGACACCCACAGGTGGTGGTGGGCTGTTGGATGGATGTCCCTTCTTGCAAACCATATTCATTCCAAGAAAAAAGTCATCTCCTCCATCTGTTGTCCATAGTTTTGTGGATCCCCCATCATACCCACCCTTAAAGTGGGCTTCTGCCCCCATAGTCCTACCGACTGTTTTTCAGGTTCTAAAGATCCCTTCCTTAGGCCTCCTTCGACTCGCACATTCATCCCTTCCTCGACCACCCTCAACACCCTTTGTGCTCTTCTTCTCTCTTTTGGTCCATTCAGAGTTCTGCTGCCTCTATGCCATGCGTTATTCTTGTAATTTGCTTTTTCATTATCATGCCCCATAATATTTACGAGCATGCCCTTTAGAGCCTTGGGTGTAACACGTAATGATTTTTAATTTTAATCAAAAGCGAAAAAGAACTCGACCTGGAGTCAAACCGTTGCCTTTTTGAAAAAAAAACTTTTCGTCGTTTTTTAATACGTGACCTAAATATTTCTGTCAAATTTCAACCTATCTAGTCAGAAACTTTTAGAAAACGAATCATGATAGCCACCTGGGATAAACCACTAAAAATTACACAAATGGTGAGGCGGAGTCTGTCCGACTTATAATCTTGTTAGATCGTAAATAATTCTTGTTCTAAAAATAAAGGTGGACTGACCTTGTATGACAGTGTTCCTTGTGACAATCCTGAAAGGTACTGAATGGGTGGGGATGATTTTTAAATACTATTTATGTGGTGGAGAAAACAATAATAGGTGGAGTTATACAGACTCCACCTCACCAGTTAAGGGTTAAGGAGACGCTATTATTTAGGATAGATGATATTGCGTTATCGTGTTGATAACTGTTTCAATGGATCACGTGTAGTTGACTTGAGGATGTTGAGAATGAAATTTTGTTATCGAATAGTGGAATAGATCTCGAAGCATGAATATGTTGGTTTTCGATCAGATTGATAAAATATGGACAAATTTCTCTCATTGTTTTCTAAAATTTACAATGATAAAAAGTGCAACTTCAATGAAATTTTTAATGATTGAAAGTCGTTAATAGTGCTTGTAGCTTTTTTTAGAGAGATTATTTAAGTTTAAAAATGCTTCGCCATTTTAATTGTTTAATTAATTTAGTACTCATTTATCGTTATAACCATTATAATGTTTTAACCGTTAGGTTCGTTTTAATAAACTAATGCAAAATTTAACAGCCCATTCAGCAACATCATCTCATCGTATTTGGGGTTTGAGCACTTAGCAATAATAATGGTGGTCCAATATTTGACACAAGGGTCACCAAAAGTTTGCTGGATGCAATTTAGCATGTTTGTGTTGAATCAATTTTCACTGATTTACAAGTCGTGCAAATTTATTCCCCATAGAACTGACATGTTAACGGTAGAGCATTTCATAGATTGTAGCATAAATTTTCCATGGATAAATTCACTGAAAGTAATGATACATTGTTATGTTGAAATTGAGTTTTATAGCTAACAAATATCAGCTTTTTTATAAGGTGACCAGATAAAAAATTTCAAAAGAGGACTTTTTTTATGATAAAAAGAAACTTTTAGTAGAAAATTCCTTTAGTATTTATTTATATTTATAAATACTATTAAGTTTTGTTTTAACAACTCCATATTTTTTCTATTAACTTATAAAAGTCACAGCATTTATATCTAAATTTGTTTTAATTACGGCCTGTGCAGTAAAACATTACCGAAGTTTTTTCGCTGAACCAAATATCATTGATGATTGAAAAAACTTTCCACTGCTGCATTTGTTCCTGGTAGTGCAAAACAAAATTAGGTTGAAGACAACAGATTTGGATATGGCATGAGTTCCTAATCAAAATGAGCAAAGGCTTTATTAATTTATATTTGAATTTACAATTCTAATGTTCTTGTTAACATCTTCCCAGTTTACTTCTTTTTTTAAACATTGTCCATGCAAAATATTTAAATCCTTCCATAGATGTAGCCCCCTTTTGCAAGTATGGCTTCTGTCATATTCTGACCACAGATGGCAGTGCATTTTTATTTTGTTTGTTCAATACTTGAATACGTAATTGCTGTCATAATTACAAAAATGCATGACATCTGTTCACCTTATTTATTATTATTAATAATAAAGTATTACAGATAGGCAAATGACAACAGCCATCATAGCAAAACTTAAGAGTTACAACAATAGTGGAAGTTGCAATATTTTACAAGAATTACAAAAGTTTCTAGAACTATTTTCTGCTTTTGGACAGAAAACTATTGTTCACCTTAGCAACTTGGAAAATATGTTTTTGTAAATGTATGCAGAAATAATTTAGTCATTCTTTTTCAAATGAAAGGGTTTTATAGAAATTTAATTCAGAAAAATGGCGGAATGATTTAATGTGAGGGAGGTAAGAATATCATAGTGTCTTCATGACGTCCTGTGATTAAAGATTTCTTATTTGATTATCTTGTTGTTTCAGAAGTGTTGCTCCAAGAGATTCTTACAAGAACATTTGCAACATCTAGTCGACCACACAGCTGATAACATCGATCTGCCTGGACCTCTTCTCTATTGCGATACCTAGGAAGAATATTGGTGAGAGCAATTGATTTTTATTACAAAATAGAACAAATGAGCTTCCTACTTTATGTTGTGTTTATCAGATTGATTATTGTATGCAATATTCTCGTTTTAAACTTGCATTGTGTCAAGTTACATTCTGATGTATTCAATCGATATATTTATTCATGCAAAAATAATTTTTTTGAATTAAAACCATTTGAGAACATTTTTTTAAGATAAAATTTTGTCTGTACAGGTGGAAGTTGAAGCAGGATTTCTACCTAACGTGAATAACAAAATTTTGTAATTTTAATCATGTGATGCAATAAATAGTTTATAAATTTCTGCCATATAATTGGAAATTAGCCAAAGTATTTATATATTTAGCCAGTGATATTTTCAACACGTAAAAATGCAATATATTAGTTATGAGCAAAGATTTCTTTGCTGGCAGTCAATTGCAGTATAATTTTTTGATGTGCATTATAATGTAGGATATTAGTTTTGTATGATATCAATCGAAATTATTAGGACAAAATTAGTGTTTTGTGGGACAGTGCCTGTTACAACATATATGCTCTTCATTATACAAAGTTTATCTTAAAATTTGATTGAGAAATGTTGATTTATTTTCAACTTGGTCTTTTTTTTAATTTCACGATTAAAGAGAACAGGCTTAATTCACTCTCTGTGCTGTACATAGAGTCATAAATAACGCAGTCTGTGGACTATAGTGAGGTCATCCGTTCCTTTGCAGAGAAGAAAGTTCGTCGCGTGGCAATGTAATCTTGTAATTATATGTAAATGTAAAAATTATAATGTCTAAAAAAGTATAGTTGGTACTTGTCTATTTCATTTCTAAGTCTGCTTGTCTATTTTCTAAAGTCAAAGTACGTTAAATAAATAAAAAATAAAAGTAGTTTGTTTTTTGGTAAATTACCAAATTACTCTGTTAACTGACTAGGGGCCCTGGGTCTCTATGTCTGGGCCTGCTTACAGTAAACTTCTTTTGCATGAAAATACCACCACTTTCTGCTTGTGCCATTCTAACAATTTTTTCACATACCTTGCATACATTAATGACATCAGCAGATGGAAAATTAACCCTCCTGAATTTCTGTTCCTTATTAACTCACAGCAATTCTGCATATCACTGCCAACCAATGCATTTAAACACTTCACATTTTAAAGTTCTGTGCAAGTGCCTCGCAACAAAACCTGAGATATAAGCAATGACTTTATGTGAAAACTCACTTAGCTCAAAGATTCTCATTGGAACCAACTCATCAATTGATAGGTTGTCTTCATGCTCGTCATCTGCCATTCTACTTCCAGCAATTGATGACTGATTCAGAGCTATAACAATTAAGTATTTTTATTTCCTCTAGAGGAATACAGTTTTCTGCACTATTCGCTCTCAATTCCATGTCAATCAAACACTTTTTGTAGGCAGACTTAAACTGTCTTGCTGTGGGGTTATTATTGTTGCCACCATGCATTCTGATAATGCCAAAGAAAAGCTCTATGTGATCCTGGCTTAATTTGTGCATGGGTAGGTAGAGAAGGGCATTGGAAACAAATTTCATGGTATAAGGACAATATTGTCTCAATGCATTTCTTCAGACCTAAAAATCCAGTTTTCCTTTTGCTTTTGAGTACTAATTCCCCACCTTCTGAAATTCTTAGCTCCTGTATTTATGTTTTGCAAATGCTGACTTGTTTGAACCCAGTTTTCTTTATTTAGAGGTTTCTTGTACTCAAGCTGCCTTAAATTCTTGCTATTTAGTATATCAAATAAATCATTGAAATAAATGAGGAATTTGATGGTTTTCTCACATCCATCAAAGTCAGCCAATTTCATGTCTGGACAGGCTTTTAGTGCAATAGCCACTAACCTACTTAGAAGCTGAGTAGCAAGCCTGACTTTCATTTTTTGCTTGCCATAAAATAAATGATTGGGTCCTAACTTGTTGGCCAGATTCATTCCTTATGGTTTTTTAAATGCTATGGTGCTTAAAAAGATAGCTCCATGAATCTTTGCATCCATTTTTTAAATACAAATATTTTTTCACCTAATGTGTTCCGTATCAATTTCATCATATGTCAAGGATCAGGAAAAATAAAAACTTTCTGATTGATGGCAGGATGGTCAAAAGTTACCTTCAGAGGGCTACTCGGCTCCAAGATGCATCCTAATTCTTTAGTCATGGCAAAATTACTTGGGGCACCATCAAAGGTTATGGAAATAACCCTGATCCCTGGGCTAACACTAGGCATTGCTTAACTAGATGTGCCCTTTATTCTCCAGACACTCCATCTGTTAAAAAATATGCAACTGGAACTTTCCATGAACCATTTATTGCTACAACCATCAGAACCAACACATCTTTAGCTAATGCTCTGTAATCCACATCTAGGTCAGTGCCCATATTAACATACCCATGATATTCACCACTATTGTACTGGAGATGCCTTCGAATGGCCATCTCATCCATTGCCAATGAGCAAACAATTTTAAAATCAGTTTTTGCAGTTAAAGTTTTGATGGCACGGAATGCCTCCTTAGTAAAACCAGCATTACCATTGACACTTTGAAACCATTTTGACAAGGTTTTTGGGTGAGGCAAGCAAGAATCAAACTCCCTCCTTACATAATTATATGCCTTGGGTGAGTAATAGTTTAGTGTTAAGGCAAATGCCTTTAACTCTTTACTATACAATTTAGTCACAGATAAATCATTATTTTTTGCAATTTAGCGTTTTAATATTTCCCCATGAGACACCAATACTGGAAAGAATCTCCAAATTCTCCTATGCTACCATATTTCTTTCCTTTAAACTATTTATAGCATTTTTCATGGAAGCAATTTGCTTTCTATACCTACGTTTCGTTTGCTGCAACACCTTTATCTTCCTCGGGTACTTTTCATGCAGCATTCTCATCTTAATTTTCAACTACTATTATCACATGATAAAGCCCTAGGAGGAGATCCAGATGTCCCTAACTCAATGTGTATTTCTTCATACTGAACATTTGAAGAGGTTGTTAGTGCTTCTTGATCAGTCAGGGCCTTGTCTTCACTGTTGCAATGTATGTCAGATTTCTTTATAATTTCTCTTCTCTGTTTAATAACCTGAAGGAATAGGGTTTAAAAGGGGGAAGCATTAACATAAATTTCTGAATGTGAACAGAAAAATCCTCTGTTGAAAGCAATTGAGAAGTTTAGGATATGTAGGATATGTCTGTCGTACTATCAATTAAAAGTATTTAGTCCACAAATCTTGACGACTATCTCTTATACTGTTGAAAGTTTTGTAACTTGATCAATCGCCGACGATTTTCATATTTCCAGATGTTAATCAGAAATAAAGTACTTATCATAGAGGATTTAAAATATCATTGGATTTATTTATATTATCTGTTTGTTTTCTTTAAACAATTTCATTACTCAAGTTCCCAATATGCACATTAAAATCCAACAAGTCATTAACTAAAGTTTACCTTTCGTAAATAAGCTGGGAAGGATGTGAAAACAGTTGGGACAGCTGTTTCTCTAAGGCGAATGCAGGACAGAGAAGTTTTATCGGAACAGTTTTCCAGAAAATGTTCCCAACAAATCACTTTGAGGAGAAGGTGTCCATCCAACTCTTCGTATGTTTTTTACCAACTTTTTCGTATGTTCATCACATTTCAGAGACCTAAAATCATAGGTACAAATCATTGAATATAATTTAAAAATAAGTAACCAAGATCTTAATTATTCACTTTTGCAGTAATAGAACAAATTACTAAACAACACCCGATGCATGCACAGGATAAGCCTTACTTATGGAAGGTTATCTTTCCCTTTTTCTCTATTTGCAACTGCTTCTTACTTTTGTTGCTGCTTCTATTGTTGCGACGCAAGTTGGCATCATAGAAATGCACAGGAAATGCAGTTTTTTCACAAAACAACACAGTTTTATCGCAATAAGATCACGCTAACAATGAATACACTCCTCTCAACATTGTCAGATCAAGATGGCTACCACGCGATCAGAATGGCTTCACTTGAATATGCTAAATGCCATCTATATCTTCTATTATCTATGATTTCCACCATTTTTTTGCAAAAAAGTAAATTTCATAGATTTTATCCTGTAGTCTGCTGGGCATGCATGCACGGTCTAGAATACATTATTCAAGATTGAAGAAAAGCGCAGGAAATGGTTTAGTTGTTGACATTTGAAATATTACTCTAATTAATAATTTCGCATTGTGAAATAATGTTCCATATTCAGTGACGATAATTTCATTCATCTTAATTTTCACAAAAGGTCAAATAAAGCAATAACGACCTCGCCAGGATAATTTTTAATCCAAGTCTATTTCCAATGAAATTAGCATTTACATTGCCTTAAGAAAGTGCATTTTTATAATTATACCTGTTCCATGTAAAGTTTTACCGAAATTCAAACAGTTAAGCATCAAAAGCCATCATCGCATTTTGCGTAATCATGTGCGTAGTCAATGTATACAATTTTAATAGATTCCATGAATGAGGTTTTAACATGCATACAAACATTGCAATGGCTATAGCAATAACTACAATAGCCAAGTAAAACTAATAGAAACTTATTTTAATGGCCAATGAAAAATAATACAAATTGCTAACTATTCTTAATGATACATATGCATAGCCCTGAGATAGGTCAGAAAATATCCAATAGCATTTAGAAATGAAAGAACAGGTAACAACTGTAACAAAACACAGGTACTGCTAAATTCCATATTCTAACATTATTATTTACTAGGGAGATGCCCGTTGAAATTCAAAAGGAAAGTTTTTTTTATGAAATTTTGTGAATAGATGCGACACAAAGCTATTATCCAAGTCAATCAGTGGCGGATCCAAGGGAGGGGCGATGTGGGCGATCGCCCTCCCCTTGGACGACCCCATTGCCCTCCACTGGGTGCATTCTTAAATTCATTCCGCCCAACATTCCTTGTTTTTACACCGAAGATTAAGTCTGTATGACAAGGAAAAGAAAGGTTCTGATGGGGATAGGGATTTTCAAAATGTATGGTCGTCGGCAGAGGCGGAATCAAGAGGGGGCAATCGCACTCCCCTTGGGAAGTTTCTGGATCCGCCCCTAAAGTCAATGGTACCCAATTACATGAAACTAGCAACTATGCGAATCACTAAGAATGCGCCAAATTCTTGCGTTAAAAACATCTCTTGATTAATTCGACGCGTATTTAAAAATCAACTGCCTGAAAACAAACTATCGTTCTTTTAGGCATTCGTAGTTTCAAGCCTTGAACTCCTACCATGATTCTAAGTAATTTTAATATGCGAATGATTAATTTTCTACATTCAAATGTATTCCTTCTCGTAAATAATGCAACGAATGTTGTTTACATTCATTGCTATGAAAATCATTTCTCTCTCCTTCCTTCTCTCTCATATTAAAAGCATGCTTTCATCCATAAGGATTAAATAACTATAGGATTTTGAGGTTTAACAATGTAATGGGTTGGCATGGCAACATCCCGTTAAAATGGCAAGATTTTTCCAAAATAGATGAATTAAACGTTTAACATGAGGAATTTCGAACTGTAGGTGAAAAAAGATGAATAAAATAAGAAACTTTATATATTTTTCTTTAAAATGGTTCAGGTCCGAAGATCATAGGTTAATTCTTTCTAATTTAGATCTCAAAAAGAATAAAAGCCTACCTGTCGAAAAGTCGATTTTTATTTATTTTATGGGAATGGAAATGTCTTCTTTGGAGTCGAACCCAGGACATTTTTCAAGATTTTTTGTCATCACCTTAAAATATGCGAATTTAGTATTCATGCCAAATTTAAAAAATGTATCTCCATCTTTTATCAAGTTATTTGCATTTTTATAGTGTGACAGAGGGAGCCACAAAGTGAAAAAGGGACAGAAGTAGGCTTTTATAGATTTTAGATTAATTAATATTCATCTTAGGTCAAATATTTACTTTATGAAAAATATAGTACTATCATTAGAATGAGACGGTAATGAAAAACGTGTGCCATCTATGGGTGACTGACTTAACCCTAACCCCAAATTTTTTATCGGGCTCACATTTAAGCCGAGGGATGATTTTTTCATGATAGATTTTGACAAAAAACAACGACTTGTATTCGGGCAGATAGGGTATAATATTCATTTAGTTTTGTGGTAGAATTTTAGTTTAGTACATTACAAACACGTTACAAAAAATTAATTAGTTTTTACCAAGCCTCTCCTGTATTAATTTTGTTCCTCATAGACATGCTCTCTGCTTTGTCTCAGTTATTCATAAGCAACTGGTTGTAAGAATAACAAAAAACACTAGAACTAACAGGGAGAGCCCAAGTGGTAGGTATTGGGGTTTAGGCTCAAATAATGCTGATAAGTCAAAAGATAAACACTTATCTTTTCTGCTTGTGTATTTTTTACCCAGATGTGTGTCCTCCCAGGTTAAGGGTTAATCTAGTTCAGTTGAGCAATTAAAATGATATTGTGTAGTTTAAATGGTTTGAGTGCCAAAGCCCTTACAATTGCAAGTTTGAACAAAAGTGTCCAGTGTTCCTTTTAGACATTTTGCGGACTTTTTAAGAGATTCGTATCTCTTCCAAATTTCAAACCTCAAGGCTGTAATTTTTTATTTATCTAGAAAATGCTACATTGTGCACGTTTATTACGAAACATTGCCAACTTAGAAATACTTGAGCATTGAAAAAAGTTATTTGAGAAGTTTTGAGTTTAAAAAGGAATGGAACAGCCATTTTCTTAGCAGTTTTGTTTCAGTTTTCTTAACTGGTGTGTAATGAAAGGCATACTGAGAACCTATGAAGTTAATATGTCAAATTAATATGCTACATGACTTTTTTGTTGAAGCCAGTTATATGAATAAAATTTTTTTCAAGTGATGCATGCTTGAAAATATAATATCATACAAAGTATTAACTTTTTATAGGCTTAACTGTCTTTTTACAAAGACTAGCACTTTTTAAACTATCATAATCATTTAACATAATAATTAGCTATTACTAAACAATTGTATAGTTAACTAAATGTTTTTGAAGCTCGGATCAAATAGCATTGGCAAAATGCGACTATTTGCACAATTTTAGAAATACTGCAGTTTGTTTGTTTCATGAAGATTGACAATATATTGCGAGGATTCAGAGTGAAGCATGAAATTAAAAAGTTATTTTTATATAAAATATTGATGAATTTACACGAACAGCTGTATGTATAGTTGTTGGGCACTCAAATGGTTCAATGTGAATTGAGGAAAGGTATAAAGGAGCAAAAGAGCGAGGCTTATTTAGAGAAGCAATTGAAATGATATCTTGATGTTCTTTGCTCAAATATATATTGTGAGAAGCTCATTGTTCTATTTGGTGTTGTTGATAACTCATGGGTAGTTATTGTTTCCTATTTGAGAGATATTTTTCAACTCGTCTCGTCATGTTGGTAATGCCTCTTGTTGGTTAAGTGATTTGTGATTGGGATGAATTTAACCTTTCGTGGCCATTGCATGATATATTTTCCACTAATTTATTTGCATAACATAAGGTAATTATAATCCCTAAGTCGTGTATGCTGCCATCTATTAAGAACTTTTAGGGACTTAATTCTGTCAAGCATTACTTGACTTTTTTTATCTATGTTGAATAATAATTTTATTGAACAAGCTGACATTTTGACTTTTTCTCAGCATCTCTGAGAAGGGTTTCTTTAAATTTATCTTAAATTACTTAATTATATCCAAATATTTAAAGAATTACTTAAATCCATATCTATTTTTCATTTTGCTAATTACAATTTGTAAATCCTCCAAATGGCAATTTTAAAAAGTATTTTGTAATTGATCAACATTTTTAAAATATAAATTCCGAGAGATTCATAACTTTTGATCGAGTTTTAAAATAATGATGAATTTGTTTTGCTGAATTTATCCTAAATGAATAATGTGGCCATGAAAGGTTTGAATAATTGGAGATGCAATGTACTGTGTGATTGGTTAGCTAATAATGCCAGCAGTGTTGTCAAAAAATGTAATTACTACTTAATCAGTAAATTAATTTCAAATTAAACTTTGTACATTTACTGTATTTACCTGGATATAAGAATTTGAATTTACTCTAAGAATAAGTACTAGTGAAAGTTCTTTGAATCCATAATATTTTCTTGAATTGTCGAGTTGCTTCCTTCTTGTCATGCTTTCTTTGATAACACAAGTTTTTAATATCTTAGCTTCACTTTTTCATCTTGATTGCTCAGGTTAGTGATGGAAAAGTTTTGAAATCAAATCAATGCGACTATTTAGCATAATACTTGCCATTATAAAAAGTTAGTCATGACGTCTTTTAGATTTATGCAAATTGGTTGACAATTTATAATATGTTAAGAAAAAGGACAATGTTATTGTTCAGGTAAATACAGTGAATGCCATGAATTATTTAATGATGTTAAAAAAGTTTGGTTAAACAAACCTGAATTTTTAAGCAGTTTGCTCATTTTATATCTCACATATTATTATTGTTTTCACCAACTGTTGAGGAAATTTAGTCATTTCACGAAGAATTTAATGGTTGATATGACTAGTAATTATTTTTTTATTCTATTCTGCTGGCATCGTTTCTCTTCCATTCATGCAGTACATCGCTCCTGTGTATGAGCAATTTGCTGTTGTGATAATCACTTAATCAATAGGAGGCATTTATTTTGAGGGGGTCACTATTATTATAGTCAGCTGTTTGTGAAGAAAGTATTTGATGAAGACTGTTGAAGCAGTTAAGTAAAATGAAGCTTCTACTATTACCAGTTGGTGAAGAAGTTGTGGCTGACTTCAAAATGACTGGAAACAGTGAAGGATTTGGCAGCAGAAGTGAAGGAAGAGAGCAGCAAAAAGGGGAGGATTTTCAGTAGAATTATGCTTAAAAAAATCACCCTAAGTCCAACATACCTAAAACAGTGGCCGGGACAAAGCTACTGAACTTAGTGTCATGAAATTGAAAGAACTTAGTATGTTGAATTTCTCTTTATTGCATTGCTGAAAAATTGTACATTGTGATGTTACAAATTGTATTTGCATAAACAATAACAATAAATGACAAGATTCATTATTACAAGAACAGTATTGTTTTCATGTGTTGTTGCTTTTTCCAAAAAAGGGATGAGAGAAAAAGTCCCTCACCCCTTTATCCCCTCCAAACGTGGGTGCGAGAGCAGAGCTACAATAAAAGTTCAGATGGAGTTATTTAGAACCAGTGGTACTAATTCTGGTCTGTTATCGAAAGAAAAACAATTGCAGTAAATGGAATGGGAAGAACTTGCATTTGGATTGAAAAGACAAATTCATGATTGCTCTGAAAAACTTCCACTTAGAAGTAAAACTAGAAAATTAGAACAGCAAATTGGGTGGAGCTTTTAATAACAGTTAAAAATAACTGTTGATAAACTTAGAATATTTTTTGGGAATTTTATTGATTGGTAGAGAAAAGTTCTGCTGAATTTTAAAGAACAGTAGAAAGTTTTATTGGTTGATGGAACTTTGTTAAATGACTTAGTTACTCTCTTAATACATGGATTAGGAATCATGCATAGACAAACTTTATCCATGATATGAATTTAGAATTTCACTATAAAGTTAAAAATTCCAAGTATTTATTTCCAGACAAATGAAATTTAGAAAAATCAATTGCACTTTAGTTTCCTTACTTTATATTTTGGAATTATTAATCAATCATAATAAATCCAGAGCAATTGTAAATTATGAAATGTCGTTCAATCCAGAGGAAAGTTCTTAATGAATGCTCATTCCACTCACCACCATTGTCTGCTTTTGAGAAAAAAATCAGAATTAGCAACATCTATGTAAAAAATCCTCCATCCCATATCCTCCAGCCAAAACTCCTCGACTCTCGCACCCAGATGCCTTCATTCCAGGTGCAGCTCAGCAGGACTCTTCACATCATTACTTCGCTCTTCCCAATACCATGCAAACAGCTTTCTCTCCTCAGCATCCAGTGCAAATGCCTTAAAGAAAGAGGAAAAAATTCAAAATCTTAGCGACTTCAATAAGAAAATAGCGTAAAAATTACTTGACTAAATTTTCCAAAACTTTTGAAGAATATTATTACTCCTTAACACGTTCATTACGGTTCAAAAATCTAAGCAATTATTGCAAACGAGTATAACTTTCGGACTTAAAAATCATATAGCTTTGTTTTTTTAATTTGTATTTTCATGTAAAATTAGTTAAAAAAATTTAATTAAAAAATTACATATGATGTCGTCTGCCCCGCTGATAGTCCCGTGATAAGCTTAACATTTTTATTGCATCTAAAATATCACCATAACAAAATATTCCGAATAAGGTTTCAAGATATGTAAATTAGAAAAAGTTGCGACTTATATTCAAACAAATTCTTATAAATTTATGGGTCACTTTTCAGTAATAATGATGGAATTCACTTTTAAAAAGTTTATAATAAATATTATTTCCTTTGTATTATTATTATTGTTTACATGAGTCTCGATTTTTCAATGTGCAAGGTTTTTTTCCATCCATTAAAATACATAAATTTGGACCAAATTTCTCTGTTTTTGCTTTATTCAATGGCTAAATCTATAAAATATCTTATTCTTGCAATGTTTAGATGTTACACAGAAGCTTTTGTCAGAAATACACATTTCTTTTCAAAATATTATGACTTTTTTGTTCTCTTTCCGGGTGTTGCCAAGGCGACCTGCATTGTTGCCTCCAATTGAATGAGCATCTATTAAGCCTTCAAATAGATGATAAAACTACATTATTCACTTCGCTACATTGAAATAACGAAGTAAAAAAATCAATGTGTATAAAAAATAATAAGGCTTGCATGAAATTTTCTACAAAAAAATCCAATAACTTGTTTTCTAATGAACGGTACATTCAACTAGAGAATGAATCACACGGTTCGAAAGCCCCCAAGGCACTAAGTCTATACCTCCCTGCAGTCTATTTCCCAAAGATGAATCCTCACCATCGCAGAGAGAGAAGCAAGGGGGAAAAAGGTTTGAGAGGGAACATATGATGTTGCCCATAACTGCCCTAGGGCAGGATGACGACATATGACGTCATCTGCAACAAATGTGTTAAACGACACCAAAATTTTTAAATGCCTTTAAAGCATGCAATCTAATAAAATGATTTAAATTTATAGAGCATAATAGTATTCAGGTGTTTAATTAAAGACTTAATTACAACTTTTGGCAAGTGCTGGTCTTATGAATAAAACAAGTGAAGATATAAAAATGAATTTTATAACCAACTTTTATGTAGTTAATACTTTAATATGAATAAACCCGATAATATAATTATGATAACCTTTCTGCTTGCATGGGCGTAAAAAGTTGCAAAAGTGTCTACCAGTTGTTGAGTGATGTGGGAGTGTCTCTATTTAATCTTTTTACAGTTGTGAGAATGGTAGAAGTAGAGAACTCAGTGACATACGTAAGAATGTTTGGTATATAAGTAGTAAGAAGTTTGATAGTATCTTTTGTTTCATCAATGAAAATACGGACATTCATTCATATTGCTTAAAATTAATGAAAATATACTGCTAGTTCCGAGTAACTCAGCTTTAGATACTAGGAGGAGTCACATTAATGATTATTAATAGTATTGCAATACAAATGTGATTATAATGTAAAAATAATAAAATGCATGTATAAGGCAACATTATAAGAGGAGCGATAAGAAGAAGTTTTTAGAATAACCTTAAATGAATAAAGATAAAAAGTTTTTAAGATAAATAAAAACTTACTATCAATAATAATTACAATAAATAAAAACCTATAATTATTAGCAGAAAACCCTTCAGAAAAAAGAGGAATGCTAGTATCAATACAAATCCACATTAAAATAAAGAGACCTCTTACACAACCAACAATTACAATATTTTGTTTAATCTCGTTGCTATGATTGACGCTTGTCTAGCTTCCCATGCAAATTCAAATACATTTATCACAGCACTAATGCAAGGATTTGGTGGCAGAGGTGACTAATCACTCATCTTACGCAATGTATTATTAATATATATATATATATATATATATATATATATATATATATATATATATATTAACTGAGTGCAAATAACATGAATTTTCTTTTAAAAAGTTGAAAATATCGGAAAAATACTTTTCTGATTAAATTTATTGGGACAATGACAAAATGCAAGGCATATCTCATTAAAATGGGTCATCTGGTCACCCTATTAATAGCCATCTGAAGAGTGATTTAGGCTTACCCAAAATAATTACCTATCGTAATGCTTTTATACAAAATTGAAGTAACCCAACTACGTGATCCTCAAGAAGTAGCTATGTGCCTACACCTTTTCAGGCTGGTTTCCAAAGGAAATATAGCCATATGAAATGGTCGTGTCTGTGTCTCCCCCAGTAACAACTTTTGCATCAATGGACCGAATTTCATGAAACTTTGTATGAGGCTCATGTTGCTTGCCATATATAGGAAGTCACAAATCCATCGTGCAGAGATGTTTTTTTTTTAAACTTTAAAATATCTTAAAATGGTGATATCAAAGCAAGGTTTATACTGTTCTGCGGGGAAACGAATGTAGATTCTAATTCTTATCACAGACATTTGATAATTATTATTATTATATTATTTTCTTGATTTTGTACTAGAACAACATTTTTGCATTTTACATCGCATTTTATCAGATTGTTGCCCTGGAGACGATTATTACCGAACTCGGCTTTAGCATAGACAAGTAAACAAATGGGTTATTTTCTTTTCCACTTGAACACCCTCCAGCATTGAACAGTATTTATGGTATGAAAATTCTTTGGAATGACTAACACATACTGAAACATTTCCTGTCAATATAAATAACCAATTCGGGACGTCAACATTGGGAAACCAGCCTGCATTAGTCCTGGTTTGGACTTTTGTTTTATCATATTGTTTTGATTTAAACTTTGCATTTAACTTTCTGATAATAGTAGTAAGATTTAGTAGTACCATTACTATGCTCCAACTGACAGATATTCAAATATTTGGTTGTATCATTTACACAAAGACACCACCTAAGTCCCACCTTCTGCCAAACAGCTGCGAAACAAATGAATTTTCAATTTGCTACACACTTGAGCTAAAACTCGCATAGACACTAGCACCAGTAGTGCCTCTAGTGGATACTAGTAACTCTATGATAATAACAGACTAATGCACCAAAATTTGACCCACAAGTTTCTCGTCTCTATGTTATTATTCAAAACTCTTCTGCATCCTAATGCATTTAATGCTTAATTAATTTCCCATGATTTACTCCACCTCTCAAAAGCCTCACATTCTTAACAAATACCCCATGTCTTACATATTATACCACACTACATGTCTTTGTTTTCAATAATACAATTTTAATGCTTATTGAGACTCCTTCACATCAGCTCTTAACTCTTTTACTGCCAGTGAGCCAATGCCACATGTCATGATAAGACTGCCATAATCCAATACAGTCGATCTGATGTAGGCTTATTTTATTTTAAACGTAACTTCTTATTTTGATGACATATGGCATAATCATTCATTCTGAATGATTCCTAATGCTTTCTTCCTCCTTTCTTATATAGATGTCTCTCCTAATTACATTTTTCTTTTTTTACTGAAAGGATTAGTCATTTTTTATGCTATTCCTTTGAAAATCAATATGCCAAACAGAAATTGAATTTCTTGATGAGAATAACAATATTACTGAAAGTAAATGACTTATTGACAGCGAAGGTGATTTGTTTATAGATGACGGTGATAACTTTATATTAGTGCTAAAATGATTTTTTATTTTATTGAAAAATAAATGTGCTATTCAAATATATCATAGTATTTATGAAACTATGTTTAATCACAACATCAGTGGTGGCATAAACAGTGAAAGTTGTTTAAAATACAGATTGGTTGTCCGTGTTTCATTGCCCTGCTGGGAATTTTATAACTGCAGTACAGGTTGTCCTCTTTATGCAAGTTCACATTATGCAAATTCACCATTATATGACAAACTCCTTGCTACCAGAATTTCTTTTTTTGCACCTTTGATTCACTCTTATGCAGTCAGTGCAATACAAATGCAAGAAAGTTCTTCACTACACCACAAGGTGTGCGTATTAGTACTACAGTAAAAGAGATGAGTGGAGAGGATATTTCTTGTGATACTATTTGAGCATACTTGAGAAGTTTCGCCTCCTTGTCTGCAGAACTTACGTTAGGCCAACCCAACCCTCCAGGACTTTAAACCTCCAGTAGTATGTCTGTTTCCTTTTATTGTGCATTCGTAAATAATTTTTCTTTATTATTTTCTAATAACTATTAGAGCAAGTATTAAATGTAATTATCTTCCTCAATGTTAAAAATTATTTTTTAAAATTTAAACTAAAAATCACTAATTTGTAATTCAAAAAGCATGTAATGTTTCTAAAAGCTTAACATTATACATGAAACTATAATTATTGTTATAAGATAAGAAAATCAGGATAAATATTAATAAATAACGTTTATAACAATTTAATATGGTATTGCAAATTTGCCAAAATGGCCGCAGCATTTCTGGCTATACACAGGCCCGGACATAGAGACCCAGGGCCCCTAGGCAGTTAACAGAGTCGGGGCCCCCTTTTTGGTAATTTAGCAAATGTGTAGATATTTTTCTAAATCTAGTGGGGGAGTTCAAACAAAACTTTTGAGTTTCTTTAACATCCAATCAGAAACTTCAAAGGATATTTCACTTTGCTTACTTCAAAAGTTGAAGGGGCTGAATTAAAATCCTGAGAACATTGTTAGTTTTTGCAGTGATAATGCTAATGTAAATTTTGGTATTAATCAGAGTGTATTTACAGAATTTAAGAAATTTAATAAGGATTTAATAGATATGGGGTGTCTTTGCCAAGTCTTACACAATACAACAAGAAAAGCTACAAGCTGTTTAGAAGTTGATATAGAATGTATAATTTTAAAAGCATATAATGAATTTAGTTCACATAGTAAAAGGTTAGAAAATTTAAAAGAACATTACCAATTTTGCGATCTAGAATATTCAGATCTAATGCGTCACGTTCCTACAAGATGGTTGTCACTCCTTCCAGCAGTAAATAGGCTAAACAAAAATTTTGAACCAGTGAAAAACTATTTTCTATCTTTGGAAAGATGTCCATCTATTTTGCGAGATTTTTTTCGAACGAATTAGCTGAAGCCTACCTTTCTTTCTTTTCAAATGCAGCAACCTGTGTTCAAAATGCAATTTGTAATCTAGAGCAGGATGGTCCAATTATAATAGAACTATTTAACTTAATGTTCATTCTAAGAAACTCTCTACTTTCTAAATTAAATGATCATTTTTATGGATTCGTTGCTATACAAAAATTGAAATCTTGTCGCAACCCAGTAGAGATAAATTTGTTTAAGAAAAGAGCAGACTATTTTCTGAAAACTTTAATTCAGTATATTGAAAAAAGATTTAGTTTTGAAAATAATAAGTATGAGTATCTTAATGTATTCAAACTACACGAAGTGGCACAATTTGATCTTTTCTTAAAAATTATAGATTTATTTAAAATTTCCAATATTAATATTGATTTGCTATATGAAGAGTACGTCCTGTTAAAATCATTCCATAAGATAAAAATTCTAACACAAAAGATCTCAAAAATATCGCAGATATTTGGATAAAATTTTTAAATGCATACAATGTACCTAATATAGAAAAAAAATATTAATTTTGTTTTTGCTTTGCCTCACTCAAATGCAATGAGTGAGCGAGTATTTAGCTTAATGTTCAACTCTTGGAAAAAGAATAGGAACAGATTAAACCTAAAAACTGTTGAGGGAGAATTACTGGTGAAAACCAATTACAATATGTCATGCAAAGAATTTTATGCAGTTGTATTAAAAAATGAAAAATTGCTAAAAGAAATTCGCTCAAATGAAAAATATTGTTAGATAAATACTTCTATTTTGATAAAATAAATCAGGTATACTGAATTTATATTGTAAATAATTATGAAAAACATATCATGATAATATTTGTAAGTTTACGTTAGTGTTCATAACTGTCATAAAATAAAATATTTAAATTTTGTTTAAAGACTTGCTATAAATTTGACTAATTGTGCCAAAATTTGGCTAAATGTGTGTTCCATGCACTTGTATATTGTGAAAATCTACAAATATAAAAAATAAAATATTCTTATTATAATTGTTCTTTATATTTGATAGTGCGATTATCCCAAAGCCCAATAATGAATACCCCAAAACCTAACCTTGAATACCCCAAAATCTACCTATGATATCCCAAAACCAAATTTTTCATCTGGTCACCCTAATTAAAACACCCAATGTGATAAATGCCACACATGTAAAGAGAATAAAACTACTTTGTAGCACACATTGATAATACTCACCATCGATATTTATTATTATCGCGAAAAAGAACATGGCCGATCAGTCCCAGAATGCAAGTTGAGCGTCACGGGATAAGTATGATTTCGATGAATACCTCTGTAACAAGAAAAACGAATCATAAATCTTGCACCACATAATTTCATACTTATGTTCGCGATTCATCTATTACATCAAGTCAAGTTTCCAATTCCTTCGTAATAAATCATTCTAAAAATATTCGAAACAAATTATATATAGTTATTCTTCAGTTAAAACTTTTGCAAATAAGTGGTGAAATTATTTTCCATGAATCTCTTATCTAGGCTTAATATTTATTTCAAACACCGCCTGATTAGTATTTATTAACTACATATATTAATATCAACTAGACAGCGACAAAATACATCATTAGCGTTAATGAAGTCAACCATGGAAAATTATGCTCAACTTTATGAAATAGACTACGATTGGGAAAATTTTCGCGTTAAATCCTCCTAGGATTTATCGGAATGAAACTCCATATAGAATCTTGCTACCTTTCATTTTGATTACATTGAGTTAAATTATTATTTTATAATTTCCAAAATATCTTTTCTGAATTTCTTAGCCTAACCACATTTTTCGGTTCAAAAGCATTAATTATTTATTTACCTCGGGGTTATCGAAAGATTAGTCATTCGTCTGAAAATCATAGGAATTTCACCCTTCTTTCGCAATGCAATCGAAACCAGACTATTACATCATGCTTATGGATTCATTCGACCATCACATTTCATTCTCAACTTTCTCAAGCCCACTCGAAGTACACCTGGTCCACCGAAACAGATTTCAGCACGGTAATACAATTGCATCCAAACAAAATAACCTTGTCCCCTAATTAACGCTAAGGTTGTGACGCAATTAAGATTATTGTCGAGTTCAACATCTTTGTGCAATTAAGTCTTCCGATTTCCATCAAGGCCTGCATCGAGAAGGTGATAAGAACTTGGGAGATAAAATTGTAGGGAAGTCAAAGATGTCACTTTTGGCAGATTTAATGCAATGGTATACATCCTACACGGCGTGCTAAGAATAACTAAGTTTTCGCTAACATGGCTCACGGCGCAGAAACCATGTAGTCAATCCCGAATTAACGCTCACAATGAGATAAAGCTAAAAAACACGATCACATGAATTCGAAGTAAGAGTCAAATAATTAGGAAACATTAAATTACCTATTAATGTTAACTTGGCCCCACTTCACACTGATAACTTTGCCTCGACATGACCGTAGCTTACCGCTTGACTAATGCTCTGGAAATGCATTTATACCAAAGGATGGCAGCATGGCAGCATAGCTGGCACGATAGGGCGATCACGATAATCGAAATTTTCGATTTCAAGATTTCATTCATATGTATCATGACTTTCGACTCGAAATGCGCGCTGCATGTAAACGGTTTCGTTGAAAGACTACGTTATTCTAATTGTACCTGGTATAAAAATAAAGAAATCCTTAAATCAATATTAAAACATTATTAATATAGATGTGCTTTCAAACTATATATAGTTAAGTAGCTTCATCTTAAAGAAATTTTATTTTCTCTTATTATTATTCTGATCGTTCGGTCTCAGTTATATATACCGTATTTGCTCGCGTAATTGCCTCGCCTGTATTAGTAAGAGGAAACAAAATATATATTTTTTCTGAAATGACCATTTTCATACAATAAGGGAATGCCGCGTATTTGCCCCACCGTTGTTTTAGTGTAAAAGAATCGTGCAAAAAAGTGGGGCAATAGTGCGCGTAAATACGTCACACACACATATGTATGTATGTATATATATATATATATATATATATATATATATATATATATATATATATATATATATATATATATATATAGCTACCAGATTTTGACTTTGTGAAAAGAGGACAAATGTTTCAAAAAATTACGATAAAAGGGGGCAAATAAAATTGGTGTGCAAACAAGTTTTATTAGGAATTTACAGCCAAAATACAAGATGTTATATATAAATTAATCATTTCTCAACAAAATCAACAACAAAAGGAACATTTAAATCAAATGAATGTTTATTAAAATTATCTAGTCATATTTTTCAGAGCTGCTCACTTTTTCAGCAATTCTTCATTATTAATTGTGCTATCAAAGAACTGAATGCATAGCATATGTTTAAATTTATATTTTGATATCAAAAGACTTATAACTGATTCAACTGCCAAATGAATCCTTTCATCAGTTCATTGAACTAAAAATATGTTCAATTTCATTTGGAGCTGGAATTGCAAAGATAAATTGACTGATCTTCAGTAATTCGGGATTCTCTTCTGAATTAGATACTGAATGAAAAAATCTGATGCGGCCACCACATATATTTAATAACCTGTTGGGTGGATTTAAGAAATATATATAACCATTGAAACATAAGAGGTTTTGTGAAAAAGGAGGACAAATTGCATCCTGCCCATCATTAGGGAAGGACGCAGGACAAAGCACTTGAAAGGACTGTCCTTCACAAAGAGGATGCTTGGCAACCCCAGATATAGCCCCTAAGCTTCAACAATTAAGAAAATAAAAAGGAGCATAAAGTGTTTACAGTAGTCACAGGTAGGTGGTGTGGTTGTGGCAGCTAAAAATGTAGTTTTTCTCTTCAACAATGCATTATATGGGAAAATGTTTTGAACCAAGGTTATAGAAAATTAAATTTCCTAAGACTTTTATTCCAGTACTGATTTACATTCATCAAATATTAAATAAATGGAATATCTCCTTAACAATGTATTCTACGAAAAAATGTTTCAAACAAATGTTATAGAGGATGATATTATGTATGAAATTTATAATAAACCACATTTAAATTTATGAAGATTTAAAAGAGTTATTTGCCAAAAACCAAAACATGGCATCCATTTCTGTGCGAGTGATTGTTGCCAAAACTTAATCAGCCCTTCATTATATAGTATGTACTCTTTTTAAATATAAAATTTGGTATTGATATGAATGTTTTTTAGTTAGAGTGCCCACAAAATCCGATCACCAATAGACTTACACATAGACATTATCGAGAAAATAGTCAAAAAATGTTCATGGGACCTTAAAACATGTATTTCTATTGAAATCTTGAATTTAATTCATGAAAAGAATACTTTATACTTCATGTATGGAGAAAGTAAAACTTAAACTGTATTTTTCATATGCTAACTTTTACTCCAAGTCTTTACATGATACCTTGATTTGCAGAAAGGCTTTGAAATTATTCAATTGATTCATTAAACTCATCAGTTACAACCTTTTTGGTTAATATGAATTCCAAAGAATTTGTTATATCTACCCATTGTGGGATACTTTTTAATCCTATCCACTTAAAACTTTATTATCTAACAATAAGAATTGAATGGTCCATAGTTGTAGATATATTTTTTAATTTGATGATTTTATTCCTATTTATTCATCATCATCATGCTTCTGTCCGAAGACAGGTTTTAACTGAATCGCTGCCTCCATTTCTCTCTCTCCCTAGAAGCCTCTTTTATACCTCTATAAGTATTATATCCCTGCTTTATATTATCTAATATTCCTATTCTTTTTCTCCCTCTTCCTCTTCTTCCACTAATTTTTCCTTCTAAGATCGTCCTTTGTAAACACTGTCTTCTCAATATGTGCCCTATCCAATTTGCTTTTCTTTTCCTGATTGTTTTTATTAGCATCCTTTCTTCTCCCACCATTTCTAATACTTCTTCGTTTCTCTTCCTCTCTGTCCATTTCACTTTCATCATTCTTCTCCATACCCACATCTCAAAACTTTCTAAATATTTTTCCTCCTTTCTCCTTACCGTCCACGTCTCTGCACCATAAAGAGCTATGCTCCATATGTAGCATTTTGCTAATTTCTTCCTTGTTTCTAAATTTATTTTCTTGCTTGTGAGAAGCTCCTTCTTCTCGTTAAATGCTGCTTTTGCCATTGCAATCCTACTTCTGATGTCCTGTGTACTACTTCCATCCTGTGCTAAAATACTGCCGAGATATTTGAAACTACTTACTTGTTCCAATTTTTGGCCATTTACCATTATATTTAATTCTTTATGTTCCTTTGAAACCACCATGACTTTCGTTTTTTCAGCATTGATCTTCATTCCATATTGTTGGCCAACCTCCACTAGTCTGTCTGTCATCCTCTGAAGCTCTTTCTCGCCTTCTGCTATTAAGCCCTGATCATCTGCGTATTTAATGGTGGTAATACTTTCACCTCCTATCTTAAATCCTTTCTCTTCCATCAACGCTTCTTCTGTTATTGTTTCTGCATAAATATTAAATATCGCTGGTGAAATAGGGCAACCCTGCCTCACTCCCCTCCCTATTGAAGTACTTTCTGTTTCTTCTCCTTCAACCCTGACTCTAATCTTTTGATCAAAGTAAAGATTTTTAAGCAGTCTTTTATCTTTCCAATCTATTCCTATTTTGTTTAAAATACCCAGCATTTTATCCCATTTCACTCGGTCAAAAGCTTTCTCCCAATCTACAAAACAAAAATACATATCTTTATTGACTTCTAGCGCTCTTTCTGTCATCATCCTCATACATCCTATAGCATCTCTAGTCCCCCTTCCTCTTCTAAAACCAAACTGATTATCTTGCAGCTCCTTTTCTATTTTACATTCAATTCTTTTGGTTATTATTCTGGTTAGAACTTTAGCTGTATGAGAAATTAAACTAATAGTTCTGTAATCCTTACAACATTTTGCATTGTTCTTTTTCTCCAGTGGTACCATCACCACATCTAAAAAATCTTCAGGCCATATGCCGGTATCATATACTTGGTTAAAAAATTTTGTGAGTTGCTTAACTGCTTTAGACCCCAAAACCTTGAGAACGTCCACGGGTATATCATCACTCCCAACAGCCTTCCTTCTTTTCATGTCATCAATTGCTCTTTTAACTTCAGACTCGAGAATACTTGGTCCTAGCTGATCTTCTTCCACATCCTCTTCTTCATTTAATTCAATATTTCTTGGCTTTCCTTCTTTGTCATACAGAACCTCAATGTATTCTTTCCAGACATTCTTTACATTGTCTGGCTCCGATACTATTTTACCACTTTTGTTCATGATTCCTTTACGTCCTATCTTTCTTGCTTTTTTCTTGAATAGTTCCCTTGCTTTGCTATACATGAGGTCTGTTCTACAAATTCTTTCACATTCGACAATCTCCTCGCATTTTTCATTTATCCACTGTTCTCTTGCTTTATCTGTTTCCCTTCTTAAAGCATTATTTAACTCCTTGTACTTTCTTTGGCCTTCTTCAGTGTTTATGTTCTTCCACTTTCTCCGCTCTTCCATTTTTTGCAGCATGGCTGCTGTGATCCAGGGTTTTTTGTTTTTTTCACCCGTTATCTTTCCTACCTTCTTTTCCATTACATCTTTAATGTTGCTATGGATTTATCTCCACTCCTCATCTACATTCTTCCTATTTTCTTCAGCTCTCTCCCCCAACCTTTCCTCCAGCTCAGTCATGATAGCCTCCTTGTTTTTAAGGAGTTCCTCTAAGTTCCATTTCTTGTTAACTCTTATGTTTCTCCTAACGCTCTTCAGTCTACATTGTATATTTGCCACCAAAAGGTTGTGGTCAGAATCGATATCTGCCCCTGGTAGTGTTTTCACATTTTTAATGCTATTTCTAAATCTTTCATTGACTAGTATGTAATCTATCTGGTATCGTCTCTGGTCTCCTGGGCTTCTCCATGTGTAAAGTCTTCGCTGGTGATGCTTAAACCATGTATTAGTTACAATTAATCTATTTCTATGGCAGAATTCCACAAGTTTATCCCCTCTTTCATTTCTCTTCCCTAGTCCATATTTTCCCACTATGTTATCTTCCTGTCCCTCTCCGACTACACTGTTCCAATCTCCCATTACTATGGTGGTGATCCTTCCTTTTCCCTCATCCTCCAATATCTCCATAATCTGTTCATAGATTTCATCCACTTCGTCGTCGCCAGCATTAGTTGTTGGCATATACACTTGAATTATAAGCATATCCACTGGCTCCATCTGGAGTTTTACACCTATTAATCTGTCATTAACTGTCACTACCTTACTAATTCTTTCAGCTATCTCTTTTCTCATTATAATCCCCACTCCCCTTTCCTTTTTCTCCCCTCCCGAGTAAATAATCTTAAATTCGTCTGAATTTATCTCGCCTTCTCCTTCCCACCGAACTTCACTAAGACCTACTATACTTACATTATTCCTTCTCATTTCCCTTTTTAAGTTCTCTAGTTTACCCCCTGAATTCATAGTCCTAACATTCCATGTGCCTATTTTTAATTTCTCACTACTTGCTTTCTTATTAATCTTACATTTCCTCTGTGCATCCCCTAGGGTAGTCCCCACCCGGAGATCCGATTGGGGGACTATTTATTATAACACGATTATTCGGAGGATTCCTGTCTGTATTAAATAATCTATCTATCGAAAGCATTCTCATAAATTTTTATACATGTTTTACTCTCTCCATATACAAAGTATAGAGAAAGTATTGTTTTCATGAAAAAAATCGAATTTGAGATTTCAACGGAAATATATATTTTAAGGTCCCACAAACAGGTTTTGACTATTTTCTCGATGATATCTGTGGGTATGTGTCTGTGTGTGTATGTGACCAGGATTTTGTGGGTGCTCTAACTCTAACTCGATGTTTATTTAATACTGATCTTTGACACTCATTGGAGAAAATGTTGCTAATTCTGTTAATCAATGACTTAATAACCACACTATAACCATAACCACAATAACCATACTTATCATTTCAATTATTAAATTTTTCTCACTTTCCATGTATTTTATTTTAATGAAACAGATGAACTAATGAATGCAAAAATAATAAGTAGGCTTCATTTAGTGGATTAAAAAAATGTTTTTTAAACATAGTGGGAGTTTATTCAAGTGAAAGAAAATAACATTTAATTGCTCATACATTTTCAGAATTCTTTCAATGACAGGGAAAAGTGACCACCACCTCATTTTTTAATGTTTTAAAAATTGATTATAATCACAAGTCACAAAATTTTTTCAATCTTTCTGTTCTAACAATGAATACTGAAAAATGATAAAAGATTTTGACCAAAATTGATTTAATTTCTGTTGGTCAGGAATCAGTTGCATATTTAATACAATTATGTATGGACAGGACATCCAATTCCAATTAATCACAATGGTGCAAAAACATTGTTTGGTCCTTTCTGTTTACACTGCCAAAATTGGCATTGCAGTTGTCTGCTCCAAACGCAATACAGGTATCCCTCGATTTACGCCGGGGATGCGTTCCTGAACGAACCGGCGTAAATTGAAACGATTTTATAATGTAAATCAATGGGAAGTCAATGACATGCGTTCCCGGCACCAAAACATTGACGAGTAATATAATGGCATTGCATTTAAAGTTCTGAAATAACGTAAATATAATAAAGGGAATTAAAAAAATATATTTTGTACACTTAAAACCGGCAATGGCGTAATGAAGCAGCGTTAGTTCTCTGACGAAGACCCTGGTTGAGGATCGTCACGTTTTTTAAAGACAGCATGCAATGTGGACTGTCGTGATTTCTTCTTTCTTTCTATCAAAATTTCATGATAAGGCCTCATGGATGCCATAACGCTCCTCTTCGCTGTAGCACTCCGCTCCCAGTCGTGGTCAATCTCGCAGAGGTCATCAGTGAGTTTATCTGTGTCTGAGAGGATGCGCTGGAGATCGATTGTCTTCATTTCACGTAGAGGAAGTTCTTCTTCCTCTCTTTCCTCCTCTTTCTTTTGGCCCAGTTGTGCGGCCAATTCTTCTAAGTCTTTATTGGAAAGAGACTGCCCATGGCTTTCCACAAGTTCTGTTACATCTTCATCTGTCACTTCGTCCAAGCCCACCTCTTGTGCTAGTCTTCTTACGTCATCTATGACGTTCTCCACTGGTTGGAATCCTGCGAAGGAAACAAATTCTGGCAGAAGTTTGCCCCACACTCCATTCAAACAATTCACTGGTACTTACTCCCAGGCTGCGTTGATGTTATTAATGCCCCTAAAAATGTCGAATGAGCGCCAATAATCCTTTACGGTTTTGTCGGAACTTTCCAAAACTCGCAGCATTTCTTTGAAGGTGTTTCGGAGATAATAGGATTTAAAGGTCGCTATTAGACCTTGGTCCATTGGTTGCAAAACTGACGTGGTGTTAGGTGGCTGGAAAACGACTTTGACATCCCGAGGTGATCTGACTTCCGCTAGGTTTGTCGGATGGCCAGGGGCATTGTCCAAGAGAAGAAGGGCTTTGGTTGGCAAGTCATTCTCATGACAAAAACGGAGTACAGCTGGGCAAAAATAGTTGACGTACCAATCCAAGAAGACTTCTTGTGTCACTCAAGCCTTTCTATTTGACTTCCAGTAGACTGGCAACATGGCTTTGTTGAGACCTTTAAAAGCGCGAGGAGCCTCCGAATGGGTACACCAACATTGGCCTTAATTTTAAAGTGCCAGAGATATTGGCACCCAGCAAAAGCGTTAGCCTGTTTTTTTGCAGCCTCGAAACCTGACGCAGACTTCTCTTCACGGGTGATGTAAGTTCGTGAGGGCAGTTTCTTCCAATACAGGCCTGTCTCATCAACATTAAAAATGAGATCAGGAGGATCATCACCCTCCTCCACAATGGCCTGAAACTCTGCAGGATACGCTGCATCTGCACTTGCTGCTTCGCCACTTATTTTCACACTGTGGCACTTAGTGCGAGATTTGAATCGCATAAACCAGCCCTTGCTTCCTAAGAATGTCTCTTTCATCTTAAGTTCCTCAAAAATTGACTTCCCCTCATCTGTGATAGCAATTTGAGTCAAGAGAATGTTTTTTTGATCCATGTCATCCACCCATAGCGACAGTAATTTCTCCATTTTTTCTAAAAGTTTACTTCTGCTATAACTCACTTGCGTTGCACTTATTCTCGTAGCCTGTTGCATTGACTGTTTTATTTTATCTGAAATTTTCATTATGATAGTCACAGTGGAAGGAGCCAAATTCATACTTCTGCGCACATTATGACGGATATCACCACCTTCTATTCTACGAATTACGTCCATCTTATCTTCGAACGTAATAGACCTACGTAACTTTTTAGCAACACATTCACTTCCACTTTTTTCACTGCACTTCTCTTATCAGACATGGCAGATCTTATTTTATTAATTTAATCCACAATTTATAAATATAATAACACAGTTGATACTGCAGAATAATGGTCAAACAACAACTCAAACACGTTAGCTCTGTTTTCAGCACATTCAATGCGTGAACAAAAAGCGAACTGAGCGTATTTTATCTTGCCTTTACGTCTTACCCTCCTTCCAATCCTTTCCATGCCAAACACCCAAATGGGAAAACCCTCTTGAGGAGCGAGTGGAAAGGGAAACAAAACAAACCTTCTTAATGAGTTCGGTCCTTACTCCTTTTCTAGGCAGAAGGGAATCCTCATTCATTTTCTCCATCATTTCCTTCGTGATCCATGGTTTTCTGGTTTTCTTCTCTTGTTTTCCAATCTCTTTATCCAAGGTATCCTTGATACTAGTTTTAATTTCATCCCATTCTATATCAACGGTCTTCGGTTTGTTTTCCAACTTTCTAAAGTTATCTTCCAACTTTATGCTGACTACATCCTGCCTTTCTTTCAGTTTTTCTAGGTCCCAGGTCTGTCTTTCTCTTCTCGTTTTTCTTATTTGTTTGAGCTTTGTACTCACGTCAAGTATTAGAAGGCTATGATCTGAATCAATGTCCGCTCCTTGAAATGCTTTGGCGATCTTTATGCTGTTCCTGAATCTTTGTTTTACAAGGATGTAATCTATTTGTTATCTTATTCTATCTCCTGGGCTTTTCCATGTGTATAACCTTCGTTTATGGTTTTTGAACCATGTATTGGTCACTACAAGGTCATTATTGATGCAGAATTCTACGAGTTTCTCCCCTCCTCGATTTCTCTTCCCAAGTCCGTATTGCCCGACAACATTTTCTTCCTGTCCTTCTCCGACTATGCTGTTTCAATCTCCCATTATTATGCAATTTACCTTTCATCTTCCGTCTTCTTCGTAAATTTGATTAATTTGCTCATAAATCTCATCGATTTCTCCATCTTCATGAGCTGACGTTGGCATATATACCTGGATTATCAGTATGTCCACTGGGACTGCTTTTAGTTTTATTGCCATCAGTCTATCGTTTGTTGCAATTATCTTTGTCACGCTTTTCATCATATCTTTCCTAAGTACCACAGCTACTCCCCTTTCCCCACTATTTCCTCCAGAATAAACTACCGTGAATTCTTTCGAGTCGAACTGTCCTTCTCCCTTCCATCTAGTTTCGCTTAGTCCTATAATGTCAACTGTAGTTCTTCTCATTTCTTCTTTCAAGTTCTGTAGCTTTCCTGCTTTTCTCATAGTTCTTACGTTCCAAGTGCCTATTCTTAAATTACTTTCTGCAAATGTTTTCCTCAAGGCAGTCCCCGCCCGGAGATCCGATTGGGGGACTATTTTACCTCCGGATTGTTTTACCTCGAGAGAACTCATATTGTCCAACCATATAATATATAATATATATAATATATATATATATATACATATATATATATACACATACATACATTTAAATGTGTGTGTGTGTACACACATATGCATTCTTTCACGTGCCGACAAAATTTCTTGAAGTGGCATGTTTGGCATGTGCGCCATGTATTTGCCATCTCTGGCAGTAGCCCACAACTCCCGAATTCTGAAAGCTTGGTTAAATATGATGGACAAAAATAAGTTATCAAATCCTTAATTACTTATTTACATATATAATTATATTTTAATGGATGAGTTTCTGGTGTAGATGTCGGTCGTAGTCCACAGTCTTCAAATGGAACTCTTAGAAATAATTATTTTTTTCAATGATGCCTGTCAGTTGAGTCTTGTCATCGCCAAATATAGTTGACAATGGTTTTCATCATAATTTAGGATATATGTGCTTTTCATATTCAATCTATGTTTCTTTCCTCTCTCACAATAAGCTCCTGACTCTGTTAACACACTCTCTCGCGTCTCTAGACGCGAGGCCCCCAGAGGCGCGAGGCCCCTAGAGGCAGGAGGCCCCCAGAGCCGCGAGGCCCTAGGCGACCGCCTAGATAGCTTGGCTCTCCCCCGTACATACCTATACATGCATATATAATTTTGAAGTTAATATAAAAGTCGAGTTCATTATCTGTTCTTCTTTTTAAATGTTATTTTCACATAATATTCACTGTAAATAAGAAACGAGCTTAATTTTGCTTTAGTTTATTTTGCTGCTTCTCAATCTCTAAAAACATTCTCCCGGTTCTTTGAGATTTACATTACTTACTCTCCGTATTATTTATTTTCGTGTTGGAATTAGGTTTTAGTTTTTTTTTCTTGATTACCAATAAGAAAAGTCAGCACCACAATAGGTGGCCACCTTATTAACAACGTTTTCCGCTTTTGTGATAATACGTGGGGGCTCTGCCCCTTGACCCTTACGGGAGCAAAGGTATAAGCCGCTTAGCGGTATGTGAGGAAAGGTCGCAGAGATCAACTACTTAAGAGGGTTATTTTCAGCATATAATTTTAAAATTTATAAAGCATATATTTTATTTTAATGTTGTTTTTTCGTAAAATAGTTAATAATAATTTCCATACCCGGAAAACCCAGCAGGTACTATGGAGCTTAGTGCTGAAAGGTATATACTGTTTGTCTTTCCCACAGCACGAATCATTGGCGCAGACGCTGATGTGCGTCATACACAGTTAAGAGGTTGAGAATGTTAAGAGAATACATTAAGATAAAATAGTAATTGATTTATAGGTCAGTCTTAAAGCACGGGGAAATTTTTCTCCACAATAAGTTAGATAAATATATCGTGGTATCGTAAAAATGCTCGTTTCATTAAAGTCTAGCGAAATGGTTCTCAACTGGGGTGACATCACATTCCATGGTGACACGAGAGTTATTGAGAGGTGACGCAAATATTTGATGAATTCACAGTGCATCATATTCAGGCTTATAAAAATAAATAAAACCAGAAGAATACCTTCCTCTGCTTCTTTAAATGCATGCGTATGTCTGAAGATAAATATATTAGTGGATCACGCGCCAGGGACTTTGTTTCAAGGGGAGGAATTGCGACTTCGTCTGGTCCCAAGCTACCGTTCACTGATAGTCAACTGTAAATGAATCGCCACCGATAACGGCTGCATTGCAGCTGAAATGAGCATATGGTTTTCTCAATCATTTAATGGCGATTGGAGACAATTATTGATGAACTACATTGATGCCTACGATATTCCCACGTTAAACACATTTTACCGTATTTTCAAAAGATTTGAAAAATTTGTTATTGCGAGCCATACTGCAGTGCGTTGCTTTTTTCCCATTAAACAAAAACAGGATCGGATGCAGATCAATGAAAATGTTTTATACCTATAAGTTTTTAATTCTCATGCAATGATTAGAAATAAAAAATGTTCTTGCATAATTTCGAACCTCCTTTCCTAAACCATGCTATGGAATATAATCCTGAGTTTAGTGTGGCTAAGGGTCAATCGGAATGTTTTGGCAAACAGCCCTGCAATAGATAGATAGATCCGACCCTGAAAAAAACCAAAAAATCAAAGGATAAACAACGTAAGTAAGGCTTTTATTACTTAACGGAAATTATAAAAAGTTTAACGGGAATACAGGAACGGAAAGAAACTTTAAACCAGCTATAAATTTAGTAGCAAATAGTCATCCTCCTTAGTTCCTCGTACGTTTTTATTGAATTTAAAAGAATGAGTTGTCTTTTTCCCCATCAATTTCAAGAATGTTGATTGGTTCCTTCGTTTTTCCTTATTGCCTTAATATTTCATCTTAACATAATAAGATGATAAAGCGAGATATATATGGATTACAAATGTTTTCGAAATACTTTAATGTCAATAAAGGAACACTTTTTAAAACAAATTATGAATACCTATACTTTGCATTTTCTAAGAGACAGAATTCACGGTTGTTTAATTACTTTGTGCATCTGAGATTTCACGAATTATCTTATCAGAATATAAATAACGCAAGAGTCGGGAAGTTTTGAGTTTCATAAGAGGAGTAATAAGGGTACAGATTAGTTTATAATATTTTTGAACGATCAATGCGAAAATAAATTTTAAGATAAATATCCAGGCCGATATATTTTAACAAGAAATATCTTCTAAATGTTCTTGATGTAACAGAAGGATCCAATAATATGTCATGCCGAGAGCGTAGAAATTATTTGTCGCATTAAGACCACTCGAGTTCTTCAAATTAAGAATAAAAAACACCATTAAATTCCAGGCGCAATCCATCCTTTCCGCCAAAGTCGCGAGAAAAAAAAACCCAGAATTTTAATTGCGATGCATAAAACTAAGTCAAACGCGGAAATACAGTGCGAGCGCTTTTTGAGTGCCATAAACTATAAAATGCTCTACGTTATCACTTTTCGACGATCCGTTTCATTCCGTGCTCTGTCCGCCACTAGAAGCACATCTTTTTCCCTGCATTCTGGGTCATCCTACGAATTCTAGTCCCTCGCAAGAGCTCACTCATTCACTTTTCGTGAATCTAAGAATATTTGAATCCAGCCAAAATGGTTACCAATAATTGTAAGAGCTACGACAAGTATTTGAACGAAGTGGGAAGGAACAGACAAGCGGCTATGCTTAGATCGTTGGGTGAGCATCAATCTCTTTTCGGTAGAGGAGATTTTATTACGTTTAAACTAGAATGATACGTTTTTATAAAAGATATTTACGACGACGTGACATATCATGTAGAATCGGGAACCCAAATCTATTATTCATTATATGTTGAATGCATAAAATTTTAAATAGTTACATTAAACTGCCCATTTTCTTTGCGATCCATAATAATGAGAACCGCGCCGTTAATCCAAGTGTCAACAAAAATCTTTTGCCTGAACTTTCTGTAACTACTACCTTTGTATTCACTATGAAATTTTATGTATTTTATGCCTTCCACAAAAAACTAAACCTTCCAAAATTAGGATGGACACAAAAAAATCAAAGAAAACACATAATTAAAAAAATGACATCCGTGAGTTTAATAGTTCGCTGCGCATGGAATATTTTAAAGCAGTTATTATCGCCCGATTGGAAAAAAAGCGAGCTGAAAAACAAGCTGGCGCGCGATCCGGCTTTTCCAGCCGCGAAAATTTTATAAAAAGAATAATACTCACAGAAGATGTTTCCTTCTATCTTTTGCTTAGCGGAAGTTAATTCTAGTTTTTTGACATACCTATTATCTTCTCTCCCACGCAGATGACATCTTCTCGAAAGCTCCACCCGGCACGGTGAAGTTGGCCGCGGGATTCCTGCACCAAGACATGTTCCCATTTGAAAGCATATCTGTGACTACAAAAGACGGTTATTCGTTTTGTCTGAAGGGTGACGAATTGGCGGAAGCCACCCAGTACCAGGTGACCTCAGGGTAAGGCCAGCTCACCAAAAAGCGGAATTTCATTAACGATAGATTCTTTAAGTTTATTTATTGTTTAAAAATAATGTATTGATTCCAATCACCACATGTGCATACCTTCGCAAGAATGGTGAAAAATAAAGGGTGATCATTTCATGTGATAATCCTTAGTTCAGATAAAAATGTCGGGTTTTAATTCGTATCATTTTTTGCTATCTATCTCTCTCTATTCCCTGTCAATATCGAAATACCTATTTTAGTTATATAAAAAGGAATCATTTCCAAACTAACGACACAAAATATGTATAAGCAATATTAATGATGGAAGAATTGCAGAGCAAATTGCATAAGGCGCATTTTTTACTATCTTTCCATCGGAGAAAAGAATCGCAGACGCGATGTATTGTTTGGTTGCCTACATTTGCATCAGCATTTATTTTTTAGCGACTTTTTTTATTACCTCCAGCAGCTGAACATAGATCCACCAAAATATTTAACATTTGTAGCCCCAATCTAGAACTATCTGTTCTGAAACTTCGGCATTTAAAACTTACGTCGTTTTTGAGTGATTTTATACACGGACGGATAAACCGAATGCATAAGCGATTTTTTAAGAAACTAGAGGCTCTGCCCCTACGCGCTGCCCATGTACAACCCTGAATCTCCTCATTTCGGCGTATATTTAAGGTAGAAAATTATATTTAGCCCTATTTACGGGCTTCTCTCTCCCTTTCTCCCATTCCCCTCCCCCTCTCTACTTCCCTATATGCCCCTCCCTCCCTCCCATGAAACCTCCCGCTTTCCCAAACTTCCACTTTCCCTCATCCTCTCCCTCTCTTTCTCTTCTCTCTCTCTTCTTCCTTCTATCATTCGCTCTTTCTTTTCCCCACACTCCCGTCTTCCTCCGTTTTCCCAATACGGTCCTTTATTATTTTATGAGTACGACTATAATGCTAGTTGTTCTTAGCAACGAAATATTTTATTCACAAAAAAACTTAACATTTTCGCCTACAAAACAATTTTATGAGTCGATTCGAATACTATTTGAAAATCTACGGTAGCAAAATAAATTTACTTTTTTTGCACGTTCGATGGTTCAAGTTTCTAATTTCTAGGACAATTATAAGTAATTTTAAAAAGTAAACGAATGATGTCTTACACTCTTTTACATGTGGATCAAATAGAGAATGGAAACTTTCCTGGCATCGAACCATTTCCTTATGTTAGATAACTGCATACTTGCCACATGCAGAATCTCACGCCGAGTATTATAATTAAAGTTTCGTCGAAATGTGACTGACCTATTTATTTATCCAGTGATCTACTATGTACATGCCGAGTTTGAGCGCCAAATTGCATCTGAAAGCCCTCTTTAGAAAAGTGCTTGGCAGCAACAATGCTCCAACGTTAATCTAATGGAAATTTTTCGAATTTTCAAAAAACATTTTTGGGCCACTTAAACTTAAAAACTTCTCGTTTTCGCAATTTTTCCTTTGTTTATAAGTCATGAATAATCAGTCTGAATTTGTTGAGCATTCCATCTCATACGGAAGTAAGAAATAGTTTCTGTAACACATGTTAGGGTGGTTATAATATAGAGAGCTAGAAATGAAACCGCCTCGACATTCTAAGAAGTTTTTGCCTTTCCATCCCTCTCACCGACAAGCAGGTTTGACGAGAGGGCGGAGGAGGCAGAGGGGGTTGCAGCCCCGGGGCCCGAGGACCCTCATGGGGCCCGGACCCGAGGTTTTGGTACTCATGCCGAATATGTGAAAGATAAATTTATAACTTCATTTATTTTGCTGACAAGGTCGTCGCTACGCCGCGGAAGCTTTGATATCCAAAAGCGTAAAATATAATATCCACAGCTGACCTGCTGGGAATGTATCGGGGAATGCCCGTAATCACGCTCTGGTTTTATTAAAGTTTGATGCACAGTGCAACATTTTTGGCGAGAATATTGAAATTAGATGCAATAAGAAAACGTCGCTCCATTAATTATATTTCGGTATTTTGACACTTATTTAAATTAACAAAATGTCTATAATAGCATTATTATTCCTACCTGAGGCACATATGCTGTGCCTAGATTTATTTATTATGAGATTAATGCTGTTACATAAAAGTCTTTGTTATTATATATGAGTGTACCTAACAGCCTAAATACCAGAATGCACAATAAAACGGAGCGACGTCATTCAATTTAGATATAATTTTGTTTTTGAAATATATTCATTATTGTGGTAAGAGGATATAAGGTTTACGTCAGTTGCCAAGGCCTATAGAGAGAATTAAGTTCGTAGAGTTGGGCCCGGCAAGTTGTTTGGCTCTCGGCGCCCCTGCCAACAAGTCTAATGTTGAAATAGCTCAGACCAAACGATCTGCTTAGGGCTGCTTAAAGTTGGAGCAAAAGAAATGAATCAAGGAAAATAGTTGCCCTTCTGTTGATTTAACCATTTTGAGTTAGTTTATCTTCGACCACAGTCCAAAAAAAACACTCTTTATTGGTGGTTTTTAGTTGAAAGCAGTAGGAAAAAATACGACCTATGAAGGCCTTCCATTCACTACTTGTTTGTGGTAGCCACAGACAAATGTGAGGAGTGGAAAAGTGGCTGGGCATCGCTGTGATTGAGGATCCGAGTTTTAAACGTCTGAGTCACATAAAAGAATTCTCCATAATCATCTGATTGAAACAGATTCCCTCCCCTGAGGAAGTTCATGAAGGATATGATACGAGATGTCCACAAGCCTCCTTACGACGCAGAGACTATCTTGGTGACCGGCAATCAGGACGGGCTCGCCAAGGTGCTGGAGATGACCCTTGAACCCGGAAGGCCGTTGTTTGTCGCCGATCCCACCTACGCGTGCGCCATCGACATGGTGAGTACATAAAAAGTGTAGAATTCGCCTAAATATGCGAGGCATGGCGACAAATAACTCTCCTTGCATCCAATTTCAAGGAAGAAATCCATTAATTTAACCAAAAAATTTCAGTGATGACTTTAATAAATGAATTATAGAGCTCAGATTGTAACTCAAACTCAAAATTGCAGAAAAAGTGGTTGAACAAAAGACATGCATGATGCTGTCAGAAAGCATTCGCGTGAGATACTATCGAATTTCTAAAACTAGAACCTTATGGAAGTCGTTTTTAATTGTGTGCGCGACATGGCATGCGGAGAGTGGGTTATCTTATAGATGAATTAGCTGTCCAAGTATCTTCGAGTGGCAAAGGAACTTGCTTTTTCTTGGAATGCAATTTGAAGCGATCTTACGCCTGTTTTGACAAAATTTTATACCCAACGATCGATGTAATCTAGGAATGTTTTCATTGTTAAGATATTTTGTATTGGGCACGATATTTTTCATTACAAAATTTAAAAAAAACATTTATGAATCTTGTGATAGCGTTCTCAGTAAATACTTATTATGTTGCCACAAGATGTACATAATATCGGCCTGATTTCATTTTATATGCGTAAATATCTGTTACATTTCAGATGTTACCTTTCAATCCGACTTATTATCCGATTCCCGAAGATGCGGACGGCCTCATACCGGAACTATTTAAGGAAGCGCTGGAAAAGAGCCGAATAGCCAGCGGAGGAGATCCCAGGAAGATGGGGAACGTAAGTTATTCCGTCGCAGCTTTTCGTAATGATAGGAAGATTGTAATCGGGAATGTCTCAATTGAGCCTTGAAAACAAGAAAAAAATTAGTGAGGAGCTCATCACGCGGTAACTTTTCCTATTTTTGCATCTGGGAAATGAAGGGTCGTCTTATATTCACGTGGTCCAAGAGGTTAACAGTTTGTGGTCAATGATTTTGAATAGAATGGATGGATCAGAAGCTGACATTCTGTGGGATCAGTGTGATGAAGGAAGTGATAGTGATGAGGAAGGTGAGGACTAACCTGACTAACTGACTAGATGTGGGATGGATTTCTTGGAATAATACTTTTTGTTTATTTTTGTCATGTTGTCCTTGGAGTATGTTATATGGAGTAGCTTAAATAATATATCTTGAAAATTGTTCTTCTGTATGTAATTGAAAATGGGCTACCGTCTTAGATAGCTACTTTTTCCCTCTACAAATATCTATTTTTGGAAGATCATCTTATATTTAAGTCGTCTTATATTCAGATAAATACGGTATATATTTCGTAGTAACACAGAAATGAAATGCACATTCAATTTCCTTGTATAAACCATAACTATGCAACAAATCATTCATCAATTTGCCATAATTTCCATTTCAGATATTGTACATTGTACCAAACGGTTCCAACCCGAGTGGCACTGTCATCACCACAGAGAGGAAGAAGCAAATTTACAAATTGGCATGCGAGTACGACATAATTATTCTAGAGGACGACGCTTACTACATCTACAACTTTGATGAGGTTGGTTGCTAATGCTCTGGGGCATAAGGATCATTTGCCGTAATACATCTCACACTGTAAAATAACTTTAAAAATCTCATAAATACGAATGCCACCTTGTCTCAAGTTCTTCAAAAGCTTAGGATTCTGCTGTGCTTATACACCAAAACCAAGTGACACGTTAAGGGTTCACTTCATTTTCTTCCAGGTGGACCAAATATCCTTCCTCTCATTGGACACTGAACAGAGAGTGATTCGACTGGAAGGACTTTCCAAGTTGATGGTGCCCGGTTTTCGGATTTCCTCTGCAACAGGGCCAGCTCCTCTTATCGAGAAACTTGAATGGCACATGCAGGTCACTGTGGGGCATGTAGCATCCCTCCCTTCGGTAATTAAATTGGTTGTGGAGGTTCTTATATGAGAGTGCCTTGACCAAAAAAATTTTAACCTAAAATTATTAATTGTTGATTCTTGAGGTTTTGTGGGCTCAAAATCACTGTTGAAACAGGAAAAAAAGTGAAACAGAGTTTTGTTGGAGATATGCACTCTTGAAAATCCTTTGCTCTGTCACATTCTCTGGAATAAACCTCCAACAGCAAACTTAGCTATGAAATACCTGCACATATCTTGAACCACTCCAATACTCACTCCTTATATCAACATGAAGCTGGGTAATATAGCTTTTTTATGGAAAATTTGGAAGAATCATTCAGAAAAAAGTGCCTAAATTGCCATTGGAACTTGTCAAAAAAGATACAGACCAATATCTGCAAGTTTATATAGTTCTAACCTGGAGAGAAATGTTCACTGTTTAAACCCAGTAATTCCAACATTATGGGGAGAAAAAAATTGAGTTTTCAAACCTCAATATAATATATTTATGAATAAGGACAAGATAAATATCTTATTCAAGTTCTAGGGATGAGATGTGGGCAGTGGCCTTATTTGGCATTTTTAACACATACTTCCTCAACTGCATCCAAGCTACATAATTATAATCCAAAAAGTTTTCCTTTCTTTACAGTGATTTGAAATATTTGCCAGTAGATGCTAGTGAGTTTTCAATTCCAAAGAAAAATATCTTTACTTTGCTAACTCTGCAATTGATAAGAATAGTTTCTGAATATACAAGTTTAATTTGGATAGGGTAATTCAGTGTAACATATAAAACTGTGTTAACTTGACATATTTCACAAATAAATATAAAGATAGTAATAATTTTTACATTATTCCATTACAGGTGATAATGTACAAGGTCCTTAGCCACTGGGGAACAGCAGGTTACACGAAGCAAGTGCAGAAAGTCAGAAAGTTTTATCGCCAACGCTTGCAGACTTGTTTGGCCTCAGCTAATAAGTACCTAACAGGTAATCAACCACCCTCTTAAAAAAAACTCATGTGTTATATATAGGGATTTTTTTGCCTGAAAGGATGTATCTTTAACTAAATAACTTTCTGTTATAGAATAAAAATTGCCCTGTTGATTCAAAATTTTCATCAACTAATTTCAAAAGTAAATACCAAAATCCTTTGAAAATGGTTAGCAAAGCCCAACTACGCATTAAGAGCCCTCATATCAGTACAAATCCACAAAAGGTGTAGGTTTTGTATCCAGGTTGACATTTTTTCCTGTCAAGTTGAACTGGGAAACTGTTTCCTTTTCCCTTGCATATACTAATTAGACCATGACACAGAGGGAAAAGTAATGCTTGGTTTTTGCTCAGCAATTATAATTATTCTTGAAGGAGTGTATCATAGATTAAAAGGGAAGTAAACATAAACAATTCCCAAATTCCAAAAAAACCTTTTGAATAAGTATCCTCTACTGCAGCCAGACCTTGGATCTAGGTGCATAGCTTTTGAGGTTAAAAAGAAAACAAATATACTGTATTAACCTGAAAGGAAGATGAGGTTTTTTTTACAAAAATATTTGCAAAAAAATTATGGATCATCTTAAAATTGAGTAGAAACTTTTAAACACTGCATGAAATACCCCAATGCTGATTTTATGCCCATGAAATCGCTTTTATTTATACATACTCAACACATTATATTTAATTTATTAATAAAATATATTTATTCACATTCTTGAAGTTCACAATGTGCAAACGAGAGGCTCACCACCTCATAGGTAATGGTGGAAGGGGAGTGTTGAAAAACCTATGTCAGAACTTGTAATTGGCTGGATAGGAAATTTGGTACAAACGGTGTTGAAAATGGCTACGCTAAGATTTCCGGCATTTTATGCTTATCTTGTTACAATTTAAACGTATTTGTTACTTTTTGATTGGTGTGCCAGTGGCAGGTGACAAGTACACCTGCAGTTTGAAGAGTATAACCTCTATGAGAGCATGCAATTGGTAGAAACTTTGCTAAGTTTTAATGTGAAGTGAGGGCTAGTTATTAATTTTAGCAGTTTTAAATAAGTTAACCCAAATCTTAGGACTGAAATGACAGATCATGTAGAAGAGAGAGCCACCTCTGTAAAAGAGCAGGCGGAAAACCAGTGTCATAAGAAATCATTAAACTGAAAGCCCATGAATTAGTATGATCATTAAAAATCCCACAGCAAGAATTCAAGGCTAGTAAAGTTTGGTGCATACAAATGACGTGTTGTAATGGTTTTTGCCTGCAATGAAAAACTTCACTTTGCCATTTACCTTTTGACTACAGGGACAAACTTATTACTTTCCAGAAGCATGTGATTGCATTGCAGAAAATTCATGATTATCTTCTGAGTCAAATGGGTAATTCAGACGAGACACCTATTTATTTCGACATGCCATCCAATTACACAGTTAACGAAAAAGGCAAATAAAACATCAATATACTTTGGCGAATGAAAAAATGTGCATTACTGTAATGCTGGCAGTGTTAGTAGATGGTACAAAGTTATCATCGTATGTTATTTAAAAAAATGATATTACAAAGTTTTTCCTAAATAGACCTTGTTTTTACTGTGGCCATCTTAAATTTGAAGTTATCTTACTTTTGGGTTAATACGGTATTTACTGCAATATATTTCTGTAAAATAATAATGTCTCGTTATTATAAATACGAATTGTTGATGCTTGCTTACTGCAAGAGCTTAAAAAAATCACCATACACCAAGATCTGATCTCGTAAATAAACCAACGTGATCTCCAGAGCGAACTATTTATAATAGATAGGTGTGTATCACACTAAAAATTATAATAATATACTAATAAATGAAATATTTTATGTGTTAGGATTAAGATGTCACCATATGTTTGCCTCATTAGTTGACATTAATGATATTATGTAATATAGTCCATTGATTTCCATTAAAAGCATAAAATCAATGCTCTTGAAATATGGAAAATCAATTCCCATTGAAAAGCATTGGAGTCGTTGCTATTGTAGTTAATATTTTTCTTTGTTGAAAACCAAAAAACATTTCATAATTTTATGATTAAAATCAACTTTTTATGCAAATTCAGCATGGATTTGAATTGTGCCTTCAAAAAAATAAACTAAATTCTTTCATCCACAGTACGGTGCATGTCCTGACTTTGTATCTTAATTGTAAATAATTTAAAAAAGCAATTTTATATATCCTTGCAGTTTTCAATGCTTTTCTTATGGGTGTTTAAAATTAAACTTTGGGGTCAAAAACACCCCTTAAATATAACTTTTTCTGGAATTTTGGATTTTTTCCAGGGGCTGTAGCCAATGACCTATCTTCATGTCAAATTTCAGCTCTTTAGCACTTGTAGAAGTACCTTAGATTTTATATGAAATATATATCCTATATCATATATTCTATCTCCTATATATGTAAGAAGCAGCTATTTATAGTGATACAGCATATATTATACATAGCACAGATATTTTCAAAATATTTCAGGAATGTCTATAATAAAAATACATGAATTGAGATCATAATTTAATGAAGATTGATGAACTACCTTAGAGGAGGTAATTATCCTATTTGTATAATTGTATCCACAACTGACTGCAGTGGTATATAACAGGTTTGAGATGCTCACTAAAATTATGGCAAATTAATGTGATAAAATTTCAAAGTGGGTTTGATGTGTTATTCATTAGAAACTGTTATTATTCTAATTATCTATTATTTATTCAGAAATTCTTTATTATTATATATTGCAGTAAATTTATACTATTTTTCTTTAAGCAAAAAGCATTGGTGGTAGTGTGTATTTAATAACAATTAACATATCATAATAGACAGATGTTTCATTTATAGCTGTAAATTTAACCCTTCAGTGAGATACTTGAAATTATTTTTCATTCAACAATGGTGTATATAAATCAGGCTGGAAAATAAAGGAAAATACATAACTGATGAAGAGCTTCAATTTACTCCATATCTGTAGTGTATTCACCACATTTGGTGAGTTGCGACAGTATTGGCTAACCCTGCTTTACTGCATTAGATTTGAAAGTATTGAACAAATTTTTATAATCAAGCTGAATGTTATCAGATGTTCCTAATTTTCAAAACATTTTATCAAGTTTAATAAATTATTCCGGAAACTTATCTTTTATGCAAAGAACATCATGGCATAGCAGGATGCAATTAAATTTTTTATAGTTAATCTTTTATGAGAAATAATTTTTTATACGTAGAAAACCTCAACAGTTACCTTATTTTACAGGTTTGGCGAAGTTTAATGCTCCAAAATCTAGTCTTTATTTATGGTTGGAGGTGATTGGGGTTGAGGATGTCTTTACCATGGTGATGGAGAAGATCCTTGCTAAAGGGGTCATGATAGTCCCGGGACACTCCTTCTTCACACCCAGGGGAGACGGAGGACCTCCGAAAAACTGCATCAGGATCTCATACTCCCTGATCAATATTGATAAGATTGACAAGGTGAGTTGATAGTAAGCGCTTGTATATTTTAACAATTATAATAATGTTAATGTCTTTATTTAAGGATGAGATTTAGACAAGGTAGTTCATTCTTACATCTAACCCCAGCATGACAAGTACAAAGGTAGGCAGGATTCGAACCTGCTACCTTAGTGTTCTTCAGCAGATATGTTCATTGACTGTCTACCAAAGCCAGATAAAATCCATCACTGTGTTCGTTACAACTAGGATTACCAGAGATCTTGAGACAAAAAAGAGAACATTTTCTATTTTTCATTGACAGAAAAGCGTAATCCCATCCCTCAGAAAAATTTATGTTACACAAATACGTTTTTTCACCTCTTAAACTTTCTTTAGAAAGCTTTAGAATCTTATGTAATTGGTACTTAAGCACTCAAAACAGGTGTGCATTTTGACTGGAAAGCAGGAGTCTTCTGTGTGATAATAAATTCATAAAACAAGTGTAGAAAGACAGCTTGACAATGGAGACTTGCACTTTGGAAATTATTTATAAAATCAATGCGAAGAGAAACAGAATTTTGGATACACTTTTGCAAAATCCATCCCTCTGGTTTGAACAGGTTTTGAGATGAACATTCTTTTTTTGTGTCAATAGTTAAAAATTAATTTGTATGCAGTATTACACTTCGATATTATGCCCCTAAATGGCCACTTAAAGATCCATAAGATAAACCAACTCAATGTTAAATACAATTTCCAACTATCATCTATACTTACCCTAAAATTATGGTATGTTATGGAGAGGTCCTATTGAGTAGTTTTGAAAGGGTAAAATAGTTTAATATGATTGAAACCAAAATCAGACTTGAGACAGCCACTACAGAAAAAAATTATTTTCATCCATTATATGGCAGCCAAAAATTATCTGTTCAAGATAATCAAAAGAGAATTATTAAGCTTGTTTTATTGCTGGAATCTAACTGAAAGAGTATATTGCTCTAATAGCCATAAAAAAGGCTGGGAAAACCAAGTGCTTTTTAATTACAAGTTTATAAAATTAAAAAGAAATTTAGAATCTACTATCAGATTGTCACCACTGATTATGATCACTTTGATGCTAAATTTACATCTAGTTTATACCACTCTTTTGGTGGCTATTAGAACTGCCTAGTCCATCTATTGAAGAACTACTGTACCACATTCATCTTTTTTCTGAAAATTCCACAAAAAATCTGGTGCACGTCATATTCAAGGCTTTGTTTTTTGGTAACAAAAAAGTCCTAAGTGTGACAAGATATGAGATACTGCCTCAACAATAGGTCATGCATCGTCTTCCTGATGCTTATGAAGAAAAATTGTTGGCTCTTCAGAAGTATGTCATTGGATTATGGAAGCAACTGTACAACTGACTTGTCCTATATCATCTGAATGTATGATCCCTGGACCAATAAATTTATTATTATTATTATTCATTAGTAGGTATATTCCATTCGTTATAACATTTTGTTATAAAAGTGTCAGGTCATTTGACAATACTCACTAAAATGGAGTTCATGTTTTTTTATTAAACTGTGCATTTTAAATTTAATTCTCTTCAGTTTTTATTTTATATGGGATATTGCAAAGCTAAGGGTGTCAATTAAAACCAGAAACTGAAATTTATTTCCTTATTCCTCTTATTGTATCAGTAGGACAAAAAGTATGTCATGATAAAATGCCAACTGAAAGTTTATGCAAAAACTAACCCTTAATAATAATTAATAAGATATTAATTTATAAAAGTAACAGAAATATTTTGAACTTCACATAAAATGAAAGGAGAAATCATGAAAAATGCAAAGAACTGATGCAAGACTTACTTTACACTTGTGCTATTTACCTGAGGTTTATTGTCACACAATATACAAAAATGCTTGCTTGATTTTTGATATATCATTTCCAAGTATCTATCAATGTAGCAGAGAAAAGTTATTAATTTTTTTTATAAATGCTTGTCAAGTGGCTAAAGATTTAAAGTAAATAAATCTACAACTGGCTGATCCATTCAATGATTGATTGTCATTTTGGTATTTACATGATTATTTTGCTTTATCAAATATCTTTTAATGACTACAGAACTTTTACATGGTTTATAATGAAATATATTTACAGTAGAATGATGTTTTTCTGGGTTAATAGTGGCATGGAAAATTGAAAAACATGGATTATTCATATGAGTTTATTTTGAAGTTATTAACACATTGTTAAAACACCAATGAGATGCCATAAGAAGTATCTAGACATATTAAATGCATAAATACAAAAATGTGAGAAATGTATGGACTTAAATACATAATTAGTATTTAATTGCTTGAAGAAGCTTTTAATTCTAGTTTGTTTTCTTTGTTGCCACTCTTTTATCTGAATTCCTCTGATGCACCATTGGATGTTTACAATGTCCGTAATGTCAGCATTGCCTTTGTTTTCAAAATATTCTAGAAGTGTCTCTGCTGCCACCTGTTTCTCTCTGTTACTCACATGCCGAGTGGGTTGCAGTTCATCATTGTTTTCTGCTTCCTCTAATATTTCTTCTAGCTAGGACTGGAAGTGGGTTGAACTACACTCTGTGGTAACTCTTCTTCATTTATGATTTGATAATCAAGTCCATTCTTAACCACTCTTTGGTATTAGTTTTGTCAACTTCTGAACATCCCTCTACATCTTTTATCAAACATTCTTTCAAAATCCACTTCTTCATTTTCCCCAAATAACGATTTGTATCTGTTTGTCGAAGAATTTTTCTGAATGACTTCTCAATGTTGGATGTTTTCACATCTTCCCAAACATTCAAAACTGAGAAAATCGCATTCTTTATACTGAGCGATTTCCTAAATGAATGTGGGTGTACATTTTCAGTTATTAAATCCATCATTAACCTTTTTCTGTAAAGCATCTTCATTGTTTCTATAACTCCCTGGTCCATAGGTTTAGAGCTGGCTTCATGTGTAGGTGGCATAAGCAATCGCTTATGGGTGCCATTTCAGAGGGGCGGCAAAATCAATATTCTGAATTTTGAAAAATTCCTTTTTCATAGGTTTAGTGCACAGAACATGAAAGGATCACAAACAAGCAAAATATGATGCCAATGCTACGTCAGTTAAAAGAAAGCACCTATCTCCACCTCTGTTAAGGTACATTTTACATGTATGCAGCACCTGCAGTGAAAACAAAAAATAACTGATTAGAAGCTTTGTTTAATTCCAGTGCAGTGGAGTTAGGTCTCTGATTTTCACCCGGTCTGCCTGCAACATGGCAGATGTGCATAGTTTGACAAATAAAAATGGCAATAGAAATTAGCAGAATGTCTTTGATATTTAAAGGACATAAAACTCCCACTGTGGGTATTAGGTATTACTCAAATTGGAATGAAGCACTCATGAGATTTAAAGCTAAGCAGTCAACATGCACGGAAAAAAGCCCAAAAAATATATTTTAATTAATTCTTTGAGACAAGTGAATTTTTAAAGTGACAATATCACAATTTGATGTTCTATATTGAGTTATTAAGCATTTGCCAAACAAATTATTTAATGATTTGTAGTATGTTATTGTATTAAGAAGCTTTTGTTATGTGTAAACTTAATATATATTCTATAATTGTCTTTTCTTCATGATAAAAATATGATTATTACTATTATTATTTTCTGCCTTAATTATTATTTTCTTTGCAATGTTTCCAATGCATCAATTACTGCATCTTGCAACTCTAAAAATGTTGAAACTGAGCTACAACATTCAAAGCCTTCAATTGGACATTGCAGAAACTGCTTTCTTCATTCCTCCAATAAATAAGTCATCATCATATATCAAATGGAATCACTGAAGTTCATTCATTAACCCCTCAAGCCCGGAGGAGATTTATTAAATCCCACCTGTACGGCCGGATGAGGTTTTTAAATTTTCACGATTGCGTTGCAAAAACGTTCGAAAATATTAAAATAATCATAACTTTAGAAGTTTTCTCTTGATTTTTCTGAATTTTTTTTTGGATTTATGAAAGACATGAAATTTGTAAATATCTATTTTGCCTAAAATATTTTACATCTAAAGATTGTTGGAGTAGAAGAGAATGTAAACCAATCGCTAATTTTCCGGCGTGCATTCGCGCTTTAAATATAATATTCAGCACCGGAAAATCTATAGAAGATATTGATGTGCAATCTTAATAAAAAAATAGCTTAAATTAGTAACTATTTCATTCTGTAAGTCTACCCATCTAAACCAATTAGGTGTAAAGTTTTACGCATCTCAACTTTTTCATGTCTTGACTGAAAATTTTAAAGTAAATTTAGTATTATTGATTTATTAAAAGATGATTTATTTATAATATAAACGTTTTAGTTATACAGTCATCATTCTTAGTCATTACAGAAGTCACAGAAGAAATGGTTGCATTTCGTTCATTGGAAAGGGAGATATGACGTTGTATAAAACACGGAAAACTTTAGCTTATAGGTCCTTTCCAAATATTTTCAGAAAATTTACACATGCGTAATTGGATTCAGCAAGAAATGCCTTATGGCTTAGTAAACACTTCTAGTAATCTATTGCGTAAATGGAAGAGCTTTTTGTGATTTTTGCTGGCATGTCCTCTTCTTGCCTACTCGCTTCATCGCTGCTTTGTCCTTGCTAGCACAACAGCGAAGCACTTATTTGAAGAGGAAAACAGACCTCGTCTTCTTTCAAGTGTCAAAGAAAAAGAACCCAATTTTGTGGGTTCCCTTTCCTCAGGTATTTATGGGTCAACTTTAGAAACCGAAAATCCGTAGGTCCGTGGTAAAAACTAAAATTCGATCACAAAACTAAACATATATTATGTGTAAACAAATACTTACAAATAGATTACTCAATTCCCTGCAATTTTCGTCGGGATTAAAATAAAATTCTAAAGGTCTTTAAAATTATATGACAGATATTATCCTTCTCACAAAATGCCTCTCTTTGAGGCGTGGCACTAAATTATCGGAAGAATGTCGGCCTTGGATTTTGAGATCAGCTGTTTTGACGTTCATGCTCTCCTATGAAGCGATGAACGAAGGATCACGCGGTAATGGAAGGGAATGTTCACAGAAATGTTTTTACTCAACCTAATTCCATTCTTCATCAATTGCATTGTAAATATTTGTAATAAGCTGTGCATAGACAGACATGTTTTCCTTTCTTTCTTTACATACCGACGAAGACCTTTGTCGCACGACATATGCCAAATATCTCCAGCAGGAAAAAAGACGAGAAAAAAACGTGCTCTCCTTTGAAATGATACACAGTTCCTACATTGCATTTCAAACACCAAGGAAAGGTTCCTTGCTACATTGAAAAGCGACTTTTATACGGAGAAACACCATCATATCATAGCAAAATTGAAAATTCTATCGCAAAATTCAACATTGATTATATATTTTTTAAAGAGAAAAAAATACAGGACAAACATATATAGGGAGTACAAAGTTTCTTCTTTCAAACTATATATAGGTTATTTAGATTTAAAGAAGTTTCTAGCGTCAAAAGATAAAATAAATTTGGGCTGCCACAGGACGTAATAGTACGCCTGATGGCGTTGAGGGGTTAAAGAGTCAGGATATGCTCCTGTTATAAATTTTTCTTGATTTTTCTCATTATTTTTTGTTTTTTTTTTTTCATGTAAAACTAATATTTTGTTGTTTCACTGTATCATTATTAACTAGATTTCATTGAAATACATATATTTGTTTTACTTACTTCCATGTATAAAAACAATAATCTGGCCCAAATTTAGTGAAATAGTTGTCTTTGACTTACATCCAAGAATGCAATCCCAAATTTTTACATTACTTACAGGAAAATTAGTTCCAATTACCAATGATTCACTATCCGACAGTTTCATGGAATGCAACCAGTCAAATAATATTACAGGTGACTTATGTGTCAGACTCACAGTCTGTATTCGGCATAAATATGGACGATGACATGTTCTTTCTAGAAAATATCAGACTATGCATCCACTCTAACTGCACCTTATGGAGATTATAGAAATGAATTTTAAAGAGGCAGAACTAGAATTGAACGATTAATTAATTTATGGCATTTGTCTTACTTCTTAAGGGGAGATGGAGTCCAGAACCTATAGACCCTCCCCTGCATACACCATTGAATATGTCTCTTGTTATCCATGCAGATTGGTGTTGGAAGTACTGTACTGGTAAATTTTTCATAAGGTTTTTCTAAGTTCTGGGGAAATAAGACTTCCCAATAACAGTGAGATGAAGTTTATCATTGCCTGTTGCATTAGTACAACACATGACTGTTATCCCATCTTTGCTTATTTTATAACTAGGTGATTCCTTCTCATGATATGAGGCTAAAGTTCAGGTTGGAATTGCTCGCCAATACAAACCTCTCTCATATGTGCTATAAATTTGCTCTTTCACTAAATCTTTTTCTTGTGTGAGTTTATCAAGTTTAACACATAACTCTATGGCAGCCACATTATCACAACTAAGTTGCTCTATTTGTATCTGAAACTCTCTGATCCCATGTCTCTCTTTGTACCTTTTTAGCCATCTAGTTGAAGCTTCCAATGTCCCATTCAATATCTAGTTTTCATATAAAACATATTCTTGATGAATGCACATTGGTCCTGAAATTCATGCCCCATCTAGCATCTAGTTATTCATGTGTTCATGCTTTTTATTTTTCAGGACAGAAACATTATCGAAATTCATTACAAATTTCTCAATGCGCTTCTACTTTTGATAATATTGCAAACAATTTGAATTCCAATTCCAAAGTCAGTAGCAATTGTAAAAACAATTTCACCACTATCGAATTTTTTATCAATTTTTAATTTGTCTTCTGTCAACAACACTACTCACTTCTGTTTACTCGATTGTCCAAACATGCTTAATAATCCTCTAAAAAAACTAAACCACAAAACAAATCATAATGACTGACCATACACTAAAATATTTAAAAATTAGTAAGTAATATGATCATGTCCAGTCAACCACATTACTGGTACCAGTGAAAATTAACGATTGACTGAGAAATTGAGGGCAATTATAACTGTAGCAGAAAAAATGGAGAAGTCCCTTTAGAAAATATCCGGAGAAGTTCCTAGTATGGATAATCAACTGCATGGTTAATCCATGCCCGAATAATCGATGTTTTACTTTAGTTTAATTATTGACTATTAAAATCAATACGGCCAAAAGGAAAATTAGGTATTTGAGAAAATCCTGTTTTCAATTATGTTTTATTAAGTGTTACCTTTTAGCATGCATTATTTAATTAAAAATTTAGTTTTAATAATATTTCTATTTTAACCACGAGAACAAAAATTTTCATCAAATGTTCTGTTTGTAGGTTTTCAAAGTGTTGGCAGAAGCAATCCGGGAGGAACAGAAGCTACAATCAAAGGCAATTGCAGCATGAAAAAGATCAAGAAAATGAATAAAAATTTATTGTTTAAAATTTATAAAAATTCAATTGAAATAAATGATAGAAATAAAATTTAATAAGAAAAATTTGATGTGGCCACCCCATGACTTCCTCCATACCTGTAATATTTCTAAAAATTCCAAATAGGTTAAATGATAATAGATATTTTAAGGAACTGCAAGAAAATTTTAAACTTTACAAAGAATAGAAATAAACTCAAACCGTAGCCTTCTGATATTGGATATAGCCATGAAGCTCCAACAATTAAGAAAATAAAACGGAGCATTACTAAGATGTAACCAAGGGTAAAGTGTTTACAATAGTCGCCGGTAGGTGGTGTGGTAGTGGCAGCTAAAAAATTAGTTTTTAAAATACCTCTTAAACAATGCTAAAAATTAGTTTTTAAAATGCCACTTAAACAATGATATGGGAAAATGCTTCGAACAAACGTTATAGAAAATTAAATTTCCTACATTTATTCCAACACTTTTTTACATTCATCAAATATTAAAGAAAATATTAAAAAAGGATAAGTGACAACAATAAGCATCCACTTCCGGTAGGTCGATTTCAGTTAAAATCTAATTAGTTCTTGACTTTCTAATACAAATGCTAAATATGAAATTTTATGCTGATCGGATTATTAGTTTTAGAGTTAGAGCGCCCAGAAAGATCCGGTCACAGACACACAGACATCATGGAGAAAATAGTCAAAACGTGTTCAGGAGACCTTATTTCCCTTGAAATCGCGAATTTGATATTTATGAAAATAATACCAACTTTCTCTATACTTCGTATAATGAAAAAGTAAAAATAGTTACTGATTATTGCCAGACTAACATGGTTTAAATCGTATTTATCTTTGCACTGCACATTGTGGTGACACTTTTTAGAGATTTAAATAAAGAATAACTCCGATGATCATGTTTAATTTATTTGCCTCTCTAAAAAATATTTTCCTCAAAATCAGTCTGTCTTACATTAAGGATCGTCTTATCGTCAGGTAATATGGTATTAATTGAATTACGCTATTTTTCGGCATATTAGACGGACTTTTTCCAAAGAAAAATTACCCCCAAACTCAGCCTGCGTCTTATACCCCGATGGTAAGATTATTACTGTTCTCAATACAGATACTAACGAGCACACTCATCTCCAAAATAGATAATTGGCAGTAATTCGTCGTAAAAACATTAAATTATACATTATTAATAATTAAAAATGAAAAATTGTTAATATATCCAGTAAAACCTTACGCTACGTGGATTCCAAGGACGCACTTTCAATATTGCGCTTTAATACATATCCATCCGCTCACAGTAATTACAATTACGGTCCGTTTGCGATATTATAGTTCCTAATGAGCCCGTTGAATAACGCGATTAATGCCATGGAACAGTAGAATTCGCGTAAATGTCATAAATATTTTATACATATCTAGGATAAATAACGTTACGTATATTTCGATCGCAATGGCTACAGAAAGTGTCGGTCCAAGCTCAAAATGTGGAGGGTGCGGGAAAGATATTTTACGCCTTTTTTCAAAATTCAATATTTTAAATATTTTTCATTACAAAATTTGAAATACTATTTGCAAATTCAAATGGCAGATAACAGCCATTGACATTATAAAACAAATTATTTTACAAAACTAAAATTTAGAAAATAGAACCTTTCGAGGTTTTAACCTGGCAAAATTTTCTATTAATTGGTCTATATTAAATTTTGTTGCTGTTTAATTCTCTATACTAATTATTTCAAGGTCGTTCAGTCTTTTTTGTTCCATTGTGGAGCACAAATATATTTTTATCAACTTTAATTTTGAAAATGACCTTTCGCCACTTGCCACAGTAACAGGTGAAGTTAATAGAATTAACATCATTAGAACAAAATTTTGCTCACTAAAGAATTTTTTTCAGTTACGCGCGGATAAGGATTGAAAATACAGTTGGCCAATGAGATCCGAGCTGTCAATAATCCAATAAATCAATACGTAATGACATATTTCCGGTATTTTCGAAAAAGTGTAAGCCATGCGGTTCCGACGTCGAAGGTGTGACAACGGTTTTTTGCGCGAGGTGTTCCTGTGTGAGGTAGTGACACTAACTTTAACTGTTGTTGTACGGGAGTTCAAAGAAAGATTGATTCTTTTTTTTAACGTTCTGAGTTTTTTTAAATAAAAATTATTTTAAAAAGATATTGTTTAGAATTACACTTATTCTCCTGATCCAGTTAACAGGACATTTGCTGCTGAGAAAGAATTCAACAAATTTAATGGTAGGCATCACAATACATAGATGATGTATATGTCATTATTAGAGGTGGTTCATATGCATTTTTTTCGTGTATGGGAGATTTTTTGTCAGAGACGAAGTTGGAGCGTTGGTAACAATTTTAGTGCAAAAATATAAGTAAGGTAATGAGGTGTAGATCAAAATTCCCGCAAACGGGGTAGTGTGTTAATTCTTAAGTAATATTTTTTAAGAAAAGGTGTAATTGACGCATTTTAGTGGAGGATATGATTTGGTTAGATTATGCGATTTCTGCGTAATAATTGCATTTACCTTCATTCGGATAACCCTGTTACTTCCGTATAATCGATCAATCATCTCTGAATTTATGCAACACCCATTAACCTTCGGTCAACGAACTTCTGAAGAACGAATAGATGAAAAAATTGGTCCCTTGAATTTCGTTAATGAGAGGTTTTACTGTAATCCTATTTGAAATATATTTATACATTGTGTTATTTTATTTCTGTCGGTATTGAGGAAAGTGGACATTAACGTAAATTTAATACACTGGTATCACAACAAAGGAGAATCAAATTGCATAATGGCCGACTATTTGCAAAGGTTAGATGTTTGATTTCAGTCACTATGGCAACAACGGAAATGATCTTCTGAACGGAGCAAAGGAGAATCATAGGAATGTAAATAATAAATGGAAGGGAACATTGTAAAAGTATATTACTGTTCTCTTTTCTTTCTCTCTAACAATAACCTCTCTGCAATTTTTATTTGAATTTTAATTCGGATGACAATTAAAAGTTAAAAAAAATATTTTTTGTGTCTTGCTTCCCCGGTTTTGCGTCCATAAAAGTTTTGCGCTGGGTGTCTTGCACCCGCCTTAAGCCGGCACTGGCTAAAAGAATGAAAAGATATGCCAACACTATTACGTATAAGCTTCAGGTGATTCAATATGAAAAAACGCACGGAAATCGAGCAGCAAGCACGTCATTTCGGTTCACCTCCCACAAAAAAGTGATCCGTGAATGGAGAAAACGAGGTAAAACTGAAGCTGATGGGATAAGAGAAACGGTTGCTAAGGTTGATCTTAAATGGCCACAACTAGAGGAGGAAGTGACGGATAGTAGAACAGAGGACGTTTGATCAAAATCATTATGTACGAGGCAAAAAGAGTGGCAGAAGAAAAAGGACTAGTTGAACGTACGCATCGTCATTACTTATGTATTCCATTTATTATTTATCCCATTAAATTAAAATATCATCTTGCACTTAAGTTTAAGTAAGAATTATCGGTAAAGGATATCTATACGTGCGGTGCACTCCGACAGCATTAATTAATATGACTGCCGAGTTCACTCAGGGCACATTTAGCTATAAAAGTCTTGAAGCAATTATTTATGTTTCATCCCTATTTATTTTACTAATTAAGTTTATCTAATTATATTTAACTGTTATCACGCCGTAATAATTCCTGTAAATGTTGCCGGATACAAACTTAATCACGGCTGGAAATGATACACGACGTGGCCCTTCGGAAATTCGTTGGTGAACCAAAATACTTTTTTCCTGAAAAATCTTCTAAAAAACCGTGGTGCGTCTTATATGCCGAAAAATGCGGTATTTTTATTGTGGTTTTAATTATTTATCTAGTACAGGTATAAGAAATTTCTAGGTAGATTTTCATAAAGGTTCAAGCAAGCAAATTATACTACATGCCTTTGGTTGCAGCTTCATGGCCTCACTCAAGGGTACTCTGGACACCAGCTATATTGGTGTGTAATGCATTTTAGTACCTAATAGATTCTAGTGCAGAAAGTTTTAATGCATCGTATTATATTTAATTTTCTGCAACCTTTGTTTGAAACATTTTCCCATGTAATGCATTGTTTACGAGATATTTTAAAAACTAATATTTTAGCTGCCACCACCTACCGGCGACTATTGCTTACAGTTGACGCTTAGTTACGTCTTAGTAACGCTCCTTTTTATTTTCTTAATTGTTGGAGATTCCTGGATATATCCAATATGAGAAGGTTATGGTATGAGTCTATTTCTGTTCTTTGTAAAGTCAATAAATTTTTCTCGTAGTTCCTTAAAATATTCATTATCATTAACCATATTTGGAATTTTTAGAAATATTACAGGCATGGAGAAAGTCATGTGGTGGCCACATCAGATTTTTTTAAATATTTGATTTAATATTTGATGAATGTAAAATGTACTGGTATAAAAGTTGTAGGTAATTTAATTTTCTTCAACTTTTGTTCAAAACATTTTCTCATAAAATTCATTTAAAAAAATATATATTTAAAATGATATTTTTTAGCTGCTACCACCACACTATCTGGAGCCAACTTTTGTAAACACTTGAAGCTTAGTTACGTCTAGATAGCGCTCCTTTTTATGCCTAGTTGGAGCTTCATACCTATATCCAATATCGGAAGGCTATGGTATGAGTTTATGTCATTTCTTTGTAAGGTCTGAATATTTTAGCAGTTTTTAAAATATATTTATTATGATTTAACCTTTTTGGAATTTTTAGAAATATTGCAGGTATGGAGAAAGTCATGTGGTGGCCACATCAGTTTATTTTCTCTGTTAAACTATAGTATAATACTTTGATGCAAATTTCAGTTTACATATTTTTATACTAGCATATTGCCCGTCTAAAATGGCGGATTAAAATGAATAAAAAAGGGAATTTAGAATTTTAACTGTAAATAAATTATTTATACTAACGCCATTTATAATGATTTTATTTTTCGGAGCAGTCGGTTTTCAAGATAAACAAATTTTGAGGTAAGGGACAAAAATCTGAGCTCGAGTTTTGACAAATACCTTATCGTCAAAGCAGTTGTCACTAAAATGAAAATATTACCTCAAATTATGATTTAAACGTTTAATATGAGCGATTCTGAACTATAGGCGGAAAATAGGAATATAATGAAAAGCATTATTAATTGTTCTTTACAATAACGCAAATAGGATGATCGTAGGTTAGTTTTTTTCTAATTTTAACTTCCAAAAGAGTAACAAGAGAAAAAATATGCATCGTGGCAAAAAAGATAAATATTAATGGCTTAGTATAATGTCTTAGAACTGATATGCCAGTGGTGATGGCACGGAAATATAGAATTTTTGATACACTGATATACCCATTTCCTAATCGGTTGTAATTAATAAAACAATAGATATTTATTTAAAAAATACTTCACTCTAATAGTAGTAGTACTTATAACCTTTATGTTCCCGTTCATTCCTTTGTCGTAAATTACCTATTTATTTTCAGATACAAACGCTGTAAGTAAAGAAAATACGTTCAATTCTTCGTCGTAAATAATTCATTTCCCTTCAATGACCAAATTTTGCTTGCGCACGAAAGAAAATTAAGCTAATTAGGTATTTACAACAGATATTGTTTACTTCAGTCGCCACGAAGATTGTTTTCGTTGTCAACAATTAAACAAGTAGGGATGTACATGGGTTTTCCGTGGTACAGAAGTGCTTTTCGTCAAATCGTCGTAGTATAATTATAACATAAATAACATAATTCTTTCACTTTTTCGGAGCTATTTAGAACTATTCTCCCTATAAAGGCCAGCTTTTTGTTAGCGGCACCTATCAATCGGCGAATGTGGGTGTCCCACGAGAGATCACGATGGATCGTGACTCCAAGATATCTTATCGAGTCTGAAACTGGAATCTCTACTCCGTCCAACGAATAATTAACATCCAACGAGATACTCTTGGTTCTCCAGAAATTGATGAGGTAACTTTTATTTTGGTTGATCTCTAACTGCCATTCCTTATACTATGCGGAAATAGCTTGTAGATCATTTTGGAGATACTGGTGGTCTTCCGGATTGCTTATTTTTCTATAAATGACGGTGTCGTCCGCGAAAAGCCTAATTTTTACTTCTGACTACTTAGCTGATATTGTTTATATAAATTAGAAATAATAACGGACCAATTACACTACCCTAAGAAACGCCTGAGACAACCTCCACTAAGTTCGTAGATTTTCCATGCATAATAATCTGCTGCTTCCCATGGTTTAAACATTCACGGATACAACTAACGATTTTAGAATTAAGGTCTAAGGTTTCTAATTTCGTTATTAACTTCCTGTGAGGTAACTTTCCTAAAATCTAAGAAGATGGCATCGACCTGCCTATTATTTTCTCCGCTTCTCAGTATACAATTCACAAAAAGACCGAGCTGTGTATCACAAGATCTACCTTTCCTGAAGCCGTGTTGACAACAATCTAACAATGAATTACTATCAAGAAATCGCTTTATGTTGCTAACGAGTATATGCTCGAGAATCTTACACGATATCGAAGTTAAGGAAATCGGCCTGTAATATTCTAGGTTCTCCTTGTCGCCACCCTTATGAATTGTGGTAACGTGCACTAACTTCCAGTCGTTAGGGGCCTCTGCGCGGAAATGGATTTCTCGAATATTATCCGAAGAAAAGGTGCTATTTCTTCAGCTAATTCTTTTAAAACGCGAGCAGGAATTTCTTCGGGGCCAGTGGCTTTGTTATGTCTGATGCAACTTAATAACTTTGCTATTCCCACCTCAGAAAATACTTTATCGTCCATCAGGTCCCTCCTTAGAGCGGGTGCATATGTACGCAATGGTCGCTGACGGCTGTGAATGCTTTTACAAAATGACCGTTTAACAGGTTGGCTTTCTCTACGCTATCATGAATAACGGCACCTGAGTCATTTCGCAGGGAAGGTATGGTAGGGCCTCTACCTTAGACCTCTCTCACATAGAACCAAAACGATTTACGGTCCTCCTTCAAATAATTATTTAATACCTTATTCCGGAAGTTAGTAAAAGCCTCGCACATAGTATTTCTCGCTTTAGCGCGGGATTTCTTATACGTCTGAACTTTAGTTGCTCTATATTCATCGGATGATGTAGACAGCATATTTTTTATTTTCGCGTGGCTTATTCTTTGACGCCTAAGCGCACTCCTAACTTGCTTATTTTACCAAATTGGTTCTTTATTGTCGACCTTCAATTTAATTGGGATATACATATCGATGCCCTCTAGTATTATATCCTTGAATAATATCCATGACGACTTAGCACCTGATCGTTCGGTGATATCAAGGAAACCAGGTAGTCTTTACTTGGCTCTCGAAGAGGACGGACGTGCCTTTCACTCCCTTCTGCGAGCGCTGACCAGTCTGTGAGGGACATCTGTAGTAGTAGCAGTAGCCTAGCAGTAGCCGCAGTGTTGTGTTAAGTAGAACCAGTATTTCTTTCCTTATTTATTTTTATTACCTATTTTTATTATTTTTATCGTCTTATTACGCTATTTGTGATGTATTTTAGTTAATTGATCTCTGAACGAAACGCTATACTCATCCTTCTTTTGCCGTATCGTAGTAGTTAATAACTTCTCTCAACCACTCCATCCGTAATCTTTTTGAAATTTACTTATAGTAGCTTATTAACTTCCGTTCTTAACTCTTTGTCCCTGCGGTCGTATTTCTTCAGTTCCTAGATCTACGTTCCTCTTGTGCTAAACATTCTTGCCTGTTTACTAACGTTGCTTGCGTAGTGAATCACTCTATCCCTTTCACTTTTTACCTGGGTTCGACCCTAGATTTTAAACTTGAAGCCAGTCAACAAAGTAGCTAACCGCGTATTTAAGTTAGTTTAAATAAAATTTATAGATAGTACAGATTAGTTAAAGAGAATAGGATGGCTGCTCCGAGGACTCCTGTTTCCTCCTTCTTGCGCGACGCTGGTTGCGAGGCCATGAGGTCTCGGATCACGGAGCTGGAGAGGGTGGTTGCGGACCTCCTTCAGAGGGTGGAAAGGTCGGAGGCAGCCTTGGCGCGTGGGAGGGGTGCGGGTTCTTCCCTGAGAGCAAACCGCGCCAAAATGGCGTCTCGGGTTCGCCTGGGTGCGGAAGCCGGCAGAGCGATCGGGGAGGCTCCTGGCTCTGAGGTACTCCGGTCCGGAAGACCGATGAGTGGTGTGTGGTGTCCACTCCCCCGGATCGTGGGATGGTGCAGCGGAGGCAGGGAGTTGGGAACGCTTCGGTGGACACTCTTCCTTTTAGTAATCGGTTTGCGGGGTTATCGGAGGACGACTCCACTGCCGTTACGCCCGCCCCCGCTCCCGTCTCCTCGGTGTGGACCGGGCCCAAGGGGAGCTCGGGGGGAAAGAGGGGGCTATTATTGATAGGGAGCTCCAACGTCCGGCGTGTGGTAGTGCCTTTACTGTCAAGGGCCCGCCGGGAGGGAGTTCATGAGCGGGTGTTCTTCAGGTGTATACCAGGAGGTTCGGTGCCCCAGGTGACGAAGGAGTTCAGGGCGTCGGTATTGGGCACGGGTTTCTCCTCGCTGCGGGTGGTGGCCCATGTTAGCACTAACGACGCTTCGAAGCGCGGGTCCGAGGAGGTTTTAAGTTCTTTTAAGGCTTGGCCACTGAGGTTGCTCGTGTCCAAGAGGAGTCGGGTGCTGATGTGCAGCTTACCATCTGTAGCATTGTTCCTCGGACGGACTGCGGTGCTATGGTTTGTAGTCGAGTGGTCGGGCTGAACCGTAGGCTGTGGGACTTCTGTAGGGGCAATGGAGTGGACTTCGTTGACCTGAGGCCGGTCCTGGACTCATGTAGGGCATCCCTAAACGTTTCTGGTGTGCACTACACGGCCGAGGCTGGGGAGGCGGTAGCACGTAGGGTGTTCGAGCACGCTAGAACTTTTTTATGTTAGATTGAAGGAATGGTAATTATTCACCAAGCGTTGAGATGCACGTCAATAGTAGTAATACGTCCGACCATCATACCACTATAAACGCAATGTTAATTAACAGTAGTACACATTCTTAGCGTAGAAATGGTCGACGTAATAGAGAGGACAAGGAAGCAGTAAACGATAATAATAATTCAGTAGCGCGCGAGGCATCGTTACGTAGTAATAGCGATAAGCTAAAAATCATCACGGTTAAATGTCGCAGCATTCACAGGAAGGAGGCCGAACTTGAACATCTTATTCGTAGTCTGCGTGCTGACGTAGTGATAGGTACAGAAAGTTGGCTAACGGCGGACATAGCCAGTCAGATCTTTCCTCGTGACTGTAGCGTTTTCAGAAAAGATCGATGAATCCGGTCGGGAGGTGGAGTCTTTATAGCAGTTAGCAACAAATACGAAAGTTAACCAATACAGATTAATGATGACGAAGTAGAAAGTGTTTGGTGTAGTGTGAAAGGGAGTGACTGTAGAACTGTAAATATATGCGCCTTTTATAGACCACCAAATGCGAGCGTGGAAACTATTTATTATTTAGAGAAACAAGTGGCGACGCTAAGTTCGATTAATAAAGATAATCGGGGGCGATTTCAATCTTTCGTCAATTGATTGGAGGCATAATTGCTTTTATCCCGGTGGTAGGGAGCGTGAATCTTGCGAGGCTTTACTTGAAACATTCGGCAGACACTCATTGTATCAGTTAGTGAGATTTCCCACGAGATTTAATAATATATTAGATTTATTGGCTACTAATCTTCCTGAGCGTATGAATAGGGTATCTGTTGCTGAGGGAATAAGCGATCACGAGGCAGTGTACGTGGAGTTTCAGCTAAACATTGAGAAACAGGTTAAGGCTAAAAGAAAGCTTAATGTATTCGCCAACGCCGATTTCACTAGGTTTAGGTCTTTTCTGCGAAATAAATATACTAATTTCTGCGAGATAACAGATATTGCAGACGCGGAAGAATCCTGCTGCATGTTCAGAGATATGATGCGAGAGTGTACAGATAAATTTATTCCAAGCAAACTGATGCGTGAAAATGCAGAACCTAGATGGTACAACCAGGAAGTTAGGAGCGCTCTCCGACGGTAAAGAAAACTCCACTCTCGCGTAAATAACACATCCTCAACAGCTACGGTCGAACAGATTGCAACGTTAAGGAAGCAATACAAGGAGGCGCGCTCCATAGACAGAGTGTCAATGCGTAATGCGTTTAAAAAAGAATATTTTACAAGTTAACTTGAAAGAGAACCCGAAAGCATTTTGGTCTTATGTCAGAGAAGTCCAAGGTAGAGGCCCCACTATTGCGTCACTGAGATCGGAAACGGGAAATGTAGTTCACGATAGTGCGGAGAAAGAAAACCTATTAAATCAACACTTTCAGAAAGCTTTTTCTCCTAATGACGATGAATGTGAAACTCCTATCCCTATGCATCAGGGTGACTCGATGGAAGATTTGATATTTTCCGAAAATATTATCGCGCTCCAACTTCATTCAGTTAAACCAAATAAATCTCCTGGGCCAGAGGAAATACCCGCGCGAGTATTGAATGAATTAGCTTATGAAATCGTGCCATATTTAAAAATTATATTCGAGAAATCCATTACCGAAGGTGTAGTTCCTAAAGATTGGAAGATGGCACACGTTACGCCCATCCATAAGGGCGACGACAAAGAGAACCCCGAAAATTACAGGCCAATTTCCCTAGCTTCATTATCGTGCAAAATACTTGAGCACATACTCTTTAGTTCTGTAATGCGCTATTTAGATAGTCACTCATTGCTTAGCGGATGACAGCACGGATTCCGGAGAGGCAGATCTTGCGAAACGCAGCTCGGCTTGTTCGTGGATGATTTGTTGCGATGCGGAGAGAAAAATACTCAGATCGTTGCCATATTCATTGACTTCAGAAAGGTGTTTGATAAAGTATCTCATAAGAAATTAATTGCGAAGTTAGGACAATATGGTGTCAATCCGAAAGTTGTCAGTTGGCTGAGAGATTTCCTCTCGAATAGAGAACAGATGGTTGTCATCGATGAAAAATACTCGTCCCCCGTTAAAGTTACGTCGGGTGTTCCTCAGGGAAGTGTATTGGGCACTCTACTTTTCTTAATCTATGTAAATGATATCTGCTCGGTAGTTCGTAGTAAAATTAGACTCTTTGCCGATGATACCGTTCTATATAAAGAAAAACCAGGAGGACCATCAGTCGCTGCGTGAAGACTTAAGAGCCATTTCAACGTGGTGAAAAGAATGCCAAATTGAAATTAATTACAGTAAATGTGCCGCAGTTCCGTTCTGGAAAAGTAATAACATAGAAGTAGGTTTCGAGTATAAAATAGATGGAATAAATATTCAAGCAGCCGAGTATGTAAAATATTTAGGAGTAACCATTTGTCGAGATCTTTTAGGGGCCATGCACATTCGTCGAGTTATAGGCGCGTCCAACAAGGAACTGGCTTTCATAGGTAGAATAGTACGGAACACTACAGAAAAAGTACGCGAAACGTGTTATTTATCACTGGTTAGACCACAAGTGAAATACGCCTCATGCATATGGGATCCGTACGAGAAGGGACACATAATTCAATTAGAAAGAGTGCAGCGCAGAGCAGCCAGATTCGTAAAACAAAAGTACGAACATAAGGAAAGCGTCGCCTCATTATTGAGGGATTTGAACTGGGTACCAAAATTATTTTCTACGAGAGCATCAATTATCCCCTTACCAAAAACTGACCTACATCCTGCCCTACTCTCTAGCCCAAAAAATCCCTACTGTGCCCTGCACGATTCGATAATCGGTCGTAGGTCAACGAAGTCCACTCCCAAGTCCCGACAGCCTTCGGTTCAGACCGTCAACCCCAGTCCAAAACTCAGAACCGCGGTCAATCATAGGGGCTACTAGTAGTTGGTGCTTGCATTCTGCAAGCATATCATCTCAACATTAAAAAACATTCATTTTTCATATTTCATCATTACAAATATTTTTTTAATTCTAAATATTTCACCTTCGGAGCGATTTTCGTTTTTCCCTTATTTTAAAATAATAGACTAAAACAATCCCAAAACTTTGCAATTTTAAGAATTTTATACTTTCTTCATTATGGGGTACTAATGCTACACATTTATGACAAATTTTAAAGTTCTAGTACTTCTAGAATTAAAATAATATTTTTCCAATTGTTTAAATTTTAAACATTTTTAACGGCCGCCGCAATATGTTAATGGAAAGATTCAAATGTTTATTTGTGCAATTGCACAACATAACTTGAAATTTTCAGCTTCCTAGCTCATCCCGTAATGTCTAAACAGTTACCTATTTGTTTAAATTTTAAGAATTTTTAACTGCCAAACAAATAAAAATATCAAAATTTCTATAATCCCTATTTCGTTTTTTTGCAAATTCTACCGTTTAAAAAATTTCAGCTCTGTAGCACATTTGAAAATACGTAAACCTTGAAAATTGTTTAAACTATTGCGAATTTTTAGCGGCCGCATTGTTGAACTATTTCAAGATTTTCGTTTTTTCTAGTCGGTTTTGCACAAAATGACTCCTATGCAAGAAACGTCTATATATAATGACTAGTAGAAGGTGCTTGCATATTGCAAGCATTTCATCTTACCTTGATAAAACATTAATTTTTTAAAGAGATATTTCATCAAGGGAAATATTTCTTTAATTCAAAAGATTTCTCCTTGGGACCAAATTTCTTTTTTTCCTTATGGAAAAATAATGGAATAAAACAATTGCTAACTTTCGCAATTTTATGAATATTATACGTTTTCCACATACGGTTAATAATTCTTCACATTTATGCCAAATTTTAAATTTGTAGCACATTTAGAAGTGAAATAAAATTTATTTAATTGTTTAAATTTAAATAATTTTTAACGGTCGCAATAAGAATTTCAAAGATACAATGAAATCTTTATTCGTTTAAATGGACTAAACTCTAATTACCTTGAAAATTTCAGCTCTCTAACTCGCACCGTAGTATCTAAACATTTACCTATTTTTTTAAACTTTAAGAATTTTAACGGCCAAAAAAATCAAAATATCAAAATTTGTATAATCTCTTTTTCGTTTTTTTTACAATTTCTATCTCTAAAAAAAATTTCAGCTCCGTAGAACATACGGAAATACATAAATCTTGAAAATTTGTTAAAACAATTGCGAATTTTTAGCGGCCGCATTGTTGCACTTTTTCAAGATTTTCGTTTTTTTCTAGGCGGTTTTGCACAAAATCCTACCTAAAAAAATTTCGAATCTCCAGCCCATCTGGAAGTGCCTAAACATTAGTATTCTCCTATATGTTATATCCTCCTCCTCCCCCTCCTCCTCCTCCTCTGTAAGGAACGTCTATATGTAATGATAATGCAGACAGTAAGCCGCACATCGGATCCCGACTCCTCTCGGACACGAGCAACCTCAGAGGGCAAGTCCTTAAAAGAACTTAAAATCTCCTCGAACCCGCGCTTCGAGGCGTCGTTAGTGTCAACCTGGGCCACCACTCGCATCCAAGAGCAACCTGTCACCACTACCGCTTCTCTCAGCGTGTTGATCACTTGCGGCACCGTGCCTCCTGATATACATCTGGAGAAGACCCTTCTGCAGCGAAGAGTCAGGCTCTTCTTCAAGAGGAGTGCGGGAAACATCTCTCCCTCAATCAGAGCATTGGCCGACATCAGGGTGATGCCTTGGGATCGCTATAAGCGTCCCATTGCATCCCTTGGTCCGGACCACATGCCTCCTCCAAAGTGAAACAACTGAGGCAGGCCAAAGTCCTGCCTTGGTTCCTTAAAACTGCCGCTGGGCAAACGAACATACACTGAATAGAAAATCTTATGACAGTCTAATAGCAAAGCTGGTAGACTGATTTTCGGTAACTGGTCATTAGACCGGCACCAACAAGACTGCTTCGCTCTTCAACTCCCTCCCGGCGGGCACTGGATAACAGGGGTGCCATCACACGCCGAACGTTTGAGCTACCTAACACTAACAACCCCCCCTTCCCAACTCGACTCCCCTTGGGCCCGGCCTCCATCGAAGAGACGGGAGTGGGTACGGGCGCAATGGCCGTGGAGTCGTCCTCCGACAACACCTCGAACCTATTACTGACAGGAAGAGGGTCCGCCGAAACATTCCCAACTCCCTGCCTCCGCAGCACCATCCCACGATCTCCCCGAGTGGACACCACTCTCAACTCATCGGATTTCCCAGCCCGAGGGCCCTCAGCCCGCGGTAAGGAGTCAGGGGCAACCCCGATCGCCCCAACGGCTACTGCACCCAGGCGATCCCGAGCCGCCAATTTGGCGCGGCGAGTTTTCAGGGATGACTCCGTACCCCCCACACGAACCAAGGCTGCCTCGGACCATTCCACCCTCTGAAGGAGGTCCGCAACCACCCTCTCCAGCTCCGTGATTTGAGCCCCCATGGCCTCGCAACCAGCGGCGCACAAGGAGGAAACGGGAGTCCTCGGTGAAGCCATCCTAAACTCTTACCTAATTTATATACTAACGCAAAAGAGTTACAATATGAAAACAAAAGCTGAAATGAGATAATGCTATATAATTTGGTCTAAGTTTTAACGCGGGGACGCTCTTCGTGAAGCGTATGAGAAAGGGTCAAACGCAAGTATAAAGTGAAAGGCGTAAACAACACAAACAAGGTTAGATCACGCACAGGAGATGGTAGTACACAACAACGAAAAATATAAATACTATGGAGCGTAAAAATAAAACGACCTTACAAATGTAACGAGAATATGCTAATTCACAATAACCTCTATGATATAAATATTATTTTCTAAAGGGGAGAATGAAATTTCTAACAATAAACAACGAGACTTAAGAGTTAGCTATTACGGTAGAGAAAATAAAAACTATAACGTAGATGTTATAACAAAACTAATTTGGTAACTTAAACGAATGTTAAATAAAATTTACCGAAGGATAACAATAGAATAAAATAAATTGTTAGTTCTACTTAACACTAAGTTAACCTCTGGTCGCTGTCCTGTCAGGTTGCCCCTGAAGATGCCCACATTGTGGGTGAAATGCATTGGGGTCATTCATTAACCCTTGTTTTTTGGCTTAAGGAGTTCTTTAATTTATTAGGTTAAATGATAATAAATATTTTAAGGAACATAACATAACATAACATTGTTCTGAGGTGACCCAGCTCATTTAGACTTAAAAAATAAGTTAATGAATACAAGTTTGTTCCACTCCCACCATCCTCCAACTTGGCTTCAGACGGAAATGTCATTATCTCCTATTTTCCTTGAAAGCATCCAACCCCGTAGGCAGCACCGTCCACGTCATTCCTTACTCCCACATCACACAACAACCCCTCCCTCCTGCAGACTGACCCCTCATCCCCATTCTCTCTTACTCTCTCATCGAAAAACAACCTGGGGAGACCCCCACCCCTCACATTACCCTCAGGACTAGTCATTTCTGATACCTCCTCCATTTAATACCTCACTCACACCCATCCCACTTTAGCTATTCGTTAATACTTGACTTATGCTATGCTATTGCTTTAGAACTTCAGTTTATGGCAAGCAAGACAGCCTTTATTTCCCAAAATATTTACTTCGTAATGGTTTTCCACCCTACCCCTCACAAGCTATCTTTAGATTGTTTCCGTTTGTGATCTTGAAGTGCATGTGTAGTGAAGTAGTTAATTGGAAGCGGTTCTGGTGCTGACCATTGTCTCCGAGAGTGTGGTTTGATGTGGTGACCAAGCGAGAAAAATTATCTTGAAACATCGTTTCCGATAGCACCGATTCAAATAACCGTAAGTACATTTTATTTACTGACCTATTTTAATACATACGCTAAACAATTTAGTATCTATACTTGTGTATATTTAATAAATAGTATTATCCCTCCTTTTAACAGACTTTGACGGTATGGAAAATGAAATAACTTTAGAAAGTACGCTTTCCAATAAAGGGGGCTTAAAGTTGAGCTATGGAGGTTTTATGTACACTGAGAATAAGGTGGGAAAGAAATGAAAAACTTACTGGGAATGCAAACTTCGGAAGACAGAGGGTTAAAACGGACGGATAATCACGGTTGACATGGGTAATAGGACGGTACGATATGATGTACGCTAGGGCACTGGAATTAGAAGATAAGAAGTCTAATGGAATTTGTGGTAAAGGAATTATGAATACGGATGGGAAGATAGTCTCAGAAACAAAGGATGTAGCACAGGTATGGGAAGAATACATTAAGGAATTATACAGCAAACAAACAGGAGCGGCAAAAATAGAACTGGAAAATGAGGAAAACATTGAAGAAGACAACTTAGGACCAAGTATTATGGAGAGCGAAGTAGAAAAAGCGATAGTGGAACTTAAGAAGGGGAAAGCCACGGGCAGCGATGGAATACCGGCTGAGATACTTAAAGTCATAGGATCAGAAGGACTAAAAGCGATCAAGAAATTAATTAATAAGATTTACGACACGGGAGAGTGGCCTCAGGATTTCCTAGAAGTAACAATGATCCCTCTAAAGAAGAAGCCAAAGGCAATGCAGTGTAAAGATTACAGAACTATAAGTCTTCTGTCACACACATCGAAGATCATCACGAGGATTCTTAATAAAAGGCTGGAGAAAAAGGCAGAAGAAATAATAGGGGAAGATCAATTCGGTTTCAGAAAAGGACGAGGAACTAGAGATGCTATAGGAGTAGTTAGAATCATATCAGAAAGGGCAATAGAATACAGTCAAGATATCTGCGCATGTTTCGTAGACTGGCAGAAGGCCTTTGATAGAGTAAATTGGGTAAAGTTGATGAAGATATTAAAGGATATAGGTGTAGACTGGAAAGACAGGAGACTGATTAGGAATCTATATGAGAATCAAGTTGTAAAGGTCAGGTTTGAGAATGTGGAAACCTGCGGAATAAATATCGGTAGAGGAGTAAGACAAGGATGCTGCCTATCGCCAACTCTATTCAATATATATGGAGAAAGTCTAATGCAAGAAGCTTTAGAAGGCACAGGGGATTTCAAAATTGGAGGAAGGATTATAAGAACAGTAAAATACGCAGATGATCAAGTACTTCTAGCAAGAAAGGAAGAGGAGCTACAAAAAATGATAAATAGACTAGTGATAACAGGTAGAAAATACGGTATGGAAATAAATACAGAAAAATCCAAGGTCATTCGAATATCGGGTAAAGAAGAGAATCTGAACATAACTATTGGGGGAAAGCCATTAGAACAAGTTTCAGAATATAAATACCTTGGAAGTATCATAACACGAGAGGCAAAATGTACGGATGAGATCAAAACTAGAATAGGAAAAGCAAAAGCGGCTTTCAGGAGAAAGAAACAACTACTTACAGGGAATATAAGGGAAGATATCCGCAAGAAGTTGATAAAATGCTACGTATGGAGTATAGCATTGTATGGGGCAGAAACATGGACGCTAAGGAAAAATGACATCAAATACTTGGAAAGCTTTGAAATGTGGACTTGGAGGAGAATGCTGAAGATAAAATGGACAGATAGGATGAAAAACGATGAAGTGCTACGAAGAATAGGAGAGAAGCGAATGATTATACAGACTATCAGAAAGAGGAAGGCTAACTGGGTTGGACATTACCTGAGGAGAGAGAGTATGATTAAAGACGTGTTAGAAGGAAAACTAGATGGGAAAAGGGAAAGAGGTAGGAAAAGGTTTCAGCTGATAGACGATTTGAAAGGGAAAGAGAGTTATCAAGATATAAAGAGGACAGCGGAAAATAGGAGTATATGGAGAACCAGGTTTAACCATGAATAATCACGGACCTGTCTACGGACAGACTACCTATGATGATGATGATGGGTAATAAACTCCATAGTTTATTTGCTGAGAGCGAGAAAAGTAATATATGAACGTAAGCGAGCTTCAAGTGTTTACAAAAGTTGGCTCCAGATAGTGTGGTGGTAATAGCTAAAAAATAGAATTTAAAAAATAGCTATAAAAAATGACTTATATGGAAAAATGTTTTGAACAAAGGTTATAGAAAATTAAATTACATTCAACTTTTATTCCAATAATTTTTTTCATTGATCAAATATTAAAGCAAATATTTGTAAACAACGGATAAGTGACAAGAGTAATCACCCACTTCCGGTTGACCGATTTTTAAATAAAACTGATCAACTATTTTTCATTTAAATAAATTATCAAATACAAAATTTTGCGATGATTTCGTTAATAGTTTTTGAGTTACGGCACTCCTTGTAATTGCGATTTTTTTTATATAAACTCAAATTATTTCCATTTTCGGTTCGCGGTAGTGCAACATATAATTATCCATTGGCAAAAACAGGCTCATCCAGAAAAAGGGCCTACATGAGATAAAGTTTGCCCTTGAGCCTCATTTATTTTCATTAAAAAAGCTGGAATGATGGGAAATTGACGTCCTTTTACCCCTTCTCCCTCTCTCCTTATTTCCGTGCATCTCTCCCCCTCTCTCTGGACGACGCTTTAATTGCTTGATTAAGCCACTAAATACGTACGCATAATAATAATAATAATAATAATAGCTATCCCAAATACACACAATCTTCAGAAAACCATAATAGAAAAGCATCACAAATATACAGAACTAAAAGAAGAAATTAAACGAATGTGGAACATGAATACTGTACACATTGTCCCAATAGTTTTATCGACCACAGGAATTATCCCTACAGACTTACACAACAGCATAAAAATAATAGATTTACCTAAATTGCAATATACCCTCCTACAGAAAGCTGTCATACTAAATACAACCAGAATAGTACGTCAATTTTTAAGTTCCGAGTAATGAGAGTGCTTGGCAAAGCCCGTACCTCATTGAAATAACCGGCTCAAAAGCTGTGAAATACAAAAGTAAATAATAATAATAATACTTTATTCTCCAAAGACCTTACAAAAATTAAAGATATAGGAGTCGTCAAATTACCAATATATACATAATCTAACGTATTAACATTTGTCATCAAGAAAATCGTTAATGCTATAACACATTTTAAGCAATAAAAATTCTTTCACCTTCATTTTAAACATACATAGAGTCATAGGTGCCTTAGGAAAACTTGGCAGATGATTAAACAATTTAACCCCCATAGTTCTGTGGCCAAGGGAAGTACCTCTGGTTCTGACATAGTTAACATGTAAACTATTACAATTTCTTGTACTATAATTATGAAATTTTGAGTTACATTCTAAATCACTCAGATTCTTTCTCATAAAAATAATGAAATTACGAATATATAAACATGGTATAGGTAATATGTTAAATCTTTTTAAAATGGGACTGCATAATTCGAATTCCATCAGACGCACAATTTTTTTAATCTTAAAAATAGGTACTCACATGAAAATTCAGATAATAATGGCGTCTCGATTTCAACAATGGCGTGGTTTTCAGGGCAAAACCTCATGACATCACTAAATTTTGTCAAAATTAGTTATTTAAACGTTAAATCGAGCCTTTGCGAACTGACGGAGACAATCTGCGACAGGGCGAAGAAACTTGGTTCATTTTCCTTTAAAGCAGTCCCGGTTTGAAGATCGAGGGTCAATTTTGCTAATCTTTATGAGGAAAAGAATGAAAGCTTGCACGTCACCAAGTAGATTATTACGTGTTATCTTATGGGAAACTAGATAATTACCCGGGTTTTGCCCCAGGTTTACAGTTTAGAATTTTCCGTGCTCGTATCGCACGCTAATATTTTCATTCAAACTCAAGGTACTCTCGAGCAGTGGCGGCTCGTGTATAGGCACTGCGGAACTGCAGCACCCCCTATTTCCACTTGATATTATCGATAACATTTAATAATATAGTCCTTTTTTCTTTAATTCTTTCTTTATTTTTGTAGTACAATATATATTCCTTAAGCTTAATGTCAGTACTTCAGTAGCCATCCCCCAGTTTATGAAAAAGATACAAAAATCTTTGTATGGAACTGTGCGCTTCACAGTGCCAGCGACGTGGTGTTTGACTGCTGTGCGCATGCGCACATAGGAGGGGGGGTGGAAGGCGGGACTGCCAGGTAGAGAGAGCACTGTTGCTCTCGCAGTGCCGGCTCTGGCGTGATGGTGGAAGGAAGTTTTTTTTTACTCAGCGTGTGTTGTACTTAAAAACAGTGTACCATATTCTTGAATGTGATAAAGTGTAGAAGAGTGTAGAATTAGATTATTATTCTGCTTCCAGCTATTCTATTTGATTCATTTTTTTCGGTTCTTTTATTTAACAGAAAACTTTAACCATGGCCTTGCATCCTCAAGAAATAAGTTCTGTGACTGTAAGTGAACTTCAACAGCTTAAGTTTTCACAGCTATCTCTCCATGAGAAAGTTACAGTTAAGAAAAGAGGTCGTTCAACACCTGATATTCTAATATCTCAGCCAGGCAAAAGCAACAACAAGAAATATACTCGTAGCTTTAATTCTGAATGGTACCAACGGAAAAGTTGGCTTTGCGGCTGTAAAGTAAAAAATGCACTGTTTTGCTTCCCGTGTTTGCTGTTTGGAGGTGATGTACCGTGAACAAAAGATGGTTTTAGAAATATAAACAAAATGAAAGAAAAAACTGAAAAGCATGAGAAGTCAAAGAAGCACGTTGATAATGTTGTTTCACTGTCGCTTTTAGGAACCGTAAGTATTAAGGAGAAACTTAGTGAGGCATACAGACTTTCAATCAATGAGCATAATATAAAAGTTAAAAAGAACCGTGAAATTTTGTCCAAAATAATAGACTGCATTTACTTTTGTGGAAACTTTGAAACTCCCTTACGTGAACATGATGAAAAAGACGATTCAGTAAATCCAGGGGTATTTAGAGGATTAGTACATTTTGCATCTAAATTAGATTCAGATTTGAAGAATCACTTAGAAACCAGTGCAGTCTTCATAGGTGTTTCTAAGACCATTCAGAATGAGATACTTGACTGCCTGCTACAAATATACCATGAAGAGATAAGGACGGAAATTAGAAAAACTTCCTTTGTAGCTGTCATGGCTGATGACACAACAGATGTTTCGGAACACACTCAAATGGTCCTTGTTCTACGGTACGTATTGAATGAAGAAATATTTGAGCGTTTTTGGGGATTCTTTATTCCAGAAAATCAACCTGCAGATGGCATATCAAAACGTATTTTAGAACAATTGGAAATGGACAAAAACTGATAGCTCAGACATTTGATGGTGCAAATGTCATGAAAGGCAAAAAAGCAGGAGTTCAAGCAAAAATAAAAGCAGTTTATAGTAATGCACATTTCATTCACTGTTATGCACATCAACTTAATTTAATAATGAGAAATGCAGCAAGTATTACACGAAACGCAAGAATATTTTTCTCTAACATTCTGGCTATTCCAACATTCTTCTCAAGATCACCACAACGTGTGTCCATTCTCAAGAAACATATGAACATCAGCATTCCACGTCCATCCTCTACAAGGTGGAATTTCAAACAGAGTTCATGAAAATTTGCAACCTTTAAAAAACTGCCTTACTGAAATTCAGTCAACATCAAATGCAGATCAAACCATTGCAGAAGTAACAGGAATTTTAAAATACCTGAATGATGATAATTTCAAGTTTTGGTTAGAGCTTTTTCATCAGATTATGCCTCATGTTGAAATAATTTACAACCAAATGCAATCTCGAGAAATTAGTGTGTTTAAAGTTAATGAATATATAACAAATTTCAAAACTGCTATTTTAGAATTGAGAAACTCAAAGTACTGTGAGAATCCTTCAAAGACACTCATGGCAGAAGCTAAGGAAGTGTGTGACTATATATGTGTTGATATAATGGACAGATATTCTTCCACTAAACACTTAGTAGCTGCTAAATTGTTCAACAAGAAATGCTTCACTAGATTTAAGAATGAACATCCCACAAAAGAGATAGTACTGACTACTGAAGCTTATCCCATGATTGACAAAGAAAAGCTTGAAATTGAACTAAAAGTATTCTATTGTAGGACTGATATTCATGAATATTGCAAATTAATTGAGCTGCTGAAATTTATCTTGGAAAATAATCTAGATGATGTTTTTAGTGAAATTACGAAACTGATAAAAATCCTCTTGGCAATTCCCATGACTACATCAGAGGCAGAGCGCTGCTTTTCAACATTGAAAAGAATAAAAACTTTTTTAAGAAGCACTATGAATTCGGAAAGACTAAATGCGCTTGCAGTACTTTCAATGGAGAAAAATTTCCTCAATTGTCATCCAGAGATCAAGGAGAAAATTATTGACCTTTTTGCGCAAATTAAAACAAGAAGAATGGATTTCATTTTTAAATGAATAGATCAAGCTTGAACTGTAACAATTTAAGTTAAAGTAAGTAAAAAATGTTTGTTTTTTTTGTTAAGATTTTATCAAGTTCCTGAATAAATTTTCTTTTTATAAATGTTTTTTTCCTTTTACACAATTTTAAAACAAAGGCTAAAATTTTTCTGGAGCAGCACCCCCACTAATTTTAGCTACGACCGTCACTGCTCTCGAGATAAGTGACCGTGAGCTTTGAAATAAGTGGTTACACACCTCCGTAGGCTCTTTCGTTCGCTTTCACTTTTAGGTATCGAAACGTTGTATACTGTCAACATGAAAATATAAAACTTATGTTTCCCGACATCAGAGCGACTTAGGCTTTCAAATGAGCCGTCATATACCTCGGTAGGTTCTGCCGTTCACTTTCAATTTTAGCTATCGGAAATTCGTGTGTTGGTCACAGGAAATGCCAATATTGTTTCAGTGTTCCACATTTTATCCATTTAGTGTATCACTGTAAGTCTAAATACAAAATTTGGTTAGATATGAAGCTACAATGGTGGAGTTATAGCCGTTCAAAGAGCATTACATACGTGAAGACAGGTAAACTTGGGGGGTTGAAATTTCGTCCCCAAATCCAACTACGCTCTTCCTTTTGATCATATTAGATAGCATGCCAAGTTTTGGTGACTCTAGGATCAAGCGTATGGATTTGCATAGCCGGACAAACAAACATACACTTTGAATTATATTAGCGGTAGAAATTATCTACTGGAGTCGAATCCAGGTCTCTTTTTGGGATTTTTTTCATAAATGGCTTTTACTATAAGAATCAAACGTTTCTATGAAATTTTGATCTTCCACCTACTTGGAAAGTTTGTTAAAAATAGCATTACAGTCAGTCATAAATAGTTCTCGTTTCTCCCGATCTTTTATGGCGGCTATTTAAAGGTGGCGCCACAGTCTACGTGACAGAATGAGCTAGCTCAGTGGTTCTCAGGCAGATTCGTCAGGCGACCCCTCAATCCGAATATTTGGTCGCCGCGACCCCCCGAGAATATTCGAGAAGCAAAAAACTACAGTTTTCTTCATACAGGGAAGGGTTATCCCGAACCCCTATTAAAAATGCTATAACATTTTCATTGCACTTACTCTAGTACCCGAATTCAAGTTAAGTTGCTGGGGACTGGATTCGATCCATTTTTCTCCTCCCGGGTTGGGTTAAGTGGTTGGGTGTTGGATTCATTCGATTTTCTTCCCTTCTCGGGTTGTATTAAGTGGTTGGGTGTTGGATTAGTTCCATTTTCGTCCTCCTTCCGGGTTGGGTTAAGTGGTTAGGGGGTTGGATTCATTCCATTTCCCTCCTCCTCCTGAGTTGGGTGAAGTGGTTGGATGTTGGATTCGTTCCTTTTCCTCCTCCTTTCGGGTTGGGTTTAAGTGGTTGTGGGTTGGATTCGGATACTAGGGTGTAATGAAAATATTATTGCATTTTTAATTGGGTTCCGGGATAACCCAGTAGTACCTAGGAAGAGTTTTTTATTATGTGCTCTTTATAAATACAAAGTTAGCACTATAAATTATTATATTTACAATTACGTATGTGTATTAAAAATATTCAGAAAATATGTGGTGTATAGTTTAATTTTTTAAATACTAATCACTGTTGAGATATAATTTCTTGTTTGTTTTTATTACATAAAAATAACGCATTTGTTAGAAAGGTTTATGTACGTTGATAAGTTACAGAATTTTCTATATTGTTTGTACAAAACATGTCGATAAATTAAAACCTGCAAGACTCTTAAAACCAGAATAACATAATTTGCCTTAGCAAAGAGTAATTGATAGTAGCTCAATAACTTTGGCCAAAACTAACAAAAGTGGAATACTCCTTTAGCCAAAACAAAACACTTTTCTTAGCAAAGAGTGCTTACGACCCCCCTGAAATATTCTCACGACCCCCTAAGGGGTCGCGACCCACCATTTGAGAACCACTGACTGCTAGCTCATTATGTTATACTAGGGAGATGTCCGTGGAAGTACAACGGGGAAGTTTTTAAAAATAAATTATTGGTGCATTGCACCTCCTGCCACCCGCAGGTTGAAATTTTCTATTGTGATCTCGTATTGTCCTCGGAAAGAACGAGTCTAGATAACGCTCCGACCTACAATCGATCTCACGCATCTTATCGTCACGGTCGACGCGTATTAAAAAATCGATAGCAGGAAATCAAACTTTCGTTCATTTAGGCGTTCGTTGTTTCAAGTCTCGAACTCCAATGATGATTCTAAGTAATTTTCATATGCGAATGATTAATGTTATACATTCAAATGTACTACTTATCGTAACGAATGCTGCTTACATTGTTGCTATGAAAATCATTTCTCTCCCCTTCCTTCTCTCTCTCGTATTAAAAGCATTTAAAGCACACTTTCACCAATAAGCATTGAAATAACAACAGGATTTCGAGGCTTAACGTAATTGCTTGGCAAGGCATCATCCCATTAAAATGGTAAGATTTCCCCAAAATATGTGAGTTAAACGTTTAACATTAGGGATTTCTATTTGTAGGCGGAAAGAAATGAATAGAATAAGAAACAATATAATTTTTTCTTTAAAATGGTATGCATCCGTAGATCGTAGATTAATTCCTTCTAATATTGATCTCAAAAAGAATAAAAGCCAGCACTTCGAGAAGTCGACGTTTACGTGTTATTTGATGGCAAATGGAAATGTTTTCCCTGGAGTCGAACCCAGGACTTTTTTGATATTGTTTTTCGTCATCACCTTAAAATATGCAAATCAAGCATTCATGCTAAATTTCAAAGATATGTCTTGATCCTTTATCGAGTTATTTGCATTCTTATATAGCACAACAGAGGGAGCCACAAAGGGACAGTCTCAGAGGGACAAAAGAATACTTTTATAGATTTTAGATGATATTTAACACTGGAAAGATATTTATAGGTTTAACTTCCGTTGCATACCTATGGCCGACTTTTTCTCTCTGTCATTTTGATGCCTTAATAGGAACTGTGTTTATTCTAAATCTAAGTAATGAATTTCTTTTGAAGGATTAGTGATTCTGATTTCCAACCTTTTTCATTTTCCGCGACTCGAGACACTTTCTGAAAATTCCCGGGAATCCCCGGGACTCGAGAAATTTCAAGTTTTCAAATTAAATCAAACAAAATATATTTTAACAATTTTAGTAAAAAAACTGCTACATAAACGTATTATTTTTTTTTGTTTTCCAAAGAAACTTCTCAAAAATACAAGAGAGTTGACTGATGCATCGGTCAGCCTGTTTCGAATTTTAGTAACAACATTTTCTGCTGTCGAAAGAACTTGTTCACTCTCCGTTGATGTTGGTTTGATGGTAAGCAAAGCCTTGTTTAGCAGATTCAAATTCGGTGTCCGTTTTCCAGGTGCTTCAAAAATCTGGAATTTCTTTCGGAGAGTCTTGAACCGATTCTTTGAAGGAGCTGCAATTTGATTACTTAAAATTGCATAATTTAATTCCTCTGCAATTATTATTGTAGTTCCATCGTTTGCTTTTGCTTGTTGGACTTTTTCATCATCAGAACATTCTGCAGCAGACGGGAAAAGTCGTTGCATCAGCTCTTCGGCGAATACGGTCATCATGTTCTTTGAGAAACTCGGAAAAAAGTCATTGTTATCCTTGATGTCGACAGCGGCGAACTTCTGCCTAGGGCCCCAACCTCGGCGGGGGCCCCGACCAGGGGCCGAAATGGTACACATTGAGGACAAAGGACACGGAAAATATTATGTCAATTTTTCCGAACGAAATAGAAAACAATTGACCATAGTCAAGTCAAGTCAGAACAGTTGTATAAAACTCCTTCAGCCAAAAAATTGTAGGGTAAGCCCTATGCATTTCGCCCACTAAGTGGGCATCTTCAGGGGAGAACCTGCCTTGGCAGTGAACAGAGTTCAACTGCGACGAAGTTAGAGGAAAAGTTTATAACGAAGACCGAAAACATTTGAGGATCGAAAAGAATTAATTCTTTTCGATCCTCAAATGTATGCGTGGCAATGTAATCTTGTAATTATATGTAAATGTAAAAATTATAATGTGTAAAAAAGTATAGTTGGTACTTGTCTATTTCATTTCTAAGTCTGCTTGTCTATTTTCTAAAGTCAAAGTACGTTAAATAAATAAAAAATAAAAGTAAAGTTTGTTTTTTGCTAAATTACCAAATGACTCTGTTAACTGCCTAGGGGCCCTGGGTCTCTATGTCCGGGCCTGGATGTTGATGATAATAAATAGAAGGTGAAGACTACGGCGAGTGAAACTGCGAATTGATGATTAAACGAAAGGAATTTAGCGTTAAGTACAGAGCGCTAAATACGTATTTCGAAAACCAAGCTCACATCATCAGTAGCTGCTGTCGAGTGAGGTGTGTCGGTTGACGTACGTGAATTTAAACCGTTGTCCGTTGCTGAGAAAGTGAAAGTGGGTGGGAGAGGAGTTGGAGGGGGAGGAGGGGAAGAGGAAATCGTTAGACTGTAGAGGGGGGAGTAAGGTACCCGGCCGCGATCGATATTCATAACGGTTTTTTTGAATTGGCTAATGAAAAAGGCTCTCATAGGCGTCTAATTTGTTTTCTTCGCGTATTCTGGGCTCTGAAAAAACTTCATCAAGCAAACAAGCTGCTTGTCTCTGCGCTCTTCAATTTTTGTTATAAGGGCATGAAACATTTCTTGTGCCAGTTCGGTTTCTATTTCTTGAACCTTTTGTAATAAAAAGTTAATGATTACTTCGGCAGTCAAAATAGCGGCATCTCTACGACTTAGTGCTTTAACTGCAAGTTTCAGAGGGGTGAGAACTTCTAAAACTTTTTCCAAAACAGAAATAGAGTAATGCCCCGCTATACGTCGGAGATGCGTTCCTGAAAACTGCGACTTATAACGAAACAACGTATAGCGAAACATATTTTCCCGTAAGAACAATAATAAAAGTATGGGCTACATTCCTGGTGGATATTTCGCAGTTATGAAAGTATTTTTATAAAAAACGCCGGAAAGATGCATTTTCTCAAAATGAAGATAAATAATAATAATAATAATGAATGAAATTTCTGTACCTAACATTGGTACATCTACATCTACATATTACCCTGCAAGTCACCTTGACAGTGGATGGCAGGGGGTGCCGCGCACCAAGTTCCTAACTAATTATTATTCACAGTTATCTATTGTGGTTACGTATTGTCCTAGGGAAAAAGGACTCCTTATACCTCTCCGTCCTACTATCTATTTCGCGAATCTTGTCCTCATTATCCCTCCGTCCGATATATGTTGGTTGTCGAATAATATCCTTCATTTCATTTACGAATATCTCCGACCTATATTTATCTAGAAGTTTAAGTCTCGTCTGTAATCTACGATCTTTCAACGATGGCCAACTCAACTCTTCAATGAGTAACGTAACGCTCTGTTTTTTATCGTAATTCTTTTTCACGAATCTAGCTGCTCGCCGCTGTATTTTTCCTAAATACTTTATGAGTCCCCTCTGATATGGATCCCAAACCGCTGCTGCGTATTCCATTTGAGGTGTAACCAAGGATAAATAACAGGATTCTCTCACCTTTTCCGTGCTTTTCCTGACTATTCTACGCACAAAAGCCAACTTCTTATTTGCCGCACCTATCACTCGTCTTATGTGGGTGTCCCAAGACAGGTCACGATTCAAGGTTACCCCGAGGTATTTCACGGATTCCGAAACAGGAATGCTCTCACCATCTATCGAGTAGGTAAACACGGACGATGGGCTTCTAGATTTCCAAAAGTTTAGAACGTTACTCTTTTTCTGATTGATTTCGCTGCCATTCCTTGCACCAAACAGATAACGCATCCAGATCATCCTGAAGCTGACGATGGTCGCTAGGACCACTAATTTCTCTATAGACTACGGTGTCATCCGCAAAAAACCTGATATTACTTTTCACAACTGAGCTGATGTCGTTTATATAAAGCAAGAAAAGCATAGGTCCGATCATACTACCCTGCGGCACTCCAGAGACTACATCTGCCACACTCGAGGACTTACCATCGATGACTACTTTTTGTTTTCTATTCCAAAGGAAAGCGCGAACCCAGTTAATGACTAACATTAATGCCAAGATTTCCCAATTTTAATACCAACTTACGGTGGGGAACCTTATCAAAAGCTTTTCTAAAAATCATGGAACACTGCATCGACCTGCTTATTATTTTCGCCGCATGATATAACATAATTCACAAACAGACCGAGTTGGGTGTCGCAGGATCTACCTTTTCTGAAGCCATGTTGACAGCTGACTAAGAGCGATCTACTCTCGAGATAACGCATTGTGTTGCTAACAATAATGTGCTCCAAAATCTTACATGATAATGATGTTAGAGAAATCGGCCTATAATTTTCGGGGTTTTCTTTGTCACCTCCCTTGTGAATGGGTGTGACGTGTGCTAGTCTCCAATCATCAGGAACCTCACAGAGGGTAAGAGATTTCTCGAAAACTATCCGAAGGAAGGGAGCTATTTCTTCTGCTAGTTCTTTTAATACACGCGCGGGAATTCCTTCTGGTCCTGGGTTTTTGTTGGGCTTTATCGCACCCAGTTGCTTCGCTATTCCTGCCTCAGAGATTTTAATATTATCCATCCGAGTAAGTGAAGTTGAAACTACTGAGTAACATTGCCAACACATATTTAGTCATTTGGTAGAGAGCGGGTTCAGATGGGGTCGCAAAATGAAATTAAATGAATTTACTTAAATAATAATAAACGTGAAATTAAAGGAAGAATACAGGGGTTTTACTGTTATAGTAATAATTTATGTATGTACCGGATTTGGAATTTCTGAAGTTTTGTTTTTAGCACCTCACAGGCGACGCATATGCGAAGCGACGCATCTTATAACGAAACATGTTCCTAAATTGATGGGCGACGTATAGACGAAATAACGTACGAGTACAGCAGGGCGATGTATAGCGGGGTATTACTCTATTTGATTCATTCAATTTATTGCCGATAACAAGGTCATTTAAAGCCTTCCTGATGCAATTTCTAAGTTTCAATAATCTTTCGATGAGCGAATTCCACCTTGTTTTATATCCAGGAATAAATCCAGCTCAATTTTGAACTAACTCTTCAAATATTCTTGCAGGATGGTATTTTTCTACGAAACTTTTCTGAATACCTATTTTAATTATTTCGCGAGTTTCAAGGATGGCATCTTTAAAATTTGATCTCAAATCATATATATCTTCTTTGACTTCTGTATCTATGCCAACTTCAGTGTCAACCTCCCCGCAATCTTCTTTATCATATTCCTGATTTGAGTATGCTTCTACTTTGGATTCATCTCGTTTCTTGTACAGAACATCAATGACAGCCAGATGTATAGCGTGATTCAAGCAAACCTCGTTTTATACTGTACTCTAGTGCCCGAAGTTTTTTTGTTTTTGATACCACAATGTCGGTTTTGAAGATAATTCCAAACTCGTTCAACCAATGTTCTTTAATTGTTGGGGTTTCAGTAGCATCACATCTCCCTGGTATGAAGACGAGTCCTAAATTAAAGATTTCCGCGTCTTCGGCGTGAATGACGATATTGAAGTATCTTCGATTCCTCAGGCTCATCCATTCGTCGATCGTCTGACTGAATCGAGAGCCGGAATCTTTGAGATTCTTGATTTTGACGGTCATCTCTTCTTTCTTCTCGTTGTAGAAGTCCAAAATGAGTTTCATGATGTCCGATTGGTTCTTCGGCAATGTGAATCCTTATTGTGAAATCGATTCACGGACAAAAGCACTGTTAGTAATTGCCTTCACTGTAACATCATCTTCAGCAGCTAGCCGGGCAACAATCTCGTTGAGTTTTGTTTTTTATGAAATGTAGTATTTAGGACTGATCACTCTTGGTTTTTTCGGACAACTCTGAACATGGGGATTCTGCTCTTGGAGATTCTGGGATCTTTTATGGATACAAACCTTGAGTATTATCACCAGATATCTTTCCATTCCGCTAGTGTTTGACACTTTGCATAAAATATGTTTTACGTAATGGGTACACTTTGCTGACTCTTCGTTTTTACATTTTTAAAAGCGTTTCCACACTTCAGAGTGATCGCTGCCCATTTTAGGCTGAAATATTTTGTTCAGATGATAAAAATAATTATATTAACTTAATATATATAAAAAAAGTTGAGCAGTGAGGTGAAAATCCTTAATTCACAATATGTGGCCAATCCGTTAAGGGAAATTGCGTCTAGTTTCAAGTCAATATATAAAGTATAATGTATTGATTTACATTATAATTCATCATTATTATACTGGTCCAACAATACTCCCTGACAAATGCAATTTAAGAAAAAATACTAAGTACACATTATAAAAACTTGAAAATTAAATAGCTATAATATATTATTTGCCCAACATATCTCGATAATACGTATTTTGAGTGTTGAGTACTTTGACAATAAACTGAGCGGCGCGCGACCATACGTGCTATTCGCAACGCGGTTACGGTAAGATAGAGGGTGCGGGGCGTGAGAGCGGTTACGTGCTAGGGCGAGGCAAGCGGGGATTCTGCCCCGGGCGCAACTAAAGAAGGGGCAAGTTGTACGATGTTGCATGGCACAAGGACTACTGTACTTGTTTCAGACTTTACGCATTGTAAGTCCCCTAAAAGCCATCTAAAGGATTTTAAAAATTTTATTTTTCTTATATCTTCCACTAAAACTACAGGTGCATGGGGAGTGCGTGTGATAGTGGCTGTGCGATCCCTCCAGAGAACAGCGTGGCTCCCCCGCAAATTCTGGCCGGATTTGCATTGAGAGGTTAAACACATTTTTGTGACAAGAAAGTACAAAGTTTCCCCTTAAACTACTTTGTTGCGCAAAGTAGTTAAGAGGAGACTTTGAAAGATAATTAAGGAGAGGGGATAATGAAGGAGTGGTAAAGAACAGTTTCTGGAAATTACTCTTCGAGATAATTTATTCTCAGATAAATTCTTAAAATACACAAAGTTATAAATTTTGACCGAGTGTGCAGCGGATCAAGTGATCAAGGGAAGTTCTTGCAGTGACCACTTGAAAGAATGACAAAGTGTATCAATCTTAATTATTAAAAGGCAATGTGTGTGTGGACAGCATATCTCAAAAACCAAGAAACTTAGAGACTTAAAACTTGGTACATTTACTAATGGGATCATGAGGATGTGCACCACTTGGGTCAGAATTTTTATTTTTGGTGAAAGGGGGAGAGGGTGTCATTTCCCATAAGACAGCAAGTAAAAATCGATTTTTCGACTTACAGGCTTTTACTCTTCTGCGAATTAAAATCAGAAATACGATTTTCGGACCTAGCCCGTTTTAAAATCGCTCAAGTTCTACGTTTAAATTATATTTATTGGAAACATTTAAACTTTTTAACGATATGTTGCCTTGTCGACCGTGTCATTGTTAAACCTCGAGATTTTATTGTCGCCTTAATTCTTATACTCTATGCGTAAGGAATGCGTGCTTTGAAGGCTTTAATACGAGAGAAAGAGAGGAAGAAAGAAAGAAGGAGAGAGACAGAGAGGGAGAGAGAGAGACAAAGTAAATGTTCCATAAATTACAAATGACTTTTGGCGTATGGCGCAATGTATTTCTTTGACATTCAATTTCTATTAGCCCAAAACTATTTTTCTACCTGGAACACTCAATTATGTGAAATTTATATTTAGTGTTTACTTTATAGTGCATATAAAAGTTGTTTTCATTAATTTTTTATTTCAATTTTTACTTAGTACTTAATTCACGCATACCCGCCACATTTGACAGGAAATTACGCTAGTGTACTAATAAACGTCTAGCGACCCCCACAAGACGGCTTGAGGCCCGCTTGAGGGGTTAAATATGCTAGATTAAAAATTTTACCAATTTTAAAAAAGTCTCGAGCTTCGATGTCTCGAATGAAAATTTCCCGGAACTCGAGACAAGAAAAATTCTTCAATTTCCCGGGAATTTTTTGTCGAGAATTCTCGAACCAGAAACACTAATACGCATTGACGAGTGCAATAGTAAAAAATTTACAATATATGAATATTTCATAAAATATGAAACTCTTTTTGATATAAACTGCTTGTTAATCTAGCATGATATACTTATATAAATTCACCTGAATATTTTTTAATTTATAACTGATTTGGATCCTTCGGCATGTGCCCTTTCGCACCTAACGATATATTCACCACTGAATAAACTAATAAAGATTTTAATTTTTGTTTTGCTGATAAAAGAAATAGCATTAGTTACTTTCAATCTTGATCATTAATTTTTAATATAAATCACCAGATCATATAATGAGATTAATAATGTTTTCTTTCCATAGTTCAGCAATCAAAAAGCATGTTACGATGAAAGCACAAAACTTAATATTTCAAGATGATACCGAACAATTTTTAAAACATACGATTAACTCTTTCATTCCTAAATTTTATCGGGAGAATGAATATTTCTTTTTGCACTGCAACTCAATTTGGAATGCTTCGGTAATTTCTTTAAGTTTTTAGTTCATAGGTTATACACTTTCCAATATACTTTCTATCCACTATTTCGTCTACAACATGCGTTAGAAGTTATTAAAATTAATGAAATTGAATGTCGATAAAAATGGACATGGCAGCTGAAAGGGAAATACATAATTAATATTTAAAAAACCTCTATTTCGAGTTAATGTTTTTTTAGAAAATTTTGCACAAATACACTTTAAACAATTATTTTTACCACGCATAGAAATTTACGATTTTGTATCCTCCACGTGCATAAACAATCTTACGATGCATAAATATTAATTCGAGTGTATTTCACGCATTGTAATCTGTCATAAATCCGGCTTGGCTATCAATTTCTTATCAGCTGCGTCTCAGGTTTGATTTCGAGTAACCGCCCGCCTGTGGCAATATAGCAGCTTGTCTGACTTACATATCGCTCTTTCTATTCTAGTTCCTCTCGAGAACTCCCGCATTCAGCTTCTTCGGACCTGGGAATCTCCAAAAGCTTCATAAAAATGGAAAAGGCTCCGGAAAATTACAAGAACTACAACAAGTACCTGAACGAACTAGGAAGAAATAGAGAAGCGGCTATGCTCAGATCATTGGGTGAGTAAGCATAAACACTTATCGCAAAATCTAAGGTGTTCCTTGATAATTTTTTCGAAAACTTTATCGATTAAGTTGGAATTTCCACTAGACTAGATGAGTGCTATTGACCAGAATGAACTTTTATGTTATTGATTCATACCTTCGTAAGAAAGGATTATTTCATGCGAGACTAGCTTTTTTATGAATGGATCAAATAAATTTAGCAGTTTATTATGTAAGTTCACAATGGGTATGGCATTTGTGAGCTTGAGGGTAATATCTAATAATAATAATATTAATTTATTTTCACATTTTGTAAGTATGTACATTGCATGGTTTCGTCACATTGATATAAATATGAATTTCACACATTATATAGGTATTCACAAATGCTATAATAAGTTTTTCTCAGGAGAAAACTTTTTGTCTTTTAAATGACGTTATAGGCACATTAACTTTATTTCAGCAGGCAGTTTATTAAATAGAATAGCGGCCGCTTGGTGAGATATATTTTGAGAAAGAGTCAAGTGATATTTATTGAGACGAATGTTATCTTTGATACGAGTGTGATAATAATGGTAATCGAAATTTCTCGGGAAGAGTTGAGGATATTGCTTGACAGACATGGCGCAGTTAAGAAGGGAAGAGTAAGTTTTTGAAGAAACCGAAAAAGGGGCTTAGCAGGGGTAGTAGCATTGCTTTGATGGCCTGTTTTTGTAAGGAGAATGCTTTATTAGAGTGGGTTGCATTGCTCAATAAAATGATGCCATAGGAAAGATGAAAGTGGATTTTTGCATTAAAAAGGAGCTTAAGGATGTCAATAGAGGTTATGGGTGCTAATTTTCTGAGTAAGAAAATTCTAGTAGCTACTTTCTTCATCACAGCATTAATATGTGTAGACCAGTCCAGGTCTTGAATGATAAGCAGCCCTAAGAATTTCATTGAGGTGGAGCATTCAATGCATTATTCTTTGTAAGTTGAAGGTTGAAGGAAGGCACTGCTGTTTTGGTATGAAATTGCATACTGACAATTATAACATTGTTCACTGCAAGACCGTTAGAAGAACACCAGTGAATCATATTTTTTATTTCAGCATTGGATATATGTAATGTGAAGATCGACTGAATTCTTGGAGTAAAGAAGGCATGAGGTGTGATAAGCATATAACAGAGGTTTGCTGTAAGACATGCTATTAGACAGATCATTAATTTATACAATGAAAAGTAAAGGTCCTGATATAGATTCTTGAGGAACATCACATACAACTTTAAGAGGTGATGTCTTTGAAGTCATCATACGTTTGGAGGAGCAAGAAGAGTATTTAACTATTTGCCTTCTGTACGTCAGAAAAGAAGTTACCCAGTTTAAGGCATTACCTTTGATACCAAGGTTAATTAGTTTTAGATGAAGTAATTCATGGTGGACAATATCAAAGGATTTTGATAAATCAAAAAAATAACAAGGTTAAGTTCTTTATTGTATAATGCTTGGTAGACTTACTTGAGTAGTAAAAGGTAAGGGTGTTTAACCTTTCTGAAGTGTGGTACACATTGTTTATGGTCGGGAAGATTATCCTCTTAATGGTTTCCTTCTCAGGAAATTATGTCACAGTTAATTGATGAAGTTTATGGAGTCTAATTTTTATTACTGTACTTCTAAAAAAGTTCGATTAGAATTTTTAAGTTTGAGATCTGCCATTTTTCTTGCTTCAGCAAATAGTTTTTCGAGTACAAATTTGGCAATTTGTGTGAGTTTATCATCCATATTAATCAAATTGAACAATATCGAACTGGAGCAATTAATTTTATTAAATATTCCAAACTGCAGATATTATAAAATCCACTACTCTATACGAGCAGACGGCCATAGGTGGAGAAAACGACAAGAGAGATATCATTCGCTCAAAAATTCGGTTTTAACCCTTAATTACTAGCATGGGGTCCTAAAAGACCCCAAGCATTATTTTTTCATTCATATCATAAGAACTATGACTCCTATTCATTTGAAACTTGCAACACCTTCATTATTTAACTTCTAATATACAAATTAGCGTTTTTGTTCAGTTTCGATTAGTCGGTTTTTAGTACTGTATGTTATGCATAATATAAACTTTAACAAATTTAACGAAAGTTAAAAGGTATTATTTATGTTTATTTTTATGAGAATCTTCTTTCCAGTTTTCTCATAGACAGAGTATGTTGAATTTTCGCACATTTATCTGTCTCACCGATACTTATTTCCTCGATAAGTTTTGTTCCGCTGCAAGCATAACGCAATACAACTATTACTTCTGACATTAAAATAAAAATTCTGAATAACCGTGGTAGTTATTTTTCTCTTTATATTTCTAGGGACATCTTTTCATCACCTTTTTTCTTCACATGTGGTCCCAGAACCTTCCCTTCGCTGCAATAAACTTATCCTTCGGCAACTGCACATGCCGTCCCTTCGACCGCCGGAAGCGGTCTTCATCCCTTGCTATTTGCTACCTGCAGAAACGAACACGTGTTCACTTTTTGTTTTTTTATTGTCATTATATCCTTTCTATTTTGTGGCCAACGCAGGCGAGTGCTTTTGGAAAGATATTTGAACTTATTTTTCGGATTTTGAAATTCTGGTGAGTTGAAGCGGAATTATAGCACCCGAGTACAAAAAGAGTAATAAAAGGCGGCTTCTTCTTTTATAACGCTGGAAACATTTCGTTTTACAAGAAGAAGGAAGAAAAAGAATGAGAGTTGTCCCCTATTTATTCCAAGTGAAAAGATTTCATTTATGCTTGTGAAGCCGAGGAAGCAGTATCTGAAGACACTCGGGAGTTTTTCCTAGACTCGAGCGTTGATCAACTCAAAGAGGTTTTTGTCATCAGGCTGAAGTAATACTCGTATATTTGAGTCCTCATCCAAACTGGAATTGGAGAAGTAAGTATATTATTTCATTCAAAATATTACCAATACATGTTTGAATAAGGAACTTTGGTTTAATAAATTTATTTAATTTCTTAGTACTTCATATTTTCTAAATGTGACTTATCATTTTTCCCTTCGAATGGCTCATAAAGATTCAAACCAACCCCAGGAAGTGGACTACTTGGATATGTTTTACGAAAAAGAAGACGAAGTAGGGGGTGAGTAAGAAGTTGAAGATTACGAAGACAGTGCAGGACATCAGCTCGAATGACGAAAGTGAAGATGAGGAGTTAGGAAGTGAATTTTTTATTAGCAAAAACAAGGCAATGAAATGGAAAAAAGCACATCCTCCGAAAAATGTAAGAACAAGAAGAAGCAATATAGGTAGTTCTTCAACGTCCAGGTGTTGTTGGTTTTGCGAAAAGTGCTAAGACTCCTTCAGTAGTGTTCTCGTTATTTTTTGATTCACATGTAATGGAGATTCTTGTAACACAAAGTAATATTTATATTGAAAAAGTGCAGCAACATTTTGAAGAAATGCTTGCTTTCCTAGGGCTGTTACTAATGTTAGGTGTATTGAAGTCCGGCCATCTCAACTTCCGTGATTTATGGCACAGGAATCGATGTGTTTCCTTTGACTATGTCTTACAATAGATTTCTTATTTTGATAAGGTGCCTACGATTTGACGATATTACAACCCGAGAAGTGCGAAGAGTAAGCGATAAGCTTGCTCCGGTTAGGGAATTCATTCAAAAACTGTCTGAAAACTTTGAAAAGGTGTATATTCCATCAGAATATGTAACAATTGACGAGCAGTTGATTCTGTTCAAAGGTAGATGTCCTTTTCGCCAATATATGCCGAAAAAAACGAAAATATATGGGATAAAGGTTTTTGCTTTAGTGTACTAAAAAAATTTTATTTGTTGAAATTTGAAATATATGCTGGAGTTCAGCCAGGACTATACGCATTAGGAAATAAACCTGATGAGGTAGTGAAACGCTTAGTAATCCCTATAAAAGGAAGTAATCGAAATGTTACCACTGATAATTGGTACACAAGCATCCCTCTTGCCCAGTCCCTTCTGTCGGAGTATAAGTTGACGACTGTCGGCACCCTGCGGAAAAATAAAAAAGAAATACCGGCCGAGTTCCTTCCAAAGAGAGATGGGCAGGTTAGGAGCAGTATTTTCGGTTTCACTGAAGATATTACGCTAGTGTCGTATGTTCCCGTTAGAAATAGATCTGTGATCCTCATCTCAACGATGCATCACGATAATAAAATAGACGAATCCACACAACATCTACAAAAACCAGAAATAGTAACAATGTACAACAAAACAAAAGGGGTGTTGACACATGCGATCAGCTTTGTAGTATTTATAACTGTGCTAGAAGAACAAAAAGATGACCTTTAGCGGTTTTCTTTCATTTTCTGAATGTTTCTGCCATCAATGCATTTATAATTTTTAATAACAATGTTCCAAGTAAAATGACGAGGCAAAATTTTTTGAAGTCACTTTCTAAGGAATTAATCGAGGGACATCAGATGTTAAGGTCTCAAAGCCAGTGCATTACAAAAAGTCTCTGAAAGCGCATTAGGACACAACATGGACTAGAAGACGCAGGTCCATCTTTCACTGCAGGACCTTCACGGGGAAGATGTAAAATTTGCCCTAGAACCAAGGACATTAAAGTGAAAAATAAATGTGCTAATTGCCATGGTTTTATATGCAAAGAGCATACAATATTGAAATGTTATGAATGTGAGAATAGTGGTGATGAAGAAAATTGAAAATAAATTTGTTTAACTAGAAACTTTGTTTTTTAATTATTTATCTCATTAAAATTCTTTCTAAACTATATAATTATAATTCATAAATGTTTTAATGAAAATAGCCCAACATTTTTTGTTAAAATTCAAAATCTATTTTGGGGTCTTAAAAGACCCCACGCGAGTAAATAAGGAACTTTTTTCACGCGAGTAACTAAGGGTTAAGAATAGACCATTTCTTTGATATAAGAATTTCCTTTATAACTTAATATTAACAAAAAATTGGGCTCATCAATTCTAATTGTACGTACGTAATATGTTAAATTTGGCGTAAAATTTGGAAGCGATTCCCACAGGAATTTTCGATCTCAACGTAGCATTTCATCCAGCCTAACAGATATATAACCCTCCGTTCCCGCGCGTCCTATATCATTTTGCTTGAGATTGCATGGTTCACGGGGTTATTTCTTCACCTCTGTTCCAAGCCCCCAACTAATGCGCCAACAGGGTTTTGGAAACGGAATTCCTGTGAAAAATTGCAGAAGTTCGAATCGCCTCGAATGCATTTTCGATCAATCAGCAGTTTTGCGAAGCAACTATCACAAAAAAACTCGCAGTTTGACATAAACGCGCACGCGCTAACTCGAACATATTGTCCCTCATTAATTTAAGCAATCGAAAAAATTGCGTTCTGCGACTAAAATCTCCGTGAACATGTTCCGAGAGCAACGATACCACCCGTAGCGATAATAACTAAGTTCATAGTACACCTGCACTTTAAATTTATTTTGAAGCATCAACCACGGAGATATTTTTTTGCGAGTCTTGCGATAGCGATATCTTTAGCCGCGTCAGGTAACAAGGCCAATAAAAATATACAAGGAGACGAAGGCAGAGAAACGCAACGCGACCAAAAGATTAAACGACGTGAATCAATATTAAACTTGCAGAACATTTTTGCTAATAACCACTCCAAAATTGTAAAGGTAATCATTCCATTAATATTAAACAATCGATGACTCAATTTGTGGGAAAAAATGACATTACGCTCTTTGAAAATTTATGACGCGTGCTGAAATTAATCCTCCAGCCCTGACATATAGAAACTTGAAACAGAGGAATGTAATGGATCAGGTTATTTAAGAAAACAGGCAGTGGTTACAAAACGCGGTTCTGCCTATCAATCTATGTTATAGAATTTTTAAATAAGCCGGAGCTAATGCCAATAGCGGGGGAAGAACTTGGATTATTCATTTGAAGGCAAAGTCCAGAAAAGTAATTCCGTCGTAACGTCCACTTTTAATAAATACAGAAGAAACCATTTTGTTAAGATAATTAATTAAAGATGAAAAAACAATAGGTCGGCAGTAAGGCTCGCAGGTCATCAATTAAGGTGTACACTTTATCGTCCATCATTGTATGCCCTATTTTCGCGCATTGCATGAAATTAAGACACACAGAGAAAGTCGCGTACGCCATACCATAGATATCATCTTATAAACCACTAAACTGTTTTTTGGGGAATTCGATATGGAGATCTGCTGTAAATGCCGTATTTTTACTACACTCGGTCTAGAAAATATATTCTAAAATAAAATCGACCCGAATTAATCCAATTATTTATTTTTTATCCAAGTATACAGCACAGTCATTTTACCGTGAAATATCTCAATAATGATAAATAATTGGACAAAAACGAAAAATATATAATAACAAAGGAAAATGAAAATATAATGGATGGTAAAAGAGGAGGGAAACTAAATCCATCCGAGAACTTAAAATCCGCTATGACTATGATGGGAGCCTGCAAGCGGAGAACCAATTTAAAAAAAGTTGATTGTATGCATCTCACGATCAGTGACACCTATACATACATAACGTGTATTTCCCCTCAAAATCTCGAAGTCGATTTTTTCGCCATTGTGACACTTTCTACTACGGATATAATAAAAAATTACCCGTCGATAAAACGTTTCTCAGTGCGGTCGCTGCATGAGAAGTAAGAGGAAAAAGGCATAGTTTATTGCTTCAAATTCTGCAAAATACAAGACATATATTTAAATTGACCTTTGAACTAAGCAACTGCCATAGCAACGGTGGGCGCGGTGCGGTAAATCGGCCGTAAACAATCGTCATACACGATTGGCTTTTACATAAAATTCTCAAAATATATGTTTTTAAAGGGGCTTGGTCGCTAACCTCTTCCGAATTAAGAGTTATCACGATTGCTTAAGACTAATAATTATAATAGGAAGCGTTATGAATGCATGACGGTATTTTTAATGGGAAACTAAATGGTCAATTGTTCGTATGGTTTTAACTCTTCGACTGGTGTTACGCAGTAGAGAAGTTAACTTTATAAAAATAAAAGACTGTTAATAATATCATATTAAAAATTACTTTTTACCTCTGTCGGCAGATGAGGTCTTCAAAGCCGCACCAGAGGGCACCATCAGGATGGCACAGGGATTTGTTCATCCCTATGTCTTCCCGTTCAAGAGCATCTCGGTCACTATGAAGGACGGTTACTCGTTCTGTCTCAAGGGCGACGAGTTGGAGCAAGCGATTCAGTATCAGCTGACTGCGGGGTAAAGAACTCTTGGTTTCTGTTGGCGTATACGCTGATTGGCAAACGATGCTATCTCTAAAAATTTGTCGAATATTCAGTTATTTAACTATTTCAAACGATTTAATTCTAATAACGTGCACTTTAGCGCATTTTGTACTTCAAAAGAAAAAATAACATCATCCACGTCTTAAGGTTATAAAATTATATTATTATTATTATTATAGATTTTAGATTACAGCAATTTCACAACTTGCATACGATATATAAATATTGCACTCATAAAGGAAAAATAATCGAGTATTCGGAATAATTGGCGCATCTCGATACCAAGTAACTAATTAAAAGTCCAAAAAAAAGAATGATGCCTTTGATTCAGTTAATAAAAATGTAGTGTTAGTTCAGGGGAAATGGAAAAAAGGAATAAGCACTAAAAACGCAATTTTGGCACGAACACAAAAAATTGGTAACTTCGAAGAAAAGCGAACGTTCATCAACGTCTAGGATATTTTCTTTTCCACCTATCGTTTAACGCTATGAATATATATCCAGCACAAACCCCAGCAGCAACTTTACTGTACGAAATGGTGTTTTGAACTGGCGAGTCAGTGAGGGGCCTAAACGCAAAACTTTGTTTGCGGACTGTAGCTGGACAATCAGCTTACAGTCCGCAAACATAGTCAGCAACTGTTTGTAAACATTGTTTGTCGACAATGTTTGTAGGTGTGTACAAGGCTTTCAGACAGTATTTTGCTGTAATATCGCAAATATGACATTCCATATATATGCTTTGGAAAAGATTAACAATTGTTTTTCGATAAAAGAGATGAATGATCATCTAAAACAGCATTCCTCTCAAAGATTACATGCTACGTAAATATTCCGCTCGTATTCTGCATGGTGTTATCTCATGCAGAAGATACTGGTGTCGTCTAGCCTAATCGTAATAGAAATCCATATTACATCTACCCGACAGTTTTCCTCCCTTGAGAAAGCAACTGAAGGAACTGGTACGACACTACCACAAACCGCCATACGACGCTGAGACAATTATAGTTTCCGGGCATCAGGACGGCATCTGCAAGGTGTTCGAAATGACTCTGGAGACTGGAAGGCCTGTGTTCATTCCGGATCCGACTTATGCGTCCGGCCTTGACATGGTGAGTCACCATACATTATAAAATTAATTAATATATAGGTATAGCGTACACAATTCTATAAAAGTGTTTGACCGCTAGTTATTGGCAAATTTCTTGGCTGGCGGGCATAAAGGAATGTCCTGAAACTAAAGACATGAGAAGACGCGATTTAAAAGCGTCTTAAGGATCTCCAAATTCCAATTTAAAATAAGTCCTTGACCAATTTATTTAGCCACTGTATTCCAAGCAGAATCGAATTAAATTCTTACTCAGTCATAAAACGATATTTTTTACGAAATTCAATAATCTTATAGTAATCATTCCTGGCGTTTTGGACTTATCCCTGTGTCCGCCAGCAATGGATTTGTAATAGTTTGTACTAGACGTTGAAGTTTTTGTAATTAATGATATTAACTAAGGAAGATAGTGAGTCAATTTGTAAAGACTATGATGAGATCGAAAGTTATATTCGTTATCGGAGCTTGTTTGGCGATTTCATAATGCTCACGAGATAAAAAAAACCTTGGGCTTAGGAAGACGTCCTCTATAGCGCGTGACAAGCGTATTCATTGCAATGATAATGGAAAGGTCAAGGTAGAAATAGAAAAAAAATTGCGAGGCGAAGAGATAACAAATGACGTCCAATGTGCACAATATCACAAAAGTCAATAAGATAATTGTTGGAGTATCATTTTGCTTGTAAATATTTCGTAAAATTAGATTTCGGAATGCGATAATCGATGCAAATCATTCCTCAGCTTTTAAAAGACAATGACGCGGCGACGGGTAACTATTAAACCATAAAAAACTCGGCGGAGCTTGTAACATTCTTTATTTCCCATGTCTCTTACTTTTATAACCAAGTTAATGTCAAAAAAGACTTACGATCACGGTTACGTCACGGTTAGTGGCATGCTGAAGTGGCGTGTAATAGAAACCGGGTGGGTTGAGGAAGAAAGGGATTTGGAAATGCGGGGAGGGGGGTGGAGAGTTTAAATAGGTGGTGATTTCACGGAGGTTCGAAGGTGGAAGGAGTTTTTGGAAGTATGTATCGGAAAGTTCAAACTGTGCGAAGCGGAATGATGGTAAGACACGAATGGCCCTCAACTCGAAACAGGAGTTGAACACCAACAACCAAAGAGTTCTCTTCAACTCGTCAACACTCAACAACGGATGCATCTTACTATGCAAATGGGATGTTTTATCACGATGTTGTCACTGGCGTGTTGGTGTCAGCGTATCGGGTCTGGGTTAAGATCCTGACTGAGGCCTTTTTTTAAATATTTGATTGCCTCGCCCCGACTTGTATCACGTAAGGAGAGCATTCCTTTCTTCGGAATGCAATTTAAGCAGTGTGACCTCATGGCGCTTTTCCAAAGAATAGGCTAACGCTGGCACCGGGTTTCTTTCCTGTCTTTATTGTGAATAGAGTGCGTAGATAGGAACTGATCCTACAGGTTGGGGGTTGTGCGATGGGTTATACTCCATTCACTTGAAAATGAGAAGCCTGATTCGCCTAGTGAAGATGACGATGATTCTATCACTTGACCAGTCAAAGATAAAATTTGCTATAGAAACGCTGAGGTGAAAGAACTCGCTGTGAAGAAATCCCGAAAGCTCTCCACGTCAAGGCAACGATTACATATTACAGCATCTTCGTTTTAAAATATATTTAGACTTAGAGCGTATTGGTTATCCTAAATAAAATTTACTGAGAAATTTGGAACGATATCTTTTAAAAGTACATTATTACCAGTGATGAGCTGAAGCTGACTCGGTCTGGCTCGCATTAACCGGTTGTTTTTTTTCAGAATTTTGGAGTTGGTTGTAAATTTAGAAAATTAAATCTAAAAATTTCGTATTAGAAATATTTTGCACTATCTAGCATTCAGTTACCGAACTCTGTACTTTTAAAAGATGTTACTACCATCACTAGCGCCACTATTGCTGACAACAAGAGTGTTAACTTGTTTCAACTTGTCTCAGCATCTGACCTTGTGAGCGAGACACGTAGCTACACATGGTGTCTATACATTGAATTGTAATTTAATATGTGGCAGGTACTAGATGTAAAATGTGATTGTTCTTACGATGGTAAAGTAAAAATATTTTTTTAAAAATTTAATGAGCGTTTTATCGTTTTAATCATATCAAATCATATCAATTTTATAAAGAATAATATACAATTATAATAACTTCGGAACCTCGTGCAAGTCATGGAAAATTCATATAAAAAGTATATTTATGTATAATTTTTTAAAATTTCAGCCATATATAAAAATGAAAAGACAAACTAATATTTTATCATTCGTTAGCAAAATTATGAAAACAAATTATAGCGAAAGCAGTAATGTTAGCATAATAGGACAATCTGTAGCTTCACCAAGTAAACAAGAAGAAAATTTTGAACCGGAAACATCAGTAGCAAACTCAGAATCATCTTTAGATTCTTCCTTAAAATAAACATCAACAAACAAGGAAAAGATGTCGAAGATATTTCAGAAAATACAAAAAAATTAATTGTATAGAACATCAAATCAAAATCTTCCAGCAACAATAATAAAATCAAACAAGATGATCCAAACGGAACTTATGATGCTTTATGATGATTTCATAATTTAGCGTTATAAAATATTACAAATACATTCGGACAGAAAACTAAATTGATTACGTGTATTCGTGTGGCAAAAATAACGCGTGTATGTACTAGACTCTAGGGTCTCCAAACTATGGCCCGCGGGCCACATCTGGCCCGCCTTATCCCATATATTTCTTAAAGTTTTGTGTATTAACCAGGAGGAGAGTTTTCATTAGATATCATTTATGATATCAAAACAATATTTCTCGCGTATTTGGATGCAATATACATTTCATATAGGCAAATGACATATTAGAGAATTGAAAAATTCTCAAAACTTGCTCTTTGATAAATACACACTGCCCGATCAGTTATTTGAAATGTATGTGGCACGCACAGTGGTTCATGAAGCTTCGCGTGGCCCTTTTATTAAAACGTTTGCTGACCCCTGTAGTAGATTACACCGAATTAGAGTCCAACAATAGTCGATGCCATGGCAACACTCTCGTTATGAGTGATATTTATATTTACGTGGAATTCGAAAAAAATGAAGTATGAGCAAAACTCTACGATACAAATTAGAATTTTAATTTCTTTACTAAGAGAATAGTGAAATCGCTCTCCGATATTACAATTCTAAGATATTTTAATGTGCAAGAGAAAATTACCCTGCACGATGGATTTGAGATTTTCCATGTAAATCAAATGGGAAGGAGAGTTCCCGGAATCGAGCCCGGGACTTCAATCTTCGCAACAAATACTATCCTCGGGAGCTCGGCCCCAGTATCAAGGGATTTTCATCAAGTGTCATGAAAATCGATCAATTGGTTCAAAAGATAATAGGGGGAACAGACAAACAGACATAACTATAAGCCTATTTCCATGCTGGAAAGTAGGTTAAAGAATTGTAAGCACAGTTACAATAAGAACTGCAGAAGTTGAAAGAGGATTAGTATTATGAATATAATTTGCAGTGACAAAAGATCCCAACCTACGATTTCCCATTTATCAAATCTAATAACAATAGATTTATTGGGAAAACCTTTAGACCAGTTGAACGCAGAGTTTTATGTCAACAGCTGTCTATAGAATCATCGTTCGCCTGTAAATAAACAGATAAAAAATCAAGAAAGCTCAGAAAGTTAAATACGAATTTGGAAATAAATGATACTGATTTACTATGAATTTATGTATTAATATATAAACAAAACTAAAATAAATGTATAATAATAACCAAACTATGTCTACTGAGATTTTTAAAGGAGTCGTTTCTTAAAACTTTTTCAACTCATCACTTATTATTGCACCCTGAAATTTAATGATAATGTGCCGTAGTTCTTCTAATTTTTTATAATGTTAAAGATTCAATAGAGATGATTAGTAACCAAACAGAGACGTCTTTTGACGGAGTTTTGAATCTAAACGCCTTTAAAGAGAAAAATTGCGAGCGGATACTTTTAATTATTCGTCAAAGTGAGACTGTAAAACTACTGAAAAGGCAATAGGATCATTTACAGAAACAATGGCGACTAATTTTTAAACCGCAGCTGGATTAAAGAAGTTGGCAAGAGCTTTGGATCATAATTTTTGGTGAACATAGCTTCATGCTCATCTCATGCGGTGCTGTGAGATAAAATATTGTCAAGTTGTTTCCTGTAAGTAATGCGGATTCAAAAATATCGAAGCGAGCTCGAGCAAACGAATCGAATTCCCATTCCCAATTCGAAATCAAACCGAGTCTCGAAGCTTCGCAATGCTCTTATATATATATATATATATATATATATATATATATATATATATACTTACTATGTATATATTTCGATATAAAGAAATATATACAACGAAAATTTTACCATAACGAACTTCTGGTTTGGATCTTACACGAAATTCGTTACTCGTTTTAACGAAACATTTTGATTAGAAAAAATGATAAGGCGAAATTCAGATTGATACTGGCAAAACATGGCGAAATGTATCGACTGTTTTGGGTCGAGGTGACATTAACCCGGGAGATTCCGCCATGATCGCGGAAATCGACCAATCATATATTGTATTAGCTGGGAAGGTATGGTATGGTATGGTTCTTTTCTATGAAAGGGTTTTTACGCTACAATGTCTTATGAATTACGGGAAGAGGAGCAAATGAGACTGGTCCGTCTCAAGTACACACGCAAGTCTTCGGTAAACGTCGGGTTCCTTGGCGTTGCCGAATTCACCCGAAGTTTAACGAACTTATTCAGTTAGTGTTTCGCTGTCGTTGTGAATGGTTGTCATTGAAACTTTGCCCCCGTAAATATGGCTAACAAGGGAAGCGAGAAACGCCGACAATTTTCGTTGGAAGAAAGAAAGAAAATTTTGTAAGCAGTAGATTCCGGAAAAAAGGAAGATGCCGCAAAAGAATTTGGAATCGCTCCTTGAACGTTATCTACATTTTTAAAAGATTGTGACAAAATTAGAGCAAGATAAGGGAGTCAGTCACCTTGGGACCAAAACGAAAGAGAATTCGTGGTGCACTGTATGACGACATAGGCAAGGCGGTTTTTTCTTGGTTTCAAGGCGTTCGAGCAAAAAATATCCCTATTAGTGGTCCCATTGTTCGCGAAAAGGCATTGAATCTATTTGAAAAATAGCTTGGACATGATGATTTCCAAGCAAGTGTTGGCTGGCTCAATAGTTTTCCTCGCCGATCAAAAGCTATCTGTGGAGAAGGAAGTGATGTTCCACAGGGCTAGATAAATGAATGGCGTGAAGAAGAAATAAAAAAGTTCCAATTGCAAAGTCAAACTTTTCGGTAATTATGAATTTGGAAGGGATTGGCCCAACCGATTTCAACGAAATTTTGTATGAAGTAGGCGTGTAACATAAAATAATAAAATCAAGATGATTAATATAGATATAGAAAGTAGGGATCCCACAATAAAAGGAATTAAAAAATTCTTTTTACACGTATTTATGTTGAACTGTCGGCATCAATTTTAACCAGATGTAATACTTATAATGCACACATATATAAAAAACTATATTGCCATATTTAGACCGAATCCGTCAAACAGGGATGCCACAATTACAAATTAAACTCTTTCAGTAATTAACAATTTGGAAGGAATTGGCTGAATGGATTTCAATTATATTTTGTATGTAAGATTTGTACAACACACCATAATGAAATCAAGATGTTTAAAGCGGAGATAAAGAGCAGGGCTACCACAGCAAAAAGTAAAATAATATTTCTTTTACACGTATTTCTAGATAACCGACCTCATGTATTTTAACCAAATATGGTATATATCAGGGCTGGCCAACACGTCAATCGCAATAGACTGGTCGATCGTGGCTTTAATTTCTGTCGATCGTGACGGAATTATATCACACGAAAAAAATTAATTATTTATTAATTCATCTGTCAAAGTGATCTATTTGAGATTACGTTCAGGCAGTTAGATAATTCAGGCAAAGATAATTTCACGCCAGCTATAAAGATAGCTCTATTAGCGTGCTTTGAGGATGTAGTTCCAACATTTGACCAACAGATGGTTTTGCTTCAAAATCAAGTCGAGCCAGTAGATACAAGTTCGATATATTCGATATAAGAAAAGTTTCGCCTATCCATGTTGGACGCACACGAATAGTAGTCTTGGTGTGGACAGTGCAGCGCGCTTATTCGTCATCTATCTTTACTTCGGACACTCCCACATTTAAAATGAGTGCTCCGAAAAAAAATAAAACATCATTTTCATCAAGAATGGGAACTGAAGTACTTAATTTCTTAAAAATGCGTTTTTTAGAAGTAGCTGAAGTACTTTTTGAAAATTTTAAGAATAAGAATTAAATTAAAACTGCTTTTCAAGATCTACAATTATCTCGAATTAGTGCGATGCGGCGGATTGAGAAAATGAGTGAAAATGTGAGTGGACAGTTGCATGCAGATATCGTTAACTGCGTTTGCTTTTCCCTACAACTTGATGAATCTACTGACATTAGTGATACAGCCCAGTTGCTTGTTTTTATTCATATGATTTTCGATGATATTACCATTAGAGAAGGAATGCTGGGCATGATTCCTTTGAAAGAGAGGACAAGAGATCTTGATATATTCAACGCCTTCCAAAATTTCGTTGATAAGATTAAGCTTATTACGAAAGACGGTGCCAAAGCAATGACAGGGTATCTTAACGGATTCATCGCATTGTGCCAAAAAGCTGATGAATTCCCAGATTTCTTGAGCCATCATTGTATCATTCATTAACAAGTATTAGCCAGTAAGAGATTAAATACAAAAAGGATGATGGACATAACCTTCAAAATCGTGAATTCAATCCGAGAACAATCTCTTCAAAGGTGTCTTTTCAAAATGGAACTAGATTCAGACAACCAGATCTAGTATTAGACACAGATGTGAGGTGGCTGAGTCGTAGTAAGTTTTTTCAAAGATTTCGTGATTTTTTTAATGAAATTATAACTTTTCTTAAAGAAAAGAGCTAATTAAGAGCAGTTACAGGATGTGGACTGGCTGTTTGATCTGGATTTTCTGACAGATTTCACAGGCAAACAAACTAAGTGCTCTTAATTTTTACTTGCAAGGAAAAAACAGAACTGTTGGTGAATGATTGGCTGTATTTCGGCCTATAAAAAACAATTTTTGGTGATGGCCAATGATTTTAAACAAAACATATTCGATCACTTTCCAAATATTCAAGATCATTTGCAAAAATACCCCGATTTTGTATTTAATATTGAGAAATATATTGCTGAAATTTATCACTTCTTTTGTTTGATTAGTAACAAAATATAAAAATGCTGAAAAAATAGTGATTTTAAAGAAATCTTCCTCATATTGTAGGAAATAGATTTTTTTAAACTCTTTGATCCATCTGGCTTAATTTTTCAATTTTTTGTATTCTTTGTTATGGATCAATAAAAATTAAGAATATTTAATATTGAGTTAAAAAGGCCCTTTAAGCACTTTCATTCTACCTAACAAATTCATTAAATATATCTTTAAAAATAAGACTCGAACTCGACTCGAAACTCGAATTTTTCAACAATGCTCGACTCGAGTTGAAAATTTCGTGTTCGCACGTCTCTAGAAATAACTATCGAAATCATTTTCTTGCGCACTGAAGTTTGCAACTGCTCCAACGAATATAAGCAGGGGATTGGTATTTTACTATAATACAAGATGATCCAAACGGAACTTATGATGCCTGCTTTCCTTTTAATCATTTATTTAATACTTATATTGGCACCTCCCTGACGAGTCTCTTTTTTGGCTCAGGACTACTCTAATGAATACATGTTAAAATATTTTAAACTGAAAATATTTTAAATTATTACTCATTATAATATGGTGCGAGATAATAATGTTTGTGTTCTTTGGAGCTCTGCGATATATCATTAATTCTCTTTATTTATTCTTACTATTGTTCACGCATATCGATGTTTATTTTATTTTGTGATTTAAGAAATGGTTTATATTACTATTATTATTTTTTTGTATTGCTTGTATTATTTGATTTATTTGTATTTTGTATTATCTGTATTGTTTTTATTGTCTGTATTAATTATTATTTGGTGGAAATTAAAATTATTATTAAAAAATAAATAAAAATCACAGCGGATATGTTGCTCTTTGTGTTCTTAAATTTCATAATTTTGCGCTATAAAATGTTACAAATACATTCTAACGGAATATTAAACTGATTACGCGTATTTGTGCGGCAAAAATAACGCGTGTACACGCTAGATCAGGGGTCGGCAATGTTTTTCCGTTGAGTGCCACTCTTTACCAATATTCGCTATCTGTGGCCCTTCTCGCGTGCCACCCTCCAAATATTTTTGCCCGTAACGCTTACAAAAAGATGATTCTTGTATTTTAATAACATAATGCGGCCCCATTACAATACAAAATGCAAGAGAAATCAAAGTAAAGTTCTTTTAAATACATATTTTTGTAATTCTTCTACGACCTATATGCAAAATTCTACGATACAAATTAAAATTTCCATTCCTTACCTCAGAGAACGGTACAAATATCTCTCAAATATTACAATTCTGAGATATTTTAATGTGCAAGAGAAAATTACCCTGCACGATGGATTTCAGATTTCCCATGTAAATCAAATGGGAAGGATAGTTCCTGGAATCGAACCTCTGGAGCTCGGCCCCAGTAGCAAGAAATCTTCACCAAGTGTCATGAAAATCGGCCTATTGGTGGACAGACGGACAGACAGACACAACGACAAAACTCTAAGCCTATTTCCATTCTGGAAAGGGTTAATGAATACCTCTTAAATGTATTAAAACTGCAATACTATTTAAGAAAAATAAAGTAACAAAGTTGAAAACGTTTTAGATTCATTCATATTGAAAGTATTATTTAATGGTATACTTTTGTCTCATGTTATACATACGTTCTTTGTTTTTAATATGCCCATTTCTCGAGATTTTCTTATCTTTTTGACGATCTTAAATTTTTGTGGAAATCATTTACTTCGAAGCGGAATTTTTTTCTGATATTCTATAGAATTCAACGAAATGCCCAAAGTAATTCGTCCCGATTTTTCCTTCAGATGAGGCCTTATAAACCTGCCTATTATGCGGTTCCCGAAGACGCGGACGGAATTATACCGGAGCTCCTCAGGGAAGCACTAGAGAAGAGCCGCAAGGCCAGTGGAGGTGATCCCAGGAAAATGGGGAACGTAAGTGGATAATGGCAAAAATCGGAATCAAAGAAAGGATCATCATGTCGATAAAATTTTAATGACTGCCTTATGACTGTAGGTACTGTAGAGGAAGTAATGCTAATTTGCTTGTAAGAAAGTGTTGGGAATTCATGTTTTGCGTATAAAATGCTTAAAGAATAGAAGGACTTTTAATTGGTTAATTCTGTTATCAGTTAGCTTAATCTCTGTGCCCGATGATGATGTGCTATATCAAAACCTAGAAAAACCTCTCCTCTAGTAAATACATGGGTTCTAATAGATTTTTTCTTTTTTATGGAAAGGTAGATGTGTATTTACACAAAGTTACCGGCCACTCAATCAATTATCAATTTTCATAAATATTTTCAACAAATCTGAATTTAAAATTTACTTTAATATAATATTATTTTTACCGAATGCTTGGAAAGAGCCTCAATTAAGATTTATGCCCGGATTTTTCGGGAAAGAAGAGGAAATTCTGACATTTCATCGACTTTTTCCAGAGTGTATGGATAAAAGACAAAATATGATTTCATAACTAATGTGCAGCAAACCTAGTCATTTAAATTAAATCGCACATTTAGCATGGCCACGGATTTTAATCGTTACGAATGTTAAATGATTTGTAATCATAACGATCTACGATTACCATAAAAAATTTCAAATAGAGTTTACGTAAATTCTGTCAATGATGATTTTCTCGACCAATGGTAACAATATCATGCATTGTTCTGATTATAAGCCAACAGATGCGATATATCGCAATCGTATGTTCAGAAATTGTTTCTGGAAACTTAAACAAAAATAATAATTTCCATTTCAGCTTCTCTACGTAGTGCCCAACGGTTCAAATCCCAGCGGCACGGTCATTTCGACGGAGAGAAAGAAGGAAATATACAAGTTGGCGTGCGATTATGACTTAATCATCTTGGAGGATGATCCGTATTTCTTTTACAATTATCAGGAGGTAATTTTGAACCCATTTCCATTTATTTCAACACCCTTTTGTTTCACAGTTGTTAAAGATAACGATAGAAATTCACACTTTGACGAGAGTTACTTTAAAAATAGGTGTAAAATAAAATTATTATGTCACGTTAATTTTTAGATCCAAGAGCATATGGGAGAATAAAAATTTCAAACATTTTCGGCGAATTCTACACACTATGCACTATTATGATGTGATTGATTGGTTGCTTTGGGAATACCTAATTTTGAAATATATATGTGCTAGTGATTTTCGAACTCTGTTTGTCATTAACACTGGCATAAAATAATTCATTGATGTTTCCATGATAAACAAAATACACTTAAACCGATAAAAATGTTAGATGTTTAGATAGATGTTTATCTCCCTAATATAACAACTCCATCTTTTCGTCTCCCAGGAGATGCCGATATCATTCCTTTCTTTGGATACGGAGCAGAGGGTCGTTCGCGTCGAAGGCCTCTCCAAGGTGATGACGCCAGGTTTCAGGATCGCAATGGCAACGGGGCCTCTTCCTCTGATCCAGAAAATGGAATGGCATATGCAGATCAGCGTGGGACACGTGGCATCACTTCCAATGGTAGCTATTGCGACTGTATCGCTTCCTTTTCTGAAGTAATTTTAACCAGTTAACAGCTATTTAGACGGACTGTCGGCATCATTCGAAAATTTAAAAGCTGCAGTGAGTTTTGAAACAACGTTAGCTCGACCGACGTTCGCAATTTTGTGAAGTTTTTACGTACATCTCCCGAGGACCGTAAAACGACGTCATCGACAACGAATGGCAATTCTCGTCCAATAGTCAAGGAGACCGTTGCGAGACAATCCTTTGGAAGCATAATAACAACTTTTAAAGGCTTTTTCCCTGCGTGGTAATGTTTCACGTGTAACTTATTCCATCACTTGTAAAATCCGCGTTAAAATTGCGTTAGCAGCCTCAAATTTGTGGAATTCACTCATAAAAATAAATAAAATAATAGGACGGTCCAATTAATTTGCAATTTCGTATAGCAGGGGTGCCCAACTGCGGCCCTCTTAGCAATGTCATGCGGCCCACCGCCAGTGTTTCGTAGTTTTCAAAACATTTTTTCATTTTTATTTTGATTTGCCAACCAAATGTTATTTTATATCTATCTAAACCTGTTAAAATGTGTAGCATTAAATTGAGATCCCTTAATAAATTCTTCTCAATTCAAATAACTTCTTTTTGATTTTGTTTTAGATCTTTTTTAAGGGCCTTTTAAGATTGAATTCCATCATGATTCTTAATACTGTAATGTTATCCCTATAAATCTAATTTTAACTTGGTATTCACTCACTTCTGATTTAACTTTAATCCAATCCGCCTAAGCATTGACAATTTCCAATGCGGCCCATCGAAGGCTTCACTGCCACCAATGCGGCCCACCAAGTAGAAAAGGTTGCCCACCACTGTCGTATGGGGTTATGCTTCTTTGCCGTTGCGTCAGAAACATTTTACTCTACATAAACTATTAGACATAAAGTACTACTTTAGCCAAAAAACTAGCGAGGGTTAAAGGACCCAAAACATTTTGCCCACAAAGTGGGCATCTTCAGGGGCTACCTGTCTTTACAGTGACTGGGAGTCGACTCCCAGTCACTGTGAAGACAGTGGGCGAAATGCATTGGGTCCTTTAACCCCCGCTAGTTTTTTGGCTAAAGGAGTACTTTATGTCTAATAATTGAGCCAATTGAGCTATCAACGATAAATATATACTACATAAACTATGCATAAGTTTACTGGTAATGTGCTAATATAATTTAAGATTTAGAATAGCCGTGTGTAGCAGGGCTCTTCAATTTTTTTGCTGACGTACCCCTCAGAGCATATTTTTAATGGTCGCGTACCCTTTAGTATATTTTCAAGCGAAAATGAAATGGATAATTGTATTTAGATATAAAACTCATGTTCTTAACTTTAAAATTCACAGCTTTGGCGTATTTTCTGTTTAATAACTTTATTCTTAGTCGTGACATCGCAACCTATCTAATGTCATCCACGAAAGACTAAGTAAAAAAAATTATATAATCTTTAACACTTTCACGTGCCCCTTCAAAACTCTTGACGTACCCTTAAGGTAAGGGTCAGCAACCTATCAAAGTAAAAGAGCCATTTTTTTGTTTTTGTCTCAATCCAAAATACTTAGGAGTCGCACAACGACAACCTGTAAGACCTTTATTTTTTGAAAATCGAGTGATTGCAATAGGCATGTTCTATGACTGATAAAGGTTAGCTAACTTCTAAAAATCCACAACTATGTACTCAAGGGGCCATATGAGGCTTTGGAGCCGCAGTTTACCGAACCCTTCCCTATGGGTATGGGTATCCTTGGTTAAAAGTCTCTGGTGTACACAATATAGCTCATATTTAAACTACATATGTTTAGACCCGATCATCAGTGTTTCTCGACCCACGCGAGAAATAAGTTCGTACAGATCCTAAAAAAAGACTTTTTCGCTGGATAGGCAAAGAGATTTAGAGTAGAAGTAATGCTTTAGGCATGGTTTTAAGACTTTTACGAAACAAGCTGCGCTCGCTCTGACGTCGTGGCGCCATGATTAATGGAACGCTAGTTATGACAAATCATAGTTCCAAGGACTCTTCGAAAACACATTCTCCTCCCCTAACATCTTGTCCATTCTCAGCATGAAAGGTTCTCTTAGTGCGCTCTCCCTGAACTTTATACGCTTGATATTTTTTCACGTCAACTTTAGTTTGATGGCCTATTCACGTCTTGTGCTTGCTCCTATTTGTGTGTGTGTGATATAAAGGGAGGCTAATAGAGACATTAATTTTAAATTTCCAGTTTTTCTTCGTACTCCATGGGCTATAGGGGCTGAAATAACGTGTAGTACCAAGCAATGGGCTTATCGGTGAAAATAAATGGTGGTCAAAGATTGACAGCAGGTCACATCCGGCCCGGTGAGTGCTTTGTTTCGGCCCGCCATGAGATCAATAATTAAGGGATATAATGTAGCGTAAAATGAAAATAGAAATTATAAAAAGTATTTCTTCTTTATTATCATTATAGTTATACTACTCAGGTAATGTCGATCCCAACTTAAACCCTTAATTTCCTTAAATTATTCTTCAATTGTATATCCTATTGCGTGTGGCTCGAAATTATTGAGGAAGTGGGTTATTTGGTCCACGATGAGTACAGAAGTGAGTTATGTGGCTCTCGAGCTGAAAAGTTGGGCTTAGAGAGATATTCCATTCCGGGTATTTTATGTGTTGTGAAGGCCGTCAGAATGCTCAGGACTAATCAATTTACAAAAAGTGGAATGAATGCTATTTTAAAGGAACTTACACCAACGTTATCTACGGTACTAAAATAATTCAAATCATCAAGAGCAGATAATTTCAGCAATTTAATGAAGTAATTTCCAAACGTAGAATGCTATGACATAATCATATTTATGAAAACGATTTCTGCGAGATGATACGTTATATTTTGCGGTGATTTATCGTATCAAATTTAATAGACAAGTCACAAGCTATATATTTATAGAGGGAGTAAACTAATATCTTCTGACTAATTTACTTTCTAACCTAGGAAAGTATATTCTTGCTGGTCAACACACCTTAGTTGCAAATATCCTTCGTATATTCTGGCTTAAATTTACATTTGCGCTTGTGTTATTACCAAGCAAGTTGCCTATTACTTTTGATAGGATTCTATCATGCCTAAAAAAAATATATTTGTTATATCTGAGAAAAAAATACCAGTGGTACCAGTATGTTTTAGAGGTTATTACTGCATATTTTATCGATGCTGTGGACCAACCCTAAGCTCGTTACAGGCACGAATACTCCACGCAACTTCTTTATGAATTCGGCGTTAATAATTTTTATGAAGAGTTTCTGTATACAGTCGTTTCTTTTACATCCTTTCAAGTCAAAGTAAAGCTCTGACACGCTTGTGTTATAACTATAACCGACCTTAAAAAATGGTCCCCTCTCCTGGACCATTTAAAGTTTCTTAAATAAGCTCTCTTCGGAGGGATCCCATTAAGCGTAGCGGTATTCATAATCAGATAAATTGAATAACTCGATGCCCTTTTAAAAAGATTGTATTGTATACATATGTAAATATGTGTGGAGTGCACAAACCTTTTCATAATTATATTATGAATATACCATTCAAACAGTTTTTTTTGAACCGGCGTTTTGTTTAATCGAGCACTTTCATTTTAAATGGAAGAGCTCAAGTCAATACTGTATCCGCACTACATCACGAAAGAGCAATTTCCATCATTAGATCAATGTTAATTTTCCTAAATAGCCGTACGAATACACACCAATCATGCAAGGACTCGATAACGCGAGATTGAATATCACGCCAGTAACAAAACCAGACACAAGCAAGTTAATCTGTGTAATCGATTACAATCACTCGCATAAATACACACAAGCGGTTTTCTTAATTTTAAAAGTCACTGTAGGAATCTCAGTCGAGATCTCGCGCACAGTTTTTATGGGATCCAAACCAATTACCATCATAAAAAACCCAAGAAAGTCCCAATCCCTTTTATGAAATACAACAGACGCCCAAGGTGAACATGCGTCCCATAAAACTCAAAAAGAAAGTGAAAAAAATCATATTTATCAGGCGAATTCCCAAATCCGTATATATATAAAAGCCTTAATGATAGATGAATTTGAAAGTTTGCAACGCGACATCTCCGAATCTACTGGGCCGATTTTCACGAAACTTTCTCTGAAAGATCAAGCGGAATCTCGAAGAGGTTTATTCATATAACGTAAGCCGTTTCAAAGATATGGCGATTTTTCCGCGAACACCCTTTTCCTGCGCTACTTTATGACCTTCGGCGGGCGGTGGGAGGGGTGAGTGAAAGAGGGGCGGGCGGTGGGAAGGGTGAGTGAAAGAGGGGCGGGCGGTGGAAGGGGTGAATGAATGAGGGGCGGGCGGTGGGAGGGGTGAGTGAAAGAGGGGCGTGTGCAATCCCAAATCGCCACCGGGCAACGCCGGGTCACACAGCTAGTAATAAATAAATGAGTAAAGGACCTTGGACCTCCAAAACCGCGGTTTTAAGAATGGCCGATTCTGAAAGCCCAACTTAGTTTTAAGTCACTAAGGATTGGAAAGTTTCGGTTCGTGTATTCCATCATTAAATTATATAAATGTATTCAACAAAACTCCTCGATTCCCTTTCAAATTATTATTTTTACTCTTGTATAACCGATATTTAACTGTGATCGTGTGACTCTAAGAACAGCATATATGGCATTGTTTCCAATCCGAAATATCATTTTCAGGTCATGATCGTAAACTTAAACACAGGGGGTTTTCAGTTACCTAACAAATTGGTCTTCGCTCGGCGCAACTACCGATAGAAGAAAATGAAACCAAGGACAATTGGTATCGTAATTATTCGTCATTATCTCAGAAACAAATGATTTGCGGTTCGCTCAATTTTGCCACGCTTGGATATTTGAATTTCGGATCGAATAAGATGTAGGAAATAGTCAACCGCAAGTTACTAAAACATTGCCAAGTATAAATGGGATTACTCTTAGTAACCATCTAGTGCTCATCCAGATTCAAGCTGTAATAAAATTAAAATAATTTTTCACTTCGGATGTATGAGGTCACATTCACGACTGTGAATTTAGGATCAGCCCAAATTAATCTTAGGTTTTTATGAATTGAATTAATATTAGTTGATGGTTTACCCTGCTCTTTTGTGGCTTTATTTAACCAAAACGTAATATTTTCATACAGATAATAATGCACAAGGTCCTGACCAATTGGGGAGTCGAAGGTTTCAAGAAGCAAGTGGAAGGCATTAGAAAGTTCTTCCATGAGCGCATGCTGGCTGCTTTGACCATGGCCAAAAAACACCTCACAGGTAATCATTTCTCGTCTGAGAATTAAGCTCAACAAACTCAATCAAAACTCTAATATTGATTTGGGAATTGCTGTGTTGTAACCAAATCAACTAAATTAATTAAATCTAATTTTATCACATATAATAAAAAAATTCCAAGTTCCATGAAAATTCCTTGATGGGATTCAATATAATTTACGTGTGTCCATTAAATTTAAATCCAAAGTAATATCTGTAAAACCATAAAGATAAAAAGTTTTCTTCTGATAATTAAGTAGAAGTTTCTCACTGACACTGGATATATTCATGATGTGAATAAATTCCCAAGAGTTTTCAGAATTGAATTGTTATCATCTGTGGTTTTTTTCCAAAGTTAATCATGTAATCGCTGCTCGACTCTCCAGGATTGGTGAAGTTCAACGTCCCTAAAGCGGGGATGTTTTTCTGGATGGAGGTGATTGGGGTGGAGGACATAAGCTCCATGCTGATGGAGAAGGCTCTTTCCAGACGTGTCATGGTGGTCCCGGGGATGTCCTTCTTCGCGCCAAGAGGAGAAGGGCCACCTAGGAACTGCTTCCGAGTGTCGTACTCCTCGATCGAGATCGACAAGATAGAAAAGGTTAGTTCATAAAGAGCATTTTATGCAACCCGAAGGAAAGAAGAGTCAGGAGACTGGTTCCAACAGGGACATGTTATTCGAAGATGTCAATGTGACGCTCGTCGTGTTGCAACAATTAAGACTGTCTCGCTGTTGAATTTTGTTTGTCAGCACATCACCGTAACATTTCGCTATGTAAAGCACTCTTTTGAAATTCATCCGTTTACGAGTCGAATATTTTAAAGTAATATTAACCATTCTTTTAGGAGAAATTAGATGATATCGCCAAATGAACTTTACACAAGCAAATAAGCGGCATTCACAGAGAAATTTGAATGTTAACGACATATGGATTCAATAGTGAAATGTGTAAATTTACTTAAAATTACTCAATGAGTGCTAAGATATACATACTCTGCAAGTGAGATCCCGGAATGAACTAGAAGAGAAATATATTAGTATATATAAAATTCATGCGAAATACGATAGCTAATATTGTCTGTTATGTCCCGGAAGATATTTAAAAGAATCGCTATGCTTTTGGTCATTTGTAATTACGTCGTTAACGGAGATGCTTTAATAATTTTCTGAAAATATCATTATTTTCACGAAAAGCAAATGTTGAAAATTTCTCTCAGAATTATAAAAAAACGAAAAAGTTTTCGTTTTCAGATAAGTAACAAATAAATTACGATATTCGGTCAGGCGTTTGAAATGTACACTTGCGTTATTATCCTTAAATGAACATTTTTCTCTTAATTGCGGGATCAATGCCTGCCCAAAATTCTTCAAGTATACTTTATATATAGTATATATAAAGTATGTGTATATACATTATGTAAAGTGTATCTATATATCCACTCAGTGGCGTAGCCAAGATTTTTTATCAGTGCACATGAATATCTACCAACTTTTAAAAATTTGAAACCTAAAGTCGGTGTTGAATATTACAGCTATAGAAATTAAGTCAATAATATTGCTTAAAATTTTAAAGGCATTGAAATCATAAAGACTTTGGAATTTCTGACGGGGGCAGTTTGAACCACCAAAACAGCCCCACTTGCTACGACGCCACTTTACTCCACCATAAAAAAACGAAGATTTGGAGAATGGAAATGATTCAAAAACCTTTTCACATAATGTTAACATTTATTGCGAACCGCACAACATTTACAGTTCTGCACTTGTCTCCTCTACAAAAATTACACATTCAAGGCCATTCATCGTATTTGTTCGGCAACAGGAGTGGTACATAAGCAAACAAGTCCTCCACCTTATCTCATCGCGAAAAAAGGGGGTTCATTATTTCCACTCGTGCAGCCACCAATTACGCACGCACGCACAAATTTTCTCTCACACTCACTCTCTCTGCATTTTAACAACAATATTAATTCGTATGCTCGTACAAACTTTAATAATTTTTAAATGTCGTCTGCGTCCATGGATTCTCATTTTCATACGAAAATATACTCGCTTCCTTTTTTATTTCTCTTCTCTTTCGGTCTGAGTCATTTCTTTTGTTTTTTCAAAGAGCCTTTGTCTCCCGAAGTTACGCGACTCGTTATCGTGTTATTTATATCCCTGTGTGATCCAGCGCAATCGCCCTTCTTTTTTAGGTTAATTTCGTTAGTTTCGAAATGAATGGATTCCATATTTTAGGTTCATTCGTCATCACCTTATCTTTTTCTTCGTTTGGATGATGCAATTGGCTAATTATAAAAAGAAGGGTATGGCTACGAAAATGTTTGATTGGAAGCCATGTTTCATCTTTGAATATTAAATTTAATAATGTCAATAGAGTACCATACGTGATTCTCAGTTGTTTACAGCACGATTGTGTTTTAGTGACAGACAATAGTGCTTTTTAGATTTCTGTTGGTAATCAAACGAATGAAAATGCGAATTCTTTTGTATCCACTATTTCCAAAGAGAGATATTCCTTTTCTCAAATTGAAATAAATTGATAAGCAGGGCGTGATATTACATGATTTAGGCAACTAGTGTCTTATTTTTAATTTATACTGTCGAGTTAATACAGCTAACGACAATGACAGTTAATAAACATGGGAAGCTCTTTGGTATTTTTTACGAAGAAAATTTGTGCAACGATCGATAATGCCTATTATTTTTGTTAGTCGTTTTTTGTGGTGATTAAAATTGTTAAAATTCCATGTATATTCAACGTAAATATGCGTTTTCTTAGTTTCTGACATATAAACGCCGTGTTAAGTATTTTTTTCCGTGTAAGGTGAGAGGATATAATTGATTCGAGTACCTAAATATCAAGTTCGTATCGATGTAAATTAGAAAGTTTTTATGGCAGCATAAATAAACATTATTTTTTAAAAACTGTTGAGAGTATTCTTTTATCGCTGATATATGAAAAATATAACGGCCATATTAGTATAACAAAGAAAACATGCATACGAAGTAATAAATATATAGATTAAATACTGAGAATTAGTGGCTTTCTTCTTATATGGTTGTTTCTTTAACATTTAGGAAGAGACCAGCCGCATCCTGTGACTTTTTAAACAGTCTTGAGAATCGAGTTTGAGTAAGAACATTACAATGACAAATTTTTACGAGCGAAGAGTTCACTTTTGAAATGATAAGGTGTCTTGAGCCTTTCAACTTTTGGAAAATATCTTAGTACGGTTTTTCGAGCAGAAAGGTGCCAACGTCGAACCCATACTTTCCTTGGCGTTAGTCCATTAATGCGGTCGCCAAGTCTACATCAAAATGTCTACCACCAGGGCATGGAATATTTATGGTAAAATGGCGAACGTAAACACACTCCTTCGAAGAAATAAAAATTGTTTTTTTTTGCGTTAAATTGATCACGTATTTTGGTGACGTGTGCCGTCTCTCTCTCTTTCGACAAAGCATGCGAAAGCCTTCTCTGGTTTCACATGAAGTGTTCGTCGTTTTCATTTAGTACAGTAATGGACTACGAGTGTCTTTTTATTCGCCCCTGCAACTGGGCAGCGGGTTCTCCATCTAATTTTGTTTATAAGTCGCACTAGATCACACTGAAAACATCGAATTGGAGGGACAGGTGGCGACACTTTAAAAACATCCATTTATAATTTTTTATCTACCTATCTTGTGTCTCGGGGAGGGTTTTTATTTTATTTTTTTGCATGTGATCAACAAGACCTAAATTTTTTCGATATAAAATGACACCTCCCGCCTTCACCTCAATATTTTTGACAGGACAAATTTATTTTAGCACCTCATAAACCCCATTCCGAACGATTCAACGTTTCACGCGCTATTTTTGAAACAAAAACAACAAAAGCTCAACAAAATTAGGAACCTTGCGGTCGGATATTTATTAGTAGCATTTTATATTTTTGAAGATAATTAAAATCGAGGAATACATAACGTCTTCCACCGGAGAGCGCAAGATAGAGAGTTTACTCGTTAAACTAACTCGTCGTTTACATAACGAACGATTATTTTATAGTTTACAAACTACTCAAATTTTACTCTAAAAAAAATATAAAATACTAAAAGTCACGCCAATAGAAAAAAATATTCGTTTTCAGTACCATTTTTGTTTAGAACTGAAGATAAAATAGAAAAGAAGCTGCAAGATAATCAGTTAGGTTTCAGAAGAATAAGAAGGACAAGAGATGCTATAGGACGTATAAGGATGATGATAGAAAGAGCGCAAGAAGTCAATACGGATATGTACTTTTCATTTGTAGATGGGGAGAAACCTTTTGACCGAGTAAAAGGGGATAAAATGTTGGATACTTTAAATAAAATAGGGTTAGATTAGAAAGATAAATGATTGCTTAATGGCCTTTACTTATGTCAAATGATTTGAGTCCGAGTTGAAGGAGAAGAAATAGAAAGTACTTCAATAGGGAGGGGAGTGAGGCAGGGATGTCCTATTTCACCAGCGATATTTAATATTTACGCAGAAACAATAAGAGAAGAAGCGGTAATGGAAGAGAAAGTATTTAAAATAGGAGGTAAAAGTATTACCACCATTAAATACGCAGATGATCAGGGATTAATAGCAGAAGACGAGAAAGAACTTCAGAGGATGACAGACAGGCTAGTGGAGGTTGGCCAACAATATGGAATGAAGATCAATGCCGAAAAAACGAAAGTCATAGTGGTTTTAAAGGAACATAAAGAATTAAATATAATGGTAAATGGCCAAAAATTGGTACAAGGAAGTAGTTTAAAATATCTTGGCAGTATCTTAGCGCAGGATGGAAGTAGTATACAATGGCAAAAGCAGCATTTAACAAGTAGAAGGAGCTTCTCACTAGCAAGAAAATAAATTTAGAAACAAGGAAGAAATTAGCGAAATACTAAATATGGAGCATAGCTCTTTATATCGCGGAGAAGGAAAAAGGAGGAAAAATATTTAGAAAGTTTTGAGATGTGGGATGGAGGAGGATGATGAAAGTGAAATGGACAGAGAGGAAGAGAAGTGAGGAAGTATGTGAAATGGTTGGAGAAGAAAGGACTCTAATAAAACAATTAGGAAAAGAAAAGCAAATTGGATAGGGCATATATTGAGAAGACAATATTTACAAAGGACGATCTCAGAAGGCAAAATTAGCGGAAGAAGAGGAAGAGGGAGAAAAGGAATAGGAATATTAGAGAATTTAAAGCAGGAATATAGTACTTATGGAGGTATAAAAGAGGCTTCCGGGGAGAGAGAGAAATGGAGGCAGCGATTCAGCTGAAAACTGTCTTTGGACAGCAGTATTATGATGATTATGAGAGTCTATGAAGATAGCGGAGGCACTGAATCATATTGATCGTATGTCAATTTCTTTTAAAAACCGAGACGAATAGCTCAAAAGGTTAAATAATGAACTGTAGGTTATTAAAATAAAAACAAAATCACCCTCGGAATGAGCAATGATGCTAATCACTAGCATTTGTCTCTTTAAAAAACCAGGGTGTTTAACATTTGTCCGAAAACATCGGATCGATTAAAATGGGAGCATAATTATGCACTTTTCCGGGTCAAAAGGTCATCGTAACGCCACCAAGTACACTAGGACGTGGTGAGAGATGGCCGTTAATGGCTATCAAAGTACCCGAGGGTGGGGAAGGGTGTGGGATGGATGTTAAAGCACTTTTGCGCTCCGGCTAGTTATGATTTTCCGTTGCCCGAGTCATAATAAAGATAAAAAAGTTGAGGAACAAATTAGCTCCGTGAAAAGTACTTCGTGCAATTTCTAAAGCATACCAATCAGGTGGCCGCGATTAAAACGTGATTTTCCACTTTCAATGTGAAGAGTTTGCTTGTCCGTGAGTGATGTTAAGCAAAGATATTTTGAAATTTAAGGAAATGTTTTCCTTTTTTGCGAATTATTTTTAGAACCGGTAATTTAAGGCGATTGAAACCAAAGCATTCAAATAAAGAAAATAAGTTTTCCTCAACGTTTCTTGCTCATATCCCTAATCGTTGGTACTTCGGAGAGCGACTGTCACAATTTTTATTTAGAAAGTGAATTATTTTAAATAAAGGATTCTGCCCACGAGTCTTGAGAAGAAAGTAATGAGATAATTTTCATGACCAAAAATTATCTGTGCAAAACCGTAAAACGCAAAAACAAAAATATGCCTCAGGCTTGTAGCATTAAATCACGGCAGTTTAGAGGTTGAATACATAATTGCTCAGCTCTTGGGAGAAACATATTCGAACCACTTCCCTCCTTCCGCCGCTCTCACAAAAGGGGCCACAAATCATCTCGCGCAGCGCACTCCGTCTGTCTCATCCTCCTGGAGATTTGCCTCCTTCCCTTCTTCCTCGCATCACCAACGTCGCAACACGTCTCACGATCGCGCAGGCAATCAGCGTTTTCGGGAGGTTGTCATTCGTCCAAACAAAAACGCACACACTCATTCCTTTAACACAGCGAGAAACATAAAAAAACCGCGAAGAAGAAGAACATTCTTCTCACCTCCCGATCTAACGAACAAAGTTCCCGCCATATTTTTCAAAAATTCCTTCCTCAGGGTGATGACGGTTATTATTTCCTTCACCCCCGACCCCTCTTTCCGGCGAGGCCGCCGTCCCCCCTCTCGCTAGAAAAGCGTCTCTCTGGAGCCTTTATCCGGCACGGTCAAGTGTTCGCACGAACCCCCGAACATCGGGAAGGAAAGGGACTCCGCCCCCCTAGGAGGCGTCAGACACGCCGGAGACGTTTTGGAACTGGGAGAGAGCGAAGTGGGAGACCGGAAGGCAGTCCTGATGGCGTCCAAGTGCAGGATGCTTGGCCGCTCCGGTCGAACGGAGGTGGATTCGAAAGGCCTGTAGAGACCGGTGCTCCTGACGTCTTCGCCGCACGGATTATCCGGCGAGGGTACGACCAGAGCCGGCGGAGGAGATTCCGGGGTGGTCGCCAGAGGCGGAGACGCGGAGACCTGCGCGCTTATGGTGTCGCACGAAGGCCTCCCCAACGGCGGATGTCGAGCAGGTGCCGACACCCTGCGACCCGCCGCGAAACCCCCTTCCGGATCCCCCGGAGAGCACCAGCGACCTCCGGTGGGGCGAGGGGATGGAGGGACCAATATCCGTGGGACAGCGGAAGTCGGCCTGAGGTTTGGAGATGGAACGCAGAGGAAGTTCGAGCTCTGTTTGACGGGAGGGCCCCTCTCCCACACGTGGTCTCCGTGACCGGTTGGGACCGTGAGGAAGGAGGGTCTCGGCGGGCCCCCCTTCGTCGCTGTCGGAAGATATGGGGGCCACGGAGGAGGTCCTCCTGCTCCCCGCCAAAGAAGACTCGTCGAAGAAGACCGAGTCCGAACCGACGGACCTCGCGTCAAAGTCCGCCCCCGGAGGGCAGCAGTCGCTGCTCAACGAAGACGCCGCGCTGCTGCTGCTTCCCCCTGTGCCGATGGAAGCGAGGGGGGCCAGCACCCTAGCCGCGGCCGCAGGGGCGTCTCCACCCTTCCACTGGCGGTCTAGCTGCCTCTCGCTACCCCTGGGGGAGACGTCCGGGGTGGGTTGGATCACGTTGATGTCTATGGGGAAGGAGGCGGAGGCGGAAGAACGGGACGAATCCCTCCGTCTCCTCCGGCGGCGCTGAGAGGCGGAAGGCCGGTCTTCCGGTGGAGGGGTGGCCATTCTCGGCCGAGGCGGGGGAGGAGGAGGAAGGGCGGGGAGCCCTAGCAGCACCACCGAACCCCTCTTCTCGAGGTACGAACTGACCGACCCCGAACCGACCGAACTGAGCCTCCGTGGCACCTCGAGGTAGCAGCAAGAGGAGTCGTCCTCGTTCCGACACGCCGTCGTCAGCGCCGCCGCCGCCTCGACCGCCGCGGCTATGGCGGACGCTTCGTCGGGGGCGTCGGATTCGCCGAAGGTCGGATATCCCGGAAGGCTCTTCCCCCGCCTCCTTCTCGGCATCCGGGTCCCACTTCCGCTACCCCAACGCCTCTGGCGAAGGCTGCGCTGCCTGAAAGAGGCGCAGTTCCCGCAGGATGCCCTTGGTGTAGGACCGCTTATGCTCCCAAACGACTGGCGCGGTATGGAGAAGGAGGCAGCCCTCCTGGAGAATCCGCTGCGGGCCATGAGGGCGTAGTAGGCCTCGAGAGGGGCGTCTTCGTCCTCTATGCAGCCACCCCTCTCGTGCACGGCGGCTGCGACGGCCGCCATGATGGCCGCTCCCTCCTCGGCTGCGGCCTTCTCTTCCGCTTCTATCTTGGCCACTGCTTCGGCCAGCTCCTCTTCGCTGATGATGCTCTTACGGCTGGACCTACACCTGTTGAGGAATCAACGGAGGATTACGTCAGGGTGCGCTTAATTTGATCTTCTGCTTGTATTTAACATGAATTTGTAGCGTAAAAGACTATAAATCAGTTAAATTACAAGTTTAAGGCCTATATCTCGGGTCGAATACAACTTTTAATTTTACAAGGATTGATCTGGCTCCTGTTTGATGCATTGCGAACATATCACGAACCTTTAGGGTTTAATGGACATCCGGTTAAAAATGAAATTTAGGAAATAAAATAGTTATACAAAAATAGAGAAGGAATAAATTGAGTTTTCAAAACTATAGGTATTCTTCAATTGATTTTTGAGTAGTAGGATTACGTTCCAAAAGATATATATGATTGGAATATTTATTTCTGCCGTCGAGAACGATGAGTACTCCGCATACCTATTTATCCCAATACATGATTCCAACTAGTATTACAAAAACAATAGAAATAGCCCAATTTCACACGTATTCCATCCTATTGCACTCTATATTTTAACACTATTAAAGGAAAAAATTCTCCAGTAGTGTTGTAGGTGTCGAGGACGGCTCCAACTATTTCAGTTAATTAAAGCTGTAAATTCTTAAAAATATTACAAAGAGAACTGAACGGAACTCTCATCGAAAGAGTATTCATATTTATTCATTCATTCATTCATATTCATATGCAACCGTGACCTCAAATTTATTCAAATAAGAGTCGTGGATACGGTTCCTTAGGGTCAAGCTGAACAATGAAACGACTAACAGCAGGGACGACAAACCCAGTGACTTACATGTAATACGTGGAAGATATGTTTCGACGACGAAATATTTCCGCAGTATACTATTTTGACGAACTTTTGCTCTTTTTTCCACAATAACACCATTACAAAAACATTAATGTGCTCCCAACGCAACATCCTATATGGAAGACGAAGAGAACACTGCCCGATTTGTAATTTCCTTTGTTAAGGACCTGAGGTTGATTGGGTGACCAGGAGCGCTGTGGAGGAGTAACAGTGCTGTCTTTGGAAGGATACGACTCTCACAATACCTCTCAAACCTGAGCAAAACTCGCGATCAAACCAATCTCAAAAATACCCTCATTAATCCATGCTTTACGGTTTGAACGCCATATTAAAGACAGGCTTGCCATTTTGTAGTCCTTTAGTGTTCATGCATATTTTCAACCAGCAAAGGGTTTTAATTTTAAATATCTCGATGATATCCTCCAAGCAAGAGAGTCCGGCGGCTTTTAACGTATAATTTTTTACGGCGAAGAGGTTTTACCTTTTTTGTGTTAATAATGCACTGGTAATTTATTTTCAAAAGGACGAATTAACGAAACGATGAACAACGGGGCGACGAATAACGAGAACTTACTGTATAAGGGATTTCAAGTGATAGATTCCATTTACGGATAATTAACCAGATTGGCATTAGCATTCCTATAGTTTGAGGAAAAAAGCATGGCTATTACTTAAATAGCGTATATTAGGATATGAGTTAATTAAATTATTAGATTTTTAAAGATTTAACATATAAATGTTAGATAATGCGAAGCTATTTTTTTGCCGAATTATTTTAAGAGGATCTTTTCTCAAATTAAAAATATGGAGTTATATGTATGAAAAACGTAATTTTTCTGTTTTCGGCTCATCTTTTTTTTTAAGAATTTGGAATTGATCAACTTTTGAAGATTTAAAAATATATGAAATAAATTTGGGATAAATGGTATATTATCCAGCCAATATTTTTTCCGAATACCATCGGATAACATCGCAAGAAATGGCTGGGTCATCTTAATGTAGACGTTCCTTACCATTCTGGTGAAGAGACAAATAAACCATTTTTATGCCACAACATAGAAATTTCGGAAAATTTATTAGCAGACAGCAACTAATCACCACCATGTATAACCATGGATAACTTACCTGCACCTGCTCTTGTAAACCACTAAAAACACCATCAGGCTGAAGAATCCTCCCAGCGTGGCAGCTATCCTTATACCCGTCATGGCATCGTACGTGCTGTAATACTCCAATTTGAGTAATTCCCTCTCGCTAAGGGTCGGTTTGGGGTCTTCGATGGTCGCCTCACTCCCGCTCGGAGTCCACGCAGTTGCCGTGGGCGATACTGGGCCGTTGCTTGGAGATGGGACGGGTGATGACGGGATACCGGCCGTTTCCATGACCGGATAGGTCACCGACCGTCTGCGACAAGACATAGACGGAGATGGAGAGACAAATGCCGTGAGAGAAGCGAAACAAACGAACTCGAAAAAGTTTTTGGAAAACTTAATGAGGATGTCGAGTTTAATTTTTTTACGCTCTCGTCACTTTCAGGAATGTACGAGAGAAAAATGACGCTCGACAAAGCGAACAGTATCTCGTTTACATATAGTTCCTGCTTATATTTTAGAACAAACATTCCTCCGCATGATACGTTAATTGATCCAATCATGTTGGACAGATGGAAGGTGAGACGGTTCACTTTAATTTGAAGGGAGGAATATACTAGAATACAATAAATGTAACGGAAAAAATCCGCCTCGCGAGTAGAAGGCCCGGGTTTCATTCCCGGTCAAGAGTAAAAATTTTCTCCTTCTAATTTACATCGACACCACCGATACCGAGCTGCGGATGAACAAAGGCCTTCATGCGATATTTGTCATCATTAAACTTACATTATATGTACAGTGTAAGTCCGGAGGTTTATGGGACAACTATGATTAGTCTCGTCAACGAAATTCTTCCTGTTACTTGTGAGGTAATTGTGTTCATTGTAGAATAAAACGATAGTCAGTGAAGTTCTGAATAAATTTCATTAATAGGACTTTAAACGACGACAAAAAAGTCCAGCTGTGCCAAATTGCAGACGTAAACCCACATGATTCATATAATTAAGGAAACTATCATCCTCGAGTGGGAGAAAATTCGAATTACAGTCAAAAGATCAAAAGTTTCTAAGCAATACTTATTTCTTATTCAATACATGCAAACATTAATCACATTCTTAACCATGTAGTTCGCCATCTCGCCATAAAATTACAAATATCTTTTACCACATTATAGTATAATTTGATCTGTATAAAGCCAGTGCATGGACACAAAAACTCATTAAATTCGATCTTACAGATTCCTAACCGATCCAAAATTTCTTATCTTCTGAAAGAAATTTACTCATCCCTTCCAATTCTTCCCTCGCTTCGATAAGCAAAAATTATTTTTCGCTCTTGATGCCCTCAATTTTCCTACTGTAATTAACAGTGATTGCATTTGGACCGAAAGAAAAATCAATGTGAGGAAGTCTGAGAAGAGAGGAGCTTAATTAGGGTGAAAAGGGAGAGAAAGAGGAAATGAGTGTGTCAGATTTCGAGAGGAGACGGTCTGTTATAAGAAGCCGTAGAACAGAGGATGCTGGGAAAGAGCCAAAGAGGTAGGAAGGAGAAAGGGATAATGATCTTTTTTTAATAGAAAAACCGAAGAGAAGGGCATTGGATGGGACAAACTGAATTGGGTACCCCCAAAAAAATACCGTGGGATGGTAGGATTACGATGGTGATAATAATGAAGAAGATATTTTTCCAAAATGCAGACTTGAGATTCATAATCATCATTTATTACATAGAGTTCGAATTTTTAGTCATATTTCGAAGTGCTAGTCACACATATTTGACTCCATAGAAAATTTGACGAAAGAGATCGAGGTGGTGCATTCACCAATTGGAAAATTTGTTATAGAATTTCAGGAACAATTTGCGTTGTAAGTAAATGTTTTTGAAAAACTATCGTTATAGCACGAAAGATCCTGCCTTAGCTTCATTGGCTTGTCGTTGTGTCGGCTAGATGGGCCGAAGAGAAAACGGGAAACAGTTTTTTTTCATAAAAAACTACAAATATGGAGCAGGTCTGTTTAACAGATGGAGAAGAAATTATAAAAGCGCGACCCACGGAACGAGATAGGGAAGCATCTGTTAAGGGAGATAAGAGGAAGAGACCTCCGCAGTGAGCAGAATGGGGATGATGGAAGTGAGAGGAATGGAGTTAATGGATTGTAGAAAGAGAGAGAGAGAGAGACGCGTTTTTGTGGGAGGGAAGGAGTGTCGTGGGAGTGGATTAAATGTAAGGTAGGAGCTAAAGACAGGAGGGAAGGAAGAAAAAGAGGGAGTGAAGGGGGAAGAAAAAGAGAGATAGGAGAGGTAGAGGAGGGGAGAAGGAAGGGGGGAGATTAGGGAGAAATAGCGAAGGATGGAATGGGAAAAGAGGAAGTTAAGGTGGAAGGGAAGGATGGGAGAGAGAGAGAGGGAGAAAAAGGAGGAGCAAGAAGGGAGAGGAGGAAGAGAGAGAAAGTAGAGGGAGGTAGAAGGAAGGAGGGAGGGAAAGAGAAGGAGGGAAGGAGGAGGGAAGGAGGAGGGAGGGAGAAGGAGGGAGAGAGGAGGGAGGGAGAAGGAGGGAGGGAGGAGGGAGGGAGGAAGGAGGGAGAAGGAGAGAGGGAGGGAAGGAGGAGGGAGGGAGGAAGGAGGGAGAAGGAGAGAGGGAGGGAAGGAGGGAGGAGGGAAGGAAGAGGGAGGGAGGGAGGAAAAAGGAGGGCGGGAGAAGGAGGGAGGAGGAGGGAGGGAGGAGGAGGGAGGGAGGAGGAGCGAGGGAGGAGGAGGGAGGGAGGGGGAGGGAGGGAGGAGGAGGGAGGGAGGAGGAGGGAGGGAGGAGGAGGGAGGGAGGAGGAGGGAGGGAGGAGGAAGGAGGGAGGAGGAAGGAGGGAGGAGGAGGGAGGGAGAATGGAGGGAAGGAGGAGGGAGGGAGGAGGGAGGGAGGAGGGAGGGAGGTAGGAGGAAAGGGGGGAGGGAGGAAGAAGGAAGGAGGAAAGGGGGGGAGGGAGGAAGAAGGAAGGAGGAAAGGGGGGAGGGAGGAAGAAGGAAGGAGGAGTAGGGAGAAAGGAAGGAATAAGGAGGAAATAGTAAGTGCGACGAGAGACAAGAAGACGGCATCGCAAGAGAGAGAGGCGGTTGAGAGAGAAGAGGTTTTGGTCCGTGACCCATTAAATAAAAAACACCCGCAGAACAGACAGGACCGTGTAAAGTAAGCCAACTGTCCGAATCAATTTGCGTTTCCTGGCACATTTTCGACGCTGACGCTGTTTGCGGTCTTCGCGGATGGCGACAACGTCGCGATATCGTCCATTTTATTTCATTATGGAGGTGGATTTAATTCGGAGTCGTCAAGATTTCAGTTTGTTTTATACGGCCTCTCTCGGTTAAAAAAAGTTAAAATATGCTTCGTTAATGACGATGTAGGTTGTTTTATATTCCCCGATTCGTTACTTCTTTATTGATTTGCCCGCGCAAATGTCAAATGATATGACAGCGTTTTTATTCATATGCCATTAATAATTGGCGAGATGCCGTAATTATGTGCATATATACATATATGTATTTTCAGAATATATCAGAGATTGAGCTTCGATTTGTAAATTATATCTGAAGCTCTCATTTAATAAATAACTTTTCTCTGAATAGGTATCACTCAATCAGACAAGAGCATTTAGCGCATATCTTTTCTGTTAAAAAGCAGTACAAAGTTCGAATTATTTTTGGATAAAATCTGATTTAATCACTTCAATAAATTTTTTAATTTAAAATTTTTGTTGAATCGAATATAGTCTCTCAAAGCATTGCTATTATCAACGCTGACCTTGGAAAAAAAAGGTTTCGCATTGCAAGTACGAAAGCATGAGATCCTGTTAAGAGTGTCTTTGAATCCTACAACGAGCAAACGGCTGATCTCGCATATTGACCCAGTTAGAGACTGCTAAAATATTAATTAAAGCAAAATTTTTACCCTAATGTTTTGAACCACAAACAATTCTACCTATCCGTAAGGAGAACTTTAAATTTGCCTAATTACAAAAAAGTTGCCATCAGTTTGCTACCGGAAGTTTTATAATCCAATTGCAAATAAAAACTCGACTCCAATTTTTTTAGGGGATGACTTTATATTGCTCCGGACAAAAACTATTTATGGGTGTAAATCGTATAATATTGTAATAATCCTTAGCAATGGAAACTGTAGCACAATCAAAGACGGTTATCGTAGATTAAATCTCCGGGGTACCAACTTAAAGCGAAAGCTCATTCGGCCCGGTGATCTAGAAAGCGTATATTCCACCACAAAGATCCCATTTTCTTCCTTTTCACTTTTATCTCGATATTCAGAAAATTCAAGCTCATTTCACCTCACATTAATTTAACGATTTCCTTTTATTTTTTTCACTTACAAAACCATTAATAACGGTCAGTAAATTATACCAAATTTTTTCCTCCATGCTTCGAAGATAATTGACCACACGCTATTTATCCACGATAAGTTGCTATTCCCTTGAACGTACTCAAGATTGAAACGAGTCTGTAAGGTCAGAGACTGAAAAATTATATTACTCTCGCATTTGGCGTAATTTCGGAACGCCGGTTTCGACCTCGTGGGTCGATCGGCGATTTCATTTCGGACTTTGACACGAATAAGGAGGATCAATTCGTTTGTCAGAGGTTAATCCGACTTGTATTAAACGCTGGATTAACAGAGGTGGAGGATTTCTTTTTTTTTGAAGGGGTGGATCCTCCCGATAATTCATATGCTCGCAAGAGAGACATTTCAGGAAGGAATGGAGAGAGGTGAGGTATGTCTGGGGTGGGTCCATGTCGCGCCTGCTGCGTACGTATCGATTTGGGAACAACTGCTCTCTCTCTCTCTTCCTCTTTCTCTCCCTCTCTCTCTCTCCTTTGCTCCCTTCTCCCCTCCCCTCTTTACCTCTCGCTCTCTCTCTCTCCAACCTCCTCCCAACACTCTAGAACCCTCTACATTATCCCTCTCTCTCTCCCTTTTCACTCTCTCCTCTTCCATCACTCTCTCATAATCCGTCCCGTATTCCATTACTCCTCCACCTCTCTCTTCTTCTACTCTACCTCCCTCATTTCACTTCCTTCCTCCTCTCTCTCAATTTTCCCCTTCCTTCTTCCCCCCCCCCTCTCTCAATTTCCCCTCCCTTCTCCCCCCTCTCTCTCAATTTCCCCCTCCCTTCTTCCCTCTCTCTCTCTCAATTTTCCCTTCCCTTCTTCTACCTTCCTCTCTCTTTCTCTCAATTTCCCTACTGCTCTCCATCACTTTTATTTTTCCTCTTTCCTCTCTTTCTATCCCTTTTCTACCTTCCTTTTCCTCTACCTTTATCCTGTTACTTCTCTTCAGCATCTTACCTTTCTCTCTCTTCCTTTTTACATATCAACATATAACCACTTTTCTTCAATCAGTCTCTCATAATCCATCCTATCTTCCATTACTCCACCTCTCCCTTCTTTCTCGCTATCTCTTTTTACTTTCTCTCTCTCTCTCTCTCTATTTCCTCTACCTTCTTTTCTCCCTCTCTCTACATTTCCTTCCTGCTCTCAATCTCAATTCTATCCCTCCTCTTTCTCTCCCGTTTCTATCTTCCTTCCCATTTACCTCCATCCCTTTCCTATTTCATCAACCTGTTCCCTTTATCCCTTCCTCTCTCCTTCTAGCATTTATTCCCCTTTCTTTCCTCCAGTTTTCTTCCTCTGCCTCCTCTATCTCTTATTTCCCTTCTCCATTTTCACTCTCCACCTCCTCCCTTCTCCCGTTCCTTCATCATTTCATTGTTTCTAATCAATCCTTATTACTTTCACGTCTCAATTTCGCTATATTCTGTATCCTTTAAGAAAAAAATTCTTCCTCCTTTATACACTTCTCCTTGCCCCTGAACTCCTGACCCCTATATCCTACTTCCCCTCTCCTATCACGTTTCCTCATCCACGTCCCCTTCCCTTAACTCCCCTCATAATCCTCCCTACTCGCAACATCCCCTTTCATCCCGTATTTTTTTTAAAAACCTCTTTCTCCTCCTCTCTTCTCCCTCCGTCTCTCCTCCCTCCCCCGCAATCTACAACCCATCCTTCTACCTACATCCCACACTCCTCCGTAACGTCCTCTCGCAACGACACTCGCCACAGCATTTGCTCGACGTAGTCCCTCAAAAATTCCGATGGTGTCGTGGATTATGGCAAATCAGAGTGAGAGAGTCGCCAGGGCCACTTCTAGCAGAGCGCGCCATCTCCGTGGGGCGGCACAAAAGAGCATCGACTAAATTCGCCGTTTATTATCGTCATTGTCTCTAAACGGCTCCTTCGGGGAATATGTGTGGTGGATATGCCACGGAGGTATTGATTTTTCTTCTCGGTTGGACAGTGTTTTTGCGCCTTTCGCAAATATTACTCCTACGAAGGTTTGAATTTAAAATCGATTTCATACGGGGTCAACAAATTAGGCACGCATATTACGACAATTATATATATATATTATATTATATTATATTATATTATATTATATTATATTATATTATATTATATTATATTATATTATATTATATTATATTATATTATATTTTTTATCGATGGCACATTTGAGATATGATAGAACTTTCTATCCGAGAATGGAATAATTTTTATTACGAGCATTAAATTGGCAATCGGTTTGTGTATCATAATGCGATTTGCAATTTTTCTAAACGCTAGTAATATTCTATTCTTTTTTACGGAGATGACCTCTAATGTATGTACAGCATCTATTACAATGAAAAATAATACGGGTCGTAATTGAAATGAATTTAATCTAACAAGTTATTTTTCGACACTATTTTTTTTAAAATTTGTGTTCTATGACGTTGCCAAATTCCGATAAATTTGAAAGCGTAACGTATTATATACATTTTTTTATCCCAAGTTTCACTCAAGCATAATTTTTATAGCTTCTGATTTTATGTCGCTTTCAAATTCCTTGCATTTAGAAGGTAAAACGTAATAAAACTTCTTGATGTTCCATTTGGCGAATAATTGGAAGGTTTTCCTGGGTCGAGTATCACTGTTTTTTTTACGGTTCTAGCCTTTCGTTATTGGCAACTCAATTTCAATTGGCATAGTAAATTTTTTAACTGAAATATTCAGTATTCGCGAGCAAAAATCACATGCTAAATGATCGATCCGGTCGAGACGGAATAACTGAAGCATGCGGAGCTGTTCATCAAATTTAACAATCACTTCTCAAATGTTGTAGTGACGCGCCGAAATAAAATTTTCTACAACGCCTTCAAAAAAGCTGTCATATAAATTTTAAAACATTTAGAATAGATAAAGTAATAAATATTATAATTCCAGTCCACGCTTGTGGAAAACATTAAACTCCATAAAGAATATTTTTTCAGTTTTAAAGTCAAATACCGCGTTTATGGCGACTTTTACGTAAATATAAAGGAAAATATGTATCCCTTGAACGACCATTCCAATAGAAAAAGACAAAAATATAAGAATTAAGGATTTTGTAATTTAAGTTTGTGAATATTTGACTATTATCGAGACCATATAACTATGAAAGTTATACAAAACGAAATGGTTTAAATGGAATTGGGAAAAAGATCAAAGCTAGTTATTAATTCATTTTAAAGAAACATCTCGAATGAGCTAGTTTCGAGAAAGATCGAGCATTATTTTCTACTGCTTTGGACACGTCCACGCTTGGAACACGATCGTCGAGACCCCATGTCGCGCTTATATTTACTTTCTCTCTACCCGTGGCCTATTGATCACTTGATCGCCCATCAGTCACTTAGGTATGTCGCGATAACGGAGTCGGCGATTTTCGAATCGATTTATTGCCCGCAGCTAATCGAACGCGCACGTACGGATCCAGCGAGCGGCAGAGTTTAATGGGACATTGCCTTACGTCGTCCATGGCTATGTATCCGAACGAAGAGTGGGCTGGTCGTTTCCTGCCAATTCAGAGTTCGAGTAAATCTCGATCGTGGAATCGTGAGAAAAGAGTTGCGTTGTGAGTCGATTATGGAGCGCATTTCGATGATATTTACGAGCTTCATCAGCACGGCGTATATCGTGTGTGCAGAAGGAAGGTGGCCAATATGACGGTGAGCCTTACTACTCGGAAGGGGATTGTATCCTGAAAGCTCATTTTCCCACAGACTAATTATTTCGGAAGATATTGTTTACACAGATAGAATGACAAAATGAAAACGTAAGCGTTCATTAAAGCTCTAAAATTATGACGATGACCTAATATCGAGAAATTTGATCAAAATATAAACGATGGTAAGATTTAGCAAAGAATGAGTAGTTCGGTGACATTTACTATGAAACGCGCATTAATTTGTCACTTAATGTGGTTTAAAAAGCAAAATTCACCCGAGGATACTAAAGATACTTCCGCAGTACCTTAAATACAAATAGAGTTTGATATGTTCAAATGCCCAACCCACCATTTTGTTCAATTTGACACCTGCAATATGGACTACGATTTTCCTAAAACACGGTGCCTTCGAAAATGAAATGGTACAATGATATAGGCCCCTAAACAAATAATAGTTATATCCGAAGAAAAATTAATATCATCGCTAGAAAGTGATGTAGTCAGTCATAGCACGCAGTTGCTCATTATCTTAAAATAGGCACTATAAATCGAGAAATTTATTACAATGAGCATTTTGCCTTTAAAAATTATCATCTCCATGATTTGATCATCATTACTGATTATAATTTTTAAGTACTAATATTAAAAATACCATTATTCATTTTTCGGAGAAATTGTGAGGAATTTTTTTTGCTTGAAACTTTTCTCACGAAATAAATGGAACTGCGTTACAGATCACTCTAGTCATCAAAAAATAGTAATAAAATGTTACATTACATTTTCACTAGTCAAAGAACATTCCAAGAATAATTTTGTGACGTCATGACTCAACTAAAAACCTTTCACGTGGTATTACCAAAATTCAACTAGGAACACATGTTCGAATAAAGAAATTAAAATGGACTCCTTTTTTTACGAACTTTTCGTTTTTTCATTTGCGGGATTGTTGGTTAGGATTGATTTTAAGCATCGTTACGCGCGAGATTGTTTTTTTATTTATCATCCGCTCTTTTTATCTTGACTTCCACAAAAAACGCAGTCACGTCAGAAAGGATTAAGAAAATCCGGCGATGTCATTGGCTCTTTCGAAATTATTCGATAGGAAACTTTTGTTGACCTACTTTCCCAAACGATTCAGCGCAGTTTTTCGTGGACTCATCTCTGCTTCCATCAATTTCACCGAAATATAGTTCTTTTCCTCACATGCTATAATTTCACTCCACTCCTGTTCTACTTGGGGGTACGTGAAGAATTTTTTTAAGGGATACACGAAAGTATTAATCATAATATTTTTTTACTCGCGTTATCTTTGAAATCAAAGGACATTAAGCTATCACTATGAATAACACTATAATACGTTGCAGGTATGTGTATATGTGATAGAAAAATTATTTCAACACTTTCACAGATTTATTGCCGAGAATTAGGCCATAAATATGTTTCACAGCATTTCATGATTATTTAAATATACGATCGGAGTTGTGTATTTAAAAATAATTGTTAATGTAATTATAATTGAAAATGCATTGGAATGTACGATATTCCATATAAAATGCCCAAAGAGGTGCGTGAGCAATAAATTGCGATACATGCAGCATAATTGTTTATTAGAAAACTATCTTTTGTAGTTTCTATTTAATATCAATGCTGTTCACGTTCGTTGCTACGAAAATGACTTTGGCCATTATCATAAATTGACTCGGAAATGAAAAATATAAAACCGTATTTTGCTTTCCCAAGTTCTTATATGAGATCTGTAAGGTATCAATTAAAGTTTTGTTCGGGTAGGGGATAACATTTCCAAAAAAATACCGCGACAGCACGTATCTAAGACTTATGGCTTCCGAGATAGAAATTGTATATGTCCCTACAAATCTTTTCAATGTATTTCTTACGAGTAACAATAATTCTACAGAGACGTATGAAAAATCTCATGCAAAATTAAGTAGTACATATAATGTTTGGTACAAATTGATGGCAATCAAAATGAAAAAAATCCATCTAGTTGTTGCATAACTTAAAAAAACATTAAACAGCAGCGGAGAACGTGCCATCTATGTGTTAAGTACAGCACTAATAGGCTCCCAAACAGGAAAAGACAGGAAACCAGATAGGAAATGCTACCAGCTTTTATTTTTACATAGTATAAGAAGATATCCTATGTAAGAACCTGCTATTTATAATATGCATATAATTAGGATTGGTAGTTTTCGACCTTTATTTTTCTTAAATTAACGACGATTAAAATCTACGTTTATTTTTCCTATAAAAACGGATTTGAATATCGACTTTTATTTTAATACCTTTTATTAGAATTGGTAGTTTTCGGCGTTTATATTTCTTAAAAAGCGACCACTGTTATAATTCATTTTTCCTATTTTAATACATCTTATCAATAAAAATGTCAGAAATTGGATTCTTCCAATTAAATTCGACTAAACTTTATAAGACTTCTCGCATGACAGATTTTTTGTTGCCCTAAAAACTTTGGTGAATTTGTTGTTGTTGCCTTCGCCCACCAACCCGGAACAGCTAATTTTTCTGAATGAATCACAAGTAAATTAATGTGAAGTTAATATAATGCACAATCAAATACATATATGAATATTTGAAGAAAACATCTTTTCTTGTGAGAAACAAACAAACAAAATAACCCAGAGTACGAATATTGAAGGTTGCAACAATATTGAAAGAAAAAAATAAGCATGGGATTCTCTCACTTGGAGAATTAATTGTGGGTATGGCTACCAAAAAAGAAATGTTATGACTGTTTTTGAAATATACTCGCAGTAGTAGATTTTTAACCTAACCAACCACGAAATGAGTTATGGGCGAGTGGATTTTGTCAAACGGGGAGTAGGATTTGCGTAGTTATATTTTCGAGACCAGCTATAGAGAGAGATATTTGGCGATCAGTAATAATTCAGTTTGGGAAAATCTTTCTTTTCGCATCTTGGAGGTTGTCGACAGCAGCCATTTGAGTAAATTGAGTATGGAGGCTGATCATATCGTGTAAGCAACCAAAGGCGCGAAGGTATTATCAGATATGGCCGAGATTAAAGACAAAGTGCAATAAACCGATAGTATTGTTCTGTCCCGTACCCGTGTCAGCTCAGTATTGACCCTTAAGACATAAGGAATCTTAGAAGGGGTATGGAATACCGAATGAAGTGTGGCTGTCTGGTATGACAAGTGCCGATTTTCTCTTTTGTTTTGGACATTTGCCGCTAAAATATATAAAATTTGAGTATGATGAAGCAAATTTAAAAATCCTGATGAATAATTGCATAGAAAATTTAGTGGTGAAAAATCGACAATTCATTTACGTCGATTTTGAAATTTTTACGAATTCGATGTTTATCGACATTTATCAATTTAAATCGAATCCTATCAAGCCTAGTTATGGTTACATATATTAGTTATTTTCCACGCTTCACATTCATATCCGGAGCATGCTCTCATACTTGAATTTAAATTTTAATAGAACATCTTCTTTGTGGGAAAATATCTAGGGCAATAAGCATACACACACACATGTATATGTAGCTACACAAACATTTGCAGAGAATTTACACTTCAAAAGGATACAAATAAAAGAATAATGTATGACTGCATTGATCAAAAGCTTAAATTTACATCGATAAATGAATTTTTCTCTCGTTTTCTGCATAAAAGCACCGAAGTTTTTAATGATCTTTGCACAAACGCACGATATGTTTTCATTTGTTCTACCGTTCGTATGCATACGCTTTTTACGATAATTTCATTAATTTGGAGAATTAATTAGGCGCGTATCCCACCCTCCCTTACGCGATATTCAAGAGAGCGTAATAAATGGCATATGTTCTCATAACCATACCGAATGATAAAGATTTTAGAGTTTGTTAAAAAATAAAAAAATCTCTGGTTTTGTTTACTCTTCTCCAATGTATATACGATATTTTCTAAACAATTTAAACCAGGACAGCAGTTTCAGTACTTTATCTTCTATCCAAGAGACATGGCAAAATTCAGATCGCCATCCAGAGTGCAAGATAGGTGGTTTACTTAAAAAAAATCGTCCTACATAATCTTCAATGCAGGTTTTTCCTCGTGTTGTGTGTTGTATTTTTCTGCATTAATCCATACTTTTCTCCTCTAAATAGCGTTAAATTTCCCCTGCGGCATTGCAATCCCTTGTGCCTCCTATTAAAACCGCGAAAAGAATTTATTAACGCCATACTACGCCAACCCCAGCGTGGAATCCCCCGAATCTCTTCGTCTTAGCTTTGATCTCGCGCCCTCCTCGAATTCTCTCCTTCACATCTAGTTCCCTCATTTTCACCTCTCCGTTCTAGGTTAAATACACCTCTCCCTCCTCATCGCAACCTCCCTTTCTTCCTATTTTAAATAAGATCCTTCATTTTACCCTCTTTCATCATCTTTTCCCCTTCCGCTTACTCTTCTCCACACCTTCCCCCCTCTTGCTAATTTTCCCTCTTTCTTGCCTGCCTCCATTTCCTCCCTTCACTTATTTTTTATTTGTATCTCATCTCTCGCCTTCCTTGTCTTCTATCATCTCTTTTTCGTACCACCTTCCTTAATCTCTCTCAATCTTTTTTACCATCCATATTTTCTTACCTCACTTCTCTCCCTTCTCATTCTATCTTCTCTCTTCATGCGTCAATTTTTTTCATTCTTTCTTGTTCCTTTTTTACTTCTCTCTCCCTGCCTTCGTCAATTTATTTCTCTAGTTATTTTCTCTCTCCATCTCCCCTCTCCATATATTCTCCACCGTTTTTGCACCTCCTCTCTTTAAACAAGCCTGGTTTTACCTAGGTTTTTGCCACAAACTTAAATGTCTTCACTTAAATATTTTTGTTTTTTATATTTTATATACTCTTCATTGTAATACTTTTATTTTTAATAATCGTTATATTGACGAAGGGTTAAATGTAAGAATGGACCTTGTGGTCCAAATTTCGCCCGAATAAAGACAATTATCTATCTATCTCTCTCATTCTCACTCCATCTTTGCTATCTCTCATTCTTTCTCTCCCTCTCTCTTATCTGACTCTCTCTCTCATATCTCTCTTCCTCTCTTTACTCCTCTCGTTCACTTTCTCGTCTCTCTCTCTCTCGCCTCCTTTTTTTCTCCCACCTCTCTTTATCTTTATTCTCTCTTTCTCTTCCTGACTCTTCCCCCTTCCCGCCGCTCCCTCTCTTTCCCCACTCTCCTTACTCTCGACCACTTCCCTCTTTCTATCTATCTCTCTCTCTCTCTCTCCCTCTACGCCCTAATTACATTCAGGCGCAGCCGAGAAAGCTGGCGCCGCCATGCTAACGAGAAAGACATTGTCCGCGTTGCATTGAGCGGTTGAAAGGACCGCCGTCTCTTTCTTGGCAGAACGCAACCTTAAAAACGACAAAAACATACATTTTTCGTTGAATTTCTCTTTGGTCCTGGGGCAGAAAAGGGCGGGAAACCCGCTTTTTCAAAACGTTTTTTTTTTACGCCTCGTTCCTGGCATAAACCTTACGCTCCTGCATTTCCTCGCCGGCAGCCGAATTAAATATACTCACGCAGGTCGTGCCGTCTTTTTTTTACAAGGTACATACTTGCAACGCTCCCTCGTGCCTTAATGCGCCAATATTTTGCCCTAGGCGAGGGCTTAAGGGAAGTAAATTCAAGGAATGATTCCATATTTTGGGTTCGGCACACAGCTAAATGTCGGAGTTCTGGTGCGCTACCTGTCTCCTAATGAACATACTCCGAGTTAGCTACGTTTAATTTCTAAGGGGAAATCGAAATGGGTCCCAGGGTCTGTCCGGCATATCCTGGAGCTTTTATTATCCCAAGAATCGATATTTATTGCCAAGTCGACCAGAAACGATTCGGGGCAATTATCTCTCGCCCCGGGCTAAATTATGGCGTCGGATTAAGTAAACCAAATTGCTTCGTCCGTATAAACTTCTCTTCTAAGATCCTGATAGTTCCCAATTTGCCCGAGTGAGGGAGTATATGCCTCCGAGGGGCTTTTTAGCAGCAATATAACGCCTACGCTCTCTCCGATAGCCGTAAAACGGCCGTTGAAGTTGTTTTTCTTTTAGTATATAAGGTTTCGATGTTTACCTCCCAAATACCATATTTTAATATTTTTTGTACATTTTGCAGATAACAACTGCGTATATTAGCCAAGCTATCCGTATGTTTGTGTGATTTTAAAGCAGCTGCGATAAGCATTAAAAATTTAAAATTATATTTTACCGTTGTATTTATATTAAATGGGAAGTCACCTTTCTTCCTAAAAACTGACCAGCTATTCATTGCACTACCTCTTAGATACCATTGCGCGCAGGCAAGAGGGAATCAGCAGGTCTTAAAAAAATATATATAATGAGGAAGTCACCTTTCTTCCCAAAATTTTTAAACTTACCAGCTATTCATTGCACTACCTCTTAGATACCATTGCGCGTAGGCAAGAGGGAATCAGCAGGTCGTAAAAATAATTAAAAATGAAGTATGTATCGTAGGTATCTTCAATAGCGCCATAGCAATGCTATAAAAAAGGTTGCTTATAATCTTGTTGTGACTATTGGAGATACTTAAGACACGCACTTAATTTTTCAACTTTTGGTACTTAAGCGCTCTTACTGGTTCGATGAACGAGTTCAGGTATTGAACCTGCTAAAGAAAAACCAATTGGTTTTTTCTCTACAGAATCACTTAAAAGTCCCCCAAATAAATAAAACTCTCCAAGTAGCCGATAAAAAAAACTTTCAACGAACATAATTATAATTATAGTACCAACTTCACATGTGCATTTTTGAAGAATTTGAGGCCGCTGTCTAAATTCGGCTCCATAACTCTTATTAAATTATTTTAGATTGTTAATTCATGTATTGGATTAAAGTATCGGATTAAAATACAAAGCGCGTCAAGAAAAAGTTATTATTCAAGTAGGGCAAAGTCGTCGAGATGGAGGTACCAAAAATGTGACTAGAGGGCGAGGGTTATCGATAGTAATTACGAATAGACTTCTCAAGGATTTCATCGCACCAAATGGTCTTATGCCACTCGTTAAATGCGTCCCGAAGGTTTTGGATTGTTTATGAGAGACGAGTCCGAGCCACTCGCGTAAGATCTCTCTCGTAAACCTTTCTTGGAACGTAACAACTGTTCTTTCCCTTGGATATTGCGAGTTCGTGTTTTCCCGCTCGCAATTTCCCAATCTCATCATGTTTCCTTCCAATTGAAATTTCACCCCTTCTATTACGGAGACCTTTCTTCTCCTTTGCCGTTTCCAAGCAACACGCATGTAAACATCCCCGTGAAATTTATTGCGCTGTTTTTATCTGTCAACATTAAGATATTTTTGTGGTGGAATTCCGCTGGATTTTAAAGGCTCTCTCTCATTTTGCGAGTAGTTGTTGTTTTATCCACAAATAAATTTATGCTGTTATTATAATTGAAAATTTATCCTTTGAGTTATATATATATATATATATAAAACCGCACTAATGTGCGTTACGCAAACTATTTCTTACTTACGTATGAGCTAGAATGCTGAAAAAATCCAGACTGATTATTCATGACTTAAAACAGGAAAAATTGCAAAAAACGGGAATTTTTTAAGTGCAAGAGCCTCAAAAAGTTTTTTTACTCGAGAAATTCCCGTAAGAATTCTTATAATAAAGGTTCTAATTATATCTTTCATTATATCATTTAAACTAGTAAATAATTAGTTCTACATTAAAATATTATTAATATGTGCACATATTGTACGAGTGCTGATTTTGTTACGACGCTCGAAAAGGGTTGTTAATGTAAACAAATCCATGCCAACAATGCAATCGAGGCCAAAAAACTCATTACTGAGAGATCTTTCTCGGAGTTGTATCATTGTATTCTGTCATATTTTGTGGGAGAGTCTGAATATAGGGAGTGAATTATGCTCTCAATTTGTATTCATCGTGTTCATTAGTCCTCCAGGGTAATTTATTGCTCATGATTTCTCTGAGTTCTGTTTATGTTGTGGCTTCCATCGTTGTATGTTGTTTTGCCATGTCCCTACAGTCTTTTGCAACCTGTGTTGTGTTATGCGTTATTGTGTTCCTCTTGGCATACTCAACAGTCTAATTACTGTGTTTTGTGTTTTTCGCTTTCGTGTTTTCCTTCATTAGTTTTTGCATGGTTTGTTTTGTTGGTTTTTATTGTACGTACTATTTTAAAAGATCTGCACGGTTGTATTTGATTGGCTCCGTTGTTCCGAGTTGCTTTGTGTTTATTGTTTGTCCTGCTGTCATCCTTTGTTTGGTCATGGTTAGTTATACCTTGCTTTGTCAAGAGCTAAATCAAGACAGGGTGTTAAAATTCAAGTATTGGGAAGTAAAACTGAAAACGAAAATATAAAAAAACATTGTATATGCCGAAGCTCTTACTTAATACATAACGTTTTTAAAAACTGAGAATTGTAGATAGCGCAACTGTAGTGAGAAACAACCTGTACTTTGCCAACGGTTAGGACACTGGCTGCTCGTAGGGGCAGCGGGTACGAATCCTGCGAAAGTAGGATTTTTTCCAAGGTCGCCCGGCCCCCTGTTTGTGTGGTTTGAGGTTATATATATATATAAGCTTAAGGAAAAGGAAAGTTAATGATGACGGTGGCAACAAGGTGTTGTAAGAAGCCGAGTAAACCGGTGTTAGCGAGCAGCTGAGTGTGTTGAAGTGACACGCAAAACAAGAAAACAACACAATAATGCAAGCTTTTCGTGTTAGAAACCTTCTTCAGCAACAATTTGTGAACTAACACACACACATAAATAAATAAATAAATAAATAAATATATATATATATATATCCACACGCGCACATATGCAATTAAACTTTAATAAATCGGGAGCTATTCTTTGTGTATAATCTTTCTTACAATTAGTGCATTATAATTTATTAAATATTATTATAACTATATTTTTATGCGCCATTTTGATGTTCTCAAACGTCATTGCTGGCCTTAATAAATCTTGGTGAATTATATGGAGAGAGAGAGTGGGAAGAAAAAGAGAAGGGAGAGAACGAGAGAGGGAGGGGAAACCAGGATGTTATTAGCTACAAAGACGACATAGAACAATGACATATACCTATTTCTATATTTGTACGAAACGTTTTCTGTCATCGATACCTTTACTTACTTTGTTCATTCTCATTCCCTTGCCTTGCTTCCCATCTCCTCTTTCCCTTCCCCTCCACCCGCTGTGGATACATATATATATATTTCCTTACTTCCCTCCTCTCTCCCTTATCCATAGTTATTCCTTCTCCCTTCGCCTTCCTTCCTATCCCCTTACTTCCTCCCCCAGTCCTCTTGGATTCCCGGAACCCATCACCTGATGACTTTCTTACCAGATGACCATAAATAAATGCACGTCCTTGGGATGATGCCGTGACACAAGCCCATCTTGCCCATCAATTGCCCTCTTTGTGTCTCCCTCCCTCTCTTCCCCATCCCTCTCTCTCCTCTGCTTCCTCTTCCTTTTAATACCATAGCTACGAACTTTGGATATTACATTTTGCCTCATTTGCGTCAGTTAAGAAAGGTTTAGAATTATATCCCTAAAGCAATAGATACTAGAAAGTTTTCCAGGAATTTTAGAGAAAATTATAAATCCACAGCTAACGATTTTTCAAGATTTAATTATCGCAAACGTTCGATATGTTTCTGAAAAGTTCACTATTCTCCTTTAACTCCTTTAAAATTTTAAAGCTATATTAGGAAACTTCAACTTTAAAAACTTTTATTTTCTGGACACGAAATCTTTGTCAATACACGAATATGAAGTTTTGAGTTTTCAAAAAACAGCATCTATAAACTAGCACATGGAATACGGTAATAGGGCTTATATATCAAAATAAGAATAAGGATACATGCAGACATGCATGCTCTGATATGAAAATCGATAAAATCAGAGCTCTTATTCTGAATAGGACGATCGAAAAAGCTTAAGCGACGATGTTAGTACCTACCTATAAAGTTTTGTCTTTCCTTTGGAGAAATAGAACAGAAAAATGTTAAGTCCAACCTGTATTTGCACTAATAATTTCAATTGCACCATAGGAATAATGGCGGATCTCATATCAACATATGACTAGGTAAAATAAACCATCCCGTTGTCTTACTAATTTATCCGAAAATGAGATTTATAAATATCTATCATTTCTAGCGTTAGTATTGTTTCGTAACTCTTTCATCGCGATCGATAACTATAAGATTGAAAGATTCGTTCGGGATGGATTCAGAAAAATTCGCACAACTTCCTTTGATCACGCGAAGATTTTCAATTTTTAATGAAACGCGATATGGGTCAATTGAGAGTTATTGAAATATTTATTCCGAATTCATGCTGATTGTAAAAGTGACAATAATTATTTTTTCAAGGTTAGATAATAGCTATATATATATATATATATATATATATATATATATATATATATATATATATATATGTACCTACGTCAGTTTGTCGAATTTATAAAAGCAAATGAATGAAAGCCTGCACTTATAAAAGTCGACTTTTACGTGTTATCTTACGGGGAATGAAAAAGATGCAAATAACTTTTTTATGGGAAATCTACCGGGAATTTAAACTACCCTACGGCCTTTTCCTTGGCGTCCCCAATAATTGTGCAAAGTTTAGTTACGATATCTTTGAAAGTGTGGATTTGTATAGGATAACATACATCCAAACATTTGAAATTATTGTATACTAAGTAGTTGAAACGTCAGGCTTTGCTCGGGGAAGAATGTTCTTTTAAGTAGCAAATGATTTTTATTATTTTATTGATATATCACTTTTATGTCATATTACAATAAAACTAATAGAATAAATTCTGAAAATTACTTACTTTTGCTGTTGGGTACTCCAAGTTTATCAAACTTTCCCCATTCCTTAACTACGCAAGCGATGTTTACATTAACATTTAACATTTTATCTATTGTATTGTAAAGTTTTACCATTAATATAATTACGCATTAAAGTCTTACTTATAAATCACATGGATTTATGAATTATGTGGATTATGTCAATACTATTAGCCAAAACGTAAACAATAAACAATATCTTAGTTACCGAACAAATGTAAGTAAACGTATCGATTTATGTTGCGATAAATCTTTCAATGTTAATGGTAAATGATAACAACGCTATAATATTCCTTAAAAGTCATTTGACTCATTTTAAAGGTATTCATATAGTATATTTAATCCATTTGTACCCTTTATCTTGAATTTGGCTATTCTTCCTCTACGGTGCGCCACAGTTTGGATTTTTCTTGCATTAATCTTTACGTGGCTCTCTCCCTTTGAGGAGGACAACAATTAAGAAATTTAGCTTTGTTGCCGCCTGGAAATTGTTAATTAATTTTGCGCTTGAAGGATAATTTCGAGCGGTATAACTTGTAATATGATTAAACATAAACATAATTAAAATATTCAGTCTTTCGTGCGTAAATTAAGCCAATTCCCGTGATAATAAGTTAATATTTAGGTATATTTATATCCACATTAGTGAAGGGCTGCATGGCATTTTGAGGCTTCTCCACACCATTTCCCATGCATTCTTATGGAAGTGGTATTTCATTGAACCCATGTGTATAAGAAACCCCACGGTCTGCAAACCTAGACCAAGTTTTTCCTTTGGTCCATAGGATGGCCCATGGAACTTTTGTATTCGATAGCTTCAAAGGTGTAAAAACGTATAAAGAACATACATACATACATACACGCACTCTAAAATACTTATAATGTTAGCGGCACCCGCAAAAACTTTTGCGAGGTCAGTCAGAAATCTGCATGTTTAAAAGTAATAATAGCCAATTTCTCCTTCTAAAATTAGAAACCGATCTTTTGAATGCCATGTTTGTTTTTTATAATTTATATGTGCAATTTTAATTGTCTTTGTCATACGAAAAAGGTCACATTCCAGTATTAAAATAAAGAAATATATTTCTCTTTTTGTCAATCGTTAAAATGCCCACAGCCCACACGCAATTTACTGAATAATAATAATCATTAATTATTAAAGTTGCAATCTACTAAGTTTGACATAACTACAACTATAGTTTCGATGCTTCATAAATAGCGCAAAGTGGATAACGCAATTAGTTTCGCTATTTGAAGGCTTAACAGACGCTAATTCAATCCGAGACAACAATGTGGGGCGCCGTGGCAACACCCGGAAAGAGTACGAAAAAGCCATAAAATTTCTAAAAGAAATGTGTGTTTCTGGTAAATTATTCCGTGTAACATCAAAAAATTGCAACAATAAGATATTGTATAGTTTTATCCGTCGAATAAAGCAAAAACCGAGAAATTCAGTCCATATTTACGTTTTTAATGAATGATAGAAATAAACCTCTCACCTTGAAAAATCAAAACTCCCGTGTAAACATATGGAAATATATAATCGTCTCCCGGAGTCGATTCTGGGACACTTCCGTAAATAAAAAGTAGGTTTCCCGGGGTCTCCTAGTTGGCAGAAACAATATGGCATTTACAGCATTTCTCTTTGATAAACTGTTCAAGAGATAAAAGGGGGGACGGACGGACGTATAAAACTTCGCATGGAGAGGACACTTGGTCCATTGACTCGCGTAGTTGGCTGAGTAGCGCATCAGAGTTATAAATATGCATAAATCTTTGCGTGTCCGCGCGCTAGCGTGTGCTACGCTGTCGGCCGGCCAGGCGTCGTTGAAAGGGCGAGAAGCGGTCGAGCACCGTGCCAGGACATAGGCGAGACAAATCAGGGAAGAGGTCACCCCGGGGGAGGTAACGAGAGGTCAGTCGTACGTGTTGGCTGGGAGAGGAGAGAGATGAAATTGGACAGGGCGTTAGAAGGGGAAGGGAGAGGGGAGGAGAGACTGTGTGAGCAGGAAATGGGAGGCGGGATAGAAAAGGAGAGAAAGAGAGAGTGAGGTTGAATCAGGGAGAGAAAAATGAATTGGTCGGAGCAAGGTGAAACTAATATAGTCTCTATCGAACCAGAATCAATATGTTTTATTTACTTTAAACTACATTTGCGTATGAATATGAATGGGAAAATTGTAGAAAATAAGGAAATGAGGTACTGGTGCACTTCAATCTAATATATAAAAATGAATGTGTGTATATATGTTTGTTTGTATGCCCCTTGTACGTTTTTACACCGTTGAAGCTATCGAATTCAAAAGTTTCATGGGCCATCTTGGACAAAAGGCAGAACTTGGTCTAGGTTTTCAGACCGTGGGGTCTCATATGCCGCTTATTTTACGCACGAAAGACTGAATATTTTAATTCTGTTGATGACTTCCATAAGAATGCATGGGAAATGGTGTGGAGAAGCCTCAAAATGCCATGCAGCCCTTCACTAATGTGGATATAAATATACCTAAATATTAACTTATTATCACGGGAATTGGCTTAATTTACGCACGAAAGACTGAATATTTTAATTATGTTTATGTTTAATCATATTACAAGTTATACCGCTCGAAATTATCCTTTAAGCGCAAAATTTATTAACAATTTCCAGGCGGCAACAAAGCTAAATTTCTTAATTGTTGTCCTCAAAGGGAGATAGGCATATAAAGATTAATGCAAGTTAAGTCCACGTTGTGGCGCGCCATAGAGGAAGAATAGCCAAATCCAAGATAAAGGGTACAAATGGATTAAATATACTATATGAATACTTTTAAAGTGAGGCAAATGATTTTTAAGAAATATTATAACGTTGTTAACATTGAAAGATTTATCGCAACATAAATCGATACATTTACTTACATTTGTTCGGTAACCACGATGTTGTTTATTGTTTACGTTTTGGCTAATAGAATTTGCATAATCCACATAATTTTATTGCTGCTTTAAAGGCTTCGGTGCATCTATCCATGTGGATGTTAAGCAAGACGTTAATGCGTAAATATATTAATGGTATAAATTTATAATAAAATAGATAAAATATTAAATGCTAATGTAAACATCGCTTGTGTAATTAAGGAATGGGGAACGAAAATAAAGGTCTTACGGTGCACTCGGAGTAATTTTTATTTTAATAAAACTGCTCGATTATGCCAAATATTCTCCGAAAAGCAGTCTGCCTTGTTTATTTGATGGATTCGCCATTGAGATACACCCACGAGCACAAGCCTAACTAAAATTTTTCAATGGTTTCTTTAGGTGGTAGTTAAAATTCCGTGTGAACCTCTTCTCCGAATAACACATTTGAGAAATTTGGGGGCACCGACAGCGCGGGGCAATTATTTTGACCTCAAAAGTATTTTCAATCTAAGATGAAAGTTTTTAATGCAAATAGTAATCACTTGGAGAAAAAACTAATTTTTAATTTCTGGGCCAAGATTATGCTTTCCTATAGCAAAGAATCACAGTCTTACATCATAACGTGGGGTACACCTATGCTACGATTATTCGTTCCATGCTTGATATATATCATCATCATAGGTAGTCTGTCCGTAGACAGGTCCGTGATTATTCATGGTTAAACCTGGTTCTCCATATACTCCTATTTTCCGCTGTCCTCTTTATATCTTGATAAATCTCTTTCCCTTTCAAATCGTCTATCAGCTGAAACCTTTTACTACCTCTTTCCCTTTTTCCGTCTAGTTTTACTTCTAACACGTCTTTAATCATACTCTCTCTCCTCGGGTAATGTTTAGCCCAGTTTGCCTTTCTCTTTCTTATATTTTGTATAATCATTCGCTTCTCTCCTACTCATCGTAGCACTTCATCGTTTTTCATCATATCTGTCCATTTTATCATCAGAATTCTCCTCCAATTCCACATTTCAAAGCTTCCCAAATATTTGATGTCATTTTTCCTTAGCGTCCATGTTTCTGCCCCATACAATGCTATACTCCATACGTAGCATTTTATCAACTTCTTGCTGATATCTTCCCTTATATTCCCTGTAAGTAGTTGTTTCTTTCTCCTGAAAGCCGCTTTTGCTTTTCCTATTCTAGTTTTGATCTCATCCGTACAAATGTACGGATGATATATATATATATACATATATATATATAGTTTATAAGTTCATAAAATGCTATTTCTGGAGTATAGCTTTGCACGGTGCAGAAACAGGGACGATAAGGGAAAATGACATCAAGTACTTGGGAAGCTTTGAAATGTGGACTTGGAGGAGAACGCTGAAGATAAAATGGACAGATAGGATGAAAAACGATGAAGTGCTACGAAGAGTAGGAGAGAAGCGAATGATTATACAGACTATTAGAAAGAGGAAGGCAAACTGGGTTGGACATTACCTGAGGAGAGAGAGTATGATTAAAGACGTGTTAGAAGTAAAACTAGACAGAAAAAGGGCAAGAGGTAGGAAAATGTTTCAGCTGATAGACGATTTGAAAGGGAAAGAGAGTTATCAAGATATGAAGAGGACAGCGGAAAAAAGGAGTATATTGAGAACCAGGTTTAACCATGAATAATAACGGACCTGTCTACGGACAGACTACCTATGATAATATATGTTTATAATCAGGGTTCCAGAAATACCAATCGCCGCAGGTGAGTTAAGGAAGGTTACTAGTGAGGAGATTTTTAGCCTAACACACCATGAAATGAATTATTGGTGAGTGGATTTTGTCAAGCGACTAGAAGGTTTTAGTTGTATTATTTGATCCCTGCTTACAATAATGTCACATACAATTATTTTCATATAAGGAAAGGAGCAGCAACAGATATGGAAAGAATATGAAATATACATTCTTGCATAGTAAAAACAATGTACTACGCTATCGCACGAATTTATAAATGCCATTATAGAAGAAGAAAAAGCACAATTTAGAACATTGTCTCTCAACCAGTGGGCCCCAAAGGATTTTATGTGGGCCGCGAAATATATGATAAATTTATGATCGGTTAAAAATATTTAAAAACTGTCGCTAAAGTGTAGCCAAAACTTAATATTTTATAAAACGTAAATGTAATAAACAACTGATGAAAATTATAATAAATTTCTTTGTGTTTTTTTAAATAACCAGCTACTATTAGTCAATAATATATCCTGTCTATATATTCACTCATTGTTATGTAAGAGGTGGGCCGCGGATGATTTCCTACATCATAGGTGGGTCGTATTTTTTAAAAAAGAACGAGAATCGCTGATTCAGAGTGTTTTATTTTAGTGCCTTTCCACCTTATAAATAAAATAATTTTGCTATATTTATCTTTTAAAACTTCAGAACTTGATATTCTTCATTAACAAGGTACGTCTGTGGGCGAATCCGAACCAGATTCTTCCGTTATGAAACATCGTCCACTCGACATGTTAAGAAAATCAACGAACGATTTTAAAATTGATCGAAATTATTAATTTTTGAAAATTAAATTTTTCTGAAGAATGCTATGACGATGCCCTAATAAATCCTAAGTAGTATCGTTAACACCTGATTCTGCACCGGAGTCGACCTCTTAATTGAATTACTTGCCACATTCTCACTAACCAGTCATGATAGGTTTTGTACGGTTGTGAAAAAAACGGATAGACAGATGGGGGTGAAAATTGTGGCACTCCTAGAAAACGGGATCTTGTAACACGGATTGGCTACAACACGGTTTGTTTTTAATACCAAAATTCATAGGTTCAAGTTTGCATTAACGCGGTTTTGACGGACTTTGGATTCCAAATTGTTGAGCAAGGAAGAAACGTGATGGTGTGTCCAGGTGCTTTGTTTCTAAGCATCTCTGATCGGCAACAAAACACTATTCGTATATGAATGTACTTGAAAGAGAGGTTTAGAAATTTTTGGGTCTAGGAGGATGACTGAAAGGGTATGAAGCGTAGCTCCCTTTCTCTATGTGAAGCTAGGTTCACATAACACAGCACATTTACAGAACGCATTCCCCGTCTTATAGTAGGGCCGGCATTAAATCATCTTCTGATAACGCACGACTTCTAACAAGGCGCACCATGAATCATAAACGAGATACCTTCTAATCTTTTACACATGAGAAGATTTAAGCGTAATCATAAATTCAAGCAATTTTAATGTATAAACCACGTATCAGAGATCCTAGGGTCGAAATAGTAAGGACAGATGTTTTCATAAATGCGCATCGCTTAAATGTCTCGTTTGTCATACCTATTTTTATCTCCTTTCTCTCATTCGCTTCATCCCTTTCTCTTTTACTTTCTCTTTCTCACTCCGGTCGGCAACAGAGCCGTATTTTCCGCGCTGCAGAGCGACGCTTAAACCCTTCCAACGTGCATCTCTTCAGAGGCGATAAATCAAAGGTCCGCGCGGAGGGGAAGGGGGAGACGTTTATAAAAACCAACCTCCATTCCACGCACGCGCACGTGTATCGTTGTTAAGCGTATCAAAGCGGAATGCGTCCCTGTCGATGGATTGATTTATCGCGTACCGCCTTGCGCTCGTGGAAAAAAACTGGCAGTCGGAGAAACTTTGGAGAATTATCACCTGCGTGGCGAATGACCTCGTTGTATTATCATCAACAAAAAACGATAACGATTTGACATTCTTCGCCAGAAAAAGATATGATAAAAGATCGTTATAACGAGTGTTGAAAATGACGAGAAGGTCGCCGCAATGAGAACAATTCACGATTTCTCATTACGACGGAAATACAATATACAGTAATTCGCACTTTTACTATCTTTTAACGCCACTTGAACTAAAAGAATACAAAAAATAAAAACAAAACCGAAGTTGTGGTACACACCGTTACTTTTTTCCAGTCCGATTCGATTCACTGCCATCTGTTCTCTTGACGGAGAAAATGTATTCGAAAAATTCTAGAAATGTACAGAGGAAAATTTCAATTGCAAAATAAAATAGAATCCGAGGATTTCGCGGAGTAATAACTATGCAAATTCCCACGCCGTGCTTTAAAAATGTGGCGTTGTTAGCAATGTGAATGTGAGGAGAACTGATTTTTATTCATCGCGTTAAATTTAGACGGGATTTGGAACTGCTGGATAAAAATAACAATGTTTCCAGGATTGTCAGTTCTTAAGTTTTCGTTTGCCTTATATTAAAGTGATAACGGATTATAACTTACAACAGAATTTAACAAAAATTAATGCTTAATTAACATAATTAAAGCAGATAAAGAGCAAATTTCCGAATAATCTCATGAACGATTTATTTATTCTCTTTCAAAAATGTTGCATGGAAGCTTCGGAAAATTCCAGAAGACTTAAAAACATTAAGAGATCACCAATTTTTGTGCAAGTGTTATCAATTATAGTACTCCACTTACTCTTCTGAACAGGTGTCGTCAAACTTCACAGTGATGGAGATGACAAATAGGAAAATAACAATTCCCTTTATTTTCTAGATTTCCCTTAAAATGATACTTGGGGGTACGCGATCATAAAAATTCATTAAAAAATGCTCTCGTGCAGTGGTGGTCAACCTTTTAACACGGCCGGCTTAATCGGTGGTTGCGAATCCTTCGGCGGGCCGGATTAGAGTTTAAATAGGAAGTTACCTATACATTCTGAGGTGCCATATAAGTGAAAATCAATTCTAAATAGCGTTATTATGGTAAATATTAAATGTTTTATCATTGAATTTTTTTATAAAAATGTGTGTTAAAACTTTCGAATTGCTTTTTCATCATAGTTTTGCGGGCCACACAAAAACCCGTTCGGGGGCCGCATCCGGCCCGCGGGCCGTTTGTCGGACACCACTGCTCTAAGGGGTACGTCAGAAAAACAACGGTTGAAGACCCCTGACCTAGTTCATAACTTACGATCACTTATATGTCCGTATCTCAGGTACAAATATTGCCGACAAATGCCCGAAAAATCGTGAAGAACAGACTTGCACTGTAGAGTTATAATAAAGTAGATGCGAATTAATACGGTTGTATTTGGTTATTGAGTTAACATTATTGCACTGGTTGATAATATTACGCACCTCAATAATAGTAATATGCGAGAGCTTTCATCAATTTTAGATTTCCGCGTTCGATTACAATAACCGATTGATAAAAATAATCAGTCATAACAATGAGCTCCACGCATTGTACTATATACAAATATATAACAAATTAGGTCGATCAGCAACGAGGGTGTATTAATCATAACTAAACACGAAAATTTAACTGAAATACTTTGAGAGCATCGATTCGGTTGAAAATGCCAGAGGTCTCATAAACGAAATATAGTGGAAAGGTTTCCCATCCCACTGATACTAAAAACCGATGAAATTAGTCGATGGCACTTGGTTGGAGTGTCCATTTCTGGACGAAGACAAAACAGCTGCTAATTTATTTTTATTGACATCGCATCGCCGGCATCGCAGGTAATCCCACCTTCCTCTTACTCCCCCAACCCCCCACCCTCCGCTTGCCCTCTCCAAACCTCCCCCCACCTCCCTCTCGACGCCGACGCGACGTCAAAACGCGAATAGATCAATACCCTACGACACACACGCCGCAACATTTATTTTTCCGCTCGTTTCGGTCATCTCGCTGCCCTTCTCTTTATCTCTTTAGTTTTCGCGAAACGCTTTCCCCCCCCTCGCGTTTCTTTCGTGAAATATTCATAATGCACGCGCACGCATACAACGGCGAGTCTCCAAAAAATGAAAAATAAATACATGCTTTCACTTGTTGCGTTCGGAATGTCGGATCGATTGCTCGGAAGATGAGCGAAGAGAGAGAGAGAGAAGGATAATAAACTCAACGACCTCGTCTCCATGGAGATTACCATGATTAATTATTTTTCTGACGGAGGATAGCGTGAGAATAGGACGTGTTTATGCATGCGAGCTTGAAAAATTCGCGTTATTTGTTGACCTAAAACAGCAAATAATTTAAAAACCAAGAAAAAATACTGTGGGCCCTCGATCTAACGGACTATATGGGACGAAGGTTAGTCCGTTATATCCGAAATTCCGTTGGATCTGAAAGTCCGTTAAAATCACATTAAACGTTATGAAATATCTATCATAAAATATGTATGTTAACTAGCAAACATTTCGGTCGATTTTGATAGGAACGGTAGATGAAACCCTAATAGACACAACTGCTTAAAACGTATCCTCAGAATGTCAAAACTAAGTTTAGTAATTATCAATTGATAGGCCGCGGAAAGGTTAAATGTAGGTTTAAAATATTTCTAAAATTATCGAGAAAGTATAATAAAAACTACATAATATATTTCAAAAACAATTGAAATAAATTATTAATGAATAATTTAATAATATGATTTTGATCGCAGGAATGTTTAGATGAGCCGTGTTATTAAAAAAGTTGAAAAACGTTGGCTTACACTAAACCTCTGATCTAAAATAATTTGGCGTGTCATTTCTTTTGATGTACCTAATTAACTAATCCAATTTGAGCGTAATTCATCCATAAATAAAAAATACACGGTAGGAAAGAGAGCTAAGGGGTCCATCAAAAAAAACATACAGGTTACTTCTTGGAAATAGATCACTTGAAACATTTTCAAAAAGTAACAATTTAGCGGACACGGCCGACCTGGCGCCACTGTTCGAGTCAGTTAGATGCAATATCTGTTAGATCGAGGTCCGTTAGACCGAGTGTCCACTGTACAAAATATTGCAAATGATTGAGAACATAAGGTTTTGAAGAATTAAGAGTTTCAGCAGATCTTTTCAAAAATCGTTTCAATTTCACTGTCAATGCGCATGGCGAAGCAAGAGATGCATTACTCATTTACATAACTCATAAACAACGCATGTGTATAATAAAGCTCATGGCTAACGCGAGCGAGATAATTCCATATGCATATTCGCAACTGCGGAACTCGATTTGAAGATACGCGTAAATATTTGCGATTGATTGGTTAAAAATAAGCTTTTATAAATTATACCTTAGGAAATCCATACGTGAATTAAACCTTTGAAAATGACTACAGATCCTTTAAGGTAAAAATTTCATAATGTTGCCTACAATCTCGCATAATAGCCGTCTCCTTCAATCACGTAATCCATAAAATAAATAACATAAATGTTGAACTACCTTATCTTTTCAGACCCATAAAAATAAAATGTTAAAGGCACAGTCATTTATAACACAAAAAGTGACTGCTTATGAGTTTTATCATTAATGATATGTACCTTAAAGGTCAAAAGTTTGAAGTAGACTTGTATTTGGCACACGACTTCAGATAAGGAAGACGGCCATTTGATAGGAATTTGTGTGTGTGTGTGCGTGTTGGATGGCGAATCAGCCTTATGGACTATTATAGCCGCAACATTTATCTGGAAAAATATCGTCTCCCGCTCAAAGGAATATATATCACCAATCCGATATCACTGGGGCGGGCAAAAATCGCCGAAAAAATAAATCTGTAGAGAATATCTCCCGTTGTTTCGGTCTCGATGTCATCTGGATAAAAGAGCGTATTCCTGTGATTCATATTTATCTGAAAGTATACATAAAACTATAGTATTTTATTGTATAGAATAGTTGATTGACGATGTGATCCATTTTGGGGCCTTAAAACAGACATATTAACATAATACTAATGGCATCTGCTCAGATTAACGCGTAAAACTTAGTTTCTGGAAGTAAACACGCGAATTGTAGAAGTATAAACTATAAATAAGGGGAAAAAGCTCACGAGATGGATGTAAAAAAAATTTCGACGCAAAAATAAATAATTCGGGAAAGTGGTAGATGCTGTACAAAGTATACTTTCTTGCAAGCTAACAGCGTCAGGAACATAAAATTCATATATTTCAAAATTAAAATTTGTTAACTTGCTTTGACATAACATGAAATACTTGGCAAAAAATAATAGTAACTCCGATAATTATAGTAATACTTAATAAGTCGCTTAGTTTTTATACGCGATTCTTAAAATGAAATGCAACATGTGAGAGAAAATATCCCTCTTCATAATTTCGTTTTGTGGTAAATCTCTTTTTTCGTCCTCTACGCTCTCATAGGTCTTTCAGCGCATGCTCACGAAAGATAAGGAGAAAGACGCTTCTTACTTCCGCGGTACGTGTTCATATGGCAACTTGCCACGTCAACAGGTCGTTTAGACTAACAGCAGGATGATTTATGGGGGAGAAGAGAATAATATTTTCCGGACCCCTTAGACAGGTTCTAAATATCAAGGTTTTAATAAAGCGAAGATCTGCGGACAAGCCAATCGCGTTTGACCCAATATATCGATTACAAAGTCCTCATAAAATTAGAATTTCCTATCCTCCACATATAAGGGGTCCTTTATTTTTTACTTTCCATGCTCACGCTAATTAGGGAAAAATTACGTCCTGATTGAAAAAAAATCTGAGTTGAGTCTCGTCAGGCATCCGTTTATCAACTCGTGTGTTTAGTGATTTTGGTGAGAACCGTATGATCTATCGTGTCTAGGCTTGACAAATCTCCCGGAATAGGAATAGATTTCCGATTCTCGGAATGAGCCATTTTTCTCCCGTTTTCGATTAAAAACCATTGATCAATATTGATTTTATGCAATACTTGGACAGACCCTAGGGGGCGACATGCGATGCAGTGCATACTGACTGACTCAGAATAATTTAATAAAGTGTAACACGAACCAGATCCCAACCAAAGTTGCACAAAGGGAAAACGAAACAACAACTGAAAATGATGACCAAGCACCAACTCCGACCATCTCGTTAAAGTAAAAAAAACTTCAATTTTTTCGTTTCGCGAGTGGTTAGTCATGTACCCTAAAGAGACGTTTAATTAAGTGGAATCCTCCAAGAACACAGTAATATAATTTATCGCTCGAGAAACTAGATGGAATAACTGAAAGAAATTCATTTAGGAAGACTCCTTCTGGAACCTACAATGCCTTGAGAACCGCGAATAGGACCAGTGGTGGAACTATGGCGGGACAGGTCCCTGGATCCCGGGGCCAAGGGAGTAGTAGTAGCAGAAATAGACTCCGTTGAAATCACAAATTCAATGCGAGGTTAGCTTATTACGTGTAAGAGTGCTTCCATAATTAATTGATTCTCATTCTTAACTTTCTAATCCTTCTTTCAATTTTACAAATAAATTGATATTGATTGCACATCAAAACATGTTAGAATCTTATATGTGCTTGTAGGGCCTACGCAGGAAAATTTCATGCACAGCTAAATAGCGGCCAATGGGGGAGTGGCAGATTTACTATAGGAGAAAAATTATTTTATTCAATCTACTTTACTTATGTAGGCCATACATGCTCCGAATACCGTGCAGGCCGTCAACATGGTCCTGTGGTCTGTCTGGCTGCCGGAATCAGACAGTATTAACGATAGGCAAAGAGATATTTCCATTATTCATCCTATTGTGCACAGAAATACAACAAAAATGGAAAAGATCAATCGAAAAATATTGGCATAGTGTACAACGAAAAAAATAGCGACAAGTTTATTCCATTTTTATATATGTAATGAAATACTATAACTGATTAAGTTCAACTATAACCATGATTACGATATAAATACAATGAATACCGTAATTTTCTTAATATAATAAGCACCCAATGATATGCAACTAGATTTTCACGAGAGAAATGTCAAAATGATCGTATCACCATACAAAATACGCACCAAAAATTTTGTGGAAAAAAGATCAATGTAACCTGTGCAGGTTTCAGTGAATATCAACTTACTTTTTAATATAATACGAAACTTAGGTTCACTAAATTTACAATAACGTATTGATTATATTATATGAGTATGGTAGTTATTAAAAATATAAAATATTAATCTTCTTGAACATTTCATCCAAAAACCATCTTTATCAACATTGAATTTAAATGGTAATTCTTATTGTTGTTCTTTGAAACAAACATTAAAAATAAATCCCATTTAAACGTAAAATTAATAACAACAATGTTTTATCAGTGATAATGTAACCGAATTGTTACCATGTATAATACGCGTCCTAATTTTTTTAAGCGAAAAAATTTCGTATCATATACGGAAAATTACGGTACAAACGAAACTTCTACGAAGAATATCTCCTGGCTCTGTCATCGCACGACACAAAATATCTATTTAGCCAAGCTAACCGATCGATTACAAATGTGTAAACAATGTCACGACATGTGACGTGACACGGAGCTAGGGGAGACATTTCTCTATTTGGCGTCAAGCAGCAATTTGTGAGTAAGTACACATTTTCGAAATCAGTACAGAAATATAAACAGTATAAATCCATGTAAGTAAATACATTACTGAAACAAATCATCAGGGAATTGTAAAGTGAATCACAAATAGGCGCGTCTCGTGCTATGGAATACATATTTCAAACTAAACGACATAGCTTGAACAAAGGCACACCATAAAACTGCGAAACACCACCACCCGATATTGTCACGCTGACTACTGAAAATGTCTTCGTTCTCCTAAGTTGGATCTTTAACAAACGGATTTACGTAATTTTAGCAGATTCTGTGTATATCTGTCGATACTAGGATTATTTTTGTGGACAGAAATTTTAAAATATAATAAGTTTTCTAAGTTCACAGGAAATCATAACTTTCATGTTTAGTTTTCTTAAAGCCGTCTACTCCTTAGATAAAAACGAATAAGGGAAAAATATTTTATTTAACCAGTTCAACAAATTTTAAAATATATAAACTTAAGTAGTTGATATTTTTGGAATTTTTGAAATTTTTTTGAATGTCTTTGGAATGTCACAACTTTTGAAATTTTAAACATTTGGAATTCAACAAATTTTTGCAATTTTTTGAATTCTTGAACAAGTTGGAATCTTAGTTGCCATCGTATTTAGCAATTTTCAGTGTTAAAAACCTAGATGAAGGAGCGTCTCACTAACCGACCTCCACCTTTAAGAAAACAGATGCCTTTGCTAAAAATGATTCATTTATTCTTCGTTTTTTTTTAACTCGACATAAATGAAAATAATTCAGTAAATGTTGCCTAAATTAGCCCACGACTTTTTCTGCGGACTGCCAAATCCACGGCTATGTCTCTCGGAATTATACCAGATGTTACACTCTCTAGTGGCAAAATCCCTCGGAATCGTAATATATATATAAAGTTGGCATGTCTAATCGTGCTCCACCTAAAATTATTAACAAAACGATAGATCATTTTTGAGGTTTATCAGTTTATTGATAATTTATCTATCCAGTAAGTTGCTTAAAACATATTTCAACCATATACAAAAATGTGAATATAATAGTATGGAAAAGAGAGGTCAGTTTCAAAATGCAGGGAGCAGCTTGCCATCTTGAAAAGCAAGCTCTTTTATTTGAATCTCATCCAAAGTATTCCCTAATCGCTCCACTGAGATATAACACATACATTTACACAAATACAAAACATAAACTGAAAAAAACATATCCCTACGGTTTAATTTTCAATTTTCTCGCTGGTAATTCTGTTTTATTTATTTTGGGAAATAAGAGCGAAAGAAAATCGGAATATTTTTCTCATTTTACAGATTGATATAAAAAATAAAGTCTCTCTTCCGTGGACTCAAAAAGTTTTAATCGCTCTATTTACTCAATATTTGAAACTTGTTCCGGTGATACATATCAGTGAAACAAATTCCAACGGTCCAACTGGACTAAGTTTTAATTTACCACTTCATTTTAGTAATTGATTAAAAAAATAAATGCCAAGCTCGCTTAAAGACTGGCGATCGATCGATGAAAGTACTTTTTTAGAATCTGCCATCGGTCGATAAACTCGGGATGATTCGCAGTCGAAATGCTTTTTCCAACCTTTTATGACCATTGGAGCTACACAATTTATTAAGTAAATAATCAGTCAAAATTATGTATTTACGTTGCCATGAGAACAAGCTTACACAGAGTCTAAAGAAGGGGTGGGAAACCTACTGCCCGCGGGCCTTATCTAGCCTCCAAGAGCATTTTAGCGGCCCGCGAAGCCATAATGAACAATCGACCCGAAAAAATTTAGCTCTCAAATTTATATTTTTCTGGTAAAACTGTTATAATAAAACCTTTGATTTCGAAATTTTAACCATAAAATCCTTACTAAGACTCTTTTTCACATATATACCGGCCGTAAAAACAATACCAATTATATATGTACAGCCAACATCAACTAGGACGAACAGTAATGTAAAATATTAGTTTAGCTGTATATTTACCAAGATAGAAATTCAAATAACGAGAGGAATTTTTAAATATAACTCCAGTAAAACACGTGGGGGAATCTTTCGTCCTGAATAACGCAAGATGGATCCCTTTCCATTCAACATTTCCTAATCAAAGCGCGGCCGTAAATCCCAGTAACGGACGATGAAAGAACAAACACACAAGGCCATATCATTCCGAACGCTATCCTAAACAAAACGTCCACGGGAGTTGAAAAATAATAACCAGTCTCCCTCTTTTAATCGATTGCGGAACCTTCCGCCCGAAGAGAAGTGACGAAACAACCGACGATGGAGTGAAGGCTTCAACGCTTTCTTCCCTGCCATAAACAAATGAGATCCGCTCTTCCTGTCGTAATGTTCCGCACAGCGATCTTGGAACGCTATTAATCGCCAATGTGGAATGCAAGAGGGAAAGGTTTTATTACGACAGTCTCACATAGGAATTTATTTACGCATGCGAGCGAATCTGTCTATTCGGCTTTTACTCGAGTCTTGATGTTTGGGTTGCATACGTTTTAGGATAAGGGATGGCTTATTTTTTGCGGGAGCTCGTAGAATCATGGAGTTCGATTCAAAAGGAAGAGAATGACTCAAGGATGGATGATGTGCATCGAGAGTTACTGATAAGAAATGTATTGTTTCATAGTGTATAAGAAATTGTCCGAAGATGGAATTCTAGACGGCGCAACATATTATTTACTTTCGTTTCAGGAGCTCTTGTTTCATATACACGTATTTACATGTATGATCGAGAGAGATGGGCGTATTTGTCTGTAAATCTACGTATGCGTTTCTTAAAAAAAACAGACCCATAAAACTTTTCTTCAGTTTTAGGAAAAGGTACATTTAAGAGCGTTAATAAATACCAAGAATTTTAATAAGAATAAATGTATTATAATGAAGAAAGTAAAAACTATAGTTATCATATTAGACAAGTTTTTATTGGATAAGTGATATCCAATAGATTTATATTATCGTTAATGCATAAATATCCAAAATTTTAACTATTTCACTAATTTTCTATCAATTCAGTCAGTTTCCCATCCCTGCGTTCTCCACTCGAAGGCTGATATTCCAAATAACGCCATCCTCACTGGCATCTAAGCTATTGGATATGTGGGAGTAAATTTTATATTCAGATCCGAATTTAAGCGGCGGGTCGATTTTGTCCATCTCACATTTCAGGAAAAATTCTGGTGATATCCGGGTCTTTACGATATTTGTGTATGCACGGGTTTCCCCTTAGACTCCAGTGCACAAAGATTAACCCATCAAACAGGTGACTTTCGCCATTCTCTTTCCAACGCCACTACGCCCCCCTCCCCTTCGACCTCAACTGCTGAGGAAATGGGCCCTCCCAGGAGATGACGCAACAGGTCAAAAAGACACAAGAGTAGTTCTAGGCTCGCATCCCGCCTTTCCCCACCTCCACTCGCCTTTTTTTCGGGAGTTTCCTCTACCCGCCTTGCTTTCTCTATCCTCCCTTCCCCCTTACCTCAATGATGACGTCACGTCCGCGGCAGACCGAGTCGGATGCCATAGTCAACAAACTCGGGATGTACTCCTATAGTGGTATGCGCTGAAGAAGAGATAAGAGGTGTCGTGTGTTTCCTTCATTTTTGCTACCTTCGATTAATTCCTAAGTAAGATGGTTAGGTGACGCAACTTACAATACGTGGCTAAAATAACGTGGAATGGGGATTCTATTTTTGGTTTACGCGAATCGATGCGCTGAGAGAAGGTATGGGAACGTGGATACCTACGGTGAAGGGAAGCAAACGAGAGAAATGTGAAAGCAGGATCCTCTTGTTCCCATTGCAATGAAATGAAGATAGAAAAACCTGCCGGAAACGCGAGTGAGACTTTCTCCTTCAATCGAACGCCTGCCATTTGCGAGAGCCGGAGGGCAAGGCAGGAAAGTACCCCAGGGGTCAGGAGAAGTCAAGGTCGCCCGGGGTCACTCTTCCCTTTTTATGATGAAATCGTCTCTCACATTTTACTGCAGATTTTAAGCATGGAGTTTGAATATTCACGCGTAACTTGTTGTATTATATTCGACGATGTTAGAGCCTTGTTTTTAAATATATTATTCTGTGAAAAAATCTGACGGAGTGTAGCAGTATTACTCTAAATTAGCGACTAAAAAAATTAAAATTTCATGCATAAACTTTCGTTAATAGCCTATAAATGCCTTAGCGTTTTCCGCTTGATAAAATTGGCAAATTACTCATGATGATCTAGAAGATTCCAGGTACTGAGAGGCAAATGAAATAAAAAATTAACTGAGACAAATGTACTAATATAAGAAACATCACGTTTTATGCAATCGATATGGAGTCTGTCGTTGGCTATATAATATGCGTTGATTACTAGATGCATGTAATCAATTGTGATGAACTGCATTTAAAGTTCAGAAATTAAATACAAAGACTTTATTGTCACTCGATATGTTATTTATAACGTGAAATTCTTTAATGCATAAATTAATCATGAAGGTGGGAGAAAACACGAAGTAAAATAAAAGCGAATTAAAAGAAAAAGATATATAAAACATTACGGAGGTTGAATGAACCCTCTCATGTTTCTCTTATTTATCACCTAGTTTCCATTTAGGCTACTTTCATAATTAATGTTGCTGTCATAAAATTAAACAGCTGCCGAAAATGTATCCATGGTAATGCATTCATGTTTTTATTTCCTTCGTATAACCAATCTGCCTCTGAAAATATGAGAATCCTCCGATTCGAAAGTTCTCTCAAAGAATATTTCCCCTGAACCATCTTTTTATTTGAGTTTTTCGATTTTATCCCAACGAATGAAAGCATTCCAGTTGTGACTGGCAGCTATTCCATTGTGCGTCAGCCTTCTATCCGTATTAAGTATCGATCTCTTCTTTCGGACCACTTCACTCTATTGTAATATTGAAAAGATGAGATGGATATAAATTGAAAAAATTCACGAACATGTCGGACGATTGAGAAATGGTGCGGTCATGCGATCCTCGACTGAAACTGATCCGATGGCAGCGTAAATAATGTTGTCAAGATTGGTGAATTTATGTCGGATGCACGTTTCTTCGGAGGTAGATTGGTCCGACTTTTGTCCACAGCTGCTAAACAATTATGCTCTTAGATTCAGCAAACATTTTTAGCCTACTTTCCAGTATGGAAATAGGCTTATAGTTTTGTCGCTGTGTCTGTCTGTCTGTCCATCGCCCCTATTAATATTTGAACAAAAAGACCAATCTTCATGAAACTTGGTGGAAATCTCTTGTTATATGAGTCGAGCTCCCAAGAATAGTTTTTGTTGCGAAGATTGAAGTCCCGGGTTCGATTCCAGGAACTAACCTTCCCATTTGATTTACATAGAATATCTGAAATCCATCGTGCAGGGTAATTTTCTCTTGCACATTAAAATATCTTAAAATTGTAATATTGGAGCAAATTTGGTACTATTCTCTGAAGAAAAGAATGAAGATTCCAATATATATCGTAGAAATGTTCTTATGGATTGTATTTCTTAGAATTTTGCGTAAATACTGGCGATTTTGCAGTTTTTATCACTGATTACGAGAGTATTGCCATAAAAACAACTATTGTTGGACTCTATTCTAATACGTACACGCGTTATTTTTGTCGTTCAAATACGCGTAATCAATTTAATATTCCGTTAGAATGTATTTGTTGTATTTTAGAACGCTAAATTATAAAATTTGGGAACACAAAGAGCTACATATCCGCGATGACTTTAAAGCTATTAAAGCCAATATAAGTATTAAATAAATGATTAAATTGAAAGTAGGCATCATAAGTTCTGTTTGGATCATCTTGTTTATCAACAATTTGACAATGTTATCGTTTCAGAATACTCTAGAAAAAAGACAGGAGAAATAACTATACTCAGTGTTTTTATTGGATGCACGACACAAGGTCCCTACTACTCGATGAATCCTTTGTCGGTTTTAATCTACGGAATAAATCTTAATTCGTAAACAAGGCGTTGCCACCATAAGTTTGATTATATATTTCCACGTTGACGCCACTAATTCTTGAATAGTTTGCGCTTTGAAAACTTTACAGAGGCGGATTGGGAAACATTCAAAATTTTAATGCAAAAATGTCATTCTAGAAGTATCAATTATCCAAGAAAGTGTATTTTTGTGTAAAATATTTATGTAAAATGATGACGCGCAATACAACTTCAACATAGTTATTAAGCTTCTCTTATTTAAATGCTAATCTCACCTTCACGTGGTAGCCCCCGTTATAAAACAAAAGAGGTTCTAGTAACCGAATATGTGGAGGTATAGCCGAATGAAAAATTAAAAAAGCGCTAATGTTATCCATGTTCATGGATAACACTACTAGTTAAATATTTATTTTTGAATTTCTGTTTAAACTCATATTCGCCAGGTTTACTCGTATCCTTCGTTTGGCTCGCTATTATTTTATGATTAAACTTAAAATCAAATTACCACATACTATTTCCATTCCTCCAACACATTCGTGCAGTAATTAAAAAATGCTTTTGACTGTCTTCTGTCTATCTCTAGCCGAACAAAAGGGACCCTCGCGACAACTTTGGAACAGAATTTCCATAAAATCATAGTTACATTTATTTACTTTTCTTCTTTATGAAGTCCAAACATAACAGTTTTCATTATTTTTTATTGTACATTCATGCTTTTATGCGTGTTATTAAATAGAGCTTCACGGAAAGATTTAATTCCAAGATGGTTTCATAAAAGATCGGCGTCGTTAACATGCATTACTTCCTTTTGATCAGGGACAACAATTTATGTTGCTTGCAAACATAGAGAAATGAAGGATTGTACTAAGCTTCCAAATTCATTTAAATAGCACTTTTCAAATCCGTACTCGTTTCATTTACTATATCGTACTTAAGATGTGCACATGAAAAGTTTCCTTAACCCATTAGTCCTTGATGTACGATAGATCAGACAGACGAGAGAATCACTTCCTATGTTAATGACGATGTTCTCTTTTCCGTTTTATGGTCTATTATAATACTAAAGACGTACTTCAATTTACTTTGTCTCACGTTTATTTCCTATAATTCCCAATTTAACAAAAATTAGTGCAGTTTAAAAAAGAAAATCAAGAGATTACCTAGTAACCTTTTTAGACATGTATGACGTAATAATGGACTAATTAAATGAAGGAGGCATGCAAGATACTCTTCAATAACTCCTCGAAAAGAAAAGCTTCAAGTGGGTTGGTTAGACTGTCGCTTAGACAGAATAATTGTACTATTTATCTGTAATTTTAAATATTTCTTTTTTTGATTAGTCTTAAGGAGTATACTTACCAGCAATTTAAATCAGGGGTCGGTAATATACAGTCCAAAGATCGCAAACGGCTCCAGAGAGCGTTTTGGTGCGGCTCGCGAAACTATGACGAAAAATCGATTCATACGACTCCACAAGGAAAATTTCATATTTCTTAATTAAAACCATGGCCATAAAAACTTGAATGTTGATATGTTAACGCTAAAAATTTTGGATTGATTTCCTCTTACGTGATACCACAGGTTCTCTCGGTAACTTCCGATGTAAACTCTCACGCGGCCCTCCAATGGCTTCCCAACTCCCAATGCTGCCCGTTATTTAGAAAAGTTTTCCGGCTCCCTCCTCTGGATGATTTTCCCCAAGCCACCCAAACGGTCGACCCTCCTTAATAGATCACAACTACAAAATTGCTCGGAATAACCGTCTCACGGAATTCCTTGTACTGTTTCAGCTTCATATATCTTCGCGAAACACGTGAGGACAAAGCCGCCTGTTGATAGGCTCAGAGCTCCTTTTGGAGACGGTCCAATTGGAGATGGCAACATCGCCCAGTTGACATTCCTCCCGTGTGTTCCAACCTTTCTCTCGTGCCGATAGCGAAAGGGATCGCGGCCTCCCCTTGCGATTCGTCTTCCCCAAAAGCCGGCGGCACGAACCCGTTGTCAACGTATCTAGATGGCGGCGCTGATTAACGAGCCCATTAAGAAGAAATATGGCCCCAACCGTTTGGGTGCTCTTGGTCACAGACTTTAACAGTGCATTTAAGTGGTTCGTCCGCATCACGCTCTCAATATAATTCCATTTTCGCCAAATAAAGGAACTAAAATAGGTTTTAGAGCCGGTTTTGACTGTTAATGGGTCATTATTACCGTATTTTCGTAATTTAGGAAGCAATAGACTTCCACTCAGCACCCAAATCGCGTCCATAGGCCTTCATAGAGAGTTATTTTAAACGGAGCTTGTGCTTCAACAGTGATAATAAGTGTTTTATAATATGTAATTCCAGTAACTATGACCCTCTCTTCTTCTTAGGAAGCACTTTGGCCCAGTATTGTAAATTTAATCTTAGATTCAGAGAGATTGATTTCATCCGCTTCCAGTTTTCTCTGTTATCACAGGGAATTTCGCGGTGTCCCCATTCCTACAATCTCCATTAATTCATCTCAAATGCGTTTATTCCTTTTTTCCTAGTCTTGGGTATTTACTTCAAAACTTCTGCATGTTTTCACAAATGTGGACTGCGCATTACGCCCGGTTTTGTAATATTTGCATATGATCCATTCAAAAAGACTCGATGAGTGTGTAAGTAACTTCAGATCCATTTTCTCCTCTATTATATGGGTTTTACTATGGTTAGATCCAATGATTGCTCGAGGATCAAATTTTTCCGTGCCCCAAAAACGCACGTAAGCAAAATGCATCATGTGCGTAAGCATCTTAAGTTTGTTGTTTTTTCCTCTCCCCTTCTCGGTGGTATATCTAGCTAAAAATATCACATACGAGTTTTTTTCCAGGTCCTATATGCGCGTATGCATGGGTAAAAATACTCAAGCTGTTCGTCAATGTAGACAGCTCCAAGACTTGGTTTAATCTTCGACGCACTTCTCCAGAGAAAGTTTTTTCTATGAAATTGTTTCATTAAGGAGGCCAGCGTTTCCCAACCGGTAGGTCGCGTACCGCTAGTGGTTCGCGAAATAAATCTGAGGGATTCGCAAGAAAAATTTGGTAATGGTGCCTTTTTCACTTTGTTGGTTCTACAATTCTTACTAATATTTTAATTTCTTTCAAATTAGTTGCATAGTTTTATTTATGCTTCAAGAATTATGTTTGAGTTTTACAGTTTACAGAAACTGATGACAATATCAGAGATTCTGATTTTACTGTAAACGTTTACATACTATCAGGTATATAAACTTTTTATTTTTCATGAATTGAACGCGTTCAAAAAGATTTGTTTTTACAAAATTTACTCTCCATCACAAGGGGTGAGAACTCAAGGGGTTTGCGAAGATAAAAGATTAATCTAGTGGCGTACCGGAAAATGTGTGCCCCCCGGAAAAAAATTTAAGGGCTTAAGGAGAAAAATGTGGACCCGCTCTGGCCATTGGTCTGCGGGGGTGTCCGCTACGCCACTGGGTTAATCCAATGGTCTCGCGACGAGAAATAGCTTAGCTGAAGGGGTTTGCGAAGTGAAAAAGGGTGGGAACAACTGATGTAGGGAGCGAGCAAGATGTATATTTTTCAGTAACTTTAGCGTTTTAGTAATTTGGATTTTAGCTTTCTTTACTTTCTATTCATATAAAGTCAATCTGAATCTATGATCTAAATATACAGCAGCAAACAAAAGATCATTATTTTGGAAATTCTCCTCTATTATATTTGAATGTCAAGATTGTGCCAAGCATTGAACATTGTTACAGAGGTCCAATTTAAAACGAAGCTAATCACCACCATTGATTCGCGATACGTGAGGAGATCAAGCAACAAATCAAATCTAGATACAGAATAGAAATGTTCTGCTTTTGGGATATCTGAAAATTCGAGACAAAATCCCTCTCGTCCTCCAAACTTCAGCAAGAATTATTTTATTTTCGTTTGGTTATATACTTACATGGGTTCTCTGGAAGATTTTAAACCCATTTTGAACCCGTTTTTAAAGTTCAAGTTCAAAGTAACAACAAAATCACGGTTCGGGTTCTCAAAATTGATCGGTTCGGAGCGGGTTTTCGGTCCAGGTTCGGTTCGGTTCGACACCATGCTCAAAATGATCGTAATTTTAAATTTTAATTTTTTTTATCGACAGCTCCGCATTTTTCACAGTATTTACCTCTCGACTCTGATGAGTGAAGAGCTGTTTCCTCTTCCCCTCCTTCATCCCTCCCCCCCTCCCGGGTGATGGCCCATTCCTGGCTAAGAGAAGCGAGGGAGAGAATGAGAGCGTTTTAATTTTATGACGAGGTGTGGCGATAAATCACGTTCGTGCGTTATTTATTGCCCATTACAAGTGGCCTCTGCCACAGCACCGAGATTATTACATCAGCCACCACTCTGCACTCGATAGCTGAAAGGGCCGCGCTGTAAACATGACATTGACTCCGTACGCTTGACCTTCCCGTCAGAAAAGGATCAAACGAACTTGGAAATATAAAAGCGAAGGAAAAGGTATCGAAAATTCTGAGAAAAACGGTTCTTTGAAATTCATTCGGAGAGTGAGTGAGGGAAAAATTGCAGAGCAAATTACACAAGGCGATTTTTTCTTGTTTTTAGGATTATGACAACATCATAAGATTGCATATTTTGTTGAGATCGACGGCCTCGTAATATAGCCTATAAATTTCCTTTAAAAGAATTATATCAATGTTATGTAATAATATGTTTCCCATTTAAAAGCAGTGGATTAGTTACCGTGGCAGTTGGCATTTCCCATTGCTAAAGACCGTATAATTTCCCCGATTTTTAGCCTACTTTCCAGAATGGAAATAGTCTTATAGCTTCTTCGTTGTGTTTGTATGTCTGTGTGTTCGCCTGTCTGTCTGTCTGCCCTCCTATTAAATTCTGAACCAATAGACCGATTTTCATGAAACTTGGTGAAAATCTCTTGCTACTAAGGCCGAGCTCGCGAGGATAGTTTTTGTTGCGAAGATTGAAAGCCCCGGGTTCGATTCCAGGGTCTATCCTCTCCATTTGATTTAATGGAAAATCTGAAAGTTTCTCTTGCACATTAAAATATCTTGTAATATCGGAGCGGGATTTGTACTATTCTCTGAGGAAACGAATGAAGATTATAATTTTTATCGTAGAATGTTGGTTATTGAACGCATTTCTTCGAATTTCGCGTTTTTGCAGTTTGTATCACTCATTACGAGAATATTACTATCGCAACGACTATTGTTCGACTCGAATTCGGTATAGTCTAGCACACACACACGTTATTTTGGCCACACAAATACGCGTGATCAATTTAGTTTTCCGTTCGAATGTATTTGTAATATTTTATAACGCTAAATTATGAAATTTGGGAGCACAAAAAACTACATATCTTCGGTGGTTTTATAACTATTAGTGCCAATATAAGTACATATTAAATAAATGATTAAATGGACAGGAGGTACCATCACAAGTTCCGTTTGAATCATCTTGTTTTTATTAAAACCCATTGTTCGCTCTTATTCCGCATGGATTTTAATTTTGTTTTTAAAAAAATATAAACCTCAGTCTTTCAACTATGTAACTGTTTATTTTTGGAGCTCATACCTTAACTAGTTTAACAATGCAAATTTATAATGCCCTGCACTGATCTTATTGGGGTAGAAATGAAAAAAGGTGTCGGATTACCGATTCTAGATCCAGAAAATTTGTATTATATGGACCGCAATACCCTGACAATTTGGCTTTTTCAAAATGCTGGATTTCAGAGATATTGCTCTAACAGATAGACGAACAGACAAACTGAATACATAAGCGATTTTTCTAGAAAAAAGCGCTAATATTAAGGATGGTGCATTCATGCTTTAAAGTTAATAAGTATCATTGTACAGGTAAACGCAGAAATAACACACTCTCCGCAGATTTTAATCATATAGCGAAAGTGTTAGGGGATACACAGGAAATGCGGACGTTTCCTTATCTTTATTAACAGGAGCTTTTAAATTATATCGTAAAGCAGACGAAAAATCACCAAGAATCGGTCAGCAAAGCATCGAGAAAAAAGTAAACCAGTCAGGCATACCACATTGAGGGATATTTTTGTAAAATTTAAAAGCAACGAATGAAATTTCTCGTAGATTTTTTAACGAACTCTGTCGTAGGAAACAATTTTCAGGTTTAATAATACGTGCAGATGAAAATAATATTTGAAACTATTCATTAACATATATATCTAATTATTTAAATAAGACAGCAAGGGAAATAAATACAGTAAATTCTTGGCCAACCCGAATTTACCCAACGCGGAGTTGATTATACACTTTTAAATACTTATTTGCACAACGTGTATAAAATTAAATTATACGCGACCATGAATCGGCCGTGGAACGTATTTCACGCACGTATGTGACGCTATAAATCTTGTGTCCTATGCGAACACCTGATTTTTCCATGAGGTATTAAATTTGAGAAGCGCGGTTTTGCCTAACGCGGTTTTTTCGTAGAACGTAACCTCCGCGTTGGTTCAAGGACTATTGTACGCCAAAATGTAAGGATTGGTAATGAGGACGTTAAAAATCTCGATTTAATTTTTATCCAAAAATAATTTTCTCATATTTTATAAGATATCGATTTACACCTGGCCACAAAAAACGACGTACAATGTGAATCCATGCTACGTGAAGTTAGCTTTGCATAGTGAAAGGAAGGATGCGTTTCATACAACTTCAGGCTCCCTTCTCCAGGCCCAAAATTCTCGATGCACATATATCTATTACTATTAAAAACTAATCGTGTTATAGCGAATCCACGTCATAAGAACTCGTGTTATAGGAGGATCAAATGTATTTGGTGCTTTATCGTGTTCCACGAGATTATATCGCATACTGTACCAATCTCCGATTTTCTATTTTAAAACCCCTTCACCTTCCCTCCCAGTTTCGCATACGCCGCTTAATTTTCGCAATTCACTCCGAGTTTCACTCGTCTCGCATCGTTCATACTCCATATCCCGTGTTTTCCATTCCATTCCCAATCGCTTCGTTTCGATCGATTCCAATTTAAAGGCGGTCGCCCAATCCATTTAACGTGTGATTAGTACGGCGGTTTGGGCCCTCCGTCATCGTCCGAAGCCATTGTCCTCCAATATTCGCGCCCTTGAAAGGTCGCAGGGCAAAGATTTATGCTTTCCATTGCTTGATCTTCATGTTTGCGCGTTCCCCTTCGTAATTCATTGTGCTCGGGTCTATGACAGCCACTTCGCTTAAAGAGGTAAGTTAAGGATTGGTGTCAGTCTACGTGTGGATTGTAATTCGGGCGCGGATCGCAATCGCGTTCGATTCAATCAAGAGCGATTCGCCCGATTAATTCGTACATACAGTCAAATCCCGATTTTATGTGTTAATAGGGACTGTGATGAGCATGGTTAATAGTAAAGCACGAACAATCCAAAGGATGAAATTTGAACGGTTGTTTTTAAAAAAATGCTCGTTGAACACTCTTTAAATTCCTTTACAAAAACATACATACTAGCATGTTTAACTGAATTAGCGCGATGAATATGTTGAAAAAGTAATTTATAGTTAACATGATTCATATGATATACACAAGCATAAACTGAATGAGCTCCTTGTAATTGGCATAAGAGTGCTGATTGTGGGTTAACGATAAATAAACAAACCTATAAAATTGCCGGAAAATTTGTTCACAAAAAAGGTCTCGATAGGAGTTATCGAGCTTCATTCAGGAAGAGCGGTTTCACAGTTAAATCTTACATGGACAATGAGGTGTTTTTAGCAGAATAAATTCAAACGTTTTATCACGCTTTCACGAAGGTCAAATTACCAGCTGTCGACCCTCACTGACATATTTTGGAACAAATTCAAGACATTAGGATCGAGTCTGCATATTGCGCGTAAAGAATATATATATTTTTATGATCGCAATTAATATCTTTTTCCCTCTCGTCATTCTGGGATGTTAAATTAAGCGCGAATTAATTTTTAGTTCGATATGGCGACTGGACACTTGAGGAACATTAGATCAACAAGTAGCATTACTTTTGCTGAAACAAAGAGTGGTTTGCACACTTTTCTTGAACAAAGCGACAATTAATAAGTGATAATGACAAAAATGTTTCGATAATGTGCAATAAATTATGGATTTTAGTCTTCCTTCATGCCGAAAATGTAATAAACCTTCCAGAAAAGTGAAAAGGTCAACAAAGTCTACAGATTCTCAAAAAACTGTCTTCCAGCATTCATCGTAATAATATATCAATGATTGAATGCCAGAAAATGAGTGTCACTGAAACAAAACAAAACTATCTTAACGTTTAAAATACTTGAAAACTACAAATTCATCATCATCATTCACCAAATACAAATTTTTAGGAAGATATCTAAAAGGAGTTAATATTTTCCTTTTTAAAGCGCACTCTAAGTAAATGGCCTCATTTAATATTTTCTCCGATCAGTTTCCAATCTATATTTAATATCTGAAGACATTTTTACTGAAGGAGGGAATGAAGAGAAAAAGATAGTTAATAGCTCAAAAGTACGTTTAAAAAATACGAAACATTTCAAATATTCTAACACGTTTTACCATGAAAAATTAATTTATATCACTGTAATTTGAGAGAGTTGCTAAACAAATTTTATACAGACTATAATTTTAACCTAATTAAAAATTCACTCTCACGACACCAACATACAATGGTTATAACTGAATAGGTTAGCCTCTATTGAATAATAAACATATAGATATGTTTATTTCGGGCAAACAAATAAAAAAATTGCAAAAAAATTTAAAGGAAAATAATCTTTCGTTCATCAAAAGTTTGCGTAAAAATCAAATAGTTTGAATTTACTCCTCCTAGATTTCTTTCGTGCTCCTTTGATTTAACCGATTCTAAATTAAGTGATCAAAGTTTATATACCTATCTTATTGACGTAGAATAAAATCAAAATGCCGATCAGACTGCAAACAAATATGTAACGTCACTAATCGATGGGTGGGAGGGACCAATATTCGACCAACTTTGCATTCACGGCGACTTACCAAATTAACACGGCCTTAAGATTTGAGTAAAATAAGCTCGGTACCATTACACTTGAGGAACACCGCGCGAGTCGTTGGGAATATATCGATCCATCGATCTCCGAGCAAAGAGTGAATCGATCGAAACTCCATCGACTCCATTTTTCTCAAAACAAAAACAAATTTCACGACCGGTCTTCGAACAAACCATCTGCTTTAGAGGTTAAAGACCCCGCGTGGGCTAATCTAATGAAAACCTTGATTGGTACGAAAGCTGGGGCCGGAAGGTCAACTCGCACCCATCGGGAAAAATGGAGTTGGGGAGGTTAAAAGGGAGAGGAGATGAGAAGGAGAGAGAGAGAGAGAGAAAGAGATTGGGAGGATGTCTACTTCCTCACCCTCGATCGATCATCATCCCTCACGTGCAAACACACGCACACCCGGGGTAGAAGTTGTGCAGAGCAGATTTGGGCTTCCCAAATTGGTTACCTTTCTCCTCCATTCCAACCCCTTCATACACCCATGCTACTCTTTCCACCCCACTTCGAGTTAACAAATCTTCCCTGCCCTCGCCTCCCCCTTATCCCTTCGCCCTTCGATGATTTGCGTCATTGTCCAGGAAAAGAGCGCTGCCCAGAGATTTCCGCCTCCCAGATGGAAGAGCGACTCAATTATTGTCCTTTTATAACCCCGCCCCAGGGAACGAATGTGAGGAAGGGCCTCCGATACTCCGGCTGGAAGATCGCTTATTAAAAAAGGGTGAGTTTAATAGACGAACGTGGAGTTGGTATGGTATCATTTCAGGAAGTTTACTGCTTTAGAGCAGGTGCAATTGGTTCGATCTTACCATTCCGCTCTCTTGAAGGTTCTCTCTCTAAAGCAGGGATGGGAAAACTACGGCCAGCGGGCCACATGCGGCCCGCGAGGGCATTTTATGTGGCCTGCAATGCCATTAAAGAAAGCATACCGTAACATAAAATACAGGTAATTTCGTATTTGTAGCTTAAAATTATGGCCGGAAAACCTTTTCCAGCGATGTTGTGGGGATAAAATATAATTTATTATTGATTTTTACTAACAGGTATACTTGCATTATCTCAAATTACTTCCGATGTGAACCCTAACGTGGCCCTCCCAAGTATTTTTATCTGTCAATGCGGCCCACCTACGAAGTTGCAACTGTTAATGTGGCCTGCCATGTAAAAGGTTTGCCCACTCCTGCTCTAAAGCCACGTAACCATATTATATATATATACATGGTTCAAAAACCATAAACGGTTATACACATGGAAAAGTCCAGGAGATAGAATGAGATGCCAAATAGATTACACCCAAGTAAAACAAACATTCAGGAACAGCATAAAGGCCGCCAAGTCATTATCAGGAGCAGACATTGATTCAGATCACAGCCTTCTAATAGTTGACGTAAGTACAAAGCTCAAACAAATAAGAAAAACGAAAACAGAAAGACTGACTTGAGACCTAGAAAAACTGAAAGAAAGGCAGGATGTAGTCAGCATGAAGTTGAAAGATAACCTAAGAAAGTTGGAAAACAAACCGAAGACCGTTGATATAGAATGGGATGAAATTAAAACCAGTATAAAGGATACCTTGGATAAAGAGATTGGAAAAAAAGAAGAAAATCAGAAAACCATGGATCACTAAGGAAATGCTGGAGAAAATGGATGAGAGACGAAAATGGAAAAACGTTAACAGTGAAGAAGGTAGAGCCAACTATAGACGTATAAACAATGAGTTGTGAAGGGTAACAGGTAAAGCTAGAGAAAATTGGATAAAAGAAAAATGGACAAATGGAGGACGGTACGACATGATGTATGCTAGGGCCCTGGAATTAGAAGAAAAGAAGTCTAATGGAATTCGTGGTAAAGGAATTACGAATACGGATGGGAAGATAGTCTCAGAAACAAAGGATGTAGCACAGGCATGGGAAGAATACATAAAGGAATTATACAGCAAGCAGGCAGGATCGGCAAAAATAGAACTGGAAGATGAGGAAAACATTGAAGAAGATAACTTAGAACCAAGTATTATGGAGAGCGAGTAGAAAAAGCGATAGTGGAACTAAAGAAAGGGAAAGCCACAGGAAGCGACGGAATACCGGCTAAGGTACAAAGTCATGGAATCAGAAGGACTAAACGCGATCACGAAATTAATTAATAAGATTTATGACACAGGAGAGTGGCCTCGGGATTTCCTATAAGTAACAATGATCTCTCTAAAGAAGAAGCCAAAGGCAATGCAGTGTAAAGACTACAGAACGATAAGCCTTCTGTCACATACTTCGAAGATCATCACGAGGATTCATAATAAAAGGCCGGAGAAAAAAGCAGAAGAAATGCTAGGGGAATATCAATTCGGTTTCAGAAAAGGACGAGAAACTAGAGATGCTATAGGGGTAGTTAGAATCATATCAGAAAGGGCACTAGAATACAGTCAAGATATCTGCGTATGTTTCTTAGACTGGCGGAAGGCCCTTGATAGAGTAAATTGGGTAATGTTGATGAAGGCATTAAAGGATATAGGTTTAGACTGGGAAGACAGGAGACTGATCAGGAATCTATACGCGAATCAAGTTCTAAAGGTCAGGTTGGAGAATTCAGATATCTGCGGAGTGAATATCGGTAGAGGAGTAAGACAGGGCTGCTGCCTATCGCCGACCCGATTCAATATATATGGAGAAATTCTAATGCAAGAAGCGTTAGAAGGCACAGGAGATTCATAACAATAGAAGCAAAATGTACGGATGAGATCAGGACTAGAATAGAAATAGCAAAAGCGGCTTTCAGAAGAAAGAAACACCTACTTACGGGGAATATAAGGGAAGATATCCGCAAGAAATTCATAAAATGTTATGCATGAAGTATAGCTTTGTACGGGGCAGAAACATAAACGCTAAGGAAAAATGACATCAAATATTTGGGAAGCTTTGAAATGTGGAATTGGAGAATGCTGATGATAAAATGGACAGATATGATGAAAAACGATGAAGTGCTACGATGAGTAGGAGAGAAGCGAATGATTATACAGAATATTAGAAAGAGAAAGGCAAACTGGGCTGAACATTACCCGAGGAGAGAGAGTATGATTAAATACGTGTTAGAAGTAAAACTAGACGGAAAAAGGGAAAGAGGTAGTAAAAGGTTTCAGCTGATAGACGATTTAAAAGGGAAAGAGAGTTATCAAGATATGAAGAGGACAGCGGAAAATAGTAGTATATGGAGAACCAGGTTTAATCATGAATAATCACGGACCTGTCTATGGACAGACTACCTATGATTATGATGATGATATATTCCTAAAAGGGAATATGGAGCTCACCTTATGGTGTGAAGATGAAGATAATTCCAACCGCCACAAAACGTTTATGAAAACCAATCGCCGATTCTAAAAGAGAATCATTCTTTTTTTGAAACAATAATCGATAGATTAGTCGAAGTGCGCATCTGGTTTTTCAATCGTCATCACACACATTACTAGGGGCTCCGCCCCTACGCGCATCACCCCCGGCGAATTAGTCCGTTGGCCGTGTGCACCCCTGAGTCTCCTTCTTTTTTGTTTGTATTTCTGGTTAATCAATCTCGTAGATTATTATAGACATAACTCCTTAAACACAATACACACTCACAAAGGAGGATGGATACCCAGTGTCGGCATTAGCCTACTCTTAACAAAGAGCACCAAGGGGACCAACTGCTTAACGTCCCTTCCGAAGGACGGACCGCTGACTTGCGCGGTCAGAGCTTCCTTCTATCAGCATATATTTAAGGTAGAAAATTATATCTATCCCCATTTTCGGACTTTCTCTTAATAAGCGACTCGTTTCATATCACATTCATTTCTCTGCCAATTTCCGACCGACTGACCGACTACGACTTTAATGTATTGAGAAGATGTCTGACTTAGGAACACTCATTAGCAAAATATCAACAATTTATGGAATATATATATATATTTATTTGTCGCTACCAAGATATAGTTTAAATTTAAAAATAACGTCGAAATTTCGTGAATATGTAGACAGATCTGACGCGAATTTATAATCCCTGTCAATCATACATAATTACACGAAACCGGCAAAAATGCAAATCACCTTGACGACGAAAGATTTTCACGTGAAAATACGTCGAATTTTGGCGTTAAAAACTAGTTTATGGACGGATTCGAAGCGTATTCAAAAATTCATGGCAGGAAAATTAAATTACATTTTTTCGACGTTTTTTGTTTTAAGCCTCTAACTTCTACAATGACTCGAAGTAATTTTATTAATGAAAGAAAATGTATCCTTTCTCTACCTTTTTATCTCTTCGTTAACGTATGTAAACCTTATGATGAAGTTTCTCCAGAATCCTCTTTCCTTTTCATAACTTGGGCGATCTATCCATTTTCTCTAAGCCTAATTACCTCTTTTAAACTTCTTATCCTTATAACTATCATCCATTAATCTCCATTTACTTTCTCTTCTTTTTCTTTTTCTAGCTTGTTTTTTTCCGCCCTACGTTCAAAATTCCATAAAAATAGAAATATTTATTATACAATTTTGTCATAAAATTTCTCCAAACTGAGAGCAACTGATATACGTCAATCTATTATTATTTTTAGGTTTCTTTGAACTTTTCTTTCAACATTGACGGGTCGATTTTGGGAAATTAGTTTTTGATTTAATTCTTTAGATCTTCAAAAGTACTTAATCTGGTGGTAGAAACCACTGATTTAAAGTTTCCAAAATGAAAAGTCTGAATGGCGTTAAATGTGGATTAAGTTGGATCCACTCTATTAGTCCACTGCGGCAAAGCCATCTTCTCACCTGAAAAATGTCGCAAGTTAAATTCTAAACATTCCCTTGATTCCATAATATGGATGTAACTAACTCTTCAATTCGTCGATGCAGCATAGGTGGAGAATAAATTTAAAAACAATTTCTCGGCAAGTGACAACGATATTTTATAATTTTATGTGATGATAAGAATACAAGCGGTAGATTTTTGTAGAAAAATTCCAATAAATTTTTTTTTAAAAACTCGCATAAGACTCGGGCAAAAAATCACCTCAAATGTATTTTTCTCCGACTGGAATTCGTTTCAACCCTTCGATGACGGGAGGCAAATGATAACAAAGAAAAACAGGAGGAGAATAATAAAAAAGTGAAAAGTGCATTCGCGCAAAAACACTAGAAAAAAATAAGGGAAAGGAGAACACAAGAGGAAGAAAAAGAATCCTAAAAATTCATCGGTTAAGGACGGTGGGCTTCGCGGGGATGAGAAAATTTCACAATGAGAGCAACGGTGCAGAAAAGACCGTAAACCTTATGAAGTACATGGAGAAGAGGGCGAATGAAAATCATCCGAATGGAAAAGGTTAGCGAAGAGATAACCTCCTCAGAATACCTCGAGAAAAATACTATGTGAGGTGAAGAAAGAAGTAGCAGGTTGCTGAATGAGCCCATCTCAGAGGCTGGGGCTACTGAAATTGAATACGTGGAAAATGGGAAAGAAATGCACCGTTGAGATAGCAAGGAAGTTATAAGGAATATTAAATATGCCATATGGTTTCTTTTACAATCAAATCAATGTGATTAGACTATTGGATTAATGGACAAGTTTTATTATCTCTTTCATACTATCTGTGCTTAAACCTCATTGGTGCGTATTGAGGAAAGGCTATCGATTATTTAATGGATGCCCACTATTCAAGTGTTAAAAGGAAATTACAACCTTCTTTCAATAATTGCAGTAATTAATATTTATAAGACAGATGGGAGTTATTTAATTAAAGATTTTTGAATCAATCACGTATTGATATACGTAAAATATGTGTCCAAATTTTATAATTAAATGAAAGCTCTCCAATTGAAATGCCAAATTTGTTCTTAAGGTTATATCACGCAACAATATTTAATATTCCTCGCCTCCAATGAAAACTTTTATACTGAATTTGGTAAAAAAAATCTTTGAAAAAGAGAAAACCTCGATTTCTTCCTATAATTAATACTTTAAGTTGAATGTCTGTCAATTATTGGGTAAATATTTCCTTGAAAACTAATCCTCCGAAGCCCACTGCATTTGAAAGGTAACATTTCAGTAGACCAGGTGATTTGCATTACTTTTCGATGATTAATTATTTTGTCAGTCACCACTAAAAACAGCATTGAAATCAAAAATAAATTTAAATTTACCATCGTATGCAAAAGAACATTACAGTACATTTTAAAGCATCTGTCGTTATCTTCAAGAAAAATAATTCCGGTCGTAAATATCCCGCGTAACACATTGAATGTTATATCACCCAAATAACGGCACTGAATGAAACACATGCTTCGCCAACAGATTCCGCCTTCTAATTTGGATAGCTCCATTGGGACAATCAAATCAAAGGTTTTAGTCGCCAATTTTAGAGTCTCCGCTCGAAGGCAACGTTGCGTAGTTTATGAGGAATAGTAAGGTAAAAATACTCGAACCGATTGTTCTCCAAAAAAGTTTCAAGGGATCGTTCTCCTTTTTTTGGGCAAACTTTTCTCGTTAATTTTAACACAGCTCGGAGGGTAATTTTCCGCAGTGCACTCGCAAACTCCTCGTGAATATTGTATGGAAGTAAGGAGACATGGCGAGAATAAGATTCTCATTTAAATTTCCATCAACAAAAAAAATTGTTCTCTCGTGAGCGGAGGAGATAAAGTGCCTAAATACTCGGGAAGATAATCATCCAATTAAAAATTTATGGAACGAGTTTTTACGCGCATTAGCTTGTATGTAACGTTGTCTTGTGAGCGAATGCACTTCAATTTTATGGGTAAATATGGAGTTTCAGCTATTAATAGCGCTCCGAAAAGGCATTCATAACTTGTTTCTACACAGGTTGAGGTCATGCGCCGCCTAAATTTCTATATTTAAAGGAAATACGTTTCTGCAGTAAACTAAGGTAAAAGGAATTTACAATTGAGTACACGTTAGGAAGAAGTGAAACGTAATACCCATTAACGAGGGTATGCACTTAATATATATATATATATATATATATATATATATATATATATATATATATTAAGGCCCTTATACGACCTTAACTTCATTACATCGTAATCTCGTTACGCCTGATGTCGAAATAAACATTTATCATTAGAGAGGGAAGATACTTTTCTTTCGTACTATTTCTACCTGTGATGGATGAATAACGAAAAAATATTGAAAACTTTTACGACGAAGATTAATGCATTATAAATTTACACAACCGACCTCTTAAAACCGAGTCCGAAACAGGGCCGGATATAGCCTATTTAAATATAATACATGATTTACTACTTTAAAAATTGAGGGTGATTTTATGCTTCATTTTATTCTTCGAACACATTGAACATCCAATTTCCCAAATTCCCCGGTGGTAGAAGTAGAGGCATCAAAGAGCTAGAAAAGTTCGAGAGCTGAAGTTAGGAAAACCGGAAAGATAAACATCGGACGGTATAATTCTCAAAACTGTCGATTCACTTCGCGACGTTTCTCTTTTCCGAATTTTATGCATTATCTCCTTCGCTCATGCTAAGGTATTTCTAATTCCTCACTCCTCTCCGTCCACCTCTACCTCCTCACTACCCCAAACTAAAATTCTTTTCTCTATCTTTATTTATATCTCGCCTCTTATTTTTCTTCCTCTTTTATTTAGTTATTTTACACATTGAACGGTGAGGTTGAGGCTACGTAGCCCCCTCTTCCACCTAACCGTCAACAAAAGAGTAATTACAAGAATTGTTGTTCTAAGAGAACTATTGCATGAATGAATTGACACGGTAAGAAAATAACTTTCTGATAGTAAATGTTATAATTATTATAACAAATGCTAGAAATAAAAATAATTTTGATAAACTTGTGCCTCTTTATTTCTACCTAGCGTACATCTATTTTCTCTCTCTTTATATACCATGGTTATACTTAAGGGTTAGATTTTAACAATAAACCAAGAGAATGACCTGAAAAATACAATCCCATATCTTCACTTTCCATAAATCCTCCACTCTACTTTCCTTCCCTCTTATTTCTTAACGTTGATTTCAGTTGGTAAACATGAATATGCAAATACGGCGGAATACAGCAAAAATTATGCTGCAGGCAATAAAGATGCAATTTTAAATTCATTCCGCATGTCCAAAATTAGGTTAAAAAGTTGAAAATTAACGGGTTTTTCCTCTTCTTTGGTCAGGATAAATTTAATTACCGAGTCTATAAAAAATGTCATTGCCGAATAAGAGCCATGCCTCTAAACAATGGCATCTCAGCTTGAATTTACAAAATTTACGAGCACGTAAACTTATTTAAATTGTATACTGTCCTTATACGTAATGCAAATTTATTTGTCCAGTAATATACTTTTTAACAATACCTTTTCCCCCGGTTATAACGTGAATTTCGTGGGAGTCGCTGCGACTCGTATTTTAAGAACTATCGCAGAACAACCGTGGAAAGGATCCTTTCGACTAAATGAAGTTTTCAATTTGTTCAAATTGTGTTTTTTTTGTGATTGCTACAGTCAACAAAATATTAAATATATATGATATAATTCCATCAATTAAATAAACTGAATTAAGCAACCACGCAGGATGATTTCCAAAATCTCCAAAAGGGATTTAAACTGTGTGAATAAAAAGACTCTTTATAGGTTTCTCGGGAAAGAAGCAAAAGAAAGGGGTGACGCATTGGGCAAATTTGCGGTAAATCTCGGTACATTTTCGCCTTACATCTTGCGTTTTTGCTCGAGGAGTCTCAGTGGGTGTTAGCATTTACCTGGTGCGACGATATGCAAGAGATTATGAGAGTACAGCTGAGATAATTCCTAGAAATATATATTTTATGACAACGTAATTATGGAATTTGGTCCTTCATGCTACTTTTTCCACTTCGGAAAATCAAACCATTTGGATATTGAGGTAGTTCGACAGATATTGCACAAAAGACAAAAGATGATTCATTCATTCAGTATTCAAGAATAAGCACTAAAGAATCAAAATTTGAAAGAATAAGTTCAGTGGTAGAATATCCACCCGGCAATTGGAAGACCCGGGTTCGATTCCCGGTAATAGCAGACCTTTTTCTGGTTTCAAAATTATTCCCAACATTACAGTTTATGCCTGTCTGCATAGGATCTTCGGATCGCTTTATTCCATCATTTTTTTGCTTGGCAATCTCATCATTTGAGAGGGAGGAGTTTTCTTGTATGTATGTATGTATCTCTTCGAGGACATCCGTTGGGGCAGTTTGATACTAGCTTGGCTAGTTCCGCCCCAACCAAGAAAACATCCGCGTTCAGAAACGAGAAAATTGATCTGCTACGATATCCACCCGGCAAGTGGAATACCGATTCCCGGTCATAGCAGACTTTTTTCTTGTTTCAAAATTATTCCCAATACTTATCTTAAGTATCTCCAATAGCCATAACAAGGCCTGTTATCGCTATTGGAGATACCTAAAATAAGCACTTACTTTTTCAATTTTTTACTTTCTCCATACGTAGTATAAGGGAAAGTATTGTTTTCATGAAAAAAATTGATTTCGATAATTCAACGGAAATACACGATTTGAGGTTGCCTGAACACGTTTTGACCATTTTCTCCATTATGCCTGTGTATGTGTCAGCTTATTTTGGGTGCTCTAACTCAAAAACTATTAATCAAATAAATGCGAAATTTTATATTTAACATTTTCATAAAAGTCACAAGAACTGATTAGTTTTTGGTAAAAATCGGTCAGGCAAAAGTGGGTGTTTACTCATGTCACTTATCCGTTATTTTAAGATATTTGCTTTAATATTTGATATATTTAAAAACATACTAGAATAAAAGTTATAGGAAATTTAATTTTCTACAACCTTTGTTCAAAACATATTTCCATATAATGTGTTGTTTAAGAGATATCTTGAAAATTAAATTATTTAGCTGCCACCACCACGCCACCTACTATTGATTACAATTGACGCTTAGTTACATCTTACTTAGTAACGTTCCATTTTATTTTCTTAATTGTTGGAGCTTTGTGGCTATATCCAATATCAGAAGGCTATGGTTTGAATTTATTTTTGTTCTTTGTTTAAAAATTTCTCGGGGTCTTAAAATAATTTTTATTATGTAACCCATTTGGAATTTTTAGAAATATTCCAGTGATGGAGAAAGTCATGTGGTGGCCACATCAGATTTTTATATTAAAGTGTTTCTTCTTAAATTTTTTCCAGCCAAAAGATTAGCTCGATAATTCTATAGTGTCTAAAGTATGGCGGCTTATCTTATTGCGAAGACAATCCAAGGAGAATAGATATTATAGAGTCATTCAAGGATAGAGGCATGATACAATCAACTGAGTATATTATTTTGTCGTCTTTCTGTGCCTTTGAATCGGGGCGGCAATGTGTTCGACCGTCATACAATGGTATGAGAGCTCTTAGGTAGTGATGGGCATAATCGAGAGATCATAATCGATTCATTCGATTATGCTCATATCATTCATTGGTAATATCATTCGTTAGTAATCTCTCGGTAAGGGATATCTCGGTAGAAAGCAGTAGTTAAGAATCATTCGAATGATATTAGTATTTAAGAACCATTCGAATGATTGTAGTAGCTAATGATCATTCGAGTGATATCAGTAGTTGGGAATATTCCGAATTATATTAGTAAGTTACTTAAATCTCCATTATTACCGATTATTCATCCGGAAAGGACATTTCGTCTGATATTGACGTAGGTAGTATCTTGCTAAATAATTTGAAAACATTCATTTTATAACTAAAATTATGTGAAATTAATTGTCATATTCTTTATATTCAAAAGCATGCGGAAATTAAAAAATCTTTCGGAAGGACCTTTAGAATGAAATAAGTATCCAAATTTTTAACTTCTGAATGTTTTTATTAGTTGTATCTCATTTACTCCTAATACCTATTAATACAAATGATCAAATATTAGAAAAATCCCAAAAGTAAAGAAATATTACAGTAATTAACGACAAAATAATTTAAACGGAAGGGAGTTTTCACTTATATATGCACGTGAAGAAAATGATGTTAAATTTTTCATAATAACTATGTGAATGATTACTTGAGCATAATTTTGAGTTCTAGCAATCCAATGGTTCAAAGTTTTTGTAGGTTTAAAATTTTAATTAAAATTGTTTATCGTTGACGGTATCTATTTTAGCTCCTCTAAAGGCTGTAATACTTAGTAATACAAATTAACAAATTTTAAGTCACAAAAGTACAAAATATTACAGAAATGATTTTACAAGTTAATTTCAACAGAAGAAAGTTTTCACTTAAACTGCATGTGAAAGGTATGACTTCATTCATTCAGGGAAGATACTGTTGGTGCTTGATGTCTATAGTCGACAAACAAATCTTTGAATTCCAAATGTTAAAAATATGTTTGCCCAGAAAAAAGGGAATTTTGAATGGGTCACCACGTATGGCTTACAAATTAAGAACATCAGCGTATAAGGTCTTTGGTTAAGTATTATTGGGCTAAGCAAATTAATTTATTCATTCAAAAAAAAAAATTTCCTAAAGATCAATAACAAATCAGAAGATTTGCAGAGTCGGTAAACGCGATTTTCTCTAAAGTAGGTATATATTTTTAGATTGACATCTGTTAGTGCTATATGAATCTCCCATAAAATAAATGAAGATAATCACCTCGCCATCGAAATTCAATAGGCATTCATTGGATCATATAACAACAATAATAAGCTAGTCTTAACATAAACAGTTAAGAAAAACATTTAACAAATTGTACTGTCTTTCATTTTCGTCGCGAAATCTGTTTAGATAAAACGAAATAAAACAGATATCAAGAGAAAAAGAAAAATTCACCATCATAGCCACTTGCATATGGGGAAAGACGCACATAAATAGAATTTGTATTGGTCCAAAAGACAATTATAATATTGTATAGGACAAGGCAAGGTATATAGCAAACAAATATTTTCCTCCTTACTGAATATTTTGTGAAAAATGATTCTAAATACATTTAAGCGAAGATTACTTAACTTCATAAAACTGTTTGTTGTAATACCTCAGTATTAATAAAAAGTTCTTGTCTAACTAGACATATGCGTTCAACAATTACCAAGTTCAATATACTTAACTTTTTTTGAGATATTTTTTAAAACATTCAGGAAAACGAATTGTCTTAAAAACAAAGAATTTTAACACTCTCCTATCGAATGATTTTACGGAATAATCTTAAAGAATGATTTAGCGAATAATCAAAACGAATGATTTTAACGAATGATCTTAACGAACGAATATCTCGATTATGGAAATATCTCGATTACTAATCATTCGATTATGGAAATCATTCGATTATGCCCATCACTACTCTTAGGTAACTCAGAACTAATTGCAAGTAAAGCTCGTTGAATGGGTTATCCGCTTTTTCCTTCGTTTTTAGTGCTTTTCGTCAATGCTGAAAAGCACTATTATCTTCGTGATGTCTGTCCGTCCGTCCGTCTGTACGCATTTATCAGGGAAGAATTGGCTAAACCGATTTCAACCAAATTTGGTACATAGAATCTTCACATAAATTCATGACCAAAATGACATATTTCGACCGGATCAGCTTAGCAGGGGTGCCACAATTGCAAAATTAAACTTTTCGGTAATAATGAATTTGGAAGGAATTGGCAGAAATATTTCAACGAAATTTAGTATGAAGAAGGTATGCAACATTAAAAAACAAAATAAATATTTTAAATAGATATAGAAAGCAGGGCTGCCACAATACAAGTAATAAATTTTTTTACAGGTATTTGTGTTGAACTGTTCATATCAATTTTAACCAAATTTAAAATTTTTAATGTACACAAATATACAAAACCATAATAGTATATTTGGACCGGATCAACCAAATAGGGGTGCCAAATTTACAAATTAAACTCTTTCTGTAATTATGGATTTGGAAGGAATTGGCTGAACGAATTTCAACTAAATTTTGGATTAAAGATTTTGACAACATACCATAATGAAATCACGATGTAAAGCGGAGCTAAAGAGCAGGGCTAACACAATCAAAAGTAAATAATATTTCTTTTACACGTATTTCTAGAGACATGACCGCAAGGATAATCGAATATGGTATACCTATATAATCTTCATATAAATAAATAACCAAAATAGCATATTTCAACCGGGTCGACTAAACAGGGTTACCGCAATATAAAGGTTAGAATTTTTATTTCGAAGGTATTGGCTGAACAGATTTCAAAAATAAATTTCGTTTGTAGGGCGAGTATAGAATTGTAAAACGAAATGAACATGTTAAACGGAACGGAACATTTGAACGGATTTAAAAAGCAGGGCTGCTGCAATACAAAGAAAATATTTTTTCATTATACATGTATTTGCATAGAACTTTCTGCACCGATATTTTGACGAAAGGCACTTCTGTACCACGGAATACCCGTTGTTGTTGTTACCTAGTTGTTACTTTCTCCATACGTAGTATAGGGGAAAGTATTGTTTTCATGAAAAAAATCGACTTCGAGATTTCAACGGAAATGCAAGTTTTGAGGTCCCCTGAACACGTTTTGACCATATCTGAGTCCAGCTTGATTCGCCTCTATCCTACTCACAATGGGTATATTAGAAATAGTGCAACGAATAGCAAGGAAGGGAGAAGATAAACCCGGTGCCGGCATTTGCCTGCTCTTGCGAAGAACACCAGGGGGGCCAACTGCTTAACGTCCCTTCCGAAGGACGGAGTGTTGATTTGAGCGCGCTCCTCATTTTCTCTTTCCTCATTGGCTCGTCCTCGTCACTTTAGTTTTAACACGCACAAATAGGGGCCGGCGCGTCCGGGTGTCGCACTTTTAGCAGATCGTACGGTGGGGCCAACACTCTAACCACTACACCACCGGCTCCCCCGTTTTGACCATTTTCTCGATATGTGTGTGTGTGTATGTGATAGCTTTTTTGTGGGTGCTCGAACTCAAAAAGTATATATCAGGTCAACACGAAATTTTATATTTAACATTTTCATAAAAGTGTTAGTTTTTGGTAAAAACCGGTCCACCGGAAGTGGTGTTTACTCTGGTCACTTATCCGTTATTTTGAAATATTTGTTTTAATATTTGATAAATATACTGGAATAAAAATTGTAGGAAATTTAATTTTCTACAACATTTGTTTGAAACATTTTCCCATATAATGTGCATTGCTTAAGAGATATATTTTTAGTTGCCACCACCACGCCACCTACCGACGACTATTGTTAACAATTGACGCTTAGTTACGTCTTAGTAACGCTCCTTTTTCTATTCTTAATTGTTGGAGCTTTGTGGCTATATCCAATATCAGAAGGCTATGATTTGAGTTTATTTCTCTTCTTTGCATAGTCTAAAATTTTCTCGCATTTTCTTAAAATATTTATTATTATGTAACCTATTTGAAATTTTTAGAAATATTACAGATATGGAGAAAGTCATGCGGTGGCCACATCGGATTTTTTATTATTTGATTCTACTCTAGGAATGAATGTGGATGCCACTCTCCGAGTCATTTGCAAATGAAAAAATAGATTATAGAGAAAAAATATTCTTTCGGGACCTCATAAATTTGTACTGGAAAGCACGTCACAGTTAAGTAATGTGAAACATTTTCACATTGATTTTCTGGCAATTCGAAGGGGATTTACAAAAAGTACGTTAACCTGAGAAGGACTTTATTGTTAAGTACGCCGTAACGAGGTTTCGCTTTATTGCTAATTGTTGTCTCTATGCTAGTTCACCCCATTCAGCCCTATCCGACTCTCTTACTCTCGCCTCTTTCGGAAACCATCGAACTACCCTTATATGACGCTCACTCTCTCTCGTCAACTAAACCCCCTCCCTCTCCATCGTTTAGAAAAACTTCCCCCTCCACCTCCTCTGTCTTCTTGGCTTTCCCCACCTCCCAAACTCCATCGATCTCTTGCGTCACCGACATCACTTACTCTCCCTTATTCCCTTTCCCCGTGCTAGCAACCGAATCTCTTTTTTCCATTCCACTCCCCGTCCTCTCTCCTTCCCTCTTCCTCTCCGTTCTCCCTCCCTCCTTCACTCTCCCTCCCTTCCTCCCTCCCTACTTCCCTCTCCCTCCCACCCTCCTTCCCTCTCCCTCCCTCACTCCTTCCCTCTCCCTCCCCACCACCCTCACTCCCTCGCGTGGCTCAGCATCCTCCATCATCCGATTGTGGCGAGATGACATAGAAATATTTTCTCCTCCAAACATTTTGGCAAATTCGATAAATGGGAGCGTATTGATATCTTCCCTGAGAGGAACGGATCTCTTAATATTTTCTTCTGCTGCTGAGTGGAGAAATTCATTCGGTATAAGTTTAGGAGGGGCGTTAAATTGAATAGACGCGCACAGCAAATCTTCTTCCAACACGGATACCATTATACACGGTTAAATAAACATGATACTTATGTACCCAATACGTATAAATTCAAATCATGCGCGGTCCTAAATTTTACTGATATAAGTCAGATTGTAGCCTATTCAAACACCTGATTTTTTTCAGTCAGGAATCAAATTCGCCCAAGGCAGTTTTTTTGTATTTAATAATAAAAGAACAATGTTTCATTAATTATACAACGACATGAAATGCACATTTAGCGTTTGGAATTAAAAATTGAGAGAAACAAATTGAAACTAAAATTCCATTAATAAAAATAAACTAAAATGATTGATTTCTCTGTAAAAAATAATTATTTAAGTAATTCTAAAAATTGTTTGCATATCTGTATTATCTTTGTAGAATACAGTTTTAAATTACATGTTTCAAGCTTTTACTCAGCGGTACACGACTTCTTAATCGTCTTAAGAAAGGTCGTTTGCTTTAAAAATTTCATGATGCGACCCAGGACAAGCGAGATGTAATTATTAATTAAAACCATGTTGTTTATGCAGCTTATTAATGATTAACTGCTGTTTAATACTACTCCCGCCGAAATGGGTGCTCTGCGCTCTACATTTTTAGTCTTAATAATTTAATTTTCATAGACCGTGAGTTTTTATTATATATACAATTAGGATAGTTTGCATTATAAGTTTTTCAGGGCATTTAAAACTCAAAACTTTGTTTCCGATGCTATAAAAGTTACATACCATGTTAAGAAATCGTTTAGAACTGCAAAGATGTTTTACCAATCGATAGGTAATTCATAAAATTTTTCGGGCAATTACGCACAACTTTAAAAATTCATTGGGATTTATGATATGGATTTCATCGCACGAGAGAATTCAGATGCTGAGCAATTTGGCTACTGTACCCATTTCAATTGCCGTAAATCTCCCATTTCCTCCGCAAATACCTCGCACTCCTCATTTCCTCTCTCCATTTCCTTATCGAGGATCTATTCCTTTCTCATTGACTATTTCCTCCAGATCGGATGACGGATAAAGATCAGGATAAAAGCAATCTAACAGCCCTCTCATGAACTTCATACAATGGGGATTTCCCTGCATCGTATCGTATTTAACCACCTTACTCATATTTAGTTTCCCCGGTTTAATTGATTCATTACATTTTTTTCTGCAATGTGTGACAGCTTATTCATTATACTGATTTTTATTATATGCGACGCTTTATTGCTTCTTTTTAACATGTGATAAAAATATCACGCCAAAATAAAGAAATTATCTATTTATCCATATGCCGCACATGATTGTCTGCTTCCTCCCTTTTTAATCGCTCACTTCTCTAGTGTGATCTTCGTCATCTTAATTTCTATTGGATAAAAAATATATCTCTATCATAGCCACATTATAATTTTTCAAAATCAAACTCAGATAGTGTTAAGATTTACCAGTTATTACGTGTTTAGTTAGAAAAATTTGCCACATTTTCGCTGATATAATTAAAATTTTCAATGAGACGAATCTAACAAAACTTACTTGTTCAAGACAGTTCGTTGAGTGCCTGTACATGTCATTATGTAAGTTACATAATAATTAGACCTATATAAGATAATAGATATATATATTTAACGAGAGCCACGCATTTTTGTATAAAAATGCACCATTACATAGCTCAAGTTAATAAATTCAATGAAAAATCACAAAGCGAACAAAGAATTCCGTGAATGCTGGATGATTCAAGGAGGCAGATTCAGAAACTACCAAAAGACAAATATTCCATCTGAAATGTTGCACATATCAACGAAAAAATGCTTTGCTTTTCCCTCTGAAACATCAAACGAAGAATGTCTGACTACAGAAATAACGACTCGGCAGAACGGTAAAATTAATTATCCTGAATATTATGTATTCAGCATTACCCGGTGCGCGCGGCAACAAACTGCAGATTTTAAAGCCAATGAACGATGTTGACGCGACAAAACCAGAGAGATACAATGCGAATATATATATATATATATATATATATATATATATATATATATATATATATAATAAAACGAAGGAAACAAGAAATCTTACTCCGCAAATCTAAGTGAACTGCTGGCAACAGAAAGATTATATTACAGGAATCAATATAAAAAGCTACTCGAGGGTTTTCCATGCGTTCAATTTCTTCTTTCTTTTGAGCTTGTTCAGAATCAACATTCCAAAAATAAATTATCGAGTCTACCTTGTTGTTCGAATAGAAAACGATAATCAAGATAACTACTTTGTCCAGTCTAAATCTAATCTTGATTATAAACACTAATGAACATGCTTCGAAATATTGCTCAGTCAACCCTTGACCTAAAATGACGCGATAATAAATTGTCGATAATACACATGCGGAACCCTTTTGCCAGTTATTCTTTGGAAATATAAAGATAGAACAGCAATATAAAATCAAAGGTGAATCATTGATTAAAACGCCCAAATTGCAACACCCATCAGCGGCATTCACCGGTGGTCATGCGCGGATCCAAGGGTGGGGGGGGGGGCGATCTCCTCCCCCCTTGGATACTCTCTGGGACAAGAGAATAAGCAGGCTGTCAGGTGGCGGGATGGTTTCTTCAGTAGGCTTAGGTTATTGAACAGATTCTTCTTCGAAATTTCCCATGCTTCATGTCTTTATGTCGCTGCCGACGTATTGTCCTAGCAAAAAGGGTCTGTCGGAGTGTGGGGTGGTGGGGAGGAGAATGGGATTCCCAGGATTTTCAACGAATGGTGAGTGAAGGGGACGGAACCTACCTCCGTGGGACATTGCCTTCGAATGCGCTCAATGTGCGCACTCCGGGCGCGTATCCTTTTGGAGAACCCTCGCACCGGGTGCAGTAAAGATAGTATCATATGAATCCTCTCTATTTCGAACCGCGAGTAGTGGCGATGGCCATGTCAACGACCTACGCTATCGGCTAGGTGCCGGTAAAAGGATGAAACAAAGCCATCGGTTTATGCCCTGGTTCTCCTTCCACCCTCATTCATTGGTGTCGGTTCGTTTTGTTCATACGAATGGCTATAATTTAAGAAGCTTTTTAGATGTCTCTTCTTGGGTTTACCCAAAATGACTACGATGATATTTCTGAATACACATTTTGGATTTTACCCCCCCCCCCCCCCCCCGTTTGCTTAGAGTGCTTCCCCACTTCTGAGCTCATCCATCTCCCAAAATCCTTTACAAGGGACCTTTCTCTATCTTGGGTTTTCCCGTCATTGTTCTCAAGAGCTTACGAGCGTTTTAAGATCATTCATTCAGTGATTCGCTAGCGCGTGTGTGATAATTTGCTGGAGAAGTGCTATAAGTTGAAAGTGTCGCAGAAGTATATAATCGGTACAGACAATCAGGTTTTGCGTTTCATCGTGTCCTACAATTTAGCATTACAGCAGCAGTTCTACAAGTATTCGAAATACCATCACTTCAAGAGTGATTATTTCTTCTTTGAAGATAGTCGACGAACATGCAGTGGAAGAATTCTACAATTATCTGTAAGTGATTTCTTACGAAATTTATATTGTTCATTTTCTCTATATTCGATTTCAAAGCACTAAAAATACAACAATCAATGTCTGATAAAAGTATTATTATTTTAAAAATTATTCCGTGGAATTTATCTTTAAAAGGGAATTTATATATTTAGTCATAGTATTATACTTTATTCAGCATTGAAGATGTATAGTTAAATTTTGTATATCATTAACGTGAATCATTATTTGAACATTTTCAGATATACCTTGATTAAAATGAAATCAAACAGACAAAAGCGCCAGAAAACGTTGCATTTTATCTCAATTCTTCAGAAAAAGAATTAATAATAAATTAGAGCAATCAAGAAATGGAAGTTGCAGTGTCTACACTACTACCTGTCGACTCCTTGAAGAGAGATATATACGCTTATGAAGATAACAGTTCAGTTATTTCATCGGTTTATTCGGTAGATATCGAACATTATATTAGTGACAGTAGTGCAACGGTGAAGAATGATATCGGTATTTACCTTGGAGGAAAATTAGATAATTTAACAAAGAAAGAACTTTTAGAAAATCCGTTTTGTCCACCTAAAAATTATGTCTTTCCTTTTTCTGAGCATCAAGAACGACAAAGTTGAAAAGAGATACCTCAATCAAACTCACTTAGATAGATTCACTTGGGTAGTATATTCTCCAATAAAGCAGGGAATTTACAGTAAATATTGTTCCTTGTTCGCTCCTAGAACTGTTGGTTCAATTAAATGTAAAACTCAGAACGGGGTTTTAGTTTCAAAGCCGCTTACTGCATTTTCAAAATTATTGGGTAAGGATGGTGTTCTTGAAAAACACCAAGGCAATGCTTATCATAATAGCTCTGTGGAATCGGCAAAAATGTTTTTAAGGAACTTTGGCAAGCTCCAAACTGAAGTTCAAAACATGTTAATTTCAGGGAGACTGTAGCAAGTTCAAGAGAATCGAAAGCGTCTTTTGCCTATTATTGACACGATTATCACTCTAAGTAGACAAAATATACCATTTCGAGGCCATAGGGATGACGGCAATTTTTCAGACAGGCCTGAGAGCAGTGAAAGCATTACGAACGAGGGAAACTTTCGCACTATATTAAAATTACGTATCCGAGGTGGTGACCAGGATCTTGAAAATCATCTGAAATTCTCTAGCGCAAATGCCACATACATTTCAAAAACGACTCAGAACTCGATTATTGATTGTTGCGGCGATGAAATTTTGGAAAAAATCCTAAACTTTGTGAGGGAAGGAAAATATTATTCCATTTTATTTGACGAAACTACTGATATAACTATGGTGTCTCAATTAAGCCTTGTTATTAGGTATGTTTATGAAAATAAAATTAGGGAAGATTTCATTGATTTTTGTGGATTTGCACGATGAAAATTTCACATCAGGAATTAGACAAGACCTAGAACCTAAATTAGGGGAGGCTGTGCTAGGAAAATCAGTTGTTCAGTTATTAGTAAAAAATAATCTTGATATGAAAAACTGTGTTGGTACTTGCACCGATAACTGCCGTGTCATGGCTTCTGAGCAGCGTGGTGCTGCTTCAGAAATCCGTAAGGTTTCTCCTCATGCGGTTAGAGTTCCTTGCCAAAGCCATTCATTGAACTTGACTTTGTCGAAATAATCTCATGACAAGCGAATTCATTGTTTCGATGAAATGCATTACTTTTATTTTTTCCTTAACACTTACGGTAAGTAAGTCATTACAAAAAGAATCGCAAAATCTGTATTCAGCTATAAAATGCATTGAGGACATCATTTGCTTATTAGATTGTGAAAGGAAAAGTGTTGACGAAGTATTTAATAGAATTTGGAAAAGCGCTAATGAATTTGCCGATATTTTGCAATTAAAGCTCATTAAGCTCTGGTATGCATCAAGACGAGTTAGCTGTTCGGGAACCGCTGAGGAATACTATCGATGTAATGTATTTATCACAATGATTGATACTCTCCTAGTTGATTTTCGAAGCCGTTTTTATGATGATACATTGAAGGCATTTAATTTGGGAAATATATTACCAAAACAACTATTGTGTTTGGATCAAGTTTAGTTAGATAATACTGCAACGTCAATATGGGGAAAATATTCTGACTTTTTGAATGTTTCCATTATTTCAAATTCGTTTACTATTTTTCTAAGCGAAATAGTAATGTGGAAAACCAAATGGAAACGTGAATATAAGTGCAATAATAATAAAACTGACATGAGTGCCTGTGAAGTTTTCAGTATGTGCGACGAGGAAAGAAGAAAGACTTGTAGGTTTGGCGTAACTCCATATACATCAAGATATTCATCTCTTGACCTGGAAGAGATTTTAGATCGTTTTGCTAATTCTGGCAATCGACGACTTGATTTTTTTATTGTGATTTTTTAAACAAAAGTGGAATACTCCTTTAGCCAAAACAACTTGGTTCCACTTTTGTTAGTTTTGGCCAAAGTTATTGAGCTACTATCAATTATTGTGATTTTTTTAATAAAATGTTAAGAAGTGCTATACAAAATTAATAAAATGTCACAGATACCCGATTTATATATATTTTTTTCTTTTTTACATTATGCGAAACATAAGCCTTATACATAATTTTTGCAAAACATGGATTATTATAAGGGAGGTCAATGTATGCGTGGTTTTCAAAATATATTTCACCTAAAATAGGTTTTATGATAGAAAATATACTATACTATTATTTCTTGTGATAATCTCTTTAAAAAGTCCTGAATATAATTTTGACGAATATTGGGAGTTGTATTTGAAAAATTTCCTATTTACGAGGAAAATAGCACTTAATCGCCCCCCCCCCCACTTGGGAGGTTTCTAGATCCGCCCTTGCCAGTGGTTGATTTGAATTACGAGTTACCTATGTAACTGACTTGATTTAATCCATGAAATGAAATTGCTAATTCAACCTTTTTTGCAAAATAGGCGAATATTGTTTATACTTTAAAAAGTATTCAATAATTTCCAGCTTTATCTCTTTTTTAATCCCTAGGAAAGAATTCGGCATAGCCTGTTTATCATCATTACTTGATTAAATTTTTACGTGTGATTGTAAATACCTTATTTTTAATTCGAGCAAAAGTAAATGAAAATAAATTCAACGTCGCGATAAAAAATGAACGAGGCATAAAAATTAAATTTAAGGAAGACGAGAGGAAGATTTCCATCTTAATAAATTTTTGGCTTCTCGTTTCACGCAATTTAAAAGTAAAAATTAAGAGAGTTCGCTCGCTGGAATAAGAGTCCGTTTTTATGGCGTGTTCATTTCGACAAATCCGACAGACGCCAAAATTTTCTCATCAACTTAAAGATTGCGAAAGAGATTAAAAGTGAAAGTGAAAACACGTGTGCTATTAACTCCACGGCAGTTTCGGGCTTTTGTAATTAGAACCATTAAGATGCACGATGTTACAACTGGTACTCTCTGTGAAAAAAATCTTTATTACTGGGTTTTACAATGTCCCGTGACGTAGGCAGAGAGAAACTTCAGGTTGGAAAGGGAAGAGGAAAACACTGAAGTACCCCCTCAATCCTTCCTCTTCTCTCTCTCCCTTCGTCCGACCTTCTTCTTCCTCCTCTTTTCGTCCTCCACACTACCTCACCTCTCTCTCACTTCCCCCTTCCCTCAAAACCCTCGCATTTTTCCCTCTCGTAAGCCGAGTGCAGGTCAATACCGAGCTCCGCGCGCCATCTACCGCCGTTTTTGTGTGCGTGGGTAGGAGGAGGGAGACATCTGGCGGGTGGGCACGAGGGCGAACTCCCCCTTCCATCTACAACACGCCGGCTGATGCCAGCCGATTTCCACCCTACTTGGGAGGGAGAAAGGAAGGAGTGAGAGGAGAGAGCGTGAGAGAACGAGGAGAGGGAGAAAAGGAAAACGAGAGAGAGAAAGAGATGGAGTACGAAATTGAGAAGAGAGAAAGGTGTGATTGGTACCAATCTGCCAATTGGATGACGGAAAGAAAATCGGAAAGTTCAGAAATTCTGTCACTCGTATCCATGCTCCGGCTCTCTCCCTCTCCCCTCTCACTCTGTCTTTCTCTTCGAGTTCCATTTTGCCTCCGTTCCGACTCTATTTCTTTCGATATATCGCTGTCGAAAAGATTGAAAAAATCGCCCATTATAATTTTTTTCACCCTTGCTATACCAATATCCTCCTTTTTTATCATCTTTTTCAATTTCTCACTCTCTTCCTTTCAAATATCCTACCTCCGGTATTATCTCTGTCTCCTTTTCGCCTTTTGCATTCTCTCATACTACACTCTTATTTTATCACTGATATATATATATATATATATATATATATACATATATATAGAGAGAGAGAAAAGGAAGTATTAGTAACAGTATATATATATATATATATATATATATATATATATATATACATACTTTTCTCTTCTCAACATTTCATTTTCTCTTATGCGTTAATACGATATCTTTCCTCACTTTACCTCTTTCATCACATTTCTCTCCTCTCTTATTCAACATCTCTCCGTTTCCTTCTTCCTCTCTATCAAGCTTTATCTGCATTTCACTTTGTATTTCTCAACTCGCTATTCTATCTTCCACTTCTCCCTCTTTCTCCTGTTCCCTACTCCTTCCCCTTCTCTCTCTCTTTCCCCCTCCATCTCTTTCTTCCCCCTCCATCTCTCCGCCTCCATCTCTTCCCTGCATATGTATCTCTCTTGCTCTCTCCTATCTCGAGTGCTTCCCATTTTGGCAGTTGAGGGGTGTAGGACACAAAGGGCGTTGGCAGCACACGAATCGAATCCTCGCAGCCATATTCCGCGGCTGTTTTCCTTTCAATATTATATGTGTATTTATTCCAACGCGCAAAGTAAAACTTTTCGGTTTAATTTAGAGAGCTACGAAATTTCCGTCCGCATGCAACAGCTTCATAGGCTCAAATGTGCGATTTTGAATTTGTATCGATCTTTTAACCTAACTTGTAATAATCTATAGCAGGGGTCCCCACATCACGGCCCGCGGACCATAACCGTCCGTCTTACATCATCAATTTTATTAAGACATGCAATATTCGTACATGTCCGAGTTGGAAGTGTCAATAGATATTATTTATGGAATTCAAACGATATCTTTCAAGAACGTGGATGCAGTTTACTTGTATGGGACATTACACGATCAAAAAAATTCTTTGAAATTTACACAATCAATCGTTTGAAATATTCTATGTGACCCGCACATAAAGCCTCATGTGGCCCTTTTAGTGAAATATTTGGTGGCCATTTATCTACAGAGCATGAAAAAATTGTATTTTAAGATAAAAAAGGCGTTATGGAAATGTTTTATCTTTTGTCTACAGAACTGAAGGGACATAAGGACAATGGCGGAAGTGGCATTGCGTCTTCTGAGTATTCTAGCGTCATTATTTCGGCAAATGCATACTTTTCTGATTGATGAGGTGACAATAAAATATTCCGGTACTCAAGTACTACATAAAGGATAAAACTTGGTTAATTTTGCTTATTTCGGCAGATATTATCTACACATACGGAAAGGCGATATACCAGAAAACGTGAGCGCTTTTTTCTCAAAAAAAGAGCCAAAAACAGAAAAAAGTCTAAAATATGATAAACATCTTTAGAAAATTCGAAAACTCCAAAACAGAGATTTTCAAACCACGGATGGCAAAGAATTCGATATGATCCTCAACGCATAAATGGCATTAGAACCTAAAAACCTCAAACGAAACTGAACAATTCGATTTTAAAAGCTGTAAAGTAGCACTACAAAAATCGCGACATTTAAGAAATTTTTGTTTTACATCTTTTGTAATTAATGTGTGAAGTTTCATTTTATCTTTTGACCAAGTGTTTAACGAAATCTCACAAACAGGCATTTTTAGCCTCATTTATCTATAAATAAAAATTCCAGTAAACATTTACTAACCTGTACACGAATGTAATAATGTTACCCCGGAAGAGTTTACTAGCAAAATAATACTAATAGCTTAGGATACTGGCTATGAATGATCGATAACGCTGAGACAATTTAAAGCTTACAGAAAAGGTTATGTAGATATTGTAGTCGTGTTCTCTAAAAGACTAGATGCCGAGCAGTACATCCAATGTAACAGAGTTTATTACTGACGAATGAGGAAAGATGTGAAAGGAAATTGAAGCAGACGACTGAGACAGACTTGACGCCATCCCAAATAGGAGTTGCTTTCTAATATCAACGCGCAAGAGAAAAACACAAGAATAAAGATGTAATTCACCTCATTTATCCCAAAATTTACAGAAGATAACAAGCTTCTAAATGGGATCCTATACGATGATTTTGCTTGTTAAGCACTGAAAACAGTAATCAAGCATTTGTGAAATTCACAGCAAAAATTATTATTATCTATTATATAAAGTAATGGAAGTGCACTGGATGAAGTATCAATTCTCCGCAAATGCGAGAGAGAAATAACTTCACGTTTTTCAGTCAGTTGTGTAAGCATAATACAAAAAAATGTGTACGGAAAACGCTGAGCTCAAACTTCTTCAAGTGACCCGCATTACCCTATTCTGGTGAAACATTAAGGGCGAGTCCCCAATACCATCATAGTCATAGAGAATATATTACCTGGATCAGCCTGGACGAACGAGATAACGAATTTAGCCGCAAACAACGGATCGAAGATGCTATTATTGATTAGGATCGTTAAGAGGTACGAGTTGAGGGAGAATTCCAGCGCGACCCATCTAGCCCACACCTAGGGCAAAGGGGCTGGCCTCCAACCATCCCTAGGAAAAGATTTAGATGAATAATTCAGCGGGTCTAATCTTCGAAGGGAAAGGAGAGAGTGAAAGTCCTCGCCTTAATCTAAGAAAACGCCTGGTTGAACCACATCGACATCGAATGAATGGCGCGAGATGGTTAACAAGAAACAAATGAATTCTCAAACGCATAAATAATATGAGCACGTCTACCAAAATTGTACTCCGAAGAAATTTTATTGTTTACTTTGACAATGGCCATCGTTCTCTTTCAAACGGTTTAAAAATTTATTTTTATTTTCATATCGTTCAGTCGATTCGATTTTTTTATAAAATCCTAGATGTTATCTTATATAACATTTAGGTTAGAAAATATAATTACTGTGTGAATATGAACCGTGAAATGATTTAAATTAAATCTTTTAAGTAAAAATAAAAAGGGGAGAAATTGCTATTTTTTGAGAAAGGAAAACAGCTATAATGCAAGAGTTTCGTCCGTCTTTACCAACGTAACCCTTAAAGAGATTCTTGTCAATTCATATTATAATACACTAAACAGAATTTGAAAAAAGCGCGTTTTCAGGCCATCAATAACTAGATCATAAATAAACACGACTGATTCATACACATTGAAATCCATTTCTCCAACTAAATTTTCTCAGAATCTGTAGCATTTATAAATATCTCGAGCACATAGTTTTAATGGATAGTGGATCAATAACGACATCAGGTTAATAAATATGAGCAAAAAGGCAACACATTGTAAATAGCTGTGTTTAGGTAGCACTTTTTTCCAATATTGGGAGCTTCCTTTACAAGGATAAACAATTCTATCCAAAAATGAAAACAAAAAATACTCAAACGCATAAATTACATGAAATTAATTTCAGAAGCGTGAAAACGAACAAAATTATGTACAAAACCTATCATAAAATCTCAAAATTACACATGAAACGAAATATAGGGAGATTTTATTAAAGGAGTAATGAAATTTGAACCCAGATGATCTTTTTTTGCGCCTAATGAGTCGTAAATCCACCCCTACCTGCGTCGAAGATTGCAAGAATACACGTCTCCTATTTAAGGGTACATTGAATTCTAGATTTTTAAATAAAAAACCTCTCTGCGCCCTATATACCTGTATTTAACATGATCATGTTATCAATTGCGCATTTCCTTTCAGTTTGCAGTGTAAAAGTTGCTTCAATTAGAAATGTTTTTTTCAATCACCTGCCGCGACATTTTTTCTCATCATTTTGGTCCATTTGAGCAGAAACGCCCCAAATAAGACCCAGACGATAAATCTCGAAGTTAAAAAAATTTATCCGCAGTCGCTCTTGAAATGAGGCCGTGTTTGTAATCGCACTGGGCGTTGATGGATATATACAAGGCTTGTTAGATTACCACTTTAAAATGCAAACGTTTTTCAGAATTATAACAATGAGTTTATGAACTTACCGTCTCTGTCACTTCCTATCGATGTGAATCGCGACTTGAGAAAACATCAGAAGTGCCGCAGCAAAGAACATGTGATGCCACAGGAGCCTCCGCAGAATTCTGTGGACAAATAAGAAAAACCAATCGTAAGTGGGTGTTTCCTCTTGTCACTTATCCGTTATTTTGAAATATTTGCTTTAATATTTGATAAATATAAAAATGTATTGGAATAAACGTTGTAGGAAATTTAATTTCCTTTTTCTTTTCTTAATTGTTGGAGTTTTGTGACTATGTATATCCAATATTAGAAGGCTATGGTTTGAGTTTATTTCTGTTCTATGTAAAGTCTAAAATTTTCTCGCAGTTTCTTAAAATATTTATTAATATCTAACCTATTTGGAATTTTTAGAAATATTACAGATATGGAGAAAGTCATGTGGTGGCCACATCAGATTTTTTTATTAGAGGACCATGAAAAATAATTATATCTCAAGATATAAATAAGATAGAAACTTAGAAATTATTAAAATTTGATAACTCTCGAAAAAGTCAAATTAAAAAATTTCGAGTAAAATGGGCGATACTCTCAATGACAGCCCTGATTCTTGCTTTAAGTTCATCAGAAGTATGTGCATTTGCCACTACTATCTTCTCCTCTCTCCATTTTCTTTACCTTCACCCTTGCCCTATCTTCCTACCCCTCTTATATGCACCTATTTCTCTCAGCCTTAATTCAACATCTGTGAAATTGAATAAAAAAATATTGAAGAAATAAAAATTGGTAATAGTGTACCTCACAGAAGATAAAATTCACCGATGTTGGTATCAGCAAGATGTGGAAAAGGGCCACCCTACACACTACAGCATAACGGAACTTTTCCTATTCTTTGGGTCTCTTTCCAAGTCACTGTAGCCATCTCGACCCCCCAGATCTGACATCCACTGATTATTTCCTTTGATCATACGCTAAAAAGATAAACATTACATATCCCCTAACTATTGATGAACTAATGGTAAGGATCAAAGGTATCATCAAAAGCATCTCACAAGAATTGCCGCAGTCTGCATCGGAAAAACATGCTGCTGAGAGCACGTTCACGCGTTTTACTCAAGTTTTTTCAATAAACCTGTTTGAGAATCATTTAACTTAGATCAGAAAGTTTCTCAAAATTCTATCGTTATTTTCTTCACATGCATATATATATATATATATATATATATATATATATATATATATATATATATATATATAGGTACCACCTACCCCATCACCTCCAGAAGCAACTGCACCACCCGTAACGTCATTTACCTCCTTACCTGCACCCTTTGTCCCGCGTTTTACGTAGGCCTCACCAGCAATCCGTTAAACATCCGAATGAACGGTCACCGGAATAGCGTTTCTCTCAGACGCCACCTCCCAGTTGCATTACACGCCAATACTCACAATGTCCCCTTCAATAGTTGCTACAATGTTAGGATTATTCGCGCTTTACCCTATGACACTCCTGCCCCCCTTCTCCGACACTGGGAACTAGCACATATCCATCTTCTCGACTCTTTCTCTCCGCCTGGCCTCAACCTCCGCTAACCCTATTAGCCCCCTTACAATGTCTCCTTGTTACATTGTAGTTATTCGCACTTTCCCTCACCACACTCCCTCTTTATTGGCTATCCACCCCTCCTACTCCCCACCTCCTCCAATCATCAACCTTCCCACATCACCCTGTCACTTTACGTTACTCTTTCGCTGAAGAAGGGCATAGGCCCGATAAGCTTGCGTGTTTATTTGTGTTTTTGTGTGTTCGTGTGTTTCACGTGTCTCTTCGACGCCCCCAGCAGCCTGCCAACTTGGTCTCCAGCTAGGTATGTGTCCGCTGGGCTTCCCTCAACACCTTGTTGCCACCCTCATCACTACCTACTATATATATATATATATATATATATATATATAATATATATATATATATATATATATATATATATATATATATATATATATATATATAAGGAAAAGGAAAGGTAGTGATGAGGGTGGCAACAAGGTGTTGAGGGAAGCCCAGCGGTCACTTACCAAGTTGGCAGGCTGCTGGGGGCGTCGAAGAGACACGTACAACACACGAACACAAAAAAAACACGCAAGCTTATCGGGCCTATGCCCTTCTTCAGCGATAGAATGTATATATATAGTCTTGGATACTATTTATAGGCGAGTGATAAATAAATAGACACCTATGCATAATTAAATTGCGAGAGAGAATTTGTGAGAACGGGATTTAAAAAAAAAGGCAAAATACTCTTTCCAAATGCAGGTTTTTTCCAGATAGGATTTTCCGGGGCCATAGCAACAAGTACGACAGGATTTAACACATTTAACCTTAAATATGTGCGGAATTAATGCGTTTCCGCGTTGGTCAGAATCACGCCGTCATAATCTCGTTCCGCAATGAAGAGCAATTAGCGCGATCGACGCGCCATCTATCCGTCACCCAACCCAACGAACTGTTCGAACGTGCACGAGATGTAATTTTCCTGCCGATAAATGTCAGCGAGGCAGGTTTGCTAAAGCTTCCGAAAGACGAATGATCCCGGATTTAAAAACAATAAAACATAAAACACACCGGAGTGATCAACGGAGCGACGAAACACCAAAAATAGCATCACTGATTTGATATTTTCGAGTCGTAAAACGACTTAAATCTCGTTAAAACCCCAGAAAATCGAATGTCTGGAACAAACGATTGAAAGGTCGGTTTCATTTTTACATCGATTGGAAATTTATTGGTGCCTCAAAAAAATTTTTGTCGTGATTACAGGGATTACGGTTTATTCAAAATTTTATAGTTTAAAATAAAGCTTTTCAGAAATTTAAATTGGGAAACTCGGCGTTGCCAGATTTTTGGAAAGGTAGTGATAGCGTGTCAATCTCTCTGTAATGGTGTACCAACAGCAGGGATCTCCAACCTTTTTCGCTTCGTGAGCCCCTTGGGCTAACCTTCTCTTCGCCATCCCCTTGAGTTGGATTAGTTTTAGCGGAAAACTCCTTGTTACAGTAAATACATTTTGTGAAAACAAATCTTTCTGAACGCGTTTCATTTGTTCAAAATAAGAAGTTTATACAACACATAGTATGTACCACGTTTGCAATAAAATCAGACACTCTAATATTACCATTGGTTTCTATCCGTTGCCCAGTAAAATCGAAACATTCTCGAAACAAAAGAAAAACATTTAAAACAAAACCATGTAACCATTTATTGGGAAATTAAAATATTGATTAGAATTGTAGAATCAAGAAACTGAAAAAGACGCCATTACCAATTTTTTCTCGCAAACCCCTCAGAATTTTTTCGCGAACCACCGGTTGGGAAACGGCAACCTATAGATCGTTCTAATGCATTAAATAAGCTCATCGTTCATAGCTATGACATTTTTTCGTAGTTAATGGTATATGAACAAATTAATTATGAATATAAAAGGAGAATTTTAAGGTAACGCATTTTTAATGCCCAATGAGAGACTTTATAAAACTGCATTCACGTTCTATAAAGCGTGAAGTTCTTCGGCAACGACAGTTTCTACAAAAGTTCCCAACTCAATTAAATATACAAAGGAACAAACTGCTGTGGTCGGAATTTTCTCAAAGAATACGCTAAACAAATTTTAATGACGCTCTACGGAAAATAAGATTCATTCTCTATTTACAACACAAGAGTCGCACACTCCATTCATATAGAGTTAATCCAATGAATGGTGATTAATGTCTTAATAGTGCTTATTAACTTTACTGGTCAATATGTTACCAAATATTATTTGGAGAGAAATAATTAGTGTATATAATGATAAATTGCAATATAATATTTTGAATAGGTGTTTCACGGACAGGAATGGCGTTTATTTTTCGGCGAATATGCGCCAATGTATATATGAGGCTGAGACGCATATGCCTCGTTCTTTTGCCACTCGGAGCGTGAACTGAGAATTTTTCATGTGGAGATAAAACGACACTTATTAATGATGACGACCGCTGCTGACGAAGAAAGTTAACATTCTGATGATAGCGGTATAAAAATAACTCATGCATTACGTAAGATTATCGAGAAAAAGAAACAGCGACTAGGCATCGATTTTCCGGGATTCAAAAAAGCGCGAAATTAATTTCGCAAATGAAGAATTTTTATCGCGCATGCCGCGGCGAAGGAAACAAAAACACCATGCCGTTTAAGCAAAAAGGGAGCAATTATCGTTTCAGCTGCTTTTCCCTTCCTTTCGTCGCGTCAAGATTCATTAAAGCTGACTTCATCTCTCGCTCGTCGGAGAAACCTCGGATTCGTGATTTATTCACCTGCGTGACTCGCTCACCCCATCATTCTATTTCACTCCACCTCATTCCTATTCCCCGCCTTCTCAATCCCCTCTATATTTTCCCCATTCTCTTCCAACCCTCCACCTCCAGCCATCATTTTCCCTCTGTTCCCTTCCCCTTCACCCTCATCCCCTTCTTCACCACCTATCTTCCTCCACCCTTCCTCCCCTCCCTCCTCCGCTTCCTCCTCCGTTTCCTCCTCCGCTTCCTCCTCCGCTCCCTCCTCCGCTCCCTCCTCGGGAGGGTTAAATGTAAGAATGGACAATTTCGCCCGAATAAAGACAATTATCTATCTATCTATCCTCCGCTCCCTCCTCCGCTCCCTCTTCCTTTATCCTCTCTCCACTCCATCGTTCATCTCCCTCCTTCTCCTTCGCCCACCCTCTCCTCCACCCATTCCCCTATCCTCCTTATATTCCCCGCCTTTTCCATTTCCATCCCTCTTAACCTTCTCCTTCCCTCCATGCTCTTCTTCCACATCCCATCCACCCATCTTCATCCTCATTCCCTCCACCTCTCGCTTCACCGCTCCCCTTCCACTCTCTCCTCCCTCTTTTCTTTTTCATCCCCATTTCTCTCCCTCCCTCTCTAACTCTTTTTAGCTCCCTTCCACTTCCTCTGTTATCCTTTCTATCGCTCTCTCTCTTTCTCTTTCACCCTCTACCTCTCTCATCCGATCTCTCCCCCCTCTCTCTCCCTTCTCTCTCCTTCTGTCTCCCCCTCTCTCCCTACCTCCCTACCCTACAATAATAAATTTATTATTATTATTATTATTACCTCCCTTTCTCCCTACCTCCCTCTCTCCCTACCTCCCTCTCTCCCTACCTCCCTCTCTCCATACCCCCCTCTCTCCCTACCTCCCTCTCTTACTAAACGTTTACTTCGCGAAGGCGTTCACGGCAGGTGGACATAGACTTGAAGATAACCTTATTCCCAATGGATGTACTCGGATGGATAATATTAAAATCTCTGAGGCAGGAATAGCGAAGCAACTGCGTGCGATAAAGCCCAACAGAAACCCAGGACCAGAAGGATTTCCCGCGCGTGTATTAAAAGAACTAGCAGGAGAAATAGCTCCCTTCCTTCGGATAGTTTTCGAGAAATCTCTTACCCTCTGTGAGGTTCCTGATGATTGGAGACTAGCACACATCACACCCATTCACAAGGGAGGTGACAAAGAAAACCTTGAAAATTATAGGCCGATTTCTCTAACATCATTATCATGTAAGATTTTGGAGCACATTATTGTTAGCAACACAATGCGTTATCTCGAGAGTAGATCGCTCTTAGTCAGCTGTCAACATGGCTTCAGAAAAGGTAGATCCTGCGACACCCAACTCGGTCTGTTTGTGAATTATGTTATATCATGCGGCGAAAATAATAAGCAGGTCAATGCTGTGTTCCATGATTTTTAGAAAAGCTTTTGATAAGGTTCCCCACCGTAAGTTGTTATTGAAATTGGGAAATCTTGGCGTTAATGTTAAAGTCATTAACTGGGTTCGCGCTTTCCTTTGGAATAGAAAACAAAAAGTAGTCATCGATGGTAAGTCCTCGAGTGTGGCAGATGTAGTCTCTGGAGTGCCGCAGGGTAGTATGATCGGACCTATGCTTTTCTTGCTTTATAAAAACGACATCAGCTCAGTTGCGAAAAGTAATATCAGGTTTTTTGCGGATGACACCGTAGTCTATAGAGAAATTAGTGGTCCTAGCGACCATCGTCAGCTTCAGGATGATCTGGATGCGTTATCTGTTTGGTGCAAGGAATGGCAGCTAGAAATAAATCAGAAAAAGAGTAACGTTGTAAACTTTTGGAAATCTAGAAGCCCATCGTCCGTGTTTACCCACTCGATAGATGGTGAGAGCATTCCTGATTCGGAATCCGTGAAATACCTCGGGGTAACCTTGAATCGTGACCTGTCTTGGGACGCCCACATAAGACGAGTGATAGGTGCGGCAAATAAGAAGTTGGCTTTTGTGCGTTGAATAGTCAGGAAAAGCACGGAAAAGGTGAGAGAATCCTGTTATTTATCCTTGGTTACACCTAAAATGGAATACGCAGCAGCGGTTTGGGATCCACATCAGAGGGGACTCATAAAGGATTTAGAAAAAATACAGCGGCGAGCAGCTAGATTCGTGAAAAAGAATTACGATAAAAAACAGAGCGTTACGTTACTCATTGAAGAGTTGAGTTGGCCATCGTTGAAAGATCGTAGATTACAGGCGAGACTTAAACTTCTAGATAAATATAGGTCGGAGATATTCGTAAATGAAATGATGGATATTATTCGACAACCAACGTATATCGGACGGAGGGATAATGAGGACAAGATTCGCGAAATAGATAGTAGGATGGAGAGGTATAAGGAGTCATTTTTCCCTAGGACAATACGTGACCACAATAGATAAGTAAATAACAATTAGTAAGGAACTTGGTGCGCGGCACCCCCTGCCATCCACCGTCAAGGTGACTTACAGGGTAATATGTATCTCTATCTTCCTCTCTCTTGCCCTCTCTATATCTCTCCATCCGGCTTCCATCCCTCTCCCTATCTTTCTCTCTCTTTCTTCCTCCCAATTTCTCTCTCTACCTCCCTCTCTCTCTCTCTTCCTCACTCTCTCCCTCTTCCTCTCTCCCTTTCTCTCTCCCTCTGTCTCCCCCTCTCTCCCTACCTCCCTCTTTCTCCTTCTTCCCATCTCTATCTTCCTCTCTTTCTCTCTCCTGTCTTCCCCTTTCTCCCTCTCTCTACCTTCCTTTCTCCCTCTCTCTCTCCCCCCTATCTCTCTCTCCCTCCCTCTCTTTCCCTCTCTCATTCTGTCTCTCTCCATCTCTCTCTCCTTCTCTCTCACCCTCTCTCTATTTCTATCTTCCTCTCTCTCCCTCTCTATCTCTCTCTGTCTCCTCTCTCCATCTCTTTCTCTCTCTCTAATTCTCTCCTCCTCTCTATCTCTCTCTCCCTTCTCTCTCCGTCTCTCCCTCTCTCCATCTATTTCTCCTTCTCTCTCCTCTCTATCTTTCTCTACCTCTCTCTTCCTCCCTTTTTTCCCCTACCTCTCTCTCGCTCTACCCTTACCTTCCTAAAACTCCACCTAAACAGTTCCTCCAGCTCTTAAGCGCATCTTTTAAAGGAAACTCTTTCACATCGGGCAACGTTGATTGCATGATTACGCCATCAAAACTTCCATTCCACCTTTCCTTCTCCCCCTGCTTCCGAACTCTTCTCCGCAGGCGGCGGTCCACGGCAACCAATCCGTGCACAATAACCTACTTATTCCGACTCTTTGGCCCTTCAAAGGGCGCGATGTTTACGCCTCGTGAACGTGTATGGGTGTGTGTGTCGTGAGCTCCGCTCGGAAGGGTCCTCTTCATCAAAAAAGAAGGCGACTCATAGAGGGTGATTAGCAGCACCAATTAGGGGATGTTTTTACGTCCAACCTTAGAGAGAAAGGAAGAGAGAGGTGGAGTTCATGGAATGAGAATAGCATGGGTGGCAGGTTTGGGTTTAGGGGACACCTACGAGTAGGCAGCGAGTATTGAGGGTGGGAAAAGGTGGAGCGGTTTTTCGTAAAAATGACAAACTGTCCCACCAAAAACGATAAAATTATCGGAAAAACCATAAGCAAATTGGGCTACAGAGCAGCCGTCATCGGTGGCGATTCGCCGATATTAGTTTCAAAAATTACTTTTTTAGAAAACGACATGGGCGAATTAGCACTGGTGATGGTTACTTTGCAGCCTAAATGCGCACAGGATTTTTCTAAGCTTTTTATAGCCACTAGAGAGACATAGTTCGTCAAATTGATTTGAGACATTCGTCGATTCGATTTAAGGCGAACTCGAGGATTCTCTGTTGGTTTATCGTATGGAAGTAATTAGGTGAAAGGGGTAATACTGAGGCAGTTTCTTGTCGGGAAAGTGTGTATCGTTTGAAAAATTTATCGCTTTTTATAAGACTTTAAAAATTCACTCGTTTCAGAGCCGGACCGTTTATTTTTTTCGAATCGATCCTCTAAAATGGCGACCTGACGAGTTATTTTCAATTGATTTCCGAGCGCCCGTCAGGTTTTGTTTTTATTTCGGGAATGACGAGAGATTCTTCCATCTCTATATTTATTCTTTATTATTGAGCCAGAGTATTTTGACACGAATAGGTCACAACACTTCATGAAGCTGTCAAAGTTAAATTGGTCGGAACTGATTTGCGTGTTTATTCTAGGGAGGGGTGTTCGGATAAAAGAATGAAACTTATGTTTCCTCGAATAAGTCCGAACATTCGTATAGAATCCTTTAAAGTTTTTCTCCTCGCTTTCGACAATATTAAAATAAACTCTCATGAATACCTCGCACGATGTAGCGAACCGACTGCTCATTTATAACAATTAGTTCTCGGTGGAGATTTGTGGACGGGTTTTCTTAAGTGATTGCACAATTTATTTTTACAGATATTCCAATAAAAGTTAAAGGAAACTCCTGTATACAATGAATGCAACGTTATAACCATATGCGCATTCAAACTGGAAAGTGTCCGTCCTATGTGGTTTTATAAAAGAAATATTTAATTAAATTAGATTTTTGCCTATTAAGGGCTATCACTGAAATGTTCATTTATTCATCCAACTAAAATTCCAGAAATAGTTTCTGAAAATGTGAATTTTTCCTGATCAAGGTTTTAAAAAAGAACGCATAAAAACTGGAGAATATCATCTACCCCATGTTTTCATCAGTTCGTTACCGCGGCTTTATGGCGATGTAAAAGTTACAAAATTAGGAAAGTTTGGTTTTATACCTTTGTTTATCTTAATAATAAAAGAAGCTGTCTGTGTGCCTGTGTATCTGTGTACCTGTGCATCTGGGGCAATCATAACTCTTCAGAAAATAAACGTAGGAGCTTCAGAATTTGGCAGCAGCTTTAGGTTGATTCTGAGAGTTGCAGTGCCAAAAATAATTCAAATCGGCCCACGGGGGCCAGAGGGTCCCCACTGTTGATCCAAATGTCGGTTTTTTGAATTGACCGATTTTGACGAATTCTCGACTAATATCAATGTTTTGATGAGACACATTTTTGAGCCTAAAATGGATAAAATCGGTCTATGGGGTCAAGGATCGTAATGTAAGGGTCGATCCAAATTTCACGATTTTGAGGGGTCCACATGGACCGGTCGGTCCAAATTTCAGCAATGTCCGTCTGCCTGTACATATACATATATCCGGGAAGATCTGGTTGAACCGATTTCCACCAAACTTGGTAGGTACATAAAATCTTCACATAAATACATGACCAAAATGACATATTTGGACTGGATAGACCAAGCAGGGGGTGCCACAATCGCAAAATAAAATTTTCTGTGGTTATGTTTTTGGAAGGAAATTGCATAACCGATTTCAACCAAATTTGTTACATAGAATCTTCACATAAATTCATGACTAAATAACATGTTTGGACCGGATCGACAGAGCAGGGATACCACAATTACAAAATAAATCTTTTCGGTAATTATGCTTTTGGAAGGAATTGGCGGAACCGAATTCAACCAAATTTGGTGCATAGAATTTAAACATAAATTCATGACCTAAATGATATAGTTCGACCTGATTAACTACGTAGGGGTGCCACAATTGCAAAATTAAATTTTTCGATAGTTATGAATTTGGATGGAATCGGTCGAATCGATTTCAACGAAATTCTGTATTAAGGAGTTATGCAACATAAAAGAAAAACAAAATTAAGATTTTTAGGATAGATATAGAAAGCAGGTCTGCAACAATAAAAGTAATAAAAATTTTCTTTTTACAAGTGTTTGTGTTGAACTGCCCGCATCGATTTTAACCAAATTATAATATTTACACACACACACACACACATATATATATAACCATAATAGCATATTTGCACAGGATAGACTAAACAGGGGTGCCACAATTACAAATTAAACTCTTTCAGTAACTATGGATTTGGAAGAAATTGGCTCAACGGATGTCAACTAAATTTTATATGGTTTTACAAATTACCATAATGATATCAAGATTTTTAAAGCGGAGTTTAGAGCAGGGCTACCACAATTAATAAATAATAATAATCCTTTGCAACTTAACAGAAAACCCTTTCTCGAGCGAAGCTGGGTGTTTCAGTTAGTCTTTCATAATGGAATCGATTTCACAATGCATATGCTACCGCTATCAAATTTTCTGCGGTTTTATTATTTCCCTGCATCTTAGACGAAATAACATTCGACATCAAAATTAACAGAGGTGAAATTCGTTCGTTACCTGTTCCGACTATGGGTCATCGCCTCAACTCATCGTGATCATCAAAATCATTGATTCTTAACGCTTGGGTCGCGGCACAAAATAGAGTAGGCAAGTCATTAAAATTGTGTCTTCTTCGGTTTTTTAATCCAAATACGCCATTCCTCTTAACAGCCTGTAACGTGATAATGGATTGTGAGCATAAAAATTTAATTTAATTATCCAATTCCAATTCACTATATAATTTGTCATAGTAAACTTTTTAGGCCCGCTGCAACCGAAATTTGGGTCACAGACTAAATACGTTGGTTAAAAACCACTGATCTAACTCCTCTCTACAGAGACGCTCTCCCTCTCTCTCTCCTCTCTATCTCCCAGAATACCTCCCTCCAGGGCCTCTTCGATCACCTCCTATGATAGACATGGAAACATTCGGCCTCCTACCTCTCTCGTAATCTGTCTCTCACCGGCTTATGTTCCGTCTCCTCTTAATCACCCATATCGAGTTCCGCACTTCTCCAAACAAGGGAAAATCCCGACTCATTTGTCTTCGTCTCCGTCGCTTTTGCGGAATGCTCACGAGGAGATAATGAATTAAGCTCGGCGAATCGGGTGTTGGGAGGAGAGATCTGGATTTTATAAGAGAATCTATGACGAAGTTTTTGATGTCCTAGTTTACTTTTCTTAAGATATAGTTGGACTGTGAAATTGACCGAAACTTTCCAACGAAAAATTACTCATTAAATTTTGACAGTTAATAACTCTTACAAATCTGAAGTTAATTCCTCAGAGACTATCAAATACAAAACGCGTTCCCCATATCTTCACAGAAAACTTTTCGAAAACCACAAATCTCACTGCATCCAAAGCCATTCTAACAGCCAAGCAAAAATGAACCGATTTGTAAATGAAAAAGCTTCACGAAAAAGGAGTCTCTCTTGAAGGCTGACGTTACTGATATTGGATATGAAAAGGGCAATGGTGAGAATTCTTTGCGGATAACCATGGCTAGAACAAATGCAGTAGCAGTGCACTATTGTGTGTGTACATATATATATATATATATATATATATATATATATATGGACATTAAATGCACTCAAAGTTAATATATAATCCAATAGGCGGTATTAACTTTATTACAAAGTTTACGTAATTGATAAAAATGACTTAAAATATTCCATAGTAACCGTAGTAGGCGTAACTCGATGGAGTTCATCCACAGTAAAATAAATAAGCGATGATAATGTTAGGTCACTCTTTATAAAGTTAAAATAACTGTCATAAATCTGCCTTTTATTTCTTAAATATTCCATTTGAAAAATGAAATCCCTAAGATTTACAAAAGGTCATGATATAATATAATCAAATGGGTTGTAAATTTTATAAAAGTACCTTAGATTGTTAAAGATAATCCTGAAAAAGTAGATTTTTCTTCTACATCATTACATATACCGTTAAAAAGATTTTTGCCATACAAGTTTATCAAATGATGACATAAAAACTCCAAAGTTTAAAGTAACATAGGCAATCGGGTGGATATAAAAATGTTACGACGTTCTCACAGACAAACGAAATGCTGCGAAGCGAAAAATAATGCCAACCAAAAAGCATTCGCAAGAGAGATCAGTAAGATCCGAGAGTAATTTCGTTTCAAGTTGAAGAAAAAAATGCCACAAAAAATGACGGTCATTTTTCGCGACCTTGACTTTCTACTGATTTGGCGGCTCAAGCGGGGATGCAATCTACCGACGATCTCCCAAAAACGGCGGCGTTGGGCCATAAATGAAGGCACTCCTTCCAAGAAGGAAAAAAGGAAATGAGTCTGCGTTCCGAAACAAATTGCTTCACATGAGCTGAAGAGATGACGAGATATTTGATTTGGTCCAGCTGAGCCAAAAGACTTTTGTCTCGCTGCGAACCAATTTAGCTTCGCATACATGTCTTAATTGAGACGTCAAATAAAAAAATGTCATGGCCCTTATTTCAAAACGATACCTTAGTAGCTCTCGTAACATTAAAACTTTTGATTTGAAATTTTTACCATCTCGGCAACAAACTAGAATTATCAACAGAATTCAGCGAATTGACTCTGAGAACGGATGCTATGCAGACAAATATGCATATGGTAAGAGGCGGGAAAAATCAGATTCGCATTTCGGCAACAAAATATCCTTCGCCGATAGAAGATTCAAGAAAAGGAAACTGGAGGTTTTATTTAATTTCAACCATAAGACCAACTTGATAATTCTCTCTTTAGCCCACAATGTTGATTCAAGCTTTATACGACTCCAAGATTCAAGAATAGCATATAGTGGAGTCAACCATGAGAAATTCATGCTGACTTATTTTAGTATTTTTTCATCGTTAAAAATCAAACACGGAATCTCTGTTTTCCGGATAATTACTTCAGCGAATTGATCTACCAGAAACTCTCCTTCTGAATATGTTTCCTAGCAAGTAGTCATAAAGTAACGAATAGAAGAATTCCTGCGTTTTAAAGTAAAAAAACTGAGTATGAAGCTATTAGAAAGTTAGTGTAGTGCGTCTCTCAAACATACCCTCAAGAACTATATAACTATAGAACTATATCTGTCTAGAGAATTAAAATTATCAACAAGAGTATTTTTACCAGGAAACCATTCACTAGTAGAGCTTAATATCAAATTTTAAAAAATCGCATTATATACGCTTTGTCAAGATTCCGTGTATTTGCACCCATCTGTCCTCGTTGTCACACCGAAATTAATTCAACTAGGAAGGTGAAATTCGCTGCGAGCATTCCTAAAATTGAACAATCTTCACTTTCGGGAATAATATTGCAAAATTAAGTTATATGCACCGTATGGATACCGACAACAATGGCTAGAATTTCCCATTCACCCCAGGGTTTCCACGGCGCCCATTTATTTCTTTTCCTCGAGGAATACGTTATCCGCTCGGTTCCATTATACATCGGCTACCTCTTCCCTGTGATTTTAAAAACATTTTTAGGCTCATCATTTTTGCATTACCAGTTAGAAACATTCGCATTGCGTGGCCGCGAAGACCGCGAAAAAGCATAGCAACGCACTTTGGAAGGGAGGAGAAAAGCCGGGCATATTGCATTAAAGGCATTACTCGAAGCGGAACGTACGATTTGTCATCCGCACAAAATGAAATCAGTAAGGGCGTATTTTTCCTGCAGAATACGAGCGAAGGGAGGGAGGGAGGGAGAGAGAGAGAGGGAGAGAGAGGGAGGGAGAGAGAGGGAGAGGGAGGGAGAGAGAGGGAGGGAGAGAGGGAGAGAGAGGGAGAGGGAGGGAGGGAGAGAGAGAGAGAGAGAGAGGAGGGAGAGAGAGAGAGAGGGGGGAGAGAGAGTTGTTTGAAAAGACTACGGAAAGGGCTTGGGCTAGTAGACAGTACAGTTGCTACCTTTTATTTTTCAACATAACCCCCAATGATATCCCCAAACTTTCATCAAATATACTTTAGTGCATTGAACAAATTGGTTAAGGGAGTTTTGTATTATAAATGATTATTATTATTATCATCATAAACATCGCGGATTAATTCCCGATGCGAGATTAGATCCAAGCAAGTTACTGCAGAAAAAAGAAATAAAATTATAGATTTGTTTTTAAGAAGTTGGAGACAATTTTATAAATATGGAGGGTGACTGATTGCTGTATTAGGTATTCGAGACCTTTTATAATTCAGTTCTTTTTTTTAAGACTTGGCTCCTATGATCGAAATTATAACTAAGTCGGTGTTACAAATACGGCCGTTGAGAACATATTAGTCAAAAGGGTAATGAGAGGGAGTGCTGGAGAAAATGGGGACAGGAAGTAAAGGAGGAGTACAAGGAAATATCGGGAGGGGGGGGGGAAGGAAAAGTAAAACTGCGAAGGAGTGAAGTGAGAGGAGAAAAAACAATATAGGAAGGGAATGTATGTGAATATGATACTCACTTTCCATTGTTTCAAACGTGCGAGTATATTGAGTTTTTTTGTATAGTAAAAACGTTCTAACGTGGCGGTGCGCAGTAGGAACATTTACGGTAGGACGAGTCCATCCTCGAGGAGGGGCCGCCTATAGAGGAGGTGGTGTTCAGGTGTGGGCATTTGATGACTCGTGCAAACCAAAATTGTGTTACTGCGCATAGGCTCTGACGTTGGCACCCCCTTAAAGTTTCTCCTTTCCATTCCTTCCCTTCCCCCCTCACGCGTCTCTGCCTGCCACCTTAGAGCGCGCGAGCTATACCTCATACTAGCATGGTTAGCTCGTTCTCAACCAAGAAATACCATTCTATTCTGAAACGAGGTAGTTAAGCAGCAGAAAATCCGCCAGGCAAATAGAAGACCCGGGTTCGATTTCCGGTAACGGCAGAATTTTCTTCTGGTTTCCTGCTAATCCCATATTCCAGCATACGCCTGTTCCATAAGAATCGATGATCCGCACTTTCCATAGCAACCGTATTTTCTTCGAAATATTTTTCGCGGTATCTAGAGGTTTGCGTTATGGGATAGCACTCTTCCTTTGCGTCGATTATGAATCATATAAGCCACAAATGTCCAACCTTTAAGGTCAATGGGCAACCTCAACTAATAAATTTCAAGGCGCGGGCAACATACATTGTATTTATTCATATCAACGTGCTAATATTGTTATAAAACAAAATAAATCTAAAACCAAGAATATTCTTACGGAAAAGCTACCTATTTATTTTTTTAGAAACCTTACGGAATATGAAATTTGATTTTGTCATTTGGCATTGAATTTTGTCAGTTGACTTGGTGTTTAAAGGAGCATATTTCGTCAAAGCCATTCTCATAGTTTTATTCAAATGTTTGACCTTCAGAATTGATCTGCAACTTGATTCAATATTTTTCATACTTATTTAAGTCAAAAAAGGCATAGATACAGCCTATGAGAGGTGTATTTTAGTAGCGGCATTTTTTAATATGTATTGAAGGCCAACATTTTTATTGCGGTGATCATGATTTCAATTCAATGTCTGTTCTTAGTTCAATTATATATATTTATTAAAACGAGATACCTCACTTTGAAAATACGCCATATTTGACTGGCTTTGTCATTTTAAAAAGGGTTTGAAATGAATATCGTTGAGAATTTAATACGATTTTAAATCTCTGTTATTTCTTGAAAGTACTACATTCGCTTCGCGGGTGACATGTTACCCACGAGCTATGGGTTAAAAAGGCCTGATATAAGCCATCGTTGAAGGTTGAATCAATCCCCAAAAATACATAACGGAATGGGGAAACCTGCGGGGGATTTTTCAGTCATGGCAACTCATTGGAAATGTTACGCGATCGTAAAAACCGTGAAGACTGAATATGGATATGGAAGAATTGTGGATGCGTTTCGTCACGTAACCCATTGCACGTCACTTTCCACTACTGCTCTCTACACCTTACCAATATCAATTTTATCACCCTTTACTCTACTTTCCTCTCCTCTAGCGGGTAATTTTACAGCCTTTCGATTTTTTTTCCTTGCACGGTCTGCGAAATGCCGTCGTTTTTTAAAATCTTTATCTTTCGGCGCCTTGTTTTTTTTAAAGGCAGGATGGGGAATCCGGTGAATCATATCGGCGGTGGAGTATGAGGCGATAACAAAATGTTTGCTGCCCAGAAAAGTTATCGCTTACGGCGAGGGAATTTGGTTTATTACTCGGCCCCACGTTCTCCCTCCCTCTTTACCTCCCTTCGTTGACATGGAAGGATAGGGACGATAGGAACGGAGCCAAGGGCACACCCTACGCCTCCCCGTGCGATATTTTCTTCCGTTTTCCATAAAAGATGATTTATAATTCATGCCCTTAAAAGGACTTGAAAGCTTTTTGTGCACTAAATTTATGTTTATGAATAACCTAGAATCGCTCAAGTAAGTTGACAGGAATATATAAATACATATCGACGATGAACGCAAAATGCGTATCATCTGTAATAATATCTGTCGCACGGTGAGTGAGAGAACGTTCTCTATAGTCTTTAATTCGGTGTAATATGCGCATTTTGCCACTAAATAATGAAGATACATATAGGAAATAAATATGCTGAAGAAATGATAGCAGATTTAAATCACACATTCGACATAAACATTTTTAATACGATTCGATAAGGAGAAGCAAAATTAGGCGTAAATCTTCATCTGAATGGCTCTCATGAAACGGTCGCCCATGACAAAAAATGCTTAGTCCTTCGCTATTGCAAGATAAAGACATCGGATTAATCATTTTAATTCATATTCGAATAAATAATTTCATTAAAGTTCTTTTTAAATGTACATTTGAGTAAACGATACACATTTTGTCGGAACTTGCCACGATATGGAAAACACAAAATACATTTCCTTTAAAAGCTTCATTTCATTAAACAAGAAAATTAGCCTGCAACGGGATTTTGATCTTAGAGAATGTTGAGTAAAAAATCTGGAAAGTACGTTTGATTTTAGGTGTCACTATATTATATAAGGTATTTTTATTGGAAGTTTTTTACTCAATATTGTGTATGATTTAATTAACTCCAAGCATTCATTTTATCGACATTTATGAGTTTAGCAGTAAATATATAAGCTTATCTCAATCCGCGCGTTTTATGACTCTTTCTGCTGAAGACGATATTTGCACCAAAATATTTTCACGTTTCTCACGAACACACATTGGCCACATGACTGAATTTCATCAACACTGACTCATCAGTTTAGTCTGCGGAGCTTCCACAGACGTGCAGATGTAACATCTCGCTTTTATAGCAAAAACGAACCAAGGCAGCATACGACTCTGAAAAATAGAATACACGTGTGCTAAGAGACTATGTTATGCACGAAACATAAGTAGTTCACCAGTGTTTCAGAATAATCCTATTTATGCGTGAATTTCGGAATGCACGCAAAAATGGAAATACATGCGATATGTACGCTTGAACGAAAAAAAAGCCTCTAAAAACTCCGTGCGAACCCACACACACACATATATATATAGAGAGAGAGAGAGACGGAACTGACTGATATGGCTAAATTTTAGAAAATACCTTTGTTATGTAGAATATTATTTTTCCTACATTTTAATAGAGAATAGTATAATTTTGTTAAAAGTAAATATATATATATATATATATATATATATATATATATATATATATATATATATATATATATATATTCATCGGAGTTCATCTCATTTATGTTATGCCCCGCAACGGCATCGATTTTCTTGAATGTGTAGCAGTAACCAAACACAAAATCCTACGGCTATACTTTAACATTATCATCAAACATTTAGAGCATAGTTAATTTATCATAAAGACCTATACTGTTACGGTATGAATAATATGGCTTACTTGTTTTTTTATATATTCGTAATATAATTTTTTTTCGCCATTTGACCCTTTTGCTCTCGTATTTTCGAGTATCATGAAGGAGCTGCATTTATTACGCTTACAGGAAAACATGCCATGGGAATAAACGATAGAAAATTGTGCGATCTAGCCAGATTCTCTCTCAAGTTTACTTCATGGTTTTATGGGTGGAAAGGTCGGTTAGGTGAGTCATTTGGATGTGGAACATTTGGAGCGTATTAAAAAGACTCCAGACGACCCAGATTTCTCTTCCGCTCTCGTTTTTTATCTCTCTGTTGACCCGTTTCCTAAGAGATATCTGACAAGATAGTTGCCTGCATGTAAGATTTATTGTGTTTATTGCGTCCAGATTACCAAACTTCCGCTTGCATCGTATAAAGATTATTTTGGCCAAAAATCTCTTCCCAAATTCAGATAAAAATTCTCCTATCCATAAGTTACTATTTAATGCAAACTTTTATTTATTTTAACTAAGAGTTTAGGCGTTTTATTTCGGAATATCTGTCCATCTGCGTAGGTGATATCTACCAATGTAATGAAGCTGGTCGATCAATATTTAGCGTTTAATTCGGTATGCAGTAGAACGTCTCCAAAACATATTTTTCATTGACTGTTAGCATGATGATAATACTTAACGAACTAATGCAACTATTAAAGCCAAATTTTGAAGGATTGATCTTTCATCCAGTATCTAAGCAATATTAGGGGGTAGTTGGGCTTGCAAGGTAGAGAAAACAAAATATACGTAATTTCCGGCGAATTTTTTCAACGCTTGTAATTTTATAGCATTCAACGCAGGGTTATTAATGAACCACGTTTATTTTATATAAATAGCTCATAAACAGCCATTACCGTCCCTTTTGAAATGAGTGTAATAAGGAAAACAGACGAACACGTACAACCATGTCCTCGACAGGATTCGAACCAGCAAGCATTGGTAGCTATGCACTCAAACTACTCCCCTACGAATGCCGGCACCTATTGTAAGTAAATCTCATACATGCTCTACAGCAGTGTTTCTCAAGCGGGGGTCCGCGCGTTATTTCTCAGGGGTCCTCGAGTTGAGCAGGATATGTTTTTGTTTATATATAACTTGTTTGGTCCAGCACAGAGCTCTGATTTATGTTTCAAAGTGTAAGAATGAGACAGTGAATGAAGAATGCATCAACATCTTATAGAGACGGGATCTGCAGAAATCGTTGGACTTCGTAGGGGGTCCGCGGCTCAAAAGAGGTTGAGAGACACTGCTCTACAGCATTATTCAGGGATACTTGCCGTATGTTGGATAATTTTCTTTCGCACTCTTTATAAATGACCAAAAATCAATCTAAATATTAGAGCAGCTTTCGAGAAAGACGGCAATTTAATGTTATTCGTAAAGTACACATAATATTAAAATAATTAAAATAAAAGGAAAAATAGCGTTATAGCAACACCACTTTCTTTAATTAATTTAACTTTATTTATATATTAAAATTATTAGTTTTATATTCATATAAAAGCTGTCTATGATGTGAGCAATCATAAAGAAAAATGTTGAGAACAATCTGATGAACCATTTAAACTTCAAAGCAGTAAACAGCCGTAGGCTAATATTCAGTTTAGCATACCCAACGTTTCCGGAATCAAACGTAAGTTAAAAACGTACTTCACCGTAATAAACTCTAAGTCACGAATAAAATTCTTTTTGCGCGTTAAAATTCGAGTAAGTGAAAATAATTCGATATGCTTTTCATTTACGAACGGCATACTTGAAGGACTACAGAAAATAATCCGTCGGGTAATGCGAAAGCTATCCGTAATAAACAACGTGATTTACGAGAAAACTCTTTTCTCTCCAGAGTAGTTAACTGGAATGATCAGCAGTCGTACTGCACTCGTCAAGATGCTGCAAACAAATAGGTTTTATGGAGATTTTCACCCTCCCCTCCCGTCATGGCGACGTTGAAGCATTTCACGGATGGAATGTTTCCTGCATGACGTGTTCAAACGTGTACGCGAAAGATTTCATCTTTTTTTCGAAAGAGAGAGAGGAATTGAGCAACCGCTCCCTTTCGGAACGCGCGGCTCAAAAGCATTTGACGCAAATGTTTGACAAATGCCGTCTATCAGCAGATGAAGAAATAAGTAAAGAATGTCGGAAGCAGCGTAAAAACCTACGCATTCCCGGCATACGTACGAACATGTATACAAGCGATTCTGTCGTAAAATGGACCGATGTCAAAATGAGTGGCATTTAATGTTTGGGCCATTTTTCATCTAACTGGCACTAAAAATATTTTTGTAGTTCTTTTATCAATGAGAAAGCGGACCACACACGGATTTCAAGCGATAAAATTTTTTCTATATATTTCGTCACTCTTTTTGAATAATTCCCGTGTAATTTTTATAAATATTTATAAATATATAGTTTATTTGCTTGATCTGCATTTACCCTTGTTTAATTCAGAATTTTCAAAGCAAGGTTAACGTGTCATGCGCAGCTTTTTTCTATCGATGGAAATATTTAAGATATTCAATTCAAGTAAAAAGGCAGATTTCTATTCCATTAGATTCTAGTTTAAACTAAAAATAAGACCAATATTGTACAATATTAAAATACGATATATTAATACAAATACTTCCATTTGAAAATTTGATAAGGATCCTGAAAATCGCCCCAATTAAAAATTAAAATCCTCCACGAGCGAAAATAAGAAACTGTTAGAGACATTATGAATACATGCTCTTAATCCTAGAATATAAGGAAAGCATATTACATCCTAAGATGGATGGTTTTCGGAGTTTTCAAATACTTTTGTACTGCTATAGTCATCTTCTTTGAATTACCCACAAAAAGCAATAAGAACATCACGATTAAAACATCTTACGTAAATAGATTCAGTGACATGCCACGTTTAAGCGGTTAACGTTCCAAAACCACAAAGACCTTATGGATCAGGGACACAAACGCGTCGAGGCGACGAATTTCTTCCCGGTGGAATATATTCAATTTTTTTTCCAGAAGGTTAAAACCTTCCTCGTAGACGACAAAGTCGCGTCGGTTCGGCAAATTCCTCGAGAAGGTTCTCTTTTTTATATTCCTTCCAGTTTGGCTTTCAGGCGAGGAGGATATTTGCAAAGCGTTCAAGGCAACCGACTAGGGATGAGGACACAGTCTCGCGGAGGCGGGGAGGAGTTTACTCACGCCGACATATCCCCGCGTTAGCTTTTATAGTTCTTCCTCCTCCTCCTTAAAACCCCGCGTGCGTGCCACATCCACACCCTCTCTCCTCCCACTCCCGCGTGTTTATATGCACGCGCGTTGTCGAAGAAGGAGGGAGTATGGAGAGGAAAGGAACGATGGGTTCCTCCTTTAGCAGCGTCAACACCCCCGCGGGTGTACAGAAATGGCGGCGAAGAGAGTAAACACGTCTCGGCCAATAAGCCAACAAAGATCCCGCAGGTTAGTAGAAGAGGGGTGAGGGAGAAAGATAGGATAAAAAGGAGGAAAAGGCAGAGAGGAAGTGGGAGAGGAAAGGGGAGAGGAAGGGAGACGGTTAGGTGAGGAATGAGGACAAGGTAGAGGAGGGGGGAGAGAGGGAGCGAAAGAAAATGGACGAAATGATTTATTTGTCCGCTGATGTCCGTCTCTTTCTTTCTGGCTCACGAGGGCGTAAACTGTATACATTTGGCATTTCAAACAATCTACCTCTGCGAGCGTGTGTGTGCGAAGCGAAAAATGCTGGGATCGTACAACAATTCGCGAATTTTATTTTTCCTTTCAGTCTTCCTTCAAAGCCATTTATCTCGGCTCCCCACATATATACTTTTTTCCTATTTGTTCTCGTTCCATTAAAAACCAGAAGGAACTTCCTCATTCTCTTACCTATGTTCATTTCTTCCCTCCCAAAAACTTCCCCTTTTCCACCTATTCCACGAGTCGGGTCTTTTTTTTACCATTTCCTGGAATCGGCACAGTTTCGCAAAAATAGGCCAATTTTAGCATTGTTCATAAAGACCCAATTTTTTTAAATCGTCGATTGGCTGGCTGTACGTCGAAACTCCGCGCTGTTATTGGGCTTGGTCCATGCTTGCGCCGTGTGTTTATGAATGCGAGATGAGATGCTTACTTTTTTAAACCGTCAACTTTGCAGTTTACCGTACAACTTGACTCGTAAACGAAAAAAAAAGTTTTTACGTGGAAAATACAAATGAACCGTTCCGGTTTCTAATATCACGAGACAGTCGTCGGGCATTTTAAATTTATTTGAAATAGCAATTACAAAAAATTAAGAGAAGTCTTTCGAGAAATTCGGGAAGAGTAAACTAGAAGCCAACCCAAAGGCCCAGCACCTGAATTTAAATTGGAAACATTAAATCAACTGAGAGCTTAATAATGTGTGTCAAATATACGATAAAAACGTCTTTCGCTCGCTAAAAAATGAAATGAAAGCTCTAATATTTCATTGCAACCGAGAATCTGTAAAAGTTACAAGGAAAAATGTATTATATTTACGAAAACATCACACCACGGTTCTCGCATAATGCCTGCGCTACAGTTTTGGGGCTTTTTTAATACTTGCCCTCTGGCTCGATATTTCGAGATAATTTCACGACGAATGATGGAGTTCATTCCTTTCAGTCTGCCTACTGCGTTTTATCAACTGGCGGCCTTCCAAGTGTAACAAAGAAAACATTATCGTCGAGATCACGTACAATTTGTCTCACATGTCTTTTTTTCCTTCCATCCCGAGGTTATTGTATGATTCGTAAAATATTTCAGGGGATAGCGTATTGAAAATCACGATCTATGTTGTGTCAACAGCAGACTTAAACAGCGGTAACTATTTGACAAAAATGCGAGGATTTAGCAAGCGTTCATAAGCCAGTACTGACGTGGAATCCACACGGACAAATCAAAGTCTCTTTCTATTGGAAAGAATGAACACGATGATAAAATACGTGACATAAATTGCGGGACGTAAAGATAATTGAGGATCGTTTATCACTCTGAGAGGAGTGCTGGGGATTGTTTGTGGCATTATAATCCATGCCACCCATCAATCTGCTTAACTATATAATGATATGTCCATTTGGATTTAGATGTCGAGTTATATATTTTTATTTTTTTTTCATTTTACATCAGTTATCCGGATCTTGTACAATATTCGCTCTTCTTTTGTCTTATCCTCATTCGCCGCTCTTGTTAACTCCGTTTTCCAATTATCATTTAAAAATATTTTTTCCGATTTTTTCTTAGCATTCTCATTCATTTTCGTTTTTTGATGTATTACTTTTTCCTCCTCATTTACACGAAAAAGCGATTCATCTAATGTTTCCTTATATTGTCCGTGCTATCTTTATCCCACAATTCATCTCTCATAGTGTTCTTTCTTTTTTAGTTTTAATTTAGTTCTTTTACTCGAATGTTCAAATAAACTTGTCAAAGGATGTTTTTTCCTCCATGCTGCACTTTTAAAAAATGACTACACTTGAATGCGTGATAATTTTGCAGGTTTAAGATAAAGTTATTCTTCAGATCGAAATAAAATATACTGAGATGAGTTGGGCTAGTTATTCGTTCTCACTTTCTAAAAGATTTCCCGGCGTATAGCAAAAAATGATCACCTCCACGCAGTGGCGGATTTACGCCTCATGGGGCCCCTGTCGCTAAACATTTGGGGGACCCTGGCGCTAAGCAGTCGGGGGCCCTAGAATCTAAATATATAGTGGAACCGCTCCTAACGGCTACCCTCCTTTGTGGCGTCCCTTAATGATCGTTCTTCTATGGAATCATAGAGAGGTTCCACTGATTTTTAAATTGAGACATTTTATAATTCTGAGATTATATACACGAACATTTTTTCGGGGCCCCTGGCGCGCGCAATGTGCGACCTCCCTTAAATCCGCCAGTGCCTCCACGGTTTCCTTCTTTTCCTGCGCTGATTATCTGCACTTAAAAACAGAGAATGCCTCCATTCTGTAAATAAAACTGACTATAATAACATAAATATAGCAAACCCCAAATATTTTTCTTTTATTTAAACATTTTATAATTTTATCATAGGAATTACTAGTGAGATGACCAATTTGCGCTGATTCAAGTTTCAGTTAACGAGTTCGGTTGTCTAATAGAGCTATATGAGTAATTATACAGTCATAAAACGCTCGAGTTAACTAGTACACGCGTCAACTAAAGAGTAATCATAATGAGTAATATAGCATATATTTGTATCTATGAGGACGGTTACTCTCAATTACGTGCATACGTGCATGAGTCGCTTAATCGTTTTACATCTATGGCCCTTATTTAACTATATTTGATGATGTGTTTGCAATGATTAAACGAAATACGTGTTTTATATGTAACGCGATGGAATATAAATGTTTCTGTCAACAATCTAGTAATAATATTTTCCGGTATGAAATTTCATTTGTGCATTAATTTAATTGATGGATTTTCCGCGACAAAACTTATGCGCTAAAGATTTTACCGTGCCAATTTGGTGTAATAAGCTGTAGCGTATACAACTGTATTTAAATCTCACCTTTTCGTTGCAATCATCTGTAATTGAAATGCGTTTCCGTTTGAACACTACAATAATAGTCTCTTATGCATTGCCGCATACGTGTGCATAAGGAAATTTGCCTTTAGAATTAGGACGGTGGGATCTGGTTCCGAGGCCATGGGGCAGTCCCGATAATTAGCATCTTTTCCACGCAAGCCAACCAGTGTCCACTCCAAAACGGCCTCTAGAGAAACAGAAGAAGGTAGAGGGTTGTCCATTAACGTAACCACGGAAACGAAGCCACTTCATCTATATATATCTCTCTCGCTCTTCTCCATTACTCGGCCTAAGTGGACCTAATTTGTTTGCGTTTCATTCCTCTATGCGCAATGGAAATGTCCACTCATTTCCAGTAACAAGGGAAAGGGGCACGCCCTTTTAGTACATTTACATGTTCCATGGCTGAAGCCGCATACAGCCGGTGTTGCCAAACGTTTGACACGAAGTCTGCATGTTCGTTCCACGCGAGGTAACTCTATATGTCTCTCTTTTTATCTCTTCCCACCTCTCTCTCTCACTCCTACTTCCCATCTCCCCCTTCGATTCCTCCATTTCGCTTCACCCCTCCTCCTCTTCCCCCCTTTGGCACCCCGCCTAGTCTTTCCGAATGTAATGATCGTGTTCTCCTGCAAAGCGGTACTCCGCTCGACGTTTTAGGTCTGCGCTGAATTATCGTGAAAATTTCGGAAAATGTTCCAGTTCAGCGGTACTAATATCCGCTTCGTTTCGGCGTTACGTTTTGCGAAGGGTATAAGTCGGCAATAATATGCATTCCGCCTGATGCAGGGGTGGGCATACTACGGCCGGCGGGCCGCATGTGGCCCGCGAGGGCATTTTATGTGGCCCGCTTAAAATTATGGCCGAAAAACCATTTCCAGATATGTCACGGGAATAATATATTATTTATTATTGATTTTCACTAACAGGATCCCTCGCATTTTCTCAAATAACTTCCGATGTGAACCGTACCGAAGCATTTTCATCTGTTAATCTAGCTGAAAGAAAAACAAATAAGCGTAGAGTAAAAATCAGATCTTGCAAGGAGAGTCATTTTGAAATAGGTATTAGTAAAACACATGTTGAGAAAATGCTTATTACATTCCATATGTCCTATCCAAGACCATTATTTTCATATCCTCAAAAATATTCTCTTTTTTAAATTAACTAACATTCCTAATATTCCATCAACTTCTTCTATCTACTAGCACCATCAATAATTTGATTCATGCGGATGGAATTAATATCTCAGCTGCTTCAGACTTTCTGTTTGATTAATTATATATATATATATATATATATATATATATATATATATATATATATATATATATATATATATATATTACCCATCATACTGTTAAATTAATCAAATGTTAATTTAAACAACTGCTGAAAGCCACTTCAAAAAATCAATTTTAACAAAACACATGGTTGGGAATAATTTTGAAACTAAAAAAATCAATCTTTGACCTGGAATCTAACACGACTCTTCCACTTTTCAGGCGGATATTCCACCACTGAACCACCGTAGCAGATAATTTTTCCCGTTTCTGAATACGGATGTTTACAGCTAATGCCTGTCTGCTAGGATCTTATGATCATTTCTTTCCATCAACACACAGTGATTAAGGTCATAAATAACAAACCTGACGTAAAATAATATATCATTATTTTTAATAAAAATAACATTTAGAATAAAAATAGTAAAATTGACTATATTCAGTAGTGCGTGCAGGAATGTATAAATAATAATCATACATATTAAGCTGTTAAACGTTCAAAATACTAACTGCCCTAACGAAAATTGTCGCTTTTGTTACTTATTATATTTTCATTCGATTTTCGACTTATCTAAGTAGCTAACATTAAAGAGCCTAGCATATGGGAGTTGAAATGACGTTTTATTATTGACCAATACAAACAAAGTTAAAATGTTCTTTTTCGGACACTACCATCGGTTAATATAATCTAAGGAATTCGGCTCAACTTTGTGGTAAGTGATAATCACATTTAGAAGAAAGGAACGACTAAGTAACTTCCACACAAATTTATTTCACGACCTGTTTCGCTAAATAACTAGCATAATCGGGTGCTAGGAAAACCGGTCGTGAAATCTGTAGCCGAAATGTGCATCTAGTTTTCCCTGCTATTTTACGGCTATTGGAGAAAGGCAGTTTGTCAGTTTATATTTAGCCGTATAGCGAGCTTGATAATTCTCGTATGATTAACATGTTTTAATTATGGGTTCCACTGAATTATTTTCTCGGCTCATGTTCATTATTTATTTAATTAACTTTCAACTTAATGATTCCGAGTTATCTTTTCCTTTGCGGCACTGTCTTGTATCCATGACCGCCACTGACCTCATTTACAACAAATCACGCGAATCTCACGGCGCTCGTCTGGTCTTCCACCTCCTTCTATCGTTAGCTCGCCACTTCTAAGTTCATATTTTTTCTTATTCATTAAGCGTCTGTTTTTTTATTCCCTTTCATGCGACGCCGAAACTCCAACGCCGTTGCGAATTCGCGCATTACCTTGACATCGCTCGACAGCTCCATGCTCTGAAAATCCGTGTTCCCTTTTCTAATGCACTGTCTTTCTCCGTCTTCCAGCTTCACTCCTTCCTTCTCGCCCCCCATCTCTCTCCTCACTCCTGTCTTTAATAAGTATGCTCACACATCCCCCCTCTCCCTTAATTAATTAACATTTTTTTCCCATTCCACACGTCCTGTCCCGCGTTGAAGTCTAACACCTCTTACTGCCGCCTTTTATTAGCCTACTATATCATTCCTTTCATCTTCATGCACGCCTAATTGTCTCTCTTCCTATCATTCTCTACCTGTTCGTCTCAGCTCTTTCAGAAACTGGAATTTAATCCTAAATTATTTAAGTGAAACAAAATTCCGTAATAATTAGTCGTTGGGATCAATATAATTTTTCCCAATTCAAGCAAAGAAATATATATATATATATATATATATATATATATAGTGTAAAAATGTTTCTCTTAACGCATTATAAATAGTTTTATCGATAATTTATGTAAAAAGTTTGTAGATGAATATTTTATATCTGTATTTTAATATTTGGTTTTGATTTGTGAGTCCTATCGCTGTCTTCGCAATTTCAACGTTTGATTTTCTTATGTTCCCTGCAAATGAACGCCATTAAATTGACACATATTGTCGACACTCCAGGCGTATTTCACTTCTGGAAATGGTAAAAATCAAACCAAATCAAAAATCAAATTCTTTCACGATCGCAATCCTTACTCTATTTTCATTGTAAATGAAAAAGTAAAAAATCTCTACGATAGAGACGTCTTGAAAGGTTTTGAACGGCTATTAAATTTTTAACTTGACTTTCCCTATATTTATTTTGGTAGACATATACGCGTCATTTCAAGAAGAAATTACATTCCATATGCTAGAAAAGCGTTCTCCAGCTCTTTCGTCACTCGCCACATGTTGCTTATATCAGAGGAGTACACATCGTGAGAAGAGTTAAGATAAGGTCTTTGTCTCTCACCAGTCCTATTTAATATATAGAAATCCACCATACACCAAGATCTAAACTCTTACATAAACCAACGCCATCTCAAAGGCAACAGCATTTGAGCCACGCGGAGCCTATATATATATATATATATATATATATATATATATATATATATATATATATATATATATATATAAGTTGCAAGAGTTATCGCAGAATATTTATCATTTTCGGCAAAATTAAGGCACTCATCCGTAATTTCCAAATTCTCTCATAATCGACTCGTTTTCGTGTATCACATTTCGTGAATCATTGTCAGACTTCCTTGTATTAACAATATCAGTAATAATAATTAAGACAATCTATCTATGTATTACACTAATATTTATGGAAAATTGGGATATATTGTGTGAAATAAAGACTGGAATAGCGAAAGCAAAAGGAAGATATAAATAAGAAACTGATAAAATTTTATGTATGGAACGAAATAATTGGCATGCAGAGAAAATTATATAACATACTTGGATTGTTTCGAAATGTGTGCATAGAGAGCGGTATTGAAGATATAATGGAAAGATGGGATGAAAAAGGAGAAAATACTAAGAATAATAGGAGAGAAGCGGCCAATCATTCAGACAATAAGAAAGAGAAAGTCTGACTTTATCTGAGGAGAGGCAGTACGAAAAAATGTTTTAAATGGAAGATAGTGGCGAATGGATCACAATATTTGCCACATAATACAAAATATGAAAAATGAATTAGAACAATTCTTAACCTTTAAATAAGTTTCCTGATGTATTATTTAGTGTTAACTATTTTTTATACTTGTTGAACCAGGTTTAACCAAGAATAATCAGGGACTTGTTTACGAACAGTATACCAATGATGATTTCTTTGGGCTTGATTGTATTTCTAAAATTTTCTGTCAAAATATAAGAAATCGGCGAAAGAAAAGGATTGTCAAGTGTCACAGTGAAAGTTTAATTTTATAATAATATATATTAAGATACGTATATTTTTTCATTGCATTAATGCTACTATTTATGATTTTTCTGTATGAAGAATATATAAACATAATAGTTAATACTAAATAATACAATCTGAAATCTATTTTAACGTTAAGAATTTTTCTAATTAATATTTCATATATTTGGTAATATGTAGCGAATACTGTGGTCCGTTCGCCACAAATTTGGCCAACCTCGATATCCTGTTGGACAACGCTGGGCTAGAATTTAGGTGGTTTATCACGGGACGGATCCATTTAAACGCTATCACGAAATTGCGAAAACCTCACTTCTAATTCTATGATTGGTAAAAGCATTGGGTGTCAATGGAGATAGAAGCCAAAGAGAAGGAAACATAAATTGATATATAATTAATGAAAAGTTAAGAAAAGTTAATGCTTAATTCTGAGATGCGACTAATTAGCTACAACAGAAAATTAGGTAGCTGATGCGTCAGCTATGTCGCTTCAAGGAACTACTATATAACATACTTAATATATTAACCTCCAATTTATAACTTTATGAGGAGGGATAAAATATGAGAGGAGCTTAATCATAGTGATTTGAGAGAGATAGAAAAAATAAGTTGGATCATGTTCAGAGAGAAAACGGCCTCTTGAAATATTTATTTTCTTATATCTTTGTCTCTTTCCTATTAACCATCCTCGTAAAATAGAAAGGGATTTTGGATGGTTTAAAATGAGAGAATTGTTACGCAGAGAAAGGTTTTAGGTAGAGCAACACGAGAAAAGTGAACCAGAAAACTACCAAAAGTTAGATTAGTAGAATCGAAATATATTTACTGTAAATCTAGAAAATAACGAGCTCATTCAAAAACCTTCGGCTGCATTTTAAACGATCAACACGTGGAATTGACATCACTTCCTCCGCGTGCCAATCTTTATTTATCCGGCAGATTAATCCAATCCACTTGGGAAGGTCTGTCTCTCTGCATCCCTCCAGATAATCACCCTTCCGTATCACAGCATGTCCTCCCTGGATCCCATTCCTCCACGAAACCTCCAATAAACGTCTCTCTTCCATTCTCACTCATTTCCATTCCATTCTCAAACCCATTATGTCCTACTCCCACGCATTTCTCCGTCACTTCCCAAAATCTGACTCACCAATTTCCATCTAGAACAAGTTTCTTTCGTCCTCTCATCTAGAAAACGTCGCGTTTTTATTGTTTTCCGCGCCACATGTCTCCTTGTCAATATCCGACCTTCACTTGTTGGTTTGTATTAATGGCTAATCAACCTCTTGGATTAATAAAGCAATAATTCCTTCCAAACCGAACACACACAAGGGAGGAGGGAGATCCGGTGCCGGCATTAGCCTACGCATTATGAAGAGCACAAAGGGGGCCAACTGTTAACGTCCTTTCCGAAGGACGGAGCGCTGACTTGCGCAGTCTCCTCTTATCACACAAGTAGAGGACGGGACGAGCCCAGGTTGGAAAATCCGACCTTCGCCGGGATCGAACCTGGGACCGCTGATCGACTTTCACTCCTCTTCTTCCTCTTATCTCACTCTTCCCTCGATGGTTTTTATAAGAACTTCTTTGCTCCTCCCTTTCGCATCTCGCTTCTATTGGCCGCATAATAGGGTCTCTTTTCGCGCATCTCATTTCCTCCTCCTACTATTACCTCTACGCTTTGTCTATTTAGCTAGTCAGCCTTGGTAGATGGTTAATTAGAGTATCTACCATCGGGTAAAAAGGTCATAGTTTCGAATCCCGTCGAGGGAATGGATACTTTTGCTTGTCATTGTGGTCAAGATTTAATAATGGACTCCATTGTGTAATTTTTTTTCCTTAAATAAAGATGGTTCATCTTTACCTTTCATATCTTTACGACTATCCCTTCAATACCATTTTTCTCTCTCATACCACCCTTACTTTCCCTTCTATCCTCATTATCTTCTATCTCCCCCTTCTCTTTAATCCTCTCTCCTAATCTTCTTCTCGATCTCTTCATTCATTTCTCTCTCTTTTATCTCTCCTATATCATTTTTCTCTCTTATCGTCTATACCTTACTCTCCCTTCTGTACTCATTATCTCACTCTCTCTCCCAATTCTCTTTCCTCTCTCTCCATCCTCTTCTGCCCATCATCTCCGTCCACTCATATTTATATCACCTTCCGTCTCTTTCCTACACGTATTCTCCTCAGTCTATCTCTTCCCTTCGTTTCTTTTACTCATTTTCTCTGTGTATTCTTCTTTCATCTAATATTTCTTCTTTTTCTATGAACCTCCCTCTTCATCATTATCCTTCCCAATATCTCTCTAATCTTTTCAGTCTTTCGATATCTCTCGCTCATTTCCTTCCGACCCTCACATCTTATTTCCCTTAGCTCCGCTCCCCTGATAGAGGGATCGACATCAATTGCAGCGAAGTAGCTGTGACGTCAGGGGTGAGAAAGGCTGCGTTGTATTGGCGCGTGTTTACGTACGTGGGCGGAGGTAGTCATGGAGGAGTGGGATGACAGGTTTCGGAGAAGTGGAAGGGAAGGAGTTATGGGGAGGGCGGGGTTTTCAATGGATGGATAATCTTCGAGCGGGAAAAAGAGGAGAGTTAGGGCGCACAGGAATATCGTTGGGACACGAGAGGCTCTCGTCTGTTACGCAACAAATCGGACTGTGTCGTTGTTAAGCAATACAAAAGCTCCCAAAAATTTATTATTTCAACATTAGAAATTAGTTGAGTGCACGAGTCGGGTGGATATTTCACAATAGGATTGCCTTCAAAATAAAGAGGGGTTGTGAAATTAGCAATAGTATCTATTATGTTCTTAGTCTCACGTTCTCATGGTAGGGTTTCTACAGAACAATGGTAAACTCCGTGATTATGAACGCCTAATAATGCTCGTAGGAATACATTGTTCAGAAGGGTAACATTCTATCAACGCTATCTAGTTAATGTCCAATAATAGCATAAGTAGCATCTCACATCAGTTCTCCTGTGATCCTAAAAAATACGCAACCCAAACAACACCAAACTATAATTTCCAGTTAACATGTTAGTACTCGCGTTCCCCAAACACCAGTTTATTAAAAAATTATAATCATTTGGTTCCCAAATCCACAACTCTAAAATTAAGCAATGAATAAAGTTATTATTTCTATTTCCCGATTATCAAAAAATGTTGTTGCCACCATAGGACATTCTCCATACCTGCAATAATTCTAAAAAATCCAAACAGGTTAAATGACAATAAATATTTTAAGCAAATGCGAGAAAACTCTAAAGACTTTACAAAGAACAGAAATAAACTCAAATTGTAGCCTTCTGATGTTGGATATAACCAGGGCAGACTGCCGGGCGACTGTGCAACAAGCCCGATTTTTTAGGCTGGTTTCCAAAGGAAATATAACCTTATGAAATGGTCCTGTCTGTGTGTGTGTCCCACACTAACAACTTTTGCACCAATTGACCGATTTTCATGAAACTTAGTATGAGGTTCGTGCTGCCAAGTCCCACCTCCGGGCTAAATTTTATTTGACGAAGATTGAAGTTCCGGGTTCAATTCCAGGAACGTTTTACATAGGAAATCTCAAATCCATCGTGCAGAGATGTTTTCATTAATACTTTAAAATATATTAAAATTGTGGTATCGGAGCGAGGTTTGTACTGTTCTAAGGGAAAAAGAATGTAAATTCTAATTCTTATCGCAGAATTTTGATAATTGGTTTTATTTTCTTGAATTTATACTTAAACAATTTTTGAGTTAGAGCACCCACAAAATTCCGATCACAGACACAAGCACAGACGTCATCGAGAATATAGTCAAAACGTGTTCAGTGGACCTTAAAACATGTATATCCGTTGAAATCTCTAATTCGATTTTTTTCATGAAAACATTTCTCTATACTTCGTATATGGAGAAAGTAAAGACTCATTTAACAAAACATTGTTTTTTGAGATACCTGGGTCCAGGAAATCTGAGGAGCAAGTTTCAGTCAAAGGCTAACTTAATTTTTAGTCTATTTTCCAGAATGGAAATAGGCTTATAGTTTTGTCGTTGTGTCTTTCTGTCTGTCCGTTCCCTTTATTAACTTTTGAACCAACTGACCGATTTTTATAACGCGGTGAAAATCTCTTGCTACTTGGGCCGAGCTCCTGAGGATAGTTTTTGTTGCGAAGATTGAAAGTCCCGGGTTCGATTCCAGGAGCTATCTTTCCAATTTGATTTACATGGGAAATCTGAAATCCAACGTGCATGATAATTTTCTCTTGCACATTAAAATATCTTAGAATTGTAACATTGGAGCGCGATTTGTGCTTTTCTCTGAGGAAAGGAATTAATATTCAAATTTGTATCGTAGAATTTTGCTAATAGATCACATTCTTCGAATCCCGCGTAAAATACTGACGTATTTGCAGTTTTTATTACTCATTACGAGAGTGTTGCTATAGCAACAACTATTGTTGGACTCTGATTCGGTATAGTCTAATACATACACGCGTTATCTTGCCACACAAATACGCGTGATCAATTTAGTTTTTCTTTTGAATGTATTTGTAGTATTTTATAACGCTAAAATATGAAATACGGGAACACAAACATCAACTCGTCCGCGGTGATTTTAAAGCTATTAAAGCCAATATAAGTATTAAAGAAATGTTTAAATGGAATGTAGGAATCATAAGTTTCGTTTGGATCATCTTGTTTTTAAACTATTACCTTGTCGGCGATTCGAAAGGTTGATTTGCGCAGCGTGAGGGCGTAATCGACGACAGACACGCACAAAGGAAGTGTAGGGTTTGGGAAGACAGCCCCGCCAATTTAACAAATGCAACTATGAGTCACTCTGCTTTTTGATCGAGCAATTAATTAGTCGCTCGCTAAATCTGTAGTTTCGTTGAAATAACAAGTCATCGAAGTAGTTTTATATGCATATAAAATGCAAAAAATAATGATGACAAACTAGAAGGCGAACTTATTACTTGAGAAGAAATAAATTTAAATAGACATAATGCGTTTGTGAATACATTTGCGTAACTGGCGTTCCGCTGGCATTGCCTAAGTGTCCCGCGAAATATTCCACCGAAAATAATTTATCCATAAATTTAGATTTATTAATGAATTTAAAAATATAAAGTACTTTAATTTTGCTCTCACACCGTAAGTTCACCTATCGGGGAAGCAAAAAGTAGCAGGTTTCAACTTCTAACCAGCTGCAGTACGCATGCACGTTCCCACAATCACGGTAAACATATAAACGTATGTATACATATAGGTGTTCCGCCAATATATGCGTATGTATATAGGTGTTCCGCAAATTTTTTCTCCATTCCAAAGTGTTCCGCCACTCAAAAAAGGTTGAAAAACACTGGTGTAAAGTAATTTAGGGTTTTCATTGCTGCAACGAAAATTATAAAAGCGTATTGGTTGATAAATCTTTTAATAATACTAATTATTCCTGTATTGTGAAATATATTTGTATAGCTTAACGTAAAAGCTGTTTCTTTCATTAAATTCAAAATAAATCGACATACTTAAGAATACGCAATTATCAAATGGAAAGAGGAATTAAAATTCATTAGTTCACCTAATATTCGACACATACCTCTTCAATTAAAAACCGCATATATCCTGAAAATTACAAAAACTGATTCTTAGTGCCACCTAGGTTGTAGCAACCTTCTTAAAAACCGATAAACCTGCTTTAAAATTTAAATAAGGAAAAAAAACTAACTTTAACTCATTTCACTGATTTGTGTAATTTCTATGTGATTTACGAGAGAGTAATTAAATCGCCAACAAAACGGCGTAAATCTCTTTTGCTCGTTGTAAACATCTTTTAGCGAATTAGATCAGATAATATTCTAAAAATACCGCATAAATTGTTTTTTTCCTGCTTATGGTGAATGATTGTCATTTGTCATTAAAAAAATGCCGCGAGCTTGTGGGTTGGTCGCTTACGTGGAGCAGTTCCGCAACAAAAAATGCAATGAATTTCCGGCGCAAAGTGCATAAAATCCCTGTAAAAGCAGTAGCGGATCACATGGTACTATAGAATTTACAGCTGCCGGAGAAAAAATATGCAAACCTTAAGGTCGGTCGCTGAAACAGAATAGGTCAATATGAGTCCAGGAGTTAACCCAAATTCTTTGACTTCGATGCAAAATGTTGTTGGTAGAAGCCAAAAGAGAAACGCTTTTTTTGCTCGGCGACATTCTGGAACAGTCTCCCGAGGCGAAAATGCCGCCACATTCGGAAAATTTATCCGTCGGGTTTACGCTCGTTTCTGGCCATTTTCGAAACTCAAAAACTTCAATTTCGCTCTCCGAGCTTTAGCAATTTTAGGCAAGAATTCTCACGAAATGCCGCAGAATGTAGGGATTTTTCATTTACGTGGCGTTTAATTTTTAACGTTATATTTTTTGGAACCGAACGAATCGAATCTGGCTGGAACATTTTAGTTTTTTTCTTCATCCGCTCCTGGGCAGGTTTTGGAAATGTCTTTTACGCGTTTCGTGGAGCGAATATAGCGCCACAACAAAAGGTCCGTTAAATGCTTATTGCAATTGTGTTTGGTTCATGTTTTTATTCTACGAATTTTTGGCAGCTTTGCGAAAATTGCTTCCAGAGAACTGAAGATAGTCTGCGTGAGATAGCGAAATATACCTGTAGTTATATTTGATATTTTAAAAATTACTTATTTATTTACTATTTTGCTTCTTTTCATATTTTGGTGGCTGAACAATAAATGAGCGCTTGTCCAAAAGAAAATGTGACACACATACACCCACCCATTTATTATTCAGTCACCTAGATTTAAAAACAAGTTGGCGTACAAACAAATAATTTAATCATGTAGCATTGACTCAAAGGCATGTCCAAAAGAAAATTTGACACACATACAAATAAAAGGTCACATTTAATTTTGGTCCTCCACCCATTTATTATTCAGCCACCTAGATTTTAAAACAAGTTGGCGTAAAAAAAATCAAATAATTTAATCATGTAGCATTTACCCAAAATTCTCCTGTATTGTTTAGTACTGCATGTTTTTGTAACGAAAACGTTTCCTATTAAAATGAAGCAAAACTTTACTATCGCATGTTTTAACGTAACCAGAACAATTATTTAATTTTATTTAATTTCCACACCATGGTTTTTTAGACTTCTAAAGCGACAGAACTTGCATGTGATGATTTATTATATATCATCATGATTTTATAGTAACTTTATTATATAATACTGAAATTATTCTTCAAAATTCCTTTAAAATGTGCCGTTTGGCTGTCTAGAAATTATTAACGCATTTTTCTTATCTCCAAAAAATATATAAAAAATTACGTCGTAAGTTTCTTTTGTTCTCACCTATAAATATTTAAATATTTTCTATGACGTTTACGTGAGTAATCGTATCAAATTCACGGTCAACTTTCACGCATTCAACAAAACGGAAATAAATATCGTAAAAGTTCGTTTAATGGAATTGCCCTTCAAGATTTATTACATGCCGACGAACTTAAATACATCAAATCGTCGTTTAACTAAAGCTGTGAATATTTCAAGCATTCGTCGCGCCATTTACAATGTCTCATTAGCACATCCCTCAGTTTATAATTCAAAAACGCTAACTCTTTTACCAAATCCGATCTCTTCTCGGTGTCAGAACCTCGCGAGGTAATTCTCTAGGGGGAGCCAAAATCCATTACGCCCTTTCTGTTCGCATCTCTTGCATCTTCCAACCTCTATCCCCTTCTCTTCTCATTCCTTCCTCCTTCATTCTCGCTTTTTCGTACATCGTCTTCTTCACCCTCTTTCAACTGTCGCACAAATCTTATTTCATTCTTTGCAGAGGAAATTTCGGTAGCCAAACTCCCCGTTCAGAGAAGGAAAGTCACGTCTCTATTTGTGTTCACCTCACGTTCCCTCTCTTTCACTCCCACTCTCTTTCTCCATTACCTCCTCCTCTACGCCAATATCTCACTTTCTTTCTCATAAAAGGGACCATTGTGACAATCTTTCATCATTCTCTCCTTCACTTCATGCCTCCTTCCCAGAATTAATTAACCCTCTTTCAAAATATCTCACTTTTGATTTCCTCCCATTTTCTTTCTTCGTATTTTCCCCTTTTTGGGATCAATGATCAACGAGAGATAGTGAGGTACAGAACCGTGGGAGAATGTGCTTGTCTATCGTTCGTTTAAAGATTACAAAAATTGAAGGAATGAAATTATCATAAGATCTTAAGCAAACAGGCATTAGCTGTAAGGTTGGGAATAATTTTGAAACGAGAAAAAAATTCAATTCGCGGTCATTTCTCGTTTCAAAATTATTTCCAACCTTGCAGCTAATGCCTGTCTGCATAGGATCTTATGATAATTTCAATCCATCAATTTCAAGCTCTTCTCACCATTTGAGAGGGAGGGGTTTTCTTCGACGTATCTCTTGGAGGACGTCCGTTGGGGCTAGTTGATACTAGCTTGGCTAGCCCGGACCTAACTATGAAATACAACCGCACCCAGAAAAGAGAGAATTAATCTGCTTCTGCTACGATAGTTCAATGGTAGTGGAAGATCCAGGTTCGATTCCCAGATTCCCCAACATTATTCCCATATATATGGAACTGAGCTTCATAGATCAATTAAACGATGAAAAATGAACAAGGTCTCCAAATGCCGTAATTTATTCTAAAATTATTCCCAAATTTACAACGATTAATAACCAATTTTTAAAGTAACTAAAAGGTTAAGGATTTTGATTCCTGCTAGAATATTCACGAAAAATTATAAATAAAGAAGCAGTCAGCAGAGTACTCGGGAATCCGAGAGCGGACACTGAAGGAGACAGTAGCAGACGGCGTGGAACAGAATTGGCGCGCGAAGCTCATAGGGACGGATTCCTAGAGCACCCACCCCTCGAATTGCATGGTTCCGATTTACACGTTTTCGGATTAGCATGCTTTTTCTTTAAGAAATAACTCGAAATACACGACCGTCAATTTAGCTTTAGAGGTGTTTTGAAACCGTCTCCGAGCATTAACAATCGTGAAATTTTTCAGTTCGGCTCAAGAGGCTATTAAAAAGGACAAAGACTTCCTACATCGTTTGTTGACTGTTGCCCTATTATTATTATTATTATTAGAAGAAGAATTTCATTATATCATCCACGCAGTATTCGGAAAGGTAGACTTAGCTGGTGGGATAATACGCAAGGATTAACAACATTAACTTTGGTTTTAATATCTCTAAGTTTTTTGGTTTTCGAGAAATGCTATCCACACACACACACACACACACATGCATTTTATTAATATACATTACCACGAAGTAAAGCTTAATACGGTCGAATTAATTTGGTAGGAATTTCTATATAATCAAAATATGAAAAAGTAAGGTTCCTAAAACCGCTGTCGATGTTCACGTATTTATTTCGTTTAACTAATTATTCTACCAGATAACAGGCACGTGTAGGTATGTTGCCAGGTGAAATGTACCTTTTATCCGACGAGCACCTCTTGTCAGCGTGTCAGGTTAAAATAGACCGGAAACGTCAGTCGCTACCGGGGATTACTTTGAAGGCACTATCTACCGCGCAGTGCTCGATTATTGCGTTCGGAGGCATCATCCGAGAGACGAGACCACGCCTCGCTTCCGAGCCGAGATGAATCGACGGTTTCTAAATATAGATTCTTCCACGGTGTCTGCTGCAGCCTGGGGCGGAAAATTGCGCGGGCGGAGACAATGCGCTGGGTCGCGGGGAAGGGCGTTTCACAAGAAGTCGGCTCCTTTGATTTTTTTCGGAATTATTGGAGGAAGGGGAGGGAACGGGAGAACAGGGATGGAAATGGTCACGTCGCAAATAATTTGATTCGTGTAGAATGATCTGATACTTTCCCGGCGAATGGATGCGGTGAATTTTTCTCACCTGGCTGGAAACCCGAGAAAAATTCACCGCAATTTGATTCGTATTTCGATAATCCGGAATCAATACCTTCGATATGAATATTAAAATCGATATCGCACATGGTCAAAATTGAAATCGAGTTACTCCTATGGCCAAAGAATACTTTCTAACTGCTGATTTCTCAAATAAAAGTGACAGTTTGTTTGAAATAATAGTTTACATAATGGACTTGCGATTTTAATAGATATGCTAAGGTTACTGAAGATATTGTTTTTCATGCTTTGAAAATATTCATAGAAATAAAAAAACAAAATCCAATCTTCCGTTTAGATATTAACTCAAGATAAAAATAAATTCAAATTTGAAGATGTTATCGACGAAATTTTTTTATATTACTGATACTGCAACCCCTTTGAATTCAAGTGTATAAACGACATCTACTGAGATCTCTGATGAATGTGCAGAATATATAATTTATCGGACCATTGAAATCAGTTCAATCGATGAATTTGAGAGCCAACTATGTGAATGTTGAATAACAAGTTAATGCAAGAAAGCGTTCGTGGAGATCCACTGGTATCCCTTGCCTACTGCATGGATAAAAATTCCTCAAACCTGTTTATCTAATATTTTATTTTTCAATAACGATATAATTTTGTGAATGTTAAATTTAAAAAACTGATTTTAAAAAGCTGAAATCCGAATCCTATAATTCAGGAATATATGCAATATGAAAATAAAATTCAAGACTGATATGAGTGCCCCATCGGATAAATAGCATCATTAAAAAAATAAAAACCTGAAGTACAAGCAAATTTAGCAAAAAAACATCTCAAACCATAATCACCGGATCCTGATTTAGTCTTAGGATGTATTCCAGTCGAATCTAAGCGTCGTTGATCGAGCTTGAAGTTTATCAGACCTCTCCCGTATGGTTCTCCCTAATCCTATTGCTTCACGATCCGCCACAGTTTGGCGGATCCGACACTGTCACATATGGACACCGGTGCAGATCGCGGATGACGTCACGAAAGGCGATTTGTTCCGAAAGTCCAATGTCAACATCCTCTACGTCGCCATAATGCAACAGTGTACCGCTCGATGGCGGGATTAGACTACGTAAGCGGCAGCTTTGTGGAGATAACTCGGCGTTCTAGAGCCGCGGGACAATCAGCATTGTCGCGATGTTTCATTAGGCAGGGCCATCCGGAGATCGGAAAAGAAATAAAAATTTTGATGCGATGCCGATGAGTTAGCGATCTTATCGTCTTTCTGGGATCAAACTCATAAATGATAAAATTTTAATGAGCTATGAAATGCTAGGTGAAAATCACACCCACATTTCTGCTAAAAAGCGCGCTAATCGGTGCTGATACACGTATTGGTTATTCTTGAAAAATAATGGGATTTATCAGAATCATTGCCATCGAAAATGCTTCTTCGTAACCAAAATACGTGTCTGTTTTTTTCAACTGTTATATGGTTATTGAAATTATCTTGATTACCTATACCATGAGTTTTAAGCAGATGAAACAGTTCGAATTCGATTCGAACGAAATGTCAACAACGACAGACATGCAAAAAAAATCACAGTCACTCGACTAATCCGCGAAATGGTGCGGATTTTTTCGCAGTGCAGCCAATTAAACGCAAATCGTCTTGATCAGTGAGTACCAGGTAGTATTGCCTCTCCATTTATCTTTCAACAATGGCAGGGATCGTCAAGCTGTGGCTCAGGAGCCACGTATGGCTGATTGGGTGCCTACTTGTGACTCTTTAGAAGTTAGCAAAACCAGTCATGAAATATGTTTATTGCAACCATATGGATTTCTAAAATACAGTTGTACAGGTTTTCGTTGTGCGGTTCTCAAGTATTCTGAAACAGGAAAATTACTCTGCTACGATAGTTCGGTGGTAGAATATCTGCCCGGCAAGTGGAAGACCCGGGTTCTGATTTCCGGCCATAGCAGATTTTTTTCTCCTGTTTCCAATTTCCCATTATTTTGGATCGAGACAAGCAAACAAGAAATGGCTCTTTTCCTTTGAACGGTTGCCTACCACTGGTACATGGAAATACGAACACAAATATCAAAAGCTCGATTTTTTCAATGCTGAACTAAGCATAATAATGGGCTCTTACTCACACTGACTCATGAACATGAGCACCTATAAGCAGTTTAATCCTCTCCTCGATAGCTCCTAGACACGGTATTTCTGCTCTCAAACTAATATGGCCTCTCCTGCTACGAATGGGTAAGGACAAATCTATGGAAATGGAGTCAAGCTAGAGGTCACCTCTATAGCGCAACCTCGCACATCGCAGCAAAATAAAGTGCCCCTTTTATCGCATAAGGTGGGAAATAACTGAAGACTACATCCCCATAACCATCTGAAAACCGAACGAGGCGGGAGATTTAATAGTTTAATGCAGAGATGGGCAAAGTTTTTATGCGGCAAGGAGCATTAAAAGTTTGGAGTGCTTCGGCAGGCCGGGTAAGAGGTTACGTCGGATGTAACTTGAGAGGCTGCGGTGTAATATAAATAAAAGCCGTGTATAACCAATTTATAAGAGATTCTGCGGTATCGTATAAATGAAAGTCCTATCTACACAGCTTTGAAAGATTACGCGGAATCGTATGAATGAAAGTCGAGTATAAACACTTTTTTATATAATACCGTATCATATACATGACAGTCATTTATATCAATTTACGAAATATTCCACAGTGGCAAATGGATTGAAGTAATGTTTAAAGAATTTCAAGAGATCATGAGGAAAAACCTAAATGGGAATTCACTTACATTCTTCTAAAGGTTTTGAGAGATAAATGCCCTACCATATTAACAAAAGTAATTTCTAGGCAACCTTTTTACGATAAAAAATGGGATGAGAAATTATTCGATAGCGTCGTTTCGGACGACGAATATGGAAACGTCCCTTTATAAATTTCACGGATGGCCTTTTTCATCATAGCTTCCCTTGCTGGACAAATCGTTCTCGCGGGCCCCATCCGCCCCTTAGGGGCGTATTTAGCCCACTCCTTGTGCAATGGAACGCACAAATAGCTCCCCTTTCGAGAAGGGTCGCTTCGGACGGCCAACCGACCATCGATCGATTTTTTTTATAGGTCGTGAATGGGAAGGATGGCCGGCAGGTCCCAGAGGTCGAAGATCCGTCGACCCGAGAGGGATACTGTCAATCAGGATACTCTCTCCGGACAAGACAAGCGTTTCTACGTCCGACGCACTAACAATGTGCATTATTAACATCAACAGGCCGTAATTTTGAATGCAGGTCACGTGGCCTCCTTGTTAACGTGAGGAAAGAGGCGGATGGAAAGGGAGGACATAATTTCTTTTTCCCTACTACGCTCTTATTTTTCATCTCTTTCTCTCTCTCCGTCCTTCCTTGCTTCTTTTCAGCACTCTAGTAACGACGAAGTTAAGTCGCTCAGGCGACCACTGCCAGAGAACCCTCGTCTTTCGCTCCCTCGACTTGCCTACTCCTTAAAGTCCGCCATCTTTCCAATTCCCTTCCTTCCTCATCAAGTCCCTCTTTAAGACCAGATGTGGGACTTTGAATGTCCACGGGAGGCGAGGAAAAAGAGCGAAGTGAAAAGGGAGAGATGGCGAGTAACATGTAGAAAGAGGAGGACAGAAGAAGGGAAAGACATAAATAAAGAAGGAAAAGAGGAAAGGAGAAGAAGCTTGGGGAGAGATGTAAAAATTGAGAGAGAGAGGGAGGGGAAATGAGAGAAAGGTATATAGGAAGACAAATATAGAGTGAAAGGAGAGAGGGAAAGAGAAAAAGAGAGGAAGCAAGAAGAATAGAGTGGAAGAGGGAGGGAGAAATGCGATGGAGGAAAATGGAGAGGGAGAGAGGGAGAAAGATGGGTAGAGAAATAGATAGAGGGAGAGAGAAAAAGAAAAAAGGATAGAGATAATAAGGGAGAGAGAAAGTAAGAGAGAGAGAATGAGGGAGAGAGAGAATGAGGGAGAGAGAGAGAATGAGGGAGAAAGAGAAAGGAAGAGAGAATGAGGGAGAGAGAGAATGAGGGAGAGAGAGAAAGGGAGAGAGAGAATGAGGGAGAGAGAGAAGGAAGAGAGAGAGAATGAGAGAGAGAATGGGGGAGAGAGAGAATGGGAGAGAGAGAGAATGAGGGAGAGAGAGAGGATGAGGGAGAGAGAGAATGAGGGAGAGAGAAAGGAAGAGAGAGACAATGAAGGAGAGAGAAAGGAAGAGAGAGAATGAGTGAGATAGAGAGAAAGTAAGAGAGAGAATGGAGGAGATAAAAAAAGAAGAGAGAGAATGAGGGAGAGAGAGAGAGAGAGAAAGGAAGAGAGAGAATGGGGGAGAGAGAGAAAGGAAGAGAGAGAGAATGAGAGAGAGAAAGGAAGAGAGAAAGGAAGGGAGGGAAAGGAAGAGAAAAAGGAAGAAAGAGAAAGGAAGAGAGAAATGAAACGAGGGGGTAGAGTGGAAGAGAGAACGAGAGAGAGAAAGAAAAAGGGGAGAAAGGGAGAGGAAGCGAGGAGGATAGAGGAGAAGAGAAGACGAGAAAGAGAGAAAGATGGATAGAATGGAAGAGAGAGGGAAAGAGAGGAATAGGGGGAGATAGAGAGAAAGAGGGGTAGAGAGATTGGAATGGAAAGTGAAAGGGAAATAGAAACCGCGAGGTAGCCCGTCGGTGGGACTACCTCTCTCTCTCTCCCCTCCCACTCCCACCTCGCTTTAAATCCTCCCATAGGAACACACCCGTGCGTGCATTTACTTATTCAATCGCCCCGACTGATTCGACATCCCTTCCCGCCCTCCTCGGCCCCACCTCCTCCACGCCAAACCCTCCAGCCACTTCCCTTGGAAAAAAGCAGAGAGGAACGGTGGCAAAAAATACCTTAATGGCTATCCTGACCGGCCATGAGTCCCGCCATTTTCTCTCCAAGCTCCCATTCCGCCTCCTTCCAACTTGCTATTATCCTCTTTACTATCACTATTTCTCTCTTTCAGTTTTCTCCTCCAAATTGGCTCCTCCACTATTTTTATCTTTCTTATTTCTCTCTCTCTCTCTCTCTTCATTTAATCCTCTCACTCTCTCCTTCCCCTTTATCCGATTCTCTTCTCCCTATTCTTCCCTTTTAATTTTCACTCCTCTCTTCTAACCCTAACTACCCATTCTTTATTTTATCCCTCTATTTCTTTCTTTATCACTCTTCCCTTCTTTCTCCTCTCTCCCTCCTATACCATTCTTCTCCTCTCTTTTCTCTGTCATCTCCCTACCTACTGTTTAGTTTCAATCGCGCCCAAATGAAGACGTATATCTATCTACCTCCTTTAAATTTCTCTCTACTTACCCTCTCTCATTTCCGTCTCCTAACAGTATTATATTCTTTCTTCGTATCTCTCTTTCCCCTCCTCTGCCTCTCTCCTCTTCCCGTCTCCTCTCTCTCCTTTCACTTCCATCCTCTCCCTCACTCCCTCTTTCCCCCTTCTTATCTCAACATCTCATTTCCACTGTCTATCGGCCTTTGCCTTTTTCTACCTTACAATCCCATCATATCCTTTTCCTATCTTTTCCCCACTCTATTCACTCCCTTTTATTTTATCTCGATATCTAAACCTGTCTTTCTCTAGTATTTTTCGCCTCCCATCTTCCTCACTTCCCATCACAAAAATTCAATTTTATTCCAAATGGAAAACATTCGTTGCGTAACTTCTGCACCAGCATAGTCACCAGACATTCACTTTTAGAAATATTTTTCGGGACACTTCCTCTCTCCTTGCTAGTTTAAAAATATATAACGGAACGAAATAGAAGCATTGCGATAATTTCTACATCCTTACTTCTTTTTTCTTCGAAGAGGAAGTCTCACTGTGAGAGTAAACGAGTGGTGTTTATGTCGAATTTTTTTCCTGTTTTTCCTTTGGTGAGTGTTTTTGCAAGCGTCCGTAGCGAGTACGGAGAGGAGAAATGGAATCCTTGAGGTTGGTGCTTTCCAAAAGATAAATGGAGAGATGGGAGAGGATAGATAGAGGGCTGTAGAGTCGTAAAGCGTGTTACGTGATTACTTGACGATGTGGATTATCTGTTGAGAAGTCTCCTAGGGGCCAAGTAAGATGTATTACCAAAGACCTCAAGCTTTACACCCTCCCCCCCCTCTAGACCTATTGAACTGGTTTCAAATATGAGTGATCATTACGTAAAACGTAAACGTGGCCTGGTTGCTTCATTTATTTGGAAAACTACGGCGCAAAAAATCCTTCCTGTCTTCCGTTTGCTTGGAATAGTGCGTATTCCGTTAAATGTTGTTTTTGAGAATTGGGTTGAATGAAAACATGTTTTGCTGTCAGGAAGTACATTTCTTGTGTCGTAATTAGAGGATAGCATAAATCTATGGAGTCATGAGGCTTATATAAAGTTAAAAAATAGCACATTTATATTCAGGTAGGAAGAAAGAATGATTTAATATTAAGATTTTTATTATTTTTTTAAATACTGCATTCGTGGACAACGCATACAACTAATTGGTACATTTGTGAATTTAAGAAGGGTGTTTTCGGAACTTAAAAAACTCAAAGGTTCATTCTAATGGTATCCTACTTCATTAGCCCATAAGCTTACCATTATGCACAATTTCGAAATGCGATCAAGGCTAGGAATTCAAACGATAATGTTCTATAATACCCCTAAATTTAATTAATATTCGCCGTTCTATTATAAGCCCACATTTATTTAGAAAATGGTACGAATCTAACCCCCAACCACTTAATCCAAACCGGGGGAAGAAATAGAACGAAGTGGTTGGGGGTTGAATTCGTAATTCGTACCATTGTCTAGATAAATGTAAAGTTATGATAGAACAGGGAGAAGATTAAGTAAATGTGGGTGTATAATATAGCAGTAACATTCAAACACCTATGGGTCACAAGAACCTATTAAAAGCACACCAGACCCGCTAATGACCTTACCGTTGTCTAACAAGCTGCTATAAAAATAATAACAGACCTCCGCGCAAACTCATCTAGCAGACAGTTATAGGCTGAAAACTTTTTACTAGGGTCTTTTCGGATACGGTTAAGTACGCCAGCGAGATAAAATGTCCTCCATTGCCAAGTTATGTAGGAGTACGTTTAATGTTTGATTAAAAATCTCTCTCGCTTCTCTATAGTATCATTAGATTTCTCTCTTACTCGGCGTGACCTCGATCTCTTCCCTAGATTTTATTGTCTCTCTCCATGTTTCCCGTATTTCACCACATGCCTCTCTTCATAAATAAATCTATCTTTCTTCTTTATCACTCCAATCTTCTCGCTCTCTCTCTCTCTTTAAACTTAAACTCAATAACTCCTAATTAACTCGCTCAACCTACTTTCCTATTTCCTTAGCTACGCGAATAAATAGATTAAATCAAACCAAAACGGCAAAAAAAAGAGACGAGCCTTTCGACGAATTCTGTGACGCCGCTGTGGCACTCTAAAAAGAAGAAAAAACATCTGTTAAAATGGGGCAATGTACGCGATTCCACCGGCGAGGAATCGACGGCGACGCGACTCGCTGAAACGAGTACTCGTGCGGTCGCGAGAATGAGTCCTTGATTCGAATCACAGAGAGCGTGATGGGGAGTAGCGTCGGTGAGGAAAAAAAAGACGGATTAAAAAAATGAGAAGGATTAAAACCGGTTTCGCTGTGATATTTGGCCATAGTCTTGGCAGAAAAGACGTGAAATGCCAAAGCTAATTGAAAAATTAGTATAAAGGAGTCATCTCCGATTGCGGGATGAGAAATGCGCCGAAAGGGAACGATATCTTTAGTCGGAATGGAATGGTTGAAATTTCGCTCAAAAGGGTTGTGAGCTAAGTCATGCCTTTGAAAAAATCGCATGCGCGAAATGCTTGTCGGATTTAGCGATCGGGAATTTCGGTGAATAGATATAAAACTTCCATGTTTTCCCGTCAAAATTTTGCGCTGATAAAGTATATCAAACCTAGCGAAAGTTTTTCCGCTTCCGGTTACGGTTTCCTGGATTTGTCTCGCAACGAATCTGGAATAATATGTTTTCCGAATTCAGAGTGAAAACAATCGTTTTTAGCAGTGTCGGAATCCAATACAGAAATGCATCTTTGGAAATAAAAATTTAAAGATGCTTTAATTGGTTTATTAGGAGCAGCTTGTCTTTCAAGAACAATTAGGATGGAACCCAAACGAGACCGGCAATAATTTCATTTTGATGATGGCTCACTTGCATCATATCTCAAAATTATTAAAACTTTAATTCTTGATCGATGCCGTTAAATACATATTGTAATCTATTTCTCCATAATCAAAGATTAATCATTGGATTACTTCACATGTGCCTTTTTATCTGAATATCGATCTGGCGGATTTTTAACGTAAGGATTTAATGAGAAGTTTAGGATATATTAACGAAAATAACATTCCTTATTGTTCATATAAACTACAGTCAAGTATTTTCATCGATTGAACATTGTCTCTTCCGTATTAGATAAAAACTTGACTTGAATTGTTTCTTTACTAGACTGCTTATACGTGATACCTCTGTAAAACAAATGGGAGAAACTTTTCCGAAGTAAAAGACTTCTTAGGATTTAGGTGTAATAGGATGCGTTTTAATCAAAACAAAACAAATCAGCAGTAGTGAGTGATATCTAACAACTACTTATTATAGCAGCCTATAATACTGCAACGATTTTGGTTCGTTCTATTGAAGGCTTATAAACACCGAAATGAAAAATGTACCGGCATTATTTCATTAAGATAAATGCAGTACCATGTCTAATGAAATAAATGTCTTGATCAAATAGGTATTATAAATGCTCTGATTATAATTTATACATTCAATTAAGATAAACGCTCTTGTTACTTAAATAATTTATTTTCTCCGGACCGGATAATAAATTAAAAAAATCGTGCTTGTATACGATTCTAAGGTACGAGAGACAAATTAAAACGATATGATGATATTTCCACAATTTACCAACTCTTTGGTTAATATCATAGCAAATATATTAAATAAATAAAACTATTTAAACATCTAATAAACGAACATATTCAACGAATCAACAGTTTTTATGGCACTTCTGTAGGTAGTTTCGATGACGTCTTAGTACGCTAATTTTTTTCAAACAAATATCCTCGTCAGACAAACATAAAATGCGAACTCCGATCTTATGGATCATAAAGCTTCTACATTTTTTACTTCGAAGCTTAGAAGATAAAAACGAAAAAAAGATAAAAGGAAGAATAGGAGAAGCTGCAGCGACAGAGGTCCGTGATGGAGGATTGGGCAAAAAAATTCAGAAGAGATAAGCGACGGAGGCGGCGACTCGCGGAAGCGACGTAGGCAGGAAAGGGAGCGGAGGGCGGGGGAGAGGGGAGCATTCCTTTTTGTCACAGAGCGCCTCCTTTCGGCGGTGAAATAATACGAGCCGCGTCGTCATAGAAACGGGTTCTCTCCCGGCTAACAACCCGCTGAGGGTTCTTCTTGAATAATTGAATCGCTCCCGTTCCTGTATTTGTGCTTTCCCCTTTCTCTTTCTCTCTCTCCCTCCCTCTCTCTCTCTGTCTCTCTCTCTCTCTGCCTCATTCTCTCTCTATCCGTCTCTTTCTCTCTCTGGACCCAATTGCCTACCACCAGCCTCTTCGCAGACGGCTAACGTAAAGGCCTTCATCCCTCGTGACCTTTAGAGCCAATCTCCACCAATCCTTCCTCCCTCCCCTTTCTTCCTCTCCTGAATTTTCCTCCCTCCCTTTCTCGTCATCTCTCTCTCTCCTCTTTTTATCTCTCCCCTCGTTCTCTCTCGACCCTCCTGCCCCTCTCACCTCCCTCTCACCTCCCTCTCACCTCCCTCTCTCCATCCCATTCCCCTACTAAGCTCGCGTCATCATCAAACATACATGATGGCAAATCTACTTCCAAGCCAATAGTGAGTACCACTCTCTCTCTCTCTCTCTCTCACACACACACACGTTCTCCCTCACTTTCTACCCTCCCTCTCGATTCACAATGACAGGCTGTGATTGGGTGAACAGTGATTGCTCGTTTACAGAGGTGGACCGAATGGAAGGAAGAGAGAGTGAAAGAGAGACAGGAAAAGACATGCGGGAGATGGGACAATAAAACGGTTGAGAAGAAGAGGTGAGGTAATTGAAGAATGACAGACAGATGTAATCCTCTCCACGGTTAGCGTTGATCAATCTAGTTACACTCGGTGACTAAGTACCATTCATGTTTCCGTACCGGTAATTAATCCCATATTTTGGCGAATCTTTTCAACAGTTTCGATTTACCTATGATTTATAGTTTTTATTCAATCCAAACTTTAATTAGACTAACGATAAAGTTCACAATAAAGAGAAAATGTTGAAATATTTGGAGGAATACCTGGTCGAATTTTTCAGGATTAGCGTTGTACGTCACTAAATTCTCGCGAAATAGTTTCTGTTAAGAAACCATCCTGTATTGGCTTTTATTTCCCGTGGATAACTCTTTATTTTCCAACAAACGCCTGGTGGCGGAATCGGAAGCTCGGCTTTAAACTACTTTATTGACGATGTAAAAAAAGCATCATCTTTCGATCCCATTTCGTTATGCAACTAATACCTACATAAAAACTCTGCATAATCCGAGAGAGGGCGCGTTTTCGAAAACACTTTTCCCCGAGCAAGAGGCTGCGTGATAATAAAAAAGGAAACGTTCCCAATTAGACGAAGGTTTATTCAGGGAAAAATAATAAATCTTTCAAAAAAATTTTTAAATGCTCTCGAGCAAACTACAGCCCGTCTCCATCGCATGCACTTCGCCAAGAGAAGAGAGAGACAGAAAGATAGAGAGAGAGACAGAGAGATGAAACACCGATGGTGAAAAATAAAAAAAACACAAGAAAAGCGGAACGCGACATTGAATTCGAACAAGTTGAGACAACCAGGACGTCTTTTTTTCAACTTACTTCTCGAGATGCCCACCGCGGCGCTGGAATTCGTTATAACTTTTTCTTTCCCTTTAATAATTAAGTAATGACGACAATAATGAGAACCGTCATATTCCTCCCGTTCCGCGCTCTCTCTTATTAATTTTCTCTTTTCTTCCCCCTCTTAAATCCTCCCTCTTTTCGCCGTTGTCTCCCTCCAGTTGAAAAATATCATTAAGGACATCTATTTGTCGGAGGAGAAAGAATGAGAGAGATATTTCGCTTCCAAAAGATTAAACAAATGAGGAAAGAGAGAGAGAGGGGAGAGGACAGAGGGAAAATCCGCGCTATGTTCTGTCCGCCGTTCCTTCTCTGACCCATATTTAGACTCTTCCGCATTTGTTTGCTCGCGGGCTCGAAAAATGTTTCGCTTCCTCAGTTTATTCGGAAACGTCTCCGGCAAGGATGAAAATTTCATCCCGTTTACACCTCTCGCTACGAGGAAAACAAGTAGTTCTGGAAAGAACTAATCCGCATACTTTCCTTTCAATACAATTTTAATATGTAGCAAGTAGGGTGTACACGGGTTTCCCGTGGTACAGAAGTGCTTTTCGTCGAATTCGCCGTAGTATAATCGTATACTGATGTATTTACTTTAAAATTAGAAAATTATTTTTTCTTGTATTGTGATAGCCTTGCTTTTTGTTCCATTCTTAACATATTTAACTCGTTTTCCCATTCTATACTCGCCCTACAAACGAAATTTCTTTGAAATCCGTTCAGCCAACACCTTCGAAATTCATATTTACAAAAATATTCTAACCTTGATATTTTGGTAGCACTGTTTAGTCGACCCGGATGAAATATGGTATTTTGGTTATTTATTTATAATTATGAAGAATATATATACCATATTGGGTTAAAATCCATGCGGTCAGTTCTCTAGAAATACGTTTAAAAGAAATATTATTTAACTTTTTACTGTGGTAGCCCTGCTCATTAGCTGCATTTTAAACATCTTGATTTCATTATGATATGTTGTGCAAATTTTATATACAAAATTTTATTGAAATCCGTTCAGCCATTTCCTTCCAAGTCCTTAATTACTGAAAGAGTTTAATTTGTAATTGTGGCACTCCTGTTTGGCTGATTCGGTTTAAATATGCTAATATGGTTTTGTATATATGTGTATATTATTAGTACTAAATTTAGTTAAAATTGATGTTGACAGTTATTATTATTATTATTTCAATATACAATGCAAGTGGGCGCCTGGCCCGGTGGCAAGGTTACAAAATTAACATATAAAAAAAACATATTTAAAACATATAAAAACATATTCAGAAGATTCAGTTTACAATTTTTCACATACCACATACAATATTCTATCCATATATTTTTCCTGTTAGGAGCTTCGAGTTCGAGCTCCTTCGTTAATTAATTCATCTTACAATATTATTTAACAATAAATTAACTAAAAGTAATGAAAATCGTTCCCAGTGATATTTTTTACTCTTGATTTAAAGGTTTTAACATTTCTAGGGAAGGGTACACAAATGGAAACATCACGTATCACTCAAAAGCTCGTCTTTAGAATTACCCATAATTATTATGCATTTTGAATGGTATTTAACTTCGCTTCGCTTCGCAAATACGTGTAAATTTTTTTTTATTCCTTGTGTTGTGGCAGCCCTGTTTTATAAATCTTTACTAAACATCTTGATTATGTTATTTTATGGTGTATGCCTACTTCAATTAAAATTTCGTTGAAAACGGTTGTGCCAATTCCTTCCAAATTCATAATTACCGAAAAGTTTATGTTTGCAATTGTGGCACCCCTGCTTAGCCTATACGGTCAAAGTATGTCATTTTGGTAATTAATTTATGTGAAGATTCTATGTACCAAATTTAGTTTAAATCGGTTCATTCATGAAGATGTTAGGGACTCACACACACACGGACACCCGGGCGATCTCATAAGACTACTTTCCATTTTTTGGAAAGTAGGCTAAAAATGATAGCGATCCTCGAAAATCCTCGAAAATGTATGGTTATGAAGTTGTAACCAAATATGTCTCTTCCATTGGACATATCCGCCGGAGCAAGAAACTGAGTTAACATTTTATCAGTATCCTTCTTATTTTCGCCTAATGAAATCAGTCCGGAACGGTACCTGTATCAGAAGTTTATGCATTGCGGTTCCTGATTTGTTGTCACAAACCTGATAACACCGTCGAGTGCGATTGTTTTTAGAGTGACGAACATTAGCGGTTAAAATTGTTGAGAGATATTTTTTCGGATCTTTTAGATGTTTTAGTGACTATGCGATTTGAGTGATTTACAACATTTTAATCCGACTCAATGTTGACCAAACGCATGAGTGGCGACCCAAATTTTCTCGGATTCAACAATTTGAAAAGGAATAGATGCTAAAGTTAATGCCGAATTTAAATAAATATTACTAAACAAAATGATTTTTTTGACAGAGAATTATCGAGCTCGCTTTATAGATATTCTTTCCCGTATTAATTCCATGAACGAAAATCCACCTATTTAAAATTAAGCGCGGCCTCTTAAAAAACTACAGGAATTAAGTGCCCTCTTGTTTTTTTTCTGCGATCAAAACACAAATGGCATCCACTATAAAAACAAGAAAGCGACACATAAGCCACTCGACAGACGATAGCATCACAAATGAATAGGATCTCTTTATCCCAGAACAAAGCGGGGATCCTGGACGAGCTCCAAAGCCTCGAAGGGTTTAGATGTAACGATATTTAGGTTAAAATCGAAGATGGATAGAATTTAAATATAAGCCCCAGTGTTTCCTTAAGGTCTTCCATCCCATTTGGTTTTGGCGTGTCATCTTTCTCGGGTTAGGCCGTACAGGTGCAAACGTGTTTGTTTTGAATGCTTAACACAATCGGGAGAACGAAGAACAGGAAACGAAGACAGTTATTTCTTTTGAAGTTTAAAGTCGGATTCCACAATTCCTTGGCCTTCGTGAAAAAAAATGTTTCGGTCGAGTTTATTTTCGGAGCCAGCAGGTTGAAAATGGATGGCGGCCTTTCGCGGTGGCTTGCGAATAACAGAACACCTATCTAACGCGTTGGTAATTTAAGCGAGATGTAATCATTATCTAAGAATATGTTTGAATTCTCTCTCTCTCTTAAAAATATTTTACTAATGAGAATAAATACTACCTCCGAGATAATAATCAATGGCGATTTTGACAAAAGACAAGGTTTTTTTGTATTTAAAATGAATTAAATTGCTACCACGTTAATTTTATAGCAAAAGTATAACGTTTTAGTTTTACCAGACTAAAAATCGCCCCAATAATACTGAATAGTTAAGAAAATACCAAAATAATTAACGGTGGCGCTCATCCCAATTACCCACCTGATAATTTTGTGAAGCTGTAATGGACGTGTTTACGTAGATGTATGCATATGGAAGTAATAACGAAATGAAACGAAACACGAATAGGCACATCGAGAAATAATTTTCAATACATTTTCCATTCATTTCTGCGCGATCAATAACCAAACGCGGCTGAGCTTCGAATTGGTTTCGGCAGCACTTAGAATAATTTCGACATCGAGAGGCGAGGCTGGCTGTATATGGATACACGTATCCAGACCACATTTTTCCTTTGCAACGTCGAGGCATTCTCGAGGGAGCCATTTTTTTCCCCGGGCCACGCTATTTCACCGGATGAGTTTCCGGCGCAAAAAGAACGACACACGGTACAAATATCATTGTTCCATTACGGCATTAAAAACAAACATCCTATCTGATCAATAATTCGTAACCTGTTGCCTCCGCGCAGCACGGTCGTTCAACCTACTGGGCAATGCCGGGAAAAGTAACGTACTTCTCCGTTGCATGGAATTCATCAGATGACTGATTATTAGTGGATTTGAAATCGGTATCGATATGGAGGAAATTTGGCGTTGTTGAAATTAAAAATAAAGCGACACAGTTTTAATAACACTTCGACTTATTCCACATAACACTATATAAAAACGATCGGTTTCCATGAATAATAACCATCATCAGGTTGCAATATAGTGTTATGTGGAATTAGTCGAAGTGTTTATAAAACGGTGTTGTTTTAATTTTAATAACAATTCATTTCATCCATATTATGGAATTCCACGGAGTCTCGACCGCGTCTATTAATTTTATTAGTATCGCTAGATGAACGCCAAATGAATATTAGGAGAAAAGTTACTGAAAAAATTGTGCGGTAGGGTGCAGCTGACGAGGTTTTGAAAATCACTGATAGACCCAGTAATCTAGAGGTACGGTCAGGAAAAGACGGATGACTGACTGAAGGGATTATGCTTCTCGCACAGAATTTTTTAGATAATGATTGAAAGGAACCTGCTAGGGTTTATAGATGTTTCATTACATTAGACTCCCTTTTCGCATACCGAAACAATGAATTTATTGGTGAAATAAAATTACCGATCAAATCTGATGAGACTTCAATGTTGTAATTATGGAATTAAAGACAGTAGCGATTGTCGTGTGTAAATGTAAGCGAACCAAAATCAAAGAAATGTATGGGGCAGAAATATTGAATGAGATGACAAGTCTGTATCTCCATTTCTCCCTGCAATTCATGAAACAGATGGGTTGTAAATTTATTATCCTAACAACCCTCAGTGCCATGATTCTCCTTATGTGCCCCCCAATAGTCTGACCCTTTTTATCCGTGTCCTCCGGGAACCTCATTATAACTCCCTCACCCTTTTAACCTCATTCTCCCCTACTGAGCGCTGAAGGGTGACGGCCGTCGGAGAAACTAACAGACTTACAGCGTCGCTTATGGAATGTAACGTTGTGGGGCAGGAAATGCAGACGGGTGATTTTCTTACAATTGATAGAATTCCATGAAAAGGATAATCAACCTTTAAGCGTGCTATCTTTTCCATCTAATTTGATTTATTCTCTCTGCCTCACCTTTTGCGATCTTAAAATCAGCGCCTTGAAAACGGTGTTAAGTCGGAGTGTCCGTCTGATGAGTGTAATTTTAGAAGGGAATAAACACGTGAGAAGCCCATCCGAGCTCAAAGCGAGTAAAAAAGAATCACGAAAATATCATATTTCCATATTTCAATGGCAGCATTTTGCTCAAATGCCGCACAGAATGGTCCAAATTATTTGGTAAAATTCACGCCGGAAAAGAACACTCGTAACAAGGAAAATGAATATAAATGACTAATTGCTAATATTATTGTGGTTTTAACGTAAACTCCGTCTGAATTAAGAAACTTTTATACTCTCAGTCATGGTGGTTCCTTGGCTCTAGTCATTTATTTAATTGAAATTTTCGCAGTTTGATTGAGGCATGGATGTGGATTTTGCCATGGACCTGAACACATGAGAAAACCATCTCGGTTTTATAGTGGAAGTTTAAGAAAGATAGAAACAACAACAATGAATAATAAACTCATTTTCCAGTCCTATATTTATTTCACGGATTTTTGAGTTTCATATTATCTCTATTTTGTGGGTTATAGTGAAATTAATCCTGTGCACTCTCTCTCTCTTACCCACTCCATCTCCCTTCTTTCTGTTTCGTTCACTCTGCTAATCTAAATAGCCGTCATTGCCACTGGAAAAGGATGGCGGGAGTCATTCAAAGTCATTAAAACTGTCCATGCTTCAGTTCTACGAAATAGACTCATTTTCACCGCTCTCAAACTTTTAATTAGTTCCGCAAAACGTGAAACGCGTTAGCTTATCCTTGATATTAAAAGAAATTGCTGTTGGACCTTCGTAGTCTTTAAAAATAAAGAATAATGTACTCGTTTTTATGCCACTTTTAAGTTGGTCGCGCATATTTGTATGTGAATATGTGAACTGCTTTAATACAGAAACCCTTTAAGTTTTCCATTTTTCTTAAATAGAATACAACTAAGATATGAGTCCATCGTTTGAACGCATAGTCAATAAAATGAATTTTTTACACATTGAGGTAGTTAATACACTCCGAATCATCCAAAATATTTGGAGAGGACCCGAAAATGCGTTTTTTCAAACCTCTAACTATTTATCACAATATTTAACGAGTCATATTATCACGAGCTTGGTTTCCTCATTTGAGTCCGACGACTAATCTATCTACTATTATATGGTTTACAATTATCTTGGGGTTATAGTTTCACCTTTGATTTGGAAGTAAAATTAAAAAGGTATTTAAAATAACTTCCCTCGTCATTCACTAGAAAAGATAATGAAGTGAAGTCGATTGAAATGTTTTCTTATACATTTTTAAAAAATCTACAGTCACTTTTTTCATAGTCGAATCAAAGTAGTATATATCCGAGTCCGTTAATTAGATTACCGCATGAATTCAGTGACCTGTGAATCAAAGAGAGATGTAAATCCAGGTTCTAGCGATGTGATTACACAAGGATACATTGAAGATCGCACTGCAGTAATAGGTTCATGGGGAGAATCCTCCACAACGATAAGGAAATTTCGAGGAGTTAATTTGTGCGTCGGGGGATATTTTCCGTCTGAACTGAGCTGCCTCTACATTTACCACGATGGCAACTCTTTATAAAAGAGTTAAAGACTAACTCCTGAAAATATTATTTTAAAATTTAACCGACAAAACGCCATATAAAACACACGAGATTACATTATAATAAATAATCAGTTTAAGATAATTTATGACGTGAAATTAATATTCTAAAAATAAGGAAGACATGGGAATTTCGTATATTAGAGCAGTAGTGCCCAAACTTTTCTAATGGTGGGCCACATCAGTGGTTGCGAATCCCTTGGCGGGCCAATTAGTTGGTCAATTGGTTGCCAATTCTTCGGCGGGCCGAATTAGAGTTTAAATCGGAAATTTTCTATATAGCCTGAGATGCCACGTAAGTAAAAATCAAATCTAAATAAGGTTTTCATGGCTAACATTTCAATATTTAAAGTTTTATTATCAAAATTTTCATAAAATGCATGAATTTGTGTGTTAAAATTTTTAAATTGCTTTTTCGCCATGGCTTCGCGGGCCGCACAAAAACCCGTAGTTTGGGCGCCACTGTGTTAGAGGTTTGATTTTCCAACTGAAATATCGCTCTAAAAACCTAGGCGTCATTAACATTAGTATGGCATCTATAGATCCGTTGCCGCCTTTCGACATAGTATTGACCAAGTTTTTCTGAAACACATTTCTCTCTTGCGCGTTGCCCCAACCGTAATATCCGTTTGTCCGCATGTTTAAGGCCACCCTCTCACTCCTCAATAAATCTCAAGGACAGGCTTCCTAGAATGATTTTGAAGTTCGGCATACGGCATTTTTTTCGTTCTAAATGGACCCTCACAATCACCAACGGCGCTCTCAAAGCCGCCCTTCCGGCATGTACCGCGATTACAACGGTTTTATAAAGCACCAAAGCTCTTGAGATGAATCCACCTGCTTCTGCCGCATCGACGGCTTAATTGAGTGTTTCGCCTTATGAATTCCGTCGTATTTTACCACGCTCCGCAAGACCGGTCCTATTAAACCGCTGCCAATCCGAACTCCAATTACTTAGAAGTGAATGGCTTAAATTCTCTTGGCAATGAGCGGAAGGCGCCGTGGCCGCGAGCCAACGAGCGCGAATCTCACCTCCAATCGGCGTAAAGGAGGGGGGCGAAGACAAAAAGAGGAGAGAATTGGGGAGCGGAAATGGGAGAGAGAGAAAGAGGAGCTATAGCGACAGAGGAGAACAGAGGAAGCGAAATAAGCTCGCGATAAACCGGATATCGAATAACCGTAATTTAAAAAATAACTTAACAAGTTTTTTAATACTGCACAAAGTACGTACATGTGCCCGGCATTTAAATGCCTTGCATCTAATCAAGCTTTTAGTACTTAACCCTTAACTACACACGTATGGTCTGAGAGACCAAACCGAAAACATTTTGGGCGGAGTTTTTTGAGCAGAAATACATGGTACGATGTTGTCTAAAAGGTACTACATGGTTAAAGTCAATTTGTGAGCTTTTGTTCGGCTATTTTGAATTTTTTCGGGGTGTGGGCACCAATACCCTACGTGTGTATGCATGTTACAAAAACCTACGTGTATAGTTAAGGGTTAACACAGTATTACTTGAGTTACTCCACCGTAAACTTACTTTTAACTGTGTTTCTTTACTACTTGAATGTTTGACAGAATCTACCATTGGTGAATCACCACTGATGACGGCCGCGTTGTATCTGATAATCGCATTACATTTTTCCAAACCTTGAGAGAGATATTGTGTTAATTTGAAGGGATAGGAATGAATTGATTGGCGGAAGGGGTAGGTAAAGAGAACGGAGAAAAAAGCGGAAGAGGAGACGGAAAAGTCAGAAGAGAGACGGAGAGGAAGAGTGAGAAGAGAACTGAGAGAGTGAGAGATACATAGGTAGGCAGAACGAGAGAAGACGGAGAAAAGATTGGAAGGAGGTTCGGTACAGATTTAGAAAGGCGGAGATAGGAAGGGGAGAGAAAAGTGTGAAAGGAGAAGAGGAGCTCATTTAGCACCAGCTCTGCGCCTAAGTTCGCTAGGCATACCTCCCAGAGAATATTTTTTTTAAACCAACAAGTGTAGTGAACCTAGCATAACCATAAGGCTCTTTTTAATAGGGCATGTGCAGCGAGGCAGTCTCGAGCAAGGTACGGAAGACGACCCCGAAGGAGGTAGGGTGAAGATAGCGGTGTGTTTGCACGTGTGCGTTTGTTCATACGGCCCTGATGTTATAGGGCGAAAAAGCAGAGAAAATGAAGGGAAGCGAGAGGAAGTCTTAAAACGCGCCGACAGTTTAACGAGTTCCTGTTCCGTAAAGCCAACAAACAGTTCGACCTCTTCCATAGCGAAATTTCCTCATCATTCTGCGCAACCTTTTTAAAGAGAAGAGAGCGGAGGGGAGGCGCGGGGAGATGAATAGAAAAGTGGAGGGGGAGGATAGGAAAGCGATATTTCCGATGGGAAGTAAAAATGCGTCTCGTTTGTGCCGTTAACTTCTCCGAAAGCTGCGAAACTCATACTGTGATGCAAACATAAAAGACAAAAAACACGATCGATTAAGATTTTTCGATTTTGGTCCTATGAAGTTTCAGTTTATGCCAATGTATATAGAAAGCTAGTAGAATAACCCTTGTTGAAACTAAACGCGTGAAAAAATATTTTCGTACAATCCGGTGATTTCTAAAATAAAGTAACTCATACATCAACATCTATAGAAAGCAAGTAGGATTTTCCTCGTAGAAACTGTAAGCGCTGGCAATTTTCAAGGTATTGCTCGGAAATTTTTAACTTTTCAAAGCAGAACTCTTAGAAACAATTCTTCTGAAAGGCACATAACATGGATTGTTCCTCTTCTTCATAGAATTATCATGCCTTAGTAGAGGGGTGGTTAGCCTGTCTGGTTCCCGATATTAGGGTGACGGATTCGAATCATGCCGACGGCATGATTTTGTGTGATTATCTATGTTATCGTTATAACGATCATTGTAAAATGACGTTAATGTCTGCTTGTGATCTAATAGAATAAATAAATAATTTATTGTCGATTGTTTTTTTAAAACTTCAATTCCTCAGAACTAAAATTTTCTGGAAATTTTAATTTGATAAAGTTTTGATCAGTCAACAGTAAAAAACTTCCGAAACACCCCGAAAATAAAAATACTTTGATAATAACAACGTAAAAAATATCAATCTTACAAATGAACATTTGTAGAAAAAATAAGCCAAATCAGCGGTGATTGATAGTGTGAAAAAGTGATGATTTTTTTAAGTTAAAATATTAGCTGGAAAACTTTGAAAAAGAAGCAGTCCGAAATTTAGCTATCGTTGCCAAGAAGAAAAACGGAAGGAAGTAATTAATTGAGTCGACGGGCAAGCGCGTGTGCTTGTCTGTGTGTGTGTGAACTTGTGCGCGCTCGCGTGCCTGGATCTGCCGGATATCGCCAGCTAATCATTCTTTCCCCCTTTCTTTTAATTAGCAGTTTGTTTTCTGTCACGTTTTTCATCCACGACAAATCTCAACCATTTTCTCTTCTAAATTAAAAGCCATCCATTCGAGGGCCTTTGAATAATTTATCATTTATCAGCGAAGCATTCTCTTTTAGGTCAAGAGGTCTAATTTGTATCCTTTTCAAAAGTTTTGTGGCCCGAATTTTTTTTGTCTTTCCAAAAGGTTCGAATTATAAATTATTCATTAGTAATCAGACAGGTATGTCATTATACGTAAAGCTGGGTTTTAGACGTTATCCTGATGTCTGCAACCTTCCTCGCGTCTTGATAATTGTTTCCTTTCAAAATTGTCTATTTGCTGAAACCCTTAAATTCTTTTTTCTATTTTGTCTTCAAGTTTTCCTTATTCCGATCAATTCCGATCAAGTTCGTACTATGGCTGGAAACAAATCCAAGAATAAACGCTGCAATATAAAAAAATTATGATCTACTTTCTGTGAATCACCACTGTAGCCGAAATGCGCATTTGGTTTTTCATTACCTTATTATGATTATTGGAGATGCATTATACAAGTCCCCAGTTTTTCAATTTTTGATATTGAAGTGCTAATTCTCGAATTCATTCACATCGTTTCCATTCATTTAGATAACAGAAAATAATTTGAATGAGTCATCTGCGCCTTCTTCCGCAAAAGGTTGTTGGGTTTTTCCTTCGGATCATTGGCAACCCATTCTGAAATCGATCGCATAATTGGAAAATGTAATGAGTCGGTGGCAAATTATTTCTTTGACTGCCACGCGCTCCCTAAAATTACTCTGGGAGATAGAAAAATCCCCGCTCCTTCAGAGAGAACCATTGGTCAGTAACAGATGGAAAACGGAAAGGTTGCGGGAATCGGGATCGCGAGGTGATGGAGAAACGGCATTTTCCTTGTGTTTTTTGATTGCTTTATCTGCCATAGTATATCTGAAAGAATTCTCTCTTCTTTTCCCGCGTCGGAAGGAGTGATCTAATGTATTGAATGAGAAAAAGTCTCCTCCGGATAGAGAGGTAAAATAAACTATCCCTCGACGTTCTGGGAACCATCACACGACGAAAAACTATCTCGTGTATCACTCAATAAAATTGGGTTGGATTTATTAGTTATTTTTTCTTTCCAATGGAGGAGGGTATATTATTTGGACCGTGAGGGTCATAAAAGGCAAAGAAGGAGATATTGAGAGGAAAAGATAGAAAGGCAGAATGATGTAGACAAGAGTGCAGGAGTGGAAGCAGTCGTGGGATTGGAATGAGAGAGGAAGGTAGGAAGAAAGAAAGGGTTAGAGAAAGAGACAGGGGTTGAGGATAACATAATAAATAAGAATTGAATTTAAAATCGAAGAGGAAATAAGATAATAATTGCTGCACTTGGCCGAAAATAAAACCTAAACAGGTAAAAGACCGGGGTTAGATCTTCAGTCAAGTACAGAAGTTTTTTCCACCTTCGTTCGGACTTTATAATTGGCATGTTTCCATTTCAGTTATAATCATGACTCTGAATGACGGAAAAATTTTCTTCTCTGCCTGCTTTACGAAGACAATACGTACTTGTAAACCTTATATAACCGGCTTTCAAATGAAGACGTTCGTATAACGTTCCTCTAATTAACTAAACTAGAATTTGTCTCTAATTACTAATGTTTAGAAGGATGAAATTTGTTAAAAGGAAATAAGATTATATAACATTAACAAATACAACAGGCAAGAGATGAGAAGTTAAAGAATAAATAGATGATTAGAAGATCCCCAGACATCATTATTTTTGTCTCCATCTTCCGCGTATCAAACGGACTTCCCCTGAGGTTCTAGCCTACAAAATATCTCATAACATTATAGAGTCTAAAAGACAATATCAGGGTAAAATTCTTCCTTTTAGATGAGACGAGTGTTGACTGCCACTTCTGGAGATATCCCTGAAAATAGGACAATCATCTGTTTTCTTCGAGGATGTTGGAAGGGACGCGTAATTTATAAATGTATTAAACACTCCCATCATTAGTTTCTGGTCTGAATGAGTTCCTCCGGCGCTTTTTCATCTATAACATTTTGTAATGTGAGCAAGATAATTATTGCTTTTGGGCGTCGAGCAGGCCTACGGTTCGCGGCAGATCGAAATGAGTGGCCAATTATCACGCCGAATGAGTGGCGGCTGTTTCTCTGACGACGCAAGCCGCTAACCACAGGGTGCGAGAGAGAGAGAAAGATCCGAGACGACGCCGAGAGGTATAAAATGGGCGATTGTTGTGGCGCAGTATGGGCTGGCGCGTGGGAGAAGAATATTTTTGGGGAGAGATGTGGAGGGAGAGAGTGAAATAGAGGGAGAATGGAGCAACTAGGGGTTGAGGGCGGAGTCGCGACAAGAGAAGCGGTTTAGCCAAGAAGAATTGGAGAGGCAAAGAAGTGTTTTTTATAGTATTTTATAAAAAGTCACTCAACGTCCTCCCTCTCTAAGCGCTCTCTCCAACTTTTCCCAACAATTCACTCCCTCCACCACTCCCTCCACCACTCCCTCCACCACTCCCTCCACCACTCCCTCCACCACTCTCTCCACCACTCCCTCCAACACTCCCTCCACCACTCCCTCCACCACTCCCTCCACCACTCCCTCCACCACATCCTCCACAACTCCCTCCACCACACCCTCCACAACTCCCTCCACCGCTCCCTTCACAACTCCCACCACCACTCCCTCTACCACTCCCTCCACCTCTCCTTCCACCACTCCGCCACTCACTCCACCACTCCCCCCACCCCTCCTTAGGGTTAAATGTAAGAAGGGACTATATAGCTCAATTTTGCCCTCAATAAAGTCGTTTGTCTGTCTGTCTGCTGTCCCTCCATCACTCACTCCACCACTTCCTCCACCAATATCTCCTCCAATCTCTCCACCAGTCACTTCGCAACTCTCTCCACCATTCTCTCCATCACTCTCTCCCAACCTCATTTTCTCTCTCATCCCCTTCCTCCCTGACTCCCTCTTAAGACTCCCTATCACTATCCTCCAACCCTATATCCTCAACGTTCCTTCAGTTTCTCTTTCTCCTCTATTCTTCCTCTCTATTCTTCTCCCTTTCTCGCCCACTCTCTTTCCCTATCGATCTCTCACCATTTCTTCCTCCCTCCCCATATGACTCACTTTCTCCCTCCCTTCTCCCCTGACTCACCCTCATTCCCGCTCACTATTTTTCCATTCTCTCTCTCTCACTTTTTGACTCACTTTCACACTCCCACTCACTATTTTTCCATTCTCTCTCCCTCGCCACCTCTCTCTCACTCCATTCCTTAACCGAGCTTATAGTAAACACCCTCATCTCTTTCCTTCTCTTCTCTTCTGTTCTCTGAGCCTTCTGGATTGCGTCTCCAGCAGCACCCCAAGAACACCTGCCCTATCCGTCCCCACCGCCATCGTTCTTACACTATCCTAACATCCTATTCCACTCTTTCTTTCGTTTTCCTCCTCCCCCATCTTCTTCAGAAAAAAAACGCGGATGAAAGGTGGTCTATTTCTGGTCTAGTGTAAACAAACCTGGAGGTTGAGAGAGTGGGAGGATGAAGAGAGAGAGAGAGAGAGGGAGAGAGAGAGAGAGTGATATAATGGGAAGGAGTTTATCTTCGTTGGAGGAATTCCTTTATTTCTCTCTACTCCTGATTGCGTCGTCCCTTCCTCTCTCCCTCTCTTCCCCTCCTGCTCCACGCGCGCTCTCTGCTTCGCATCATTTCCAATTGGAATTCTTTCGAAGATTTGGTAGTCTATTTATATACCTGACCGAATTCAATTTTCGCTTTATCTTCCTAAACACTGATTTAAAAAAAAACAAGAATTATGTACAGTCGAACCTCTCTTATCCGGAATTTTGTGTTCAGGAAACATCCCCGGTTCGGAACGGTTCCCAAATTTTGACTGTTCCGGAAATATGGCGTGGGTGGCTTTTCGATATTACCCTTCCCTGAGTTCTCACGGCTTAAGAAATAATTTTTAATATGTTAAAAACATACGTAAAACCTAAAAGCTGACCGTTTCATCTGTGATACCATCCGAATCGGGTGAATTGTTTCAACGAGAAACCTCATACATGGCACAATTTATTACATTATTTTGTCTTCCCTAACTTTATTTACTTATATCCTTGCACAAATTAACGAAATTAATTTATCATAGGATCATATGCAGATAGAAATAAGCTGGAAATTTGGGAATAATTTTGAAACGAGAACGGCAGATTTTTTCTCTTTTTTCAGAATTATTCCCTATATCCTTGTATTAAAAATTAAAATCATGGCTTAGATGGTGTGTACAGTTCATTCATTGTAAACTAACAATCTGTGGCTAGAAAAATTCTACATTCCGGAGCGCCTCTAGCCCTGATCTTTCCGGATTAGAGAGATTCAACCGTATTTAAATTTCGATCTCAATTCATCCACCTTGAATCCAATGATCCCAACAAATAAAACGGTCGAGTTTCCTGATGTGCATTTCAATTACACACTATCCATCCTCAGTGAAAATTCGCCCCCATAATCAATTCTGAATACGTACATCCCTCGAAATTTTTCATGACAAAAGAAAGTTCTTTAAACGCTATCTCGTTGAAGAAAAATATGCTCCTATCGTACACAACATTTGAAAGCATATGCGCGAGTGAAAAATGGATCGATTTCGTCTCGTTTCTATCCTCTGATTAATCTGTTCAAGTAATTGAGGATGTTCATATGTCGCCATTGTTGCAGGAAATGGAGTCGTAACAACTGCATAAGCGAAAAAGCATTCTGAGACTGTCGGCGTAGCCCAGTTTGAAGAGGGAAAAAAATGTCCCGGTTTGAAAGGGCGGAAGCGGCGCGGCTGCCAACTGGGTCTCCCTCTTTGTGGTACCATTTTCCAGCCGTTGTTTCCTCTATTGTTGACGGGTTGCTCTGCTTGGGAATCAATACCTTCCACGCGTTCGATTCTCACTCTAATTTCAAGCCCTTTGAAATGGAGGGGAGAAGAGAGAGAGAGGGAGGGAGGGAGAGAGAGAGAGAGAGAGAGAGAGAATATGGTGAATATTTCAGATCAGTTCCCCCCTATTTAACAATTTGACAGAATTTTAAATTATTTTTAAAGCTGCGCATTTTAAAAGAAAATCGTTGAAATCGATTTTCCATCTCTAAACCACTAAGAATTCTAAATGGTTATTTATTCTTAATCGCTGATTCTATTAAGTAAATTTGAAGAGGGAAGCAACGATAACTAGGAAAGTCCGAACAAAATTAAAAATGATCAAATGCGGCACTAATGGTAATTAACCCTTTAAGGGATACGGTCGAGTATACTCATTCAAATCCAGCTGCCTTCATGGCCACTCCTTTTTAAATTCAGTTTCCTATGAAGTTGCTACGCTATTTCTTTATCAGTCGTACCAACTTTAATTATTTATGTAAACGGTAATATTATCAATAAAATACTCCTGAAATGCACCCTTCATTTTTCAAAGTGTTTTGCTGTCCCATAATTATTTTCAATTCCCATCGACATTTCTTAACATAGTCCAAGGAGTGCTACTAAAATAATCGCAATAGTTTAAATGTTAAAAAAAGGTAAGAAAAGAGTCGTATAAACTTGTAACTCTTACGTGTCCTCCTAATTATTCCGGCATCAGAAGTTATAATATTGAGTATAGTAAAACTACAAACATGTCTTCCCAGTTTCTAATGATGATTGTAATGAGACGGATAGTCAGGGCACTTTGAAGAGTGTCGCAAACGTCTTCATGTGAGTCACTTTAACCAAGAGAGACCCTAGCATACCTGGTAATGAGGATCAAACGTGAAAAAATTCGCAGGGAAATCGAATTTCACCGACATAATTCCCGCCTAAGGAACCTCATAATTTCTCCGTCGTATTCAGGTCGGGGATGTTTGTTTCGTTTGAGCCGTACATCACCCCGAAAAAAGCCTAGTGGTAGAGAGACTCGAAACACGCGCACAAACACACACACACACACACACACACACATCACCTTCCCGAGTGCAAAGACGCCATCTTGTTCCTACGTGCCTTTAAAAGGGGCAATAAAACGCTTTAACTTCATTTACGGCCGCCAGATGTCTCTGGCCCCTCTCAATTCCCTTTAATCCTCGAAATCATCGCATTCGCATCTCCGCAGGGGAGCTTCCACCCCTTCCACCTCCTCCTTAATCCTCCGTCCCCCACTCATTTGCGTCTTTTGCTGCGCCCTTTCTTTCTCCGACTTCGTTTTTACGGCGGGGGCCTAACCCTCTCTCCCTGTGATCACTCTACTTTCCTCCAACTCTCGATGAAAGGCTCAAGCGTCACAATCCCTTTGATCTCTCTCTCTTACCTCTTCTCCACGGAATATACTATCGCCCCAACCTCTAGGCCATAAGACATGCATGTCTTCCCCTACTTCTTCAGCACATCCCATCTCTTCGTGTCGTGCCAAATTACGACGCTCTTGCTCTCACACCTACACAGTAGCAAAAACAATATATATATATATATATATATATATATATATATATATATTTATATATCTCTCTCTGTAGCTGAAGAAGGAGTAGTTCCGAAAGCTTTACGTTTGTGATGTTTCTGTGTTTTTGTGTTATTTTACGTGTGTCGCTTCGACATCCCCGGGGCCTCGCCAACCTGAAGTCGTCTGATTGGTGAGTGCTCACTGGGTTTCCTCATCCCAACACCTTGTTGACATCCATATATTCATTTTACCTTTCCTTTTCCGTAAGTTGTTATATATATATATATATATATATATATATATATATATATATACTTGGAGGAGAATGCTGAAGATAAAATGAACAGATAGGATGAAAAACGATGAAGTGCTACGAAGAGTAGGAGTGAAGCGAATGATTATAGACTATTAGAAAGAGGAAGGCAAATTGGGTTGGACATTACCTGAGGAGAGAATGATTAAATACGTGTTAGAAGAAAAACTAGATGGAAAAAGGAAAAGAGGGAGGAAAAGGTTTCAGCTGATAGACAATTTGAAAGGGAAAGAGGGTTATCAAGATATGAAGAGGACAGCGGAAAATAGGAGTATACGAAGAACCAGGTTTAACCATGAATAATCACGGACCTGTCTACGTACAGACTACCAATGATATATATATATATATAAAATATAAAAATGACTTCGTCTTCGACGGGAAAGCGGAATTGTAATGCTATTTTTAACAAATTTTCCGAGTAGCTAGAAGATTGACATTTGGCGGGAATGTTTGATTCGTAAAGTAAAAGCCATTTACGAAAAAAATTTCCAAAATCGACCCGGGTTCGATTTCTGAGAATCACTTCCAGTCCTCATAAGATAACATGGAGAAATCGACATTTCGAACTATAATCTTATTTTCTTTTGCTTATTAAAATTCACTTATTTGACCTTCGATCTCCGGACTAGGACTGCATTCAAGAAAATTGACAATAGTTTCTTACTCTTATCGTCTTTTATCGCCTTCAAATCGAAATCTCTCGAATTTAACATTTTTATATCATATTTTGACAACATTTAGCGTTTTTAAGTCGCCTTGCCAACAGATTGCATTGTTGAACTCGAAATCCTATTACTCTTACATATGCTCCCGTCCCCTCCGGACCTCCATGGACCCTCCCGGCCCAATTCATAGGTATCATAGATATCTCAGAATTAGTTTTTACTTTCTCCATATACATAGTATAGAGAAAGTATTGTTTTCATGAAAAAATTCGAATTGGAGATTTCAACGGAAATACACGTTTTGAGGTCCTCTGAACACGTTTTGACTATTTTCGCGATGATGTCTGTATGTGATAGGATTTTTACTTTCTTCATATATAGGATAGGGGAAAGTATTGTTTTTATGAACATGAAAAAATTCTCAAAAGTTGAGATGATTGTGTTACCTTATGACACATAATTTTATTAGCCGAAGACGTCTGGCGTAGCCCGAGCATCGCCAGGTACTTTCAGCTAGTATATGTATATATATATATATATATATATATATATATATATATATATATATATGTACACACCCACACACAAAGGTTTTCTTTTAAAGCAGTGCCCAAGCTTTTCCGCATGAGGGCCACGAAATGCATTTCTCCAATGATCGCGGGCCTTTTTGAAAATGCAATTGATCAATAATTTAAGGGTTAAGTTAGATGTCTGTATTAGCTGATTTGATTTAAATTTGTCTATTATTGGAATAGAGAGACGAAAAGGCGAAATATATTGCTTTTTACATGCTATTCCCATTTCACGCTTTCTTGCTTCCTTAATTATTAAATTCATGGCGGCCCGGATATAGCCCGCGAACCGTAGTTTGGGCACCACTGCTTTAAGTAGCAATTCCCATCTTTCCTCTCGGATCTCTTCCTCAGAACCTTCGCCGGAGTCTTCCATGCACTTAATTCTGTTTCTTCCTTCTTTAATACTACCCTTCACTTTACCCGTACTATTTGTCATTATTTATTCATACACCCACTGGCTTTTATTTCCGGTTTCTCACTTTTGCTCTTCCTTTCTCTTACATTTCTCCCTTTTCGCCCCATCCCGTTTTGTTTTTCTGCCTCACCATCCTTCTCTATCTTACTCAATATCCGCTTCATTCTCCCCTTCTCTTCTCCCTTTCTTACTTTCTCTCTCTTCCTGCTGTCTTAATTTCTCTCATTTTCTCCCCTTTCTCTATTCTTCTTCTTACCCCGTTATTTCATGCTTCCTTTCACTTTTCCTATCTCTCTCTCGTCGCCATCTTACCATCCCTCTATCTTTGGCGATTTTTAAAAAATGCGCTAATGTAATCCTTTTGTCCGTAAGTCCGTCACACTCCCGTTTACGGTGAACTACCTCTACACCGTTCAAGTTAGAGCAACCAAATTCTCAGGATAATTTTGGTCGATGGCAGTCATGAACGCTGTTGATATTGAGGTACTTCAGTCCTTCCGTTTGCCTTTTACCAGGATTTTAAATCCTCTTATTAAGTATCCATACGTGTCCGTTCTTCGGTATATTGTCGTTGTTTTACGTTGCTACAACAATAAAAGCGAAACGCTAAAATGTTCAACATACTTTCGAAAACGGATCAAGATTATATTGCAACTGCTTAATTGCGGTTAGGTATATTTTAATTATCTTTTGGTTGATTTTGGGTTTAACGTTTTGTTTTTAATGCTAAGTTTCTAATGAAAATAAAGTGCAACATTATAATAACCTAAACCTATATTTTTATATATATAAAAACCGCCTTTCTTCCTTTTTTGTTCCTTCCTTCTATCTCTCTCTCTCTTCTCCTCTCCATACCCGTCCCTCTCTCTATTCCTACCTCCTTCCCTTAGCTGTATTATCTTCCTCCTTCCCTCACGCCTTCCTCCAACTCCTACCTTCTACGCACCTCTCCCCGATTTCTCCCTTTCCTACTCTCCCTCCCGCCTTACCACCCCTCCCTCCTTACCTCCCCTCCCTCCTTCCTCCCCTCCCCCCTTACCTCCCTCCCTTTTGACCTCCCCTCCCTCCTTACCTCCCCTCCCTCCTACATACTCCTCTCTCCTCCCACGCCGTCGACCTCCTTCTTCAATAATGGTCCCATGGGAATCAAAGGACTCCTCTTGAGTCGCTGTTTTCGCCACAAAGGCGCGTTCGGTGCAGTTCGATCTCAGTCACTAGAGAGGAAGGAGGCGATGGAATCGATGGATGGAAAGAGAGAGAGGTGGGGCGAGATTGGGAGGAGATGAAAAGGGGAGGGGGAGGGAGAAATGGAAGTGGGAGACGAAAAATGCGAAGGAAAAAGAAATGGAGGTGAAAAAGTGAGGGAGTGCAATCTCTCAGACTATTCGATGATACGGTGCGAAGGGTGAGAGATGGAGAAATAGCGGTTCTAGACGGACGGAGGAGGTGACAAGGAATTGGAGGAAAGAAGGAGAGCAGGAAGAGGATTCGAGGAAGAGGAAAGGGAAGAACCCTGGACGAAGAACAGAGGAAATGGAACAAAGAATGAGGCAGTGGACAGTAATGAGACGCTGAAATCGGTTTAAATCGTTTTCCCGGAAGTAAGCTTAACTCATGAAAAAGTTATCGAACTCGTCTCATGATCGAAATCGAATTCACAAACCATGTCTCTCCAAACAGCCAAAAAAAGGATGAGAAAACAAGACGCGCATTTCGCTAACAAAACATCCGTCATCAGCGGCAATCTCAAATAGAATCTAGAATCTATTAACGGTGAATCATCATTTTGCTCCGTAGCTGAAATGATCATATGTATTTCCCAAACGTTTTATTAATGCTATGGCAAAGGAAGTATAGAAATTGATTAGGACGGCCATTTTGGCGACAAAGTGATTTTATAAGCGACCACTAGATATGACTTTGAGGATGACGTGAGGACAAAATAGGAAGAGTATGAAAAAGGATTACGCTATTTGTGACTTCAAGTAGAGGGTTATGCAGAAATGAAGAAGTTCATGTAGGTCAGAACTACGAGGAAAACGCCGTTTAAGCTGTAATCGCGGACGTCTTAAGGACGGACCACTAACGATGATGAAAGATGGGAGTCGGTTTAATACAGCATCGCTTTTAAAAGGAGCAATATAGCTCCGCATAAGGTCTGTCCCGAAAATAGGTCTCGGGTGAAACGTAAGTTCACGGTAGATAAGACTAAGAAATGGGTCTCTGGTATCGCTCTAGTTTCAAGATTGGCTTGCCACCATGCATCGTATGAATTGATTTTTTTAGTGGAATATTGCATCCAGGTAGCCTACTTAGTTCAAAAAGGTTCACTTATTTGTTCCGATATTACTTTGAGTGCGAAATTCCAGTTGCCGTTTCTAGTGATTTGGGGATATGGTGCTATTCGATGGTATCCGCACAATATGTAAATATAAATCGTTTTACAGACCTATCATAATACGATTGCTTTTAATTAATTCACCTCTCTTATTTCTCAAACTTACTTATAAAATTTACATTGCAGCAATTATATACTCGGGCAAGCTCGTAATATAGGTTTTTTCATAGAGGTAACTAAACTAACATAAGCAATTCATAAGGGCGATGATGTTATCCATAACTGCTGCCTCTTTCAATGCGGGTTAAACATATTTTCATTTACAATGGGAAAATAATTATCAAGTTATATATAACAACCCATTTTTTATTCATTTAACTGGATGTTTCTGCATTGCTTTAGGCTCCGTGAACGATAAGACGTATTTACTATGACTGTATCAAGGAACGGCGATAGGTAAGGGTGTGCCGGGCGGCTGCCCGGGGCGCCAAAGTTTTGGGGGTGCTAACACGACCATCCATCAATATATTATTTGCAAGCGAATGAGTATTAGATACCAATTTATATCGCGAAATTCCTTTAACTTTACATTACCGACTATTGTACAGAGCAATGAATAAATGAACAAGTTCTTTAAAAAATATCTTAACAAACATTTACGGAGTGGTTCCTCGTCGGGACGCCAAAACAACTAGGGCCGCCACTGACTGTATCAGGTACATTCAAGTACGTAAGCTAATTCAATTGATAAATTAGGTATATTAAATTAAATAAATAAAACTTTTGGAAAATCCGATGCGCATTTCGCCCACAGATTGGATTCCAACGATTAAGGCGAGCTGGATAATTCTTTTTTGAATCTCACTTTGCGACGTAGATGAAATTCTGAAGCCTAAGATATACATTATTTTGGTGAAAGTTGAACTAAAGCTCCCTTTCGCTCCATTTCGCCCAGTTAATTTGGCATCCACATTTCGAGATATTTGAAATGGTAATGCAACGATCTCATCTGCATGCCGATGATCGAAACAGGAGGAGGAAATGAGAGAGGTGACCTTCGCAATCTTTGGCGCGGGTGCCTTTCCAGCATAAAAATTAAACTCCCAAATGAATTTTCCATCTCATCAATCCCCTCGTTCGACGTCATTTTGTTTTTTTTCCCGCGACCCGACACGATTTGAAATCCATCGTTCTCCGACAGCTTAATGATGTGCGTCGACCTGTTTCGAAATTTGCAATTCAGATCTCATTTTTTTGGTGCAGCAAATCCATCCTCTGTTTGCCCACGGGAATGTATGACTCTAGTTTTGTTTCATTTCAGCGTCGCTTATGCAGTGTTTAGGCGCGCTCTCTGCGGAAAATATGCGAATTTTCGGTACGCTTTTTGCGGCCGTCAAAGAAGGAAAACCCATTCGCGATAAATAATAGGTTTGGGAGTAGACGATGAAGTGCGGTATTAACGGATACGCGAAAAATATCACTCGCGGATGGAATTTCGAAACAAATTATTGTTTCGCGATCGTGCATGAAAAATTCTCGCGCAGTCATCTGGTTTGCGCGCGTTTTTCGTGCATTTGTCTTTCTGCTCATTCTTTCGATGCAAATGTCTCGGATTTTTTTTGTGTGGTCCCTAATCGGTTTTAGAATGGGAGGTAAAAAAAACTTTTTTCACCTGATTCGCAGCAAGTGCAAAAAGATACAAGCATTTGATTTTAATGGACCAATTTGCCAATTTTAGGGAGCGCAGTCTTTTGTTCCCGCATCGTTCGACTCATGCATACATAATCAGTGACAGGCGTGACAACTTGACAAATGACTCCTATCATCGCATTGGCTGAATTACATTGAAAATAATATTTACTTAATCGAAACGTTCTCCCATTTGAAAAACTATCAATAGATTCGATTTTTTCTTCATCTGATTTTTAATGCATTTTATTTCCACCAAACAAATCTCCATAATACATTTTCCTGTGAAACAAACAATAGTTAGATAACGCTATTTTTCGTTTATTTATCGCAAAACTTCAAACGATTAAATCAAGCGGATTCGGTGGTACTGACTTTTTCATCTGACCAATTTTATTAGTCCAATTACGTGAGCTAATCCAGGCCCCCATCAATGCACGGGCTATGTTTAAAAATAAAACAAACGCAGCAATAAGCTTGTAGCTCTTGCCGACAAAAGAGAGAGGGAGAAATAAAAGAACGAAGGAAAGTAAAGTTGTGCATTAACAGTCGAAAGGAAATAGAAACTACTTCGCTTATTTTAGTTTCCTTTTAGACGCATTTCATTCTTTTCGCTCTCTGTTCATTCTAACCTCCTTCCATCTCGTTCTCCTATATAACACGTACGGTGCGCTCTAAAAGGCACCGCATAAGAGATACCGCCTTCCATCGTGCCCCCGCTAGCGTGCACAAGAGGCAAACTCTCTCTCTCTTATCCATCTCGCGCGGAGAAAAGAACGAGCATCGAAAGGCGGCGCCATTAGGGAGGTGCAGCATACATCAAAAGAAGTGGTGGAGAGGGAAAGCGTGTGAGGGTGCGTGTGTGCATGCGTGTGTGAGTGTGAGCGCAACTGAGACGAAAAAAGTTGAAGACGACGGCGCGTGTCTTGGAAATGGAGAGGTCTGAGTGTTCGAAAGAAAAAGGAGTTGAGGGAGGGAGGAAATAATCAAAGGGAGAGAGGCGTAGAGGTCGGCAACGTTAAAGAAAAGGGTTATTCGATTTTAACGACTTCGGGGCGAAACGCTGAGAAAGAGTAAAGGAACCCTGAAAACACCGATTTAGTCTGTCGTTTGAATCGGAGATGTTTAACCGCGACGATAAAGCGATGGGGGAAAATATTCGAATCTTCTTGCTCTTTCTGAGCTAGTTTTATTTCTAACTGACCCTCTAAATTTGTAGGTTTGGGCCTATTACCGACCTTATAGATATAGAAATTAAAATGGCTGACGGAATGCAAAAATTCGACAAAGCAATATTTTTCTATGAGGTCTTCAGATATTAGGCACCTTTTCCATTTCTGACCCTCGTTTGCTATGCGCTTTTCAGTTTCCATAATTCGCATTAAAACTTGGATTACCCTCACCCTTACATTTAAGAGATGTTTCGTTATCAAGCAGCATTCACGAGTAGTTTATTTTTAACGCATATGGTTAGTAAGGGAGGAGATCATAAACTTCGGATCATAAGTGTAGGAGTTAGAATTATAATGCAAGCAAATACAAGAGTGTTTAGTCTATCCCAATACTGATATCATCATAAGCTGCATAAAAACGTTTTCTGAATGAAATATGTATGTCATTCGTAAAAGATTTGATAAAAACTAGGGAGTCAAATTAGACGCTAAATCCATTAAAAAAAGGATCAGTAGAAATAACGTTCCTTGCCTCTTAAGTACTTACAAATTATATACTCTCATCATATGTCGAATAAAATAAATTAATCCAAGAGAGAGTCCGATAGCTTTCCAACTCAGATTTATTTTACTTCCTTTGAAACGCCACGGCGTTGAAATTATCGCAAAAGATCAAAATTCAATAACTCATCGAGAAAGGAAATATTTTGGAAGAATTCACCTGAATCATTCAGCGAAAAACATATAAGTATGTCATATTCCAGCCATAAATGTCACAACTCGCTAACTTTTCCAAAACTTGAAGTTTGAGAATGCGAAAAAAATGTCGAAAGAGTTCCTGAAAGAAGATATCGGCAAAGTTTCCTTAGCTACCAGGAATCGAAAGAATCGGTGACGTGTTTCACTTCGACTTTTTCTTTGTTTTGAAAAAAGCCATTTCGTGTAACCATAAAATCCAGGAAGAAGAATAAAATAGAAACGGAAACATCATTAATGGGTTCTACGAAATACATCTGCTTTTTCTGCCAAAGAAATCTAGAAGTCGAGAAACTGGAGAAACTTTGATGTCAGCAATTTATTCCTTGAATTCTGATCTCCGGTATAAATCTCATTTTCACGTTTCCAAGTACCGAAAAGATTTTATTTCATCTTTAACTTTCCTTGAGGTTTGCCAGGTGATTGGAACAATTCTTCTTTTCGGTTTTATTTTTAGTCACCATTAAAATGCCATTTGCATTGAAAACTGTCGATAAGAATCGTCCAAGATTACAATTTCTTAAGAAGTCAGAATGAACTTTTCCTATTACAGAGCAGTTTGTATCGGAAGATCACACCTTAACTAGCCTTAACTTGCCAGTTTTAAGCAACAGAAACAATAAGGTTGGCAAGGTTTGCTCGAAAAACTTCCTCATAAGTTTTTTAAAAATTTGCTAGCTTGAAAAGAAAATTCATTTAATCGGTAAAACTTTAAATAATCAGAGAAATTTTGAGTTATTCTTTCAAAAAGGAAGCTATTTATAAAACATGGAGATAGTATAAAATTAAATATCCTTTTTTTTTCTCGAGAAGTTATCGTTAATAATATAATAATAAATTTTGAACGAAACCAACACCGGCCCTCTCCTTCGAATAAAAAAATTGGACCGATCGAGAAAGAAGGAATTTCAACTCCGTAGCACATTCGGAAATACATAAACCATGAAAATTTGTTTAAACAATTGCGAATTTTTAGCGGCCGCATTGTTGCACTTTTTCAAAATTTTCGTTTTTTCTAGTCGGTGTTGCACAAAATCCTACCTAAGAAAATAATTTCGAATCTCCAGCACATCTGGAAGTGCCTAAACATTAGTATCCTCCTGTTATCATTATATATCGACGACTCTTACAGAGGAGGAGGATATAACATACATATAACAGGAGGATACTAATGTTTAGGCTCTTCCAGATAAGCTGGAGATTCGAAATTTTTTTCATAGGTAGAATTTTTTGCAAAACCGACTAGAAAAAGCGAAAATCTTTAAAAAGTGCAACAATGCGGCCGCTAGAAATTCGCAATTGTTTAAACAAATTTTCATGGTTTATGTATTTCCGCATTTGCTACGGGGTTGAAATTTTTTTGTAAGTAGAAATCTTAAAAAAACGAAATAGGGATTATACAAATTTTGATATTTTAATTTGTTTGGTAGTTAAAAATTCTTAAAATTTAAACAATTGGATAACTGCTTAGGTACTACGGGATGAGCTAGGAAGCTGAAATTTTCAAATTATTTACAGAGTAAGAAATTTGCACAATTAAACATTTCAATTTTACCATTTATAATTTGTGGCGGCCGTTAAAAATTATTTAAATTTAAACAATTAGAAAAATATTATTTTACTTCTAGAAATGCTACAACTTTAAAATTTGGCTAAAATGTGTAGCGTTATTACCCCATAATGGAGAAAGTATAAAAACTTTAAAATTGCAATATTTGGGGATTTTTTCAAACTATTGTTTTTACATGTGGGAAAAACGAAAATCGCTGCGGAGTTGATATCTTTAGAATTAAAAGAATATTTGTAATGATGAAATGTCTGTCTGAAAAATGAATGTTTTTTCAAGGTGAGATGAAATGCTTGCAGTATGCAAGCACCAACTACTAGTATGTTATATATCATTATATATCGACGACTCTTACAGAGGAGGATATAACATATGATATATAACATATAACAGGAGGATACTAATGTTTAGGCACTTCCAGATGTGCTGGAGATTCGAATTTTTTTTATTAGGTCGCATTTTGTGCAAAACCGACTAGAAAAAACGAAAATTTTGAAAAAGTGCAACAATGCGGCCGCTAAAAATTCGCAATTGTTTAAACAAATTTTCATGGTTTATGTATTTCCGCATGTGCTATAGAGTTGAAATTTTTTTTATAAGTAGAATTCTTAAAAAAACGAAATAGTGATTATACAAATTTTGATATTTTAATTTGTTTGGCAGTTAAAAATTCTTAGAGTTTAAACAAATAGATAGCTGTTACGTACTAAGAAATGAGCTAGGAAGCTGAAATTTTCAAATTACTTACAGAGTAGTGAATTTCCACAAATAAACATTTCAATTTTACCATATCTGAGTTGCGACGGCCGTTAAAAATTATTTAAATTTAAACAATTAGAAAAATATTATTTTACTTCTAGAAGTGCCACAACTTTAAAATTTGGCTAAAATGTGTAGCATCAGTACCCCATAATGATGAAAGTGTAAAATTTTTAAAATTGCAACATTTGGGGATTTTTTTAATCTATTATTTTTACATGTGGGAAAAACGGAAATCGCTGCGGAGGTGAAATATTTTGAATTAAAAGAATATTTGTAATGATGAAATGTCTGTCTGAAAAATGAATGTCTTTTCAAGGTGAGATGAAATGCTTGCAGTATGCAAGCACCAACTACTAGTATGCTATATCCTCCTCTGTAAGAGTCGTCGATATATAATGATAACAGGAGGATACTAATGTTTAGGCATTCCAGATGAGCTGGTGATTCTAAATTCTTTTCTTAGGTAGGAGATTGTGCAAAACCGTCTAGAAAAAACGAAAATCTTGAAAAAGTGCAACAATGCGGCCGCTAAAAATTCGCAATTGTTTAAACAAATTTTCAAGGTTTATGTATTTCGAAATGTGCTACGGAGTTGAAATTTTTTTATAAGTAGAATTCTTAAAAAAACTAAATATGGATTATACAAATTTTGATATTTTAATTTGTTTGGCAGTTAAAAATTCTTAGAGTTTAAACAAATAGATAACTGTTTAGATACTACGGAATGAGCAAGGAAGCATAAATTTTCAAATTATTTACAGAGTAGTGAATTTGCACAAATAAACATTTCCATTTTACTATATATGAATTGCGGCGGCCGTTAAAAATTATTTAAATTTAAACAATCAGAAAAATATTATTTTACTTCTAGAAGTGCTACAACTTTAAAATTTGGCTAAAATGTGTATCATTAGTACCTTATAATGAAGAAAGTCTAAAAATTTTAAAATTGCAACATTTGAGGATTGTTTTAAACTATTTTGTTTACATGTGGGAAAAACGGAAATCGCTGCGGAGGTGAAATCTTTAGAATTGAAAGAATATTTGTAATGATGAAATGTCTGTCCGAAAAATGAATGTTTTTTCAAGGTGAGATGAAATGCTTGCAGTATGCAAGCACCAACTACAAGTCATTATATATAGAAGTTTCTTACAGAGGAGGAGGATATAGGAGGATACTAATGTTTAGGCACTTCCAGATGAGCTGTAGATTCGTAATTTTTTTCTTAGGTAGTATTTTGTGCAAAACCGACTAGAAAAAACTAAAATCTTGAAAAAGTGCAACAATGCCGCCGCTAAAAATTCGCCATTGTTTAAACAAATTTTCAAGGTTTATGTATTTCCGAAGGTGCTACGGAGCTGAAATTATTTTTAGAGATAGGATTTGTAAAAACACGAAATAGGGATTATACAAATTTTGATATTTTAATTTGTTTGGCAGTTAAAAATTCTTAAATTTTAAACAAATAGGTAAATGTTTAGATACTACGGGGCGAGTTAGAGAGCTGAAATTTTAAAGTTATTTAGAATTTAGTATATTTAAAGGAATAAATATTTCAGCGTATTCATGCAATTCTTATTGCGGCCGTTAAAAATTATTTAAATTTAAACAATTAGATAAGTGTTATTTCACTTCTAAATGTGCTATAAATTTAAAATTTGGCAAAAATGTGTAAAATAATTAACTCAATGTGGAAAATGTATAATATTCTTAATTTTTTAAAAATTAGCGATTGTTTTACTCGATTATTGTTCCATAAGGAAAAAACGAAAATCGGTCCCGGGGAGAAATCTTTTGAATCAAAGAAATATTTACCATGATGAAATATCTCTCTGAAAAATGAATGCTTTTTCAAGGTGAGATGTCAAATGCTTGCAGTGTGCAAGCACCTTTCTACTAGTATATACTAGTATATATATATATATATATATATATATATATATATATATATATATATATATATATATATATATATAGTAAAGTTGTAAGAGATTTAGTCAGCCTCGCAGAAATTAATTTCTAGGCCGAATGGGCGTTGAGAAAGAAAAAGAATAGATGTGAGAGAAAACTTGGACTAATTCCATTGATGGATGGGAAGGCGGTGGGAGAAGAAGAAGGTAATAATGATCTTTATATTTCTGAGTCGTTTCAATTAGAGTGATCAATATCCTTCTTTCTCCCCCTACGCAAAAAACATTTACCGGTCATTCGAAAAAAATTAATTACTCGTAAACATTAGTGCCCATAAAAATAAGAGAAATTTAATTTTACAATTCATTTAAGAGGTGACTGGTCGGGTTGAATTAAAAGTTTCACAGACCATCAATCTTCAAGTCCAGTGGAATCCCTATAGCTCCAACGTGTGTAATTTAAAAATTTGAGAACTTTGTGAAAATTTCTCCCTTGGTGTTCCTGCACAAATAATTGAATAAAAGAATGCGTTGGAAATAAAAGAATTTTGTTTGGCTTTTCGTCTATGAGGCACGCTTATAAATCTTCAAGTCGAATGAAATATAATGAGAGATGTGATATAAAAATTTTCAGCGTTCAACTGTTAGCTATTGGAACAATAATGTACATATTATGGAAATTTTTACTCATTTAGATGTATGCATGATGTTTACATATCTCAGTAAAAGATGTAGTATTTCCGAAGAACAATTTACAATCCATATTCGAGTGCTGAAAGGAATGTTTCTACTAATTAGTTAGTAGTTTTCCGGGGTTTTTTATTTGCAATGGTATTATTTGCGAAGGAAATTTTAGAAAAAGACTGCTTTCATCGCATTTGAATAAAGTCAACTTATGTGCGAGACATGCTGCAGGCAAAAACTTCTCAGTATATAGAGCAGCTAAATAAAAAAAGTACAGCAAGAGATTTTAGTTTTACTCGCAAAGCCTTTTTTTTAATGAAACGATAACACTGTTAAACTTCAGCACAACTTCGACCTTGGTCTGGACGCTAACATCGTCTGGATCTTCAAAAAAAAACCTCCAAAGAGGGAGTGATTCCTTGAGATAGGGGCTCTCTAGAGTGACATTCTTAATAAAAAGGAGAGCGCTTTTAATACGAGGGAAATATAGAGAGAGATAGACAAAGGTTGTTCGAGAGGCAGCCCCTCTACTGCCTACGCAGATACAGGGAAACGATTAGGGCAGCTAAGCCTTTTCAACGTCACGCGAAATTGCGTGAGCCTCATGACGCACAGAACTTGGAGTGGGGGAAAGAGGGGAAAGGATGGGCAATGAGGAGGGGGAGAAAAAATGAGGGAGGAGGAAGAGAAATAAGTGCGCCAAAACTCCTCTGCGACAAAGTGAAAACTTAATTTTATATCTTATGACGTCAAAAGAGCAAGTCTCATATGAGACTTCCGTTTAAAACAACGAAATTGTAATTGCTAATTTTCTTGCTATCCGCTTACGATTAAAATAAATGAATTGCTGCTGAATAAGTTGGCGAGATTATCTCCTTTGCATAGGGCGGAAACATACGAAACTAGATTAGCTGCATCAAAAGCTTCGAAATGTGAATGTGGAAAATAATGCAGAAAATAAAATGGAAGGATAAAGTAAAAAGGAAAGGTAGAAAAGAATGAGAATACAATTTATATGAAAGAGGAAGAGTGTCTGGATCGGACGTTTCTTTGAAAGATATTTAATGGTTAAAATGTAAGGAAAACTTGATAGAACAAGGGAAGGAAAAGGTTTTAACTGTTAGACGACTTGAAAAGAAAATATCGAATTATCGACAAATGAAGAAGGTTGCGGAGGATAGGAGAATGTTAAAACTCATTTTAGCCTACATTTACAGCCCTATGTTTAGGCTAATAATTATGGTGAATGGTATAAGCCTAGTTATATATGTCAACATTAATTTACAAACTAAAAAATGTTCACCATTAATTTTGTATAATTAATGCTGTTGTATGTTGTATATTAATGTTATTCTCACCTCTGAAAAATTATCTCGTTCGTCCCGCTATTATTATTAATCATCCGGGACGTGTTATGTAGTATTATCATTTAAAAGATAAGTATTCCCCGAAATTCCACAAAATAAAAGTTATTTTCAGGTTGTAAACGAATTAATTCGCTGTTACAGCGCTGCAACGATAAATATTTTTCAGAGTTTCATTTATGAATATGTAAGAATTAAAATGTTAGCAGGATATCGTGCATGGGAATATATTTTTTATCAATAGATATAACTTATTTTATGGTCACTACGTTTTTTCAAAGTCTCGGAACCTGAAAAGTAAATAATTTTCCTTATCCCGCAACAATCAGAAATCTCTTACAATCAGCTCAATCGTGAGAAATCATCAAAATATCAGGCATTTCTGTAAACTCATAGTTTACAGAAGTGACAAAAAATTTGTATCTTACATATTTATATGAATTTTGGTATTAAATTTAAGTGACAATTATTTTTCAATTTTCAACAATATATATATTTACCTGAATATTGAAAAACCAAAAAATGACTCGTGTGGATAAATAGTGTAGCGAATAACAGACACAAAACGTGACTTCAACTAAATTATTCGGTTAATTGTTGCTTCTATAAAAATAAGGTATTTAAGCCGAACTTGTCAATTAGATTTTTACTACGTTTCTCACTTCCCAAGATGATTCTTAATTTTGTGTCAATAATAAAAATGGAGTTACCCGATAAAGGTGCAAAGCTGTAATCCCGTTTTGATGCATTGTTTTCCGGAGCCAACATCACGGGTGGTTTTACCTAATATTCATAATTACATATTTATTTTTTCATTTGGGATGTATTGACAGCATTCTCTCTTTCAAACTATTATATAATTAAAGATTCTATCAAAAGATTTTCACAGACTGAAATTGTGCGAAAAAAATCTACGTCGGGAAAAATATTTTAATTTCCTCTCCTTTTCCTCTGCTCCTCCTCCATCCGTTCTTTTCGTACTCCATTTATTCCTTCCTCCTTTATCCAAGAATATTATTTCTGTTATCCCAGGAGCTTCCTCTTTAATTAATCGAGCATTACTTATAATGCAAGAGCTTTACCTTACTACTCAAATATTAAATTATCAGAGACCATTTTTTTCCACCTGCCGCGATCCTCCGCCTCAAAGTGAAGGAAGACCTTAAAAACGGATAGCGAGCGTGTCCTCCGATATACTGGTACGTTCGAGACCGTGATGTAGAAGGTTTAAGCGATATCTCGGGCCAAAGTGAAGGGAAGAGGTGCCCACCAAAAAACTGTTACGTCAAAGAGGGGTCCCCCAATATTGGTTTAACCTTGCCAATAAAGGTTTGAATCAAATCCTTTCCCCGATATATACCCTTACTACCTCCTACCTCATCTACATCTCGAGCTCCATTCATTTTTCCAGCCTTGCTCCTCTTCTGACTTCCATTTATCGTTGTTTATCTCGATTCGTCCATTTCTCCTATCCCACTGTTGTACGCTCCTACGCTACTCATCTCCTAAAACCGTTGGTTTCTTTTCCCTAACTTTTCGCTCTTTCTGTTTTCTTTATTGCCTTCTACTTATCTACTCAATGCTTCCCCTACTTTCTCTATTGGTTGTTATCTCCTCTCAAGATTTCCTCTTCCTATGTATCCAATAGTGTCTCAATCATTCACTCTTTCAATTCTTCTATCCCCTTTTTCTTTGCCACGAATATATGTAATCCTTAGTTACTCGCTTGGAAAAAGTCAAGTAATTTCTCCCGTTATAAATTATACTTAGTTTTACTGGGAATGTACGAGAAATATTTACTAAAATAACATTTCATATACTTAGCGTAAAATATGAGTATGTGGAGAACTAGGTTTAACCATGAATAATCACGGACCTGTCTACAGACAGACTACCTATGATGATGATACTTATATATTTAATAAGGGAATTTGCGATAGCAATACCATTATACCAATTATCTGCGGTAAAATTACGAATTGTTTCCTTTATTGTCAAAACAAGGCCTTGAGCAATATTTAAGCTTATTTCCCGTTGAGTACGGTCAGTCGAATTGGAAACCGGCTCTAATATCGAGCCATAAATGTAACGGAGGTACTCGCGTACGACCAGCGTAAATTGAAATTAGCAAAATCTATTTATTCCAAATCAATAAAGTACAGTATAATCAGCAAGTTTAGAAAGGTAGATATTTGCCTTTATTATTTACCAAAAACCAAGTGACGAACGTACGCACTTTAAAAACGAGCAAGATCAGCATCTCTGTTCACTCGCTTTCGATCGGAAAGCATTGCGTTGGGGTCATGCTGACCCCACTCGAGCGATCAATTTCTCTCTCATCAAGTCTTTCCGCTCCTATGATTCCTTTGTCCTCACTCCTACCTTTCTCATTCATCCCATTGTCTCTACTTTTTCTCCTTGATCAGTTTCCCCATCCCTTCCTCCGCTCTTATTTTCCTCCACCCTACTCCGACTATCTTTTTTTTCCATCTTATATCAAATTTAACCGCTACTCTCTCCCCTTTTCTTTCCCTCACTTCTCTTTATATTCCCTCTCTTTCCTTCCGCTCATCTCCGCTTCCTTACCTCCATCCATATTTACATTCGAGTCCTTCAAAACTCCACCTCAGGAGATATGGCCTCGACTCGAGTTAACCTTATGTAAGCAACGGACTGGAGGCGGGCGAGATGATATCCGCAATTATTCCTTTCTCCTTCCCCCATTCCACCCTCCTCCCTATCTCTCGCTCCCTCTCCATGCGCAAGAAAAGTAAGAGGAGGCAGTCCATAACGAACGATGCAACAGATACCTAAGGGCAAAAACCTCTCCTATTCCGGAAACGTTCTCGTAAATTTTCATCGTGTAACAATAGAACCAAGTGTCGATGGGAGTCTCTTTCTTTTATTAATGTTTCGTCTCGTGTATCTGAAGGGATGTTTCAGATAAGCTCGCTTTATACCCGTCATCCCATTATGCTTGATTGTTGTTTGGGTTTTAAAAGCATATTTTTTATTGGGTTTAAACATTCTAGTCAGCGGCTGGAGGCGAAGAACAGCAGATTTCGCGTATCGATCTCATTTCAGTGAAAAGGCTGCCATTCTGCTTTATCTAAAGCCGCAGAATGAATAAAGTGGATTGTTTGTGGATGCTCTGCAAAAGGGCCTTATCTTAGCAAATAAATCACGCTTTTGATCAACTTAGTTAACCGGCTCCATTTTTTCCATCGCCATCGTTAAAATGGATGGTGCAGGTAACTCGCGTAGGCATAAAGTGGTCGAGTGGTTCAGACTTGAATGTCGGCCACAAAGTAACTGGCCTCTGCGATAATTTGATCTTCTATGTAGTAGGGGTACGCGGATTACCGATAAAGACGGCTACTTTGTTGCCGAGTCTGGGAAAATTCACCGCCAGAAATTCATCGCCAAGGAAAATTCACCGTCATGGAAAATTCATCGCCATGGGAAATTTATCGCCTTGTATGTATCATGTTGTTAAAAAAGGCTGTATTAAAAATGCGTGTGCGGGCTCTACACCGACAGAAGAATACAAGGGCAAGTAATCCAACTATTGTGGTTTTAATAAATACGATAATGTTCATTTTTTACAAATTGTAAATTTAAAGCTTAATTAATCTTTAAGTTACGAAATTCAGTCAAAACTGTAAACAATTTAAAAGCATTCCTTGCAGATAAATTTGCTTTGGTAATAAATTGTTGGTGATAAATTTTTCTTGTCGGTTAATTGTTGATTTAAAATTTAAAGCACAATTAATCTTTAAGTTATGAAATTCAGCCAAAACTATAAACTATTTTAAGCAAACGTTGTTCGTGTGCAAAAAATACTAAAACGTGTATTTCTGTTGAAATCTCGAAGTAGATTTTTTTCATGAAAGAATACATTCTCTATACTCAGTCTAAAGAAAGTAAAAAGATAAAGATTTTTTTGAAATGGTATTCGCAATTCTCGATTTGTAAGTGAACAAATGGAAGTGCTCAAAATTTTATTCAGGAAATGTTAAAAAAATTTATTTGTTGATATTTAAATACAAGAATATCTAAACAGAATTTACAATGCCTGTTCCTCTAACATTTTTCAAATAAAGGTCATGGAAAGCAAACTATTGATTTCCTAATGTTGTTTATTTACAATTGAGTCTATAAAAATAACGTCCATTACATTCCCCATCCTTTCCTCTCTATCCCCTACACCACTTTTATTTCCTGCTTTTCCTGCAGACTCTGTTGTTAAATTCTTAGTTGCCTATATTTGATTCCTAGTTTATTGATATCAATATTACCTGTTTCATTATAATTTCTTACACGTCCCCCCTTTTCTCCTCACTCGACACACTTCTCAATTTCTTTATTACATCCTCCTCCCGTTCCCTCTTCCTTACTCTTTGTTAACTTTTTCTGCATATCATTATTTTAAAATTCTTATTCGGTTGTCATAAGCAATGGGCATATTACTTTTAAATGTGGATTACTTCCGTTTCGTCCCCGGTTAAAAATTGAAACGTATTTATTAGGACCGCTATAGTTGGATTATTTGCCCTTATATTCTTCTGTCGGCTTAGAGTCCGCACACGCATTTTTAATACAGCCTTTGTTAACAACATGATCAGTACAAGGCGATAAATTTCCCATGGCGACGAATTTTCCGTGGCGGTGAATTTTCCTTTGCGATGAATTTCTGACGGTGAATTTTCCATGGCGATGAATTTCTGGCGGTGAATTTTCCATGGCGATGAATTGTTGGCGGTGAATTTCCCGCGGCGTTGAATTGCTGGCGATGAATTGATGGCGATGAACTTTCCGGATACCTTTGTTGCTGATATGTGAGTCTGGCGTAATCGTTATCGTTTTACGACAAAATGGCCTAAGTCCTAAGTACATCATCTGTCCCATAATGTGAGATTGGTAATTCATTACTTGTTTTGTTATACTTTCTAACATACATTTTACGATTACTCTACCTGCTTGAATCATTTATTCAAGTCATGAGGCGATGCAGTTATTTCCACTTTGAAATGTCTGTAATTAGCGTTATAAATGGCATAGAAAAACTCACTTTACGAAATTTGCTTCTCCAGTCTTCTGTTAATGTTTCAGTGTAGTTTTCACATTTAAGTCATTTAAATAACATAAGTGACTTTAAAAAATATTAAATGGTTTCGTTATTCATGGATTCCACTACAATGTGGACGCCTTCATCATCAGTTCTCCGAAACCTAATTTTAAATATGTTCCATTATCTGATTTTAAAAGTTCACCCTAGAGTAGTGACTCGAAAAAGAAATATATCACAAGTTTCTCAGTTTTACGGAAAATACAAGTTTAAAAATAATACGCCACCACCATCTAAGTTGTCTGAAAAGCTAAGAAATATACATTTCAAATATTTAAATTACCTGGAATGGGCAATGTTATTACAAGTTATTCAAACGTGATTTATCTAAGTAATAAAAAATAACCGTTTTATATAAATTTCATTCTCGAGAGAGGGTAAAAGAGAAATTCTGCATTTGATCGGGAATTGAACCCGGCAAGGGATAATCCTGGTTCGATCTCCTGTCAAATACGGAATTTTTCTCCTTCTCTCTAACGAAATTTATATCCGTGTATATGCTCTCATACTTATGAAACTTCCACACTTGACTTTCCACCTCATAAATTTATTGCTTCCTAAAGGTAAAGGCTCTATGCGCGGTTTAATTATTATATAATATCTTCATAATCGAATTTCCTGAGAGAACACGCTGAATAGAATGCTTTATTTGATATCTACAGTCCTATTCTTCTCGCTTTAATGGTGTTTTGTTCGAGAAAATAAAAGCTTTTAATTTGTGCAAAGAGAACGAGCGGAGAGCGTTGCACTTGATGATAATTTCCTTTTACGCCCACTAACTGCCTATTGTCATTCAGAATGGCTCTGCGCAGTTTAAACGGGCATATCGCATGGCGTTTAATGAAAGGGTAAACTTAAGTCATCACGCGATAATATTTAATTCATATTCTGTTTCAGCTTTTAAGTAAGTGGGTCTGAAAACTGTCAGCCGTAACTGACCAAGTCCATCTTGATAGCATATTACATGGCCACCTTTTCTACTGTTGTTTTATCAGTTATTTTGCAAAGTTGGCTAGGAATGCTCCGAAAATTACGAAGGAAATGCAAATACAGGCTGATCTAAAAGTAAGGTAACATAAAAATCGATAACTAGATGCCTAAACAATTTTGCAATGTGGTTGCTTGTTGGCCGAGCGAAGTGCGGTCTCTCCTAACGAAGTCCAATTGGGAAGACTCAACTTTGTGGAAAGATTCCATTTATATGAAAAAGAAACTTGTAAATTTCCACTAACAATTTTAATACACGGTCGGTTTTGCCTGTTACAGCATCACCTGATGATGCTGTAACAGGCAAAACCGGTCGTGGATTAAAATTGTGAGTGGAAATTTACAAATTTCTTTTTCATTTAAAGAGGTATCTCGTGTTGAGTCCCTGTGCATTTTGTCTGTTTGTTCTACGATAACTGCCGTCTTGGTCTTCTGATTTTCACCAAACTTCGTGTGCATGTACAAAAAACTTAGAGTCGACTGTCTATAGTTTTTCTAGAATACCACCCTTATAGTTTGCGTTCGAGCATTGCACAAATTTTTATATCTCATCCAATCTAAACGAAATTTATCATACAAACGGAAAACATCAAACGATGAAGAAAACGTCAAATACAAATATTTATAAAATATACAGGGAGCCTTCCAGAGGCGCACAATTTGCATAAAATGCAAAGGGAGCTACCCAGAGGCGCGCAAGTTGTGTTCGCGAGGTCTCTCCTGTTCCATATGCACTTTCCCTGTTTATTTGTTTTTTATTTGTCTGTTCTACTATAAATGCTGTCTCAAATGAAATTTCGTAAAAATATGGAACACATTGAATAATATAGAATAATATAGAAGAATTGAAGATGAAAACGAGACATATTTTACTGCTGAGTGCAGCGCTTTCAATTCTATAAAAATTTTTGTTAACCTAATTTTTAATTTTGAAATGGCCTTGTTTCTTTTTAGGAGATGAAATTTCGTTACTTTTGGGCTACCTCATGCTTTTTCTGATTTACAATCGAAGTTGAAAAGGAAAATAGCCTTTTCCGATTAACGATCACAATTTTTTCTTTCAAAAATAAAAGGACACTACCTTCAATAAGAGTCCCCAAAAAGCACGCTTTCTACTATAGTAATACTGATGTAGGTGTGTGAGAAAGTAGTAGTACATTATCACAATTCCTACTGACGCAACTTAAGTAACGGTACGCAGAAATTTCACGATGTCCGATTACTTTAATTTTAATGCATAGATACGCATCCGCTACAAAGTTTAAATGTATCTTTATTAGCAAATACATTTTAGCTCCTTAGCATTATCGCCTTGATATCAAACATTAGTAAGAAACCTTTATCTCGAAATTTATTCATAATTAATCACGCAAGGATGTAGTTTTGCAAATAGAGTGCTGAGCGCTTAATTTAAGCGAGGGTCGTGACGGAAATTTCAGAAGGGAGAGTCGGGAGACTGTAAGAGGATGAAATGAAAAGGGAAGAGAATGGCAGTAAAATGAGATGTGCGAAAAAGGACAACAAAAGAGTTAAGGAGGGAGAGAAATGATAAGTATAACTGAGGACAGAAAAGGATATGGAAAGAAGACGAAAGAAAAAGGAGAGGTAGGAAGCGGTATTATGAAGGAAATGGAATACAAACAACGAGTATAGAGACATAGGAAGAGAAAAAAAAGAATGAAAGGAAAGGACAAGAGAGAGAGAGAAAGAGAAAACGAAGGAGAATGAAATTAGTAAGAAGGAAATGGTTAGAGATAAAACAGACAAAAATAAAATGAAGTTAGGCTAAGAGAAAGATAAGCAGAAAGAAGAAAAGGGAGACAAAACAAGATGATTCAAACGAAAGTTATGGTGCCTACTTTCCATGTAATTATTTTAAATTAAATGTGGTGCAGCAATTACTTACATTGGCTTCTATAGTTTTTAAATCACCGCTTTGTGTTGAAAGATTTGAGGTTTTCCCGGCTCTTTGTGTTCCTATATGTAATAATTTAGCGCTATAAAATATTAAAAATACATTCGAACGAAAAACTAAATTTACCACGCGTAAATAAAATGGGAAGAACAGCTCCTGGAATCGAACCCAGGACTTTCAATCTTCGCAACAAAAACTATCCTCGGAAGCTCGGTTCCAGTAGAAAGAGCTTTCCACCAAGACAAACGGACAGACAGACACGACGGCGAAACTGCAAGCCTAATTATGGAAAGTAGGCAAAAAACGAATGAAACAGAGAAAGAAGGAAAAAGAAAGAAATAAAATGGACAAAAAATAGACTTGGAAGAGAAAACTGTAGAAAGCAATGGATGACGATAGATAAAATGAACATAAGCCAGGGATAAAGCAAACGAAAAGAGAGGAGAGAAAAACGAATTTATTGCAAGATCTAAAAGAATAGACGAAGACAAAGGGTTCTAGAGAGGAAGGAAAGGGGACAAAAACCAGACGGGAGAAAACAGGGTTTGAGGACATATTAGAGCGTCAGAAGAAACGGAAGAAAACCAGATATTGCAAAGGAGAGAGGAAAGTATGTGAAAGAAGAGATTTGTGGGTATGGAGAATGGAAAAGAGGAGTGATAAAGAGAGATATGTTGAGAGAAGGAGGGGAAAGGCGGGTGGTGCGCGGTTTGGAAAGACCGATAAGGAGAGGGAGAAGAGGAAAAGGTTCGCACACCTGGGTATAAGGCATCTCACACACTCCTCACACTTCTTCATTCCACTTCCACCTTCTCCGCGGATCCCCATTCCCCAATCCAACTGAACCCTTGTTATCCTTCCACGCACTCCCTCTTCGCGGCCGCTTTATGATTTATCGAGGCGGTGGGATGAAAAAATCATGCAATATTCAGAGGAAAAGGGTTTAAAAGGAAGGGATGTGCGTGCGCTCGAGTGTGGGTTTGTGCGAGGGGATGGAGTGGGGAAATGGGGAGAGATGATAGAAACAGCGCAGGAGGGACAAGGAAAGTGAGCCCAACCCGCAAAGGGAAAGGGATGGAGGGAAGGGGAATACAGAATCATAGGAGAGAAAGGGAGAGTTAAAGAAGGAATCATAAGAAGAGACGAAAAAAGATGGAAAATATTAAAATAATGGGAAAGGAAGAAGAATGAAAGATGAAGTAAAGAAAGTGGAGATTAAATAAAAGTAAAGGCAAAAGACGAGGTATTGACAGATGTATATATATATATATATATATATATATATATATATATATATATATATATAGTGTTCCACATAGATAAGGTTTTGTTCATTAATTTTATAAAGAAGAAAAAGATGCATAAGGCAAAAAGGAAACAAGTGTTGATAGATGTCCATGCGAAGAGCTATTGAACAAAAGATAAAGGTTCGTATCTTATCCCTTCCAACTCAATCTTCGTAAGCAAGAGGGTAATAAGGTGAGGAAAGAAAGGAGTGGAAGAGAGAAACATGGTCAGAGAGGAGTAATTGATGACAAATTGGCGCCAAGAGAGATGGATAGATTGACTAAACCTTGTATGAGCGGCATGGAAAATAAACTTAAATATAAGCCGGTTGTAAGGTCGGCGTCAGGAGAAAGGAATAGGACCCGCCTTACTATATACTGTGTTCTGTAAGATCGAGGTATTAATTATAAAGTTCTGATATATTTAAAAAAAACGAGACGAATCTGTACTATTTTTTAATGATTAAACGATTCAATAATATAGTTATAATAATATAATGATAAACACAATGATTAAATGTTAAATAGAATTAACTCCTTAACCGTACACATCAGCTACTGATGATGAGAGCATTGCTCTCGAAATACGTATTTAGTACGTTTACCTCATCTTTAGAGATCTTGTGTGCGTGAATTCGAGTGCTTGCGGGCGTGGTTGTTTCGTCTGTTAGGTCCCTGTCGTTGCCGGAAGGCTCATAAACCTACAGGCCGCTGTGTGCGATACTAGGTCCCTGGCGTAGTTTAATCTCCCGTAAACCTAGTATTATTTCCCCTTTCCTCTCCCCTTTTATTTTTTTCCTTTACCTCTTGGCGTGTACGTGTGCTTGTGGTTGCTTAGTAGGTCCCTGTTGCGGTCGTACTGACTTACAAACCTAGCAACGGTGTGATTTTGGGTCCCTGGCACAGAGTAATTTCTCGCAAACCCGGTCCCGGTTCCTTTTCCACCTTTAGGATTAGTGCTTTTGCGATTGAGTGAGTGACATCAGGTCCATGGCGTGAAGTAACAATCCCTAAACCTGTAAGTTTATAATTTTTATTGTCTTTTGCCTTTTCCCGCCTTTCCTCTCCCTTTTTCATTGTGTCTCTAATTTTACATTTTATGGTTAAGGAGTTAATTCCATTTAACATCAATTTCGCCGTAGTCTCCATCTTTACTTATCTGCAATGATTAAATAATAATAAAAAATATAACATTAATAATAATATAATGATTAAATGATAAGTTTGATAATTATTTCGTTAATGTTTTCGACAAATTCGCTAGTTTTGGGGCTCCATCTTATTTTTCTGTGTAATGTTTTTCTATCTCTTGCTCTTTTATCAGGGAGCAGGGTTTTCCCCACGTTATAAAGGGAGACGTAGGAGAGAAGGAAGGGAGGAAGAGGGGTAAAGAGAGGAAAGAGAGAAGGATGCTGCGTTAGAGAGTGCTGAGAAAGTTTCTACACGCACGGAAAACCGCGCTCCTAATCAATTCTGCCCTTGAAGTGCTATCTAAAAAACACAAACATACGCAGCCCGCGAAACCCGGAGACCATAAAGGGAAAACGAGATGGGGATGTCTCAGCATGTAAAACACATTTACGTTATTTCTTTCCCTGCCCTTGGGGGACCACGCGTAAAACTCGTGGTTTTATTTTATTTTTGGTGCCGTCAAATATTTCGACGTAGTGCAAGGGTCCGTCGGGGGATTAGGCCTTCCTATTATTCGCGGTTTGCAAGGCGGAATGCAGGAAATGAGTCTCTAACTCATTCATCTCGGAGGCACCTTGGGAAATGTTTCCCCTTTTTCGAATGATATCTCTTTATAGGCGAAAGATTCTATCTAGAGGTACAAAATTTGAGTGTTTCTTCGGGGGAAAGTAGAATGGGAAAACACGACCGTTAACTGCGCCGCTTTCGCAATCCTCGGGCATGAAAATGGATGCTGTGTAGCCCATGAAACCCCGTCTCATACGTGGGTGTGTATAGACACACTTTTTTATGATTACAGATAGTATCTTATGCCTACAGAAGCGGTTCCAGAGATCACAAGGTCATCGCCGCGCAGCGTTACAACAATTAAATCCTCTGCCTTTTCCACCCTGGTCGTATTCGTTTCGTATGCGCAAGGGAAACTGATAGCAGTTGAAAACCTTAAAAAAAAGTTAATCTGTAATTATTTTGCCATTTGCAGGAAATATTTTGAAGAGCTGGAATGAAATAAACATAGCCTTCGCTCATTTGGGCACGTTTTCTTAAAATAAAAAACGTGCTTATGTGATCACATTGTCTGTCCAATAACTTTTTTGCTTTAACAGATATTTAGAAAATTCTTTTTGAATTAGATTAGCTCTTATAAATCCATTACGTTTCACGGTAGTTCATAGATTTTCCGCTAGATGGCACCAAATTAAGAAATTTTAAAACTTTGAAATGATATTGTAGCCAAACTACTGGGAATATTAAGAAAATTCTTTTTGAATTAAATAGCTCTTATGAATTCTCATAAATTGGGGTTTCATGTAGTTCATAGATGTTTCGCTAGATGGCTTCAATATCGAAAAATTCAAAAGTTTGAAGTGATATTGCATCCAAACTACTGAGGCTAGAGAAGAGAAGTTTTCACGTATGGGAAAATTCTAACGAGGATCTACACTCCAACGGTATGGGTTTTTACCTCCTCATAGGAGGAGGCAAACCAGAACCCTGAAAAACTTGTTTGTTTTTATATACACTACATTCTTCTAGTAATATTTGTTTCAAGCTCATCTCTGAAATTTTTCTTAAATAAACATTTGGTTTTTGTATTCTTTTATAAACGGTGCTTTAAAGTTTTTATGGTCAATACGAAATGTTGGTTGCATGCCTCTTGGGATAAGCCGTGGCGGATGAGAAAATAATCAATTGTTTTGAACTTCCCAACGCTTCGATTATTTTAAACAATTAGATTCAAATGGTTGCAAGGATATATAGGAGGATGGGAAACGCATGCGAAGTGAATTTTCTCCTCTTCTGAATTGTGTTGTGTCAAATACATTTTATGTTAGATTCCGTTACCTCGCTAGTTTTTGTCATCAAGATTTAACTTTTTCATTGCATGTACGAAAGAAATATATTCCAAAAAATTGAAATTGAAAAATCTCGCTTGTAATATTTCCGTGCAACAAACGCCTGGCATGATAAAAAATGATACGCGATGTACATAAATCAGAAAAACAGTACGCGAGTACACATAAAATTTAAAAAAATCGGTAGATTAACACTGACAAAGACCATTTCGAACTTTACATGTGTATGTTAGATTATTAACCGTGTTGAGGTTCCATATGCTAACTAAATATTTTCCCGAAAGCCCAGAAGCACACTTTTCTACTTCAACTTTCAAAAGAAATGAAGGGATTCTTGAACGATCAGAAAGAATAAATTTTATATAACAAATAAAAGAATTTTTTTGGGGTGCATTAAACTGAAACCTTGAAAGGTTCACCAATGTAATAATTTAAAAATCTGATGTAGCCACCACATGACTTTCTCCATACCTGTAGTATTTCTAAAAATTCAAAATAGGTTACGTGGTAATAAATATTTTAAGGAACTGCGAGAAAAATCTAAAGACTTTACAAAGAACAGAAATAGACTCATACCGTAGCCTTCTGATATTGGATATAGCCAGGAATCTCCAACAATTAAGAAAAAGAAAAGAGCGTTACTAAGACGTAACTAAGCGTCAATTGTTAACAATAGCCGCCGGTAGGTGGTGGCAGCTAAAAAATTAGTTTATAAATTATCTCTTAAGCAATGCGTTATATGGGAAAATGTTTCTACATCTTTTATTCCAGTACTTTTTTACATTAATCAAATATTAAAGTAAATATTTAAAAAAAATGGATAAGTGACAAGAGTAAACACCCACTGCCGTTTAATCGATGTTTACCAAAAACTAATCAGTTCTTTTTCCTTTAACAAAAATATAAATTTTCGTGTTGATCTGATTAATAGTTTTTGAGTTCGAGCACCCACAAAATTTCGGTCACAGGCACACACACACAGACATCATCGATAAAATAGGCAAAACGTGTTCCGGGGACCTTAAAACATGTATTTCCGTTGAAATCTCGAATTCGATTATTTTCATGAAAACAATACTTTATACTTCGTATATGGAGAAAGTAAAAAGGATGCGGTGGTAAACATTATTAATTCAATGTCCTTTTTTATAAAGAATAAGCATAAGGGTAATAATAGGGATTAATACAAGTATTATTAATATAGAACCACGTAAAAATAAAAGCAACGAAAATAAGAAATCGCAAACAGGCGCTGTTGTGCTCATACTAAGGCTATTTCTCAAAATAGAGGCGAGGGGCAAATTACACAGAGATTTTCATCCCCTCATGGACGCAGAAAGCGCTTCTGAGCTACGATATAAGATAGAGGGGCTGTACATTATTGACAAGTGATATTGAAGTTAGCACGAGCATTGCGCATGTATCCTTTCAAACGGGTATAAACGAGAGTAAGGGGAGTTGTATGTTCCGCTACTGGTATCCCCGCTTCGGTAACGTTTTATTGATTGCCCAGGGTTAGGGCAGCCAGATTGAGGAAGGATGTGCCTTTCGTAAAGGATATCCCGTTTTTTACTATTGTTAGTCTTCACAAAATAAAGAAGTCTTGCGTGATACATGTTTTCTTTGTCAATACTTATAATGGCAAAAACCGTATGTATCGTTATTTTTAATTCATGTGGTTGGAAACAACATAAAACCATTATGTCATCGCTCGATCTCATGATAATTTTATATTGCTAGGTTTATCGAATATTAATTATACGTGTCTTAAATCCTATGTAAACCCGATCACCTACATTTTGAATAGGCGCACACAAATATCCGCATTGTCTTGCGTATGTATTGGCTATAATTATACAAGAGGTTGATTAGTAAGAAATATAAACAAACAAACTTGCGCATGCATATCTGTCAAACTATTACAAATATTAAAAATACCGCCCGTGTGATTGTTTGCATTAGAAAGCAAACAAATTATCGTAAATATCTCGTTTCATAGTGAATATATCAAGTTTTATCCGAAATTTGCACTCATAATTTTAGAGGCTACGAAAGCTTGCTTTATGCCTTCCAAATCGATTCTTCTTGCTGCTTCAAAAGCATTTTCAGGCTTAAAATAAGGTTTTGTAGGGACAATTTGGTCTCCCTTAATAAGTCGCACATGAATAAAAAATCTGATGTGGCCACCACATGACTTTCTACATACCTGAAATATTTCTAAAAATTCCAAATAGGTTACAAAAAAATAAATATTTTAAGAAACCGAGAAAATTTTAGATTTTACAAAGAACAGAATTAAACACAAACCTTGGCCTTCTGATATTGGATATAGCCACAAAGCTCCAACAATTAAGAAAAGAAAAAAGAGTGTTACTAATAGGTAACTAAGCGTCAATTGTTAACAATAGTTGTCGGTAGGTGGCGTGGTGGTGGCAGCTAAAAATGTAAGATATCTCTTAAACAATGCATTATATGGGAAAATGTTTCAAACAAATGTTGTTGAAAATTAAATTTCCTACAACTTTTATCCCAATATATATATATATATATATATATATATATATATATATATATATATATATATATATATATATATATATATATATATATATAGCAGCCTGCCAGCTTGGTCCTCAACTTGGTAAGGGTCCGCTGGGCTTCCCTCAACACCTTGTTGCCACCCTCATCACTACCTTTTCTTTTCCTTGAGTTTATATATATATATATATATATATATATATATATATATATATATATATATATATATATATATAGCACTCTTTGACCTCTAGCCCTTTCATTAAAGTCCATTAAAGTCAAAAGCGCACCGTGAATGTTTTTTCTTCATCTCTTCTTCCGCGGCCAGCGAGGAACTGCGATATTCCAATCACTTGTATTTCTGTTATTTCCCTTAAGGCCAAACTCGTTAATGGCGAATGCAAATTTAATACGCGCCAGTTACCGCATCGATCCCAAGTCGCCCTTTTAACAACGCCCTGTCTAAAAACCAATTCCCAAAAGGCGTAGAAAGCTCGCAAGATATATATATATATATATATATATATATATATATATATATATATATATATATATAAACATACATTCAGTGAAACTATGGCGCTTCGTTTTTGTTCCATGGTGTGGTTGTAGGTGGCTAGCGATGTCGGGACATAGTAACATTTTAATTCTGAGCTGAGAGATGGAAAGTTTTGATACCATTCGACCAGCTATCTCTATATAAAAAATTCGTTCTTTGAAAAAGGTTAATATTTTTTACAGTTGGCATAATTAAATCCATCTCTGAATTGCTCTCTTTGTAGAGGACATGCATTAACCGTGACGCGGGTTCTCTATGTTTAACATGAGACGATAACTGAAACGCTTTTGGCGTGTGTACGGTCGTGCTATTTATTCGTTCCAATGCCAATGTAAGAGTAAATTTTCAGAATAAATTCCGACATTTCTTTGACGTTTGTTTCGAGTACTAATTAACTTAGCTGAGTAAAATGAAATCCTTTGGTAATAGTTAATATAAATTGAGCCAAGCCTCAAAAGTTCGCATAAAGTGTCATTGCCCTGCAACGCTATAATTTTTACGTATTAATTTCTATTGTATTAAACGAGGTTATCCAAGTTTAATTTGCATAAATAAATATTCAATAATTACGGCAATAACAAAAACAATAATACTTAAGAATGGGTTATTTTCAGGGGAGATTCGGGTTTTAAACAGAAACGATTCATTGGTTCAATAGAAAGTCGTGCGTTTACATATGTGGAAAATATTGCTAATATGCATTGTTTAATTTTCATTTGATCGATATAACTGTGAATTACAAGTCAGTTTATTCAAAAAGAAGATGCCATTTTAAAATAATGCTTCGGTGTTTCAAAAATTCATCCACATTTAACTGCTTAAGGGTAAAATTATAGTAATAAATCAAGCAAAAGACTACCTTTAAAATACTGCCTTTGGAATATGGATAGATACTTGACATCTTCATTTCTCAATTAATTTTGTAACGAAGAAATCAAACGCCTAGTTAACAACTATTTAACCCTGAAATTGCCTATTGACCACACATCTCCAACAGATTTTATGGAGAATATATATGTGTGTCACTTCCACACCCCCAGCAGCTCGCCAACTTGAAGTCATTTTATTGATGAGTGCTCACTGTGCTTCCTTATCCCAACAACTTGTTTCCATCCATTTATCTCATTTACTTTTCCTCTTCCGTAAGTATATATATATATATATATATATATATATATATATATATATATATTTATATTTATATATATGGAAACAAGTTGTTGGGATAAGGAAGCCTAGTGAGAGACTCACCAATAAGATGACTTCAAGTTGGCGAGATGCTGGGGGTGTCGAAGTGACACTTGAACTCTTGACGTCATCGGTGAGGGCTCACTGGGCTTCCTTATCCCAACAGCTTGTTGCCATCAATTTATCCCATTTACCATTCCGTAAGTATTTTTACTGAACGAGTTTGCAAAAAAATGCCAGTAGGACATTTTTTATCCCAACGGCGTTGGTTTTCGAAAGACATTTAAGAATCCGTATCACTCAAAAAGCTTGTTAGTCGAACATCCATTTCATTCGTACGTACAAGGCGCGTAAAGCTTTAAAAGACGCGAAGCAAGAGACTATCCTCGAGATATGGATCCATCCTTTAGACGTCTCCCGCTTCTATTCTCGACAACCCTTCCCCATTCGTTCTGCTAATAAAGGGCGGAAAGGAAGGGTTGAAGGAGGGAGTGGTCGACGCCCGTTGGCGTAACCATAAGAAGCGAGCAGAATTGAGTACGGGGAACGACATTAATGGATTGCTAGGGTCGTCATTTAAACACTTACGACGGAGACTGACAGACGCCCGCAAGAAAAAAAATATTAAAAGCCGCTCCGCTAGGCGATCAACTGGGAGTAAACTATCCAAGATGGCCGCGCCCTAGAAAACGACGCCGAGGAAATGAAACGGGAATGAAATTTTCCGTGTTCTCAGACTCAACTTTGCGTCTTGATCTACTACGGTTGCAACTCGATCCAACGGAGGGAATGCCAAATGGGCTAAAAACGCGCAGATTTATTGGCGGATATATCTCGAAGTGGCTGTACTTATGCCATAAATCCGACCTACTCCAGGAAGCATTCTTAACGAGTGGATTTGGTTGTTTATGGCGAGCGTTGGAGAATCGGTTCCGTAAATTTTCGCCTCCTTCAGATTTCGATAGAGTTGGTTCCTTTTTCTCTGATTTTGTTCTTGAAAATAGAATTGAGCGTATTATTTGGTTATATATATCTATACATACATACAGTGTTTTCCAATATTAAAGGAGATCCTATTATACTACATGCTATATCTTTACTATAATTCAGAAAGTTTGTTGGTTTGTATGTTTGTCCGGCTATACAAATTGATTGTAGAGTCACCAAACTTGGCATGCTATCTAATAAAACCAAAAGGAAGAGCGTAGGTGGGGTTTGAAACCCATGGGATCTTTGGAACTTCATGAGGTCCACAGAATATCATTGTTTATAGTTAGGCTTGGTAGTTTTCGACGTTTATTTTTCTTAAAATTCTACGGTTAAAATCGAGGTTTATTTTTTTCTAAGACTGGGCGACGAATATCGACGTTTAGTTTAAAACATTTTATTAGGCTTGGTATTTTTCGACGTTGATATTTCTTAAAAAGCGACCAATAACATCGTTTATTTTTCCTAAAAATCGACGAATATCAACGTTTAATTTAATGCATTTTATGAATTCATATCAATAAAATAACATAAATTGAATTCTTCCAATTAAATTTCACAAAAAAATTTATATAAAAATAAGAATTTTCGTATACCGAATTTTTTTATGCTTTCTAAACTTGGGTGAATGTGTTGTTGTTGGCTTCGCTCATCAACCCGGGACAGCAATGTTTTCAGAACAAATCACAAATAAATTTTACTCGTTAAATCGCGTCTCGTATTCAGGAAATCGTGAACGTTCAATAACAAAATTAATATGATGTTGATATAATATAACGAATAGTTTGAAGAAAATAATCTTATCTTGTTGAGTGGCAAGCGATGATGAGTGTACCAAAAAGCCCCGAGCACGAATATTGAACGATGATATGACAGCATTGCAAGAAAAAATAAGCTTGGCAGTCACTCACTGGGAGAACGAATTGTGGACAGGGCTACAAAAATAGAAATTTTATGACTGTGATTTTGAAAATACTATAGGGCAGGGCTCCAGAAATATACTCGTAGTAGTAGATTTTAACCTAACTAACCACGAAATGAGTTATGGGCGAGTGGATTTTGTCAAGCGGGGAGTAGGATTTACGTAGTTATAATTTCGAGACCAGCTATAGGGATATTTGGTGGTCAGTATTAATTCAGTTTGAAAAAATCTTTTCGCATCTTGGAGGTTGTCGGCAGAAGTCATCAGACTTTTGATTAAATTGAGTATGGAGGCTGATCATATCGTGTAGCCGGCCAAATGCGCGTAGGGATTATCAGATGTGGTCGAGTTTAAGGACAGAGTGCAATAAACCGATCATACTGTTTTATCCCGTACCATTGTCAGCTCAGTATGGATCCTAAAGACAAGGGATCTTAGAAAGGGTGTGGAATACCAAATGAAGTGTGGCTGTCTGGTATGACAAATGCCGATTTTCTCTTTTGTGTTGGGTGTTTGGCGATAAAATATATTAAATTTGAGGGTGGTAAAGTAAATTTAAAAATTCTTTCGAATAATTTCATAGAAAATTTAGTAATGAAATGCAACACTTATCGACAACAATTCATTTTCGTCGATTTTGAAATTTTTACGAATTCTATGTTTATCGGCATTTATCGATTTAAACTGAATCCTACCAAGCCTAGTTATGGTTACATAGTTCAGTTATAAAAGATTATAGTAATTGTTTATCTGTATTTATTGTTTCTTAAAGAATCTAATGTATAAAAGAGGCTTCTAGGGAGAGAGAGACATGGAGGCAGCGATTCAGCTAAAACCTGTCTTCGGACAGCACCATGATGATGATGAAGGAATCTAATATCAAATAGAATTCTCTATTTTCAATGGAAAGATAAATAAACGTTGCCATTGATTTAGCAAACAAACTAGTTTTAATTCGGCCTACTTGTATGAAAAAATCAACTTTATATTCTAATTATTTAGATTCGCGGGCCTTATGATCTATAATTTTAATGTTTTAAATTTATAAACCAATTAAAATGCGATGCAATGTTCATGCGTTTAAATTATCTCTTGGAAAAATACCAAGCCGCGCAAAATTAAAACGCGATATTGCTCGCGATTGGGTAATGAAATTAATCTCGGGTATTAATGCGTCAAATATTTGGTTTATTTTCCGAAAGTTATCGGCTCATACGGTATGCATTACGCGACCCTCGATCCGAAAGCCAGCCTTTATCGAAACGGAACGGAAAGGCGAAAAGGCAGGAAAGCTATATCCCGATTAATTTCATTAAACGTCGAAGATATAAATCGCGGCTCAATAGGATCCCTCGCAGAACTTCCATTCCGCTGCTTTTCCGAAAACCCTCTCCGATTCGAAATTCCTTTTTTTATCCGGAAATTTTTACCTCCTTTTTGATCCATCGCGAAACAGGCACGGCGATCATTTTTTCCCCCTTTCAACGCGGAACTTAATTATGCAAAAGCACGCGGCAACGTCGGAGAGACGTGTCGGCGGCCATTTGAATCGGCAAACGCGAAGGAGAGCGCGGAGAAACGGGGTCGAAAGAGGAGCTCGAAGTGAAAGGGCTGCAAAGTGTGCGCGAGCAAAGGGGGACGAAAAGGCGATCGATTCCACACACGCGCACGGAATCGAGTTGAAGGGTAATGTAAGAGAGGGGAAAAGGGAAAGTAAAGAGGAAAAGATATAAAAATTCAGATTGACGGAGACGCGAAGGAAAATTTTCCATAACTATATATATAATTTATAGATGATCTCTATATCGCATTTGTTTCTGTTTTATTTTTTATTGTGTGCTTACTCTTATATTTACTGGGTTTTATATTGATATTTTGTGTACTGACGACGTAAATCACACTTTTATATGAGAAGCTACTTATAAATTCAAACTCAAGTTGAAAAGAAAAAAACGGGAGAGAGAGAGATGAATTACCTCTTTCAGTCGCAGGAAGTTACGCAAAAAAGAATATCGAACTCATATTATGGTCAAAACAAACTCGTAAATTATGTGCACTCATCCCTCGAATTGCACGGTTCTTCCTTAGCGCGGTTTTCCTATTAGAGAAATACCTGGAAATGGATGGCCATCAATTTCGCTTAAGCATGGTTTTGAGATGGTATTCGAGTATTAAAATACATAAAAATGTTTCAATTCGACATAAGAGATTATAAGAAAAGATAAAAGGATGAAATTCTGATTACGATGTGATCGAATTGTTGCATGTTCACCCCAAGACGGCTCTCTAATGGAATCTCATGTGTTCCTAACTAGCTTTGCAAGATTTTCCTTTACATCTGACTCAGAATCGCATGCACAGTGTAAAGCGAGGGTATATCTAAAAAATAAGTACTCTCTAAGAAATCCCCATACGAAAATAATGAAAAACCATAAGCGTATTTCGTTTACCAGGCAGTCATCATCACCGATGATGATAACAACTGATGACATCTGCCTGGCAACCGCGATGCGCATATGCCTTTTCATAACATTCTTATGGATACTGGAGATACCCGAGTAAGCGCTTATTTTTCTTAGTTGGTTTTTAGCATGCACTTATTTTTTTAATAGGAATTTATGGGTAAAAGATACACTTGCCGCAGAGATGTTTGATTTAAGGTTTCACATAAAAAAGAACACAACCACAACCCGAAGTATTTGACATCCCGGAAAAGGGGCGCGGCACTTATTCCATAAGACCAGCGCCCTCTTGAATAAAAGAGATTAAAAAAAAAATTAATTAATTTATCATTGGTCTAAAATAATTGTAAAAATTGGAGCTTCATTTGTTTTCTATCTTTTACCGTTTACTTGCTATTCTAATTTAACTGATAGCGCAGGAGGGCAAACAGAGCAAAAACAAGCGCGTTTAAAAATAAAACGCGAAAAGAATGGCAGGAATGACTAAATAAATTAAAGACATTCCGTTTTAGATGCCTTCACATTCAGCGAAATCCAACGCTAGCCAAAATACATCTGGTAGCAAATAATATATGTAACAGGAAATCGTTGAGAGATCGCCCCATAAATTTTGTCTTTCTGGGCAGGCGCCCTGCTTGCCAGTCCTGAGCATTACATCATTCATCAAATCCTGATATATAAAGAAATCGCGGACCAAAAATTCAGATAAATAGAATTATTCTAGAAGAGTATTGGAGAAGTGATTAAAACGGGGCCCTAATTAAATAAATCGTTTCAAAAACAGTGCACAAATTTTGTACCACCTCTTTAAAGACAAAAATTTGGTGGCACAAATTCTGTGCCACTGCGCCTGAAGAGAGAGAGAGAAAGGGTTTTAGAGGAAAGAGAGAAATTGAAAGTAAGGTGGTTGGAAAGAGAACGGTGAAAAAGTTGAGAGTGGCAGGGAGTGAGAGAGAGAGAGTGTGTGTGTGTGTGTGTTGAGATTGATAGAAGGAATTGAAAAGTAATGAGAATTACAGATGTTTAAGGAATAATTAATTTTAGGGAGCGTTATACGGTGCTATAGAGAGAGATGGGGTGGTAGGAAATGATGATAAATAATGAATAAATACTAAAGGGAATGGTTCAAGTGGAAAAATCGAGAGAATAAGGAGGAGAACTGATAAAAGGAGTCAGATTGCAAGTAACGATGTAGAAAAAAAATATCAGCCGGTTGGTAAGACTGTGTGGCAGAGAATTTTCACTCTTAGGGTACTACTGCAGTAATTTTAAATGAAATGGAAGATTAGAGCATGAGCATTAGAAATACGCGATTCATAAAATATTTTGTTCATCGTAAAGCTTCTGATGCAAATATTACATCAAAAAGCAACTAGAGTGCCTGGGTTTTTATGTTACTTTTCACTGCACGAAGGAAATGGATTTCTATTGACAAATTTCATACTTTTAGCCTCTTATAAATTGTAACAAAAGATAATTAAAATAAAGCATAATATGTCGAGGTGATAAAAATTAGCTTTCTCAAAATTGCCAAATGACTCTAAATTGGGAATGCAATTACGGGAATACGCATAATGTTTTTTAACCCATAACATTATTCTTTGACTTATAAAGGAATATAGAGAATTTACACAAGGTATTCAAACAGATGCTTTAGATATAGTACGCATATTTTTAAATAAAAATATTATTTCTGAAATTATACATTTTCGTTAACGAAAGAATCTTATGGTGTATTTGTAACAATTTCATTTTTCATAAAAAAGCTTTTTAATTCTTTCGTATCCTGTAATTTAAATCCATAACCTATCTCTACGATTCCCAAATTCCACCTCATTTTCTCCGAAAATGACCTTCAAGAAGGTCGTCGCACTTGCGCTACGCGGAAACGCGTACAGGAGCAGAAACTACCCCTCCCTCCTTCCCTTCCTAGTCACCCGCTTTCGGAAAAAACGTGTCGGGAACTCGATCCATCCTCCTCTTTTTCTTCCCATCTCTCCACTCCACTCTCACCGGAAGTGAAAGATTCCTTCACGCCAGTTTTCCCTTTTGTACTTTCTTTTCTCCCTGAGCGAAATTCCTTCCAAAAACCTTTCCTCTCGTCCGTAGCCCTTGAAATGTGTGCGTGCGTTGATTAACACGTCTCTCGAAGCGGAGAGGATTTTTCGTCAACATCAAGGGTTTATTAGTCCCTTCTCCTCTTACCCTGCCTTCCCCCGCCTCTCCCCCACACCCTCTGTTACCATCTCACGCGCGGCGTTTCTCTCACAAAGGAGACCACTTCAGCCATACTTGGACTTCGCATCAACTTCTCCGAAAGAGAAGAAGGGAAGGGACTGCAAAAGGGATGGGATGGTTTGATACGAGATAAAGGACGAGGGGCGTGGAGTGGAGTTGGAAAATATAAGGACACGCGAGAATGCGAGCGATGAGAAAAGGACAGTAGGATAGAAAGAAAGGGATAGACGAAAGTGGAATGGGCGCGAAAGGGTGAAAAAATGCGAAGAATATAGTAAAGAGAAGGGAATAGAAACAAGACGGTGAAAAATGAAACAATGAGATAAATATGTGTAATGTGAGGAAAGATGGGTTAAGTTAAAACAAGAGGAATCGGAAGGAAAGAGACAAAAAAGGAATATACTGAAAGGGAGAAGGAAAAAAGAACCGAAGAAAGGAAACAGCGGATAAAACATTTTAAGAAGTTGGGGAATTGATTGAGAAAAGGTCTGAAACTAAAAAAAAGTAATCTCCTATTTATAAACCTAACAGTTTTGCAGTGACCATAAAACGCCAGGTGTATATTTATTTTAAAATTAATTCACAAACACTTTTTTGGAGCCATTTACGATGAGAATTTCAACTGCAACAAAAACATCTACATCTTCATGATATCCCTCTTCACATTTTTGGAGAATGGCAGGGGATGCAGTGCACCAAAAGTCCCTAGTTTTCCTACGTTACCTTTTCCTATTAAATACAAGCAAGTACTGCCATAACAACGCAAAATTCATTCTCGCGACCATATTATTAGAATTCAGACGTACTGTCCACACCACCATCACGTAAATGGAAGGTAATTCATGTAACGAAACAAAGTGCAAGAGAATTAAATTAATTTAATAGAGAAAATTTTAACGATTTAAGCTATTCCTCCTTACTAAGTTCAAATTGCAAATAAATTCATCCTCACTAAAGTAATGCAATAACCTAGCTTAAGCAAACAAGATAAAAGCCACAATAAAAATATCTAGGGCAAAGGAAACACAGGGACGCCATCACAATGTGGTTAATACAGCGCGACACATAAGGGGCAGGTGAAGACAGGAGGAAGGCGAGACTTGGAGAGGGGAAAAAATTGAGACAAGGATGAAAAAAGAAGCAACGTGGTGGGATGAAACTGTGAGGAAATGGAGGAAAAATAGGGAGACAGAAGAAGTAAGAACATAAGGGAAAGAGAAAGTGAAAAGTAAGAGATGAAGATGAAACAGAGGCAAAGAGAGTGGGATAATGCTGGATGCTACGCAAAAAGCGAGGGCGGCGCGGAGAAGGATCTAACCTTCTTCTCTCCCTCTCTCCATCCCTCCCTACATCCTCCTGTCTTTACGCCATCGGCTCTACCCAAGCATCCCCTCCTATTTCCTCCTCCGCCCCTCGCGTCAATTAGCGTGACTTACGACCTTCCCCAAAAACCCATGAGACCCGACTCTTAACTCCGCCTTCCTTCTCTCTCTTAAGCCATCTCTCACGCTGCGGACCCCTTTCTCATTCCCGCCGCGCACCGAATGTAACCCACTCTCTCCTGCGTTATCTCGTTCCTTTAAGATTCTAATCCTTTTCTTCCGCCAATGCCTTGTCTTATTTGCATACTTACATGCCGTAATACCCACTCAAGTCTCCTAAGTCTTTCATAATCATCCTTGCTAACTGTTACTTACAGGTGTATCTCACTAAGCCTGTCTCAGTATCTTGTCTATATGAAGACATTTCCATCTTTTCTTCACAAAGATAGTTTTTAAAAATCACTTTGCATTATAATTTATCTGATTCTCTTATTGATTTATTGAAACTTTTTTGTGAACACAGATTTCTCCCTACGTCTTTTTTCTGCTATGCGCTCCTTCCATATTTTGCCCTTCATATATCTGGCGTCAACTACGTATCATTCTCTGAACTAACCGACCGTTGTATCCCGTTATGTATCACCGTGTTACCTTTCACCTTCAGAAAACCTTTTCGAGTTACAAAATTTTGAACAGAATCTCTTTCATCTGGAGAAGTAATACCGTATTCACTCGCGTAATTGCTCCAACTGAACCATGAGGAGGAGGTAAAAGATTGTTTCTGGTACGATCACTTTCATACGACAGGGGAGATACGCATATCTGCCCCACCCTTGTTTTAGTGTAAAATAATCGTGCGAAAAAGTGGGGCAATTATGCGAGTAAATACCGTATTTAAAAAATTATAATTCAGCATTTATGCATCTCTAAAACTCTTTTCATACTACCCTCTATTATCATACGTCTCTTATTCACCCTTTCTTTAACTACTACTTATATAATTTTATAAATTCTCATTCCTCCTTTATCCTCTCTTTCCATTTCATCTTGCAATAACTAGGTACTTAAAGTTTTTGTATTTTCATAAAATTTAACTCAACTGGTTGAAAATAAAACACCCGATTATGGTTTCATTTCCAGTTTTTAATTCCATTTAATTGTGAGAAAAGATCACTTAAAATTGTCACGGATCGTGTCTTCTTTTTCTCGCACAAAATAAAAAGACGATACTTTGTCCCAATAACAGTAATAATGAATCTGCGGGAATTTGCTGCAAGAGAATAAGCATACACCTCGATAGTAAGGCCAATTCTAAAATCGCTACGAATGTATGATACCCTTATGAAATAAGACATATGAATAAAATAGAAACAGTTCGGAGGAAAGAAGCTCGTTTTGTGCTTGGGAGACATGATAGGGGAGTGAGTGTGACCAAAATGATTGGAATTCTGGCTTGGAATCTTTAAAAGAGAGAAGAAGGTAAATAGACTACGCGGAATTTTCAAGACCTGCACTAAGAACCGGGCTTGGGATGACTTAAACAGGAGAATTCAAGAATGCAGATATCTTATTTCCTTGGAAAAAATGACCACAGTCATAAAGTAAGATTTAGGTGACAGAGGACCAACGTAGGTAAATATTCTATTTTATTCGCGGGGTAGAGTAATGGAATGCGTTGCCCGAAGAGCTCTCTAATCCCTTACCTAAAAACGTATAAATATTTAAAAGTAGATTTTTAAAATTAAAGAGTAAGAAAAAATAGCGACGGAGTTGGAGGAAGTAATGCATTGCTTGGTGGGGATGTATGGTGGGGATTTCGTGGGGCCCGTGACCGCTACGATTGCCGGGAAGGCCTAACACGAAACTTGAAAACTCTCAACTCCGGAGGGTAAAAGGTTATACTGATTAAGTACTTTTTAACTAAAAGCCACCACGATTTTTCATTGCCGCGTGTTATTTTATTATTAGTCACGGATCATTTTATTTACTTTATACGTTCATTCGATACTGTATGTTTGTATATTTTATGTAATAAGTGTGTGTGTGATATTGTTTTTTATGTATTCTAACATTTCCTTGCCACCAGACTTATGGCCTCCTTTTAACTCATAAATAATAGAATATATTTTTTAAGAAGTTATATTTAAGCGAATACGGCGTAGTTTTAATGTTAAATAAATTTAAAATAACCAGCAAACTAGTAATAATTTGCGTTTATATTTTGCTTTAATACATTCTATGACTTGTTAGATGGGCGAATAGCGCGTTTGGCTCCCAATGCTAATGTAGCGGATTCGAATCCTGCCGTGGATATGGCCGTGTGTTAACGTTGATTGTAAAATAATTTCAATAGCTCTTTATGAGCTAGTTAAGAATAAATATCTCAAAAACCTTTTACTCGATGTTCCTATTCAAAGGTAAAAAAATGCTACGTTATCGCAGACCAACATTTTTCAGGTAATATACCCTAAAGGAACCATTAAGAAAACGCATGTTCGTCAACTTGAATGAAATAAAACTCAATTTTTCGCTTCGTTGAAGCAAAAGGTGCCCAGTGAGATGGGTGAAATATGTTTGTTTACATCCGATAGGCGTTCAAAGCAATGAAAACGACCAGGGGCGGCACTAGACTAGCTGCCAGCAGCTGGCGCCCTAGGCGAACCATGGAATCGGCGCCCCCACCCCCAAACCTCAAGGGCAGATCTACTATCAGCGCCAAAAGTTGGTAGACTCGAGTTTGAGGCTAAATATCTCGAAAATGGCTCCAGGGATTTTGCTGAGAGGCATATCAACGTGTAGCTTGTTTAATGCTGCGTTGAATGAGGGTATTTTGAATTTTTCTAATGGGTCGTTTTTGGGGTGAGAAGGAAAAATGACCACATTTTTAGAGCTCTGAGACGGAAGGCGTCACTTTGCCGGTTCATAATTACGAAACGGTTCGTTCGATTACAAATAAATCTTTAAATAATGAGTCATAGTCTTATTATTACGTGTGCAATATTTTAAATTGGTAGCTTTATTCGTTTACGATATTTTATTAAATTTATGAGACCGTCGTTTCTCCTCAAGTATTAAGCTGTGAGACATGCTAGGCACACTGTTGGCTTCGTCTTGGGCTTTGTATTACGAATAATTTCATAGGCCTAAAATGAACGGAATATTTTATAGTGATTTCTATAATAGTTGAAGCCAGTAAGGGAGGGAGAGAAGGATGGGCGCGCCGCATCTGCTGGGAGTCTACTAACTTTTGGCGCCGATAGTAGGCTGACAATGAGGTTTTTGATAAATTGGTAAACATATTGCCCCTTTTTTCTTTAAATTTTTTTAAGCGTTTTTTAACACAGGCTTAATTATTTGGCTTGTCCGTCCATCCCTTTGTCTAACCAATGTTTCTGAGATCAGATAAAATAGAGACATGAAATTTTCAGAATAGATTTATATACGAAAGCTAAATAATATTTCACTCCAACTTCAAATAAAACTAGATTAATAATGTTGATTATAATTCTCAGCTCTTAAAAAACACATGTATTCGGTTGTCTGTCTGTCCGTTTGGACAATAGTTCTAGAATCCTGCAACTTGGAGAAGCCAAATTTTCAGGGTAGATCAACCTATATGAGGGTTGCATGTGGAGTAAATTTCGTAGGTCTATGATCATCTGCTAGGAATTAATCGCAGTCTTTATCCAACCCCTTAGTTTCAATTCTACCACCCTTAAGAAAAGTATGAAATGGGCGCTGGGCATTACAAATTAGCGTTTTTAGCCTACTTTCCAAAAAATCTAATGTGGCCACCACATGACTTTCTAAATATCTGTAATATATCTAAAAATTCCAAATAGGTTACATAATAATTAATATTTTAAGAAACTTCGAGAAAATTTTAGACTTTACAAAGAACAGAAATAAACAATCCATAGCCTTTTGCTCCAAAAATAAAGAAAATAAAATGGAGCGTTACTAAAATGTAACTGTCAATTGTTAACAATAGTCATAGGTAGGTGACGTGGTGGTGACAGCTAAGAATATTAGATATCTCTTAAATAATGAATTATATGGAAAGATTTTTCGAACAAAGGTTGTATAAAATTAAATTTCCTACAACTTTTATTCCATTATGTTTTTAAATATATCAAATATTAAAGAAAATATCTGAAAATAACGGATAAGTGACAAGAGTAAACACCCACTTCCGATTTACCGATTTTTACCAAAAACTAATCAGTTCTTGCGACTTTCTTAAAAATGTTAAATATAAAACTTCGCGTTGACCTGATTAATAGCTTTTAAGTTAGAGCAGCCATAAAAAAGCTGTCACAGACATCATCGAGAAAATGGTCAAAACGTGTTCAGGAGACCTCAAAACGTGTATTTCCGTTTAAATCTCGAAATCGATTTTTTTCATGGAAACAATACTTTCCCCTATACTACATAAGGAGAAAATAAAAATTTATTATAGTCTTATAAGATCGTCTCGCTGTCCGTGTGTTCCCCTCTAGCAATTTGAAAACTGGTGGACCGATTTTCAGGAAACTCGGTTTGAGGTTACTCCTACGCGGGTCCACCTCAGAGACTTTTTATGAGGAAAATTGCATTCCTGAGTTCTATTCCAGGCACATTCTCTCCCCATTTGATTTACATTGAAATTCGCAAATCCATCGTGCAGGGATTTTTTCCTTTAAACAGTAAAATATTTTCGAATGATGATATTGGCTTGAAATATATACTAAAATAAGGAGAAAAGAATGGAGATTCTCATTCTTTTCATCAAAATCGTTGAAATATCGCTTTTCGCGGAATTTCTCGTAAAATTGAGCGTTTCGGACTTTAAAACGTATTTTATCCGATTGCTACCATGGAAACGATTATTCCTGCACGTGGATTGAGCATATAGCCCGAGTGCAAAAATGGGGTATTTTAATTGCTAAATAAAATAACTTTCAATGTTTTAGCACGTACTTTTTCTCTTTGCACGTAGTATGGATAAAGTGTTGTTTTCATCATTGATTTTCTATCCGACCGTTGCATCTAGCGAACTGTATATTGTAGGGTCAGACTTTTATACACGGATATAGAATATTTACTGAATCTACTTTGTAGTTAGAGGGAGGAAGGGAAAGAGAAAATATAACATTTTATAACTTCTATCTAAATTTCTTTAAACTAAGCTAAAATTTTGAAAAAATTCCAAAACTACTATAGTCAAAAGAAAAGTGCGCTCTTAAAATACAGTTGGAACCCATTGCAGTTCATGCAAGTAATTGGTTCATAGTAAGTTACTACACAATTTCCTTCAATGGTAATTTAATTGTTCATTCGTGCTTTATTGTTTTTAAGCGTTAAAAATAGTTACTGGAATTGTTCAATTATTAAGTTAAATTCAATAAGTTTTAAATAACAGATAATGTTCTTAAATATTTCAAGTAAGTAAATTTCTGCTGATCCTTCATACGTTATATCTCTTTATTTCGATTACTCTCTTATTTTTAGAAAATATTTGAATAATAATAGTTATTTAGACATTATAATTAAAACAAATACAACTTTCTAAAACACTGATTTGATTGCGCATGAAAGCCAAACCATATCATAACAAATTTTACTGATTTTTTTATATCGAAATATATCTATGAAATACTTTTATGAAGACCCCGTCATTTTTGACGGGCAATTTGCTAGTACATATATAGATAATATTTTATTTGTCCAACATACCTCGATATTATTACAAAAACTCAAGGCCTTCTCGTAAGGCCGTAACCACTTCGGGTGCAGACTTGCGGAGCGCGGACACAAGTAGCGAGTCGCTATAATATAACACTCACAACCTAGGACGTACCCAGGGGGGGAGGTCCGGGGGGTCCGGACTCCCCCTCCCTCTCCTGGTGTACAGACATTTGTGGAATCTGCGATAACCACGCTACAAACTTGCTACGTTGACACTTGCTGCGTTGAGTTATGAGAACTAAAAACGCTGTAAAAGTTTATATTATTTAAATAGGGCTTTTATTTAATCAATTGCTGGAATTTGATTTTCTGCCACGGAACCCCCCCGCCCCCTCCCGAAATAAATTTCTGGGTACGTGCATGCTCACAACTCTAAACTGAGTATGTACGTATATGGTTACTGAGTCGCCGACGGTCGCTGATCAGTCAAGGAGAATCATGGGGGTATTTCCCTTACATCCCAAGGATGGCCAAAGTGCGGCTTCTGTAGAGTCCTATTATAGTTGATTTGGAGCCTAATGCAGAAAGGTTAGCTACCCCTGTCATCGAGGAGTTTCCACGTGTCGCCCATTCTTGAGTAGGAATTGACATCAGTTGTTTGTTTTCAGAATATGTTTACTGAACTCAACAATATCTTTACCTTCGAGGGTGGAAACAAAATTCTCAAGAAAGAGATGATAGATCTCATTCAATAGGATCGATTCTCCTCTCGGATACGCAACTGGCAACGATCGCAATTTGGGTATCTCGCTCTGCAAGATTTGTTTGCCTTCACAGGAAGAGTTAATTGTGGCGTGAATTCTAGAAAGTGTACCGAATAGCTCAAAGAGCGCATCTTGGAGTGGAAGACTGCAACTTCCAAACGGAGATGCGATCGCCAGTACAGTACAGGAACAGGGTGAGCGCTAAGGAACTGAATATATTTATACCTGTATACCTCGCAAGCGAAATATACAACACGTTTGTATCTTTATCTCTCGAATAAAACCTACAAGTAGACTCACTCAACACTCTCCAATAATTTATCAATTAAAAGGGAAAATGGGAGAACCACCGACAATCTTTTGAGCGCTCCTTTATTTTCGGCGCCCCGATGCCTTGTTTACCTCGCTTACCGCCTACGCCCGGCCCTAATTATTGAGGTTCGGTCGGTCCGACAGTCAGAGGTACGTTATTTTTGCAGTGCAGCGCCTATGAATCGTATTGGCTTGATGCCCACTTCTGAGTTACAGTACGTTAAAAAAAATCCAATTTAAAAAAGTCCTGAGTCTGGAAGTCTCGAATGAAAATTTCCCGGGACCGGAGACAAGAAAATTTTGAAATATCTCGGAAAATTTTTGTTGAGAATTCTCGGACCAGAATCACTACTCACGATGCACTCAGCCAGCGACGCCGAACGAGAGCGAATAGAACAAAATCTCTCTCTTCAATATTAGCTTTTTCATTCTTTCTCTTTCTAGCTCCACTGTTTCAAAACATAATGTGGCAGGCACTGTTGACTACAATGCACAACAATTTGTCGTAAATTAACAAAATTACATGCGCGCACAGGAATTGAAATAATGACGTTCTCGTTATTTCATTTTGATATTTTCGTCTTTTTGTTTTTTTTTTAATTCGATTTTTTCCTCAAATTTGGCTCCCCGTGTAACTTGGCGCGCGACCGCCCAGTTCGCCGTCCCTGAACAGGACCCCTAACACTTGCAAAAATAAGGGAATTTATACAGCGTCTATCTCTATATAGTTTTAAATGGCATGGTGCACAGGTACACGAAAAAAATGAAAATCTGGAGAATAGTTCAAACAAGCGCCGAATTTAATCGACGACTGAACCAACTTTGTTTTTTGGCCATATTTGGCGAGTAAGGTGAAATTTTTATCTGCGAAATAAAAACCCGGGTTAACAAAACCATCCAAGTTAAATACTGCACCTATCGAATAAAATTGCAATATCAAAAGTGTTACTCGTGGTAGAAACGCCAATCATTCCAGAATCTGGAGAAGCCTGTGACAGCGTTCTTCATTTGTCACCACACATGTTCGAGTCCATATTCGCCACGAAATACGCAATAATCGGAGCAATGGAATGCTGCTTTGAGATTCCGAATTCAAAATGGGATAAGTCAATTTATTTTATTTGTTTGCAGAATAATTGCTTGAAACATTTCAAAGAGATTTACGCGGTGTAATACCGTAATATTATTATTTCAATATACAATGCAAGTGGGCGCCTGGCCCGGTGGCAAGGTTACAAAATTAACATATGAAAACATATAAAAACATATTTAAAACATATAAAAACACATAAAAACATATTTAAAACATATATAAACATATTAAGAAGATTCAGTTTACAATTTTTCACACACCACATACAATATTCTATCCATATATTTTTCCTGTTAGGAGCTTCGAGTTCGAGCTCCTTCGTTAATTAATTCATCTTACAATATTATTTAACAATAAATTAACTAAAAGTAATGAATATAGTTCCCAGTGATATTTTTTACTCTTGATTTGAAGGTTTTAACATTTCTAGGGAAGGGTACACAAATGGAAACATCACGTATCACTCAAAAGCTCGTCTTTAGAATTACCCAACATTATTATGCATTTTGAATGCTATTTAACTTTAATTATTTAAATATATCTGTTTTGATTCGGTATTAAAGTAGTTTATCTGAAAATGCATACTAGAGTAAGATGGATAGATGGCCCCGAAAAAGAATTGTCGTTCTAAATGCTGAAATTCAATTGGTTAAGTCATTAGTCTTTGATAGTCATAAAAAGATCGGAATAACCAGATGCGCATTTTGGATTCAAAGCACCTTTTTCCAAATCTTTTTATGGCTGGTGGAGCTATTTAATTTATTTATATGGAAAAGTGGTTTAATTAAAAGTGCGCTGAAGTGCCAACAAGATTTAATAGATTCAATAGTCCAAATTATCATAATCCTTACACTCTCTCGTAAATTGACCGATTTTTAACGATTAAAATGGCATTATAGAGGATACATTGACCATTTTAATTTTTGCTTAACAATCCATCGCAAACTTGATTTAGCTAGTAATTAAAAATGTAAAACGTTCGAGAGAAATGTTAAATTAATCTCTGCTAATACAGTTCGTTAATCGGACTACGTCCTTAAAAATACTGACAGCGTTCTAGCCTCGTCCTGGTAAACAAATCCCCACAAAAGGGCTCTCTTTCTTTTCAGAATTCCAGCGTTTTTAGAACTCCCCCGAAAAGCTTCGCAGAGATTACATCCAAAGCTCCCCGCACTTTGCTAATTGGTTCCTTTTTTCTCCGCTTCCCTTGCTCTTTCTCCTACGACACGGATCGAAGAAATTGAAAGGAGAATTTCCGCAGTCCCTGAATCGCTTCTCCTATTTCTTCCGACCAACAAACACTGTAAACACACGTACAATAGGCGCCATAGCGTCTTCATGGCTATAATGTAAATATATGTGTTTATGTATCTATGTATATGTTCACATGCACACACGCATATATACAGACATACACACATATATGTACGAACACATTCATATATAGGTACATATACGATATACAGTTATACACAGCATGTACGCGTGCGCAGGCATCCCACACGAAGAACAATGGCATTTCCTCCTAGGAGGTCGAGGTCGTCAATGCTCAGGAAGAAGAAAGATGAGAAACAAACGATGGCGGCGGGCGAAAAAAAAGAAGAAAAAACAAGTGAAGTACGCTCCGCGAAAAATATTTCCTCCATTCAACAATTGGCATGGATGCACACTACATAGGGCTTTTTGTCAAAAGGTTTTTTCGGCGATGGCTACGGAAATATTTTCTCTCTCCCTTCCTCGAACGATACGTATCTACAAGGACGATACAGAAACAAAAACGGGGTAAGAAAAGGGAAAGAACTAAAAAATAAAACACGATCGGGTCAACGGCGCGCGACGCGTATCGGGAGCGTGTGGAATAACAAGAGAAGGGAGTGTCCTCTTTCCCCTCCGACAAGAATGGCTCTTTTATCGAGATGCACGGGTTTCGTTTTATTTCTATGTTACGTTCGACGGGAACGACTGGAGGAATAGCTCGACTGACAAAGAAGGGAAACAATTTCGAACAACTGCTTTAATCATTGGCATCGGGTTGCCCGTACGTTGTTTATTTTTGCATTACGATGGCACAAAAGTGATTTGTGCTGATTTCGTTTGATGTTTCCTTTCGAATCAATGGAAGAGTTCACCAAGTTTCAACTCGAGTGTCTAACGATGATATCTTGCCGATCTCTCTTTCCCATGTCTCTTTTTTTCTAAATAAATGGTAGGAACTAGAGTTTTGGATTCCCGGCGATATTTTTCCCCCCAGGAAACGGGAATTAGATTTTCAAATATCCCGGGAATCCCGGAAACCCGGGAATAAGAATGTTTTTGAGTTTTTAATATTTAATACACAATTTTTCATTTAAACATAAGAATTATTGTTGATGCAACGTAAATATAAGTCTATAAAAATCTCAATGACATGTGATACATTACTTGCGACAAATTGTTAGAAAATTCAATATTCCGACGCACTTTCACCTGCGCAACCGATCTTTCCACGATATTGACGAGGTGGAGATAACAACAGATCAACTACTAATGTATCCTATATTGCAATTCCCTCAAAGTTAAAATTGAGGGTCGAAAATGTAAGAAAGAGGTTTAAAAACAATCTAAAAATCTATAAAAAGCCTTCTTCTGTCCCTTTGGGGCTCCCTCTATCACGCCATAAAAATGCGAATTACTCAAAAAAGGATGGAGATACATTTTTATAATTTGACAGGAATGCTTTATTTACATATTTTAAGGTGATGACGAAATAAAACTCAAATAACGTCCTGAGTTAGACTCCAAGGAAGACGTATACATCGACTTTTCGACGTGCAGGCTTTTACTCTTTTTGAGATTTAAATTAGAAAGAACTAACCTACGATCTTTGATTCAAACTATTTTAAAGAAACAATTATAATAGTTCTTATTCTGTTAATCTTTTTTCGCATACAGTTCAAAATTCCTCATGTAAAACGTTTAATTCACATATTTTGGGGATATCTTGCCATTTTAACGGGATATTGCCTTGCAAACCCATTGCATTGTTAAACCTCGAAAACCTATTGTCATTTCATTCCTTATAGGTGAAAGCGTGCTTTGAATGCTTTTAATACAAGAGAGAGAGAGAGAGATGGAAGGAGAGGAAAATGATTTTCATAGCAACCAATGTAAACAACATTCGTTACGTTATATGCGAGAAGGAATACATTTGAATGTAGAACATTAATAATTCGCATATTAAAATCACTTAGAATCATCGTAGGAGTTCGAGACTTGAAACAACGAACGCGTAATAGAACGAAAGTTTGTTTTCCTGCCATCCATTTTTGAATACGCGTCAAACCGATCAACAGATCAGTTTTAACGCGAGAATTTGACGTATTATTAGTGAGTTGCATTGTTGCCGGTATCGAGCAATTGCGTACCATTGTCATAGATAACAGCTTCGCGTCGTATCTATTCACGAAATTTCATAAAAGATTTTCCCTCTGAATTTCAACGGGCATCTCCCTAGTTCATATATAATTCACTTGGCCAGAGTAGCTAATTTTGTCGATTAGGGGAGGAGGAAGGGGGGAAGGAAGAAGAATAGGAGGCAAAATTAGTTCACTTCAGCGCCTAGTTTCAGATTCATGCAACATCCATTACTTTTGGACCTTGTTTTTACTAACGGTATTCACGGGCGCGAAAAGAAGCCATTTTGACATTGTATTAGCATTCCATCAAAATTGAATTAATAGCGAGAGACGTACAACATGCATAAAATCAAAACTAATTTTGATAGCTTAACATTTGGAGCTGAAATTCGGTGAAATATTATAAAAGAGCTATGAAGGCAATTCTGGAAAAGCTTGACTCGGCACAAAAGTCAAACGAACAATTCCCGGGAATCATTAAACATTTTCCCGGGAATTGAGAATAAGAAATATCGAGTAAACTCCCCGGAACCGGGAACGGGAATTCTCGTTTCCAAAACTCTACTAGGAACTACCAAAATTGTTTGGTTCTCATCTTATTACGTATATCTAATGATGACGGTTAAAAACATCGCAACAGGCAAAGTTGGAGAAGCAATTTCGCGTCAAATAATTACGTCTTTTAAACTATTCCTGCGGTATAAGTATTGTTTGAAATATACTTTCATGAAGAAGATTTCGAAGTGAATAAAATTGGAATACATACATTTACTTATTTAGAAAATGTATCGTTACAAACTTCCCGTTCAGAACCATTCTGAAAAATGAATCATATCAATTATGTTTAACGAGAAATGGAGGAAATAAGCGTATTTATTATTCAAATTTTTGTATAGAATTTTTTTCCGCTATAGTTAGCTGATTCTTTGATTTTCAATTTCGTTCTCTTGGCGCAAAATTAAACTACTCAAGTAAAGCATACGAGCAAGTAGATAAGTACGATAGTTAATGACAGAGATGATAGCCAAAATTTGCAGCGCCGTAGTCTTGGATAGAGAATAGCATCCTGAAGCTCAACCAGTAAAGTATATATCGTATACGGTTCCGGTAAAACAGAATAACAAAATAAAATACAAGAAATATTTTAAGTTCAGATAAAATTTTGAACGTTATTGATCGAACTTGGTGTTTTCCCGTGAATTTAATATTCCAGCTTCAAAAGCTATGCGTCGCAAAAAGAATTCATGAGAATAACTGAGAAGCAAAAGATATTAATTCTAACATGATTTCATCTAATAATGTATAAGAAACTAAGTTCGTAATGGATGCATAATGCATTGTAGATTCAAATCGTTCCTTTTGAATGGAATATCGCATTGTTTTTTGAGAAAGCTACTTCTGCAGAATTTCTCGAATTCCCTCTGCGCCTTAATTTCCGAGAGGAAAAACAGCTTGCACAAAGAATGCCTTTCATCCAACATAAAAGTGTATAGTATAAGTTGTTACCACAAATTGTAGGTCCCCCTCTTCTTTTCATCGCAAATTTACCGAAGTTTCGCGATACGGACGATAAATGAAACACCTGAGCCATATATCGTCACATATTATTTAAACATTCAAGGACCACTACGTTAATTTTCAAAGTCGTCGAAAATTAACTAATAGAAAAAATATACAGACTTCCAGTATCGGAAGAAAAAAAATCGCAATCATTAGGTACAAACAGTTAAAAGTCACCTGAGGAAAATAATTATCTCTGATTCAGATATCGATTTTTTCAGAGAGGAGATAGCATTCAAGAATGAATTCAAGCGGAAAATAAAAGAAATCTAAACAAAAAAATTCAAGTTTCGTTCTCCAGCGCCTTGTCTCATATTAAAAAAAATATATATCAGGACCAACGACGGAAGGGAAATGATTCGTCGAAAGCTTTCCGCCATTATAGGGGGCGAGGACTTCTTTTTTTCCCAAAGGTCTTCATTTCTCGTTCCATTAAACCCTCTCCTTCTTGTCTTTCCCTCTTTCTGTCTCTTTCTTCCCCTTCTTTATCTAATTCTTCCACCATCACCCCCTCCACTCTTTCTCACTGCATATCATTCTTTTGATCACTGTCATTCCCTTCCTTTTGTCGCTCTTCTACTTACGGTCTCTTTCTCTGTTTCCCCAAAACACTTATTTCCTTATCTTCTGAGAGTGACGCAGCCGGGCATTTGCCGCCACCAATATCGCAAATAATTTTCGCATTAATTTCAACTTGAACTTGAAAATAAATATATTTATTAAATCACTTATGGCATTAAAATTTTATAGCGATGTTTATGAGTTATTATTGAAAAATATCAAAGAAAAATGTGGGTAATATTCTTAAGAAAAAATTTCTTTTGTTATTTGCTACCTCCAAAGTAAATTCTTAGCCGCGCCACCGTCTCCTAACCATATCACTTTATATTTCTTTAGGGGAGAAGTACAAAAAAAGATCATGCGCTACGAATTATAATAATTAACATAAATAATTATAATATATAATATATTGTCCGTCTCCCTCTGCTCTATATTATCCCCCTCTTTCTCTCGCCCATATTTCTCTATTTTGCGTAATATTTCATTTCGCTACGTCTTTGTTTCACCCCTGCTGCTCTATATCATCTCTCCTTTCCCTCTCTCCCTCAAACACACACACACATATTTCACCCTTACTCTAGGCCAAGGGTCTAAAAATCACGCCGGCAGCTCACCACATCCGCGGGCCGCACTCCAGTTTACCGGATTTCCCAGACCTCACCCCGTTACATATTCTTCGCATATTCGCTCTCCCCATATAACAGTGGCGGATATCGCCCTCTATCACGTTCTCATCCCTTGGGTTTCTCCCACAGCCCCCATCCGTGCAACCGCTCTTACATCCATTCCGTAATAAAATACTAAATTTGGTATCGTAGGTTAAATTCTTTGTGCGATGGCGTGCAACACGTTCATAGAGGGCAGAAAATTCTTCTTCGCTTCAACTGCGTAAGGAATTTTAAATGGAAAAGATCAATAAACTGCAGATATTTTTGGAGCGTTGATTCAATAATGCATTTCATAAATCTCGGAGATTATTCTGACATATTTTATGAGCAAAATATTTTAGTTCGGGCCGTATTATATTGATTGTGTTTAAGCGAATCAGCCTCTTGGGTTATTATCGAACAACGGAGGGTCGCATCATAGTACATACGTAGATAACTAGAGAAGTTTTCAGACACGGAGCAAAGCGGGAGGAATAACTTAGTAATACCAGTCATTACCGTAAAAGCGCTACAGCTCACCGATCCTTGTGATGTAGGCAGTGCAAGTTTAAACTTGTCACACTGAACTGCTACCCTTCAGTCAACATGGAGCTCGAAAGAGTGCACTTTCATGCAATGACTTTGTGGGATTTTGAAAGTTGTTTAAAACTGTCGGCCCGCGGGTCACATGTGGCCCTTTCTGTGCTTTAGTGCAGCCCGAATGCTGATTTTCTTCTAAACTAAATCGTTCGATTATATAAATAACTTATTTATGTGAAAGGGAGACAAGATGTTTTCTCAGTTATTGAAGTACAATAGAACGCTTTTACTAAATTATCGTTTTTTTCGCAAAACAGACATCCAATGTTCTAGAAAAAAATCTATCTTTTCCAACTCTGGTCCTCATTAAACGACTATAGTCCTAATGTGACCCTTCCATAACATCCATTGCTTTAATGCGGCCCTGATATCTCTCCGAGTTTGACATGCTTGTTTTAAATGCACGTTATAGCCAGGTTTTCAGGAAAAAGTTGGTTCAGAAGGTTAGAACGTTGTATAGAATGTGAGGGTGGATACTTCGAAGAAATTTAATGTGAAATGAAACTATCATCGTTGATTTATCTGTGCCTCAAAACTTTTCTAGTTAACCACGTATAAAATAACATTTCGCTGACCGCACAATCGCTCGAGGCGGGCCGGCCATTTTAGATTTCTGCTCCCATCTTTCTCTGCTTTCATATTCTCTATCCCATCTAAAATTCAAACCTTTCTCTCTTTCTCTACATTCTCACCTTCCTTTCTCTTTCTTACTTTCCACCCTTCGTCCTCGTTACACTTTTTCTCCCACTGTATTTCCCTTTCTCGTTCACCCTATCCTATTTTCCTTTTCTCTCTCTCTCTCTCGCCTTCCTCTAGGTAACACACTCTCCCACCATTGGCCGACCACCCATTTGCCGCCCTTGCATGCCATAGAGACCGCTTTGCACGTTCTCGCTCACCCATCCCCTTAACCCCTTGTTTCACGGTGCGGCCGGGGTGAAAGGCAAGGAATTCCCATAGAGGGCGGGATAACAGCGGTGGAGAAAAGAGGCGGAGCGGAGAGGGGGGGGGATGGAGGGGGAGAGAATGAAGAAAGGAGGGAGGGAGAAGCAGGAGGGCAACGAAAAAAACAATGGGTAGGCACAATCCTTCCCCTTGCGTGTGTAACAGGTGGACGCCTTCTCTCATCTCTCTGCCCGCTTTTTTCCAAAGGGATCCTAAGAGATAGCGGATCTTCGGTTCGTTAATGGGATTGAAACATTGAAGTTTCATTTTAATTTACAATGAGGGACTTTTTTATTAGGTTTATCTGCTTCGCTAAGGCCATTTCTTTGGCCAATATAGAGCTCAAAGTACTAGAGTCAGTTGCTGCCATCCAAAAGGATTTTTTCTTTATTGGGACGATTATCATACTGTCAGGTTGGGAACTTCAGGAGGGATTCAAGGCATAAACTAACGGCTTTCATAATTGCATTCTTCAAGTGCGACTTTTTCTATCATAAATAAATAAATCCACAATATAAATTGTATTAATCAGATCTGTATCGGAGCCATAACTTATACCGTTCATGACTAAGAAATAATTTTAAATTGAGGTTTACAACTCTAATTTTCAATGTATCTTTAAATTTTGCATTTTAATGTGATGATTTATATTTTCGGATTTTCCTGCTCATTTATATTTATATATTCTTTATTCGTAAATGAAAAAATATCTCCGTGTTCACTTTTCCCAAAAACTGAACCCCTTCTTCGTCCCACAATTTACAATTCATATCGTACTTGGCTTAAATTTTACATTGCTTCAAAATGGATTTAACATATTGCCCTTAGTTGAATCATCTAATAAAGATGTCTGATTAACATGCATTTCCTCTTCGAAGCTCCGTTTTTTAAAATCCCTTATTTCAAAGCTCCTCTTACATTTGTCGTTCAATTAAACCATGTCCATTTAATTTTAAACATTTTAGAACCAGGACAATTTTTTTGAAATATATGCAAAATTAAGCACTAACTTAATACAATGATTTCGTAGTTAGAACGCGCGTCTAAATCGATGTTCAATTTTCATCGAAAAGCCGCACTTTCGCTCGACTTAATAGAACGCGTCATCCACTGACGCCGTGGATTAAATTTTGGACAAATCGTCCAACTAAATTCTCCCTTCCCCATCTTATTTTTCATTCCCCAACTAGGGATGTGGCTCCATCTTCTCTCCAGCATACGTCCTCATCACGCTCTGCTTCTCTCTCTCTCTATTTTTCCCTTCCTTCTCAACAACTCTCTCTCTCTCTCTTGACCCAGACCCTCTTGGGTCCCTCCCAATTATCTCACTGCAAGTCCTTCCTCTCTCTCTCTCTTCGTTTCTCACCGCGACCATACTCCGAATGTCTAACCCAACTCCAACTCCCAACCCGCTCGCCATCGTCGCCTCTTCACAAAGTCACATTCCTCCAACACCTTGCCACTCCTTTATATCCATACCGTAACCTTCTCTCCCTCTTCCTCCTCTCACATTTGTGGTTTTCTTGCTTTTCAGCATTTCTTTCCCTCAATATCTCTCTCTTTCTTTCTCTCTCTTTCCCTCTCTCATTCACAACGCCCATCACTCCAAAAGAGTTTTCCTCGAAATCGGAAAAAAAATTTAAACTTGATATAGAGCAGTGGTGGGCAACCTTTTCTACGTGGCGGGCTGCATTGGTGGTTGCGAATTCCTTTGTGGGTCGCATTGCTAGTTGTCAGTGCCATATTAGACTTTAAGTCGGGCGTTAACTAGAGATTGAGGCGTATCAGTGAAAATCAAGTCTAAATTAGGTTCTTATGGTTAACATTTCAATATCAAGTATTTTATTGTCGTAATTTCATTGGATGTGATATGAATTTATGTTATATCACCGTAGGTTGCTCACCCCTGATATACAGGGTTCCCCAGAAAATGTGTATGTACACACTTGGAATCTTGATTTGAACATGTAAAAATGTAGTTAGATTGTTAGTTTGTAATAATTTACAATAATTGTCCTAGATGAGTTGTCTATTTATCCTATGATAATTGCTTTATGGGTTATTTATAATAATGGCGGAATATCGTATGACATTCGAGCAACGTAAATGGATTTTGAAGAGTTACCGGAAAACGGAGAATGTGAGCGAGGTGTAAAAACATCGGATAGATGAATTCGAAAGTGTTCCATCAGTACGCATAAACTAAGTGCGCTAACAATGTGCCATCGTCCATCTGCTGTATAGATACGTAAATATATAGGTGAATAGTGTGTATACCTTTTTTTGGTATTTATCTTTTTATTGGCGATGGTGGCGAGGATGATGAAGTGGCAACTGCGAGAAAATCAATTTTCGGTGACAATTCATAAAGTTTAGCAGTCATGTTTTATAGTTGACATGGCTATCCACGTCTTACTGCATCTCATTTAGTTAAGAGTGTACTTTGCTCTACCGCTATTAACATATTTCATTCGAAACTGAAAATTTTCCTGTGTTATTACCGCTATTTAATCATTAATAAGTAATCAGTAATAAAAACATTTTCTGTGAATGGTAGGGTAAATCCTGTTATTATTGTTAATCTAGGTTATCTAGTTAAGACTACTGCGAAATCGCCCTGAAAGCTTATATCGTCAATCCCGCAGAAGTAACGCCTTCATTTTAGTAAGCTATAATATAATATTATCTGGTAAGCTCGAACAAAGACTCGGCGTGACTAGATAAAACGTCATTTCCGATTAAAGAAGCAAAATTTAAATACAACGTCAACAGTATTAAAACAATGCAATCATAAAGATTTTTAAGAATCAAATTCAACCTATTTTTCGTCAAATATACACAAATAATTACGGATTGTAATAACTATCTATCGCCTTCTCTACTCATCCTTCCTTATTATAATTCTATATTTTCTAGTCCTGTCGATTACTTTACTTCTCTCGTACTTTCCATTCTTTTCTCTCTCCAATTCTTCCTCTCGCCACGGCTCAACTGTTCTCCTCTCTCTCTCTCTCTCATTCAAACTCCGCGTCGCTCCTCTCTCCCAACTACTTGGAAATCCCTCGCTTTCTACACTCAGTGCAACCCTCTGCCTCTCTAATAACACTCTACCACGCGGACGTCTCGCAATTTTTATCTTCGCTTCCTATACAATTGCTTTCCTTGTTCCGCAGACCATCGCATCAGCCTCATCTTTTTTACTGCGCAAAATAAGGTGAAAACCTCAATTATCTCACTCCGCCTGGTCCTAAAACTCTCTCTTCTTTTTAACTGGTTTACGCAAACGCCATGGAATTAGTTACCTCTTTTTTGGTTTATTTTTGAAGTTTTTCTATAAAAGCCTCTTTACAACGCGCAATTCTTTACTCCTCCTTTGCTCATGATCTCTTTCTACTGTCCCTAATTCAATACGGCAACCAAAAGATGAAAACTTCGCAAAATAATTATGAAAACCACCTTATGGCTAGAATGATATGATCAAAGTAACTCATTTTAACGTTAAAATATTGAGTTAAACATGCAAATTTCAGCAAAAAAATAGTCGTCATCATTAGTAATTAGTTATTGGAATAGCATTTGCGTTGATCATCAATTCAAGATGACTGGCATAAAGTGGCATTCTACTGTTTCATCATATAAATTCCTCCTTTCTTTTAACTCTCCACGCTCTCGTCCATCTCCATTCTACTCTCTTTATGATCTCATTTTATTCTCCTCCTGTCTCGTTTTTTTACCCTTTCCCTCTTCCTTCGTTTCCATCTATAAAGATTTTCCCCACCTAACACCACATTGGCCGTTATAAATTCACATTTCCTTATGGCCGCAGTCCTTTCGGCATAAATTTCTATTCACACTTTGCGTAGCTTCTACTCTCATTTTATTCTTCCGATTTTCCATTACATATCTAAACTCCGCATCCCCTGATTTTAAAACATTTCACTTTCAAACTTTCGCCAGTTCCTCTTCATATTCCCATAGCCCTTTCTCTTACAGACTCATCCCAAGAGCTTCCCTTCCGAAAACCTCCTCACTAATTTCCATCCCACTCTCTCATTCACCTTCTTATCCCATACTACCTTCACTTTATTACATCCTGGCCTTAACTCACTTACCAACAACCTGTCCTTCAGTGACATTCTCCTCTTATTTCTCAATTTTTTCTCTCCATTTCTCTCCCCAGTCATTCCCTCCACCTTACCTCGCTTCCTTTCTACATATTCTCTTGCCATCTTATCTTATTTTCTCCAAATTCTTATTTTCCTATCCCACCTTCTTCTTCGTTCAATTTTCCTTCTTTCCTTATCCTTCTTTTCCTCCCATAATCCCTCTCTCTCTATCATTCTTATCTATCCTCTCTATCTCCCTCTCTCCCTCACTCTCTCAATCCCTCTCTCATTCATTCCCTCTCACTGAAAATTTGTCCCTCTCTTTCCTTCCTCCCAGCTTCCTCACCGATACTTCCCTCCTCTCCCTTCCGTCCTACTCCTATCGGCTTTCTTTTTCCACATCCCTTTATTCCCTCCCCTCAACCTTTCTTCTCCCCTCCTTTGTGTAACTTCTCCGCCGCGCTCTCTCACTCTCTACCGACAGACCCAAAGCACCTTCCGCCCCATTCTCCTCCTTAAACTGTCTAACTCGTCTCCTTTCTCCTATATTGCTGTGAGGGACTCCTCCGCGATCATTACGACGGGACGCCTCCGCGAAGGACACCGTGCTCGAAAAGGGACTCGTCCGCCATACTTGGAGAGTCCTCCGACGATTCATTAATATCGCAATCCGGATTTTCATTACCGTCGAGCCACAAGAGGTTTAATCCATCAAAACATTTTCAAATTGCCAGCGTTTGCTATCGACTCGAGAGTTTTACCTGAATGGTACTTATTTTTTCCAGTTCTGGCATTGAAATTATTTACAATGGAAAAAAGATATGTAAAAAGTGAGTTTCCTATTCGGCTAGCACTAAAGAACTATATCCTCGATGAAAAACTGGTCAGGACGAAGATACCAACATAATGACATCAACTGCACTGCACCTCTGGTAGACGTTTTATTTCTTTAAATAAATACAGGACCAATAACAAGCAAACACTCATTTAAAAACAGCATCATTTCATACCGACATCACCTCACTTTTATGGCCAAACCAGTATCTAATTACTTTTACCAGCTTTAATCAATATTTTAACCTCTTTCTCTTTGTCAGCGGAATACGCAAATCGAAGAGCTCCGTAAGTCAGAGATCGTATTACTGATTGTATCGTGATTACTTGAACATATGATGCACCTTAATAAAAGCGCCCCTTTCTTATTTCCCATGACAATCTTGAAAATAACACTAAGACGAAGACAGTAGGGATCCGTTATAAAGCGCCTCATTACACAGCGAATTACAATGTATCACTGGTAAATCATGTCCCATAAAAATTACATCAAGGTCAATTTACAAAGACTATGATTTTTTCTTTATTCGAAGATTGAAGATAAATAGAAATTTAAAAAATAGTGCTCTTTTTACGTAGGTAAATGCAGAATATTACATGATATCAAAATACGCATTTTCGTGTTTCATAAAAAAACAACTTTTGGTTGTGAGCGTATATTTTCAGGCAAATAGCGAGGACTAACATCCCGAAAACCTGTATCGTTCTTGGGCTGAGGTTTTAATGGTTTAAGTTCTCCCAAAAATCTTTGTATTTTTACAACCGAAATTGATTCTTTCAGCTGTTTCGTATAATATAAAAATGAAAAATATCATGATTGTCCAGAATTAATTTATTTTTAGCTATCTTCATCTAACGTCAATGTCAGAAATATTTTACATCATATTTTCTGCCATATTAGTCAAGAGATCGAATATTTTTAATTGAAATTTCACAGAATCGCTTCCTACCGGTCCGATATATTTCATCAAGCATTCTTTCCGAGAGAGAGAAAAGACAGACAGATGAAGAATGGATATATTGTGTGTGTGTGTGTGTGTATATATACACACACACACAGAGGCGTACCTGGGAGATATGGCACCTTTGGCAAAATTTAAAGAAACACCTTGTTTAAGTATAATATAATTTTTCCTGCGCGTTAATAAAGAATATGAGTTTTTATTAACAATAACTTTAACAGTTAAGAATTAAATTAATACTTATTTATGGGAAAAAAAGTTTTTGGCATTTTTTGCAGGATCGATTGGCGCCCATGGCATATGCCACCTTCGCCATACCCTAATTACGCCACTGTATATATATATATATATATATATATATATATATAATCAAGGGATTCGGGCACAAATAAATGAATAATGTGAGAGTGAAACGTAGAATTTTTGTCGGTTTTTTCCTGAGTCACTTGGCTTCTTTTTTATATCTAATTCTCCGATGTGAGACTGATACGGAATGGTATCCAGTAACTCGGAAACATTTACAAAAATATGTAAAGAGAAAAAATGAAAATTCGTAGTGTTTCAATTTATTCCAATATCTTCTTGTCAAAACTTCGGAATTTTCATCAAGAAACTGTTTTTTTTTTTCTGAAATCCCCCTTCCCTTCTCTCTACGAAAATTACGTCCTAATTATTGATTGCCTAAATTTCAGGCGTAGGTGTTTTGATTCGGCGCATTGGGGCACTAATAAATGAATCGCTTCAATGCACTAAATATCAGTAAATACTAATTAATATAGATGTTACACGCATATATTTGTGCATGTATGAGTATATATATACACACATGCATATATACATCTAGATACATTTTAAAAAATTTCCGAGAATGAGATAAATGTAACACAATCATAAAACTTAGAACTAATTCAAAAGTCTCTTTCAATGTGGTCACCTGAGTTAATGACTTAAACAGCCCTGTGACTTACGAGAGTGTTTCTTAAAATTCAATTTGGTGATCTTTTCAGTTTTCAATCATGATTGTCACGTTTCATTTTAATATTACCTTAAACGTCGGTTAAATATAAAAGCCTGTGAACGAGGTATCACAGCCTGTAATTCACTGGAGAATTATCAAGCTCGTCCTATGGCTGAAAATAAATTCAAGAATAAGCACTTGAAAAAATAAGTACTATCTTAGTTAGCTTTAATCTACTTTCAGTGAATCACTGCTGAAGACGGCTTAATTGTAGCCGAAATGAGCACAGGACTTTTATAACCTCGTTATAGCTACTGGATATACCTAATACAAGTAATATTTTTTCAAGTGCTTCTTCTTGAATCGCCTGTAATGATAAACGACAAAGATTGTAACCAATTAGAGCGAAAGTAATTTTCTGTGATGTCTCATATCGAAAACCACCACAAAAATTTCGTACCCTACCGTACCGTGGAAAATTATAACTTCTTCGGCCACTTCAGTCACCTGACAGTCATAATAACAGCACCAACCTATGTCATTGATCTTTCAGTTTGAGAAGTCGATCAGCGGCTAGAGTTTGGTTCGTGGAAATGGGAGATCGAAAATTTTCAAAATCTATAAAGCTGCTCAAACATCTTCAAAAGGCTTAACAGCATTTTCTCAAAACAAGTTTTAATATTTAATAAGTTTCAGTATCAATTTTAACAGAACCCAACCAAACATTTTTCGTAAAGAATTTCTGCTTTCACGTTACCCAAACCAAAATTCGACGCACCGTCTTTAAGCATTTCTGCACAAACCTGCTTATTACCGAAGGCTGAGTCAAGATAAAGCGTTCCGACTAGGTCTGCGAGATAGACAAGTTTTCACAACTAAACATCTTGCTCCAAATCCCTATAAAAATATTAATTCCGTAAAACAACTTCGATACAAAATATTTTTATCACACCTCTTAAATACTTACTTGGATGTGGATGTACATTTATGCTCCCTCAAATGTATTTCTACATGAATAAATTACGGGGAGTTGAACTAAATTGCCTTCTTTTTAATCCATAATGGTGAAACCCCATTGCAAATGTTTCGGTTAGCATTTAAACAGCTGTTAATATCGTCAAATTGTCCCTTAACTTTGAATTCCTTTTCTGCCCTCGATTGCTTACAATCAAATCCTGAATCATGTATCTACAAATTGATGTCCAGCCGGCCGTTTTTAATCCTCTTGAGCTGGTCTCGGATCATCTTGCCCGAACAATTCTGAATTTATTTGAACATACGTCGATATTTCACTTTGGATTGTGCATATTTTGCCTGAGAGAGGCTATAAAAATAGAGCTTTGAGTATGATTCTCATATGGAGATTTTGACGTGTATACAAATTAAAGGTGTCAGGTGAGAAACCATAAAAACATCTATATCAAGAAACAAGCAACATAATGTTGAATAAATATTTAGTACCATTATGCCAAAATGTCCTCGGTAGGATAGCAAAAATATAAAATTTGTGACAGAAGCTTATGCACGCGAACTCATCCTCAAAGTATATTTTCTCGCTCTGCCGTTATTTCAACAGATTTCTCTTTCTCAAAAATTTTAAAAAATGAAAATCGATGTGCCTCTACACTAGTTTCGTGACTTTTAAACCGAGTTTAGGATTTACCAACATTCAGAGGTCTATGTAAGTTAGCTCACAAGAATCCTAGAGAAAATAATACTGTAGAAAAGGCCAATTCTAATTACGTACAACGGTGAATGCACAGACCTCCCCTCCCTTCTCGTCCTTTCAGGCAACAAATTCCTCTTCATCATCCTCACTAAGCTTCCTTTCGTGAGGAACCTCGAGCCGAATTTTTTTAAATCCTCTTCTCTCCTCCTCCTCTAACCATTTCTATCTCGATTTTTCATCTCCTCGAGCAATTTTTCTTTCATCAATATTTTTCAATTTTTATCTCCCTCTCTCTCTTCCTTTCTCCCTTATCCTCTTTGTCTTCCAGTGTCTCTACATCTCTTATATTCACTTCTCTCTTACTCTCATTGGTCCCTTCCTCTTTACCACTCTTCATCTCTTCGTATTCCTCTTTCTCTGTCTTTCTCCCTCCTTCTCTCTCTTCGTCATTTCTCTCTTATCCTGCGTCTCTTACTTCATCTCTCTCATTACGTATTTACTCATTTTCTCTTTCTCACTTTGTCTCTTTTCCTAAGCTTCTTCTCTCATTATCTACCTCTTCCTCTCTCTTCATCACTCACTTTCTCTCTCTCACACTTTATTCCTCGCTTTTATCTCCTCTTTCTCTTTTCCTACGTCTCACTTCATCTCTCCCATTATCTCTCTTTCTCTTCACCAATCACTTTCTCTCTCACTTTATTCCTCGCCTTTTTCCCTCCATTTCTCTCTTTTCCCACGCCTCTCACTTCATCTCTCTCATTATCTCCCTCTTCCTCTCTCCTCTTGCCTTTCTCCCTCGAACCCCGATTTCCCACTTTCTCCTCCTTTTTCCTAATGACTCTCCGATTCCAAACAGGGTTCGTTCCATCACCCTTCCCTCCCCTCTCCACTTTCTCTTCGCCCGATCATCTTCTCCCCTCTCACAATTTAATCCCCCACTCCGTTCAATAGTCGTGATTTTTTCTCTCGGTATATTTCACCCCAATTCTCTCCCTCACTCCTTTGCCGCGCTCCCTTTAACCTCTCATGCCAGTTCGCCGTACCCGTTTGCGGACCTTGTTATCCTAACCCAAGAGCAGTTGTCCGTACACGTGTTTAATTTAATTATGACTGATATGCTGTTAATCAAGATATATGTAATCACGAAACGATAACACGTAAAAGGCAAGGACGATGAAATTTCAGTGAATTGACCTCTTTGAGGGGTGGGCGGGGGAGGGAATGACCGGCTTGACCCTGCTCGTCGAAATCCTCCCATTTTTTTGACCCGGTCTCGAATCGACAGGTCGGTTTACGTAACCAGACGCGGAGTAACCGAATCCTTGGCGGATCCGCATGGAGTCTATAACGGGGTTTGTTAATTCAAAAATGAGTTACCGAACTCACCTTATGTCTTAAAATCAAATTTACAGACACACAGACGCTATTATATTGGGGGAACCGGATGAATATCTCTTAAACTTTCGTCCTATGCTTCTAAGCACCTGCTATTTCTGCTATCTTTTACCTTTCTGTGTTATCGTTTTTATCGAATTATTGTGGTATTTGAGAGGATAGTTACGTTAATTAGTAATGGTCACCCGAGTCATTTATCATTCATTGATTGTTCACATCCATTAGAATTTTCTATTACCTATTCATATTGTTTTAATTTCTCCTTTCTTTTATTTCTCTTTTCTAAAGCGCTTTTATCGGGTATTTTTCCATATATAGCGCTCATGGCTTCACTTTTGCGTCAATCCATTGCGTAAATTCAAAACCTGTGGCTGTATTTACCCTAGGAGGGAACTCTTGGCTAATCTGTTACATAAACGCCTTTAAATTATAAGAATAATGATTCACATAGCGCAAGAGTTAACTTTTCTGTCCGTTGCTCATTTAATAAAATTTGAATCATGAATGGACCAGAACATTTTCAGCGACAAAATGTTCAGTTTGTCGTTTTCCTGAGAAAAAATTAAATCATTCGTAAAATGGGTTTTTACAATAAAAAATTCTTCTTTTCCTTCCAGAATGTAACATCTTCTCTTTCAGTTTCTAGCTTTCACTCTTGTCTTCCACAGATTTAAGGTTTTGGATCGGTGTCATTAATCGAGCAGTAAACTAACATAAATGATCAATTGAAAGCTTGAATTGATTTTCTGGAAAATATCCAAATGAAAAGATTCCACTTTGTGTGAAAGATTCCATAATAGCAATACAAAAATTATTGTAAATATTGTAATTGAAATTACAGTGGAAATTATAATAATTCTTTTAATGCTAACATGATTTTATAGGCCTTACAAAGACCTGTAAATCATGCAAACATTCAAGATCGTAATGACTATTAGCGTCTCAAAAATTAAATACATAAAGAGTTAACAATAACAACAACAAATTAACAATAACAAATCGAAAAAGCAGTATTAAATTGTAAAAACCGGTTTTTTTACGGAAAGCGATACTTTTGGGGAGAGCTCGGGAGTAAGAAACTTCATTAGGGCACTTCGTTCATCTTTCGATGTAAAAAATTACCCAATCTACGAAGAAATGGAACGGTAGATATTAAACAATTTATATTTTTAAAGCGACCTAGTTGTGCCGTAACTGCATCAATTACGTTCGAGTAATACATTTTCTCCTTCCTCGCTTTCGGTTTCTCGTCTCTAACCACGGTTCCCCGTCCTTAAAATATTTCCCATTTCTTTAATTTATTTGCCCTTCATCTGCGCACTCCTCTTTCCTCCATTTACCAAAAAACTGTTTCCATCTTCCGTTTCACCCGTCCAATCTATCCTATTCCTTCATTTGTGGTCCTGTCCATCTTTTGTCCCTCCGATTCCCTCCACCTAACGTTTCCATTTTGCATCTATCCATCTCTTCCTCCATCGTCTCGATTCCTCTTTCTTTCCTCTAACATTCCTCTCAATTCTTACTTTCTCATCATTTTATGTCTTGCGCTTTGCTCTCGTTCTCTCTATCTACATTCCCTTTCTCCATCTCTCTCCACGCATTCTCCTTCTACAGCTTTTCTCTCTCTTCTCGTCGATCGCTTTACTTAACCTTCACTCTCTCATTCCCTCACATCCACTACTATTTGCTCGCTATCCTAATAGTCTATTCTAATCTGCCAATTCCTTTCACCTTTCCTTTCTATTTCCTCCCGCTCTCACCCACTCACCTCCTCTCCTCTCGTATTTTTTCGAGAATAGAGAGGGAGAGAGGGAGAAGGGGGAGTTCCGGCGTGGGGGTGGAGAGGGCCACGCTGGAAATTACGGTAGCTTTATTGATTTCGAAGCGACCCGCGGAGGGTGGGGTAGGATAGGGAGGGGGCGTGAGAGTGGAAGGGTGGGGAGAAGGGAAGGGTACAGCGATGGGGAATGAGAGAAGGGTACGAGTGAGTGGGAGCTGAGAGAGAGAGAAGGAAAGAGAGAAAGAAGAGATGAGAGGAAGAGGGGAAAGAGAGAGGAAAAGAGAGGAAGAGAGGAAAGAGAGAGAGGGGAAAGAAATGGAGAGAAAAGAAAGAGAGGGAGAGAGGGGAAAGAGAGGAGAGAGGGGAAAGAGAGGGAGAGAGGGGAAAGAGAGGGAGAGATGAGAAAGAGAGGGAGAGGGGAAAGAGAGAGGGAGGAGCGAGGTAAGTGAAGAGAAAGGAAGAGGAGAGATGGAGAGTGAGGGGAGAAAGGAAGTAAGATAGGGAAGAGAGTGGTAGTGAACGAATGAGGGAAAGGGTAAGATAAGGGAGGACTGATCCGGAGGTGTAAGAGGAGTTGAAGAGGGAGGGTGGGGTCGAGGAGAGGTAGAATATAGACGACGAGAGAGAGATATCCGATGTGAGATGAGAGAAGGCGGCGGAAAGGGATGAGGAGTGAAGAGAGAGAGAGAGAGAGAGAGAGAGAGAAAGAAAGGGAGAGAAAGACGAGGAGAAGAGAGTTTGGAGTGAAACGAGACCAGAGGACGGAAGGATGCTTATGAAAGGAGAGGAGGATGGGTGGTTGTAGGAGGAGGTTGATGAGGAGGACGAAATTTCAATGGAAGACTACGGGAATAAAAGTCAATAAAAAGAAGGGAGAGAAAGGGAGATGGGAGATATGGAAGAGAAGGTAAATAAATAAGAAATAGGGAGAAGGGAGTGAAATAAGAAAAATAACCGGTGAGAACTGAGAGAAGGCGATAGATAAATAAATGATTGTCTTTATCAGGGCGGTATTGAAACTATAAATCCTCTTCTCCCATCCAACCATCCAACATGATGTGAAAAATAAAATAAAAAAACAGCAATGAAAACGCGCTTTACAGGTGGAAATGACGAGAGAATGATATTTGAGGGGAGCCAATTCAAATAATTAATTATCCGCACGTTAACAAAAATTTCCAGAGCACGAGGAAGGGAGCGCGAAAAACTTGCGAAACCTACAGATGGCACGCAAAAAAAGATTGCAAAATTACGTCAGGCATCGGGAAGGAGTCGAGAAGAGAAATGATGGGGGAAGAAGCAGGAAGATGATAGGTACGGAAAAGTTGCGGGGAGAAGAAAAAGAGAGGGAGAGAAGGAGGAGGAGAGAGGAGAGACTACATGAAAGAGAGAGGCGGTGACGAGAAGGTAGAAGGGAGAAGCGGCGGGAGGGAATAGAAGAAGAGAGCGCGAAGACGAGAGACCCGCCCTATGTCTGTCCGTGGAATGGTTTCCCGTAATGATTGCCGCTTAAGACCTCGAATTTATGGGTGTTGTACGTGTACCCGCACTGGGCGATGTCGTCCCGAGCCGCTCCCTCCTGTCCTCTCTCTTTCTCCCTCCCTCCTCCCCACCTCTTTTCTACCTCCTTCCTACCTTCCTCCTCATCACGTAACCCACTTTGAGGGATGATGACGATTCTCTCTCTCTCCTTCTTATTCACACATAAAGATTTTCAGGCATACTCGATCCGAGCGCCATGTTCTCTACTTATCAAAAAATATCGCGTTACACTCATTCTTATGTTAAAAAAATAAAGGAGTCTCCACGTACTGTTTATTTCTAACGCTGCCTCTGGTCGTCTCCCTCTTGAATGGTTCGGCCAACGCGAGTTTTGAATGGAGATATTTGCTCTAGGTTGGAGATAGATGTAAAACCAGAATGGGTGGTGGTGAGAGAAGATTGTGGAGAAATGGGATAGGTATATTCCTACAGGTGCCTATTCCAATGTAATTTTAATTTGGAATGTTGTTTTTCTCTTTATCTTTCTTTGTTTAGCAAATTACATAAATACAAGTGCCACGACAAATATCCCATCATAATCTGTAAAAAACGATGTAAGATTGCCATGATTTTCCCAAGTAAAATAGATGAGCATTTAAAAGATGATAAACAGCTCCGCTGTGGTAATTCAGCTGTCGTTGAGTTGATTCTAGTAAAAATCAATAATATTAGAATCAACGATCGCTAGATTTACTCTGATGACCGCTACTTCTAAGGCTAAAATGCGCACCTGGTTTACACGACTGCTTCATGGCTACGGTTGTTACTTAACTTATCTATTGAAGTCAAGCCTCAAAATGTGCTAGATAATCCATCTCTTAGGATTGAATTTTCGAAATCATCACAACCTTTTCAAGACGAGAAGGTATAAACGTCAAGAAATTTTTAATGCATTGGGTGCATTTGAATTAATATTTTAAAATGTTGAAAAAATTCTGATCATGTTACATCAATGGCGTTAATTACTACAAAATTAGCTTTCATATTTATTTGTAAAATAAAATTTAGAAACAAAACTTTGAATGAAGCGTGATGCTGAAAATAATTATTCCACAACAGCCAGTTTTTTCTATGATGAGCAAAAATCAACATATCTTAAAAAATATCATTCATTCTTCATAAAAAAAGAATTTTACCCAAACTGGGCTATTTGTACCAATAATCCAAACGTCAAATTTAAAATAATATGTAAGAGTATAAAATATTGCCATCCATAAAAAACTTCCTTCACTACCATCACTTCGTAAATTATTTGAAAAGGTTTTTTAACAAGTACATTAAATATTTATATATTCAGCTCAACCGGCTCCATGCCGTATTCCAAGTTAAAATAATTAAGCAAACACGAGAAAATGTTTTGGAAAATTAAAAGGGAAGATTTATGAAAGGCGATTAATTTCAATACATGTAAAAAGTAACAGGTATGTCCTGCGTAATAGTAAAACATAGTCTACTTGTTGGACCATTTGGATAATGAAATAAAACATATTTTATCGAATTAAGTCCGCTTAACTCGAACATTTTTAATACTTAAATAGTTTATTAACGGTTTTAACAGACATATAATTTAAACGAATACTTTTAGTATTTTTGGAAGTTGTGTGTGTGTGTGCGTGTGCGTGTGCGTGCGTATGTGTACGTGCGTGTGTGTATACACCTTGCTGCCACCCTCATCACGACCTTTCATTTTCCTTAATATATATGTATGTATTATATACATAATTAAATAGGCTTTATGAAAATAGAATTACTCGAGCAGACGCACAGGTGAACTTTTCTTGTTATTCATCTTGATTTCATTGCGTGAGAGCGTATTTCATCCCCCATACTCAGTTTGTTTAAAATAGAAAGCCTAAAACGTTTCGCAAATCATCCAGGGCGATATCTGCAGCGAAATTGATACGATCTTCCGTTTACGACCAGGTAACAAATCTTTCTCGTTTTCTTTTTGGGCGGAATATGTTCGTGGTATATTATTACTTTTTCCGCCAGAGGTAAACGTTTCGAATGATCGTCGTTCGCGTTATCGTGCGCGGCGGGTGACATTTCGAATGCATAAACGTTCCGTTTCCCGCGGTCGTTATAAAAAAATAAACAAATAACGGACCGTAACACAATCTCTAAGAACGTTAAATTGTTCCCCGAAGTTTTCCTCAGCGCATATTTTTTCGCTCGCTTTGTGCCTGCGTTTTCTTTTTAAACCCTCCCAATATTCTCCTCTTCCTGCTCGTAAGGAGAAAAGAGAGGCAGGAGCTTGCACGCAAAAGACTCAACAAGTTGTTGTGTCTTTAATATCCTTTTCGCGTGCATTTCTACCTCTCTCATTTTCACACTGTCTCCAGAACGCTTTATAAACCCCTCCGTATATCTCTCCCTTCATATCTGTCTCCGCGAGACACACGCATCGTGCGTGCGGGCAAGCGCGCGTGTACCCGCTTGGGGAAAAATATCCGGCACGCAACCCGCAGCACGACCTCTGCGACCACCGTATCGAAGAGGGATAATCCTACTCGAGGGGGAGGTGACAAATGGAGGAGGGAGGGAGGGAGACGTAATGGTTTTCGGGGACGGGGAGGTGAGGGGGGAAGGTCGAGTCTACGCAGGGCGTTGCTCTTTGTTTTTTAAATCGAGCGCGCGCGCTCGTTTCGTTCCAAACTCACCTCTTGGAGGGTTTTTCGAGGATGGTCGCTCTCCTTTCTCCACCCTTTCTTTCTCCTCTTCTCACTCCTTTTTTTACTTTATCGATCAGCAGTCGCACACGTTTTTCCGACTCCCGTCGATCATCCGCCCCTCTCGTACGCTTCCAAGGCAGTCTCTTATTTCCCTCGCCGACTCCTTTTTTTCCCCTTCCTCGCAAGATCCCCAGGAACAGTCTACCTCTCACCAACACAAACCTCTTCCTCTCCCGCCCAGTCCCTCCTCGCGGCACATCACTCTCCTTCCCGCCCCGCCCTCGCCTCCTCCCCCTCACTCGATAAAACCCCACCCGACCTTCCTTTTCTTCTCTCTCTCTCTCTCTCTTTCCTCCCACTCGATCAAACCGATCCCTTTCTATTTCTCTAGGGACGCCGGACGGCGGGACTCACTAAAACACGAAACCGCTACCGTCTTGGTCCTCCAGACACCACCCGACGAGTATCACCGAAAAACCTCTTCCCTTTCGCGACGAAAATCGACGAGAAACCAGTCCCGTGCGTCACTCGAAACAAAAGATATCGCAGCTCAATTCCGTGGATTTTTGTTTTTCTTAAAAAGTCAGTTTATAAAACTAGGACCCGCTTTCTTTTATTTTTCAGCTTTTGGTGTCACGTATCCGGAGATTATCACGTCGCGATTGTTTTTTTTCTCGCGGATTATTTTATTTTTGTTTTTTTGAAAATGTATGATTGTCGATGGTTATAGCGCGCTATAACACTCACGTGGTGAGGTCTCCTATGTTCTCCCATTCACGAAAAAAATACGACAAGGCGATAGTATTATCGACCCGTAAATGCACTTTTGAGAAATCACGCCCGTCGTAGTAGCATTAACAGGCGGCTGAGAGGTGACACCGTCTCTGGCGTACAGCGAGAGCATGCTAATGTCCTCGACCACAAGTTATCACCGAACTCAAGGGACTTTTCACCTCCCTTCCTCGTGAGCAGCGGCTCACGATTCGGTCTCGACGGCTCAAGACACTCCTCCGAGCACATCTCTCTCTACCCTTGATTCCACGGAAACGCCGAGAATGGAGAACGCAGCTGAAACGGTTCGATATTCGGTCCAGCGCGAACGAACGTGAACTCAGACTCCCACGTCCTTTCCCAAATGGGCTTTTTTTCATCCAGGGGATCACTCACTCGCAACATTCACGCGCGGCGGGTTTTAAAAAAATGGTTCTCCATTCGAAGATTCCGTTTTCCTCCGTTTTCGCACCATGGTCCCCTTTACGCGACTGATATTTTCTCCTCTCGTGGGAAGAATCGACCCGTGCCGCCCTTCTGGTTAAAGAAATGGGGAACGGGTCGACGAGTTCACGTCCATATCTTCCGTATCTCGCGTCAGAAAACCACCTTCCGAATCATGACGGTGTGGGAGAAAACAAAATATTTTTTTTCCTGGAGATCTTTAGGGGTGAACCGTCCTTGGCGAGGAAAAGGGTCGCGTACCGCTCTTATTTTTTCCTCTCTCCCTCTCTTCTCTCACGGCGCACCCCCTAGCGGGCGGGTCTTCGTTTCGCCGATGACGTAGTAGGTAGGTAGGTAGGAGGAGGAAGAAGAGGGAGAGAGAGAGTGCTCGCCTGCGTGCGCGCACACACACTCTCACACACACTGGGACACACACACTCTCTCTCTCGCACACACACACACGAGTGCATACACGCTCTGGCGATCAACTCGCCCACATGTTGCCTCCCGAGCACGCCATGCCTGGGACACGGTCGAAAGAATCACCAGGAATCACTTGTCGGCGTTTCCTCTTCGTGGGAAATGGAACGATCACTCGCGAAATCTGCGCAGCCTCGCTTCCGTTCGCGACCATTCCTCCCTAACTCTCTCCCTTAATTTTCCCTCACGCACGCACACGCACGGCCAGCACGCGCACACGCACACGCCCTCGTCCCGCAAGCACCCGTTCGCTTCCTTTCGCAGGCTTCCTCGACGACTTTTTATCTTAGCACTTACACTGTCAAATCGACGATTTTTTTCATTAATTTCTCTCCTGGTGATTTAATCCCGAGACCGCCAGAGGTCGGTGACTCTTATCGCGGAGATGAGACGGAAGAAAGTCCACTGAGAAAGTTTCGGAACGAAAAAATATACACGTACATACGCACTTATGATATCAATGCATGCGTCTACAAGCACCGACTCAAAAGTAAAAAGTCGTGATTGTTACATCGCTTTTATTTCTCTGTCATTTACTCTAATTCGGATAAGATTCCTGTTTTATTATTATTATTGTTATTTTTTTAAGTAGTCTCTGCCATTGTTGTATTTTTCAAACTTTCCCTCGCAACCGGTGTGGCCGAAAAGGTGTTCCCGTCGCGAGATGACATCCGGAGAAGATGTCTCCACCCGTGCTTAGTCCTTCCGCTTCCTCTCCCTTTCTGCTTCGTGCGTGTGTGTCGTATGACCTCCGGAAATTCCCTCCTTCCTTCCTCCTTTCCTTTCCTTCGCACCCTTTCTCCGTCTGCCTCCGCACTTAATCTTCCGAACCCTTCTTCTCCTATCTCTCTCTCTCTCTCAAACGCACACACACGGCGCCTCTCCGAGCTCACCGCCTCCTGTTCGCCGAGGCGGCGGCTGCAAACTGCCCCTCCCGCCGTCGTCCTTCCTCCTCCACCCCCCTCTCTCTCCCCGCCCTTACCCCCTCGCCCTTCCCGACCCGCCGCCCTTAACCGCCCCCCCCCCACTTCCCCCTCCACGCGCCCTCCACCACGGCGCGCGGATGGGGCGCCGCCCGACCATCCCGACGCGCGCGCCGTCCCGAACACCCGGACTCGCTCCCACTCCTTCCTCCCCTCTTTACTCCTCCATGTCTCGGCTTATATATTTCCCCTCAAAAACGTCCAACCTCTCTCTCTCTCCCTCGCAATCCTCGCTCTCCACGCGTACACGCAAACATCTCTCTAACTCTTCAAAATCCTCTTTCCTCTTCTGCATCTCCGCGTATCAAACACTCCACACCTCGGCACTTCCCATGTTTCTCTATCTCCCTGGCGCTCGAAAATCCCCCAACATAGCCGAATCTCTGACTCTCGCCCACGTATTTGCCCCGGCGTTTCGAACACGCCATATATTTCAACTCTTTAACCCTTTCGCGAATCCATCATCTCCCCCGTCAATATCTGTACATTTCCTTACCTTTGACTTCTTCTTGAGTGAATTTCTCGCTCCACTCTGCCATGTCTATATATGGATCTGTGAATCTATTCCTACGCGGTTAAACATGTCTCGCATTCTAGCTAGTATGCGCGCATTCTGAACACATCAATTTAGCAGGCTCGATAGAGAATTATCGAGCATAATGATTATAACCCAATTGCTGTATCAATAGGTCAATCAAATAGCCACGAAAGGGTTATGAAAACCAGACGCCGTTATCATTTGTATTCGCCGATAGTAGATTATCAAAGAACCTGCTATATAATATCGACGAATGCCAATGATGCCGGCTGATTTGTAGCCGAGATGGGCATCTGGTTTCCACAACCTTCTTTTGGCTATTGGAGATACCTATCATGTAAACTTCCATAGGTTCACCATTCCATACCCCTGATGCTGTACTACAAGATCTGTCCACCTCATATTTTGTTCTTCTCCCTCCTTAGGCATCTCTTATATTTCTCCTCGCAGGTAGACAAATTGAAATACGGCCATATATAACACAATTAGATAACCTAAGAAAGTTGGAAAACAAACCGAAGACCGTCGATATAGAATGGAATGAAATTAAAACCAGTATCAAAGATACCTTGGATAAAGAGATTGGAAAACAAGAGAAGAAAATCAGAAAACCATGGATCACGAAGGAAATGCTGGAGAAAATGGATGAGAGACGAAAATGGAAAAACGTTAACAGTGAAGAAGGTAGAGCCAACTATAGGCGTATAAACAATGAGTTGAGAAGGGTAACAGATAAAGCTAGAGAAAATTGGATAAAAGGAAAATGTGATGAAATAGAACAAATGGAGAAGTTAGGACGGTACGATATGATGTACGCTAGGGCACTGGAATTAGAGGATAAGAAGTCTAATGGAATTTGTGGTAAAGGAATTATGAATACGGATGGGAAGATAGTCTCAGAAACAAAGGATGTAGCACAGGTATGGGAAGAATACATTAAGGAATTATACAGCAAACAGGCAGGAGCGGCAAAAATAAGAACTGGAAAATGAGGAAAACATTGAAGAAGACAACTTAGGACCAAGTATTATGGAGAGCGAAGTAGAAAAGGCGATAGTGGAACTAAAGAAGGGGAAAGCCATGGGCAGCGATGGAATACCGGCTGAGATACTTAAAGTCATAGGATCAGAAGGACTAAAAGCGATCACGAAATTAATTAATAAGATTTACGACACGGGAGAGTGGCCTCAGGATTTCCTAGAAGTAACAATGATCCCTCTAAAGAAGAAGCCAAAGGCAATGCAGTGTAAAGATTACAGAACTATAAGCCTTCTGTCACACACATCGAAGATCATCACGAGGATTCTTAATAAAAGGCTGGAGAAAAAGGCAGAAGAAATAATAATAGGGGAAGATCAATTCGGTTTCAGAAAAGGACGAGGAACTAGAGATTCTATAGGAGTAGTTAGAATCATATCAGAAAGGGCACTAGAATACAGTCAAGATATCTGCGTATGTTTCTTAGACTGGCGGAAGGCCCTTGATAGAGTAAATTGGGTAATGTTGATGAAGGCATTAAAGGATATAGGTGTAGACTGGAAAGACAGGAGACTGATTAGGAATCTATATGAGAATCAAATTGTAAAGGTCAGGTTTGAGAATGTGGACACCTGCGGAATAAATATCGGTAGAGGAGTAAGACAAGGCTGCTGCCTATCGCCAACCCTATTCAACATATATGGAGAAAGTCTAATGCAAGAAGCTTTAGAAGGCACAGGGGATTTCAAAATTGGAGGAAGGATTATAAAAACAGTAAAACACGCAGATGATCAAGTACTTCTAGCAAGAAAGGAAGAGGAGCTACAAAAAATGATAAATAGACTAGTGATAACAGGTAGAAAATACGGTATGGAAATAAATACAGAAAAATCCAAGGTCATTCGAATATCTGGTAAAGAAGAGAATCTGAACATAACTATTGGGGGAAAGCCATTAGAACAAGTTTCAGAATATAAATACCTTGGAAGTATCATAACACGAGAGGCAAAATGTACGGATGAGATCAAAACTAGAATAGGAAAAGCAAAAGCGGCTTTCAGGAGAAAGAAACAACTACTTACAGGGAATATAAGGGAAGATATCCGCAAGAAGTTGATAAAATGCTACGTATGGAGTATAGCATTGTATGGGGCAGAAACATGGACGCTAAGGAAAAATGACATCAAATACTTGGAAAGCTTTGAAATGTGGACTTGGAGGAGAATGCTGAAGATAAAATGGACAGATAGGATGAAAAACGATGAAGTGCTACGAAGAATAGGAGAGAAGCGAATGATTATACAGACTATCAGAAAGAGGAAGGCTAACTGGGTTGGACATTACCTGAGGAGAGAGAGTATGATTAAAGACGTGTTCGAAGGAAAACTAGATGGGAAAAGGGAAAGAGGTAGGAAAAGGTTTCAGCTGATAGACGATTTGAAAGGGAAAGAGGACAGCGGAAAATAGGAGTATATGGAGAACCAGGTTTAACCAAGAATAATCACGGACCTGTCTACGGACAGACTACCTATGATGATGATGATAACACAATTCTACGTTGCCTACTTCGTGTTATCCTCATGCATGTAATTCCTCCCTTCTATTATCCCTCTACGCCAGCGGTTCCCAACATTTTATACGCGCTAGGAGCAGAATTTAGAGATATCTCACCTCCAAACGCGATAGTATATTTACACATTACGGTATAAAAACGTTTATTTGCATTCATTTTCTAGTACTTGATCATCACCAATTTATTAGAGGAAATATTATTCCTCTTATAAACTACCGATCAAATAGTTGATTTAATAGCTTTTTTGCGTACATCCTAACAATTAGCTGCGACCCCAACGTGCCGCGACACTCCGGTTCGTTATTTTTGTAATTTAGATATGCATACTAAATTCCGCCCAGTCTAAATATTGTTTCGCTAAATGATTAGCCGAAAAATTTTGCATTTTAAAAACGACAGATTTAAACGACCTACCGGGACGCTAAACAACTCATCAAAATCCGGGTCTGTACCGGAAAGAAACTGATACGTATGCCTTAAATGTACGGACCTCCCTCTACGTGAATCAATCAAAACACCCCACCTGCTTATCATCCTGCGTACGCCTCTTCCTCACCCACACGCGTCTACACGCACATAAACGGGCACACAAACGCACGCACGTCTCCCCCTCCCCGAGACGAGGGCTTTTGAGTGAGCAGCCTGGAATGGAGAGCACAAACCTCCGGCCGTCCTGATGATCTCTGGTCACGGAAGGGCAGTTACCCCTAGAATACATGGTACCGACTGTCTCGGACATCATACTCACACACACACACAGTGAGAGTACATATATATATATATATATCGTGGGTGAGGAATAAATGTCCTTTCTCCTATCGTGCTTCCGATAATAGTATTAAGAAGAATTAAGAGATTTTTCGGAAATTTATTGATAATTTCGCAATTAATACTGTCGTAAAAAAGCAACAGAGTTAAGAAGATGTTAAAGAATACGATTGTCGCTAAATCCATTGTATAGCTAGATAATAAAGGTACATATTAACCGACACGGATACTTTCATACATTCATATATGTCCTTATTCTGTTTTTCCGCGAAAAATGGGCACTTTTGCATAATCATAAGTTTACTCTAAAAGAGTAAACCTTCTTTGTACTATGTACGTTTGCATTAGCAACATGTAGCCATATGTATCCAAATAACAGTTGTAACGAAAACGTTTGTCTCAAAATGAGCGGAATTTCGAAAAGATATCAAGAAAGAGACAAAATACTTATTCACTACCTGTAATGCGGGAAAACAAACAAAATTCGAACCGATTTTTACTCTCAGAAGGCATAACTACTATGGATAATCGAACATTTCCAGGCAGAATCACTTTTCCAATCATTAATACGAAAGTCAAAACATATTGCGGGAGAATATTTGTGACGCGCGCTAAATACAACATAAAATCAAAATAGTCGAAAGGCGTCAGTGTTCAAAATTTCCACCGTTCTTCACGGCTTATTAGATGGCTATATTAAAACCTGCCTGAATTCAACATTCTCCCATAAAATTTGATCGATATCTCAAAATCTTACGGGTTAAGATAGGGTTCGGATATTTAAACCTAGAAAAAGTTCGTCCGATTTATTTATTAAATGAGCACTGCTTCTATGGCTATCAATTTCGCTCAGATAATAAAAAAATTCCAACAGCTAAGTAAATATATAAGTTTTGCAATGATGAATGGCATGTTTATCGATAGTTAAAGTAAGGCACAGCAAAAGTTTTGTACCTTTTAACTAGTTAATCGATTTAAACTTGCAAAACCCTCCCAATGACGACCGTATTAAATAAATAGGTTGCCATTACATAGCTGAAATTACAAAACGAACTGCACATTCATATAGAAATATCGAACTTTGTTTTTTTTAAATAGTATTACTCTATCCCAGGGTTTCCTAGTCTATCTGAAATCACGGAACCCTTGGTCGCTCATTCTTATTATTTAATGGAACCTAATGAAGCTTTCGCGGATCCCTTGGGTTCCGCGGAACACAGTTTGGGAAACCCTGCTCTATCCGATCCATTGCCTTGTTCAAGCCATAAAGGAAGAAAATAAACCTAATGGATATCCATAATATCCTAATTTTAAGGGTCGCGAATTACCATGTTTCCCTATCATGGAAGTCGGCGGTGGAGAAAATGGCGATACAAAATAAAAAGCCGCCTCGATTCCCAGGGATTTGAACAAGCGACCTATCACGCCATGATCGAATCACCCTAAGTTTTCACTTGGCCGTAGTAGTACACACGATCCCGTTGGGAAAAGTGAAAGGAGAAAAAGCAAAACGACGCCGCCACTTTGCTTGATTATTCAATAACTCGTCAATATCGTGGACGGAGGCACAATATCAGTCGGAGGAGCTCGGGTGCGTATACCGAAGTCGTAAATGAGATTAATGCGTGATAAAAATAAAATATGCCTTACGGAGTAGTGGCATTAAAGATTTTTTACCTTTCAAAAATTTGAGGCAGATTCGTTCCAATGTTCTCGTTTAAACGCAAAGATATCTATCTCAAGGGTTGATATTCATAAAAATTGAGTATGACTCATAATTAAATCGGTGTAACGTACATTGCACAAACTTTTGTTTGTTTGGTTGTAATATCATATGGAGAGCACTATGGTAGCAGGGTTTAAAACTATATATTATGGTGACAATGTCCAGTTAAACAAATCAATGACACATTTTTAACATTTATAAGCCGCAGTTAACTCGGGAGCGCACAAATCGGGTCTTAGAGCGCCATGGCACTTTAATTTTATAAATTTCTCCTAGATGGCTCAACCTGCGTACTTTCAAACTTTACTACCTTCAAATAGATGTTTGTTTTAAATATATATGCATTGTTCATTTTGCTTCATTTGATCGGAACTATTTCCTCCTAAAATCATAATTGGCCTTCAAGATCCAACGGAATGGAATTGTTTTAAGGACTTAGATTTTACGAATTTCTTGTAGCTTTACTAAGGTTGTTTGGATATTATTGTTCGTTTTTGTTACATTATATTCTTAAATACTGGTAACATGGGCTAATATAATCAAAATGATTCAAATGACAAACACCGTATGGCAAACATTTTATCTGAACCTTAGCAGAAGATGATTTTACCAATTAACTAAAATGTAATGATGATCCTGAATACGTCGAGTACAGTTATTATCACAATACCGACTCCGAAAATGATATCAGAGAAAGTGACAGTTCAAATATGTTGCATGCATCATACTACTTGGCCAAAGATAAAGAAGAAATAGGCTAAACAGCATCGCGCACTAAGGTCATCAAGTCAAACAAAGAATTGGAGGCCTTCAGACACGGTTCGACTCAGCAGAGGTGAATTAGAGTTATCCTTTCCTATCGGACTTCGCTTAAGAAAAGGCTGCGCACGCATTTCCCTACCCATCCACCCCTTCCCCATCATCCCTACCCCCAGTGGCGGATGCAGATGGGGCAATGGAGGAAAACACCCTCCTTGGATGTTTACATTGTACTCCATTCTATACTTTCTTAAACTCTTTCCACGCCCAATTTCTCGATTCTGCGTCGCAGATTAGGTCCGTAAGGCAAGGGAAAGAAAGATTCTGACAGAGATAGGAATTTTCAGGATAAAAATACGTAGGCAGTGGCAGATTCAAGAGGAGGTGGAAGGGGCGATCGCCCCATATATGGAAAGTTTCTGGATCCGCTCCTGCTTACCCCCTCCCATTCCTTCACCCCGCCTGTACTCTGCTGAAGTCAGTGTTACAAGAAACGTAATTTGCTTACATAAGATTACAAAACTCCTGTTGAACTTTTGAAAGTTTTTATAATGCTAGCGGCATAGAGACGAGAAGAAATTCAATATAAGACCATTCTCAACGAAATCGGTCCGGTCAGACTCCAGATATAGGAACGGTAAAAAATCGTGCATCTTTTTAATACATAAATAGAATTATTTTATTATATCTTTTTATGCGTTTATAATTTAATACGTTGACTAAATTTACTTACATAATCTTCAAGACCGTTTCCTTGGAAAAACTTAATGTAAAGCAAAAATACAGCCGAAATCAACAACATTTTCTGCTTTGCAAACAAAAAAAACATTGTGCTATGTGCAGCAATAGTAAATCGGAATTAAGATTAATATTTCCCCTATAAAAACCAATGGACTCGCAAATGTGGCGACAATTCGAGTTGCCATAGTAGCTAAACATTTTCATTACTAAAAATACGAAAAACTACCTTTTGTCAGTCTCCAGCATAATTTTGAAAGAATTCGGCTAAAATATTATTGCGATAATTATATCATTAATGTTTTTTCCTTAATTAGTCCTTAACTGGCATCAACGAACGAATGTCTAAAAACCTTTAAGCTGAACTCACAAATTCTTTTTTTAACCCTTAAATGCTACACTATGGGTGAAAAAACACCCAGAGCAGCTGTGTTTACTTATAGCTCAAGAATGTACGGAGTAAACATTGTCTCCCCTTAGATATGCCTTCCCCAAAGTCTTCTACTGTGGTCACTTTGCTTTTAGACTTTGGTCATAGCGTCTCGTTGTCTTGGAGATCTTTCTATAATGGAGATCAAAGCGTTTTTAGGGATTTTATATATTACCGCTGCTTGATACAAACTATATTCAGTGAAGTTCACAACATGTTTGTGATCAACATCGCAATACAGTCTGTGATAACTGTATTTAAAATAGATCAGAAATAGCTCTTCATGAAGTGATTTTAAATGTTTTTTATTAAAATTCATTTTGTATCATTACAAATTTTGCATTACTTATGAGTGCAATACCAGATATAAATATTTTAAATAAAAACATCGGTACTTGTTGTTAAAAGCATTTATTCATACTAAATCCGCATACGAAAGCTGCCGGCTGAAAATTCACCCATGTTTAGCAATAGCGTGGTGTTTTAGAAGTGTAGTTTTTAAGGGTTAAAGAATGTTTCACGGCAAATGCCACAGTATATTGTTCGGATTTCAAGAGGTAAAGCATAATTTACTATATACATTCGCAAATTCATATATTTGTTAATGACGCAATTGAAAGAATCGTACGAAATAAAAATATCTAAATTTGGAAATACCAGCTTTCGATATTTGAGATTAAAAATATACTAAGTTTCAGTGCGGTAGAACAACAATAATATTCTCGTGACCGACATGCAAGGTACTAATTTGGTTTAATAATCAAGATTCAGTTATTAGAAGGCGTGAATTAACTATTAATATATGTTTTCTCATCTAGGTTGGTTGTCAAAATCTTCACGTTTGGCAAAATTTGTAAAGAAAGGAGTGAAAATACAAGGACGGGAAATATCTTTTCGTGTTCGCACAATGAACTTTTTCCTGCAATAAGTATTTTTTGTTATTCAAGTCCAAATATATTTGTATATATATATAGTAAGTATAAATTTGGTTGTACGCAGTGCATACGTCGCATTAACACGTTGCGTACCGGATTTAGATTTCCGTACTACACTCAGTTCCTGGACATTTTGTCATGAATCCAAAAAAAGC